>CAWUFW010005114.1:0-1401798 GCA_963921515.1 Calotriton arnoldi
AAAATATCGCCGCATTAGCGGTGGAAAAGTGCAGCTAACGCAGCGTTAACTCCTTGTACATATGCACCAAAGTATTCTACTCTGGTTTACCAACCTACCTACATAACAAACTCACAGCAATAACAAGGACAAGGAAGTGGAACACAATAAGAATAATTTGCTTTCTATAGCAAATTTCTAACATCAAGAAAACTAACAGCCAAACTGAGCACATCAGACTAAATTTGAATCTATCTTTTAAGAATGACTTGAAGAGTCACCTCTCAGATCAACTATGCTGCAACAAATTATTTGGGGTGGGTGGATCTTGCAGAGTTTCACTCCGTAGAATTCCATGGAGTTACATAAAAACTCTGCGAGATTCCACACAGTTCTGCGACCGGGTGTAAATTGGTATGTCAGGCAGATCATGCTGATTTTTAGCACCGGGAGCTTGCTCTGTGCAGCAAAATCAGTGCGAACAGCACCACATGGTGTGCCTGAGGGTGCTGCTTCTTTGACGACAGTCGAGTAGATGTTCCACTTGAGTGCTAGCTTTCTCGCTGTGAATGGTCATAAAGCAGCTTTAAAGCTGATTAATCTATGCATGACACATAAACAGGATATGAGAACGAAAACATGGAAAAATGAATGTGCACCTTGCACACGTTTTAAGAGAATGACAACAAATTTGAGAAAAACCTAGTACATGTACCGTTAAAGAGTGCTTAGATGTTTAGAAATAGAATAATTATATATATGGTGTGCCTAACTAGTCTAACAACTGATTCACATATAAGATTTAAACAGTGTTGAAATGAAAGTTCACAAAATTAATTTTCTGCAATTTATGCAATTAATAAGAAATTAATATATGGAAACTATCTATGTATGTATTTTTGAGTCACAGCTACTATACATTAGGCTATTATGATGAAAGTGAATCTTTACTGCTTCCATTGTAATGCACCATAGGCATCTAAATGTTGGTGCAAAATCCATACGAAACTACTTAGGGCCCGATTCCGATCTCGCTAGGAAAGCCCTCCGTACGACTCGGATCCGACGCGTACACAGGCTCCCATAGCAAAAAAGGGGTGGGTGGCGAAAAGCGTACACCCTGTGGCGGGTACCCCATAGTGCCCGCCACAAAGTGCATGCCTGGATCGGGTCGACCCATTGGCACACCCCCGTGACAGATTCGGAGGGCCCCGGGTGCGAAGTACGATTCCGACAGCTGTTTCGACTCGCTGACACCGAGGCGAAGCGGCTGTCCAAATCGTGCATCGTACTCGCTCGGTCGGAATTCGGCTCCATTGCCATGCATGATTCGGCTACGAATGAGTCGTACGGACAGGTTCAGGTCCCGGAAATGATTCGGTCGACGCGTACCCGATCATCGCATCATACTTGGTCGTTCGGACCTGTGTACGGTTCGGTCGGAAACAATGGCTATGAATCGGATCCGGGAAAGCCAAATCCGATTCGGAGGCCTTCCGAACGACATCGGAATCGGGCCCTTAGATGGATGAAACTTTCTATGCTGAATCTTCATACTAATAGAGGCAGTCAGTCAGTCATATTCTTCACTTCCGGAAGCAGACGCTGAGACCTCATCCCTACTCCACCCGGCTCGACCCGCACCCTGAATTGAGACCGCGAATGCGGCTCGCTTTTATCTACATGCCGATCCCGGCACTTTAGTTTCAGCGATCGTGTCAAGCAACCGCTTATCTTGTGCTCCAACATTAATTGAATCCGGCGATGTTCACAATCCTGCTAGGACATACCTAGTACTACACGCCCCCATAGCGACAGCATCATCCCCATTGGTTGGGCTTCTCCCTGTTGTGCCTTGTGCATTTCCAGCGCTTCATCCCCTTTGGGATAGAATCACTGTCAGTGCCTCTGTGCACCACGGACTCTCGTTCCCCATCCAGGGAAGATATCCTTAGGATACCTTCTTTCACTACCAATTAGGCTATCGTATACAGGCATATTAACTTAAAATGTCCTGATGATGATCCCAGCATTTACTTAAGGGATCGAAACGCCGTCGACACTATGTACACCAAATACGTTTCCCAGATTGTTATGTCTAATATGTAATGGTGTCTCAACTATATCTTGTTTGTTCCATTTGAAATGTGCCCCTAAACAGACAAACTCTTTTTGCCTGAACCCTTTACTTTATGTTGTATGTCCTTTCGTGCTAAGTTGGATGCAGGCTTGGGTCCCACTTATATTATCTTCTTTTCACTACTTGTTATACTTCAAATTGCATATTAAATTCCTGTCCGGCTGGACAGAGAGATATAGTACTGATTGAGTCTATATTAATTATTTCGCATCTGATCATTGTCTAGGGACCATTGTCTTTAGAAACATCCTACACCTTAACAGCATGATATTGAGGGTGGTATATTTAAATTTGTTCACTAATTTGCAAGTTGGTTACCAATTCCTGTTCCTTTTTGCATAGCCAACCGTCGACACCCTATTCTCCTCACCCTTCAATGCGATGAGCAAGCCCCACGGAGGACCAAGACCTCATTGGGTATGGAGAAGATTTTAGCAGAGTAGTGCAGCAGATAAACCATAAGGGACCCCAAAAAAACAATGCAACAGTTGCAACCACCCTTGTTGAGAACATTTCGAGCACTTGAATATCGAGCTAGGGGACGCCAATTCTCACTCGTGTGCAAGAACTCAGTCACGCCGCGATTGACGAAGTTTTGCCGGAACTCAACGTTAGACGCGTAATGCAGAGTGGGCGAAACTCAGCAAACTCTGCTAGCGGAGTGGAATTTATCACCCACCCCTACAAATTATTCTCTGAAAAATGCAGAAAATCTGACTGTTTACAGGCTGATTAGTGTCTGTTGGTAGCTTTTGCAGTCCTGGTCATAGTAATTCTTAGCACCTTGAGACTCTGTATATGAGTGTTTCACGCTCTACAAATAACCCACATAACCTGAAATAAATGGTTTTCATTTTAAAATTGCTTTTTAATGTACCAATTCTATATGTTTTTCAATGGATCTACTTAGCTGTTTATAAATAAACAAACATATGAAAAATTGGTCCCCAGTAAACCCTTCCAAATGTACCCACATTTTATCATATATATATATATATATATATATATATCCGAGCCAAACTGCCTTTTCTCCACCGGTTCTTCGTCGGTATAAGCAGACACGGACCACGAGATAAGTGCAATTAGTTTATTTCATTTAGTGTCGGCCATAATATATATATATACCACAATCCTGAAACACCAACGTCTCTGCGTATATTTGCAGTCACAATTGGCAAGCCAAAGAAAGCGGGCACACCAGGTAACATGTGTATATTCAGCTCTATTGATTTCAGTGGATTCAAACACTGATGCGTTTCGGCTTCCACAAGCCTGTCTCAAAGTGTACAAGCCCCACCACCTCTAAACAGACATATACGCCATCCACCGTAGAAATGGAAAACATACTGTCATGGATCCTTGCTTCCCCTTCATATTGGGATGCGGATCCTAAACCAGTTTTAAGTGCTCATATTTACACATTAAAAACAAAATGAACAGCAAGATATGTGCCAACAATTGATGAATAAATTCATCCATAAATAGATAAATAAATAATCAAACAGATGTTAAAAAGCGTCTCATATATATATTCACTGAAAAAAACAAAAGTGAAACAGACATTATAGTTAGGCTCGGATTTCACTCGTACAAAACCAGTGAAATTCAGCAGTTATAGTTACCTGAGCTAACTATAACTTATGCCCCCGCAATGCACTGCTTATGACCTCACATATTACATCACTCATGACATGGTCAATGACATCACTGATGACTAGCAGTGGGTGGTGAATTCCGCTCCATTGGCAGAGTCCACAGAGTTTTTGACACTCCACCTTCCGCTTGGAATGCGGAGTTCTGAAAAAACTCAGCCGACTGCCAGCCTTCACAGCTGCTGCTGGAAATAGATGATGCCAATCTCCAGCCAGCTTCGCTGCCCATTTGAACCCCCTGCCTGCGTGCACTGCCCTGGCTGGTAATCACCACTGCCCACATCCTGCCAGCCCCACGGCCGATCAGCATCTCTTTTCCATCTGCACAGGTATGGCTGGTGACCTCAAGAGCTCGCTGTACCTGTTTCCAGCCAGCTTCACTGCCCGATAGCACCATTACCATGAGATCAGAAGTTGACGAGCCATTGCCAAGTATATCATGATGAATTCAATTTCACAATGACTTAACTCTTTCACCAACATGCACGTTCATTCTGTTTCTGTGCAGGTGCATTGCATTGTACCTTGCTCGCCGGAGTTGCACTGCAAATGCTGGATAGTGACGGTGTGCCTTTCTCTGGCATGGACTTCTCTGTCAACTTGTCTGCTCTCACTTCTGCATAGTCACAGTTTGGCTGGCGTGGTTGAAGGGATGAGGAAGAGGCTGCAATCCTCCGAAGTCAGAGCTTTGTCTTCCTCTGGGAAAAGCTGTGTGGCGAGCACCGTGGCCCCATGTCCCATGGGCTGCACACTTCTTTGACTTCTTTGACCTTGAGGGGCATGTTGGACCCCTGAGTGCATGCTGTGAAGTGTGATATTGCATCAACTACCTAGCCGAGGAGCTGCTGTAGCTGCTTGGGGTGAGTGTTGGGTGCTGTTTCCCTATCTAAACGGTGTCATGTTTGTTTAGAGAGTAGGCTCATGCTGCAACTTAAGTGCAGTGAGCATGAGGTGAAGTGAAAAAAACAGAGTTGGGCTTGGATTGCAGGTCCACGCAGTGTGTGGTAGGCAGAGCTCTTTCACCTACCGCATTTGAGAAGGCGCCGGTACACAATAGCTCTATCAATCATGGCGGAGCGGAACTCAGCGGAATTCCACTGAGTTTTTGAGCAACTCTGCGGAATTCCACGTAGTGCAACTCCGCCCACCCTTACTGATTACATCACTGTTGACATCACAAATGACATCACTGATGACATCATCCAGTGAGTGTGAGTGTTTTCTAAAAGTTTGAGTTAAACATATATACCAAGTTACTACAAAAATTAAAATAGATTACTTTCTGTACTACTACTGAGTGATACTATTTGTAACATATATTATGTGAGTGACTGTGTGTATCCATGTGTGAATGGGTTTCTGAATGCTGGTATGGGTGTGTCAGTGGGTGTGCCAGTGGCTGAATGGGTGAGTGAGTGGCTGTGTGAATGGCTGTATGGGTGGGTGAGTGGGTGTATAAGTGACTGTATGGGTGAGTAAGTGGGTGTCTGAACGGCTGTATGAGTGAGTGACTGGTTGTGTAAGTGGATGTATGGGTGAGTGAGTGGCTGTTTGGTTAAGTGAGTTGGTGTGTGTGTAGCTGTATTGTAAAGTAAGTGTCTATGTGAATGGCTGTCTGGGTGAGTGAGCAGATAGGTGAGTGCTTGTATGGATGTGTGAATGGGTATGCAAGTTGTTGTGTGGGTGTGTGAGGGAGTGTGTGAGTGCTTGTATGGATGAGTGAGTGGCTGTGTTGAGAGGCTGTAGGGGTGAGTGAGTGGATGTGTTAGTGGATGTATAAGGTGAATAAGTGGGTGCATGAGTAGCTGTTTGGGTGAGTGTGTGACTCTGTGAGTGGCTGTATGGGTAAGTGACTGATAGTATAAGTAGCTTTATGGGTGAGTGAGTGGTTGTGTGAGTGCCTGTATGAGTGACTGAGTGGGTGTGTGAGTGGCTCTATGGATGAGTGAGTGGTTATGTGAGTACTTATATGGGTCTGTGAATGGGTATGTGAGTGGTTGTGTGGGTGTGTGAGTGGGCCTAGAGAGGTTGTATAGGGGTGTGAGTGGATGTGTGAGTGCTTCTGTGGATGATGTCATCAGTGATGTCATCAGTAATGTAATTTGAGATGTCATGAGTGATGTCCTCAGTGATGCCACTGGTCATGTCATGAGTGATGTAATATATGAGATCATAAGCATTGCATTGTGGGAGCGTAAGTATAGTTAGGTCAGATAACTATAATTTCTGAATTTCACTGGTTTTGTACGAGTGAAATGTGAGCCTAACTATAATGTCTCTGTAACCTTTGGTTTATCGAGTGAATTTTCAAGTTTTTTTAAATTCTAGTTCCTAACTATAACTTCCCTGTAACCTTTGGTTTTTCTAGGCCTGTATATAAAATTCTGCTTCTCTTGTGGAATTTACGGAATTTGGCAACTCTGCATTCCGCGTAGCATGCGGAGTTACCAATAAACTCCGCACTCCGCAAAGGAGCAGAATTTTTTTCCCGTTGGCACACTCGTCACATGATTTTGCGTGCACAGGGAGCGAGACCAGACTTGATGGGGCTTGCCAGCAGCGGTCAGCACTCAGCAGTCAAGGGGAGTTCATCCCCCAACCAGTAGAACGCCAGGAGGCCCCTTTGCAGAGTGGATGAGAAATGGGGCGGGCCTCCGACGAGGTTTCAGCAATCTGGCTGTGGGGGACTTACTTGTCACAACAATAGGAGTTCTTGGTCCCCAACGACTCTCAGCAGCGAACGAGAGTTCATCCCCCAAACAGGAGTATGCCAGGAGGCCACTGTGCGGAGTGGTTGAGAAAGGGGGCACGGCCTTTGACAACATCTCAGCAATCCAGCTGTGGGGGACTGCAACAATAGGGGTTCTTGGCCCCCAATGACCCTCAGCAGCCAAAGGGAGTTAATCCCCCAACCAGTAGTATGCCAGGAGGAACCTGTGCAGAGTGTTTGAGAAAGGGGGCGGGACCTCCAGCAAGGTCTCAGCAATTCTCAGCAAGCTCGTTTATGACCTTTATTTTGCCTATTTCTGCTAATTTCTGACCTTTATTCTGTCTCTTTCTGCTCATTTCTAACTTTTACTTGACCTCTTTCTTCTAGTTTCTAACCTTTATTCTGCCTCTTTCGGCTCATTTCTGACCTTTATTCTGCTTCTTGCTGCTCATTTCCGACTTCTATTTTGCCTCTTTCTGCTCATTTGTGAACTTTATTTTGCCTATTTCTGCTTGTTTCTGACCTTGCCTCTTGCTGCTCATTTCTGTCCTTTATTTTCCCTCTTTCTGCTTGTTTCTGACCTTTACTTTGCCTCCTGATGCTTGTTTCTGACCTTTATTTTGCTTCTTTCTGTTAGTTTCTGATCTCTATTTTGCCTCTTGATGCTCGTTTCTGACCTTTATTCTGCCTCTTTCTGCTCATTTCTGACCACTATTCTCCCTCTTTCTGCTCTTTTCTGACCTCTTTCTTGCCTCTTGCTGCTCGTTTCTGACCTTTATTCTCCCTTTTTCTGCTCGTTTATGACCTCCATTTTGCCTCCTGCTGCTCATTTCTGACCTCTATTCTGCCTCTTTCTGCTCGTTTCTGACCTCTATTCTGCCTCTTGCTGCTCGTTTCTCACCTTTATTTTGCCTCTTTTTGCTCGTTGCTGACCTTTATTCTCCCTCTTTCTGCTAATTTCTGACCTTTATTCTGCCTCTTTCTGCTCGTTTCTCATATTTATTCTGCCTCTTGCTAGTCATTTCTGACATTTATTCTGCCTCTTTCTACTCATTTCTCACCTTTATCTTGCCTCTTTCTGATCTTTATTCTGCCTCTTTCTGCTTGTTTCTGACCTTTATTTAGCCTCTTTCTGCTCATCACCGGGACCACGGGGAGCCTCAAGTCCCAGCAGGAGCCGGCATTCCTTTCACACACAGAAAGCTGCTAAACATGCAGTTCCCTGTGTGTGAAAGCAATTTGCCTGTTTCCTTGCTCGCTTGACAGCAGGCAGGGAAACAGACAAATGCTCCGCTTCCAGCAAGCAAGAGCATTTTCACTGCTCTCACTTGCTGAAAGTGAAGTGTTTGCTGTGGCTTGGCAGGAGTGGTTAAAGCTCCCGCCAAGCCACTGCAAACAGTTATGACCCGGGGGTGGGCACCACGGGACATAGCAGTAGGTGGCCCTGTGGGGTGGTGGTTTCCAGGAGGGCACCCCCTCCTTTGAAGTAGAAGCTGGCCCTGGGAAGGTGGTGGTCCCCGTGGCTGTTTAAGGGCCAGAAGGGGGGGGCGCATGGCCCCCTCCCAGTTTTAATTTTACGTGGCCCCGGTGAGGTGGTGTTCCCCGGTGTGGAGGGGGTCCATGCAGCCCCCCATTTGATTTTTTCTATGTGGCCCCAGGGAGGTGGTCTTAGTACCCCCCTTTAATAACACATAAGCCCCGAGGAGGGGGGCCCGTGTGCCCTCTCCTGTAATTCCCACATACCCATGTGATCTGGCCTACCAGGGCCTATCAGTAAAGAAGTGCAGGAGCCCACACTTCTTTTTTTTCTGGCGGGAGCCGTGGCGCCCGCTGACATTTTGTTATTAAAAGAAAATTTTATTTTTGCCTTGGCGGGGTCCCTCTAGTAACCCCCCAAGAGGCCTAGGCGTTCAGGGTATTCCTACCTTGCCCCCATCTCTTTTTTATGTTTTTTTGTGGCTGCCAGCACTTCTTGGTTTGAAGTGTTGGCAGCCAAACAGATCTCAGCACGAGATCAGGAAGGTTCGGAGAGCCTTTGTGTCCCTATATATACAAATTTGAATTTTTTTTAATAACTCCACAACTACTGAATGTATTTTCACCAAATTAAAAAAAAGCACATCTCTGGACCAATATCTACCTATCTGCCAAATTTGGTGTAAATCTGTTCAGCTGTATGGCGGAAACTGTGTCTAAAGTCCCTATGGGAATTAACATGTGGAACGCATTTTGGGCCCCCCCTTTTTTCGGCCTCCTCTTGACCATGAAACTTTGAAGACACCAGCTGAAGCGAGTGTCAAACAAGTTTTTAACATTTTGTTAGGATTCGTCAAATGGCGCCAAAGTTATTGGCAAAAAAAAACGCTTTTCCTATGAAAACATCTAAGAGGAAAGTATCTACAAAGAAAGGATCACATAGATTTACCACCACATATAATTTAGAACACACCAAAGTCTGGGAAATTTTATGTAAGCACTGGGATCTGGTAAAGCAGGATCCGGTCATAGGTACTATTGTGACGAAACAACCTCAAATTACCTATAGAAAATCTAAATCATTATGGGATTACTTGGTTAGAGTAACTTTACTTCTCAGAATGCAGGTAGAACGTCGCTTACTCCTAGGGATGGGTTCAGCAAATGTTTGAAATGTAAGGCGTGTAAAAATGGAGAATACTTGACATCAGTGACTACGGCCTTTAACAGAACTATGGGCCTGATTCACAGAACTAATCTGAGACAAAATCCTAAACTTACTACTTTTGGTATTCACAGAATGCACTTACTACTTTTGGTTAAACTTACTACTTTTGGTTAAACTTACTACTTTTGGTTAAACTTACTACTTTTGATATTCACAGAAGGCATTTAGTAGTAGTAAACTAACTTTACTACTACTAAATGCCTTCTGTGAATACCAAAAGTAGTAAGTTTAACCAAAAGTAGTAAGTTTAACCAAAAGTAGTAAGTGCATTCTGTGAATACCAAAAGTAGTAAGTGCCTTCTGTGAATACCAAAAGTAGTAAGTTTAGGATTTTGTCTCAGATTAGTTCTGTGAATCGGGCCCTATGAGAGTAAGGGGAAACCTAACATGTAAATCCAGTTTTGTCGTGTAAATTCTTAAATGTCCCCGTAAAAACTATATGCTGGGAACACAACATTGCTGGTGCACAAACGAGTACTCCAACATATTTGAGGTATCACTAACAACGATCGTAGCTACCCTATAGTTAGACATTTTGAGAAATGCCACCAAAGTAACGCTGTTTTTCTGAGGTATAGCTGTATCACCCAAACCCCTAGAAAAAAGAGAGGAGAGGATAGGGAGAAAGAGCTTAGGAAACTGGAGACATTTTATATATTGGAGTTGGACAGTAAGGAGCCGAATGGTTTCAATATTGATGAAGAATTACATACATGTCTATATTAGATCAGCTCTTGAGCACCCTCTTCATTTAAAGAAAACCATGTTTTAAGCTTTAGATGTCAAAAACATTTTAATGGGTAGCACTTGGACACTTTTTTACACAAAACATATATGAAGCCTCGTCGATATTCCTTTGTTTAAAAAAAAAAAAAAAAAACTCCTTTGTAATCTAGACTTTTATTACCCTCTTTGAATGGACTGGGCATTGGGGGAATCTTGTAAACTACACTGTCCATTTCAAAATAGGGGATACAATTGAAGTATAACCGTTAGGCATTCAACACTTGAGATCTTTGATTAGAAATAGTCTTAGGAGTGTAATGTATTTGAGATATATGAAATCAGATATTTGTTTTATTTGTATCTAGGCCAAAATTGATTTTACAGTAGATGTGCTATCCCGTTATATAGGACTGCATAGAATATAAGAAATATGTGGAGTACTTTTTGAATATTTCAAGCAAAGTGAATAGAATTTTTCTGAAGAAAATGTATTTGAGGCTCAGTATGGGTATTGTAAATAGCACAAAGCATTTGATTATTTAGGCAATGGCTATTAGATAGCAAATTCCAGCACTTTATTTCGAGCACTTTGAACTGTCTATGTGGCATCAGTATATAAATGGAAAAAAAAGGAAAAAAAGTTAAGAATTTTTTTTCCATGTATTTAATGGTGAATATGTATACTGTTATTTATTCATGAGTAATTATAAAAAGTTGAATGTATTTTAATTCACTTTTAAATTAGAGTTTTACAATTGCCTCCAAGTCTAAAGTAGATTATGTATTAAATCTGAATTACTGCCATATATACATGTTCAAAGATGGCGCTGAGTGAAAACTGCTATGCACTGTCACTTTGTAGTATTCCTTTTTGTATGTCGTTGAATGTGCAATGTATATATTGAAACAGATACTTGGTGCTTGTCATCGTGAACAAGGCTACAAGAGGTAGCCGAAATGCATGGAAGAAGTTAACATTTCCTGAATAAAAAATGAACTCTTGAATTCCTACTGGAGTGTAGTTTATGTCCTTATTGGGGATTGTGTTGTTGTGGAATATACATATATATATATATATATATATACATATATATATATATATATATGAAAACAACCACCAAACTTCAACAGGAACTCCCATGAAGAAGGCACGGACATCAGGTAGTCGGTATACGGCTTCTTTTATTTTATCGGGTCACCCACGACCCCGAGACACAAGAGACGCGTTTCGGCTTCTATGAAGCCTTTCTTAATCTGTTTGGCGCCATTTTTCTTTCAGTATATATAGTCACTCCCACTTCAGGCAACAGTAAAACATGGATAAAGTACTTTTAAAACGTATGCAATATTTCAAACCCCTCATTTTTGCAGATAAAATATGATGGAATAAATGGCAGCTGCGCAAAGCACATACTCAATCCTCATAATCACATCAATATTTGCTATATAGGTGAAGAATCAGTGCATATAAAAGTCTTTATGTCGCCAGCCTAAGTGGGAAAACTTGACACAATAAACGTAAAGCACCAAACACTCTGAATGTGTCACCTAAATATCGCACTGTATATAAACTTTTGGACAAATACAATTTTAGAAATTAGAATTAAAACACGCTGTTATACTGTCATAAATAATGATAATAATGGTGAATTACACCTCAGACCCCCTCCGACTGGAATGTGATGTATATATATATATTTTATGGCGACTGTGCATTTGAATAAACACTGAAGCACAAATACTGTGGTCCGTATCCGTTCTTGTGAGGAACTTTTCGGTGAGACGGAATTGAAGGATATATATATATATATTTATATATATATATATATATATATATTCACTGAAAAAACCGTAGGTTTCAGGCACGTTATAGTTACAAATTAGCATTTTAAAAACCTTTGAAATTCACTGAAAAAACCATAGGTTTCAGACACGTTATAGTTAGAAATTAGCATTTAAAAAACCTTTGAAATTCACTGAAAAAACCAGAGGTTTTAGGGACAGTTATAGTTAGTTGGACATTGCACTCGTACAAAACCCGTGAAATTCCCCCGTTATAGTTAGTTCAGCTAACTATAACTCGCGCCCCCGCAATGCACTGCTGATGACGTCACATATTACATCACTCATGACATGGTCAGTGACATCACTGATGACATCACTGATGACATCTCAAATGACATCACTGATGACATCATCCAGTGACTGTGTGTTTCTGTAAAGTTTAAATATGTTTAATATATATAGGGAAAGGCGTATTGAAGAATGAGTGGGTGTATAAGTGTCTGAATGGATGATTTAGTACGTGCGTGACTGACTCTACAAGTGAGTGATTAAACGTATCTTACTGAATGCATGGGTTAGTGACTAAACTGTGTGAATGTCTGTATCCGTCTGTTGGTGTGTAAGTGGATGCATGGATTTGCGAATAGCTACATGAGTGTCTATATGGGTTATTTATTGGTTCTATGAGTATCTGTATGGGTGCCTGAGTGTTTGTGTGGATGGGGTGTGTGCGACTGTGCATAGATGTGTGAGTGGGTGATTCACTGGGTGGATGGTTTCAAGAGTGCATCTGTGATAGACTGTATGGGTGGGTAAGTGTGTGTAAGAGTGTGTTAGTGAGTGAATGTATGTCCCAGTGGTACATGTGTGAGTAACTAAATATGTGAAAGGCAGTATATATGTGTATTGGAGTATATAAATAGCTATAAGCGAGAGTGAGTGATTGTGATAGTGGCTGTATGGATGAGTGTGTGCTTGTATCAGTGATTGTATAAGAGCGTAACAATGTGCTAGTATTTGTATGATTAAGTGAGCTGGTGTGTGTATAACTGTATAGGTGAGTAAATGGCAGTGTGTTTAATTATTTGCATGACTGACTAGGTGTGTGAGTACCTCTATGGATGAGTGGCGGTGTTTGAGTGTCTATATAGGAGTAAGAGTGCATATGATAGTCCTGTACTCAGTGACCATAAGTATGAGTGACTGTACGGGTGAGTGAGTGGATGTGTGTGTGTAGACCTAAGAATCAGTGAGTGGGTATGTAGTTATTGGTGTTGGAGTGTCTATGGTTTTGCGAATGGCACTCTGTAATTTAGATTGGGTGTATCAAAGGTTATATTAGGGTGTGAGGAGCTGCATCAGATTATCACGTGGATGATGTCATCAGTGATGTCATTTGAGATGTCATCAGTGATGTCATCAGTGATGTCACTGACCATGTCATGAGTGATGTAATATGTGACGTCATCAGCAGTGCATTGCGGGGCGCGAGTTATAGTTAGCTGAACTAACTATAACGGGGGAATTTCACGGGTTTTGTACGAGTGCAATGTCCAACTAACTATAACTGTCCCTAAAACCTCTGGTTTTTTCAGTGAATTTCAAAGGTTTTTTAAATGCTAATTTCTAACTATAACGTGTCTGAAACCTATGGTTTTTTCAGTGAATTTCAAAGGTTTTTAAAATGCTAATTTGTAACTATAACGTGCCTGAAACCTACGGTTTTTTCAGTGAATTTCAAAGGTTTTTTAAATGACAATTTTTAAATGTATTAATTTTTATATTAATTTTTTTCATACTGATTTACTACATTTTTAGAAACAATTTCTTTTACATATTTTATTTTTTAAATTACATTGTAATTACATTATACATTACATTACAAAAAATACTTTCTCAGAATGAATTACTTTAGTTTAAATACTTTGCACATAGGCAATAGACTTTTAAGTACAGTAGTTACAGTTGTTGCAATGGGCAACACATTTTCAAACACAATGCAACATTCAGCTCAATGTGAATTTCTAGTTAAATGCAATTAGTTACTTTATGGATTACTTTTCTAACCACAGGACTGGATCCTAGATTCAGTCCTGGTACATCTCCTGTAAACAGTTGAGTAAAAGCGTTTTGGTTACAGTCGTGATTTTTAAGGAATATTATTGTATTTTAAAAGTTGACACTTAGAAACTTTTTCTCATAGAATCACCAATGTTATCCTATGGAAGGAAATTCACTTAGAAGGTAAAAACTGTTATCGTTACTTTTTCTTACTCAGTGTTGGATCCTGGATCCAGCACTGGTGCATCTCCTGTAAACAGTTGAAAGAATGCGTTTAAGTCATACAGGCGATTTTTAAGGAATATTTGTAGTTTGTGAAAATCGACACTTTGAAACTTTTCTGCTGAAAACCAGACAATGGATTCCTATGGAAGAAAATATAAGTTACTGGTAAGTACGGTTAAAATTACTTTTCAGGACCAGTACTGGGCTGAAAGATACAGCACTGAGGTCTCTCCTTATAACAGGTGAGTAAATCGGAATTCGTATTTCGGCTGATTTTAGAGGAATATTTGTATGTTTCAAAAATCAACACTTAGAAACTTTTTCAGCAAAAAGCAGGCAATGATATCCTATGGAAGGAAATTCAAGTTACTGGTAAGTACGGTTAAAATTACTTTTGAGGATCAGTACTGGGCTGAAAGATGCAGCACTGAGGTCTCTCCTGATAACAGATGAGTAAATCGGAATTCGTATTTCGGCTGATTTTAGATGAATATTTTAAAGTTCCAAAACTCCACACACAGAAGAATTTCCAAGTGAAACCAGTCAATGTTAGCCTATGGAAGGAAATTCAAGTTATTGGTAAGTACGGTTAAAATTACTTTTCAGGACCAGTACTGGGCTGAAAGATGCAGCACTGAGGTCTCTCCTGATAACAGGTGAGTAAATCGGAATTCGTATTTCGGCTGATTTTAGAGGAATATTTTAAAGTTCCAAAACTCCACACTTAGAAGAATTTCCAAGTGAAACCAGTCAATGTTAGCCTATGTAAGGAAATTCAAGTTACTGGTAAGTACGGTTAAAATTACTTTTCAGGACCAGTACTGGGCTGAAAGATGCAGCACTGAGGTCTCTCCTGATAACAGGTGAGTAAATCTGAATTCGGATTTCGGCTGATTTTAGAGGAATATTTGTATGTTTCAAAAATCAACACTTAGAAACTTTTTCAGCAAAAAGCAGTCAATGATATCCTATGGAAGGAAATTCAAGTTACTGGTAAGTACGGTTAAAATTACTTTTGAGGATCAGTACTGGGCTGAAAGATGCAGCACTGAGGTCTCTCCTGATAACAGGTGAGTAAATCTGAATTCGGATTTCGGCTGATTTTAGAGGAATATTTTAAAGTTCCAAAACTCCACACTTAGAAGAATTTCCAAGTGAAACCAGTCAATGTTAGCCTATGAAGGAAATTCAAGTTACCGGTAAGTACGGTTAAAATTACTTTTCAGGACCAGTACTGGGCTGAAAGATGCAGCACTGAGGTCTCTCCTGATAACAGGTGAGTAAATCGGAATTCGGATTTCGGCTGATTTTAGAGGAATATTTTAAAGTTCCAAAACTCCACACTTAGAAGAATTTCCAAGTGAAACCAGTCAATGTTAGCCTATGAAGGAAATTCAAGTTACCGGTAAGTACGGTTAAAATTACTTTTGAGGATCAGTACTGGGCTGAAAGATGCAGCACTGAGGTCTCTCCTGATAACAGGTGAGTAAATCGGAATTCGTATTTCGGCTGATTTTAGAGGAATATTTTAAAGTTCCAAAACTCCACACTTAGAAGAATTTCCAAGTGAAACCAGTCAATGTTAGCCTATGAAGGAAATTCAAGTTACCGGTAAGTACGGTTAAAATTACTTTTCAGGACCAGTACTGGGCTGAAAGATGCAGCACTGAGGTCTCTCCTGATAACAGGTGAGTAAATCGGAATTCGTATTTCGGCTGATTTTAGAGGAATATTTTAAAGTTCCAAAACTCCACACTTAGAAGAATTTCCAAGTGAAACCAGTCAATGTTAGCCTATGAAGGAAATTCAAGTTACCGGTAAGTACGGTTAAAATTACTTTTGAGGATCAGTACTGGGCTGAAAGATGCAGCACTGAGGTCTCTCCTGATAACAGGTGAGTAAATCGGAATTCGGATTTCGGCTGATTTTAGAGGAATATTTGCACAATGGTGAAGGGAGGGGGCGGGGCATGAGGTGACATCTGTGCAAACGCGCCCCATGGTGCGTTTTAAGTTGGGGGATTAAGTCCCCTTGAATCATGAGGGTCCCTACGGGCCAACTAGCCCACCAGGAACCTCCAGTATGCGCCAGGGGCTGCGTTGCAGAGACATGTACAGAGGCCACACCCCTTTTTACACCTCTCTGCAACGCAGCTCTGTGGCACTTTCTGGACGTACCTGTTGGGCTAGTTGGCCCCCAGGGACCCTCAGGATTGAAGAGGATTTAATTCCCCATCTTAAAACGCGCCACGGGGCCTGTTTGCACACATGTCACCTGAAGCCCCGCCCCTCCCTTCACCACTGTGCAAACGCGCCCCGTGGCGCGTTTTAAGTCGGGGGATTAACTCCCCTTGAATCCTGAGGGTCCCTGGGGTGCAACTAGCCCACCATATACCTCCAAAAGCGCCATAGAGCTGCGTTGCAGAGAGGTGTAAAAAGGGGGTGGCCTCTGTACACCTCTCTGCAAGGCAGCCCCTGGCGCATACTGGAGGTTCCTGGTGGGCTAGTTGGCCCCCAGGGACCCCCAGTATTCAAGGGGACGTTCCCTCTCTGCAAACGCGCCAGGGGCGCGTTTGCAGAGTGGTGAAGGAAGGGGCGGGGCCTGCGGGCCCGATCGTTTTTTTTTTTTGGGGAGGGGGCCGCGTGGCCCCCTTCCGAGCCACTACTTGCCCCGGGGACCCCATCCCCCGGGGCTGGCCCTCTCGTTGGGGACTGTGGGGGTCCCCAATCCCCCCACAGTCCCGCCGGCTCCCCGTGTCCTACGAGAGCCGGCATTGCTTTACACATGGGGAGCAGCTAACATGCTGCTCCCCATGTGGAAAGCAGTCGGCTTTGGATATTGGAAGAGAGAGCAGGTTTCCTGCTCTCTCTTCCAATATCCAAAGCAGTTTGCAATGACAGGACGGGAGCCGCGAGGCTCCCGTCCTGTCATTGCAAACAGCAGTGTCCCGGGGGTAGGCACCCCGGGACACTGCAGGAGCCGGCCCTGGGGGGTGGTGGTCCCCAGGGCCATCAAGGGCTCCAGGAGGGGGCCGCGCGGCCCCCTCCCATTCAGTGCACAGAGGTGGGGGCTCTGGGGGTCCAAAACGGACCCCCATTGTAATTCTTCTTAGTGCCCCGGGGAGGTGGTGGTCCTCGGGCGTGTGGGGGCTGGAGCCCCCCACACAGGTTTTTAATTTAAAAAAAGAAGCCCCGGGAGGTGGTGGTCCCCGGGGCTGCGGGAGGGCTCAGAGCCCTCCCGCACCATTCTACATAAAGCCCGGGGGGTGGTGGTCCCCGGGGCTTGGGGGCCCTTAGAGGCCCCCCACACATAAAATTAACCCCCCCAGCATGCCCCCGGGACTTGGCCCACCCGGGGCCAATTAACATCGAGCGCGGGAGACCGCGCTTCGATTTTTTTTTTTCCGGCAGGGTTCGCGCTCCCTGAGCGCATGCTGCCGATTTTTAAAAAAAAAAAAACATTTTTTTTTTGCCCAGGGGGTCCTTGTGGGACCCCCTGAGCAGACCTAGGGGGTCAGGGTGTTTCTACCCTGCCCCCTTTGTGCGCTTTGCGCACTTGTTTCTGTCCCTCGGTTCTACCGAGGGACAAAATGGCTGCCAACACTTCCTGATTTGGAGTGTTGACAGCCAATTAACATAAAGCTCGTGCTCGGGAGGATCCGCGGCCCTAGATATATCTATCTTTTTTACTTTTCATTTTTTCAGCAACTACTGAACGGATTTACACCATTTAACAAAAGGGTTCTTTCTGAACCAAGAACTACCTCTTTGCCAAATTTGGTGTAATTCCGTTCAGCAGTTCGGGCTGTAGCCGTGTCTAAAGTTTCCTATGGAAAATTGCATGGGGAAAACGCGTTTTGGGACCCCCCTTTTTCTTGGCCCCCGCTTGACGAATCCCCCGAGACTTTCAGGGTAGGAGCGGACCGGAGCGGGCCACAAAGTTTGAAAATTTTGCGAAGATACGTCAACCGGCAAGAGAGTTATTTCAAATAGAATGTCGCGGATTTCCTATGGATAATAGGTTGTAACTATAACTATCTACTGGCGACCGCCAGTAGATAATATATATATATATATATATATATATATATAAAGTTCCACAATTTGTCCAAAGCGAAGCACACTCCCATCAGATAAAATAATTAAGCAGCAAACCAGAGTCCGCATGTTCCTTCTTTTATTAATCAGCCCAACGCGTTTCAAATATAAATATCCTTGATCACGGGCAGACGGCATCTGAATAAAAAGATCGTCTTTAGGGGCTATACTTAAATACCCACATATCTCAATGATAACCCTCAGGTGAGTATATGAAACCTCCATGCATTGTGGGATCGGTAGTCCATGATTGAAAATCACAAATTGTGGAACTTTATATATATATGATGTTACATTTCTAGACTAAGAAAACCATTGCACTGTGACTCTAATGTGTTTATGTGTTTATAAAAAGCAACATATTTCATGCAACACTATCTAAATACATATCTGGTCCTCACACATGACACCCAACACTTC
Source organism: Calotriton arnoldi (assembly GCA_963921515.1). Taxonomy (NCBI): domain Eukaryota; kingdom Metazoa; phylum Chordata; class Amphibia; order Caudata; family Salamandridae; genus Calotriton; species Calotriton arnoldi. The sequence goes on from CAWUFW010005114.1 coordinate 18,500, forward strand.
CCTTAGAGCCCACCATAATAAGTGTGGGGTGAGGAAACAAAGGGGGCTCTAGAGGGGCCCCTGTTGCCTCTGCACCACGGTGTGCCCCCCTGTATGCATGCACCCCTAGTTCATGCAGGGCATCGACTTGACAGTCCATGTCCTGCAGGAACGTGAAATGGCTTTTCCATTGCGGTGCCTTCCTAAGGCTCACAAATGAGCCTTAGCATTGCACTGCCATGGGCCAGCCGCCGCAGGACCGACTGACCTGGATTCCAGTCGGAATCCGGCAGGTGGTCTCAATATGGCTTTGGCGGTGAGGCAGCGGGGTGCTGGCATGGCAGCCCGCTGCCACATCGCCAAAGTCATAACAAGGCCCTAAAGGTCATCTCTGGACCTCACTCGTGATAGCCAATACATCCCAAATAGGACTCACAAGTAAAGCCACAATTTTGCTCAGCGAGTTCACAGCTTCCACACCTTTCAGACAATGCAACTGTGTGCTGTATAAATACTATTCTCTGTGGTAGTTGCCCTGTCATACTGTGTTCATTCTTGGCTTATTGTGTTCACCCTTGATGTGATGGTGACAATCCTAGTTCTAGCTATGAGTAAACCTGATATAATTGTGTCCCAGCCATAAGACGGCTATCACTGTCATGTTGTGGGCATCACTGACATAAAGACAGCCATGTCAGCCCTAGTGACACCTATTGCTGGCACAATAATTGCCATGGCAGAATGTTAGCCACCCCATGGGCCTGGTGGCCTTCCTTGGCTTCAGTTTGGCACCCATGGCATAAGATAAGCATCTCTAAACACTAGTGGCCGTCCCAAGCTTATGATGGGCTTTCCTGGCATGTGGTAGTGACACTTGGGCTTTCATTGCAGTGTCTGTCCCTGTGAGACACTAGTACAGGTGAGTTTATGATGAAAATGCTAAACTCATGTATTTACTAAAAATGAAAACTGATATTTGGAGACAGAAGGAGTCACCTATAGACCATGGCAATTTTTCTTTGGGGTAAGAGAGTTTATTTGCCTAAAGATAAAGGGCCTGATTTAGAGCTTGGTGGACAGGGTACTCTATTGCAAATGCAACAGAGTACCCTCTCTGCCAAACCCTAGGTACGCTCTCCTCATTTAGAGAGGGATGGACTTTAAGTTTTTCCTTACAAAGAGCCATCATTTGCAGCATCTACAGAAAACCACCTCCTCTGGCCTAATGACAAGTGGCCAAGAAAAGGCTGGCTGTGAGGGACAGAAAAAGAAATAATGACTTCCACACTGTGGGTGAAAACTCCCAGGGTTTGTGGGTCAATACTTTTTTATTTTTCAGAAACAAACTCGAGCTTTGGGAGTTTGTTTCTGAAAAGGAAAAACTTTGAAAAAGTTTGGTGAATGGTATTAAAAAACACACAACACTGTGATGACGGTTCCTTTCAATGTGCAGACATAATCGTGGGCCGAGAGTCATCTCTAAATTGTGTGGATAGTGGTCCATCAAACTATTATTCAGGCCAAAACTCTGCTACTTGAATAAACATCTGTGTTTTCTGAAAAAGTCAAGGTGGTGCTTGAGTATGTATTAGTTCATTTAGGAAAAAAACAAAAGCTAATATTTGAGGATGAAATGAATATAGTTAAGAAAAATGGTCAGGATAAAATGATTGTTTCTCTATGACAAATATACAAAGGATATCTGAGTGATAATTCTGTCTCACTTAAGCACACATATTACTGTTATTATTTGGCTGATGCCTGATGGTGATTGCAGCTGTCACTTTAATCCCTTCTTGACTCATGTGGAAGCATTTCTATTGTCATATTCATATTGATTTTTAAGATATTAATTCTGTACTGCCGCCTGAAGCCTGAACCGGATTTTGTGGGATTGGTGCAACTCAAGGCTCATATTTGCTGTGCAAACATGTAAAGGACCCTGCAAACTGAAACCTGAGAGGATGCAAAACGACGGGGCAAGTTCAATAACCTTAACCTGGGTAGTTAATAGTGCAACAATAAAGCGGTTCATGTGGGATATGAACAGCTTTATTGTTGCACTATGAAACCTGACACCTAAATCTAATATCTGAGCCTGTGAGATCTGAAGATTCTCAGTGATACCTTATGCATGCAAATCTACCAAAAAAGGACACTGTTGACAAATAAAAAACCATCGAAGGAGCAAACGAATAACATGAAATACATGTTTAAAAAAAATTACCAAAGACCATATCAAATTACACATCCAAAAGATTTGAACTACCTGTGAAACCACTGGTTTCCCAATCAGTTTCAAGGAAAGATTGATGAAAAATTGAGCATTTATCTAACATTTGTTTATCACATTTCTTGGTGAAACTGCCCGTAGATCTTTTAACTTTATAGCACGTTTATGAGAGCATAGAGCTATAAAATGCAAAATGGGGCATCATTTTTTCAACATTGTATTGAGAGCACAAGGGAGATAGTCTTCCTTCTACACTATCCAGAAATAAGGGAGACTTTCTGACTCAGTGCAAGGGGCAGATATTTACTCACACACACTGGTCAAGTATACCAGCCTCCACTGTGGGTTAGTATTGTCACTCATAAGCTTCCCCCCTCTGCACACATAAATTTACATTATTTTACAGTCTGTTTCTCGCTGAAATTGAAAGAATCCATATGATACTGTCAGTCGCTAATAAATTCTTCTCTACAGTGGCCTCGATGAATATAATCCCCCATACATGCCAAGTTTGTCCACATAATGAGGATGTTTGTGTGCCTGACAGTTCAGCTTCTATAAAAAAACTGAAATACTTACATAGAAATGAACAAGGAAGCAAATTGATATGCACATAATACATACACACTAAAGGGACATCTTTTATTTAGACCTGCGTGTTAAAATAGGCAACAGTAATATCAACAAGTACAGTAATATCACACAGATCCTAGCATTAATTCAAACATGAAAGACGTAAAACGGTGTATTGTATCAAGAATGCACATACTAAAAAAAAATGCATTTTTCAAATTAATTTGGCATAGCAGAGAATCTCCTGAAGCCCATCGGCCTGGAGGTAGACGTACATTCTGACAAGTCATTTATATTATTTGTTGATTTAAAATTGTTATCGTTAATAAATGCAGTTTTTTAACTTATTGTGTGTGTGACCTGTCATTTGTTTTTCACAGCACACCTCCACCATTATTGGTAGAGTGTGAAGTTCCTGAGACACGTGATTTGCAACTTCACAATTCAATTTTTCAGACTTTTGTCAGCTTCACATAGTTCCTCAGTGGGTGCAACCTAAAAAAAAAGAAAAATAATGCAGCACATACGTGGTTGCATGACTGTGTCAGCATTGCTTCTGTCTTTCCCTATGTGGCCCACCTAACGAGGTGCAGCGTACTTCCAATTCACTCTTCCACACCTGAGTGAAAGGGTAAAACAAATTAGCCTAATGTAGCAAAATCAACAAGTTAGCATTTCAAATCTTCTGTTTCTATCCCATGGTGATGGGTCTCTCTTTTCCCATAGAAGATAGCAGAAAGCAGATGGGCCTGTTGTAAGCTGCTCTAGGTCGGGTGGACCTTTCCCCCAAAAACCTGTTAGATGCGAAGAATGAGGTTTGAAAAGCAAGACAAACATTCCACTTTGAGAGCTAAACAGAAGACTGATAGCTTTGGAAAGCACCTCACACCACATTAATCTTTTCACTATTCCTGCAACAAGTCAGACTTTCAAATCGCCTGATTCCATACGAGGGTGGCGTTCCCCTCGTTTTCCACAGTAGCAAGCAGAGAGCAGACGGGGCCCCTTTGTAGTTGTACCTGGTTAGGATGGGCATCTACATTTGTTTCTCCAAAAGACCAGTTCAGATTCATGGTAAAGTTGGCGGTCTCAAAAGAATGAAATATGTGACAGATTGAGTTTAGAAAGTGGAACAAAGATTAGCATTCAATTCTGTCCGATCAAGTACAACTCCCAGACATGCAGCACATGCCTGATTACCAAAATATTTAAGAGGGACATTTAGCTGAGTCACTCACTCCATATTAATCAATTTTGCATTGGCATGTCAGTTAATGGACAATATTGCAAATTACTTTTTTCAATTGCAGAGTAGGGTATCCTCTTTTCCCATAATATCCTCAATAACAGTGCAGTCCTTCTGATCTTCAGAGATGGCAGGCAAGCATGTAAATTAAGGTTACTGCTCAAAAGGGGCAAGCAGGGCTTTAGTAGATACCTAATTTTTTTTAATCACACAGGCACTTTCAGACTTGTACAGCTCAAACAGGAGACGCAGGATGTAGAAGGTAGAGCTTTAGTCGGTCAGAATTTTCTTTTAGAAGACATATATAAGTACTGCATCAGTTCACTGAAGAACATTTAAGTGTGACTGGGCTTCAAATAAATGGGTGAAACGTAAGCAAATACAGATAGCCAGTGTGTCATGGACTACCTTTTTCTTTATGAGGAAGTGGTAAACTGGCAGGTTGACTATGGATCACTCAGTAGTATCTGCCATCTGACATGACGTAGACAATGTTACTGAAATTGTCGGAAGAATTGAAATCAATCCTGAAAAACCTTGGTTCTGTCCATGTGTAGGCTCTAGCGTTAAATTCTTCTGGGATGTTAGCAGCTGTGCGTGCTTTCTCCATGAAGATCTAGGCAATCTCTGCATGCTGATGAACAGCCTGAAAAGCAGTATTGTTAATGAACACTCTCTTAGTAACCCCTTTGAAATTTCTCCAGTGTCCAATGAACGATGCATGTATATTCTGTACCCTGACCAATACGTGCAATGTCTGTTGTGAGTTAGACGGAGTTCATGATTCTATCCTTCAGTGTTTATCAATCAATCCTAACTTTTACCGTTGCAGCTGTGACACAGTGACTATTGAAGAATACATCAATCTTTGAACTTCCATTCACTGACAAATGTTTCCACAAATTCCTGGAAGCCCTCTCCTTATACCAAAGAAAACATGATGAACTAATTGCCAATGGCATGTTTTCCTCCTTCAACCACCAGCACTTCAAACAAAAACTTAAAAATACATGATTTTTCGAAAAATAAAACAAATGAGTGATGATTTCCCTCCAGTATCCAAATTCAAAATAACCATGGAGACAAAAAATAATAAGGGAAGTCTGTCTGAAGCACTGGAAGAAGCTACCGCTGAATGTAGGATAGTCTCTATGTCAATGTCAAACAGAACTTACATGCTAAAGTTCTTCAAATGAGACAAAAGTTATTTTCGCCAAAAAATTGTGACAGAGACATAGATATTTGCACAATCAGAGTCTTGTTTCTGTAAGTCATGTGGTGAACATTGCTCAAGCAATGCATGTACTACATACACATAAGGTTTTACATTTGCCTCAAAACGTTTTTCAGCTCGAATCAAGTAGGGGGTGAAGAAATTGTGGCCTTAGGGCTAGAGCGGTCGACCTTGAACCTAGGGAACCGGGTTCGAGTCTCGGCAGGGACGCTCAACATCCTGTGATTCTGATCAAATCACGTAATCTCCCCGTGCCCAACAAAAATGAATGTGTCAGCCTGTAACGTAACTGGTACTCATGTAAAGCACTCTGATACCTTCGAATCAAGCTTGCGCTATATAAAACTCGAGAAAAAAAAAATCAGCATAATCATGTAAGAAAGGAAAACAACTTAGCCCAAATATTGGGGTTAAATTAAACACCGGTCTAATGAGGATTTAGATGCTTGGTGAGTCCTCTTGGACCTATGTAGAGTAGTTCACAGGAATTCAAAAGGGCAAGGCATTTCCAGTCTATATGAACTAACCAAGCTTTTGACCATAAACACATACTTTTGGAACTGAAACATACCAAAGAAAAAATCCACCTGGAAGTGAAGGGCTATGGTTCCCTGCATGTAATTTTGCAGGCAGACCACTCAGAACTCTTAGAGATGCCTTTTTATGGTTCTGCCTGTATCCCATCATTTTTAAACCAGTGTGACCTGCAAATCAGCAGAGTGGAGAATTGAGGACTCTGAGTATTACCCGAGGAGGGCTGTTGTGGGGCATGTGTGAATTGAGAAACCTCTGAGGAGTTCAGTGCTCAGCTAGAGGAGAATTAAGAGAGCATTTTTTTCTATATCAGCAATTCAACACTAGTGCATACTGTAAAGCAGACTTGAGGTGCACGCCACCGTACATGCTTTAGTACTGGGATCAAAGTGCATAATACAGGATAGAGGTCTGAAGTGAGATCTCTGTGGGCATTAAGTGCTCTCACGTAAGTCTTACTCTAGGTCTAGACATCTTTGAATTGTGAGAGTTTAATCAATAGGGTTGTGAGATGATCTACTATACCAAAGAAGCAAACGTCAAATGACATCCATGGTATGAAAATACCCTTTCCCACTAGACCTGAGAACCAGCTTAGAGAGGATCACTAGTTTTTGTTGGATTGACGTACATTTTCTGGATAGACAAGTTCAAGACAAACGTTTATTGATAGTTAATAAAAAACACAGCAATAGATGTCATCATCCTTTTTCATAAGATACAAATAGCAATACAAACTTGCCAATGGCTGTATTACAAATGGTGAAAATTAGTCACAGTAGATGTGCTAAAGAAATTTAAAAAAAAAAACAATATTCCTTATTACTAGTTTTTATACAATAATTCAGAATTCAATAATTTATGCTTTCACTAAAACCATACGTTAATTTTCATGCATCAATTGATAGAAGTAAATCCTTATGGAGTACTTTGCTCTGAACGTTTTACAACTGTCCCCATAAGTATAACAGACTTTCCCAGCAGATTCCCACCATCAAAACAAAGATGGGAATGCCTGTTTGGAAGTACATATCCCTGACACCTTAAAAGGAGATGGTAGCTGTGGTGTCTTGTGAATTAACAATGACAGAACCCGTTTGGCTCCTGATGAAGTCCACAGAGCTATGACGTAATGAATAGAGTGTATTGCAGTGATGGCTGCTTCAGAATCTTGAGTTCGCAGCTACACACAGACAAATAAAGACATATATTGCTAAGCTCCATGTGTTGCATAGTCATTGGTGGGTACCCCAGCTGGGAAGATGCTACAAATGGCGATGAGATAGGAGATAAGTAACCCGAAGATTGACAGTGCTCTCTCAGAGAGTTTGCCAAGGTCCAAGCAAACTGCTCGTTTGTGCCACGACGTGTGCCATCGTCGAAGTATGGAATCAAAGCTGAATCCATGTAGAGTCAAAGCGTAGTTCCAGCTTCTGTGAAGCAGTTGAAAACGAAAGGATTTGCAGAGAATCTACAAGTCATTGGTTGAGAACCTGTTGGTCAGGCTATACATAAAGGTACTGCTCTACTACTCAACATAGAGCTATACTTAGTACAGAGTGATAGCGCTGTGAATACAAGTGCTGCCAAGCAGAGATCAAACAGTTGTCAAGTAAAATACAAAGCGACGTACAAGTGCAAGAGAACACTGTACCTGGATGCAGACAATCACACACTATCAATGTACTTACCAGACCTTTGAAAAAGGAAGAGCACTACAACTTCAGCGGCGGGCAAAGAGACCCAAGATGAAGCACCCGTGTTGTGCTTACTGAGCTGTCCAATACCTGTAGTGACACACCACCAAATCTGCTGGGTGGCAGCTGAGAACAACGCCAAAGTTTTATCTGAGAAAGAGAAGGGCTCCAGTGGAGACCAAGAGAGAGGTCACCAGTCCACTGCCTGTCCATGATGACCCAGAGCCCAGCACATCACAGGGCCTCAGAGATGGTGCAGATGATCCAGGTCCTAACGGATGGCAGACAGACTCGGAGAAAACTTCACCCTCAGCATCAGTCACTCCCACAAATGGTTACAATGCTGCTGCTTTCTTGAAACAACCATCATCATTCCATACCATCAAAAAGCAAAATATTGGCGATCGATGGACTACATGGATAGAGACATTTGAAGATTTCATTGGTGTACATGAAAAGCCTAATAAAAAAGGTTATCAATTAGATTAAAAATCTTGCTGTTGATGGCATAAAGGAATTCATAAAGAAAATGATTCGAACTGACGAAGAAATTGCAGACCGGCAGATTAAAGATACCTTGAATCTCAAGTTCAATCTAATACCAAATGTTGACTATGAAAGATATTGTCTTTAGTCAAGAATGGCAGAAAGTTGGCGAAACCATCAATGAATTTGTAGAGACTTGACACACTTATCAAGCACTGCAAGATCAATGAATGTAATGATGAAGAGGCCATATGTCCTTGTGTCATTGATGGATGCTTGTCCCATTCATTCAGACGATGAATGATGAGAGAAACCTTAAGTCTGGAAAGAGTGCTGATGGCTGCTAGAGCTAAAGATCATGTAGATCAACAAGCTGCTGACTTAGAGGCAGGAGGTGCCTAGAATGAATCAGGCATTAGAGTTAAAAGCAAGTGAAAGCAAAAGATTGAAGGACACAAGGTGATGTCTACACGTAAAAAGAAGTTATGTTTTAGATGTGGAGTTTTGTTTCCACATGAAGACAAATGTCCTGCCACTGGACAGACAGGTAAGAACTTGGGAAGGAGGACCATTTCATGCTGGTGTTAAAAAAATCAAAGGGAAAAACAAGTGCGTCACTGTGTGAAGACAAAATTGACCCCAGAACGTTCCAGAAGCAATGTTTGATGTGCACCCACAAGGCCCAGCGGAGGTGTCAGGTACAACAAATCAACATTAAACGAAGTCGATTGTTATCTAAATCATCATAAAACGGTTCATTCATATCTCTATCAAGGAAAAGCAAAGAAGATGGTTGTGCCATGTTGATGTTTACTTCAGAAAAGTATGTGGGTGGCAGACTGGTTGCATGTGAAGAAAAATGTCAGTCAAAGAACAGTCGACATGAAAAAAGCAAAAAATTAATTCAAACATTGTCTGAAAATTTCACCGAAAGTAAATGGTTGTTTGAAACCTTTCATCATCCATAGTGGTTCTTCGATAAACATTATTCCAGAGGAGAAATATAATGAATTGCATCCCTTACCACAACTTATGCCATCAAAAACCAAAGTGTATACATGGGCTACATAAACACCCTTAAAAAGTCAAGATTCATTTGTAGCGACGATGAAACACAAGAACACGAAGGTGCAAGCGCACATTCATGTGCTTCAAGGGACAGCGTAAAGTGCCTGTCCACTCAGCTTCAGCACAGCTGCTGATATGGGACTGATTTCCGTGAACTACAACATGAATGCTCACCATGAAATAGTAAGTCAGTTCCCTTAGTTGTTTCATGGTTTGAGAAAGCTTAAGATTATGAAAGTAAAGTTGCATATTCAATGAGAATGTCCATCCTGTTGCTCAGAGACATAGGCAAATTTCTTTTTATTTACAAGATGCTGTTGAAAAAGAACTTGAATCGTTACTTAAGCATGATAACATTGAGCGTTCTAATGGCCCAACACCATGGGTTTCTCCCATCCTGGCAGTTCCCAAAAAGGACAGTGAAGCAGCAGTACGCATATGCGTTGACATGCGTCAGGCAAGCAAGACAACTGAATGAGAACAACATCCAGGTCAACACATTGTTGACATCATAACGCAACTAAATGGTACAAAGGTCTTCTCTCGCCTAGATTTAAAAAAAGGTTATTATCAGTTTGAATTCGAAGAATTGCAGATACATCACAACCTTTTCTACACATGTTGGTCTGATTTAATACAAAAGAGAAAGGGCCACATGTAGGAATGTTTGAAACTGCAAGTTCCTAATTGCGATTCCATGCGAATCGCAATTTGGAAATCACAATTTGAAATGTATGACACTCTTTAGAGTTTCATTTGTGATTCCCATTGGGTTGTAAATAAACCTACCTCATTAATATTCATGGGAATAGCTAAAAACACAGGGATGGTGGCCTGTTGGGGACAGAAGACCACCAGGTCTGTGCTTGCTTTTAAATAAAACAACATTATTTTTAAATGCAGCCCTTTTTCCTTAAGGAAAAACAGGATGTGTTTCAATAGAAAAATGAAATGTTTCAGTTTTATTTTTTAAGCGTGGGCAGTGGTTCGTGGGACCACTTCCTGCTCTTAAAAAACGTTTTTGCATGCATTCACAAAGGGGGAGGGGTTCCCTGGGGACCCCTTCTTGTTTGCAAATGGTTTGCCGATCGCATATCATTCGTAAATACCCTTGTGAATCTGTATGAAGGAGGAACGCCCTTAACACGCCCCTTCCTTATACCAAATCTCAAAACCCAATTTGCGAATCGCTATCAAGTTACCGAATCACAATTTGCGCTTTGTAATTCCCAAAATTAATTTTCCCTTTCGCAAACAACCCAATTCTATGAATTGGGCTGTTTGTGACATGAAAATTGCTTCGCAAATGTAGACCTAAGTTTTGGTGTGCCATCCACTGCAGAACTGTTTAAGACTTCATTCAACGTATCATACAGCCTGTCATGATTGCGTTCAATTACAGAGAATACATATTGGTTTTCAAAGCTAAGCAAGAATAAAGCTCTTACAAAACTATGTCTTTTACTTGCCAAAGCAGATTTGACTTTGAATGCAGACAAATGTGAGTTCCATAAGATTAAGCTAACATTCTTTGGCCATATCTTTTCTGATGGAAGTATATCACCAGATCCTGCTAAAGTACAAGCTCTGTCAAATGCTGATCCCACACAAGATGTCTCCATGCTGGGTTAATTTCTTGGCATGGCCAGCTACTGTTCTAGACATATATGAGACTTTGCCAGTGTAAGTGCTTCTTTGAGAGAGTTAATGAAAAATAATGTTTTATTTCAGTGGTCACATGAATGTGAGAACAGTTTTAAGACAATCAAACAAGCCATTGAGAATGCTACTGAAATTGCTTATTTCAATCAGAAACTTCCTACAGAGGTTGTTGTTGATGCTCGCTCAGTTGCAATAGGCGCTATCCACAGCACAGTGGACACCCAAATGCTCGAACGCATATTGTGGCATATGCAAGTAGGAGTTTGGCCCAACCAGAAAGTGCTTACTCACAACCTGAAAAACAAAGTTTGGCCATGACATGGGCATGTGAACACTTCCATGTATTCCTGTATGGAAAGCCTTACAGATCATCAAGCTTTACTAACAATATTTGGCAGTCCAAAGGACAAGATGTCTCCACACATTGAACGCTAGAGATTATGGCTACAAGAGTACCATTATAACAGTGTGCATCATCCAGGAAATGATCAAAACCCTGCTAACTAATTTTCCAGAGTGCCCATTCAAGGTTATGGCACTCTATCCAAGTTAGCTGAAGCTTATATCCACTTCTTATAAAATCAAACACACCAGCTGCCCTTTCGTTAGCCCAGAAGATCACTGCCATGAGCCACGATAGTGACATGTTAAAGTTGAAAGATATAATTACACATCAGTAGTGGGATCAGCACACTCACCCTCTCACCTGTGAGGGTGAATATCAAAAATACAGAAATGCCAAAGATGAACTGTCCATAACTCAAGAGAGAGTTACATTGCGAGGGTCGAGAATCTTGATTCTGGAGAGTCTGTGGCAGAGAATGATTGAAGTGGCCCACAAAGGACATAGGGGAATTGTTGCAACAAAGCGAGCTCTTCAAGACCGAGTCTGGTTCCCATATCTCGAAGAGCGAGTTGAGAAGGAATTAAAGGCCTGCCATCAATGCAACTGCCTATCTACAAAAGTTACTCAATATGCCCTAAACATGTCAGAACTCCCGAAGCATGTCTGGGAGAGAAAAATAATTGACTTTTTAAGTCCACTCGACAACAGTCATCACCTAGTGGTGATTGTGGACGAATAATCACGATTTCCATTAATTGAGAATCTCTCATCCACCAATCAAGAACGAGTTATTGATAGACTGGATGGCATCTTTGCGACAGGGGATGTTCCAAACCATACTAAAATCTGACAATGGCCAGTCTTTTAATAGTTGGCAGTTCAAAGACTTCTTAGAGCATCTGAATAAAAAGCATAAAAAAATCACTCATCTGTGGCTGCAGGCTGAGAGATTTATGAGTACGCTAAAGAAAGTGGTGTAGCGTGCTACACTTGAAATGCTCAATTTACAAACTGTGTTAAACTCTTTATTGCGACATCTCACTTGACCACCATTGAAAGTCCGGCAACATTGATGTTCGGGAGAGCAATGACAACCAAGATATCCTAGTGGACCAATCAGAGAAAAAGAGATAAGAATACCATTTGTACGAGGGACTTGGGTCAGTAACAAAATACAAAAACACATGCTAACCGAAGACAACATGCAAAAAACATCATCTTCCAGAGAGAAGACAGAGTGTTTGCCCAGCAGATGTGGAAAAGAAAATCTGATGCACCCTTTGATGCAGAAACTTTCCGAGTAATGTTGACCAAAGGACACATGGAGGCTGCCCAGCTCTCTGGGAAGTCTATCATCAGAGACTCTTCTCAATTTCGTCATTTGATTCATAGTTCACCAGATCTCTATGGTGAAGGACAGACTGATTCTGAAATGCCAGTGACTGCTGCTGCCTTTTCATCATCCCAGCAGATCTTGCAACATGATGGTGGCCCGTCTTAACTTCACACGACGCGGTCAGGTTGAACCATTACAGGCCAAAGAGAATAATTGAAGACATTTAAATGTATATATGTGTGTATGTTTTTGTAAAAGTGGCAAATTTTCATTTATCAGAGGGGGGGATGTAGAGACATATTTACAAGAGAATGGTGGAGCGCGGCGTTAAGCCGAAATTGCTAATGCCGTGCTCCGCCATTCTGAAAATGCAGGGATGCGCTGTATTTACAATGATACAGTGCACCCCTGTGTCTTCCCTAGCACTGGCACTAAATTCAGCTGCCTAGCGCCAATGCAGGCACCCTTGCACTGTAGTGCAAGGGTGCTTGCGTTGAGGGAATGATTGTTTATGAGTAAGAAGGTATCCCTTCCTGCACATAAACAATCACTAATGGTGATTTGCAACTTCTATGTGTGCTGCAGAATGCAACACATATAGAAGTTGCACATTTTCATTTTTTTAATGATTATTTATGCTGGAAGGGTCACCCTCCTGCACATTAACAATTGTTCTTGGCGATTTGCTGTTTCTATGTGTGCTGTACAATGCAGCACACATAGAAACAGTAAAAACGACGAGAAAGTAACTGTTTCTCCTCGTTTCGCCATGTTAAGGCCAGATTTATTTTGGCCTTAGTTTTGGCACTGCCCCATATTTACACCACCCTTGTAAATAGGGGGCAGCATAAAAAGCAATGGATGTTGTGGCGGAACGCCCACCACAACACCCATTGCCCGCCCCTTTCACGCTAAGTGCTGCGTGAAAGGATGCCTTATTCACAAGGCCGCGTTAAGCCTCGTTAAGTGGCTTAAGGCTGCCTTTTAAATAAGGCGACGGGTTTATCGCCACAGGACTGTCATAAAAAGTGATGTTTCTGTGGTGATAAACTCTTGTAAATATGGCCTGTAGTGTCTTGAGACTTAACAGTGAAGGAACCCTTTTGGCTCCCGATGAACTCTCGTTAGAGCTATGACGTAGTGAATAGAGTGTATTGCAGTGAAGGCTGCTTCAGAATGTTGAGTTCTCAGTACATGCAAACAAATAAAGACATGCATTACTAAGCTCCGTGTGTGGCGTAGTCATTGATGGGTACCCCAACTGGGAAGATGCTACAGTAACCATCTTTTTCAGCAGCTTTTTAAAGCGAGGCAGATGCACAATTTATAGCTATAGGGTTTCTTTACTAAACTTAGGTAGGCGACCATGCCCTACACTAGAAGAAGGATTATTCCAAACATGTCTAAATTGTCACAGAAGGATAAGAGGAAATCTTAATCTGATTTTCTTATGATAAAATATAGACACAGGAGCTTTCAAGTATAGCAACTGATCATGAGTGTGATAAGATCCTAAAATATAGCCAGAAAATGTTTTCTTTTCAAAATCACAGCAATTCACTTCATAGGATTTTATTCTTAGATTTTGGACAGCTAACTCACTGAAACCATTATAAACAGCTTCAGCTTCCTTAAACCAGAAATCTAACAGGTTCTAGTTACTAAATTCTACAGCTAGACCAGTCATGTAAAGGTTAAAAATCTGCTCTACTTCAAGCAGTAATTGTTAAAATAAATTATTTTTGGAAATGGCATTGTTATTACCTATCTTAATCCTTATCCGTGTTTTCACATCTAAGGATTGTAATGCATTCAAAAGACCTAGAGGAATACTACAAACTGCCAACTTTTTTCATGGTAGATTCCTCTCTACACTATCAATGCCTGCCCCAGAGTCAATGAAACAGACATAGAAGACGTAATTGAGGGTGTGGGCAGATCACTAGACCAGAAAATATTGATCTAAAATGCTATCTATTGTCTTGGATCTGGGGCGGAAGCCAGGATGAAAGACTGGGGAAAGCTTTAACAAACTGGTCAAGGAATGCAATTTGCCCAATATGTTTTAGCCTAGATTTTTGTCTCTCCTGCTAATGAAGTCACCAGACAAAACTTAGTAAGATCAGCGAGCCCACCATCTGTATAAAATATTCTCAAAATGGTGTGAATACTCAAGGGAGAACCAGCATGAAAATCATGTATGTCTATCTTTTAAAAAGCATTATTGGAATCCATTTTTGTTAGTTGCATTAAGCGACTTGATTATTCCTATGGCGATTTCCATCTTTCTTTAGTGACACATAGAAGGTAAGAATCAATTTTGGACTTTAAAATGTAGGTAAATTGTACTTCAGCAATCACGTATATATATATGATTTGGGCTGGCCAAGCATTTAATTGAAAACAATTACCTTGTTTTCTCGTGTTACTAATATTCAGTTTATAAAATAAAGACCCCAATTTGTTTTGGTCCACTGAGCTGCATATTTCAAAATACAACTTGCAAATCAGATTTCATTTTTCAAATGTATTTTCCTTGGCAAGGAGACAGCAAGTTGTTCTAAAATATGGGCACAGGCAGGGCTATTTGAAAGATTTGTTCTTATTAAGTTTCTCAACCCCCAAAGCAGGAGTAAGCTAGGCATATAGTTCATTTATGATTTCTTAACACATGTACAACATTTGATAACCTGACATTTGCTGTAGGGATCGGATCACTTTTAATCACCAGCTGGAATTCAGTCTACCTATTTGCTTCATTTAAAGATCTGTCACATGGGCAGATTCCCTCCAGCTCCCAAAACAACCAATGGTATCACCATACTATTTAGCCTGATTATAGATTAAACACTTTTGCTTTTTACCATTAGCGACCGCTACTAAGCATGGGTGGTGGGGTGGGGGTGGGATGCGGAGGGTGAGCAGAGGGGGGAATAAAAAAATTAAAATAAACAGACTTACCTGGGTGCCACAGGGTGCTGCCGCCTCTGCTCCGTCTCCTCTGCGCCCCAACAGGAAGCTCCCAGCCTCCCAGGGTCCCCTGTCCAATCACAACATTGCCTTAAGCATCGTTGTGATTGGTCTGAGCGCCATGGTTGGGCGCTCAGACAGGGGCTTGGAGGCTTTGCATGTTCCTCATCAGGCTGTACAATGCAGCCTGGTGGGGAAGATGCAAAGTGCGCATGACGGTTTGACCGGCCCTCGTGCATGCGCACTTTAGAGTGTGCTTTACACTCCTTCCCTGCACTGGCCAGCCCGGCCCACCCTGACTCGCCCCACACCTG
This sequence comes from Calotriton arnoldi, assembly GCA_963921515.1. Lineage (NCBI taxonomy): Eukaryota > Metazoa > Chordata > Amphibia > Caudata > Salamandridae > Calotriton > Calotriton arnoldi. The sequence continues at coordinate 34,178 of CAWUFW010005114.1, forward strand.
AGCAGGAAGGAAAACTAAAATGAAAATAACATTAGTTATTATCATTTTAGTTTCTTTTTTACACTGCTCGCAGAGCAGTGGGGCAATGCTCCTCCGACTTAGCGGAGGAGCCACCACTGCTTTTTACCCAGTGTTTCAGAACTAAACATGCTAATTGCTATTGGTTTTACCATCAAATGTAGGCGGAGCAGCTTAAGCGACAAAGCAGATTACCATGAAATCAATTGTACGGACTATGGAGAGTCAATGAATGGATGATTAAGCTACAGAAAAGTGGTCTGGCTTCCTAAGACCACAGTTTGATCTAATCCTGAATTTCTGCATCACTTGAAGAAATGCTTCATTTTTTTTTTCCATTTTTTTTTTATTGTCCTCATTTATGCGATTAAATATGGTTATGGTAAGGCCAAAGTCACCTTATATACCCCAAAACTCTTGAAAGATAACCGCCAATAGGGTACAAGGTTAAACCAGGTCTCAACAACCTTCAAGGTATTTGGAATTGGTCAACATGGTCCCACCATGATGATTCCATCCAACTTGTTTGGATTCGCATTAGATAAAATCATTGGACATCCCGCCCTAGTTTAACATATATTCTTATCCCATAGTTCCCAGTACTTTGCTCGTTTGCTCTTCCCACTAGCTTTATCCAGCTTCTTAATTCTATCTACTGCCCTACGCCACTCTGCCACCCCAGGAGGAGTAGGGAGAATCCAATTAATACACACCTCCCGTCTAGCTAACAGGATCAAGACAAATAATAAGTATTTTTGGTTTTTACTTAGTACCATATCCGCTGCATTATTATCCGAAATGCCGAAAATAACTGTAAAAGTGCTTACCTTGATGTTGATATCTAAAGCTTTTGAAATATTCTTACCAACTTCTTCCCAAAAGACACCAAGGTGTGTGCACAGATGAAACATATGAATATCGTTTGCATTTATCTCGTTGCATTTCGGGCAGTGTTTCGTCTCCTGATTATTTATTTTAGACAGCTTCTCAGGCGTCCAATATGACCTGTGTATGGTAAACAAATGGTTTTTCCTTAGGGGTGCAGAAGCAATAGTATACCAAAGAAAAGTGCAGGATACTTGCCATAACTGTTGCAAGTCTTAGTCCGGAAAGACTTTTTTCCAGATGTCGTCTGGGGTGGTGAAATCGCCTTCCTCGTTCTGAATCATGTACCAGTACCATTTAGATACTTCTTTCCGGGTTGGGTCTTTTTGAAACTCTTCTTCCAATTTTTGTGTAGAAACTGATGTTTTCTCTTGATCTTTTGACCAACTCGCCAGCTGGTAATATTTGAACTTGGAAAGACCACCGTTGGTCATTTCTAGCAATGAAGCCCAACTTTGTAGGATGCCGCTTTCAAGAAGTTCTCCCCAACGAGTTATACCTGCACTTATCAATGGGGCAGCAAGGGAGTCTTTTAAGCAGTCCGGGGTTCCAGGTGAACACCATATAGGTGCTAAACCACTATAGTAGGGAATTTTCCAAGATTTCCTTAGATCATACCATAGCTTATATGCTGATCTCAGAACTTTTAGTTTTATCTTTTTAAAGTATTTTGGATGACCAAATTTATAAAGGCAGTTATCCTCATCCGTTACAGTGTGCCAATACGGAGGATACAAATCACGGGGTCTGAGAAGGATCCTAATATTCTTAAATTGAAAGGCTCTGTAATAGGCCAAAAGGTCCGGACTAGCTATGCCTCCTCGATTTTTCCTCTGGCAAAGCTTCTTCCACGCTATCCTTACCCCTTTAGAAGCCCAAATAAAGGTGTTAATTTCACTTTGGATCTTCTTTAACCATATGGGCTTGAATTCCAGTGGGATTGCATTAAATAAGAAGGTGAATTTGGGCAGAATTGACATTTTTACAGCATTTGTTCTCCCCAGAAAAGTAAGGGACAGACTATTCCAGGACTTTAGTAGTTTTCTCATCTCTTTAACTTTCGAGTTTAGGTTTGCTTGGGCAATCTCATCAATGTTTTTTAAAACCTCTATCCCCAAATATTTAATTCTATTGTTACCTCCTATTGATGGTGAATTCATATTCCAGAGCATCATCTCAGTCTTCTGGCGATTAACTAGGTAACCGGAGATGCTACCGAAGTCTGTTAACAACTTTGTTATGGGGTGAAGGGATTTATCTAAATCACTTATATAGAGCATTAGATCATCTGCATATAATGAAACCTTAATGACCCACTCTTTAAAGGAGAAGGGAATAATTTCTTGAGACCTTCTGATCATATTTGCAAGAGGCTCAATGTACAAATTAAAAAGATGAGGGGAGAGCGGGCACCCCTGTCTCGTGCCTCTGTTGATAGCAAATTCTTTCGAGAGACTTCTGTTTATCAGAATTTTTGCTTTCTGGGCTTTATATATGTTTCTAATTCCTCTCAAAAAATTATCTCCTAAACCAAAGTGAAAGATAACGGATTGCAGGAATTACCAATTTACACGGTCGAATGCTTTAGCAGCATCGAACGTAAGTACCGCTAATGGGATTTTTTCTTGGGTGGCTATATCAATGGCGCCAATAAGTTGGTGAGTGAGTTCGTGTAATTGCCTCCCCTTAGTGAAACCTTTCTGGTCGTTGTGAATAATTTTATCGGTTATATTGCCTAACCTTATAGCCAAAACCTGGGTGAAGATTTTATAATCATTATTCAGGATAGAAATAGGCCTGTATGACTCACATTTATGAGGGTCTTTACCAGGTTTCAAAATTAAACTGATAGTGGCATCATTCCATGATTTTGGGAGCTGTTGGCCATCCAGATATATGGAATTAAAAGGTATGTCAAAATGGGGGCTAATTGTTCTTTTAGGGCTAGATAAAATTCATTTGGAATAGCGTCAGGGCCGGCAGCTTTGTTTTTTTTCATCTTATCGCCTTCATGACCTCCTCTGTAGTTATTGCTTTATTTAAGGCTTCAAGTGAGTCTAAGTCTAAACTTGTTATTTGTGAGTTTTTTAAATACAAGTTTACCGCCTGAGCAGGAGGTGTTAAATCTTCCTCATATAGTGCCTGAAAAAAGTCTACAAATGCTTCTTCTATACCTAGGCTGTCTTCTACCCTCCCCCCATCTTGAGCCTTATAAATTGCCATAATCTTGTTCCTATTGGAATCTATTTTAAGCTTCCATGCTAGTAATTTCCCATTGTTTTCCCCATACTCATAGGTTGACAAACTGCTAGCCTCCCATCTTTTCCTGACTCGATCTTCTAAGTATAGTGATAAATCCTGCTTTTTCTTAGATAATTCTTCAATTGCACTTTCTTGTTCTGCCTTCAATGTAGTGCCTTCGCTCTTTTTTTGCATTTCTAAAATATCTGCTTCAAACTGTTTGATTTTATGCCTATTCTCCTTGTTCTTCCTTGCTGCAAGACCAATGAGGTTTCCCCTAATGACGGATTTATATGCGTCCCAAACTATGTGGCTGGGTACTTCCCCGTTAGCATTTATTAGAAAGTATTCTGATGTCTCGCCCCTCAACTTCCCAATTAGTTGTTTATCTAACAGGAGAGTACGGTTTAGTGTCCATCTTTTCTTACCCTGAGGGGAGTCTTGGATTAATTCCATCTGGACTAGGGAGTGGTCGGAAAGGTGCGCTGGTATATGTATTACCTTTTTTACCCTTTTGCTCCATAATTTATCAATTAAAAAGAAATCAATTCTGGAAGCGTGACCATATTTATGGTTCCTATAAGTAAATCTATTGCTTTGGTCACCTTTGATCTTCCAGATATCTACCAGCCCCAAGTCCTCTTTAAACCTATTCAGCCAGTCCCTCATTTTTGTTAAGTTGAGACCTCTTCCAGGCGGGTGTCTATCATGCTTAGGATCTAACAATATATTAAAATCTCCTCCAAGAATTATTGGCGTGGATACATTAATTAGTTGGGCATATAATGATTGAAGTGGTTCAGGGTCATCCGAATTAGGGCCATAGTAACCAACCACCGAGAAGAGGTTGTCCCCAGATTTCATTTTCACTAGGATCCATCTACCTTTCGTGTCCCCACACTCTTTCAACATAGTTATTCTAGATGGTCTTTTGACAATTACTGCAACCCCCTTGATACAACAGGTTTGATTTGTGCAAGCACTACTTTCTATCCATTTTTCATGTTTTGTGAATTCATACCATTCTGTTTTTAGTAGGTAGGTTTCCTGCAGTATTATAACATCACTCTTTATTAGCTTGAGATATTCAAAGATCTTTTGACGCCTTCTGCTGACCCTAAGCCCATTAACATTCCATGTTGTGATTTTCATTTCACCTATCTTAGAGGAGTTTTTTAGTTCTACAAGCTATCGTGGCCTTGTATACCATAAAATGTACATAGCGGACAAATGCATTTTTTGTTTTTTTTTCCCTATGCTCCCCACTCAATGAAAACAAAACGTTATAAGTGTGCTCAAAATAAAACAAAAAACCTACAGCTCCTACCCACTCTACACCTCCCACCCCTCCCTGGAGAACCCACCCGACTTCCATTTGGGCAATCTTATTACCCTATTTGAGCTCCGTTGTTGTAGGGTCGTCCTATCTTTATTGTGTTATATCTCTGGCTCTTACTTCAGTCTCATTTATTTGTGAGCTTTTATTTGCTCCAACAGTGATTCTACCTCTTTTGGTTCACGAATGTTAAAAGTCTTGTTATTCCACATAATTTTCAAAAGGGCAGGAAATTTCATTTGAACCGACGCCCCTGCTGCTCTCAGCTCTTTCATGTAATTCCCTAAGGCCCACTGTCTGTCTGCTGTCGCCCTAGATATGTCCGAGCGAACTTTGTAGTTATAACCATCCTTTGTGAGAGTGGTAGACTTTAACGCAGCGTTTAAAATAATCTCTTTTATAGTATAAGTTTTGAAATTAGCAAGCATTCGGCGAGGGTTTTTCCTTGGTTTGTTCAGTCTGAAAGGGTCCCTGTGAACCCTTTGAATATCGTCCTCTAGCGCTTTTCGTCTAGCTCTGGAGAGATTCCCTTGATCAGGTTAATTATAAAGCTCTTTAAGTTTTGGCCTTCGGCGCCTTCTGGAATACTCAGAAAACGTAAATTACTCCTCCTTGCGTTGTTTTCCAACGTTTCAACTTTGTCTCTAAGTTCCTTCTCTGAAGATCTTAATTCCTCAATGTCATTCTGACATGATCTCACTTCTTTTTTGGTTTGTTCCAGAGATACTTCTATAGTGGAGACCCTATCGACTACGGCATTAACCTTAGATTCTAACGCCTCGCATGTTGCCTGGATCCTCTCCTGATTTTTTTCAGACTTGGCAAAGCCATGCTTCATTTCTTTAAAGAAAGACCCCATTAGTTCCCCAATTTCAGTGTGCGGAGGTATCTCTAAAAACTGATCTTTATTTATAGTCTTTTGATGTTGATTTTCATCCCTCTCGTGATCCTCTTCTATTTCGATGTCATTATTACCATCCTTGTCTGTCTGATCGAGGACTTGAAACGGGTTAGATGTCTCTATTATTTGCATATCGCCGGTAGATGTTGGTTTTTGCATGGTTAGGGCCCCCCATACAGATCTTTCCTCCTTCAATATTGTGTTTTTAGACACCTGTTGAACTTTGAAGAAGGAGCGAAGAGATGGTGTGACTATTAGGCTGGCGCCCTTTTTTAACTGCTCTTTTTTCGCCGCCTTCGCAGCTCTAGTAGAAACCACTGCCACTGTATCACCTTTTACTCTCTGGTTTCCTTGTTTCTTAGTTGCTTTTATAGCTGTGCTATGACTAGGACGGACAGTTTGTTCTTGGTCAGATTCTTTAAATGTTAGTAGAGCAGCGTCGACTTTAGACGGGGCGATTGAAGGTTTCCTATTCCTTAGTGCATAACTTATATCTTGAATTCGACTCTTTGTACTCTCTTTTTTGTCCAAGTCCCTTAGGTCGATAGCAGTCTTCTCAGAACCATCCAGAATCTGCAGTTTTAAGTCTTCTGGGGTTGCAATATCTTCTCGTAGTGATTTTTTATCAGTGTTTTTTTTGGGTGTAAACAGGCCCTTTACCTGGCCCTTCTCCCTCCTTCTTGCTGAATTCATGCACTCTGCGCTACGATTTACTGTAGTGGTTATGTGTTTCTCACTTACTTTAATTACACAACTCTGTTCTGATTTAGCATTTGAATTCAAAACAAACAGCAGAGGGCTGCTTGGAGGGCCTCTAAAACTTACTTTCGTTGTAGCTCTTCTCCTCCAGAGTAGCTCAGCTGCAGCAGCTGACCAGACCGCTCCCCTCCCTCCTCTCAGTCTCTGAGGGTTAGAGGGCGGTTCTCCTCCGGATCTTGCCTGCACCTCCGCCACTGTTTTCGCCTCTGCAGTGCCTCTAACAATGGCACGCGATCCTCAGCCGATAACCTTCCGCTTCTAAACTCCAGAAACTCCCGGGTGAAAAAAAAAGAGAGAAGAAACCGATCTCCTGATCAGCCGAGGACTGCACGGCACAATGCGGCTCGGCGCTCTGGGGCTCCCGCACTGATTAGCAGGACGGACACTGCTGTACTAACACCACAAAAGGCGCTGAAAACAAGGAAACCAGGTCTCTCGTCGGGGACGCTTTTCCCGGGAGAGCTATCCGTGCCTTTCACTTCTACGAGCCATTACATTCTGTGAGGACTTCCCTACCTCACGGAGCTCGCAACCCGCCCTCCTAGCTGGCCGCCATGTTCTCCCCTGACTGCCGAAGAAATGCTTCATGGCAGGATGGGAGTTTAGAATGCAGTCTGCCAGAGTAGTCAAAGCGGAAATTTATGGATGCTTCAACCATCACTATGTTACTGTTCTAAAGAAGTGTCATAATCCTTCTAAGCATATTATAATGAAATTAAAATGCTTGACGCACAGCAGATCCCTGAGAACCCAGCAATATATCCCAGACCATGAGGACTACAAGATTTTCATTTCTGAATTTAGGATTAATAGCATGGTTCTTTCTCATGTTAATAGAGGCAAAGCCATTTTGGAAGATTACCCATGGTCTTCACTCACACTGATAAAAGCAATCCTCATTTACGCTGTCCTTTCAATTTCAGATAGTGAAGTCGGGCCTCATAACCACCTGTTAATCAGACTTCATTTTTTACCTCTTGGGGCCAGGATATAATTCAAGGTATACTGTGTAGCCTATGCGTGAGAAGATCTCCATAGCTGGCAGTTCTTTAGTACTAGAAGTCAGAGTTTCACTCTGGAAATTCCAAAATCTGAAACGACTAAAACACTAAAACATGCATTCTTGTCTTGACCCTGCTCCACATGGGAACAGTCCAGCCTGAACTGCCAGGTCAGGTCCTCCCTGGACCGGAAAACAGGTATCATGGGACCGGTTTCAGGGTATCACCCCTCATCAGCCAGGCTAGCTTGAGTCCAGTGACATAGTGAGCACGGGACCAATCCCTCTTAGGGCAACTATAGCAAAACAATTGTTCTTTTTGAATTTGTTGCCCTAAGTGAAATGAGTCTTCCCAAACGTGGGTCCTGTGCTTGCATTGCCACCAGAGTTTTATATAGCGCGAACTAGACCCGAGGCATCGGGTACCAGAGTGCTTTACATGAGCCCCAGTTTCGTTACAGATGGACACATTCATTTTTGTTAGGCACGGTGAGATTAAGTGATTTGCCCAGAATCACAGGATCTGTAGCATCTTTGGCGAGACTCGAACCCGGTTCCCCAGGTCCGAGGTCAACCGCTCTAGCCGTAAGGCTACATCCTCGCCCCAGAGTTATTAAATGTATATAAATACAAGCATTATTATTTAAACATAGGCTTTTGTATTTCCCCAAAAATCTCAACTTTTCATTCAAAGTCAATATACAGGTATGTGGGGTTTAGATATGAATATATATATTGTATACATATATTTCCATTCAAATATCCCACATAGCAAATGTGCCTTATCTTGCAAAGTTCCATGTATTTCATTTAAATTGAGGGATAGGAAAGGCCTATGGCATCTCTTTTGGGGAAGTCATGCCATGTGACATCATTATGGACTGCATATGCTAGCTAATAAGCCCCTCTCGACTATTCTTTTATAAATTTTGGTCTGGCAGTGTTTTATTATAAATATACCTAGTAATTCGGTGCAGTGCAGTGCCCATGATATGAGAAGAAAAATAGGAACATCTGACAGTTTTGTGTGAGTTTAATCACATCCGGATTGTAACAGAAAGTGTGTTGATGGTGTACGCTGGTGGTGACTTTCTGCCAAGCTAGTATAGGGGGCAGAATCAGTAAAAGCTAAGAGGCAGATTTACTAACAAGTCTCACAATGCAAACCAGCAAGACGCCATGCTGCGCTGCATTGTATGACAGGGAGAGGGCAGTAATACTCCATATCTACTAAGATACGGCACATTCCTGACCTTTCCCTGTGCTGGCGCACTGAATGCAGCCTAGCACCAACGTAGGCACCATTGACTCATGATGTAAGTGTGCCTGCACTACAGCCAGGATTGTTTTTGTGCAGGGAGGGACAACTTCTTGCACATAAACAATCCTCTGCAGCTTTTTTCTCTTCCGATATGTGCTGCAAAATTCAGCACAGACAGAAAGAGGAAAAACGAGGAGAAATAAAAATATTCCTCCTCGTTACGCCTCACCTGGAAAGTTGTGGTATTTCGATACATTCCCAGGATAACTAGTGTTAGTAAATCTGGGAAAGGGCAAAAAACCATGGGTGGATGTGTGGTAACAGCCATGCTCTACCCACTGAATGCCTTCCCACCGCAGAGTAACGCAAGGCCGTGACTTTGGATACTTTGCGTTACTCCAGATTTACTGTGCCACGCAGAGCAATGCAAGGTGGCTCCGCATGGCACAGTAAATCTGACTTAAGGAATTGCATCGCTTTGTGTGACGCAACAGCGACGTAAGCCATTAGTGATTCTGGGCCTCTATCTCAGATCTTAACAGCTGACAGATGGCAAGAACGGAGTCACTCTCATGATAGACGTGCCCATGAAATGTCAGTAGTGTTATTACAGTCCCTAGCCCCACCGGCCTTTATTAGGCACTCCCTTGTTAACAGATCTAGATTCTCTAATAGGCTAGTCTACCTTTCTCAGAAGTAATCTGATAATGCAAAGTTTGTGTGAGCTGCAGCAATGTGAAGTAACTCGCTTGCCTCCCATTAATCCCCTCTCTGCAGCTCGCATGCTGATAAAACTGAAATACATATTTTTCCTTGACGCTCGCCTTCATAAAAGTTTATTAAGTCAGGATGAAGAAGCCGCAGTCACCCGGTGCAATGTGAGAGAAATACTGTCCCATTAAACATTGTAAAAGGTCCAACCCTGGCAGAAACACTCTTTCCCATCTTATGCACAGTAGTGATGGCTGTGGGACAGAACTGAGGTTATGATATATGTTCACACAGTAGCGGTCGGTGGTGGGAGTGCCGCAGGGCGCTGACGTGGGGCGGGGGAGGGGCAGGGTGGGGGGTAGTAAACTACGGATTACGGCGGATTACAGGTAAGTAAACATATAAATAAATAAAACGAATTTCGTTTCTCACGCTGCATCGCCAAATGCGATGCAGCGCGAGAAACTAAATTCGTTTTATTTATTTATATGTTTACTTACCTGTAATCCGTCGTAATCCGTAGTTTACTACCCCCCACCCTGCCCCTCCCCCGCCCCACGTCAACGCCCGGCGGCACTCCCACCACCGACCGCTACTGTGTTCACACCTTATGCATTGGACACTGGTATCTGTAGGGGCAGCAAAAGAAGAAACAGAGCTCACTGAGATAATTTCAAGGCAATTTATTCCTTAAGATAAACAGTAGAGAGTGCAAAGGGTGAACTGCACCCACGATAAGAGCCAGCATCAACTGTGCTTACCAAACATTCCACCAATCAAATCTGCACATTCCATTCCCTCACACATGACACTCACAGACATTCTACACACACAAACACACACACACACACTCACCCATACACACACATACACACACACCCCCATAACTTAGCTATTATTATGAGGACCAGCCATTGACAGTAATGAAGTGTGTAATTACTAGTCTAACTCCACACGCCCTTTGATAGTGGGGTAGGTTATAAAATGGACCAAGGAAAATCTAACTGCGCTCTTACTTTTTTGATACACTCGCTCGAAAGTACCTAAACACACTATGTGGACGGGTCCTCACAATGCACCGGTCCTCACAAAGATAGTGTTTGTCTGGTTCTGACAAGGTTGACCTACGCTATGAGGACCGAGCTGGTCCGCACACCATGGGTTTTACATGCTCACACACACACACACATTTCAAGGACCCCTTTACCAGACCTTCTGCAATAAAAAGAAATGCAAATGAAAATCAGAACACACTGAGAAAATGCTAGAATACTAAATTTACTCAAAGACAAAATCATTCAGTCTAATAGGTTATCGCCTGCTGCCTTTAACAAGGCCTGACAGCAGTTCACCACCATTTAATTCTAAAACATCTTCAACAGTCCTCGCAGCCAACTCCTGACACATCTGACCGATGCTTCTCTGGTCCCCCAAAGGAGGAGAGCAACCGCTTCCAGCTCCATCAATTCAACGTCAAGGAAATTGTTGTCAGCCCAGTCACCTCAGAATCATGACACTAACCATGTAACTCAACCACAACATTAAAAACTAACGGGCTGATTCACAAAGGTAAACTTACACTTTTGTGTAAGTTTCCGACTTTTTGTTGTTCACAAATTAATTTTACAAGTCGTATCTTCACAACTGCTGAGTCTCCGATCAGAAATAGATAGGGTTTATCCTCTCTTTTTCTTTTTCAGTGAGACGACTGCAGACGTAAAGATATGACTCATAAAATTCATTTATGAATAGCAATAAGTCATAAACTTACACAAAAGTGTAAGTTTGCCTTTGTGAATCAGACCCTAACATTCTAGGCAATTCCCAAACCTTCCACTCCCTCAGCATTTCTAAAACCCTCAATAACGCATACTGGAGCAGATCATTGTGATGACCAGCTTCCTAAGTCAACAAACAATTTGATTATAACCAGGTCACCATCACGATTAGAAATGTTGGTTCTTTTTCTCCTTCTTTCATTCATATAATCTGCCATCTTACTTTTATATGCATTAAAAACATTTCTTATCACTCTGAAATTGACAGCAAATTCAACTCAAACTCTATTCTTCAAGCACCAAGTGACTAACCCAGAGCCCAGTTTGTACCCTTCAATAATTTAAAAGGGGAAACCCCCTATGTCCCCAATGGGAGAAGTCCTGTAGGAAGGCTGTGTAGCTTAGATTGACTTTGTTTATTAGATTCCCCTTTGACTGCAAACTGGACTGAATCGTTCAGCACTCCATTAAATCTTTTACCCTGTCTGTTGGCTTTAGGGTAGGACACTGCAATTCTCTTGTGCTTAACACTGGGACTAGGCATTACTCACCTATTTCCATATAGCATAATCACAAGGAATTACCCCAAAATTCCTCAAAATTACGTGAGAAGAGTAATTCTGCATTTAGGGCTATTTTCATATTGTAAAAATGCCCCCTTATGTCCAAAAAAAGAAGCAAGGGTGCATTTTGTGCTAAGAAATAGTTTTAAGTGCAACAGAACATGAATAGCGAGCACGAACAGGCACAGGACAGGACTTAGGGTAGAATTTCCCCCAACTTAATCCCAGCAATTAGCACTAATTTGTTAGCAAAAAATGCACCAATAGACGTGAGGATGCATTTTGTCTTAAGAAAATAACACTAAATGCAACAGAATATAAACAGCTGGGTAAACAGGCACTTATGCTCGCTAAAGGTGCTCTCGTGGAAAACCTTTTTTCCCTCAAAATACTCTTAACTATGCAAGCAGGAGTAATCACATTATATTCGGTAATTCCTCTCAAGGGTAACGAAGAATTATCAAAATTATTCCAATTACTCCGGCGTAATTGTAATTTCGTCAAAGCCTACTTAGCACCACACTTAGACAGGCATGCATGCAGAAATCCACTTACAAATTGTGAACCATTGTCAGGAATACCCATGTGACAGATTCAATATTCTATATTTGCTTCAGAAGTAACCTTCCCTACCACCTTCACTTCTGTCCCTTGAAAAAGTAATTGATTAGGACAGTGCCAAAGGCTTGTTTTCCGGGAATTACTGCAAATGGACCAATGACATCTATACCCAATTTCTGCTAGAGTTCATCAGGAGGACTCACAGGTTGGGCTTCTACAACACCATCTTAGGCAGATTTGTCACTATGAGCACAATCACAGTAATCCCGGATCAGTTTATACAGGATATAGCATAGTCATCAACAAAGCTGTAATAGAAGTCAGTTAATCCTAAAAACAGTGCCAATTTTTCTTTAGATTGAGGCACTGTAACATCCATTAAAGCATCCATGATTGCTCTGACAAGATTTCCCTTGGGTTTGATGCCATCCTTGATGGTTCATTGGCCAAGATGAATTTACACTTTAAAATTTTTAGCATAAAACTTTGGTCATCAACTTGGACATCAATGCCTCCAAGAAGCTTAAGAGATGGCCATCGTGCTCCTCTTGACTATTTCCAAAGGCAATGATGTTGTCCTGGGATGCTACAGACCCAGATAATTCTTTAAGGGTTATCTTCATCATATGCTGAAACAATGAAGCTGAAGTGGCCAGCCCAAAAAGCATACTGAACATTCTCGCAGGTGTAACAAATTCTCTTAAATTCTTGTATCCCACAACTAGCACAACCTGGTGACACACACTAGCCAAGCCAAGAGTAGAGTAGACTGTGGCACTACCAAACGTTGAGACCACCTCTTGAAAATTGTGCAGGAGATGTGAAGCAATCAAAGTTGAGTCATTCAAATTTTGTAGGTCAATAATCTTAATTCCCCTAACTTTTCAATGAAATGATCCCTACAGAAACCCACTTAGAAAATTGCACTGGCTCAATTATCTTCTTGTTGCACAAACCATCAAAAATCCCTAGAAGTTTCTCTTTGTAATTCATGGGTACATTTCTCACTTTGTGCCTGACAAGGAACAGCATTTTCTTACAGGGTGATGCAGTTCTTCAATCCCTTTTACTTATCCAGAGTGTCACTGAAAACATGTGGGAATAAGACTTGTAATGTATTGTCTTGGGCCATTTTGCACACACGTTCCGGGTATACCCATTCAATGAATTACCATTATCAAAAGGATTGACCACATACACTGGGGGATTTGACCTTGGGTCTAATCTTATGCCCATCTCTTCCTGACAATGCCATCCAAGATTAACTTTGTCTCAATTCACCTCATAATTCTTTCCTCTGTTACGTCTACCTTGGAAATTCATTTCACCCCAAAAGTAACCCAGCAGATTAACGTGTGGCAGGAATAACCTCCGCGGTACACATCTGGCTTATGCAAAATCCTATCCATCCATAGCTCGTCCACCAGAGACTTCCCTGATATGTTAGACCACACACACAAATCAATCATGAAGGAAATATTCTTCCCATCAATTTTAACAATCCCCTTGTGGAAACCTTTCCTCCTATTCAATTTGTCAAACACCGTGAGAATCATAATCAAATTGAACAAACAGGACTCTTCTCCTTCCCGCTGTTCCTACGTTTGATTTACTTTCTTACTACTCTAGCACATATGCCAAAATGTTTCTTTTTTACACTCTATACCAATTTATTTACAGCAGCTCACCCTCTAAAGAGCATTAGACTTTGTATTTCCTATTGTTAATAGTTACATAGGAACCACCATTGCCCCTAATTTCTTAACCAAATGTTTTGACTTCTGAACTCCCTTAGGAATGGTGACTGTAACATTTAAAGTTAAATCAGCACCCACCCACAGGTGCTCTTGTACTTTCTTACTAATGGTTCCCGTGAGGTTTTGGCCAAGAAGAACTTGCTCATAATTTACATGTTTGAAAATGCATGTAGCTCCTAGATACGTGAGAGCAGCAATGTAATCTTCCATATTTTCACCTTCATCTTGCTTCCAGTGGAATTTCAGCCTTTCCATGGATGTATTGACTGTCTCCCACATCTTTTCTCTATTTACTGAATATAATATGCAAAAACTTTAATGGCTTCCTTTTAGCCATGCCCACCCAAACAATATATATTGACAAAGCTAGTTATCTCTGGGGCATGCGTTTTTCCCCTTCCGGCACATCAACATAAGCCCATAACAAATTTAACCATCCATCCAAGCCCATGGATGGATTCCCTGGCACATGCAGAAATGGTGAGTCGATGTATTCTTGATATTGCACCAATAAATGGAAACCGTAACTGCATTTCTGGAAGACAATAAAAACATAAAGAAGTGCATAAGCTCCACACATTCACAAAACACCAGTATCTTGAGCTGAGATAGATAGCACTTCTGACAAAACAATAAGAACATTCATGGACTGGCAATCACAGAATACAGGCAAAAAAGCATACCACAGTAATGTAGAATAAACAGGCTGCAAGGCTAAAATAGAGTCAATAGGTGAAACATATCACATTTGTGCAAGAAGGGTGTGTATGTCACCGATAATGGAACCGATTGTAATGCTAGAGTCAGTGGCGTAGCAAGGGTGGGCTGATTTTGTGGGTAGAGCCCCCCCCCGCTCCTACCTGTGGCTGTCAAATGCTAGAATCACCAGCACCCCCCCCCGGTCTTACATGCAGCAAATCTGATGGTCTAGCTACACCACTGAACAGAGTCAAAAATGTGTGCATGTCACCGAAATCTCCATACGTTGAGAGGCGAGATAACAACATGCCTGTCAGTGTTTTTCTTCAAGATAGCACTGGTATCAATGCACAGGTCAGGCAGTACTCCTTTGGTGATAATGGTTGGAGCACAGTTCCAGACTTTCCAAAATGGCTTCTGACACATTGCATGAAGCGTGATGATGTTCCACGTTTTCAGCAGGCAATGGACATAATATGGTAAGTGTACACAAGCAGGGTGAATGCCACAATGAGGTGATGCTGTAAAGACCCAACAAAATCAAGGCCCTTGGATTTAATGGTCTCCAATAACCACAGGTTCTTCCACTCACTTCAATCTTGAGAGTGGATATCGTTGGCTCAAATGCGATCCAGGATCATTTTAAGCTTTCTCCACAACTGCTGCCAGAACCTAATGATGATCAGTGAGAAACAACACACCACCTGAGAAACAGCATCTAGGTATCCCTCAAGCTGTTACTAATCGTCACCAGTGTAGGAGAGGTAATAAAAGATGGAGGGCACAATGATATCTCTTCATATCTTCAAGGCAATTTATTCTTCAAGACACAGGTCCGATAAGAAGTGCAAGGGTACAGCTGCACCCACATTAAGAGCCAGCACCACTGAGGTCACCAAACATTCGACCACTCAAGCCTACACATTCCATTCCCCATTCAAGCACAAAACACACAGACATTCTTCACAAACACACATTCCATGCTGCATGGAAAACATTATCCTTAGGTCAGGCCATCCCCTCACTATTAAGAGAGAGGAAAAATTCCAGTGGTTCTAGTGAGTGAATGCACCTGTCTGCACGGGGTTGTCTGGGGGGGACCATGGGACCCCCTTTCAGGAGTCACAGGACACACTGACTGTGCTTCACCCCTTTGTGGCACACAATCAGTATGCTTTCTGAAGGCCTCTTTGCCTCTGAGCTCGCATTTTCATGTAAAAGAGGGAATGCCCCTTAGTATAGCACCAGCATTACATGTGCACCTGTGCTATCTGTAT
This sequence comes from Calotriton arnoldi, assembly GCA_963921515.1. Lineage (NCBI taxonomy): Eukaryota > Metazoa > Chordata > Amphibia > Caudata > Salamandridae > Calotriton > Calotriton arnoldi. Next base: position 49,925 of record CAWUFW010005114.1, read on the forward strand.
TATGGAAGGGACCCTTCTGTAATAGCAAAGTGCACCGATGGTACAGAAAATGGGCGCACATGTCTATTGCCACCCCCTGTGCTCTTTTTCTAATATGGGCCCTGGCGATCAACAGTAGGTCAACAGTGTCAAATGCACCAGAAAGATCTATTCATTTGAGAGTTATCTTCTGGCATCTGCCACAGTTTATCCAGTGCGGCACCTACCACAGTTATACTACAGCCAGGTTGAAAACCTGTCTTTATTGAATGTAGGTCGACATTGCTCTTGGCATAATACTGTAGGTGATCATGTGCTGAACTCTTTAATAGTTTGAATAAGTAGGGACCGCTTAGAGATGGACTGGTATGTAGCCACGATGGTGGACGGAACAGTTTTTTAAGGTGTGCTGTACAACCACGGATTTCAATACAGGAATGAACTGATTGATTACTATTGTTTTTCACCACAGATGGTTCTTATGTAATCATCTATCAGTATATACCCAGGGCCTCGAAAAGGTCCACTGGTCTGCAGCACTATACTAAAATCCTCCTCACTAAGGGGCATATGTACAAGCCCCTATCACCACCACAACGTCACCTATAGTGACGTTGTGGTGGTTATAGGGGCTCAACCTCAGGTACAAGGCAGCGTTAAGCCATTTAACGTGGCTCAACGCTGCCTTGTACATAAGGCCCCCTTTCACGCTATGGTTAGAATGAAAGGGGTAGGCAGTGGGTGTTGCGGTGGGCATTCCACTGCAACACCCATTCATTTTTACGCTGCCCCCTATGTACAAGGGTGGCGTACATAGGAGGCAGCGCCAAAATTAAGACCAGGTAAAAGCTGGTCTTAAGATGGCGAAACGAGGAGAAATGCATTATTTCTCCTCGTTTTTTCATTTTCCATGTGTGCTGCCTTGTGCAGCACACATGGAAAAAGCAAAATGCCATTGTTTGTTTATGTACATGAAGGTGTCTCTTCCTGTACATAAACAAACTTAAAAAAACAAATGCCATTTTGTCACTTTCATGTGTGCTGCATGAAACAGCATGCATGAAAGTAACAGAATGACATTTCTAGGATTGTTTATGTGCAGGAAGGGACAACTTCCTACACATAAACAATCCTTACCAGCACGCAGACACCCTTGCACTATGGTGCAAGGGTGCCTGTGTTGGCGCTAAGTTGCTAAACTTAGCGCCATCGCAGGGGGAAATGCAAGGCTGACCCACATTTTTGTAAATATGGTGCAACTGATAGAGCGCCATGTTCTTGTGAAATTTGTAGGGGTGCACCATAATCACTGATAGCCCGCACCCACATATATTCAGTTATATATATTAATGAATGGTTAGTAGTATGTAGTTATAAATCGTAGTTATTAGAGTGAATAAGAAATGTAATGGTGCCATTTAATCATGCAATGTAATGCTTAACTGAATCGTGTGGAAAATAATGCATAGATGAATTAGCCCATATGTAATCGAGCTGCAGTAGTTTAAATGTGTATCATATTAAGTTGCACATGTAGTTCACTTTTCGAATATAAGAGGTACTGAACCAATGCTTATAGAGGTGATTGAGAATTGTGTGTTTAAATTGTGTAAAGGCCTGACTGCATATACGCCAAGGAGAGGCCTGTTTATTCTTATGTTAGCTTGGTTTGTAGGCAGAAAAGTTTCTCTTGGAAAGGCTCTCTGGGCACCGTCGGTAGATTTAATTAGCACAGTAGAGGGTTTTTGTTGAACGTATCTTCTATTGCAGGTGCAAGGACACATGCCTCGTTAGTTAAAGACTAGCTTTTTGTTTCACAAAGTTAGAGAGATGGGAGGCATGGAAATGGGAGTGCAATGGAATGTAGGGATGATACTTTCTGCGGAGAAGGTGCCCGGGACTCAAGGTCAATGCAACCGTCCAAGATGAAGTCACCGTTCCGATGGAAAAGTACAAGAAAGAAGACCTGGCCAAAGAGGCGTGACAAAAGGCGTGTTCAATTGTATTGGGATTTTGTATTAGGGATAGTGCCCCGAGGGAGGAGGCCAGAGAAGAGGTAGGAGAGATCAGAGAGAAGGATTGAGAGGGCCCTGATGAAGGAGTGTTGGACTTGGCCCTTTTTGCAGGGTCATCCCTGGACTTTTTGCCTTCTTCCTATATTTTTTCTGACCTGTTGTTGGCTGTTTTATGACTCTGGGCACTTTACCACTGCTGATCAGTGCTAAAGTGCATATGCTCTCCCCATTATAAATTGTGTGATGGATTAGTGACTCCATGATTGGATGATTGGTTTACTTGTCAGTCCCTAGTACAGTGCACTGAGTGTGCCCAGGGCTTGTAAATCCAATGCCGCTGGTGGGCTTGCAGCACTGGTTGTGCCACCCACAGAAGCGGCTTGTAAAATGTGCCTCAGGCCTGCCATTGCAGAGCTTGTGTGCAGCCTAGGGCTGCCATGTCGACTTGGTGAGTACACCCACTTACCAGTCCCTAAACCTTCCCTTTACTGCATGTTGGTCACCCCTAAAGTGGGCCCTAGGGCAGGGTGCATTGTAAGTACAAGGTAGGACATGCCCTGGTGTGTGTGGCATGTCCTAATAGTGAATTACAGCCATTTTCGTTTTCACTATTGCAAGGCTACCTGCTCCCCATAGGCCAGAATGGGCAGACGGACTATTACACCTTATAGTCAGAACTGACCCAGGGAACATGGTAGAAAAACGAATTTAGTATGCCTGAACTCAGAATGATAAAATACATCTTTTAGTGAAGTTGGTTTTAACATTCTGTGTTTGAAAATACCACTTTTAGAAAGTGGGTATTTTCTTGCCTAAACTTCCAAGCCTGCCTCTGCTAGGTTGTGTATTCCTTGTCTGGAGATTGAGTGACAGGGGCTGGGGGTGGCTACAGGAGACAGGGTGAGTCAGCACAGGGCTGAATAGAAAGATCTGCATCCAGAGTGGAGGGAGGAGTTGCACCTGGGTCTGAATAGGGCTGTGCCTGCCTTCGACAATGCTGGCTCCACCTCCTGCCGGGCGGCTGAGCACTCTGCCCCACATTCTGAAAGGAAAGAAGGAGTCAGAAAAACAAAGTGCTCCAGGACTGACCAGAACTGGTTTTGGACTAGGCAGAGGCCTCTCTGCCTTCAGAGAACAAAGAAAAAAGGTGTATAAAAGGGGACCCAGACCCCTAGGAAATTAGATCACTTTGGGAAAACAAGAAGAAACCTTTGCTGAGGAGCGGAACCAAGAAGAAACTGAGGAGAAGACTATCCCTAAGCTAGAGGGATCTGCCTGCAGTGGTTGCCTGACTGCCAAAGGAAGGAGAAAGGACTTTGTGTGCACTTTTATTCAACTTGTAAAGTATCTCCAAGGGCTTGAGAAAAGAGCTTGCCTCCTGCTGAAGTCTCAGGGTCAACAGACTTCAACCACCAGCTCCCCAAGAATCCTTTGGAAGTGCCTGCTGCTGTTTTGGGCCTTCTGAAGGGACTGCGGGTCGCAAGGAGCTGGAAGCGCGACTCAAGAGGGAGAAGCGTGTCGCCGTCGCAGCCGCTGTCGTCGCATCACGGAGATGACGCCGCTGTAGCTGACGCATTGCACCGCATCTCGAGAAACGTCCCGCAACCCCGAAGAAGCGTGTCGCCGTCGCAGCCGCTGCCGTCGCATCGTAGATGTCGCCGCTGTAGCTGTCGCATTGCACCGCATCAAGAGAAGAGTCTCGCATCGAGGAAGAAGCGTGTCGCCGTCGCAGCCGCTGCCGTCGCATCGTAGATGCAACCGCTGTAGCTGACGCATTGCACCGCATCGAGAGAAGCGCCTCGCATCCACGGAGAAGCGTGCCGCCGTCGGAGCTGCTGCCGTCGCATCACGAAACAAGGGTGTCGCCGCTGCAGTTGTCGCATCGAGCGGAAGCGTCTCGCAACGTTGGAGAAGAGTGTCGCAGCCGAAGCTGTTGCCGTCGCATCGCTGAACAAGGGTGTCGCCGCTGCAGTTGACGCATCGAATCGAGACTTCTCACAACATCGGAGAAGCGTGCCGCATCAGGAAGAACTTGACGTCTTTATTTCTTTGCACCAGAACTTTGTCGCATTTCCATCGCTGCAACCTTGCTTGTTGTGGAAGCGTCCCGCATCGTAAGGTACATTGACTTAAAGTGTCGCATCTTAAGAACTGAACTGAACTAAGCTAAAACTACCATTTTAAGTACAGTATTGTGGATTTTTGTCGTTTATGGTCTTGTGTTAAAACTATATAAAGAATACTTATTTTTGATATAAACCTTGTGTGGTGTCCATCTGTAGTGTTGTCACTAGATTACTGTATGTGTTCACAAATGCTTTACACACTGCCTCTGAGATAAGCCTGTCTGCTCGTGCCAAGCTACCAAGGGGGTGAGCAGGGGTTATTTTAGGAGTGTACCCCTTTACCCTGACTAGAGGCGAGGGTCCCTATTTGTCACAAGTACCTACCTGTGCCAACTAGAGACCCCCAATTCTAACAAGGAGCATCTAAAATCTGAGCTTAGGTACTAAGTGATTGCACTTCTTAGGCAGTCTTCACAGCTGACACCTTTTTACTTACTCTTGCCTGGGAAAATCGTTCAGTAGGGATGTCACTTAGTGTTAGTATAGGGACAGCAATGGATTTTAAGCTTATTTAGATAAATGAAGAGCAATATAGAAATTGGAGCAATCATTGCTTGTTTGATTCTTCTAGAACTATCGATTCTCCTTATTTTGAGTCGGATGAGACTCCTGCGTAGGATATTATTTGTATTAGTGCCCATTTATTTCTTCAACCTCGTGTTGAGGTGCTTGCATGTCCAGTTATTTTTGGCGATAATAAATTCATCAACTTGAATTCGGAGTCAGTGGTCCTTCCAGGTAAACTGGGTATATTGTTGTATAACCAGATAAGATTCTCTCCTTCACACTATTCAACAGGTAAAAAGATCCTGGCGACCAGAAGATTCTTACAGGTGATTAGATAAGAATCGGCGTTATCAGTTGGTAGCAGAGTAGGATGGTTACCTTTGATGGTAAGGGGAGATCTAGATTAGGATAGGAGACTAAGTGGCCCCATAGAGCCCGAGTGATGCTGATCCAGTGGATCGTAGGAGAAGGATGTCGGCGGTCGTTGAAAACTGACGGAGAGTGACGGTGCGGCGGAAGTAGCAGTTCGTGGTAGAGTGAGTATGAACAGGGTGATGTTTGATAGATTGCGGTGTTAATTGTTGTGTGATGTCTTGAGGAGTTGGAATGAGAGTCGTGTGATTGAGGATCGGACCGTGAGCGCGCGCGGGACCGAGAGATTTGATTACTGTGGTGTAGAAGACACCCAGAATTGAGATCGTTGACCAGAAGTTGTGGGGGTCATGAGACGTCGTTGATCAACCCACTGAAGATAGGGAACACATGTGTGAGTGTGTGCACAACCGACGCTGGTCGTAGGTTGTTGTGTGTGGAACATCGAGTGTTTGAATCCTATCGATTTGTCAGAGGTGATTGTCCGGTCGTTCGCGGACAGACAGTTGCCAGATTGAGGTCAACAATCTCGAGAGGCTGTTCGGTCAGAGGTGGACTGACAGTCAGAGAGGTAATCGTTCGGTAGGACGAACATTGCTTCAGAGTGATTGACACGTGCGAACGAGAGAATCAGAAAGGGGGGGAACTGCTGTGAGCGGAGGAAGTGTGACGTCAGACAGTGCCGCGCTGCGATAGGTCGGCTGGTGTGAGCCGCGCTGGCATTGGTGGAGTGAAATAGGAAGCGAAAAACAAAATATTAAGTGCGAACAGATATCTGCTTTACCATGAAATGTTTTAAAGTTTTACGGGAACTTTGTAGAGGTGACAGACATGTGGTTACTCGGGAAGGAGAGGAAGCTCCTCCCGAGGATACGCTCAGCACATTATATGGCCACAAATGTAGGATTGCATACCATAATTTGGCTCGAGAACTGGCATAAAATGACATTTGGAGAGGGAGAATTGACTTTTCCACGTTATGGTACTTTTAGGTTGGAGGTGTTGTACCAATTGAAATCTATAATGTCTTCTTTACGACCACTACCTAGACCGACACAGTTTGAGGCGCTACATGCGTGTATTAGGGCAGCGTATGATAGGAGAAGAGACAAGAGCCAGGAAAGGGGGAAGAAATCGATCAGGGCATTTCAAGATGCGAGGTGGGATGCACTGGAGAAAAGGTGGAGAGTGGAAACGATTGAGGGGGATAAGTTATACCCACTGCTAATACAAAATGGGAAAATAACAAGAGTCGAAGAAGACGATAGTGATACGGATGACAGTCTGTTAGATAGGTTGATAGCAGAGAGTCCACCCCCACTCAATCCAGACTCGGAAGAGGGAAAACCAACGTTAGCAATAGAATCGGGTGAAAGGCAGGGTCAGACTAACATGAGGGTAGTGGGAAGAATTTCTACAGGAACAGAAGGGGCGACAACATCTTCGACAACACAGCCTCCCATTGGGAACACCAGGTTACCAGACTCCTTGACCGTGCCGGTTACCATTGGTCCTATAGTATCGGTATACAACCCAGATCGAGTAAGAGAAGGGAGTTCCGTACAGACGGGAGGAGAAGAAGTAACCAGTGGAAGTGGGAATGGGTTCGGAGTACGAGTGGTACATTTCCCAAGACCATTAGAGACAAGTACGCCATTACCAGCCACTGCAGACTCCTCTTTTAGACAGGAGAATGAGAGACCAGTCAGACCAAGGTCCTTACACGAATCCAAGTGCGCTTTGAGGATGTGGACACCAACATTGAGAAATCAAAGTGATAGGATGCCAGGAGATAGGGAACAAAATGTTTCAGAACATAGACCAAGCTCTAGAAGCATGACAGAAGCGGATAGGTCCCAAGGACAGAATAGTGACTATGATGAGCGAGATGGCGCAGCTTGTCGAGAAACACTCAGGAGCGCAGTACAGGCAAGGTTGCTGGACGTAGTGAGGATGAAAGCAGAGGTAGAGCGAAATGATTAATGGAAGCCTGCCTTTGGAAAGAATAGAAATTTATGGGTCAGATGAGCTGCTTTTCATAGCAAAAGATGTGACTCGGAAAGCTTGGATAGCTCATGAGAAACTGACAGCATTAGCCAAGAGATATGAGGTAGATCTGAATAAAACCAAGACACTACAAGGACCGCATAGGTTGCAATACAGTGACCAGGAGCTGGAGGAGAAAAGAATCACAGGATTAAGGACGCATACCAGAGATCTGATTGTAGGGATGCGGATATGGATTTTGTTGGACAAATGGGAAGAAAGGTGGTCAAAGAAGAAAATAGCAAAGAAAGCTGAGGGAGAGACGCCGCCTCCGGGAGGGGGGGCGACGGGTGTTGGAAACTTCCCCTTACGGGAAGTACAGAATGGAGGGTCCGTGCATGTGCCGTGGAATAGAGGTGATTTGGCTGCGTTTACAAATGATTTTCCTCGGCTGAGGGAGAAACCGGTAGAGTGGTACAAGCAGGTTGAGCGGTTTGTTAAAATTTCAAAGGTGCTGTGGATTGATTTGAACACCTTGTTTGACATAGTGGTGCCGGGAGATTTGTGGACAGCTTGTAAAGTCGCCGTCGAGTGGCCGACTTCTGAACCTGAAAGGGATGCCGTCACGAATGGTCCGTCACCCCTTGTTATGAGAAAGTTCGAACAAGTGATTACATGGTTGAAACTGAAGATGTCGCCTCAAGATATAGATTGGGTTAAAATAGATCGAACGGTGCAGGAACCCAAGGAAACGGTGCATGAATATTACGAAAGACTTCTGCAAGCTTTCAAACAGTATAGTGGATTAGATACATTAGACCCCAAGGATATGGGACAGTTTGTCTCAAAGTTTGTGCTGGGTCTGAGATCAGAAGTCAGCCTCATGATACAGCACCATTTGATCTGTTGGCAGAACAAGCCGGTAGATGAAATCTTGCGGTATGCGAGGTACTGTAGTGATGAGGTGGACTCGAAACATCGGAAGTTAAAAGACAAGTTGATGCTCGTCCAGATGCAGACAGCACAGGGTCAGCCTAATGAAGGGACCTTAGGGAGAAGGCAAGGAAATTTCCAGGTGAACCAGAATGGGCAAGGACAGGGAAAAGGAAAACCAATAGATCCCAAGACGGGGGTGGATGTGGCGACACTGAAGAAGACCACTGCGTGTCATCTTTGTCGCCAGGTCGGGCATTGGAAACGCGAGTGTCCCTTGAACCTACCTAACCAAGTGCAGGAGGAGGTAGAGGGGGTTCAGGCACCTGTGCCAGAGGTAGTCAATACTGTGACGAGGCCCAGGTCGATGAAAGGGGGGACATACAATCCTCAAGTACAGGTTCCACAGGCTCTGAGGATCTCACAAGGAATACGAACGTACCAACAAATGCCCTTGTTTGAAGGATACGACGAGTGTAGCTCAGACCCTTTATCCTGACGGTGCCTGAGGGGGGAGGAAGACTGCACACTTGGAGCGGTCTTGGAGGTAGACCAGAGGGGACCTTCGATAATTCGGTCTGCGCCCAAGAGTCTGCCCAGAACATCCTCAGGTTCACAATAAACTGGATGACTGCAAACTCCCTAAAAATTAATCCTGATAAAACCGAAGTCCTAGCAATTCCGGCAAAAAATAACCCATGGAGCGGCTTGCTTTGGCCCCAAGAGCTGGGGGCCTGTCCCAGCCCAGCACCAGTGGTAAAAAGCTTGGGAATCAAGATCGACTCCGAGCTCTCCATGATTAACCAAGTCAACTCGGTAGTGGGCACTTGCACTGGTCTTCTAAGACAGCTGAGGAAGCTGGTCCCACTGCTCTCAGTTTCATCTCTGAAAACCATTGTATTAGCAACTATCGTCTCGCGACTCGACTATGGCAATGCGCTTTATGTCGGGCTCCCCAGAAACTTATGAATAAGCTACAGGTGGTACAGAATGATGCTGCCAGGCTGATTTTCAGGCTGCCCAGAAGAACTCATGCCACTCCTTTGCTGTGCAAATTGCACTGGCTGCCGGTTAGGCAAAGAGCGAAGTTCAAGGGACTCTGTATTGCCCATAAAGCCTTTTATGGACACGCCCCAGGGTACATAAGGGAACGCCTAATCAAATATGTGCCTGGGCGGGCGCTTCGCTCAACAGAAGCCGCCCAGATGGTCTGCCCGCGGGGTAATCTCGCTTCTAAGGGAGTACGAGCTTTCTCGGTCCTCCTGCCACAACTCTGGAACCGGCTGCCCGACACCCTCCGTAAAGAACCTGGTCTGCTCCCCTTCCGGAAACAGCTCAAAACCATTCTCTTCAGGGAAGCTCTAGACACGACCTAATTCTTCTTAGTAACATGGGGACCACCCTGCCCTGATGCTGTTTTTTCTTCTTCCGAAGCGCTAAGAGACCTGTCGGTATACATGCGCTATATGAGAACAAAATAACATAACATAACATAACATTTTGTGGAGGCAGACATTGACGGCAATCCTGCCACACTTTTGGTCGACACTGGTGCTACCCGGTCTACTGTAAGATCAGCAGTGGTCCCTAACCTACCCCTCTCGGGACAAACAATCCAGGTTGTTGGAGTAGCGAATAAAAGAATAAACAGCCCGTTGACAGAGCCGATCTCAGTAAAGATAGGTTCCTTCCAGACCAGACATCAGTTTGTGGTGTGTTATACGAGTCCAGTTTGTCTTTTGGGGAGAGATTTGTTGTGCAAGTTGAATTGCACGATTTACTGCACGCCTCAGGGAGTGGAGGTTCAGACGAAGGATGATGATGCTGACTTTAAAGTTGCAAATCAGCATCTATGCATAGATCTGTACCCAATGGTGACCGTGGAGGAACTTCCACCGGATTTGAGAGACACCGTGTCATCTGAGGTGTGGGATTTCACAGGTGAAGGAATAGGACTGATCAGAGGGGTTGAACCGGTGCGCATAGAGGTGAAGCAGAATGTTGATTTCCCTAGGACACCTCAATACAACCTGTCGCCTGAAACAATCGCAGGGATTAAACCTGTAATCGAGACTTTCATCGAGAAAGGCATTCTGAAAGAGATCAGAGGTAGCCCCTGTAATTCACCTATTATGGGACTACAGAAACCGAGCGGGAAGTACAGGATCGTGCAAGACCTGCGAAAGGTCAACACGATAGTTGTCCCTTGTTGTCCAGTGGTACCGAATCCATCAGTAATACTGTTTCAGATCCCATGCGAAGCCGAGTGGTTTACTGTCATTGATTTGTGTCAAGCATTCTTTTCGATACCGCTCCATGAGGAAAGTCAGTTTCTTTTTGCATTCAGGCTGGAAAATCGTGTGTTAACATGGTGTCGTATCCCTCAAGGGTATACAGAAAGTCCATCGATCTTTAACCAGATCCTGAAAAAGAATCTTGAGAGTCTTGTATTGCCACAGAACTCAGTTCTTGTGCAATACATAGACGATTTGCTCGTTGCCTCAGAAACGGAAGATGCTTGCAGAATAGACACGGTAGCCCTGTTGAACCATTTGGCAGAGAACGGGCACAAGGTGTCTCCAAATACGCTGCAGTACTGTTTGAACGAAGTACAGTACTTGGGACATAGATTAGAAAAAGGCAAGAGGAAGGTGTCGCCGGACCGAATCGAGGCAATAATGAGCATGGCAGTGCCCACCACACAGAGGGAAGTCAGGATGTTCTTGGGAATGGTCGGCTATTGTCGGCAGTGGATACCTAGTTTTTCCTTGAGAGCAAAGCCTTTACAGAGGCTTACGCACAAGGATGTGAGTGATCCGGTACCATGGGACGAGGAGTGCTTGATGTCATTCCTAACACTGAGAGAGGAATTGTGCAGTGCCCCAGCTCTGGGGATGCCTGATTACAACAAGGCCTTTTCACTGTTCTGTTGTGAGAGAGAAGGATGTGCATTAGCAGTTTTAGCTCAGAACCATGGAGGTGTCCGTAGACCAGTTGCCTACTTTTCAGCTACTCTAGATCCAGTAGCTTCTGCGTTGCCCGGATGTCTAAGATCCGTTGCTGCAACAGGTGTCAGCATTGAAAGATGTGAAAGCATTGTAATGGGCCATCCTTTGACTGTATATGTGCCACACTCGGTTGAATTATTGATGACCAGGACTAAGACTCACCACCTAACGAACAACAGGTTAACAAGGTACGAGCAGGTCATACTTGCCGCAGAGAATGTGACTCTGAGAAGGTGCTCCGTCTTAAACCCTGCGACATTAATGCCCATACCGAATGCAGATGATGAAGATTGTGAGGACCATGTTTGTCTTGATGTGACCAACCTTTGCACCAAACCGAGACCTGACATTGTCGATGAACCACTGACTGACCCAGATGAAATTTTCTTTGTCGATGGTTCATGCCTAAGAGACAGTGTCGGCCAATTAAGAGCAGCGTTTGCTGTATGTACCATTTCCGGAGTGGTTGAGGCTGCTTGCCTAGAAGGAGTACGCTCCGCGCAGGTAGCTGAGATCATTGCCTTGACTCGTGCCTGTTTGGCCGCTGATCAAATTCGAATCACGATTTACACTGATAGCCAATATGGGTTTGGTGTGGTGCACGATTTTGGACAGTTATGGTCCCAGAGGGGATTTTTGACATCATCTGGCTCACCCATTAGGAATGGAGAATATGTAAGACAATTGTTAGTTGCATTGCAAGGTCCTAAGGAAATCGCAGTCGTTAAGTGCACTGCGCATGGGAAGGGGGAGGATTTCGTGTCATTGGGAAATAACTATGCGGATGAAGTTGCTCGTTTCTGTGCAGAACAGGGATGTATATTTACAGAAGGTTACACAGGAGAGAGCCAAGAAAGAACCGAACTCAACATGATGTTGGCCATGGCAGACACTTGGGAGGAGCTCAAGCGACTGCAGGATGAAGTCTCAGATCAGGAACGAGAGGGATGGATCAAAGCAGGGTGTGACAGAGGAGATGTGGATGTTTGGGTCTCCAGTGATGGGAGAGCTGTATTGCCAGAAGATTTGTTGAGCCCGATGGCGAGATTGATACATGGACCGGCACACCTTAGTAGAGATGCAATGATGCGTGTGTTTAGACAGACGTGGTATAACCCACGATTTCGGGCAATGGCTGAAACTATATGTCAGCGGTGTGTTACGTGTCAGCAGATGAATGCTGGAAAGAAAACTGTAGTCACTTTGAGTCACATTGGGAGATCAGGCGGGCCCTTCAACAGGATCCAACTAGACTTCGTAGAAATGCCTAAATGCAATGGGTTGAGGTACATTTTAGTGTTGGTATGTGTATTCTCACGGTGGGTGGAGGCTTACCCAACACGCAGGTGTGACACTCTCACAGTGGCTAAATTATTGTTGAGGGAGCTCATCCCTAGATTCGGGATCCCAACCTCTTTGGAATCTGATAGAGGAAGGCACTTCCACAGTGAAATCATGAAGTTACTTTGTGCTGCATTGAATGTTGATCAGAAACTCCATTGTAGTTACCGACCAGAGGCTTCTGGGATGGTGGAACAAGTTAATGGAACTTTGAAAGCTCGGATGGCAAAAATTTGTTCATCAACATCTCTGAAGTGGCCTGACGCTTTGCCGCTCGTGCTAATGAGCATGCGAAGTGTCCCAGATAGGAGGACTGGATTGTCCCCACATGAGATCCTAATGGGAAGGGCAATGCGGGTGCCGGCAGTACAAGCTACAGCATTGATAAACATCACAGATGATTTGATTCTCGATTATTGTAAAGGACTATCTGACGTGGTCCGTTCTGTGTCTCAGCAGGTGCAAGCTGCAGCTGTCCCCGCCTCGAGTGATCTGTGTCACGACCTGTGTCCTGGAGACTGGGTGCTTGTTCGAAAGCATGTGAGGAAGAGCTGTTTGGATGTTCGCTGGCGAGGCCCATACCAGGTGATACTGATCACGAACACAGCAGTGAAGTGTGGAGGATTGCCGAACTGGGTGCATGCCTCCCATACCCGCAGAGTTTCAGCACCCTTGGAAGAAACAGCTCCTCTCGTAAATGAAAATCCAGCTGATGTGGCAGGGCCACATGAGAGGACAAGTCAAGCTGTAAGGGTCGCTGACACAGCTGGTGGTGCACTAGAGCAAGCTGAAGGGGGTTTCGACAGCTCAAACCTCGACTCTGACACCGAAGACAGAGATGGTGCAGTGGGCGGAGAAGAGTCAGATTCAGAAGAAAGAGGAAGTAGTGCACTGGGTATAGCAGGGGAAGGCAGAAGAACGACTAGAACTGAAGAAGGCTGGCCTGAAAGACAGAGGCGGTTGAATCTGAGGTTGCCACCCGAAAGAGATCTTGCTCCGGTGTCCGAGGTGTCCGAAACGGAAGCAAGTGACGAAGATCAGACTCAAGAGAGCCAGCGAAGGTCGAAAAGAACAAGAGTACCCTGCCGGAGATACTCTACCCCTGAGTGGACCTACACAGTGTTCGATGCAGGGGGTAGTGAGTACGGGGAGGCTGAGGTCGGTGTTGGTGTTCAGCCGGAGCCCGAATGTGGTAGTGAAGGTGGTGCTGTTGTTACCAGGGCTCGAAGTCGAAGGAATATTGACCCTCACCGTTCCGAATCCCCCGCTTCTGAGTAAAGTTCGACAACTGGTTTTGCATCGAGTTGAATTTCTGTCTTTTGGGTTTGAGCCGTCTTCACATGAAATGATAATCTTGCGTCTTGAACTCTTGTATCACGTTTTGGAAGTACTCACTAATGATCTAATCATGGATGAAATATAGCCTGTGTAAACAAAAGTCTAAAGAAGAAGATAACCTAGGCCCGAGTGGAAGAAGAGTAAACTTAGGGACTTTCACAGAAGAGGAACGAAAACTAGGGAAGTCTTTTTCTGGACTGTGTAAATAAGACTGTGGCTGACAAGGAAATTTCCAGAGGTTTCAAAGTTGCTCGAGCTGGTTAAGCAAGTCACGAGTGGAGGACACAGAGACTTTTGAGTGTTCACTGTTGAAACCAAGAACTTTTGAGAACTTTCGAAACCATGGAGGCTGGAGATCCCAACCGTAGATCCAAATTGATTGTAGGCATACTCATAGGTAGTGTAATAGTTTCTATAATCATAGTAATTATAGTCTCATATACCGTTCCACATGAGCTAGCAGTGCAGGGGGTGCCAGGGACACCTACACCTACTACACCTAGCCGAAAAGAGGTAAACTTAGGAGCTGACAGAGCTTTGCTATTAGAAGAAAGTCGTAGGTTGCATGTAGATTTGTCTAGAAGCGATTTTAAGCTTAATGCATACGCAAAGCTGCTATATGAATACGTGGATGCGATGGATGCGAAGGATTGTTATGTGTGTATGCAGTTGCCTGCGTCAGTGGATGAGGGTATTAGGTATCACCATCTTCCACTGACTTATGGAATTTCATGTAGTCTTTTACTTAGTATGTTTTACTGAAAGAGATCAGTTTGAGTATTTCTTTTCCAATTACGATGCTGTGCTTCCTGAAGTCCCAGCTTACAAGCATTTGAATAAGTACGACTATTATAAGACAGAGGATCGACTCAGGAAGTTCTTCATACCGTCTTTGGAATTGGATACAGCATTCGGCTCACCGACATAATCTGACATGCTCATTGTCAGATGTAGAGAAGAAGTTTGTAGATCAGGTGGAAGACAGGTATAGAAAACTGACACAGACACGAGACACAGGGCATAGCAGATTGGATTGGACAGACGAAGAAAAATTGCATAAGACAAAGGGAAGCTATGGTCCTATAGCTTTGGACCAAGAGCAGAGGGGCAAGCTGTGTGTGAGACGTTATCAGACTTACTATGAAAAAGTCGCAGTGGGACAGAGCACATGTGATCACGTTTTCACCATGGCAGAGGTAGCAAAGAATTTTCTCCAAGGCCCTGTACAAGTGATACCTACGGTGTATTTTGTGTGTGGGAAGAATGCTTATGTGAGGTTGCCCGCGAATTGGTATGGTACATGTTACTTGGGAATAATATTTCCAAAGATATATCATACGGAGGATTTGGAACTTCTGGAAGGTGGAAAGCATTCGAGAGTGAGGAGAGGTACGAGTGCAGGGGTCGTAGTGGGAGATATCTTTGGAGCCATGATACCAAGTTTGGGAGTGATCTTGAATGATGTGAAAATTCGGAGATTGGCGACTGTGGTGGTAACTATCGATGAATACAGCAAAGTCGTTGGTACTGGTGGAGGGAGAGATGTTGTCGATAAGGACAATGGTTTTGCAGAATCGCCTTGCTTTGGATGTCTTATTGGCAAAGGAGGGCGGGGTCTGTAAATTATTGAAGGTTCAAGAGTGCTGTACTTATATACCAGACCACAGCAAGGATCTGGAAAAATATATAAGTAACATCACTACCATCCACACAAAGATAGCGGATTTGACTGATGAGGGAGTTTGGGAAAAGGTTGGCAAGGGATTTGGTCAAGTAGGGAGCTGGTTTGCGAATCTGGGGAAGGGATTTCTCGGTTATATTCTGAGACCTCTCCTTATCGTAGTGATTTGTGTGGTTTGCTTGTGGGGTTCGATCAAGGCTTACAAGTGGTATCGAGCAGGCCGAGTTGAGAGAGCTTTGAGAGAAAATGAGATGAGACTGGCAAGACTGCAGGACACTCAATATCAGAGGCTCAAGAGAATGGAGAATCACAGTCCAGGAAAAATGGCAACGAGTTCTGTTTAGGTTGGTTCTTTCTCCAAGGGAGTTGAATAAAATGTGATGACAGGAGTCATCAAAGGGGGGAACTGATAGAGCGCCATGTTCTTGTGAAATTTGTAGGGGTGCACCATAATCACTGATAGCCCGCACCCACATATATTCAGTTTTATATATTAATGAATGGTTAGTAGTATGTAGTTATAAATCGTAGTTATTAGAGTGAATAAGAAATGTAATGGTGCCATTTAATCATGCAATGTAATGCTTAACTGAATCGTGTGGAAAATAATGCATAGATGAATTAGCCCATATGTAATCGAGCTGCAGTAGTTTAAATGTGTATCATATTAAGTTGCACATGTAGTTCACTTTTCGAATATAAGAGGTACTGAACCAATGCTTATAGAGGTGATTGAGAATTGTGTGTTTAAATTGTGTAAAGGCCTGACTGCATATACGCCAAGGAGAGGCCTGTTTATTCTTATGTTAGCTTGGTTTGTAGGCAGAAAAGTTTCTCTTGGAAAGGCTCTCTGGGCACCGTCGGTAGATTTAATTAGCACAGTAGAGGGTTTTTGTTGAACGTATCTTCTATTGCAGGTGCAAGGACACATGCCTCGTTAGTTAAAGACTAGCTCTTTGTTTCACAAAGTTAGAGAGATGGGAGGCATGGAAATGGGAGTGCAATGGAATGTAGGGATGATACTTTCTGCGGAGAAGGTGCCCGGGACTCAAGGTCAATGCAACCGTCCAAGATGAAGTCACCGTTCCGATGGAAAAGTACAAGAAAGAAGACCTGGCCAAAGAGGCGTGACAAAAGGCGTGTTCAATTGTATTGGGATTTTGTATTAGGGATAGTGCCCCGAGGGAGGAGGCCAGAGAAGAGGTAGGAGAGATCAGAGAGAAGGATTGAGAGGGCCCTGATGAAGGAGCATCTCAAATCTGAGCTTAGGTACTAAGTGATTGCACTTCTTAGGAAGTCTTCACAGCTGACACCTTTTTACTTACTCTTGCGTGGGAAAATCGTTCAGTAGGGATGTCACTTAGTGTTAGTATAGGGACAGCAATGGATTTTAAGCTTATTTAGATAAATGAAGAGCAATATAGAAATTGGAGCAATCATTGCTTGTTTGATTCTTCTAGAACTATCGATTCTCCTTATTTTGAGTCGGATGAGACTCCTGCGTAGGATATTATTTGTATTAGTGCCCATTTATTTCTTCAACCTCGTGTTGAGGTGCTTGCATGTCCAGTTATTTTTGGCGATAATAAATTCATCAACTTGAATTCGGAGTCAGTGGTCCTTCCAGGTAAACTGGGTATATTGTTGTATAACCGGATAAGATTCTCTCCTTCACACTATTCAACAGGTAAAAGATCCTGGCGACCAGAAGATTCTTACAGGTGATTAGATAAGAATCGGCGTTATCACAGCTTTGCATTTCAGAAGTGGAAGAGAGAGGCGTTAAGCCAGGAAGGCTAACGCCTCTTTCCTCCACTTCCTTGTACATATCCCCCTAGGTATCTAAAGTTAGAAAAACTGATTCCTAGGGGTGGGCCTGTGAATTCATCTAAAGGCGAAGATAATAGGTTAGCCGTCCAAACCCCAAAGTAGATTTTTCAGAAACAATTTTCTCAAGAAATGATTTGATGGATTGGTTTCATCTCTCATCCAAACCAGCAATTTGATTACTTTGAGCATAGTTAGCAGCCCTCTAAATTGAATAGATTGCACTGCAATTGACCATTCACAGCTTGGCTTCTTTTGCCACTAGTGTTTTATTATGAGGGAGCAGAAAGCAGTTTAGAGCCTCTCTCGGTGCTATTAATTTCCTATGGGTGAGGTGGATTGGACATATCCATTCTGTGTGGGATATGTCTTTCACACTGAACTCCTATATGGATTATAGGGACCTTAAGTCTCTGGGACCCACATACAGCATCTCCCTTCCCATACAGTGACACCATCTATGAATCTCTACATGGGCGAGTCAATGAAAAGTTGAGCCAGGGCGCCTGACTCTGGCCCAAAATGAGCAGAGCTTTTATGTGGCTTCTGCTTGCCACCTAAGCTCTAACGTCATGCACCAAGAATTAAAGAGAAAGCATTAACCTTTCATGTAAAAAAAAAAAAGAGAGAGAAAGATATACCCATCTAGTGGCTGAACTACACAATGTGAAACCAGAAAACCTGACTTCTCCGCTATGACGCATTCCTGCCCTTCTTCCCTGCGTGGGTGCACAAACAGCAGCAGTGCACCAGCGCAGACACCCTTGTGTCATGTTGCAAGGGTGCCTGCATAGTGGGATGATTGTATTTGTGCAGGAAGGGACCTCTTCCTGCACAAAAACAATCATTGATAGCATTTTCCTCTTTCTATGTGAGCTGCAGAATGCAGAAGGAGAAATAAAAGTATTTCTCCTGTTGCGCCACTCCTACGCCTCCCCTGGGAAGGCATAGGAATCTGACGCATTCCCAGGTTTACAATTCCTCGTAAATCTGGGAATGCTTCAGATTCCATGGGTGTTGTGTGGGAACACCCACAGCAACACCCATAGAATGCCCCTTTTACGCAGTGCTCTGCGTGAAAGGGGCACATATTTAAAAACCATGTAAAGTGGCTTTGCTGGCCTTGTAAATATGCTGTGGCACATTGCACCACCGAGCATCATAAAAGTTACGCTCCGGCGGCACAAAAGTGCATCTAGGGCCTCGTAAATGAGGCCCATGGTGCAGATTTTTGTGCTGTAAGCACCTAAATCTGCATGTTAGTCCCAAAAAACTCTTGATAGGTTTTTTTTTTTGCATCTGGTAAATGCCAAACCCTCTTTCATTGTTATGTATTAGGTGCATTAAACATCACGTTTAAGCTGATAAACTTGGGGGCTTATTTATGAGAGCCCTGCTTCAATTTTGTACCACAGAAAGTGGTACATGGGTGGCGCATGGCTCCCATTTTGATTTATGGAGCCATGCAAAGCCACCCTGCGTGGCTTCCAGTGGCCTTATAAATCAAGAGTAAGGCGATGCAGCGCAAATCGCTGCATTGCCTTACTCTGCACCCGGAAGGTGTTCCATGGGCTTTGCGGTGGGTTTTCCCATGTAACACACATGGAATTTTACTCTGCCCCAGATTTACAAACTGATGTTAACCTGTATGTGTCCCAAGGTGAGGCGTAAAGAGGAGAAACACTTGTTTTTTCCTCTTTCCATGTGTCCTGCATTCAGCAGCATACATAGAAGGAGGAAAACGCCTCTTAGAGTTGTTTCTGTATAGGAAGGCGCCCCTTCATGCACAAAAACAATCCTGCATGCATCAGAGGCTCCCTTGCGCCATGGAGCAACGGTGCCTACATTGGTGCTAGGCTTCTGTAACGGCGCTTTCACAGGGAGAGCGCACTGTGGGGCATATTCACGAGAACATGTGATAACCACCGCAAGTTTAGCTTAACGCAACTTTGCACATCGCAGTCCATCGCGGGAAAACAACGCCATGTTAACGTAGCATTCTCAACCTGGCGTCACCATGCGATAGTCCCACGATAACGCGACAAATGACCGCGTAAAAATCAACGCGACGCCGAAAAAATTCGAAACACCAATGCGAATAAAGTTGTGATGAGGCCAACCCCGAAAAATAAAACAGCAACAACCAGCGATAGGCCTGCAATTCCCACGTGTCTGGCAGGAAAATGCACCATAAAAGCTGAACAAGAAAAACACACCATAAACAAATCAAACTGCGCAGCAACATGGATGCACCCGGAACGAGTGCCCAGGTCAACGCGAAGCACACAAGCCCCACAGACCACCAGCAAGGAAACTCGGGGTCGGGGAAGGCCAAGGAGAAGAGGAAGAGGAAGACGGGGTACAGTCCGCAGGAAAACCCGATCGTCGTCACGGAGGTGACAGAGCACTAACAACAACTGTCCGTCACCACCACCGTGTCATTGGCAATACAGATGGAAAAATGGCATCCCATCGTGAATGCAGTCGGAGTGCCGAGGAGGCCAAGATGTGCTGGCACGATGTCAAAAGCCAAACCAAGCAGAAACCCGCTGCCAACAGGAAGGCAGCAACGGCGAATGGAGGTGGGAGTCCTCCGCCACAGGAGGAGCTGGAGCAAATGGTGGCCACAGTCATCACTGTGGAGACGGTGCAAGGAGTCTGGAGTCCGGACACTGCTCGCCATGACTTGACACATCAACAGGGTGAGTAACGAACAGGGACTGACACAATGGCACACATGCACAACAACGTGTAGCACATCGCACACCCACAATGACCCTGGGTCATGTCCCTGATCCCCGTGGCACACTGCAGCACACATACAAACATCAAGTAGGCCCCCGTACACCATGTGCCCAAAGGGGTCCCACCCCACACATCACCAATTACACAACACACACATGCACCCGTGCGAAACACAGCAAAGATGAGTATGTGAGAGCCACACTGACAATGCAAGTGACACCACATGACGAGCAGCATGGCTGGAGTACAATCACCATGACATTGTGCACGCCACTAGACTGAGGTGGCTGAGTGTGGACCACATCCGGAAGGAGCAGGTCACACTCTGACACATCCACGTGCACAAACAACCACTGACTTCAACAATACATCTGCAGACAAACAATGCAAAAGAGTACAAAAACCGTCCAACAGCACAAATGACCCAAGTCGCCAACATCACAGCACCTCAAAAGCACGATAGCCAAAGGCACACCGCCTCCAAGGGAGAAGGGACCGCAAAATCCCAGCTGCAGGTGCGACTCTCACACAATGCAGCACACACACATAGCAATCACAGCACATCCACATAGACGACAATGTGGGACACAGTGCAACACTTACACACTGCAGAACAGAGGACACAACTGGGTCCGCCTGTGCGTAGAAAATGGCAAATCACATCTGACATAGCAGGAAACTGTGAGATGAAAATGTACGTGTACAACATCACCCACCTCATGTAATCCAAATGTCCACTATCATGCATCAAATAGTCCGCCCCTCCCAAACAGTCACAATGTACATTGTCATGCAGTCTGTATGTAAACTCGAACAATGCGTCAACATACATGCCAACACAATGTCAACAAGCATCTCCCCTTCACATTGCAGAGGGAAAAACAACACCCCCAGCAGAGCAGACCTGACAACCCATCAGTGATGCTGAAGAGGACCTCCACACTTCCGACACCGACGCCCCACAACAGTCCATGGACATCCCAGGCAATAGAGCTCCAGGAGCTGGGCAGCACTGCTGCATCGAGGATACACCACCCCCTGCACGGACAACACAGCTGGACGCACCCACCACCCCGGCTGGCTCTGAGCAGCCCACCTAAGCACACATCCCATTCCAAAGCCAGCTGTCAGACTGCCAGAAGTGGCTGGCCGAACATGTGCGGGTGGGGTACTACCTCATGGAAGACGAACTAGATCACATACGTGGGTGTCCAAGTCCCATCAGGGACCACCTACACTCCCCAACAGAGACCCACACTGCGACAGAGACACATGCCTTTGCACATTTCCAGTACTGAACCACACCCAGAGCCACAGGACAATCACCCGCACCCCCACGCCAGACTGGCGTATGCCGGCCAAGTTCACTCCACCTACGTATTGAGTGGGGGACGATAATGCAACATGTGCAATGTCCCACCCTCTGCCTGCGGTGACATGACTGCGTCCTCTGTGCACGGCACAATGTAAGGTTGTGGGGCCGGGCCCTAATGCATACATCATGAGCACACGGACACACACAGATAGTTCGTTGAACTGGCCATGGGCACGTGCGCTCGACACCTTTATTGGCATGGTCACATGTACAGTGACGCATGTGCTGGATGTGTGTGGGGTGAGTGTAAGCCAGCCCTCATGGAGTCGTTGGTGCTGGCAACAACTTGAACAGTGATCACAATTGAAGCAGAAACATAAAACACCAGCACAACAGAAACAACTGTGAGGCATCATGGTGGTAGCCGGAGGGAGTACAGTGTTCACCCAACATGCAAGCAGAATGTTCCTTGATTTGTGGTGCACTGAGTTAGTTGCACCTGAAGAGATGAGCAGGGCATCAAGCTGATGATGGCACCCACGACAGGTGTGAGCAACTCTGACAGTCTGGCAGTAAGACACTTCCGACTCTGGCACCTGTTGTTTGGAGTTGTTCCTGGCGGTGGTGGCGTGTGCATCCTGCAGTGATGCGATGTCCGGGGAGGTCAGGACTCGATTTGATGTGTGAGCCCAGGTGGACCGCAGTTGAGGCCGGAGGCAGCGGACAGTGCAGGGCCACAGACACATGGCATTGATGACCCCCAGACCATCGACCCAGAGGCCATCCAACATGCCATCAGACTGGGGCCATGGTTTGAGCTGCACAGAGTTAGTGGCCCCGGATGCACTGCGGCCGGCACAGGCACACCGCGACGGGACGGTGATTTGCGGTGCAGTGAGATAGGGCCACACGAGGTGAGCTGGTCCTCATCGATGTCGAAGGTGACTGTAGCGGAGGTTTGCGGGGGACAGTGGAAGGTGTCCTCCAGGGCATGATGCAGAGGGCAGGAGCCGGCCGGAAGCGGCAAATGGAGGAGTGGAATGCTACAGCCTTGTTCTGGCCACATAGTCAGTATCACCGACATGATGATGAAGACAACCCCAGTCCATAGACTCAGTCGCCATCCAAATCACAAGAAGAAAGTGTCCATGGTTGTCGGGGAATAGACTTAGTGGCACCGGAGCTTAAAGGGGATGCAGTCTGCGACGAGGCCAGTACAATGATATCAGGTCTGCCATAAATGAATCATGACTGAGTTCCCAATGTGTGCCCTACTCAACCGATGTGTAGTCCGGAGGCAACAGCCAGCGCGGGCCAACCGCTGTTCAGCAAGCTTCTCCTGGAACACTAGCACACGGTGTTGAAATGGCATGTGGGGATGACTCGTGGTTGACCGAGGCAGTAGCGACAGAGCTGAGTGGGTGTTTAGCCAGCGACGATGCCGTGTCCTGCCTGGTACGGACTGGCATGGATTTGTGTGGGGCCTGCAGGACCGCAGGGTAGTCCGAAGGCGTAGTCATCAAGGGCCCACGGACACGTGTGGTTGGGATGCAATGCACATACTTTGTGTCACCACATTGAAGGGAGTATAGGGAGTTAAACTCGGCATTGACATGTGTACTCGGTCATTGTGTAATCAACACTCAGTTCCAAATGTGTGACCTACTTGACCGCAGTGAAGGCCCGAGGCAGCGGTCAGCAGGGGCACACAGCCACGTGTCGTTGGCCCGCGATGCACAGAGTTAGTGACACCAGGGCAGTTGTCGGCAGTGTTCGAACACCTCGGTAACGATGGTCCTTTTCTCCTTCGGAATGAACCACATCTTCCTCTTACTCGTCTCCTTGCGTACAATGATATGTACTCCGCCATGCCTAAATCACGAATCAGTTTAACATGTGTGACCTACTCGTCCGCAGTGTAGGCCGAAGGCAGTAGTCAGCAAGGGACCACAGACAGGTGTAGTTCGAATGCTATGCACAGAGTTGGTGGCACCACATCGAAGGGAGTACAGTGATATAAACGCTGCCATAAAGTGTGTACTCTGCCATTGCATAATCAAGACTCAGTTCCAAATGTGTGACCTACTTGAGCGTCGTGTAGGCCCGAGGCAGCGGTGGAGTACGTCAACGAAAAAGGAGTAAAGCGGCCCTGTGTGATGGGGGCCGTGATGGTCTGAGGAGGCTGCGAAGGTCGTGGGCCTCGGGCTTGGAGCTTGCGCCGGCATGTGGTGGGCCCTCTTTGACACACGCCGGTGTCGGCAGGTGAGCAGTGAGGCCTGGCAGCGCAGGGGCGGGCATGACGGGTTCGGGGACCAGCGGCCCGGGGTGCAGCAGGCGCACAGGATCGCAGGCCACACTGCTCACGGCGATGGCGTCGGCCTCGTGGCGGGGTGGGAGGCGCTGCCCTGGCAGACATGTTGGGCATTCCGGAAGAGGACCACGCCCAGAGCTACGTGCTTTTTATTCACACCCCTACGCTGGCCTGGCGTACGCCGGGCCAGCCCACTCCGCACACGCTTACAGGGGGGGACGTCACAAGCTACCATTCTGCGATCTTCCCCACTGGCTGAGGTGACATGGTTGCGTCCACTGTCCACTACACTCCAAACACCAGCAGTGCATGTAGACATGGCTATGTCTGTCATACTGCAGTCTGTCCAGCACATCTCTGCCACACTTGGCATTGTGTACATACTCAGTCATGGGTCACTTGCCTCCTTCGCACATGCCTGGTTCCCACCTCTCCCCACATTCCGGTATTGTGTGGCTGAGGTGCCATGCCGTTGATGGCTCATGTACATGGCTAACCAAGGTTGCCACAGTAAGTTGTGCTGTCGTGTCTGGTGGGGGGGCATGTTGTTTGGCATGTTGTATGTGATTTTGTGACGTGTGCAGTGCCAGAGTTGTGAGTTGCATGATTGTGGGGTTGAGGTGTGTGGTGTGTTCATTTGGCTACTTGCCAACGAGCAGTGCATTCCCATGGGTGCCATCCTGGAAGCGCTGGTTGATGTTGGACTGTCGGAAGATGAAGGGGTCATGCACACTGCCTGGGTAGTTGGCTACGACATTGGTGAGGAGTCCCCTGTGGTCCACTATTGCCTGCACGTTGATGGGATGCGTGTGCTTTCTGTTGCGGTAATTGTGTGCAGTGTTGGCAGGGGGCACAAGTGGAACATGTGTGCAGTCGATTGCCCCCGACACGTGCGGGTATCCAGCTATGGCGTATAGTCCTTGCTTGGTCTTCAGCTGTTCCTGCGCATTGTGGGGGACGTATAGGTGCTGGGGTCCCTAGCTGGTGAGGGCATCCAGGACAGGTGTGAGGAACTTAGATGGGGCTGGCTGTGAGACTTCTCCGACTCGGGCGGTTGTTGTTTGGGAGGATACCAGAGGCCAACAGGTGCAGCCCAGGCAGCAGCTTTGTCTGCGGAGGGATGTTGGTTGTCCGCTGTGTTGGTACCGTCAGCCTGTGGGCAATGATGTTCAGGATGCGGAGGATGGTTGTCCTTTTGGGCCTGTAGTGGGCATTGGCATTGTCTGGTGTTAGGTCTGTGGGGCTGGTGCATTTCCTGAAGGTCCGCTGTCTTTGTCTGCGCTGCCTCTGTGGTGGTCTGGAGGGTAGCGGGGGGGGTTCTGTTGGGGGGGTGGCGGTTCTGGGGGTGGTGGCGGTGGGTGTTGTTGCCCTCTCGGGGCTCCGGGGTGCATGGTGAGTGACTCCATGGCATCTGTTGTTCTTCAAGTGTGGCTGTGGGCTGGGCTCCCTTTTCTTGTGCAGGTTGACGTCCGACTTTGCACCAGGTCAGAGCAGGTGTTAATTTCCTGCTGGTAACGCGCCGTATCGCCTGTTTTGGGTTCCTATCACCGATGTGGCTGGTCATTGAGAATGTTGCGTTGTGGTGTTGTCGCGGCTTTTTGCTCGGGAACGCCTACTCTGCATCTCATTAGCGTTAGTTGCCGGGGTCATCTGTGGCAATGTTTTTTGCGACTGCTTTCGCAGGAAAACTGGTGTTATGGGCTGTTAGCACCAGTTTGTGAATGGGGCGATAAATTTAGCGCGAGTTTGGATGCGTTAAAGTGCCGATAACTCGGCGATAGCTCCTTGAGAATATGCCCCTGTATTTCTTAAATTTGGTGCATTCCTGCCCTTTCATTTTGGCATAGGTCGGCACTGCAAGGTGCCTTGCTGTGCTACCCTACACCAACATCCCACAAATAAGCCCCTCAGAGTCAGGGCTATAGACTGCAGCGCTCACATATGTGAAAGTAAGCTCTATATAAATGTTTAAATATAATTCAGTACTATATAATCCACTTTAGACTGCTTCATAGAACAGGGAAGACCACACCTGTCCACGTAATATTGGCCTTTGTATGATGAAAGGCCCATACGCCACGATACATGCTTTCCCCTTTCTGCTGAGACCTTTTCTACTCCATAAATTTTAGCTCGTTCCAAAAGTTTTCATCAGAGCTTTATAAACAAAACCCAATAATTACTTTTAAAAATCGTACCACAGAGAACACGTCTGCAGCAACAGATTGTGCACTTTTTTCAGCCAGGCGTGAA
The DNA here is from genome assembly GCA_963921515.1 of Calotriton arnoldi. Classification (NCBI taxonomy): domain Eukaryota; kingdom Metazoa; phylum Chordata; class Amphibia; order Caudata; family Salamandridae; genus Calotriton; species Calotriton arnoldi. The sequence continues at coordinate 75,662 of CAWUFW010005114.1, forward strand.
CGAGAAAAACACTTTCCAAGAAAGGCGGCGAAATCCATCTTTCCTTTCTCGTCATTCCAGAAGAACATTAGTAATTAGATCTTCATTATCTATGCAGCAGCTATTAACATTAATTATGCTGTGATATAATTAAACATTTCTTTCCCCAGCTATTAAATTGTTTATGAATAATTATCGGTCATTATCCTATATTATGAAGCATGTAGTTTGTTGGCGGATGTTTCTGTTCGACTGTGCAGGTGGTACATGACTTTTTATGCAGGTTCTCATATCTGACTCTGCAAAGTGATTGGTTGTCATTTCTGGAGTCAAGAGGGAGAAGTGGTTGAGAAGTTTCATTTTATTGAAAAATTGTGTTCCATGGAGTACCAAGGGATGCAAATAAAGTGAAGAGAAGAGGGGAGCTTTGCATGTAAAAAAAACACTGAGGCGCATATTTAGTAAGCCTTTGCATCGCTCTTGCATCGCGCAAAGCAGCACAGGTCACTGCAAAGGCTTATTTGGGATTTACAAAGCCACGCAAGTCTGACTTGTGTTGCCTGGTGTCGCTTTGTAAAGAAATGTAACGCAGCCCAGCAGCCTTTGCTGTGTTGTGTTGCATTTCTTAGTGGTAAACGTTCCATTGGTGGAGCATGGGCATTCCCGGGCATCTACCCATGGATTTAATCCAATTCCAGATTTACTAAGGTTTGTAAACCTGGAATAGTGTGAAATCCCACAGAGAGGCATAATGAAGAGAATATGTTTATTTCTCCTTCTTACTTCAACTTTGCATTGTTTTTGAGCAGGAGGGTATTCCTTCCTGCACAATAACAGTAATGCAGGCACCTTTGCACCAGGCATTGGTGCCAGGCAGCAGCAAATGCAATAGCACTAGGTGAGAGCCAAAGAACTCCGGCCAGATTCTGAAAGGTGTCAGGCAATGCAGCTCAGCACCCAAAGATGCTGCGCTGCGTTGCCTGACAGGGAGAGAGCAGAAGAGCGCCATATTTACAGAGATATGCCACTCTCCTCCCCTCTCCCTAGTGCTGGTGCTAATTTCGACTGCCGTGCGCCAGGCACACACCTTAGCACCATAGTGCTAGGGTCCGTGCCTGAGTCTAGCATAGGTTTTGTACAGGAAGAGTATCCTTCCTGCACAAAATACTATGCCCAGACAAGTTTAAAAGCTGTTCCCGGGGGAGTGGCCAAGATGGTGGATGGGTGAGGTGCGTTTTTTTCTCTCTGTCCCCACCGTTTCATCAGCCTTGTACAGCACCCTTCCTACAACCTCTGCCTTGTTTCATCCGGCCCCCCTGGCCGCCTAACATCAGAGGTCAAACCAGACGCAGCGGTGAGCTCCTACAGCAGTTTGATGCAGTGTTGAGGGGAGCGACAGAGGGGAGAGAGCGCTGAGGCCTGGCAGTAAGTGCCAGCTGGAGGAGAAGTGGGCGGCCGGTCGGTAACCCCTTTGAGCCTCATGCTGTGGCGGGGTGGTAGTGGAATCTGCGGCGGCACTCCGGCCTGGGGTTTGTGGCAGCTTCTCATGGCAATGCACAGGTGGGACTGGCAACTTCAGCTGGGCGTCTCGTGCGGTTGAGAGTGCTGGACTGCTCTGAAGTTGAAAGCCGATGTGGGGCTGAATGGCCGCTGAGGCCTATTTGCGGTGTGATGTTTAAATGGAGGGGGGCAATGGCTGGATCGTCTCCCTCCCGTTGTTGCCCCTGTGGGGTACATTGAGGTGCGTCCCTGTGGCTGGCGCAAGAGGAGACAGCATGCCTGGAGTGTCCTGCTGCCATTACTGTGCCTGGCATTCACTACATCTGACAGCCTCATGGCGGCGGCGGTGACTACCTGAGGCCCGTAGTCTACTGGCCTTCCTGGTCCCTGCACATTGAGAGACTCTGTGATGCTGCTGCTTCGCTTCTGTGGCTGTCCCCATTGCGGACCTCTGCCCGCATTCCGGTGGGTGTTGGTGAGGAGGCCCTCTGGGTAGCGTGGACTGATGAGGATCTGATCCCACTCGGGCCCCCCACTTCTCCTCGCACCTGCTGGCAATGAAGGAAACATTTACTTGGCTCCCCCCCAGGTGTTGCAGCGAGTGACTGGGTAGCACTACATGGTGGGGCTGGCTGGAGCTCTCATCTCTGCCCGGTTTGCTAAAATTCACTGCCACTGCTGCCTTTCCTAGCCCCAGGACTGGCGCTGCTCCATCCCAAGAGTGCCCAACTTGCTGTTTCTTCGAGGAGGATTGTAGGCCGCAGTGCTCCCACGCCCCTGCTGTGCCGGAATGCATTGGGGCTGATTGACTGTATCAGGAGACCCCTGGCCATCTGCTTACCTGTGGACTCTGGTTTAGTACAGGTTTTTGTTAGCATCACAGCAGCTCAGTGCAGGGCCTCTCCGGCCCTCACCTTGGAGTTCCAGCAGCCAGGGGTACCTGAGTAAGTGGCTCCGCCCGGGGGCCCTTCTGCATTCCTTGAATTTGTGGGCTTCTGGGGTGTCTCTGGTAAGGGGCCTCTTCTGCGATCGGTACTGGGGGACACAAAGACTCTATTTGGCTGAATCTATGAGAGGGAGTTTTGAATTCTGGGCTGCCCCGATTGGCCGAGGGACACCCCAGACTGTTGGAACCTGCAGTGGGTCACTGCTGATGGGGCTTTCCCTCTTTGTCTTCCTCAGATTGGTGGATCCCCGCAATGTCTTTCGCTAGGATAAAGAAAGACCGCTCCCTTAAAGACATGCTCACAGAGCCCACCGAGGAGGTTGGGGGTGATGACCCCGAGGGCCCGGTGATGAAGTTGTTCCTAGAAGCTATCTTCACATCACTCCAGGATGACTTACAAGCAGTGAAGAAGGATCTGTCAGCTGAATTGCGTGAGGTTCGGAGAGACCTAGAGGAGGTTGGGGACAAGATGTCATCCTAGGAGGAGCGGGACACAGGACGCGACGAGGAAGTGGAATTACTTCAACAAGAAGTCATACACCTGAGGGACCAACAACTTGACCTTCAAGCACATGCTGAGGAACTTGAAAACTGCTCTAGGTGAAATAATATCCGCATTAGAGGGCACAGACCTGCAAGAATATTTTGAGGCTCTTTTCCGACACATCATGGGTGAATCGGATGACATTGAAATAAAAATGGACCACGTCCACCGGGTTGGCCTTCCGCAGCTGGATAATGCCCCTCCTCCAGACATTCTGGTGTGTGTTCATGACTTTCAACTGAAAGAGACTATTCTTCACAAGGCATTAGAAACCTACCCACTCCAGTTCCTAGGGTATACGCCAGTGCTATACCTAGACTTGGTGGCCATAACTCTCCAGAAACGCCAGGATTTCTGCCCTGTTACGGCCCATCTCAGAGATTCTGGAAAAGCCTATTCATGGGGACATCCCTTTAGGATCATTTTCCAACATGATGGCAAGCTATACCAGTTCTGATCCTTGATGGAAGTATGCAGTGTCATTGGTATTAAGGATCTGCCAGCAGATAATCGCAGCTCCAGCTCCCAGGATCACCCGACGCACAGGCACTCTCGGTTGTGGTGCTCTGGATGTCCCAGTGCCAGCAAGAAGCCAGACCCTGCAACTATATCACAAGAAAGACACTCGGTCCTGAAAAGGCTGACTGAGGGCACTGGTAACTCTGATCCAACTTGAGGTCAGCAGACCTTCTATTCTACAACTTTGCTCCTCCTGGTAGGGGGGGCATTTTGTTGGTTGGGATGGTAGAAGACATGTACGTTTGTTTGTGTATTGGCTTTACTGTTTCCACCTCTGTGGATATTAATCGCTCATGTGGCCATGGAGGTTTGTACCTTCCCCTATCCTGCTCACGCCCTTAGTCACAAATCATCCTCGATGGACTCTGTTCAATGTTTGTAGTATATTTTATATATTTCTGTTTGACAGTTGTCTTTATTGGGGATTTTTTTTTTCTTTCACTTCTCCGTACAGGCCAGCTCTCAAGCCCTCTTGTGGGCGATACTTGGACTCTTCCTTTTATGGAGGGCTCTTCAGTGGTTGGCCGCTGCTTTACACAACACCAGATATTTCAAAATTACTACAAGCACTCAAAATCAAAATGAGTATAACCATATGTAGAAGTGTCCAATGTCTTTTATTCAGACATCCAGGCTTTCTTTCAGTAATGTTTATCCATCATACATATCACTCCTTGCCATCAATACAGCTCTTTGCCAACACGTGTTTCGTCCGTTTATATACAACAAGACTTCATCAGGGCTGAAACATAAAACAATGGCATCATAAGGAATGTGGGGAGTCATAGGATCTAGGATTAAGCCCATCTCAAAAGTATTTCACCCGAATCGTGCCATGCACATTATTTCCGTGTTTTGTGATCAATATCTGTTGTCTATTGACAACTCAAATTTAAAGGAAGGTTGAATACCAGTATATAAAGTAGAGGAAAAGAGAAGAAAACACGCAAGTACAAATCACTCTTGTGTGTGATGAATCACTGCTGGAACCATTAGTTCCCAAGTGTGTCTCCTTGTATATTAAGTCATGCTATTCTTATATTGGTCAGCCCTAAATGGGAAACCAGGAAGAAAACGGGAGCTCACCAAATCAGTGATCTCTATCGTCCTTGTCAGTTTGAGGAATTATACTCTCTTATGCCGCATCAGAGTATCTGTAAATTAGAATTAGTAGTTATACATACTGACGATATAAGTATCATCTGATATCTTGTTTCAAATAAGCCTCACTTACCAAAATATCATCAGTCTGAACGTAACGAGTGTTAGAAGGCTAAATAAGCCATTCCGCGAATCTGTAATAGGAATAAAAGAACTTGGGGTCACAATGTGTGAACCCGTGGTATTCATAAGCACCATGTTTCTCGTAACAGGGCAAAACACTGTCAACATTATTTTGCAGATGTAAGTCACCATCTATGTAAAGCCATCTATTTATTTCATACTCCCATCGCACCCGTTGAACCTAAATTATCGGACCGGGGCGAGAAAACACTCCAATAAACTGTCATGATTGTGGCAGTCAGCATATACACTCTATGATCTTTACATCTACATGCAGCAAAATTCTAACCCCTCTTTCTCTTAACCGGGAGAAAACACTGTCATCACTAGTTCACAAATGTCATTCAGCATATTTATAAAGCAAACACAAGGAGATGATGGACGGAGCGCTGAAACTTTTCAGACAGTCACCCCCAGTCACAGATCTGGGTTGAATCCATTGTCATTCTTTAGCTCACTTCGCCACCCCAGGTCAGACACAGCTTTATGCAAATCAGTCTTGACCCTGTGCCTCATGGCAACAGACCAGCACGAACAGCCAAGCCATGTCTTCCCTGGACCGGAAACAAGCATCCTGGGACCGGTTTCAGGCTAACAGCCCTCAACAGCCAGGCTAGCTTGAATCCAGTGGCAAAGTGAGCAAGGGACCCACGTCTGGGCATACCCTGCCAACTTAGGGCGAACAAAGCAAACACAAGGAGATGATGGACGGAGCGCTGAAACTTTTCAGACACTCACCCCTAGTCACAGATCTGGGTTGAATCCATCATCGTTCTTTAGCATATAGCTGTGTCTTAAGTGGGGTGGCAAAGTGAGCTAAAGAATGATGTTGGATTCAACCGAGATCTGTGACTGGGGGTGAGTGTTTGAAAAGTTTCAGCACTCCGTCCATCATCTCCTTGTGTTTGCTTTGTTCACCCTAAGTTGGCAGGGTATGCCAAGACGTGGGTCCCTTGCTCACTTTGCCACTGGATTCAAGCTAGCCTGGCTGATGAGGGCTGTTAGCCCGAAACCGGTCCCAGGATGCTTGTTTCCGGTCCAGGGAAGACATGGCTTGGCAGTTCGGGCTGGACTGTTCCCATGAGGCACAGGGTCAAGACTGATTTGCATATAGCTGTGTCTGAACTGGGGTGGCAAAGTGAGCTAAAGAATGATGATGGATTCAACCCAGATCTATGACTGGGGGTGAGTGTTTGAAAAGTTTCAGCACTCCGTCCATCATCTCCTTGTGTTTGCTTTCTTTGCCCTAAATTGGCAGGGTTTGCCCAGACGTGGGTCCCTTGCTCACTTTGCCACTGGATTCAAGCTAGCCTGTCTGATGTGGGCTGTTAGCCCAAAACCGGTCCCAGGATGCTTGTTTCCGGTCCAGGGAAGACATGGCTTGGCAGTTCGGGCTGGACTGTTCCCATGAGGCACAGGGTCAAGACTAATTTGCATATAGCTGTGTCTGAACTGGGGTGTCAAAGTGAGCTAAAGAATGATGATGATTCAACCCAGATCTGTGACTGGGGGTGAGTGTTTGAAAAGTTTCAGCACTCCGTCCATCATCTCCTTGTGTTAGCATATTTATAAAACCATCTATATTTACATACTCCCATCGCCACCCTTTAATCCTATATTTACGAAACAGGGCGGAAAACATTCCAATAGACTGTCGTAATTATGGCAGTCGTTGATCCGATATTAAAACAGAGGCACAAAACGCCTCAAATATACAATTTCTCACACAGTACACATTGAATTCTAATTCACCATACAACAGCAGACAATAACTGTTCGCAACAGTATGTCTGGTCTGTACCCATTAACATATTAGAGAGTAGGCTAGAATTGCTTGTAACTCTTACCGGTGGGTAGAGTACTCCCTGTCGTGTGATATATCCGTGGCGTTCAGCGTGGGCGCCATCTTCTTTGGCCTTTATATACTCTCACAGTCCGTGTGATTGGATTCGCCCAACCTAAGTGGCGGCCATCTTTAACAGAGCCACAAAATTGGAAAGAACAGCAACACTCTCTGATAACCCAAAAAAGACCAATAGACAAAAGGATCTTATTAGACCTATCATGTCATTTGGGAGCAATATAGGGGACATAAGTAGAATACTCAAAAGACACTGGTACTTACTGACCAGTGACAGAAACATTGCACCACACATTACGACGAATCCCAGTATAACATTTCGCAGGCGGAGGACACTGGGCGGACTTATTAGCCCTAGTTACCCCGTACAGACTAAGAAAGACAATTGGCTGACAAGGCTCGCACAAATGTGAAAATTGTTCCATGTGTAGACTGAGTAGAAACTTGAGTGAATTTGCCTATAATCAGAGCCCAAAGTTTGTGATCAGGACTAATATTAATTGTTACACCCGATTTGTAGTCTATGTATTAATTTGTAAATGTCAAAAAATCTACGTAGGGAGCACCATTAGGATGCTCAGAAAGAGGATTCAAAGAAGATTTTAGGGCAGTTAAACAAGGCGATCCTAGATATCCTTTTGCGGTACACTCACTTACCTGTAATAAACAAGATCAACGCAGATCCTTTCAATTTCATGGCCTAGAAATGGTCCCAACAGCAGAAAGGGGCGGGAATAGAGAATTGAGACTACGACGCCAAGAGGCATTATGGATCATGCGCCTCAGGGCAGTGGATAAAGTTCTGAATATTGACCGTGACCTGCATTACTTTTTGGGTGAATGATGAAAGCAGCTATTGTACTGTGATCCACATATCAGATGGCAGACTCTGAGTGAATTTACTATGTTAATATATCCAACTATAAAATCTAGTGATAAAGTATTCTGTATAGTCTGCAAGATTATGAAAATTTGAATAACATGGAAACAACAAATGCATATACATGTTAATTACCATTGCATCTGATTTTGTACGCAACATTTTAACTAATGAAATTGTCATTTTCTGTACATAGCACCAAATTGAGAGGAGTACTCATCTGGTTTTCTAATACTGTGCTCTTCAGTATCTGATATTACCTATGATACTTTGGTCTAATAATTCTTACACTTACTAATATTTTCTTTTCCTTTTTTTGTTCCCTTCCTCTTACAATGTTTCTCATTTTTGTTAAGAAACTTGATTTATTCTTATTGGTGGCGGACATAGACTAATTATCATGAGTTTAATAAGCATAGTCCCCTACAGAAAAGTGCACTCGCACACCTATTCCTGCCTACTATTAGGTGTACTGTGGTGGACATAGTGACAAAGTCGTTTCCGCAATACCGGCACTCGGTTATTACTGTTTATTTATTTACCTACGGCATGATGTTGTGCTTAAGGAACCAAACATGCACAATTTAGGCTGCCAGCAACTATACCTTAACTAAGTACTTTCCAAAACACTGGCATTCGGTATTACCATCTAAATTTACCCACAGCATGATCTCGGTATTTGTACATGAACATTATTATAAATATCAAATTCAGCCGCCGAGAAATTAGCATATGGCGGAGGTAATCATAATACAGTAATATCTAATAACTGTAGCATAGCCTCATTTATGTTTAATTTGACGTGTCATGAGTAGGTTATTTATATTTCAACACTGATCTAATATACATTTAGCGTGTATTTGCATGTGTAAAGATGGCCGCCACTCAGGTTGGGGCGAATCCGTGCACAAGCACTGTGAGAGTATATAAAGGCCAAAGAAGAGGGCGCCCACGCTGAACGCCACGGAGATATCACACGACGGGGAGTACTCTACCCACCGGTAAGAGTTACGAGCAATTCTAGCCTACTCTCTAACACGTTAATGGGTACAGACCAGACATACTGTTGCGAACAGTTATTGTCTGCTGTTGTATGGTGAATTAGAATTCAATGCGTACTGTGTGAGAGATTGTATATTTGAGGCGTTTTGTGCCTCTGTTTTAATATCGGATCAACGACTGCCATAATTACGACAGTCTCTTGGAATGTTTTCCGCCCTGTTACGTAAATTTAGGGTTAACGGGTGGCGATGGGAGTATGTATATATAGATGGTTTTATAAATATGCTGTCTGACATTTGTGAAATAGTGATGACAGTGTTTTCGCCCAGTTAAGAGAAACAGGGGTTAGAATTTTGCCGCACGTAGGCGTAACGATCATAGAGTGTATATGCTGACTGCCACAATCATGACAGTTTATTGGAGTGTTTTCTCGCCCCGGTCCGTTAATTTAGGTTCAACGGGTGCGATGGGAGTATGAAATATATAGATGGCTTTAAATAGATGTTGACTTACATCTGCAAAATAATGTTGACAGCTTTTTGCCTTGTTACGAGAAACATGGTGCTTATGAACGCCACGGGTTCACACATTGTGACCCGAAGTTCTTTAATTCCTATTACAGATTCGCGGAATGGCTTATTTAGCCTTCTAACACTCGTTACGTTCCGACTGATGATATTTTGGTAAGTGAGGCTTATTTGAAACAAGATATCAGACGATACTTATATCGGCAGTATGTATAACTACTAATTCTAATTTACAGATACTCTGATGCGCCGTAAGAGAGTATAATTCCTCAAACTGACAAGGACGATAGAGATCACTGATTTGGTGAGCTCCCGTTTTCTTCCTGGTTTCCCATTTAGGGCCGACCAATATAAGAATAGCATGACTTAATATACAAGGGGACACCCTTGGGAAGTAATTGTTCCAGCGGTGATTCATCACACACAAGGGTGATTTGTACTTATGTGTTTTCTTCTCTTTTCCTCTACTTTATATACTGGTATTCAACCTTCCTTTAAATTTGAGTTGTCAATCGACAACAGATATTGATCACAAAACACGGAAATAATGTGCATGACACGATTCGGGTGAAATACTTTGGAGATGGGCTTTATCCTAGATCCCATGACTCCCCACATTCCTTATGATGCCATTGTTTTATGTTTCAGCCCTGATTAAGTCTTGTTGTATATAAACGAACGAAACACGTGTTGGCAAGGAGCTGTATTGATGGCAAGGAGTGATATGTATGACGGATAAACATTACTGAAAGAAAGCTTGGATGTCTGAATAAAAGACATTGGACACTTCTACATATGGTTATACTCATTTTGATTTTGAGTGCTTGGAGTAATTTTTAACTATTGATGAGAAGTTTCTTTTCCAGTTGAGGAAGATTTGGTGGCTCTCCCTCCTCCTGAGCACCGATTGGAATATATGTACATTGAAATTACGTGTGTTCAACTGTACCAGTATTGAGTGTGTGCCGTTTCCCCTGCCATCATTATTATATTGTATACAACACCAGATATCACAGCTTATTCCCCCCTCCCTCATATTCCAGGACCTTAAGATCACTAGCCTTAATATTCAGGGCTTAAATAATCCCATTAAGCGGTCTGCGATATTGTCATTGTTAGAGAAATCTGGCAGTGATATATGCCTGCTACAAGAGACACACCTATTTTCAAAAGACACCCCCCGAATGCAATCATGCTGGTTTCCACATCACATTTGGTCTTCAGGTCTTTCTAAGAAGTGGAGAGTTGCCATCCTCTTCTCTCGGGGAAATGGGGGGAGGACCTGGACACAGTTATGGAAGTCAGGGGGCAACTACTTTCAGTTCGACTTAAATTAAGTACCTTTCATTTCTTAGCTTGAGAAAACGAGGCATCTCCTTAAACGCCTTGATCTTCATAGGGCGAAATACGCTCTAGTGCGCCTCAAACATAAATTCTATCTTGGTAGCAATAGCTGTGGGAGGATGCTAGCACACCGCCTCCGTAGCAAAATCCAAACCAGAGCGATCAAGAGGATTCGCACTGGCCCGCACTTGGAACCTCGCTCTGATGCAGAGATTGCTTTGGCTTTCCGGGCCTTTTATGGCTCCCTATACTCCACTATGGATAGCCCCAGAGGAGATTCTCTCCCTTATCTTAGCGAGGTCAATTCTACTACTCTCTCGCTCACGTAGACTAACGCTTTAGACCAACCTCTCCGTGGCGAAGAAGTGATCTCAGCTATTGCTCATATAAAGCTACTACAAGCTCTGGGTCCCAATGGTTTTAGCACCCTCTTCTATAAGGTTTTTTGTCAAGAGCTTGCCCCCTACTTATGCGACTTTATAACTATTTTGCTGACTCCAGTTCCCCTACTGAGTTTATGTTAGAAGCTGCTGTCTCGGTTATCCCGAAGCTGGACAAGGACAGGGCCCTCTGTGGATCTTACAGACCCATTTCTTTGTTGAACATTGATGCCAAACTGTTCACTGGCATCTTAGTGCTTCGCCTAAATCCAATTATGTGGGGTCTTATAGAACCGGACCAAGCTGGTTTTATTCCAACACTTCAAAGTGGTGATAACACCAAGCATCTTCTCAACATTTTAGATAAGATCCACAGGTCCAAGAAGGAAGCATTGCTCCTTTCCATAGAAGCCGAGAAGGCATTTGACTGTGTCAATTGGCCCTATCTCTTCGCGACCCTACAAAGGTTTGGCTTTGGTGATAAATTCTGTCGTTGGAGTAGCACTGTATACAGCGCACTTCGGGCATCGGTATAGGTTAACGGTTTTCCCTCCTCTACTTTTCCAATACCTAGGGGCCCGCAACAGGGTATCCCCTATCCCCTCTTCTTTTCGCCTTACATATCCGGAACCCTTTGTGCAGCAGGTCTGGAATGACCAGAGTATCTCCGGGGTCCCTCTTGGGGAGGGAACAACATCTCATTAGCTTATGCGCTGATGATGTCTTTTTGTCAATAACCAATCCTAAGATGTCCCTCCCTGTGCTGGTCTCAGAACTCCAACTATTCAGCAAGGTCTCAGGTTATAAGGTTAACTAGCAGAAATCCCAGAATTTAAACCTCAGTGTCACCCCTGATCACGAATCTCTCTTGCATCCTCAGTTTCACTTTGAATGGGTGAAGGATTCCATTGACTATGTAGGTATCAAATTGGCCAGGACTCTACCCACGACTTTGACTTGTAACTATAACTACTCTCATCTCCCAGACGCGCGGAACGCTGACCACATGGAGACAGCTATGTCTCTCTTGGACTGGGCAAATAGCAGCGACCAAAATAACTATACTCCTGTGTATTCTCTATGTGTTCCAGATGCTATCGCTGATCCCTCACCCCAAGGCTCTAAGCTCCTTGCAATTAGCGATAAACACGTTTATTTGAGATGGTTAAAGACCTTGCCTCAACCAATGACTACTCTATTGCCAGAAACGTGATGGAGGTCTTGCGGTCCCTATGGTACTAAACTATTTTCAAGCAGCTCAACTTCATTTTCTGGTTGAGTGGAATCGCCGGCTTTTGGAAAAGCATTGGTCCTTCATAAGCTTGGGGCTTATATTCCTCTCCAATAACGAGCTTGATGCTTAAAGTATGGGATGCGGTAGCGGTGAGGTCTGGTCTTACTACGTTCCCCTCTCTGATGACTCCGATTTTGACCAATCCAGAGTTCCCCACTGGGGCAGGCTCCAGGGACGTTCGGGCGGTGGCAGGAGAGGGGCTGCAAGAGAATAGGTTCCCTCTTTGATCAAGATAGGATTATTCCCTTTCACCAACTAAAAGATGACTACTCGCTGACAGAGGCTGACAACATTCAATATTTGCAAATCCGACACTGGGTGACCTCCCCTGGATATAGACTAGGTGCTGGCCGTCCAATTACTTCTTTTGAGAAAGGGCTGCTGCTTAAAACCAATGGCAAACATCTTATATCTGAATTATATACTTTACTAGCCAAGGAAACTTCCTTAGCAAAAACCAAGGGGCAAATTTGTTGGGAGGCAGAGATTGGGCGGTCCCATACTGCTAACGAATGGGAAGATATTTTCTATAGAGCCCACAATACAGCACATAATATGGCCAGTACAGAAACAGGGCGAATGCTGGTGAGGGTGTGGAAGTACTGGGACTCTCCTACGTCTCCTATGTCACTGCCTAAAACGTACTAGATACTGGGACCAAATTCTCTCTGATATTGACACTGCATTTAACACCTCCATCCCTAGGTTTCTGGCATACATCATTTTAGGACTTCCAAATCATCTGACCTATGCCCTATGTTCTAATCTGGGTAGACAAATGGCACTAGCCTTAGGACTGCTCATCAAGCGATCGTAGCCTCATGAGGAATGGACAGAATACCTGATCACACTTCCTGGCTGCACAAACTGTGGTTTATCCTGGGGATGGAGAAACTCTCCCTAGAATTAGATCTCCAACAAACCTCATACTACGACAGATGGGTCCCCTTCATTTAAATTCTATCCTCTGAGTTCAGGGAATTAACATGACCATCTTATCTGTGGCTCCTCTGCCTAATTCCTAATGAGGCCCCAGCTACCGCCTAGATATTGTTGACGCTCACTTAGATGTCCCCTCCCTTCTTCTGATATGGTCTTGAGTCCTAGGATATGTACTTTAGCATTGATGCCCAAGCTAGGTGTGGGAGTTGGTTGCGGGTTGTTTATGTTTTTGGTATTTTTACATTTTTCTTTGCCTGATTCACGCTGCTGGCCCCAGGGTTGTAGGCAATCAGCTGTGTTACCTGAACTATACACCTTATCTCGCTGCCGGCCATTGGTTGTAGGCGTTCAGCTGTGTATCATACTATACAGGCTTAATAAACAGATTGCTTCCATAAAAGCTGTCCCTACTTTATATGTATGCTGTACAGTACAGCACGCATGCAACGTCGAAAGAGCATGGAGAAATGAAAACATTTCTCCGTTTAACACCTGCTTTTCAGCTGCATAAATTGTTGGTGCTGAACTCTTTCTATCAATGTTAGTGAATAGGGTTTAGCGTCAAAAAGCCTTGGTGGTTGCATGGGAACACCCATGTACCAACCCCTTGACTCAAAGTAATGCAAAGCAGCGTTTCACACTGCTTTGCGTTACTTTTACATACAAACCAATGCTAATACCAATTAGCGTTGGTTTGTAAATCCCAAAACAGGTTTAGCGTTGGGTTTGAGTTGAAAAAGTAATGCTAACCTGATGCTAAACCTTCATGAATCTGGGCCTCCATATCTTAGTAGTTATGGCACTATTCAGCTCTCTTCCGTACATGCAACGCAGCACAGCAACTTTACTTGCTGCCCTGCATTGTGTGAACTTTTGATAAATATACCCCTAAGTGTGTCTGCACTGTTGGCTCCTGGAATCTAGGCTGTAACCTAGTTAAGACTGGCTTTTTGGCTACAGTAGTCTGACATATTGACTACCCCTGTCTGGAATATGTACTGCCAGAGTCGGACCTAACAGCTATAGGCTTCTGATTTATTGACTACCGGATTCTTTGATATTTCTAGCAGGAGATTAGCCTATAAAATAGAGACGTTCGCTTATTGGAAATGGTAATCATTGTGTAAAGGACACTTAACAGTTGGTAAGTGGAGTCTGAAAAGTCAGGGAGGGAAGCCTGCACTTTTGGCTAATGCCTAGAGACGTTTCACCTGTTCTTTAGAGAGGTGTCGCAATTGTGTAGAGGAGTCATATCTACTAGGGGAGTATGTTCTGTTGACCATAGATATCTGGCTAGTTGGCCAGTAGAGTCTGGTCTGTTGCCAACAGGACACAGTTCTGGTGACGAGTGGGGTCCTATTTGGTGGCAAGAGGAATCTGCCTTGACGTAGAGAGTCTGACCTGATGGTTAAATGAATAGCTATTTGGCCAGAGTAGTCGAGGTCATCAGGAGGACAATAAACAGTGCTACCAGGAGGATCATGGGAAGGAGATGGAGAAAGAGGATGAGAAAGGTCAGGAGACTTTGTTCCAGAGGCCATGCTACACATCTGCAGTTCTTAGTTACGGTTCGAGGTAACACCCCTTTTCTAGACCCCCCCGCAACAAATTTTCATCCCACGTAAAGCACCAGTCGCACCTCATTCACCAAAATTTACAGTCTTACCTTTTATTCCTGTCTGAGGGGCTGACACACAGCCAGGGACATTCAGTGACCAGAGAGGAATAATGTCAAGCTTATGACAATTCCTGGATGTATTTAATTGTCAAAAATTAATTAACATGTGTAAGAGTAGTAATGTACTTATGTGCACCAAATATTTATATATTGCTACCTGCATACTAAAGGTCAACAAAATTGTTTGCATTTTTTTTAGCAACATTCTTCTCCTAGACCCTTCTCCCAGCCCACTGACCCCGGCCCACTTACAACCCTCACCCCTCACTGGACTCAAGATCATAGCTCCTACACTTTTCTTTTTAGACTTCCAACACTATACTGGAACAACCCACAACACAGAAACGTGGGCCAAATAGAAGTTCAAAAGATCAGTAATGTAATGCTCATGAATCTATCCCAGCATTCAGACTCTCAACTTGCGGATGACAGCTGCCAACTGGACCGCCAACAGTGTAAAGGAGCCAAGTAATTGAATGCCATACCATACAAAAGACAAAGCTAAATGCAACGCACAAAATACAATTACTGTTCTGGGAAATCAACTCTTTCGCATAAAATGTCGAACAAAATATGGAAAAATTATGCTGTACTTCATGAAATTCACATGCCAGCATCTTGCTTGAAAGTTGCATGAGAGGTTGCACTTCATGTTCAAAAGTCTGGTTCGAGGAGAAAGTGTCTTCTTTGAAACATTCTGCGCTCAAACCCGTCTCCTGCTGCCAAAAAAGTATGCAAATGTTTGTGAAATTCATTAATTTTGTAGCATATTTTTATGCACAGAATATGCATCCATCATCAGTCCATTACTCTGTGCTCCCCGCCCCAGTATAGTCTTTGCTGACAATCACGTTCCATGTATCTCCCTTGCTGCTGTCAGCTTCCTATCTACAACAGCCTTTCTAATGAATCCTGTAAACAAATATGTAATCTGTAATTACTCTAATTGGCTCTTCCCCTTGTATTGTTGCAGAAGTTCGCCGGCCCTCCCTGCCGGTTATTTGCAGCTGAGAGATTACTCCTTATCAGCTGTCTTCTGAGCCATGTCCCAGTGCAGTCTGGTTGGCTGTGAGAATAGGTGTGGGTGAAGACAAGAACCATTTAAAGACGCTATTCCTTTTAGATATAAAGAGCGTTAAGGTCAAAATCACAGCTCTCTAGGCCATTTATTTATTTAGTTGTTTTGTAAAGCACTGAATGTGCCATCTTGTAGCCACTGTTGAGCATTAAAAAACAGAGAATAGACTACCAAAAAGCAGGGGCGAGGGCTCCACCGCTAAGGCAGACGAGCGTCGCCCCGCTGCTCTTTGAGCAGGAAAAATAAAATGATAATAACGTAATTAATATGATTTTATTTTTCGCAGGTTCTGGGATGGGTTAGGGTGGGGCGGGGCTGGAGGCACAGTGGTTAGCACACTCCAAGTCCACATGACTGCTTGGTGTCCGTCTTGGCCCGGCCAAACAGCCATGCGCACTTCGCATGTTCCCCACCCGGTTGCATTACACAGCCTGGTGGGGTGCATGCTAAGGCCCCCAGTCCCTATCTGCACCACGGCACCACGGCGCTATAGGGAGCCTGGGTGCTTCCTTGTTCCGGCACTCGCCAGCGAAGCGGAGGAGAGAAGCGGCCAGCGTAAGAAGTAAGTGGTATTTTTAAAAATTTTATTTTGTTTCCCCACCGCCCCCACTCACCCCGCCCCTCCACCCTCATTCCCTGCCAGCTGCAACTGCAAAAAAGGCAATAGTGGGAGGCAGCAAAGCCCAACCAAATGCGAGGTGAGGCACCCCTATTTGTTATTACTCTATCACAGCTCTTGTCGATGCACGTAGTGAGGCGAATTGCTATCAGAAGAGTCGAGTATTTAGGACTTCTCTGAACTGGAAGTGTTTAGGCTCTTCCCTTAGGTCAGAGTTCAATATATTTTAGATTTTGTGACCCTAGAAGACCAATGATCATCCTCCATGCAGTTGCCATTTGAAGGAGCTTTGTTGGGTAAGATGCATAGTCAGTGAGCACAGGTTCCTAGCTTGGATGTGATCTGTAGCCAGGTTCCAAAGTTTGCTATTTTAGGGAGCTTTAGTTTGTGCTACGCTGAAGCAGAAGGAGGTGCTGAACAGCACTGGACCCAGTGCTGTACTGTGATCCCCTTGAGGTCCCATTGCTGTTCTGATGACTGCCATTTCAGGCCCTTAGTGGGTGTGTTGTTCCATATACATTAGATAGTAGGAAGCTAGACTGTCACCCCAGACAAGGATTGAGGTGATGTGCGAATCTGTCCATGTGGCCTGCTGGCAACACTGTGTTATGATGACATATCCTTGGCTTTAGGATGTATTTATTTTTCCTAGTTCCCTCTATAAAATGGTATGCTCTGTTGGCCACAGATTTTAGGGCTGTGCTCTATTGCAGTAGTTCTTAACTAGTGGTCCGTAGACCCATGGGGGTCTGCAGCACCTATTTAGGGGTCCCCAGACCCATATGACCTGTAATCATTATTTTCTGGCAATAATCATAAGCATTTTGAGCTGAATACTTTTATAAAGCTGTTTCCTTCTACTAGGATAATAGTTTCATCAAGTTATAAAAATACTTGATGGTTAATGTTTTGCCTCCCCAATGTATTTGATATATGCATTATAAAATCAACAAAGGTATGTTTAAAAAAAATAATCATATGCAATTTTAAACCATGTTTTAATCAGAAGATGATTGCTGGTTCAGGACAGAGCAAGTGTGAATGCGAAGAGCCACAGTTCACATCCAAACGCTGTTGAAACCGAACATGTAATCAGCTTCTGGCTAAAAACTATGCTGAATTGCATATGATTTTTTAGAAAAACACTTAGGGGGCGATTATGATGGCGGGCGGATCACATGATCCACAATTAGTAGCAATGCAGCCATATTTACAAATTTGTATGAACAGTACATACATCAGACATATCTGTTCTTAAACGGATCCAAACAACAACATATCTCAACAGTACAAAATAGTTTTTAGTCTCCTCTCAATTCTTCTGCGGCCCACAAGATTATATTTATGACTAGGTGCCTCCAAGTGAGAGTAGAAAGTGAGTTATACTTGGTCGTGATCAGAAAATCCCATAATCACTGCTAGTGACTAATTTATTACGGGAAGCGGATTATTTCACATACCACACTACCGAAAGTTCGGTCTTAGCCATATCCAATGTTCTCAAATTTCAAAAACCTCCCACAGCAATGCAGGATGGTGACTCACTTGGGTGAATCCTGCAAAGGAACTGGCGTGTTCATCCTCTATTCCAATACTATTATGCCCTGGGAATCCCCATAGCGTCCACATTTTCATACGATAAAAGGAAAAAAGCCTTCTTATCCGATCTACAATTAAATGAGATCATATAATATCAAAACTGTCCCCTCCATCAATAGTTTCCTAAATGTAGTATTTTGGCAACATATATCCGCCAGTTAAGAATAATTATCTCACAACGTCACTGGATTCCATAAATATTGTTGATTGTAACACAGTCTAATAAGACCACATATCACAGAGTCACCAGTATCTCTTTATCTATCATTAGGACAAAAGTCACGGTATAACAAGTGCCCAACCACCCATAGATCGGAAAAAGAGTCTAAAAAATGGCCAGAATTGTAGGTAAACAATAGACTAGTGAGTAAAGAATATCCCCAATGCTTAGAAAAAATACACTACTGTCCTCATTTGCAAGAGAAAAACTTTTAAAGTTAACCCCTTATAGCAAGATAGCCGGGTCCAGAACGTCCCCGCTACTCAAAATGACCCTTTC
Organism: Calotriton arnoldi; assembly: GCA_963921515.1. NCBI lineage: Eukaryota > Metazoa > Chordata > Amphibia > Caudata > Salamandridae > Calotriton > Calotriton arnoldi. The sequence continues at coordinate 94,137 of CAWUFW010005114.1, forward strand.
AGTCATCCAGGCTCACTGGCCGTGTTCCCCGTCTATATCCGAATGCCGTATTGTATATCCGTGTACGGCTTTCTTGTTTCGGATCTCCAATATAAGTCCCATCACAGCCAATGAAAAAACGTTTTACAAAATTGAAAAGAAGACGACAACCAGGTACATCTGTAGTCTTCTTTATTGTAGTCCTCACCCTCAGCTTCCCCGGCAGCAACTGCCCGATCCCCGCATTCTAGGTTCCACGCAGGGAACTCAGAGAAGGAATGCACGAGATGACAGTGCACGGGATCCCCACACACCCCCTTTCCTTCACAATAAAAACAGCAAGAAACACAACAAAACTAACAATAAAAAAAAAAAAAAAACACGAGGCAAAGAAACAAAACTTAATACCTAACATAATCTTGGAATTTGGAGGGAGCAACCCTGGTTCTGGAAGAACATTCCCGGGGAATAATTTCCCTAGAATGAGTAGGTACACTCCCATTACCAGCCATAGGAGGCACAGCAACGTAAGGTGTATGGACACCGAATTTCCCTCTCACATACTCAGCTTTTGACTCAGGCACCACAGAGATAGCACTTTTGTTCCAAATCTTACCGTTCTCTAACACAACCACATGGTCTCTCACTTCCCTCACTCTAACTGGAGGAGAAAACCGAGAGAACCCTTTGCGAACAAGTATAGGTTTCTTCACCCTCACCCAGTCACCACTGCACACAGGAGATGTTCTAAAACAATTTAACGCATACTTAGACTGAGCAGCGGCCCTGACATCAGCTACATTGCTCAGTTTTTCCAGATCAACATCCTTTCTCAACATCCAATCTTTGTTCAGCTTGGAACCGGCCACTCTACCTCTTAACAAGGTGAAAGGAGACATGCCTGTACTCGCGTGGGGAGTGACTCTCATAGCCCACAACATATCAGAGATAACCTTCCGCCAGTCAAAACCATTGATAAAAGCCAACTGTAGTTGATCCTTAATGACACGGTTAAGGCGCTCAACTAAACCATTACTGCGGGGATGATACAGGGAGGTAAGGATATGCTTAATGCCATGTTCCTTCAAAAACTCTTGCATCTCCATGGACACCAACTGGGTGCCGTTGTCAGTCACCAACTCTTCTGGGAACCCCTCACGAAGAAAAACTTCCCTGAAAAATCTGATGATAGTAGCAGAATTGATGCCATCCACAAACCTCACTTCAGGCCACTTAGACATGTAATCAATTAACACTAAAGCGTATTTGGGAGAATTTCCCATCCCACCAAAAGGACCAGCCACATCGAAAGCCAACTTGCACCAAGGTGAATCTTTTACTACAACAGGATTAATGGAAGAAGGATAGGTCACTTGAGTTTTATCACTCAAAACACACGCACCACAATCACGGACACAATGTTCAACAGATCTGTCCACACCAGGCCACCAAAAGTCTTCCCTAACTCTCCGCTTCATGGCACGAATGCCAAGGTGACCATTGTGAGCCAGATCAAGGACTTTCTTACGAATGGATATGGAGTACGACCAACAGCCCACCCCTCCGCAAAATTCCATCCACTAAAGATAATTCATCACACACTCTCTTGTAGGGAATCAATTCAGAAGTGAGATTCATATTGTTGGGCCATCCATGAACCATGAAATCTATCACCTTGGTAATTTCAATGTCTTCAGACAAAGCTAGCTTCCAATCAGACTCAGAGAGAGCAGTTCCAACAGAATCAGCCATAGCACCAACAGCACACACCATCTCCAAGTCTTCGCCAACATTGTCAACAACAACTTCAGTAAGGGGTAATCTGGAAAGGCAATCAGCCACGTGATTCTTTACACCAGCCACATATTCCAGATGGTAATTAAACACATTCAGTCTGTACTGCCACTTAGCTATGCGTGGAGTGGCCCTGCCACCACCTTTAGTGGTGAAAAGATCTACCAAAGGCTTATGGTCGGTTCTAAGAGTAAATTCATTTCCCCACAAAAAGTTCCGGAAATACTGTACACCCCACCATAAGGCCAGAGCCTCCTTCTCAATTGTAGAATAAGTGTTTTCTGCCCCCAAAGTGTCCTTGAGGCAAAAGCAATGGTTTCTTCCTTATTATCAGTTCTCTTCTGCATAAGGACAGCCCCTAAACCAACGTTGCTGGCATCAGTAGTGACGATACAACGATCATTGATGTTGAACAACTTCAAAGGGCGTGCTTGAACAATTGCCTCCTTAAGAAGTTTGAAGTCACGACCACACTCATTAGACCACACATACTTGGCATTCTTTTTCAGAAGCTCACGTAAATGCACTGTTCTATCAGAAAAATTGGCCACAAATTTAGCATAGTATTCAACCAGCCCCAGAAAGGAACGAAGCTGGTCTTTGTTCTGAGGTTCAGGTGCATCTCGGATGGCATCTAAGAGTTTAACCTTCGGCTCAACTCCATTCCCAGAAATGTGGTGCCCCAAATAATCCACACCATCTTGGAGGAACTTGCATTTATCTTTTCTTAGCGTTAGACCACTAGACTTGATTATCTCCAATACATCCTTGACTCTAGAATTATGCTCTAGTTCAGTTTTGCCATGAATTAGAATGTCATCCTGGAAAAACACGACTCCTGCAGTGTTCTTGAATAAATTACCCATGAGGCGTTGGAACACTGCAGAAGCCGATGCTAGACCAAATGGCATACGTATGTAGCGAAATGCACCTTCAGGTGTCACAAATGATGTGAGATGTCTAGAATCCTTAAAGAATTCCACTTGATGATAAGCGGAGGAGATGTCAAGTGAAGAAAAGTAGTTTGCACCCTCCAAGGTTGCCAGCATCTCATTGATGTTGGGTAAGGGCTGGCGGTCCACCCAAATGCAAGCGTTAAGATCGCGCAAGTCCACACACATCCTGAGAGACTTGTCGGCCTTGCGCGCCAAAACAATGGGGGATAACCATTCAGACCCCTCAATAGGCTCGATTACGCCCATGGTGCACAAACGCTCGAGTTCACGCTTGAGTTCACAACGTAGACTCAACGGCACTTTGCGCACCTTGTGTGCAACAGCCTTGGCATCTTCTTTGAGAACAATGCGGTGCTGAAAACCTTTAAGTTTTCCCAACTCTCCACTGAAAATACTAGGATACCTTTGAATCCAATCGTCACTAGATAAGCGTGCACCAGTGATAGTGTGTACAGGAGAAACAGAGAGGGAATCACAATAAAATTGTTTAGCATCACGTTTAGACAAAACCATATCCGGATGATTAGGATCTAGAATTATCCCGAGCTCACCTTGCTCCTCCCATCCTAATAAATTCGCACCATCCTGCACAATGTACACTGTTCCATGTGCAAAATCCCCTTTGAATTCAAAATTTCCCTTAAACTTCCCAAGAACCTCCACTCTTTTCCCCCCATAGGCAAAGATTTTTATGTTAGACTGATTTACTTGGACATTATACAGTCTTTTGAAATCCTTGTTATTAATGAGGGTAAAAGGAGAACCAGAATCCGCAAGAAATCTTACACCCGTGCCATTCAAACTTATCACACATGCCGGAGATTTCCTTTTACCCGGTTGATCTATGGAAGCTATTTCCACAATACCCTCTGACTGTATGGAGGAAGAAGACAACATTAGTAACATATTATCATTGTCATTATCATTATCCTCCCCAGAATCAGCACACTCCTCCACAATAGTCTTCACAGTTTGTGGCGGTCTCTTGTTCATCACAATAGCCTTGCACATGCGTGCCAGATGACCTTTCTTGCCACATTTGAAACAAGTTTGAGATACTGCATAACAAAACTTAAAATTTCCCAGGTGAGATCTGCTCCCACACCGATAACAAGAGAGATCGGATCTTTCTGATTTGGATTTGGATGCAGGTTCAGAAATGCGAGGCACATTAGTGTTGTTTCCTTTAAGAGAATTGTTGATGGGTTTGGAGCTAACTAATTTAACTACGTTTGAAGGTGTGGCTCCACTCATTTCCATCATACAAAACTGGGAATGTTCGATGCTTCTAGCTAAGGTTAGAGCAGTTTCCAAATCTGGATCCTCAGAAGATAAAAGTTTCTGCTGAATCTTCTTGTTACAAGTGCGTTCAATCAGCTGATCACGAATTATCTCATCTCTGAATTCTCTGTAATTACATGTGACAGCTAGAGTTCTAAGTGCGGCTACAAAGTCATCGATTGATTCACCTGGAAGTTGTGCCCGTTGCAGAAATTTGTGACGCTCAAGTACGGTATTTCTCTTAGGATTGAATCTCTTGTCTAAGGTTTTGATAAGAGAAGCATAATCATCTATGATCAGAGAATCTCCATCATTGCCTCCAGTAACATGAGTGCTCACAACTTCCAAAGGTAGGGTCTTTAAAATAGTCCTTCCTTCTGAGCCCAAATTATACACCAGTAAGGCTTTTTTCTTCTTAGGGACAAAAGTGTCACCATCAATTGCTTCTAGATAAGCATCAAATGTCTCTTTCCATTGTTGCCAATTGATAGGAGGAGTGCCAGGTGATTGCAGAAAGGGAGGTGGTGCAAGAACGCGATCCATTGAATGACTATGCGTGGGTGAGTTGCTGCCTCAGAATCACAGTCACTTAAAAATGAGATTAGAAGTGGAATACTTGGTGTGCGGGTCACTGTGGCAAATTAACTTTGTTTGGGGTCACTGACGCGCTTGGTGTGTGTGTCACCATAAGAGCAACTTGCAAAACGAAAAGGCAACAGGAGTTACTCCTTAACTTCACATGGATGACACACCAGGTGTGCGTGTCACCGATGAGTTTACAATACGTATTGGATGTGTCACCGTTAATATGCCGCTTTGAAGAAATAAAACCAGCAGATGTTGCACTAAAAATGAAAATCCCTTAGAAAAATAATAGAGTAAGAACATTCAAAATGGCGCTTACGTTGCGTCAAAAGCGTGTCTCATGCAAGCTTGCCAAAGGACAGTAGGTCAGCACACTAGTCTTTGTTGAAGACGCGCGTGCGTGGAAAGTCTTGAGGGTTCGATGAAGAGATCAGCGCATTCAAATGTCAACGGGAGCAGAGTGACAAAGCAGGCAAAAAGGCAAAGAAATAGGCAACAGCTCACCACGACCATCGGCGAGAATGCGGTTTTCAGGACGATGCTCTCCAATTTCACCAGGGAGAGGTCGTGGGGGCACAAGGAAGATTCCTTCAGCAGACCCTTCAAACGAGACGCACGGACATTGTCTCGAAGCAAGAGGACAGCCGGAGCGTTTCGTAACACACCTCGAGGAAGACTGAAGGCAGGACAGCTCGTCGCCACTGAAAAGAAGACGACAACCAGGTACATCTGTAGTCTTCTTTATTGTAGTCCTCACCCTCAGCTTCCCCGGCAGCAACTGCCCGATCCCCGCATTCTAGGTTCCACGCAGGGAACACAGAGAAGGAATGCACGAGATGACAGTGCACGGGATCCCCACAAAAATCCCAACCAGAGCATGTTTCCTCGTTATTGACAAAGCACAGATCAGTGGACTCTATAGGTTTCCACTTTGGCCCTCATAGTGTATAGACCAATCGGCATTGTTTCTATATGCCGTAAGAGACCGCTTCCTCTTTGGTCCGTATCGTAATCGGACCAATCAGAATGCTTCATTTGCATCCAACGATACGGTAACTCTATCCCTGATTTGCTCGTATCTGGAACCAATAACCTCAGTTCCGTAGTGTCTAAGAATGCATATGATTCGCGGTAAAAACCTCCTTACTTTACTCACCAATCAGCTTCGTTTGTTCGTATCTGAATGTACAAGTGCATCACTGATTCACTGTTACTATTTTATTTATTTTTATTTTTATTTAATGCGATTTTATATAGCGCGAACATTACCCAAAGGTGTCAGAGCGCTTTACAAAAGAACCAGTTGCGTTACATAAGGACTTTGAATTACATGAGTTACAAAAGAAATGCGAACATAGCGAACATTACCCAAAGGTGTCAGAGCGCTTTACAAAAGAACCAGTAGCGTTACATAAGGACTTTGGATTACATGCGATACAAAAGAAATACAAGCAGAAAAAAATTGCAAATGTACAAGTTGCAAAGTCACTCAAGGAAGAGATACAAACGGATAAACGCTAAACTCCTAGGAATGGTAGTAAGTACAAAGGTCTACTACATATACTAGTGGTTAGAGTTATATCTAAGCATATATACACAAATAGTGGCTTTACTCATGATTACATTTTACCAGCGATTAGGCTTGGGCAACTCAAAATTACATATTTACAGAGTGAACGGCGAAATGAAACATCAAAGGGGTAGAGAGCGGTGGGGGTGGGAGGGGAGAAGAGTCGGAGGCTGAGTTTGGCGAGAGGGGGACCTGAGGGGAGAAAGAGATAAGGCAGTCCAGCAAAGAGAAATGTCTGAAGTTCGGCACCCTCCCCCTGCGTCAGAGGGCTTTACAAAAGAACCAGTAGCGTTACATAAGGACTTTGAATTACATGCGTTACGAAAAAAATACAAGCAGAAAAAAAAAGAAATTGCAAATGTACAAATTGTAGAATCACACAAGGAAGAGATGCACACAGAAAAAAAAATTGCAAATGTACAAGTTGCAAAGTCACTCAAGGAAGAGATACAAACGGATAAACGCTAAACTCCTAGGAATGGTAGTAAGTACAAAGGTCTACTACATATACTAGTGGTTAGAGTTATATCTAAGCATATATACACAAATAGTGACTTTACTCATGATTACATTTTACCAGCGATTAGGCTTGGGCAACTCAAAATTACATATTAACAGAGTGAACGGAGAAATGAAACATCAAAGGGGGTAGAGAGGGGTGGGAGGGGAGAAGAGTCGGAGGCTGAGATTGGCGAGAGGGGGACCTGAGGGGAGAAAGAGATAAGGCAGTCCAGCAAAAGAGAAATGTCTGAAGTTCGGCAAAACGAGAGCTGGAGGTCCTCTTGAGGTCAGGCATAATCCAGGGAGGGATGAGTAGGTAAAAGTTCAGCACGGGGGAAGGAGTCACCAGTGTCGGCCATGTTGGGGTCAGGCATCCTGGGCCCCTTTTCCAAACCGAGAGTGAGCCAAGTACGCCAGAGCTTTGTGGCCTACCTCTTTGGCGCCCCAAGCTAAGTAAGCTAAGCAAGCTATTGTACAACTGTATTGAATATAATTGTATGCTCCTTTTCATTTCTCTGTTTTGGAAAATTTTATTATTGCTGTGACTTCTAAGCCGTGGGGTCACAAAAAGTATGAGCATAATATGTCAAGATATAACTTGAGAATTACTATACCTGTGCATCCACTATTGGCCTACGCTGCTGATACTATAACCTTATTTACATGTCACTTAATCGGGAAGCCAGGAGATGCCAGAGGAAGTACGTTCATTACTCCTCCTTTTCACATTCCACATCCTTTTCACATTAACTACATGCTGCCATGTCCTGTACTAGAGATTGCCTCCCAGATCTGCCTGCTTCTTTCCAGAGGCATTGTTCAGATATTTTCCAACGGCTCCTGCACAGCGCTGTAGTGACTGCAGTACTCATTACTAACACTTGACAAAGAAATAAACAGTGGTGGCTCCTCCGCTAAGGCACCCCACTGATTTTGGCCTTGAAACAAAGGGAAAATAAAATGATAATAACTCATGTTATTATCATTTTATTTTCTCCGTCTTCGGCAGCTCTGTGTGAGGTGGCGGGGGCAGGGGAGGAGTGGTAGCACCCTCCTAATGTGCAATGACTGCTTGGCCAGCCCTCTTGGGCTGCCCAAAACAGTCTTGCGCACTTCGCATGTTCTCCATGCAGGCTGCATTACAGCCTGCATGGAGAACATGCCTGGGCTCCCAGTCAGCGTCTGAGTGCTGAAACACGGTGCTCAGACTAATCACAATGCTGCTACGGCACCATTGTGATTGGCTGACTGGGAGCCTGGGTGTGCTTCCTGTTGAGGCCAAGCGCGGGAGGACTGCGGAGGAGAGACACGGTGAGAAAGTGGCAAGAAGGTACGTTTTCATTGTGTATATTATTTTTTTATACCTGTTTCCCCCATGTCCTGCCCCCGGCCCACTTACCTCCGATCCGTGCCGGCCGCCGCTGGACATAAACCTCACCACGCAGACTCTTAACAGCCTCCACAGGCACACGCCCACCGATGCTTACAGACACCAGGTCCAGCAACTGCCTGCCAAAAACATTGCTGCCAACAAACTATTTTAAAATTGTTTTTTGTGGTGAAACACCACACCTTCCAGGCGTGCCTCTCTGAGCTCATTTCTGCTTACATCCCTGCACGGACCTCTTGTTCTGAAAGACATCACAACATGTCACTATATAAATAGGAATCCTGTCCATATTCCACCTTTTTAGCCTCCTAGGTCCTCTTTCCTGGAAGACACTGCGTATAACTAAAAGTACAGTCCATCCCCTTAATACCCGAGATTACCTTGAAAGACCCCTTTTCAAACTTAAGTCCCATGCCTCTTGACAGAGCTCAATATATGCTGCTGTTTGCCTGTGCAAGCAGTAGCGGCCCGTCCTCTGTCAAAATGGGGGGGGCAGGGCGGGCCAGTGGAGAGAGGATGGAGGTGGGGAGGGTTCGGGGACAAAAAAATAAGCAAATAAAATAATCTTACCTTAACGCCGCCGCTGTCTCCCGTGCATCGGCTCTTCTTGATTCTGGCTCTGGGGCACACGCTCCCAGCCTGCCCTGCGGCCAATCCTGAAGCTGCTCTCACATGAAAGCAGCCTCCGGATTGGCCTGAGCGCTGGCAACTTGCGCTCCCAGGCAGACTGGGAGCCTGTGCCTGCTCTGTCCAGCCCCAGCAATGCAGCTGAGGCTGGAGAGAGCTTCACTGCACATGAGGGGTTTGGCCCGCCTGAGACGGCCAGCCAAACTGTCAGTTTGGCTCACTGCCCACCACTCCCCCATCAGCAGTGTCATCCCCTGGACCCGCCCTCAAGACTGGGCAGGTCCAGGGGATTAAAATAAAATGCTAATAAAACAGGTTTAAAACCCATTTTATTAGTGTTTTATTTTCTGGTGTTGGCAGGGGGGCGGCGCTCCTCCGCTCTAAATGAGCGGCCGCCGCTGTGTGCAAGTGCACTTATTTCATATTGACGATGGTCCACTATATGTCGGCACAGTTTATTTTCAAATAGAGCACACAGAGTGATTAAAAATTCAATACATATATTTAAAAAACTAATGATAATACCCGCATGTCCAGGACACTCTTATAGATTTGTGAGACTTGAAATAGCCCAAAATTGTCACATTTGTAGTAGTATGATGGACAACAGTACTGGCATTTTATAGCACTGGCAGGGACCGTGGGAGACGAAGCTGCAGTGGCCTCCTGGTAAATATCTTGGGCCCTGGCATCCTTTGCATAGAGCTCCTCACTCTAATAAGGACTGGGAGGAATTTCAATTATGCCGGAGTAATCAGTGTAATTTTGGTAATTCCATGTTACTTGACGCAGAATTACCGATAATATGATTACTCCTGCTCGCGTAATTAAGAGTAATTTGGCACATTTAGCTCGTTATTCGTTTTCTGCTGAATTTAGCACTATTTGTTAGAACAAAAGGCATCCATGTGTCCATTTTGAATGCAAGGCTGCATTTTGCAATAAGAAAATATTGCTAAATGCTGGGAGTAAGATGGGGGAGAATCCTATCTGATGAGCCCATTTAGTGAGCGCAAGCAGGTGCTCGCATTTGATATTCATGTTCTGTTGTATTTAGCGCTATTCACAAGCGCAGAATAATTTTTGTGCCCATTTGGGACATGAGGGGACATTTTTGCACTAAGAAATAGCACTAAATACAGAATTACTCTTCTTGAGTAAATATACGTAATCCCTCGTAATTCAAAGTAATTCCATGTGATTACGCTATGCTGAATTACACGTTATGCCGACCCATGGTTCTAATTTCACCCAATCCCATCTGCTCTCCCATGCAGAGATGTAAATATGTGTAGCATGTATGATGCTCATTGTCCGATATGTATTGTATTGTCACTTTTGCTGCTGTGCACACCATCAGGCATACAACCACTTATCTAAATAACACAATCCAAATTTGTTTATGTTCCTAAGTACGACCCCATTATTGTTCTACACAATACTTCAGGTAGAAATGCTGGTAATTTTAATTAAGAAAATAGAGATGTTGGTTGGTGGTTGGTTGCGTGTCTGCACGCCTCGTAACCCATTCCACTACCTTTTTCATTTCATTTTGCTATGGTTCTCACTTCCAGTGCTTAATTTTTGCCAGTGGTTTCAGGTGGTGGAAATCGACACTCAAACTTTGGGGATCAGGACTTATTTGTCATAATCAGAATTTCACCCAGGGAATGAGAGATAAAAAAGTAAAGGAAAAAAAGAAGGCAGAACAGAAAAGGCTAATTAGGAAAACAGTTATTAAGGGAGAAAGCAGAGATGAAAAAGAACCTGCAAGAGAGAGAAATAGAACAAGCATTTGCAATGCAATAGGTCAGTTACTAAACCCTTGTTAATGCTAGACCTATTGCATTGCAAATGCTTTTCTGTAAAAGCGCCCATGCAGCGCTTTCACTTTAATGTCAGCTGCACCCCTTTCCTTAGACAAGCCATGTCTAAAGAAAGGGGCGCAGCCACCATTAAAGTGAAAGTGCAGTATGGGGCAGTTTATAAAAAAAAAGTTAATAGATAGTAAATAAAAAAAAACATGCAGTCGCGTTTGGGTCTGTAAATAAGCTAAAGGCACGGCCACCACTGTATGAACAAAAAAAAAAAATTGCGGGAGAGCGTGTACTGCCTGCAACAGCAGCCAGGAGAAAACCATTTAAGCAAATAGTGCTCCGAGGCTGTGATTAAAGCCTACCGAGTAACAACACATGTAACAGGGGGTGTTCTCATGGGAGGTTACAAAATGAGACAAGGTGGTACTAAGGAGGGACTACTAAGCCTATTGACCAATGAAAAGCCACCGTTTCCAAAGGACAATGACACAAGTCAATGAAAAATATGGGCAGAGAGTGGGTGGAGCTTCAAGTCCATACCTGAATACACCATGCCTCGCAGAGCAGCGCATTCGCGCTGCCCAGCCTCGACCTAAAAAGGGAAAGTAGGGTGATGGAAGAAAGAGCCATGAGGTGAAAACAAGATTAGGCATGCTTGGTTTTCAGCAACCCCAGCAATCAGCAGCACTGGCAGAGGACTTCTAAGAAAGGGTATGGTCTCCTTTACATAGATAATTTCAAACTAAGAAATGCGTATACTGCCGTCCATCAGTCAGTGAGTACCAAACAATTGAAGCACAGCTTGCACACATCTAGGTACCTTGCAGATGTCAACATCACAGGCTATGCGGTTTTCCTCACCCTGCTGTGATTTTAAAACACATCACCAGAGTCAGTGTGCCTATCAGAATATGGGTGGCAGAGGTGAGGAAGCAGGTCCCTTTCGAAAATTGCTTTTCAGATTGCACGTAATGTGTGCATTTTAATGATTTCGTACTAATATTTAAATTGCTGTAACCTATGCTATTGGTTGATTATTTTCGATGTCATAACATTCATTACATCATACATTAAACAGACAGTTGATCACTTAAAGACAAGAACATGTTTGTTGAGGGACATTTTTTGGTCTGGTATTAGTCAAGTTAGTTGTGATTTTGTGAAAATTATATAAACAGCATGTTTTATGGGAAATGTTTGAGATTGAAAAGAAACTGTTGCCAAAAATTGCTTGATTCACCAAGCTGTGCAAACCTCACTATGGGGTGATGGAAAAAGGAGCTAGCTGGTGGTCAAGAAAATGAGTGGCTACTAGACAAAATAGTCCTCTATACACATTATATTGATGATCTACTTATCATTAGGAATGGATATTAAAGAATTTAAAGAATACTGCCACAGATTGAACAACAATGATTGTGCCCTACAGTTCACGTACAATATAATATAAGCCACGAAAAGATCACCTTTCTAGGTATTCTGATTTACATAGAAAACAATGAACTGGAAAGAGCCTTACATCACATCTCCAGTTGATTCTGCAAAAAAATGTGGGGGTTATTTTTGATAACTCTCTGAATTTTGACTCTCAGGTCAGTAGGATCGCCATCTCTTGTTTCTTCATCATTAGAACCTTGTAGAAAATCTTTTTCTCTTATTCCTCCTGAACTTTGAGTTGCAGTGGTCATCGCCTTGATAACATCACACTTAGACTATTGCAATGCTTTGCATGTGAACATCAACAAGACCTCGCTGAACAGACTGCAGGTCATTCAGGATGCTGCAGCCTGCCATGTTCTGAATGTGGCTAAACATCTCTCGGTGAGGAATGGCATTCGCTCCCTTCACTGGATGCCAGTTAGAAAGCAGGTGATATATAAATCTCTTTGCATGGTCTATCTGGCTCTTCACCATCAAGCGCTGCACTTTTTAGCACAGTTTTTCAGTGATATACCCCTAAAAGACTGCTCAGATCTTCCTTTCTCAGGAAGCTGACTGTCCCCAGATTCTGCAAAGCCAGGTGGGGTGGCTGCTCCTTCTCGGTGGTGGGGGCTAAATTGTGGAATGCTTTACCAGTGCACATTGCGGCCCTGGAGTCTTTCTCTGTGTTCTGCAAGCAACTTAAAACCTGGCTCTTTTCTCTTGCATGAGTGCTCTTTTTTGGCCTCCTTCTGTTGTTTCCTTACATGCACTAGCACTTCGACACCTTCAGCTTTAGTGCGCTTTACAAATCTCATTCCATTCCAGCATGCTGCGTACTGTTTGAATAGAATGCACAGTGGTGTAAGTAAAGGACTACATTTCCTAATTAACTATGATAATGACACGAAGCAAGGCTCATTGCCATAAATCACAGCAATTAACTACTACAGCACTTTTGCATTGTGGTCAATGGGAAAAAGTGGTAGTGACAATCTGTCACTTGCAGGTCAAGTTGCGTGGAACCCAAGGAGGGTAAAGGTGATGCGTATCCCAGGACCAAGCCATGACAGTCAGTTCCATTTTACCTGGCTTGAGAAGCTGGGGTGCAGAATTGTCCTGGCTGTCCTTGGTGCTGACGAGGGAGCCGCAGGAGATTAGGTTTTACCGCATACACAGTGCTGGTGTGGAACAAGTTGCAAAAACTCAACAACGAAGCCACGGCTGATGTCAGATGAAGGTTTTGAGGAGTTCCCTCAAGGTGCAGCGTTGAGTGAAGAGGGTAGTTGCCAGACTGGTGACCAACAAGCCTTGGCAGCAGTAAGCACAGCAGAAAGTTATTTAGACGTCTGGAGGTCCTGGTTACCACGGTAGCTCCATGAAACTTGGTTGAGGTCAGGACTACGTTTCCCACAATACACTGGGCCATTTACTTCTGGGTGATCCCCTGGGTGAAATTATTTGGTTCATGTACTTTGTTTTTACCTGTGGTTGCAGGGGACTAATGCCACTTGTCCAGGGGAGTCTGGTGATGCCTTCCTATACTGAACATGGGAGAATATAAAGAAAACAGAATAAGAACTTATTTATATGGCTTGACCAAGACCGTACTAAGGGGGAACACGTCAACATCTTTTTGGTTTTTTGTATTTGTCACCTTATGAAATTTATAATAATACACCATCCTGGCGTGCTGCTCATACTTTATTATTTGTTTGGCATTATTGTGTTTAAATCTTTTTATTAGGTAGCAAATCCAGGAAACGTAGACAATACAAAATACAGGGCAATGCCGCAAACAGTCATGAAACAAAGACGAGGGAAGAGAGGAGGAAAGACGGATGAAACAACAAACCAACCCAACCACAAGGTGGGCAGAACCCCCCCCCCCTACAAATGCCGGGCAGGCCCGCGGGACCAGGGCAGCAGGGAACAACATACAGGGAATACTGATAAGAGCCACAATGTAGGGAGCACGTGGGTGAGGTAGTCGGGGTGGGTCGGAGAGGGCCATTTGGCCAGAAACAGAGAAGAAAATGCTGCACTTCGGGAGGAAGAGGGTATGTGGACAGAGGGGGTGCTCGGGGGGGAAAAGAGATTTGTTTGGCATTATTAATGAGGTAAGCACTAATCTCAATGAGAGAGCACCAACACGAGCGTGCCCCAGTAACCAGAGGATTGTATTGGAATGGAATGGAACATATATATATTGGAATTGGAACTACGACGTGAAAAGTCGAAGAAGATCCTCCTACTGGGTTCAGAGACCCCCAATGGGTTAAATGCAGATGCTGAACTATACATCCACATTTAAACTGATATTTAAGAACTATTGGAATCTCAATGATTTGTAAGAAAAAGGATTTACTCCTTGGGTAGCTCATCTCTGATACGATTGGGAGATAGAAGCATTCATGTTAAGAGCACTATGATGATATAACAATGAACATTTAAAATGGATTGCTTTTAGGCTTTAAACCCATGAACTTGACATGGTTCTTGATGTGTTAATATGATGATTTTTTAACATCGATTATATCTCATAAATTCCTGATGAATTCGTTTTAGAATGATATTAATTGACATGGGAGAGTGGATATAATCTTGTGATTTGAAGGATTATATGGAATGATATTATGAAACATTATGAAACCAGAAACTCTTTTGTAGAGATTGTTGACTAGCATGCAGTATCTTACTAATTGGGCATATCCGTATCTTCAAATAGATTGTATATCATTGTTGCTATTTGTAATTCTTACAGCACTTTGCACCTTAAAAAGCTGCTATGTTTCTAAGGATTGAAATGCCACCCAGGGCTTAATATAAATATGACTCCTTTCATCCTTAATTATGGATGAGACCAGTTTTAAGCATGGGAATATGGTACGGATATTTGCATACAGCACAATGGCACTTTAAATATCAAGGTACTGTTTATTAGAACAATAGCACTTTAAACATGAGGATACTGCTTATGAGCATGATAGCACTTTATATAAATATCAAGGTACCATTTGGTATATCCAGGTGAATTTTATCTATTTATTTATTTATTTATTGTAAGTTACATTGAATAAATAGATAATAGGATATTGCCTTCTGACATGTATAAACAAACCTTAATAGGCAGCAACTCAGGAATGACGTAGGAGTTCCCGATATTCAAATCTCTAATTTCGAATGTACTTTCCGTATCTATCCTTATCTCCTTAGACATTCTCTCATGTCTTTTTACACTCTTGTCCACTATATTGATCCCAAGTGTATTTTTACTCTTGCACACCTACTCATCACTTAACCCTGGCTAAAATGAAGTATAGAGAATACGTTTTTAATTTCCTTAGGTTCTAAATCTAAATCTTTATTTTCTCTCCTTTTGGAAACATTTCAGCAATCTTTATTGGAGACATCTGTTAAGTATTATTGACCCACATAGTGAGGTGATTAGTTAAATTGTGAACATACGGGAACTTTACCGTGACTGGAAAGCAATCACAATTTAAACGAAATAAACAACATGTGATGGGTGAAATTGTGAACATACTGGTACTTAACCGTGATTGGAAAACTATAACAATATAAACAAAATAAATGACATATAACAACTAAACACCACAAGAGTGAAGAGTTGGAATAACAATATGTGGGTCTATTTAATAATTTATTGTTTCCTATCTATTACATTGAATGAAAAGTGCAGCAAGTGTGGAAAAATGAAAAAAATGTAAAAAATGTGAAAATATATAAAAAATTGTGTATGTGTCTCTTTAAATTGTGGAGGTAATTTTGGAGGGAATTTTCCCTTTAAATGGCTTGTCTATACACAGATACTCTATGACCCTGTCGAAGGCTCAGGCCGAAACGCGAAGGTCTCTTTCTGCACTGTCGGTGGCTTGAAATGAAATAAAAGGGCTTACTTTGAACTTGCAGTAACCTGACTGTGCTGTTCTTCTTCCATGCCCTTGGAGTGGGGGGCTGTCAGTGGTGAAGAAACCATGGATATATATATATATATATATATATATATATATATATATATATATATATATATATATATTTATATTCCAAGTCGTCAGTTCGCAAAAGACCCGAGCCACTTCCTGACAGCGGGCTGAGGCGGGGTTGCGAGCCCCCAGTATTCCAACAAATGTTCGTTCGTAATAAAGAAATAACAAACACGCCAGAGCCCTTCGTTCTGCTGCACTCGTGATTTTATTGGCAAGTTACCCTACGCGTTTCGGAGCAGCGCTCCTTGCTCACGGGTAGTTAGGTATGCCCCCAATGACTTCCTTAAAACATAGTCATGTGACCTTAACAAAATCATAAACATAGAGAAAATACTCCCGAAATTGGTTACATTTCATATGGCAGGTTATATATTCATAATGTTTCAGCTATCATCACACTAAAATGTATTATATTTACATACAAGAAATATATTGTATATTATTTCTATTGTTCGTAAAGCACCTCATATTATTGAAACAATCAATTACAACTTTATGTAATCGGCGATAACATACATGAACAATTCAGCCCCAGTGGGCTTCCATTGTAAAAGCAGTATCATTGATACATCATGTTGTGCATATTCACGAGCACTAATTATTGTTTTGTGCTAATAAGATACATTCAGTTATATATATATCGAAGCAAATCATTTCCTTCAAGAAACAACAGGGAACACAGCGGGTCTGCAGAGGTACATTTATTTTCTTTGCGGCATGATGCGTTTCGGCTGTTGTGCCTCCCTCAAATGCCTGTGGCTCTTGTTCACGCCTGCAGAATTTTATGCATGCTGCCTCGCTCCCATTGGAGGAAACCAGATGGTTATTGTGGAGCAACTACATGTCCCAGCATCCCCCTCAATTGGAACGCTGTTATTGTTCTCTGCCACCAGAGTCAAAATCAAAAAATATAAAATATTCATGCAGATTTCTACATCCATCTGCATATCCCCGGTGAAATGCACACCTGAAGACGCAGCTTAAGTAACCTGCGTCTTTCCATGAAGTCATGGCCCGACTTTGTCAGCAGGTTTCATCTCTCTCCGGGTGCGGCAGTTCGGGGCTTTCAATCCCTTGAAATTAGCAAAAACACCTGGCGCCACTGCTGCCTCCGAACAACTTGAGGACGGTTCCCAAGCGTGCCTGTGGCACTTATACAGTCAGTCACGCACCTACTAAATCATCCATTCAGACACTCATACACCCACTCATTCTTCAATACACCTTGGCGTGTATATATATATAAAACATACTAAACTTTTCAGAAACACACAGTCACTGGATGATGTCATCAGTGATGTCATTAGTGATGTCATCTGAGATGTCATCAGTGATGTCACTGACCATGTCATGAGTGATGTAATATGTGACATCATCAGAAGTGCATTGCGGGGACGCGAGTTATAGTTAGCTCAGCTAACTATAACGGCCGAATTTCTCTGGTTTTGTACGAGTGAAATGTCAGCCTAACTATAACGTCCCTGAAACCTGTGGTTTTTTCAGTGAATTTCTAAGGTTTTTCAAATGCTTATTACTGACTATAACGTCCCTGAAACCTGTGTTTTTTTCAGTTAATTTCAAAGGTTTTTTAAATGCTAATTTCTAACTATAACGTCCCTGAAACCTGTGGTTTTTTCAGTGAATTTCTATGGTTTTTTAACTAGCAATCATGTTTGCAGAGTGGTGGAGAAAGGAGGCTGGGCCCCCAACTAGCGCTCAGGAATTCCGCTGCGTAGGACTTACAGCAGGTACCAGGAGGGCTTCTTGGCCCCCAAAGTCCCTCAGGATTAAAGTGGACTTCATCCCCCAACCCGTAGTGTGCCAGGAGATGTGTTTGCAGAGTGGTGGAGAAAGGGGGACGTGGCCTCCAAAGACCTCTTAGCAATCCCACTGTGTGGGAGTTACTGGAGGTAACAGGAGGGGTAGTTGGCCCCCAAGGACAACCTTGGGGGCCAACCACCCCTCCTTTTACCTCTAGTAAGTCCCACACAGCAGCATTGGTATGTTCTCATAGCAGGCCACGCCCCCTTTGCCCACCAGTCTTCAAACGCGCTCCCTGGAGCGCTATGGGATGGAGATTGAAGTCCCCTTGCCTCTTGAGGGTCTTTCGGGGCCAACTAGCCCACCTGATACCTCCAGTAAGCCCCAGATAGTGGGATTGCTGAGAGGTGGACAAAGGCCATGCCCCCTTTCTCCACCACTCTGCAAACGTGCCTCCTGGCACGCTCTTGGTTGGGAGATGAAGTCCCCTTGCCTCCTGAGGGTCCCTGGGGGCCAACTAGCCCTCCTGTTATCTCTAGTAAGCCCCACACAGCTGGATTGCTGAGAGTGGTCCGAGGCCACGCCCCCTTTTTACAACACTCTGCAAACGCGCCTCCAACAACTACTGCGCAGATGCACAACAGGAGTTTGTGAACTTGGTTTTGGGAGACATAGAAAAACCCTTCTCACTTTGAGGTGTGTTTGTAAGATTATATGATGCTTCAAAAACACAGTTCATCTGCAAAACAGCTCCTATAGTGAGCTGCATTTAATGCAGAATGGTAAGCGCAGTGACGTGAAATTTCACACATGCCATAAGCATACACTAATCTAAGCAACAACCTAACTGTGAAACGGTATGATATTATATGATACATGATATGGCACAATATCATCGATTATTAATGGATTCAAGGTATGGCAGTAAAGTTCAGTTCACTACACTTCGGATTGATATAATGGCCTCAGTGGTGTTTGGTAAACTTTGAAAGTGGTGGGTGTAAATAGATTCCTTGAATTGAATGAAGTGAGCAAGCCTGACTTGTTTTAGGGGAGTTTGATCGTTATCCCCCTGAAAACATTTTGAAGCATGCATTGGCAAAGCCAATAGGTCTCGCCTTTGTAAGGCCAGTGCTGAGCTGTTGGTTTTGCCACTGTTTGGCAGCAAAAGTTTAAGAAAAGTAAAAGAAAAAACATTCTGTAATGAGTGCTGAGGTCATTATTTTCCATGCATTCAGGGGAGTCATCTCAAAATGTTCCAGATATTTCGAGAGTATTAAAAAAACAGGCAGACCTGCAGTGATGTGGTTTTCCATAGAAAGCTGATTATAATACACTAATGCCCAGGATTCTAGCAGCTTGCCATGTTTGAGGTATAGGGCCAAAGTTGTGGGCCATCAAGTGCGTGTTCCAGAGAGAGGTATCTCCACCAGCTATACAGGAACACAGCGCATAAAATTAATCTGAGTAGTTTCTGTATCTTCACAGAGAGAGTGGATCAGCTGAGTAACATTGGTGTAAGAGATAATATTAAAACCAGAAGATCTAACAAAAGATGCCAGCTGTGGCATGTAAACATTAAACAATGTGAGGCTCAGGGAAGATCCCTGGGACACCCCGCACAAAAAATTGGAAGCATAAGATTGTAAAGGTGGGATACATACTAATGGGGTCTGGAAAGTGGAAAGAACTTAACCATTGAAAAGCAGAATGACAGATACGTGCATCGAAAAGGCACTTGAGTAGAATGACCTCCAATACCATGTCAAACGCCACATAAAGATCTAAAAGGAGAAGAACAGGAGTAGTACCCTTACCAATGATAAGCCGGATGTTGTTCCTGGGGGCAATAAGAGCAGTTTTTGTACTATGATTAGCTCTGAAGCTAGACTGTACAGGATCGAGAAGAAGATGAGACTCGAAGTAGCTGATGAGTTGCTGGTTGACTAGTTTGACTAGTCTAGTTTTTTCAGGACTGTGGTGAAACTGAGGGCCAGATTTATCAAAATATCATGCAACGCCAACAACTTGCTTTGCTTTGCTGTGCTGCGTGACACAGAGTGAGCAGGAATGTGTGATATCTACTAAAATATGATGCATTGCTGCCCTCTCCCTGCGCTGGCACATTGAGTTCTGTCTAGCACCAATACAGGAACCCTTGTGCCATGGTGCAAAGGTGCCTGCATAACTGGCAAGATTGTTTATGTGCCGGAAGGGAGACCTTCCTGCCCCAAACAATTCTTTGAGGCCTTTTCCACTTTCAACGTGTGCCGCAGAAAGATTGCAATTATACCCTTAGCTCCTCCTCTAGTGATCCAATGAAAATTTGTTTTGCTTCGTAATCAGTGTCAGCAAACTTATCAAATTGATCAAACTAAAGTGGCCTTTGAGCAGCCATATTTAAGTGGCAATGTAGCAATTGGAATACTCCATTAGTAGAAAGAGATGATCTGTGTCTTTGTAATTTGTATGCCTTTTTGGACTAGATGCAGTCGTTGTTTGATAGGAAGTCAAATACCCTTTCTTTGGATACAGAATTTTTAGATTTAAAAGAGGGCCATCAAGATTTATTGACTTATATCACCTCATTCAATTGATTGGTAGTTGAAACTGGTTGGGCAGTAGCGAAAAAAGTGTCTATATTTTAATAAGGACTTTATAGTTGCCTGAAGGGTGTTTTGCAGCAGGTAATTAATCCTCAAATTAAATGGGATGAGCCTATAGACTTAGTGCTACAAAAATCAGAAAAGACACGAGTATTCACAGTGCGGACTAAGAAGACAGTACAAGAGGAGAATCTTCTCACCCAATACAGTTGGGTAGAATCAGAGGACCCATATCTAAGGAATAGTAAGAAAGAAGGCGTATACATTATTTGTGTTTGTACTGTGGAAGGCCAGTACATTTAGTAAAATACTGTGCAAGTAAATTTTAGATATTTGAAAGTCAGATGACAGAAGTGCCACCTATGAATGCTACATCCAGTAGAAAACTAGAATCATCGTCAATGATAGGAGCTGCATTGTAAAGTGAGGAACTTAAGTCACTTCACAGATGGGCTGTGAGTATGCAGTCAGTTGGGCACCTGATAATTCCTATGAAGATGATTTTGGGAGAAGGTCAGTAAAAAGGTGGTGTCAGGATTTTAAGTTTTTTTTTTAAACCCTTGGGAATTATGGGGATGTAAAGTTTGCACAATCTTTACAAATTCCAGCCATTAATAGATTAAAGATTCCTGAGGATGTTAAGGCTGTGGATGTTTCCAATATAGCCTCATGTTTAGTGAGTTTATATGTGCTTATGATTTCACTGGTCAGTTTAAGAAAACGTCAAAAGATTTGCTTTGACCTGATACATACTGCATGGTTTAAGGTGCTTTGGGGTATGTCCTTGTTAGTCCTTCATGTATTGACTTGCCTGCTAGGACATTCTAGTTGAATTCTGAATATTGTCAGAATTGTTGCTTGGTTTCAAGTCCATCAAGAGAGAATCATCAATCCAAGCTTCTTGCCAAAGTGGGCTTGTTGCTAGCTGTCGAATGTGCTGTTTCTTTTCCTCCTTTTTACCAAGAATGTATTTACATATTTATGGCAAAAAAGACAACTCTATTACCTCCCCATATACCTTATGATTGCTAGATAGAATTAGAGCTAGGAGGCACAAATTCCTTGTAATCAAATGTTTGCCTTCACAGAATCATAGACAAAATATCTCAGACAGTGTCTAGATGAAAAATTTGGATAAAGGCTTTATTACACTTTCACAGTCTCCAACTTCTTCACCATTATTTAACTTATCCAAGAAAGGGAGTAGGTAGTCATTGTGTATGTATTACAGAGCCATCAATAGAATAACTGTTAAGAACTGTTACTTGTATCCCTTGTTATCTTTTTTTAATGGATCAAATCAGAAATGCCAAAATATTAACTAAGTTGGACTTAACAGGATTAAGCATCCAGTCAGGGCTTAAGAGGGTGATGGAGCAAGATTGTTTGAGAATACTGTTGCTTGATCAAATCCGCTCATTAGGTTTGTTTTAATAAACATTACTAACCGTAGTTGAATTATTTACGTGGGGTTTTTCAAAAAGGTGCAACATGGAAAACGTGCAAGAGACACAACACATTTTATAATTAAATTTGCAAATGAAAATGTGCAGTAAACAAATGAAAAAACTAGAGTTTTATGAAACTTATTATGAGATCAGAGAAAATACCTAATAAATGTCCTAAATGGAATTATGAAAATAATGACAATGAAAATGTTTTAAGTAAAATATTTCTTGATTTATGTTTTCTTTCTCATAACAAGAAAGTGATCAATTATTAATAACTCACATTTTGAAATTAGATTATGCTTGTGAGACTAATCAGAATAATCAATCCTTAAGTATCGTTTTCTTATGTATTTTCTTCATTTATTAAACAGTAATGTGTATGTTTTATTCTTCAGAAAAACGACGATTTATGCTTTTTCTATGAAGGCTTCAAAACCTGCTAGAGTTATTTTCTTCTCTTAACGTAGGCCTCAAAAGAATGTATTTTGTCCTTCGTTATTTCTAAAATGCTGATTTATTTGTTTAGTTGTGTATAATCACATCACTCGAGTTTCCTTCCTACGGTTAGAGTATTTCTTTCTATGAAAATTTTGTTGACTATGTTACAAGCTGATGTGGAAGCCAGAGTGCGGATATGGAAAGGTTTCGATTTGTCTTCCTGCTTCCGAAGTGAAAAGACATCATTCAGATGAACAAAGGACTGAATTGTTGAAGTTCCGGATGACCTACCTTGGAGAATGATCACCTCATGAACCTAACCAATAGAATTGTGTAAAATTGTGAAAGTGAAACATTTGGGGGTTGGAAATGTGAACATTTTGGGGTATAATTACATATGTGGGAAAAGAACTAAGTAGTAGCTGCCTCAATGAGACGAGAGCCTTTTGCTGCTGCACTCTCTATGCTACTCTGGCTGGCTATTATCCTTGCAAATACTGGGAGTGACATGCTGTCAGTCCGAACATGATTTTCCTGAAAGTGAACTATCCTGATTGCCTTGCACTTCATCGGCTGGTGATGTTGCTCAAGCTATACCTTTTCGGCCGAAGGGTTAGCTATTTCTGACTTTTGCACACTGTGCATTAGCTCATTGATTTTAGGTTCCTATGAATCTCGAAATTGCATACTGAAATTGCAAATGTACTTTTTCTTTTCCTTAGTCTCTCTCTCTCACTCTCTCCTCATGCTTGTTATTGATTTATGATGTATTTGCTAAGAACTGTATTTTCTTATTGTGATTTACCTATAACATTGAAATAATACAGAATTGACATTATTAATGTACTTTGTGTATTGACCATTCATATATTTGATGATTTAGATAAAAGTAACTTGATAAGTATACAGAGTTTGTCATTATTGATGAGTTATTTGACATGATACAATATTATGACTATTTGTTGTTTAGGTAGGCATTTTCTTCATTATAGGTCCTCATGAAGGAAATAGCTTCCCTATTAGCTCAACCAAAGATCTATCGGAGGACCTCATGATTATAAGTGGTTATTGAGTTTCTATGGGCCAAACTCATGATTATAGAAAAGTTACTGTTTATGATATAATGGAGATATTGTGAATGATTATAAAATTTACACCGCTTCCTCTGGATCAAGAGTGATGAATAGAAGACATATTTTCTTACTAAGGATCGATTTATATGTTGGCGGTAAGGATACTGTGCCACACTAGCAACAGTGTATCTTCACCACCAGCATAATGGCCTGCCCGCCAGATTCAAAAGTGGGCAGACATTTGGTGTAACTACGGCACAGACTGCTCCATCTCTGTCATGATTGCATCCCTCCAACTGCCTAACTGAGTAAGGCGTCAGAAGCTGACCTCAATGTCTGCACACAATTAAGATGACTGAACATAAAGGTCAGCTATCCCTGGCAGGACATTCCTGGTAGTAAGGGGCATTGAAAACAGCTCAATGCTACCCTCACCAGGGGAGAGATGTCATATGGTGAGAGGAAAGACAATCCAGCTTCTGGATTTTCTTATTGAAAATAAAATAAAATATGTTTGATGAATGGCTCCATCATGATGATGGAGCTGACCATCAAACTTAAAGAAGCATTGACAGGAACCTCTGTGCCGATGGGTCCTGCCAATGCTTTTGAAATGACTGCCAGCTTGGCGGTTATTTCGAAATTTGGCAGGAAGAGTATCCTTGGCCAGGTAGAAATTACATCCTCTGCCAGGCTGATGGAGAATACTCCATCCGCCAAAACTTAAATTGCGCCCTCAGCTTGGATTGTTTGGATATCAGGCCATAGACTCTACAGTTCTCCTGCAGCATTTCAGTATTTTATTGCTGCAGAACTTTAATGTGGGATTTCTTTTATGTGATTTGTATTATCTTCATAGATCAAACTTTGATACTCTCTGACACCTTGTAAACTCACCTATCACGTTAAAGCTGTATTGCAAAACTTTAGAGACCATCACCATATTGCTAAAAAGAATAACCTCTATTTTACAGTATACACCATTACACGAGGGTATCAAGATGGATGAAAAGAAAGTAGCTGCCATACTGAAATCACCTGCACCCACTTTGGTTAAAGCAATTGAGAGTGTTTGGACTTCGATCATTTTCTAAACTTTTATAGTACATTGCCAAGTTACTACAGAAAGGAGTAGCTTTTGTTTGGCAAATTTAAGTAGATCAGGAATTTTGTTTCTTGAAAGAATGTTTTTCTTGTGCTCCAAGTTTGCAACATTCTAATGTAGAATGTATTTTTATTGCAAAGACAGCTGCTTCTTATCATGCAATGTGAGGTGTTTTATCTCCGAAAAATCCAAATGCTGGACAGGTTTACCCAGTCACTTGTGTTTCTATGAAACTTTCACTAGCAGAGTTCAATTATAAAATCACTGGCAAGGAACTGTTGTGCACAAAGAGATCTTTTGGAGAAAGGAGATAGTATCTTTTAGGAGCCAAACACACCATAGAAGAATATAGGGGCATATTATCAACGGCCAGCGATAATTATCGCTGGCCGTGCTTAGCGATAGATTTCTTATCGCTGGCTATCTCCGGAAATGATCGCCCTGGTAGCGCGTTATTAACAACACGCTTCTCCAGGGCGATAAAAATTCCAGAGATAGCGAGGTTATCGCCATTTTGCAGGGAACATCGCTGGTTTTCCAGCGATGTTCCCTGCAAAACGGCGATAACCTTGCTGATACGACCCTGTGGTCGTATCAGCACAATCCACCCCCTATGTTAGGGATGGCTAAGTCGGGATAATAGCAAACGTTAGATTTTGGCAAAAACGGCAGTTTTCGCCAAAATCTAACGTCTGCTATCATCCTGTGGGCTGCCTTGTAAATATCGCGATGTGCACATCGGCGATATTTACAACGTAGCCCATCTGGGGTACGCCCAGTAACGCCCACCTTGCATCTCATTAGAGATGCAGGATGGGCGTTGGGGGAAAGGGCGATAGTGCAGGGATTCACGCGATAGCGTGACCTTGCTGATTAGGCGATAGAATTATCGCCGCTTTCCGTCCGAAAACGGACGCTAAAGCGGCGATAATTGACTATCGCCTGGTTGTTAATATGCCCCATAGAATTTACAGGAATCTGCAATTATTGAAGTCAGCTAGAGTACTATTCACTAGGCATGTCAGATGGGCTTCATAGACCAGGTCCTAAGAATGGGAAGACTAATGTCTTATCAAGACAAGATCAGGTAGAGAAAGAACATCATGTGACTAAGAACCCACCATTGCTGTTGCCTCCAAAGCGGCTTTATGATCATTCTGTTGCACTGATTAATGTAGATCCAATTTAGGTTAAAGTACTTTCAGAAAGCCAATCCCTACATAAAGACGTTTGGTCAAAAGAACAAGAAACTAGACATGAAAAAAATGGAGAAGTTAAAAGCTCTGAAAACAAGTTCAAGTTGTGCCTTAATTGATAGTTCGCATTGTTGGCCGGTGGGATTGTTAGGACCTTTTCCTGCTCCACCCAAACCTTTGCATACAGTGTTAATGGATTTGGTTGCAGAATTGCCTAAGCGTCAAGACTGAAGCGAGATCCCAGTGGTTCTGGACTATTTGACTAAGATGGGTCATTTTATAACATTGCTTGGCTTACCAAAATCTAATAAATATGTGCTAGATTTTTCACAACATTTTGTTCACCCTTCAAGTACTAAGGCTTTTCTCCTCCAGTGGAGAGCCCTTTTTGATGTTTGGCGCACTTATCAATTAATTAGGACAAAATTGTTTGATCTTTTGAACAAACACCCCTTAATTTATCAGTTTAATGAAACTAAGAAGCAAAACTTAAAGTGATGGTGGGATAGAGTCCCTTCAGCCTTAGACAATATGATTCCTCTAACACTGAATCTGATCAGATCAGTCTCGCACTGCAAAACTTACATGCTGTGTACTAACAAACATTTCTTCCACATTTCTTAATGGCCATTTGAACCATAAGCACTTTTGTTCCATTGCTTTTGTTTCAAATCATTTAATTACATTTGTTCTTTTCAAAATTCCAATTTGAGAAAACAAGCTCAGAAATGCGAGCCAACAATGCATTTTAGGGGGCAACCATTCACAAGGGGGTGCTTGTGCTAATTAAACATCTACATCTTTCAGATAAGCATAACAAATCATGTTATGGTATTCAGAAACAATCACATACCAGCAGAGTCATACAGTGTCTTGGAATCTTAATCTATATTCCTGTTGCAAACTTGCTGCTTTACATATGCATATTTTATTGTGATGCATGGATTTATATCCTAAATCTACATGTGCTCAAATGTAATGGATTTGCACAGTATTCCCAGTTATGTTGTTACTCACCGATCTTAACATGTCAGTGTTGCCGGATTTTAAGAAGCATATGCTTGCCACTCTGGGAGCTTGCATCGAGAGGATAAAATACAAGCACTGGCAGAAACTAATAGGTCTGCCTTTAACTCCTTAAGTTATGAGGTTTTCCCCTAGTGTAGACCCCTTTTTGATGCTCTCCCTTAAGCCTTAATAATTTTCTTTCATAAAAGGGATCTAGGTCAAATTTGTGTCCTTTTTCCTACATGTCGAATATTCTAAAAACACCCGGGGCATATCAGCAAAAGCCGGCGATAATTATCGCTAAGCGCGCTTAGCGCGAGGATAATTATCGCCGGCTATCGCTGGATTTTATCGCGGAGATAGCGCGCTATCAGTGACGCTTAACTCAAAAGCGATAATAATCCAAGCGATAGCTGCCAAATGTGCGAATATCGCTGGAAATCCAGCGATAATCGCACAGAGACAGGCGATATGTTGCTGATAGGGCAGGGCGGACTTAGCCATAATATCCACCTCCCATTGGATATTATGGCTAAGTCAGATTCTAAGCAGGCGTAAAGAAACCTGCGTTAAGCGCGGTTAGCGCTACTTTTCTAATCGCTAAGCAGGTTAGCGATTACCTTGCTAATTGGAGAAATGTCGGTTAGCGACATACTCCACGTTATTTTGGCAGGGTACGCCCACTTTGCATCTCATTGGCGATGCAAAGATGGGCGTTAGTGAAACCGGCGCTGAGGCATGGGAACACGCGTTAGCGTGTCCATGCTGATTGTGTGATAAAATTATCGCCGCTTTTCGCCCGAAAACGGACGCTAAAGCGGTGATAATTTTATCGCGGGTCCTTGATGATATGCCCCACCCATGTTTTGTAGTTTTCCTGGATAAAACCAATAAAAAAGCCAAAATGTGACTTTTTTTTTTGTTTGGAAAATGTGAAAAAGTGTTGTGTAAGAAAGTGTATGTTTTTCTAAAACTGGCCTCAACAAAAGGATCACTGTTCTAAAATCACCCGTTTCCCAGATTTCAAAAACAGAGAGATTTAAAAAATATATATATATTTATTCACAGTTTTTGCAATTTT
Source organism: Calotriton arnoldi (assembly GCA_963921515.1). Taxonomy (NCBI): domain Eukaryota; kingdom Metazoa; phylum Chordata; class Amphibia; order Caudata; family Salamandridae; genus Calotriton; species Calotriton arnoldi. The sequence goes on from CAWUFW010005114.1 coordinate 121,785, forward strand.
CTATATGATAGTCGATTTTGTGGATTCTACCTATTTGCATTTTGTGTTGCAAACAGGTGTATAGATCATATCTGAACACAGATACCTATACATTTATGAAAAGTGGAGAAAAGTATCACTTTTACAAGGGTTCATTTTGTGTAGATCTTTCATGATTTTCCTAAAGAAACTAATCATTGAAATAAAATAATTAATGAAAATAAGTAGGAAAAGCAGAAATAAAGGACAAGATTTCCTTCTGTAATGTTTTAGACCTGAGTGCCTATTTCCTAAGATAACTATCATTATGTCTGTCAGAACCTTGTGGTCACAGGGATGGAATGTTTGATGGTTGTCTGAAAACATGTTCTGACCAGGTTTGGCCACAGTCCAATGCCAGCACAGACGTCACTAACCCATTTTTTGTTATAGCTACTAAAATCCCTGGTATCTATTCTGCTTTTTGCCCCCCAGGTGGTGCAGATTAGGGGAAACTCCTGGGGCAATTTGGCCCTAATGGGGCACAGAAAGACTGTTGCTATCTTTAGGGGGGTATAGCTCAATGTCAGGGGACTGCCCGCACCCCATTATTTGTATAACTGTTAAAATCCCTGGTGTCAAGTGGCTTTTCTGACCTCCCAGTGAGAGAAGATTGGTGGTAATCCTCTAATTCCTCCTCCACAGGGGGCAAAACAGTATTTTGATCTTTATGCATGATGTTACAGCATAATGCCTTGGCAGGTCACCCCACCTATTTTCAATTTTATAAAGGTAAAAATCAATAGTATCTCATGGACTTTCTGTCCTCTCAAAGATCGCATATTAGGGTAAACCCCCAATCTGTCCCCGGGAAAGCAGAATAACTCTTGGGGCCTTTAAGAGCAAGGGTATAGTCTGATGTCTGCATAGACCATCCCTCGCTGCATTTCTTTGCTTTCGCCACCCTGCCCCTGAAGACAGATTGGGGTTAAGCCCCCATATTTGCCCCGAGAAGGCAGAAAGACAACCCTGGAATTTACACTTGAGGTAAACTTCACAATCATAAATGACATCAGCGTGTGATGCGCATTGAACTTAATTCAGAAAACAAAAAGAGACTTAGACTGCTGAGGAAACCTATTCCCAGCAGCCCAAGCAGTAGAGCTTAAAATATCAAGAGGGAATCCTCTAGTGTAAGCACCAGAGTCTTTTCTTCCTTGCAGTGGGAGGATGAAACTTTCACATCCTCTGTACTGGATAGGTAGTGTGGAGGATGTGAACATCTTGCCCTCGGCACTGTAGGGGTTAATTGCTGACAGGAGATACCAGTTCATGTCAACGTTTTGGTCTGCCATTTTTAAAGAGTTATATATGGAGGTTTGTCTGTCCACCAGTTATCTTTAGACAAACGAACAAACTGATGATTGAATCAGTGTTTTGAAAAGTATCTGCAATATCAAGCTTTGGCATAGGTTGATTTGGAGCAAGACGTTATGGTTGGCAGAGTTAATGGACAACAACACAGAGCATTAATCTTATGGGCTATAATCCTTGTTGTGCACGTATTTTCAACTTCATTGTTTATTCCCTTTGGATCAGTCTTTGTCAAGCGCTATTCTTTATATGCAAAAACATTTAACTGATTTAATTGAGATTGGTACAGCTGCACAAAAAACCTTGAAAAACACTAGATACACATACGTTTTATTCTAATCAAAGAGAAAGCATGCACCGCAGTCTGTTGTAGGTATGAAAGTGCATTGCTTACAAAGACTTTGCATTTTTAAATTACCTCTAAATTACTGTTTAAATTTGTGGGGCCATTTACAATAGGAATTGTGATTCCATTTAGTGTAATATTGGAAATGCTTCAGTCTTGTAAATCCAACCATTTTTTATACCTTTGTTAAAGCTTCACCCTACAAATAAACAGCCTACTTCTTGTCTGCACTAGTTGAATGAGAATGAGCTAGATAAAATTGTGGATGCAAGAGTTGTAAGAGGAAAACCGCAGTAAGTTCATGGGAACCAGCTTCCAATTTGCATGCTCCACAACTGTTATGAGACTTCTGTATAAGATATCCTGATAAACCAGAAGCCCCACTGCTGAGACTAAGGCCTGGAAACAGTGGCACTGTCAGGATGAGAGGTCAGAAGTGACGTTCACTGTCAAGTTGGGTTTGAGTGTAAAGAAGCAGTATCTTGAGACCACACTAATATGAAATATCTTTATTGATGTCATAACTACACTTTCACAATTGCTTTATTAACCTTCTTGCTTTCTCAAATTTGCTTGAAAATGCACCATTTGCCCACCCTTTTTTCAATATTTTCTCTGGGGAGACCCCCCCCCCCCGAACACCCCTTATGCCGATCGGGCTCACTCGCTACGCTCACTCGCCACACTACACTCAGCTACAACCTTTAAGCCCACCACTTTCAAATGTCACCAGCCGCCACTGCACACTATGGTGTTGGTCCCTGAGCAAAGGAAAGCTATGCAGTAACCAAAGAGTATGAGCACTGAATCAATTCAACCGGCGCAAACATTTGTAACATGTCACATGGTAGAGCACAAACAATTTACTATGTTTTCCAGGGGCCATGGACCCTCACGTCTGGAGAGATGGCCATCTCGGATATTCAGGCTTAACTGTCTCCATGATGTTCTGCATCCTTGCTAGGCAATTGTGCAGTCACGGCCGGTGCAGGTAAGAGTGGTGGGGTGGGGCGGGGCGGGGGCGAAGTCGACCTGTGATGACGAGGGAAAATAAAATCTAAAAAGAAAGAAAATCACTTACCTTATGCTCACCGCATTGCCGTTTTGGCGATACGGCGAGCCCAAGGAACGTGTTTTTATTTTTTTTTATTTTATTTTCCCTCGTCAACATCTGTCGACTTCATACCCCACACCGGCCCACCCCCACCCTGCCACATTGCCCCCACCGCTCCTACCTGCACAGGCCGCTACTGCAATCATGCTATTATGTTGCTGAAGCCAGACATTGCTATTTGGATGAGGACTATCAAGCGACAAGACTTCTAGTTCTCTAAGTATTGGATTATGGACATTATTGTTTTAATAGAAGTCTTGTGTAATTTGAAAACTAAAATTTAACTATTTTTGTGCTCTTGTTTGAACTTTAAAAACAAGGTTTAATTTTCTGCTAAGAGTCACTAAGATGGAATAGGGTTAATTCAAAGAGGACATGTATATAGGTGTGAAAACATGTAGGCCCAGATTCACAAAGGTTTAGCGTCAGATTAGCATTACTTTTTTAATGCACACCCAATGCTAAACTTGTTTGGAGATTGGTATTTGCATTGGTTTATACGGAAAAGTAACGCAAATAGCGCAAAACGCTGCTTTACATTACTTTGCGTCAAGGGGGCGTTACATGGGTGGTACATGGGCATTCCCATACAACCACCTATGCTTTTTGATGCAAAACCTTATCTACTAACATTAGTAGACAGGGTTTAGCGCCAAAAATTCATGCCGCTGAAAAGCAGGCATTAAAAGGAGAAATGATTTAATTTCTCCTTGCTTTTCCGGCTTTGCATGTGTGCTGCACTGTATAGCACCCCTACAAAGTAGGAAATGGTTTTAAACTTGACTAGCCATAGTATTTTGTACAGGAAGCTTACCCTTCCTGGACAAAACCTATGGTAGACTCAGGCACACACCCTAGCACTATGGCTCTAAGGTGTGTGCCTGGGGGACGGCAGCTGTAATCAGCGCTGATGCTAGGGAGAGGTGAGGACAGAGCCGTATTCCTGTAGATATGGCACTCTCCTCCTCACCTCCCTGTCACGCAATGCAACACAGCCTCTTTGGGTTCTGCACTGCATTGCATGAGTCCTTTGTGAATCTGGGCCGTAGTGTATAAAGTTAGAAAACCAGTATGCATAGATGTCGCTAAGTGTAGGAAATTACAGGATGTTGAGGATGTTTTTTCTTCATTTCTACAGCAGTCAAGTAGAACCTGAATTCTTGATCTACAAAAGAGAGTATAGTGACACAGCTTGAAGTAGTCATTCTAACATCTGGCAAAGTGTAGGTGTATATACGTTCAGCAAGATATTATAATTCTTTATGTTTAGCATTTAGGAATTTCAAGTACCCAGTCAAAGCATACATAATCGGTTAAACAGAGATCTTACTAAGGTATATCATTTCATAATTACGTTAATGGTCAGTGTTCCCATGTTGAGTTACTTCTCTTTATCTTATCGAGATCCACTACAACCTGCAGACCTCCTTGGCACCAAACGTGGCAAGACAGAGTGTTGAGTGCTGTATCTCTGTTTTCTTTCCTATCCCATTCCCCTTTCCCCGCTTCTACCACTGGCTAACATGGTCTAGTATAGATGGTTCTTGATGATGAGATATGGAAAGGAACATCAGTTCCGCTGGATCCTGCACACAAGGTTAGTGCAAAACCTGACATTTACTACAAATAGGTATGATTTTGTCAAGGAAATTCTGCTGGTAGAGGTTACTCCTGGTTTAGCATTTCTTTCAGGAATCAGATATTTTCCTACATGTTTTACAAGGATTTCTAGTTCTTGTGATTAAAACCCTGCCCTGCTTTCATTGCCTCTTTTGGTACTATTACCAATATTTTTATATTGCTGTCGAGATACAGCTTCCTGAACATAATAAAACAAATATCCTGGCTGCAAATTCAGAAATATAAACTTGTGGGCAAATATGTGCGGGTCGATACATTTTTGGACTTTCTTGGAATTTGCAAAGAAATCCAGGAGTAATCCTGGGGGGCTGTGTGATTGAGCTGACTCTCCATCTTAGTGGTGCAGATAGTTATTACCAATTTTAAATTTTTTTAATACTAAAAAAAAGATTGCAGTTGCATCAAAGGTATTCTTTATTTATGTATATACAAATATATACTTTTTCACAAAAAACATTCAGGACCTTATTTATGAAGCCTTGCAACACTTTTACGCTGCTGTTGCGTCACTTTTTACAAATTGAAGCATCTAGGCAGATGCGTCACTTTGTAAATGCCTGTGCTACATTATACCAGCGTCAGGTATAATGTATGCAGGGTGGGCGTTCCCATGTGAAAAAGCCTCGTAGACGTGGCGCAGTGAAGTCTATCCGATTTCACTGCGCCACTTCTAGGATGCTACTGCATCAAAACGTTACACCTGCTCATAGCAGTCATAAGGGTGAGGCTTTGCAATGGGAATAGGCCTACCCCATGCATTGCTGGAGTTGTGTCATGTTTGTGAATGTGGAATTTCATCGAAGTGAAACATTGCATAGGTTCCCACCGAATAAGAACCAATCACAAATCAGTTTTTCCACTGTACTTGTTGTCAGCCTACTTTTCACAGACAATACAATGCCAGGTTGTTCCATCATCACGGCCTCCACAATATCTCACAAAGGAGTAATTCACCTTCTCTTCCTCCCATCCTGTACAGGTGCAGAGAATCATCCTCCCACCAATTAATTGCAACAAATATGACGTCACACAGTAAGCTAACAGAAAATAATTTCTAATGAGAACATGGTGACTCTGGTGCCTGAAATGGCAAAAAGAGCTAAGCACAGCAAGCAGAAATACGTTTACTTTTCAAGTTGGAGTCGGGCACCAAGGCCCACTCATGTCAATGTTAACATGTATATATTTTAACTATAGTTAATAGAAAACATATAAATCAATGTATGCACACATATAAGTAATGATTATGCATGTTACAAATTAACATTTCATTAACTGCAAATACATGATGATGACACTGCGTCACAATAGGTGAGAGACCACAAAAATATTAATGTCTTCGTTGATGTGTGGCGTCACTCTTTGGATCTGGGTTTGCCCATTGGTCCTAAGAATTGATGAAAGATGATAAAAGGTAAAGACAATGAAAGTGTAGACAAGTAAGAGTGAGAAATAGACTGCAAGAAGGAATAACTGATGACGGGATTGAGAGAGGTTGAGAGAGAGAGAGAGAGAGAGAGAGTTACTTTTTGGAAAATTAATCCCCACTCGCTGCAGCAGATTCCTACAATGCCTTTGAATTTGCAGCAGGGTCCAATCTGCCACGCCAGCTCTTCCTCACCTCACAGAGCCAAAAACGGGAAAGTCAATTTCTCCTTTATGATTACACAAGCTTTTGAAGCAGAAAGAGACTTGTGAGGCGGGAATTCACATATGACTGAGATTCAATCAACACTGGGGACCAGGGAGCAGTTAAACTACTGACGGAGCCCGCACCCATCAAACCACCCTCCTTTTTCCTTGCCCTTCTCCTCCCCCTGTGTGATGAAATTAATTTCTGGATCTGTGTGTGCCACTGTCAAGAAATCCTTTCATTGTCTGGAGCTCGCGCTATCATAAGCGTCTCTTTCCCGCCAAGTTCTTGAAAGGAAGGCCGCCTTATTGGAGCTGTGCCTGGAATTGTGTCGCTTTACAAGTGGCTTTTGACAGTGTTCCCAGGCTCGAAGCGAGCGCCTTAATTGACTAGGAAGTCATGGCTGGTGTCTCCATGCAGTCTTTATCTTCCGAAGTTGCTTGTTCGTAGTTGTGTATTTGTGGGAAGGTTGAATGAGTTTCAGTAGGGATTCTGTTGAGATAGAAATATTCAACTATAATAGGAGAGCTGTGGCATATCAGGTGCACCGGGGTCCCTCCCTAATTGAAGCAAGGAAAATGGGCCCCATCCCCTCGTTTGGCAATTAAAGAAAGCCTATAATTGGGGTCATGACTGGATTGGCCATTTATTCCATTTGACATTTCATTTGGGTTCTGAGCTATTGGAGATCTGACAACAACAAATGTCTGTAAAATATATTAAAGCTCTTCAAAAAATTTTTTTTTAAAACAGTGTATTTCTTTAACAAGCAGTTACGTTTAACTGTAGAATGTTACATTATATCACTATTCTGAGTGAGATTTATTAGAAAGAGTAGTTAATAAGCTTGAATTTACACAGATTCATTTCCCCACCACCCCGACGACGATGCCAACAGGGAATCAAAAGGCAAGTTCGGTGTCATGTGTAACCTCTGTGGCTTACATTGTTATAATAATTGGAGCAATATTATAGTCTATTAAACTATATATAACAGAGGTTTTTGTAGAGAGCACATCCCGGACTCATATTTCAAGGTCCTCTCAAATGTGATGATGAAGACACAGAAGGCATCGTGATATGAAGTAATTGTCTAGGATCACGCAATACGATCAAGCGAGAAGCTGGGATTCCAGCTTGGTATTCAGGTTTCACATTGTACAATTCATTCCCTAGAAAGGTATAGCTTTCTATCTCATATTTTACATTAAAGGTTAATCCTTATTTAGTTTAATTTCTATGCAGAGCTACATCAGTACACTGTGTTAAATAAATACTTTATTATGGTTTAGCTTACGTTGATACAAAAAGTCTTACTAGAAAAAAAATACAGGTTTTGTTACAGTGATACAGGCTAACCTATTTCAATGTTATCACTGGCTTCCCCTAACTTAAGAAAGGGATGGATTTGAAGCAATTTCAGGAAAGACTCAACATCTTCGGGTAAAGCAATTGCACACATTAACAAGCATTGGCAAAGCCAATTGGTCTTGCCTATACAAGAGCTATAGGCTTTAGCAATGTGGTTTTGCCATGTTGTACACCAGTGTAGCTGCTATTCAGCATGGCTAAAAGTTAGTGGAATGGAGTATCCTATAGTGTAGTGGAGATAGTAGAGTTTCATAGAATGGATTTGTTGAAGTAGAGAGTCGTAGAGTCGAGTAGAGTAAGTAGAATGTCGTAGAGTTCAGTGAATCAGTGGCAGAGAGTGTCGAAGAGTACAGTGTCATAGAGTGCAGTGTCATAGAGAGGAGTTGTGTAGAGTGGAGTGGCATAGAGTAGAGTGGCGTAGAGTGGAGAGTGGGGTGGAATAGGGTGGAGTGGGTTCGAGTGGATTGTGGTAGTTGGGTGGATTGGACTGAGTAGATTGGGGTCAGTTGGATTGGGGCAGAATGGGTTGGATTGAGTGGAGTGGGGTGGATTGGAGTGGGTGGACTGGATCGGGTGGATTGGATTGGAGTGGGATGGATTGACGTGAGATGAGGTGGATTGGGGTGGATTGAAGTGGTGTGGCTTAGATCAGTTTGGGTTGGGATGGGATGGATTGGATTGGGGTGGATTGGATTTGAGTATGGTGGTTTGGAGTGGGGTGAATTAATTAGAATAGAGTGGAAGGGGGTCATTGGCGTGGACTGGAGGATGTGGATTGGCGGGATTGGAGTGAGGTGGATTTGATTGGAGTGGGGTGATAGGAGTGGGGTGGGGTGGATTGGATTGGGGTAGAGTGGGTGGATTGGAGTAGAGTGGGGTTGGCTGGACTGCAATGGAGTGGGGTGGATTGGGGTATGGTGGACTGGGTGGGGTGGATTAGATTGGACTGGGGTGGAATGAAATGGGGTGGGGTGGATTGGATTGGAGTGGGAGGAATGGAATGGAGTTAGGCGGAAGGGAGTGTGGTGAATTTGAGTGGGGTGGAATGGAGTGGGGTGATTTGGAGTGGGGTTGATTGGATTGGCATGGGGCGGCCTGGAGTTGAGAAGAATGGATTGCAGTGGGGTGGATTGGATTGTATTGAGGTGGATTGGATGGGGGTTGGGTGAACTGGATTGGGGAGGAGTAGATTGGATTGGGGTATATTGGATTTGGCTCAATACAGCCCAATGGGTGAATTGGAATGTTGTCAGGTAGATTGGAGTGGGGTAGATTGGATTGGATTGGATTGGGGTGAGGTAGATTGGATTGGAGTGGGGCGGCTTGTTTTGGATTGGAGTGGGGGAAGATTGGAGTGGGGCAGACTGTTTTGTATTGGAGTGGAGAAGATTTGAGTGGGGCAGATTGTTTTATATTGGAGTGGGGCTGATTGGAGTGGGGCACATTGTTTTGGATTGGAGTGGTGTTAGAAATGTGGTCTCTAGTTAGCAGTGGTTCACACCTTGTCCAAATAGGGACCCTCACTCTAGTTAGGCTAAGGGAGTCACAAAGCTAAGATAACCCCTGCTCACTCCCTTGGCAGCTTGACACGAGCAGTCAGGCTTATCTCAGAGGCAATGTGTAAAGCATTTGTACGTACACACAGTAACATAGTGAAAATATCACAAAATGAGTCCACACCAGTTTAGAAAAATAGGCAATATTTATCTGAATAAAACAAGACCAAAACAACAAAAATCCAACACACACAAGTAAAGATATCCCTTTTCAAAGGTTAAATCAGTTCAGTCCATAGAAACCTATGGATGCGTCACTTTTAGCACAAAGTACCTTGGATGCTTCAAAATTAAAGACAAAACAGGTGCAGGAGAGGTGAGGCACCGGAAAAGCAAAGCAATGTGTCGGTTCCTTACTCCCAGGGGAGGTGATGCATCGGTTGCTTACTACCAGGGGAGGTGGTACGTTGGTTCCTTACTGCTGTGCAGGGAAGGTGATGCATCGGTCCCTTACTATCAGCGGAGGTGGTGCCTCGCTGCCTTACTGGAAGGGAAGGTCATGCATCGATCTCTGGACACGCGGCCTTGGTTCGTTACTGCTGGTCAATGTCGATGAAGAAATCCACGACCAGGGACGATGCGACGAAAATCCAGATGCGATGCATTGATTCCACAGCAATGAAACAAGTGCTGTGTCGGAGTTGGAGTGTTGCGTTACAGACTTCGGTGATGCAGTGCTCCAAACTCATGCTGCGGCGGTACTTCGATGTGCTGTGACAGAAAGCTGGGGCTTGCGGTGAATGCCGTGGTTGATGCACCGATCAGGAACCATGCTCCGGTGCTGGCAGCAGCAATGTGTGGAAGTTTGTAGCGATGCGTCGATAAAAGCAGACGCTGGGAGTCGATGGGTGGATTTTCTCCTTTAGTTCACCAGATTCTACTTCCAAGGGCCCTGGGACTAGATTTGGCACCACTTTGCAAGTCAGGACTCTCAGCAGAAGAGCCCAGGCACTGGTAGGTGAAGATTTTGATGGCGCTGAGACTTCTTAAGAGGAGGCAAGTACACACAAGCCCTTGGAAGCAGGATAACGAACTCAAAGTCCAGTCCTTTCATTCCCAGGACAGAAGCAGCAAGCAGCAGTCCAGCACAACAAAGCAACAGGCAGAGCTGCAGTCCCACCTACAGCATCTAGTTCTTCTTCCTGCTAGAATGTTCTTTAGTCCAGAAGTGTTCTGATTTGAGAGTGTCAGAGGTCCAATCCTTATACCCCGTTCTGCCTTTGGAGTAGGCAAACTTCAAAGGAAAGGTTTTGTAGTGCACAAGACCCTGCCTTTCCCTGATCTGGCTCCATACACACTACAGGGGGATGGAGACAGCTTTGTGAGGACAGGCAGAGACCTATTCAGGTGTCAGTGACCACTCCTCCCACCACTCTAGCTCAGGAAGGCCCATCAGCCTGGTGATGGCCCATCAGGATATGCAAGGCAACCAAGGTGGATTGGGGAGGAATTGACTGGATTGGGGTGGGGTTAGGTGGATTGGATTAGATTAGGGTGGTTTTGAGTGGGGTGAATTAGAGTGGAGTGGGGGGTGGATTGCACTGGATCAGAGTGGGGTGGATTGGAGTGGGGTAGATTGAAGTGGGGTGGATTGGAGTGTGGTGGACTGGAAGGATTGTATTGAGTGGGATGGACTGAACTGGGGTGGGGTGGATTGCATTGGATTGGGTAGTGTGTGGTGGATTAGACTGCAGTGGAGTGGATTGGAGTGGGGTGGACTGGATGGGGTGGATTAGATTGGAGTGGCGCGGAATGGGGTGGGGTTGATTAGATTGGGGTGGGATGAACTGGAGTGGGGTGAGGTGGATTGAAGTGGGGTGGAGTGGGATGGAGTGGATTGTAGTGGGGTGGACTGTAGGGGCTTCACAGCCACACAATAGCAGTGTAAAGCTGAACTGCAGAGACTTTCACAAGGAGCTCAGCTGTATCAGCTTTCTACTTTTTTATACTTAGCCCCTGATGGTAGGGTGCAGTTCAGATGGGCTTATCAATGGCACAGCTCTGGGCAGCACCTCGTCTGCTGTGGGTAGGGATGGGGACGAGGGTACATGGCAGTGGCATAACATTAAATGATGGGGCCCTCATGCAGAATTTGTTGAGGGGCCCCTGAGTTTCCAATATCCCATAGATATTCATTGACCTTGGACTGAATGGGGCCCCTTTGTAGGGTTGGGGGTCCCCTTGAGGATTGGTGGGTCTCCCTATGGCCCAGGGTGTGCAAGGGCCTGCGTTACACCCCTGGCACAGGAGGGTTTGACACTTAGGTATGAGCTGGGCGGTTGGCAGGAGCCACATTAAGCCTCTGCTCTTGTTTGGCTTGGAGATCTAAGAGGACCTGAAAGTGAGCCAAATTCTGGCTGGCATCGGGCTGGAGCCCTCAGTGGCTTGGCCATCTCTAACCCATAGGACAGGGAAACAGGCATAATGAGCTTTTTTAAATTCCTTAGCTTTCTGGATAACATAGATGACAGCCACCCAATTAAAAAGATGCTGCCACTTCGCTAAAGAAGAAGAGATTTCATTGGACACAGCAGTAGGATGAGCCCTTGAGACAAGGGCTGGGTGGAAACTTTTTGAGAACCTCAAAAAGTGTGCCCTTTTTCTCAGTTTGCATATGGAGAGAAATTTGGCCTTGAAAACTTCCCACATTCACTTTGCAGGTACACAAAAGAAACAGCTGGTTTCAGGCATTTCATGATATTGGTGTGACTCTCCCTGGGGAGCAAAACATGGCACAAGGAGGGTCACAGGAAGTGGGCAGATTGTGATTCTTGGATAGTCTATTAGCCGCCACGTCCTTGGCAGCAAAAGCGAATATGGAAATTTCAAGCATTCGCACCTCGATAATTTCCTACTTAGAACGGAATGGAAAAAAAATGCCTATTCTACTGGATACCTAATTTAACACTGTGACTAAAGTCCACGCCTGGAATAAAGAACAGAGGTCAGTGTCCCACCTTCTCTAGATGGCCCTAGTAATCAAGTGCCTATAGGCCCAGTAGCTTGTCCCATCTGAGGAATTAAGAACCAGTAAAAGTTTGGTCTCTATTTCACTGGTGCTCCGCCACTTATACTCTCTTACTAGAACCTGGTGGCAAATAGGGGCTTGATGTGGGGCAGGGGGTGCGGGTGGATGGGACATGCCACTTAAAAGATGGGAAGCAGACATCACTGCTTTAAGTGTGGAGACCATATGGTATGCCCTGGTGTGGTGCAAGGCAGTCACAGACTGATGCTCCTTCGACCCTATCCCAAATTCAATGATAGACTGTAGGCTACGCCTAATAGTGGCAACACAATACTTCTGGCACTACCCTAACTGCACTTTCCTCATAATTATCCGGGTCTTGGCAGCACTTCCTTCGTTTTTCCCGCATAGTCACTGCTTGCAGACAAACCTTTATCTATTCCGTCGTACAATGTTTGTATCGGTTGCACAGTGCGTTTTTCAGGGACTTTAAGCGACAATCTGTTGTGCAGTGAGTGGAAGCAAGGTGGTTGAGCAGAGTGGAGGATTATTTGATTTGGGGAAGGTTAGTTGTCAGACTGATTAATATGTTTTAACTGAGTTACGGAGTTTCATAATTCTTTTGTTAGTTATTTTGTGTTATATTACACAGATTTGTATAGCGCCTTTCTACGAGTTGAGTTTTTGGTGCGTTCCATAGCTGCTCTGAACAGCAGAGGTACTTCCCTAAAATTAGGGCCTTATGCACGCCTGAGCAAATTTTTGTTTATGCCAACAATCAGCGAAATTCCAGAATGTCATGTAACATTAATTCGCATAACTTTACACAAGTACGTATTTTGCATTAAAAAAAAGTACCAGTGAGAGAATGTTCATGCAGAAAAGGCCTTGCTGAGAGACATTTTCTTCTCGAATTAGTCTAGTGCTAGTTATCTTCAAATACTGTTTTATTAGAGGTTCATACTCGGATAAAAAAGTTACACATGACACGGGTGAACCACATTATGCTAGAAAGGCGCAACTTTGCAAAGTTTCATAGAATTTCAGGAAATTTTACATTAAAAAAAACACAATTTCACACACCTCTAGTTTTATGCGCATTAATGATACAAAAATCATGAACCTGTTTTACAAATATTTTACAATGAGCTGGTGTAACTTACTCTAATAGTACTCCTGGCTGCCCCATGAATTTCTGCTTTATTCGTTGATTACTTCTGGGCTTCAGGAGTAAGCCAAGGTTATTACAACAACAGGGAACAACTCAGTCTTTGTGAATTGGGGAATTAAGATCTATGTCCGTGAATAATTAAAGTGCTAACGTTGATCATATGGTTCGCACCGGGTCAAGCAAAGCATCTAAAACTGTAAAAAACAACCTCTCTGAAGGGATATGTATCCGAATATTGTTTACAGAAATATCTTCTCACTCATATATTGTAGCCTAAATATAGTTTTAAAACTATTGCTCCATTGGGTATAGATTTTGTATTATTATTTCATTTAGTTTTCTATTATTAATGTGAAATTGAGAATATTTTTGTTAGCAACATTTAGGACACAATATTTTTGGCAGACATATTCTGACCATTATAGTCTGATGCCTTAGCGCCTGAGGCGAAGGCCTGGGTAGGATCAGGGGAATATCTACCAATCAGACTCATCGGTTCATGGATTTGTGAGTGTCTAGTCTGTACGTTTCATGACTCCAGATCTCCTTCCTCCTAATTAATTGAGTCACCAAGGAGTACATTTCTTTCTATTGGAAAACAGTCTGGCAGAGCTCAAACAGGCAACTTCATTAGTCACTGGAAGAGGCAGGCTGGCTGGCACATCTGTCTGGGTGCCAAGCACGGGATGCCAGCTCAACTACAGGTAAATGTTAGTGTCATTTTATGGACAGTGAGAGGGATCCCAGTCTGAACAAGCATTGAAAATGCAACAGGTCTCGCCTTTGATTAAGTTAAAGGCATTTGCTTTGCTAATGGTATTGTATAGCAAAGCAAATGGCTTTAACTTAATAAAAGGCGAGGCCTATTGCATTTTCAATACTTGTTGTTTTGTGCCAACACTTTGTCACACGAGAAATACAACAAATCGCATCGTTGTGTTTAGCAAAAAATGTTCGCTGAGTTTATGAAAGTATTTTACTTACGTAGCCTTTATGAGTGCAGTCCAGTGCTTTAAATGGGCCGGTACTCACCGGTACTGAGTACCGGCACTTCTTACATTTACCGAGTCGAGTACCGGCACTTCTCCACTGTCAAGGAGAGTACCGGTACTCAGGGTCAGATTAGAAGGTGGGCAGCTGCGTGCCGTTTGTTTGGCAGCATGTTGGCCGTTGCCTTATTTATTCAGGTTTGGCAAGCTGCCCGATGCGGCCTCTGCTCCCTTCCTACCCAGATGGAGGCTCTCCTTGTCCTCATCACCCCCTGCTAGGCATCGATGCTGGGTCCGTGGAACGCAGACACAAAGGGTCATTTTCAACCCTTGGCCTCCCACTGGGGTGTGACTTTCTTTGTCCGGACTCATTTGCCCTTGCGATTCCACCCACCCGCGCGCTGGGACATTAAGTCCATGATGGGCGGTGATGATCGAGGTGGCGAAGAAGGCTTAAGCAGCCTCCCTGGTGCCCAGGTGAGGGGGGGGAGTTCAACTGACCTTCCCATCGGAGGCCAGTACTGTCAATTATCTGAAACTGTAAAAGGTTACCTTCGAAAGGAAGCAACGTTGCTTTTCCATTTCCCGCATGAGGCCCGTACACTTCTCTTTATTTTAGCCTCTGCCAGATTTTGACACTAACAAAAGGGACAGTTCTACCCATGTCTGTACGCAGGGCCGGCTCTGCATGGCATTCCTGATTGCTAGTTTATATTGTTTTTAAAAGCACCCGCTGCAGTGTTCCTGACCTGCAGCAATTTTTAGCCAACAATAAAAATGTCAAGCTAACTCCGGTGATTGACGCTGTTCCTGGAGAGAACGAAGTTTTTGTCTAGTGGAAGTTTTGACTGGGGGATGTTTTGATTCATCTTAAGGTAGTGCAGAGGGTTAATGTGCCTGGGCAAAGAATGTGTACCATGCAAAGCACGAAGTGAACATAACATAAATCTTTCGTCAGAGACTTCCTTTTGTTACTTGCAGCTTATAAGTTAAAATGCGAGAAAAAAAAACGGAGCTATTTACTGTCATCAAAGAACTGAAATGCAGACTTCAAGTATAGATTAAAGCGTTTGATTTTTCCCCCCAGACTTTCAATATCCTAATGTTGTACAAAGTGTTGATTTGGGTGTAAATCAATTCCAATTATTAAAGATAATCGCCAACCATGGTCTTACATTTTAAATTCTGAGTTTGTGCTTCTCCAGACCAAGCACCCGTAACTATACTACCTACCAGTATGGATGACATATAAATCCTACCACTCTGTCATATGGAACTTTTCCTATACATTGATTTACACACATATGATTGAGTAATGTGTGTGCAATGTAAAGTGCTCGGACACCCTTCACTTTTATGAGTGACACTATAAAACTAACTCGATGCATCTGAGAGAGAGTGGTTATGGAGACTATTAAGGGGTGGTGGTAGTGCGGGAATCCGTTGCGCAGGAGGTCATTGGGGGGAGCGCCAAAAACCATTGTCGCACTGGGCGCAACCAGTGCTAAAGCCGGCCCTGCCAGTATTGTTCTTCCCCTGCTGGACTCTGCACATACTCGGGACCCTCCAGTGCTCACTGCATGCCACTGCAAGCTCTACGGCCGTGGGGCCTCCTGCCGAGGGGAGAGGAGGGAAAATGGGGGTGAGTGAAGGTGAAGAGTGAGGGGGAAGGAGCAGAGTTTAAAGTAGGAAACGGTAGAGAGGCAGAAGGGGTAAGTGCAGACAGAGATATGGAAGGGATCCAGACGGCTGTGGAAAGAGGTAGAGAGGCGCGGAGAGGGCAGATTAGAAATAGAGTGATGAGACAGAGTGATAAGATGTAATAGGGGTAAAGAGAGTGGGACAGAATTAGCTACAAACGGGAGAGAGGTGAGTGCGAGAGGGATCTCGAGGTTAGAGATGTGAAAACAGAGAGTGTGTGTTTGAGAGGAACAGAATCAGGAGGTATTTGAAAAGAAATGCATGGAATGCTTGTTTGTGTGTGTGCAATCTTAAATATTTAAGGATTGCGCCAAATGCAACCAAGTAGGAATATTAGAAATATTATGATATTAAGAAGCTGCAAATATTAGAAAACAAGGAAACATGAACATTTGGTGTTTCACCTTCATTTTGTATAACGAGTTAACACATTTTGTTTGGATTGATACATTTCTCACATGTTTCGTTCTGTCCCGCAACCGGTGTAAGTGCCAGAGTCTCTATCGTCCTAGAGCGCCTTGATTATTAGCCTGAAAGAGCTAAAAGTACTGTTGATGGCTTGGCTCATTCAGGGTTTTAGTTGTTAATCTGCACATATGGAAAGTTTGAGACCACTATCCAGGACAAAGCAAGGACAACATGAATACTCAATAGAAGTGTTTTTGTATCATGTCTAACTCCGCCTCTAACCCCGCCCACTAGCCACGCCCCTCGCTCAATTTAACGAGTACCTGCACTTATTTTTTCCCATTTAAAGCACTGATGCAGTCTTTATTATGCGTTCATGTCAGAGTGGTTAAGAGTACAGTGACTGCAGCCGCCATTACCAGCAGTCAGCTAGTGGTGGCAGCGTTCACAGTCAGTGAGTCAAGAATGCGTCATCAGTCAATCAGACATACTTCCGGCTGCAGCTGGGGTGAGATGTTGTAGCCTCCTTATGAGGACAGGTTGTTTGTTTTTGCTAATTCAGTTCATTGCTCTGCATACTTCAGCGCCCGTGCACTGTATAGGCGTCTCACTGCTGCATGCCACAATGCCCAGGCACTGCAGGGAAGTCTCTGTGCCACATGACGTTGCCAGGCAATGCATAAGTCTCTGCGTTTCATGCCATTGCGCCCAGGGACTGCATGGAAGCCCCACATGCTGCTGCTGCCAGGCACTGCATAAGTCACTGAGCTGCATGCATCTGCTCCCTGGCTCTGCATGGAAGTGTCTGTGCTGTATGGTGCTATGCCAGTCTCTGTGCTGCATGCCTCTGCACCCTGGCGCTGAACGTCTCTGTGCTCCGTGCTTCTGCGTCCATGTCCTGACTGGACATCTCGGGGTGGCGGGCGCTGGAAGTCTCAAGCAGCATTCCTCAGTGGCCAGGCACTGGCAGTTAAGTCTCTGTGCTGCGCTCTCTGAGCCCGGGCACTGCCCAGAAGCCTCTGTGCTGTCTGACTGTGCCCTGCGCACCGCCTGATGAATGGGTCTGGGGTGCGCCCTCCCCGGCTGCTTGCATGCCAGATACAAAGCATTACAGGAATGCTAAACTGTCTGTGCTGTCTCTCGTCTTTCCTCCTTCTGGAGGCCTCTCAGATGAGTTTCAGGGAATGCTTGGCCATTTTCAAGAACTGGACCAGTTTGTCTCTGGTGCGCTGCTTCAGCGGCATCAGCGCCCTCGCCTTCTCATCCAGGTCCTGCTCGATGTCGAAGATGATCTTGGCGCGCTCCTCGGCTTTCTTGAAGAGTGAAGTTCTGATAATAGAACACGTGGCTTTGAAATTGATAGGGTAATTGTTTAGTTCTTGTTCTGTCACTTTGTACCTCGATTCTGGAGTGAATATATTTTAAAACGAGCTGCTGAGACGGGAGGACCCTAGGAACGGCAATGCTCATCATCCAACCTTTGCTCATTAAAGTGTTTTCAGTAATAATGCTTATTTTCCACACTTTAGAAAGACGAAAGCTGTCCGATACAGCTGAACTATATAGGATGCTGACATGAGTTTGCAGCGAGCACATGTTTGCTAGCCTTACTTGCATTTTTGGTTGTGTTCGAATTATAAACTTGCTCAGAAACATGCAAAGTTTTAGCTGAAAGGAACCATTAATGGGACAAACCAAGCACAAGCTTTAAATTGAGAACTTGATGGTATACTGACATCACGCTGAACAAAGGTATTGTTTGAAGTGCAATGCAAGGATTATAACAGACGTTTGAACATATTAGCGCGCGTGGTGCCAGCCATGAGGGGGCGCTGCCATGCCAGCGCCACCAGTGTGAAAAATATAGTGCGTCCGTCTCACGCCGCGAGTAAAGCATCCAGTCCCCGCGTGCACATCTTCTGTCCGTCCGCGTGCACATCTGGAATCCGTATTGATTCCAAAAGGCCCTCGCATGGCGAGAGCAGCGCATGCGCGCTGCTAATGCCAGGCGAGACCTAAAAAGCACAGATGGACGGTCTCTGGTCCTGGGGAAGGGCAGGTACAGCTGCAGGAATGATACTAGAGGTTCAGGGTTTTAGTGTATAGGAAGTAATGGCGCTCAGCAGATTCACGTCAGTATATATGGGTCGCAATAGTGCGTATGGTGCTACCTAGGAAGGGGAGACCCTTGTAACCCCTTGATGTGTGTAGGGAAACCCTACAGCAAACAAGTATAGCTAAATCCCGTGCACACATACATAGTTAAAACAAGAAATACAAGTGTCATTCAAAGCAAATTGTACAGAATTCTTGGGTGATGTCGTAATTTCTTTTTTCTGATGGAAACGCAACCAGCCGACACGTGTTTCGTCAGGGAAAAGTAGTCCCACGACTCTTCAGGGCTGAAGGGAGTTGCCAGAAAACTGTGATGTCCCTAGGCCGGTGATAATTCCAACCCGGTAGGGCACGAGTACAAGATATATTATGGATTCCAAGATAATTAAAAGTAGGGCGTCTGAGAAGTGGATCAGCAGTGTTGCGTGATCGGAATGCCGGTGATACTTCCAACCCGGCAGAACTCAATCGGGGTCAAAATACGCGAAGCGAGTGTCCTGTGATAATCTTTAATAGGTTAGCGAAACGGCCAGAACCGCCAGTAGAGTGCAAGTGAAAACCAGTTTGATATCCCTATAGTCTATGAGCAAAGATCATTCACTTATTGGTCGGACTTAGGTAAAGTCAAGGCTGAACACGTGTGTGTGTTCACCATATCCGTTTGGATGAAGAGAAATGAATGCGTCCTGGCGGCGCCGGTTCCCTAGTTGGAGTGTCAACAGCTGCAGGAATGACCCGCTGAAATGCAGCCTTTTAAGGAACAGCAACTATTGTCTGGAACTCTCGTTCAGCTGATGTAATAGCAAACACTCTCTCCTGACATCTCCTTAACACTTAAAAGCCCGCCTCTTCAGCTATTACCTGATTTAAGAATTCTTTGTTTTACTCTAACTTTGGGGTTTCTTCTCTATCCTAATTGCCTCTTGTTACTGTTGTATGCACCTGTTGTTCACAAATTTCTTCAGAACAGTTGAAAATCCTGAGCATTTGGAACAGGGCCAGCTTTAGCACTGGTGGTATCCGTTGCGACAATCTTTTTTGGCACCCCTCCCGCATGACCTCTTCCTCGGATTCCCTCACTACTACCTGGCAAAAGTGCCCCTCGTCTCTCCTTAGTCCCTCTCTCACATACATTTAATTCATTTTACAGTGCTGGGGAAGGCTGGCTTTACTGATCCACTCAGCTATCCACACAAAATACAGATCTGTTCTTTGCTGCAGGCATATTAACCCTCCTCGCTACACTATGGCGAGTCCAAATTGCCACTAGACAAACTATGACCTCTCTCTCTCTTTCTCTAGCAGGAACATTAATCACAAGAGTTATCTTGACATTTTCTATTGCTGTCTGAAAGCTGGATGCAGATGAAAATCTGCAGCAGGAACTTTTAAATCGTAAGTTATTGCCCCCCCCTCCCCCTCCTAGGTCAGCGCCCAGTGCGGCTGCACCGTTCTCACTGCCCTAAACCTGGCCCTGATCTGGGAGGGTTTCATTCTATCTGGCTTGGGAGCACAAGCACTTTGAATATGAGTCCAAAATTTGGTCAAAACCTGCAAAGAAACAACAGAGATGGCTTATCTCAACTCAACTAGATAGTCAACATGGGTCATCTTATCACTTACTGTCCTTGATGACATGTAAGTTGAACAAATCATTGGTGAATAAACTTGCAACAAAAAATATTACTTCCAGTATACATTGGTGTAGTCTTCTTTAAATTAGCTATGTATAGTTCAGTCCTTGTTAACCTTTTGACTTCTGTGGACCCCAACTTAATGATTACTGTAACCTGGAGGCCTCCACTGAATCATTATTGGAATCCGGGGACCCCCACTGAGTCATTCCTGGAAGCCGGGGACATTGGCATAGGCATTATTGATTATTTGAACTGCAAAACAATAAATAACAAATACAGAAGCAAACATTCATCAAACATATACACAAATGAAAACATATTTTATTTTATTAACAAACAAATATAAAAAAAGCAACATTTTAATTTTAATGGGAAGACTGGCGCTTTTAGAAGTTCAATTGAGTCCACTAATTGTCTGTACTATATTCTGTTTGCACAGCTCCCACAAATTAATCTGAGGATACTAACTTAATTGTTAGCCACCAATTTCAAATTCCTTCACATTAACAGAATGTTTCAACATTTTCAATTTTTCTCATTTATTTATAAGCACTTTAATAACCTGTTAATATTATTTAATTTTCTAAGCAGTTGCGAACCACCTCCGTAGGTTTTGTGGACCCCCTAGGGGCCCCCAGGCCACAGGTGAAGAACCACTGGTGCATGTTATTAAATTATGATACATTTTCATACAGTTTGGCTAGACAAACCATTTATGTAGGACCTAACCCTGAGGATATCCAGGATTAAATCAGCATAGGGATGATCATCCAGGACGATTATAAAGGCAAGGAAGGGAATAACTGATTTTTTGGGGGATTTTCTTGAGAGTCACGATCCTCAGTTTGCACCAAATAAAAAAGAAAGTCGTTTATTCCAAAAATCCAGCCCCCAATTTAGTAGATTGCCCTATTTGTGCCTTTGTGCTAGCGAATAGTGACACATGTAAAATTAGCTTCAACCGATCTCAGCTCCACTTGGCACAGAGCACCCCTTGATAGAGGTCCAATGACTAGCCAGCCAGGCATTCATAGCAGAGCTTTGCACGCCCCCAATATAAACCCAATCGATGACGAGCGTGCTATAGTCTGGACTGGGTTTTCTTTTTACACCAAATGCTGTGCACACATCACTGTGAGTTTACTCTTTGAGATGTTCAAGGCGAGCAAGTTTGATTGTATTCAAACGTGGATAATTCATACTTTTCTGTCAGGTGATTGGTGACTTCTGCAATACTTCACTTCATTAGTAAAAAGGAGCTGATGGTCATCTGCATATATAAAAATCTCTCACATCTGCCGAGTCCTAACAACCACTCAAGCAGATAAATATTAGATGGGACGGGGGACTTCCGGCTGTCATGGACACTGTGGGACGTGCAGCTAGATACTGCTGAACATGGGCCTAGACGCACACCATATTGCACCTGCCTGGTTCTTTCAGTCAGAACATTCTGGAACGAGTCCAATGACGTGTCTGCTATTCCTGCCGCCCTTGATAGCACTTGCTGTAGTCAGTGCTGTCATAGGCTGTGGAAAGACTCAGACGAGCCGAAAGGGTAGCTGAACCGCGTCAGCTGTCCACAGCTGTTTTTCCCTTAAATCTATTAATGCTGCCAGATTCTCTTCCGGGGTCAACGGTTTGGTTATTAGATAGCAAGACTCTATGAAGGCTTGAGTGATATTTTTATTACAACAGCAAAATCTCATGAAATTTCCTATTTCGCGTTTCTCGCATTTCACAACTTGTTTGTTTGTCATTGTTCAGTTGCGAATTTGCCAGAGGAAAACTCGTTCACGCGGAAATTGCTGCTTGTTACAACCAGGCCGATGCAGTCACAGGAGGAAACTTCTAACAATCTATTTATAAAATGTACAGGTTCCTTCCACCAAGCCTCTGGAGGGGTTTGATACCAGAATATCCCACAGAGATGTCTCATCTGACATAGTTTGCAAAAATGTCACCCCACTGAAGTTAATAATAGAAACTTAAACACTCAGTCGGATTTTATTTTTGCAAAACTATTCAGGACACGATAATTTTGTTAGAAGTATTCTGGTACCACTCCATGGAGAGACCTAAAAGAGCTGATCTTCAAAAATTAATTACAGCTTAAGTGTTAACCTACTTCCTCACACATTTACATTTGTCATATTGTGATTGGTAATCAGCCTCTAGCCCAGGGGTCTTCAAACTGGGGGGGGGGGGAGGATAGGGGGGCCTCAAGTGATTCGAAGGGGGGCGCAAGGCTCTGGCCAAAAGAACCAATGTGCTGATAATAGTGCTTTGTCGTCAGCAGGAAAAAATGAGCGACAGTAAGCCGCTTTGTATTGGGCCATAACTATTATCTTTTGTCTTTGATATCCTGGCTGGGAGAAGGTGTCAAAAGGCAAAGGACTGGGAGAAAGTGTCAAAAGGTAAGGGGCTCCAAATATTCTTCAAACCAAGAACTTAAATGCAATGCTTAGATAAGTCTAGACATAGTTAAATATTAGCAGCTTAATAAAATAATTGTGAAAAATTTGGGGGGGGGAGTGGCATTAAAAAGTTTGAAGACCACTGCTCTAGCCCAATGTTGTTGCGTAGAAAGAACCACACTAAAACTTTCTGTGACTAGGGTTGATCCGTTTGTGTTTTTTCCCGTTTTCAGAAACTACCATTCCTTCTACTTAGTGGAGTCATATATGTGTTCCGAGCTGACTGTTGTAACAGCAGGGTGCTCTTTTAATACAAAGAGCAGCTCTGTTAGCTTGGGGATTCACACGCTGTAAACAAGCAGCGCAGACTGCATTAGAATCTGAAGGAAAATGTAGGAAGAGTTGGAAAGTATTGTGGAACTGGATCAGGTGTCTGTGTTTTTCTGTTTTCCATCTACAACACACACATTAACTCGAAAAATCTCTCAGTTAGTGCATGGGCTGTGGACAGCAGAGTGGACAGCAGAGTTCGGAAAAACGAATAGACAATTACTGTCCATTGCTCCCAAACTCTACTGTTGGAAGGTGTCGGCTGGGAATATCGAATCCTGAATATCGACTGGACAGAATATTGTTATAACAGTATTGAGTGACAATATTTTGAAATCTACATTTCTATATATTTTCTCTTCCTAACTCCGCATATAGGTATCTTGGTGATGTATATTTATCTTCAAGGTACCTAGATGTGGAGTTAAACATAGTAAATCAGTACCTCCCTCTGTGCCCTTACCTTTGAATATTTGGTCCCTGGATATTGTTGTAACAATATTCTGTCCCGTCGATATTCAGAAATCGATATTCCCAGCCACAATCCTGCCTGTGGCCCTGGCACTAACGCTGAGATTTGTAGAGTTAATGAATTCACTGAAGACTTGAAAAACAAATGCACAGATCCTTTCGGCGTCAGAGCAGGGTAGTGCAGAATTGGCCTTACGGGCAGTCTGGTGCTGCCAGATGGGCCAACTTGAAATGGCCGGTTTGTGTGTGTCATATTTTTTGGTCCTGTGGGCCAAGAAGGGGCCAAAATAACCAGCCCACACACTGGTGCTTTCAAGCTGGGCCGTCTACAGTGACAGGCTTCCTAACAGATCAGTTTCCAGCGGCAACTCCCCCGCAGAGGAGTGTCGCCCCACTGTTTGGCTCAGAAGCAAATAAAAAATAAAATGATGTTGTAGCATTGTTTTATTTTTCATTGCGGGCTGTGAGCCAGCGTTGTAGGGAGGGGCAGGGGCAGAGGCATGGGAGGGGTAACAGGAGTGCTATGTGCCAGGGGCGTAACACAGGCCCCTGAAGCCCCTGCAGTGTGGGGGGGCCCCAAGCTCCAGGGGGCCCCCTCAGCACAGCACTTTCAGCCGGAGAGCTCCTGATAGAGTCCGGAGGGGGCCCCTCCACCTATCTTGCAGGGGGGCCCCCTCAATTTTCGTTACGCCACTGCTATGTGCACATACGTGTTTTGGCTGGCCACCTCAGGCTGACCAAAACACACATGCACACTTAGGTTTCTCCAGCCCAGCTGCATTGAGCAGCCGGGCTGGAGAAACCCCACAGACTCCCTGACCTGAGCAGAGCGTCTTTTCAGCCCACTCAGGCCAATCCCCGCACTGCTCTCTTAGGAGAGCAGCGTGGGGATTGGATGGGAGTCTATCACAGAGGCTGCCAAGAAGAGAAGAAGAAACGCAACGCGACATGGGAGGCGAGGAGGCCGTCGGCTTCAGGTAAGTTCTTTTTTTTACTTAATATTTTATTACTAACCCTCTTACCCCTCCGCCATGGGACGCGACCCCTCCTGTGTTCCCTCCACCCTCCTCACCACTCTTTGTTTGTGGCAGCCGCTACTGTTTGACAGTTTCACTTTAGTACAGCGCAAAGATGGGATCTTGAAACAGCCCCAATATTGGAAATGGACAGGAATGTGAAACTGAGGGGCATATTAGCAAGAACGGCGTTAAAATTATCGCCGCTTTAGCGGCAGGAAACTGCCGCTAAAGCGGCGATAATGGGCTTGGTAATATGCCCTTGAGAATTCCAATAGAAGCCCATGTTTACACCAGACACAGGACCAAAAAATATGACACACACAAACCGGCCATTTCAAGCGGCTATAATTTTAACGCTGTTCTTGCTAATATGCCCCCAAGTTTGTTGTGGTAAATCAGTGGATTGGCTAAAGGTGATTATATTAGTAACAACTGATATTGGTAATCTTGAATGCGGTAATACAGCACCTTGTTACCAGGATACCAATAATGGAGCCAGGAGAATGCTGCCAAGTGGACAGTGTAGAGGTGGGCGAGCCAGCAAATTTATCTGGAAAACTGTGCCAGAGTCGAGCCTAGAGTCTGTCTTGGCTCTAGCATCCCTAACACAATAGGAGCAGAAACATCTTTGGCATGTAAGTAAAGCAGCAAGGGCCATGTAAAAATCAGTTTAAGACACCTCCACTGTTCAATAAAGTATATTTGACTACATGGAAATGTTTCACTTTAAGGCATTAGATTACATCACTGCATTCAGTGGCATTTAATATGAGTGATAATAAAACCAATCATGCCCCCCACTGCCCTGATGGCAATGCCACTAATGGTTCAAGAGGCAAGTCATTTCTCAAGTGTACCTTGTGAGTGGCCCAGGATTATTATTATAGTTGGAAGCAAAATTAAGGTCTATTAAAATATATACAAAAACGTTTTTTGTTCAGCGCACACCCTGAACTGATGTTTTACACGGTGCTCTCAAATGTGACGGTTAAGGGGAAAAAAGGCACAGTGAAGTAAGTTAAATGCCTAGGATCAGTCAAATTTAATAAGGGACGCAGAGATTGGACCCAGATTCCCTGGCTGCACAATTTCACCACTAAGTGGATAACTCTTTTTCTCTCCCATTTTATATCAAAGGTTAATGCTTTATTTCAAATTCTTTGAAGTGCTACACCAGTATGCTGTGTTAAATATATGTATTATAAGTTAAATGAAGTTGAAACAAAAAGACCTTCTAGAAAAAGGTGACTGAGAGAAGCAGGGGGTATAGAAGCCACCTGAAGGTTTGGCACATTTGTGAGCCACAACCAGGCATGCCACACCTTAAGTATATTACACACTTCTAGACCTTTGACGTGTAAGACTTCAGACCGTCCTCACTTTTCAACCAAAAGTTTAGTGTATCAGATTTTCAGGTGACCAGGTTGCCCTGTCACCCAAGTTACCATCACAATAAGCTGGGCATGGTATCAGGGTGCTGATGTTATTCTGTACAGCCAAGAGCATTGGCCTCCTCAGAACAGCACATTGTTATGATTAAGGACGTGTCTCACAACAATTGTCCTTTGTAGGTGTGTAAAGTACATTCTACATATTTATATATATATATACATTTAGCCGAAATTCCAAAAGGTGCACTATCAGTGTCGTATGCTGACGACACTCAACTGATCGTGACTCTCTCCCAGGATGGGCACGGTCCAGCGCAACAGTTTAAATCTTGCCTGGCAGAACTTGCCTCTTGGATGGCTAACATCTGTTTGAAGCTCAAAGCCAATAAAACAGAGATCCTTATCTTGGGTAAGGCCCCATCTGTATGGTCATCGGCCTGGTGGCCTGATGCACTAGGCCAGATCCCTGAACCCAAGCCTAAATTTAAAAACCTAGGAGTATGGTTCGATCCCAAACTAGGAGTATGGTTTGATCCCAAACTATCTTTTGAAAACGAGATCAGTAGCATAGAAGGGAAATGCTTCAGAACTCTTAAATCTCTAAGAAAGACCCTGGACATGCACCCGATTGAATCACGCAAAGAAGATACATGCTCTGGTAATGTCGCAGTTAGACTACTGTAACGTTCTTTACCTGGGAGCAACCAAAGGTATTTTGAAAAAACTCCAAAGAGTGCAAAATGTGGCAGCTCACTTGGTTCTTGATTTCCCCAGAAGGGCATCGGCGGCACTTGCTACCCTCCATTGGCTACCTCTGGAGGAGAGAATTTGCTTTAAATCCCTTTGCTTCTGCCATAGAATTCTCTCCCAGAAAGGTTCTAAATACTTACGTACTATGATAGAGCCTTAAACCCCGCGGCGTAATCTGAGATCTTCTTAGGACAATTAGTTGCAAGTTGCCAAGATCTTTAGGGCCAGACGGGGCGCACGCTCTTTCTCCTTCCTAGCTGCCAAGGCTTGCAACTACCTCCCGGCACAGTTAAGAGCTGAATCCTCTGAAACATCATTTAGGAACAAACTCTAAACCTGGTTGTTCAGCTCTTCTTAGTGTCTGTTGCTGCTTATCTGAATTAGATTCCTTGATTGTAGTTTAGACAGGTCAGGGATCAGCGCAGGGACACACCGTATGGTGTAACCAGATGCTTTATAAATCACTATATCATGTTATTATTATCACCAGCAAAGACTTAGGAGCAGGTGCTAGACACACTGAAGTGGTCGAAATACTGTATCAATATTGAATATACGGTATCTACTACACTATTTATCGTCCATGTAAATGGATGTGGTATTAAGAACAGCAAATCTATACTTCTCTATGTATACTTACATCGATGATGCAGTGGTAATCAATACTGTGGAAGTGATCTTGTTGCAGGTCAATATTGTTGCCCTTGGCATTGCAGCATACAAATACAGAGTGACATATACATGACATTTGAATGTGAGGTGTGTCCTTGAATGCAATGATGTCAATTTCCACAAAGGGAATTTCACAAAATTTCACATTATTCCACGACATTTTCAGAAACTTTTCGTGAAATAAAATTTTGCGATTTCACACAGGCCTGCTACCTCTAAGGTATGTATATCAATACGGGGCATTTAAAGATTCAATACATATGACCGTCAAAAGAGAAACAAATAGTTTGGTACACCTCCCAGTCTGAATACATTTTTGAAATACCTGCAGGTTTTAAAACAGTCTCTATGATAAAAATCTGTATTCGCGTGAATAGTGGAATAAACATTTTTACAACACATAAGATATATTTTTCCCAAGCTGTTCTAATTACATTTAAATATACAGAATTTTCCTTTGTGCTGCAGACAAAAGCTTCCCCTGAAGCTCCAGTTATACAAAGGATACCTCCACGCACCAGTGATCGGCTATCCTTTTAACTTTACAATGTCATGCTTCTGCCAATTGGTTTCATTTAAAGGAGACCGTAGTCAAAAACAAACCCCCTTTGGGTATACTTAATACAATAGAGCAGAACCACTCAACACATCCAAATTATCACCAGAACATGACACCACCACCATCAAAAGGCCAAGTGTATATAAAGTATAAAAATATTTTATTTAAAAATTGACGAACAATAATCAGAAGCAAAAAAATCATCATTTTACAATGTTAAAAATAGATGAACATATACACATAATTAAAAATACTCAATTGATCATAGGGAGAATATACAAGAAAGATACTTTCTATTCATCAAAAAGGCACATAAATTTAATCCAGATCATTTGTTCAACACATATAATTGTTGTGCGTTAGATTTTTAGCAAGAACAAGTCACAAATGTCACCACAATCTACAATATGCCTTTATATAATTTCCGTCGATGCGTTTCGGTGGATGTCACTGTTCCTAGGAACCCCCTTCCTCAGGACAAGAAATAAAAACTCCCACATGGATTTTTTTGATCTGTCACGGTATCAGAGTGCACATCCGATTTAAACTGCAGTGCATATTCCTTGCAAACCCATATATGAGGATTAAATAGTCTCTCCGTAGGGCATATCTCTCTGGGATGTGAGATGTGATATTTGGTCTTCCAATTTACCTATTCAAGGCACTTCCAATAATGAAAATAAAATAAAGAAAGGCCACTCCCTGCCAATTAGAATTGTATAAGGATTGTATAAGGTTTAGTTTGTCTGGAACATTGGTCATTTCAATATTCCGTAGTTTTTTGGAGAGACCTTTTCGTAGTTTTGTTTACAAGAATCTCTGTGCAGAGTGGCGAGATTTCATAAATTCTGGCCAATCGTGTTAAATCTTAAAAAGCCACGATGCTGCCATATACCGGGTTAGAAACCTCCGTTACCGATAGAGCCTCTATAGATTAATATTGAAATGACCAATGTTCCAGACAAACTAAACCATATACAATCCTAAGTGGCAGGGAGGGGCCTTTCTTTATTTTATCTTCATTATTGGAAGTGCCTTGAATAGATAAATTGGAAGACCAAATCTCACATCCTATAGAGATATGCCCTACGGAGAGACTATTTAATCCTCATATATGGGCTTGCAAGGAATATGCACTGCAGTTTAAATCGGATGTGCACTCTGATACCGTGACAGATCCAAAAAATCCATGTGGGAGTTTTTATTTCTTGTCCTGAGGAAGGTGGTTTCTAAGAACAGTGACATCCACCGAAACGCGTCGACGCAAATTATATAAAGGCATATTGTAGATTGTGGTGACATTTGTGACTTGTTCTTGCTAAAAATGTAACGCACAACAATTATATGTGTTGAACAAATGATCTGGATTAAATTTATGTGCCTTTTTGATGAATAGAAAGTATCTTTCTTGTATATTCTCCCTATGATCAATTGTGTATTTTTAATTATGTGTATATGTTCATCTATTTTTAACATTGTATAATGATGATTTTTTGCTTCTGATTATTGTTCGTCAATTTTTAAATAAAATATTTGTATACTTTATATACACGTGGCCTTTTGATGGTGGTGGTGTCATGTTCTGGTGATAATTTGGATGTGTTGAGTGGTTCTGCTCTATTGTATTAAGTATACCCAAAGGGGGTTTGTTTTTGACTACGGTCTACTTGGTGCCCTACTCCTTTGGTGGTAAAGGGGCCCCTCTCATTTGTTTGTGTTCATTTAAAGGAGTCAAGTCTAAAATTACCAGAATGCATGTAGTTGTTAAATACAAGCCCAGGACAGGAACACTGACACCCCGCTGGCATGGAGGGATCTGATATCCTAATCAGTGTGGGGAAAGGAGAGTCTTGATCCTGCCTCTGATGTGGGTGTGTGTGGCAGGATGGTGGGTGTGGGTGGGGCCAGCAGCATGAAACTGCACATTTAGCACTACTCACTGGTGAACCGGGAAAATAAATTGCACCACTTTTCGAAGCAGAATATTGCGACAAATACTGTGGCAGATAATACAGAGAAATCCTGGGGGAGGGCATCGGGTGTTGACCTCCGAAGAATAGGATCATATGAAGGCATTGGTGGCGTCTATGGGATGGAAAGAACCCCTGAAAAGTTCCTGTTGGCACCCTAGCCTAAGAAAGGAAAAGAGGCCTCCAGGGTGTGACTGGCCTATTGGTCAATCTGCAAGTGCCTGAAGGGCTAGTCTGACAGGTCAGTGTGAGTGGCGTTTGTTTTGGCTGTTTGTGTGTCTGTTTTATGGTCAGGTGGGCAGTGTTTACTGTTGATTTCCCTGATCAAGGGAGCTGCCAGAAAATAAAATACCCCTGCTTTGAATCATACCTCTACTGGGCACCAAGCAAGCAAAGCAAACAGGATCCCCCCAGAAGAGTTCCCATCACCCCGTGAATATAGACAGCACCGAGTATACTGGACTTCTAGCACATTCTCCCTACATGTCATCTTTGAGCTATTATATGGATTGCTCACATTTTTTAACACATTTTCATTATTCTTTGTCGAATTGCTTACTTAAACTTTCAATATATATTGAACTTGTCAATTATCCCTCAGACGTTTGTACCTACTGTGTGTATTGTCCATCAATTGCATCCTTTCCATTGCTTGACTTTGATTTTGAGGATGATATCGCTTGTCTGATGTTCTTTTGCATGTATAGTGATCTCTGTAAAGCACAGGCGCGGCCGGCACAGGTAAGAGCAGTGAGGCAGTGGGTGCGCGGCGGGGTTGGGGCGGGGTGGGGTTCGGGAAGTCGACATACCACAGGATAAGTTAAATTTAAAAAAATAATAAAACCACTTACCTTGCACTCTCCGCATTGGCAAAAAGTGATTTTTTTTTTTTTTACATTTAATTTAACTTATCCCGTCATATGTTGACTTCCCCGCCCATCATCCTGCGCCACCACCGCCCCGCCTCACCTTTCTTACCTGTGTCGGCCGCCACTGGTAAAGAACACTAATGCTCCTTTTCCTTGCTATATAAAAACTCGCAATAAATAAATACATCAAGTTACCCTTCAAAGAACAGAGTGTTATCGTATTTTATTTTCATTGGGTCAGTTTATGATTGATGCTTAACTGACCACATTTTGATCACGTTTGCTCCTTAATTTGAATTACAACTTTATATTGCTATTAAACTTTGGCTTGGACCTTGAAGTTATTTTTATGATTTGACTGTGCTGTTGTTATTAGTGAGACATACATCATACACACTTTCCTGCTGAATGTATCCTTGCTCTTCAAACCACACTACTGAAGGTGAGATGCTGATTCATTTCAAGAAAAACTGACTACCATTTTAGGTTTGTCTGCCCGAAGGAGCTTGGTTACAGCTCACATCAAAACTGAACATTATCTCGTCTCCATAGCCATGTGGGATATTTTGTCAACGGTGTTAAGGAGAATTTGGATACATCAGGTAAAATTGACTTCATTTCTATATTTCAAAGACATTTTTTTATTGCTTGAAGCTAATTTCTTCTGGTGTTAAAACATTCATGCATATCCTGGTTAAGCACTCAGCCTCTGCAAAAACGTTTGAAGAACAAAGGAATATTTACCCATTTTTCATCTTCGCATAGCTCATATTTCTTTTATGAAAGCTCTCTCGTTATACCGGTGGCGCCTGGCATCTATGGGGAAAGGGGGGTGGGCGCGCAAGCAAAATAAAATACAAATGAATAAAAACGTACCTGAACATGGCGTCCTCCGCTCCGGTCCTCTTCTCACCAGCAGAACTGGATGCAGCAACTCCTTTGGCCAATCATGGCGCTGCTCTCATGCAGCATGAGAGCTTTGCCCTGATTGGAGGGAGCGACCTCGCTCGGTGCTCCACAGTGCTCTGGGGGCTTGTACTTGCTCTAACCCAGCTGTCTACAGCTGGGTTACAGATGTTTAAAGTGCGCATGTGTGGCTGACCGTCACAAGATGGCCAGCCAAAAATACATGCGCACTTTAAACAAGTGCATTAGACAGACCACCCTCCTCCCTGCTGCTGTCACTTAGCAGCGGCCCGCCCCTGTCCTGACGCTCGGCTCCGGATGGGGATGAAAAATAAAATGGTACTAAATTACCATTTTATTTTTCAGGGTTTTGGGGGGGTTTTAAGTGGGGTGACGCTCCTACGCTCCAACGGAGGAACCGCCCCTGCGTTATACATATCTGAAATCACATGTTTAGCACCTTTTAAAGGAAGGATATCATAGGCCTTTAAAATACCAAATCATTCTGAGTCCTGAAGAATCACTTTGTTACTTCGGCAGCAAAATCTGGGATTCCCTGGGGTTGCAGTAAGATTGTCACTTGGGGCTCTATCGTGAATGGATCAAAGGGGCATGTGGTATTTACCAAGCCTGGTAAATATCCACAAAACATTGCGAGGTTTTAACCAGGTCCAGTAAAAACCTCCCATGCTTAGTTCAAACTTGGAAACAGGGATTCAAATGTGGAATTCAGTGACCAATTGCACCGAATTCCTTGTGTCCTAGTAATTATCAGACTTTTTTGACTCTATAGATCTAAGAAGGTTTACCTGTAGACACTGGCCAAGGGAAAATTGTAGGCATGCAGAGTTTATCACATCCAATAATGATATGTGTGGTACACTCTGCGTTACCTGGAAATCCAATTCCTGTACAAACAGGTTTTGCAGGGATCATACTGTTAGAGTCTTGTTGCGATTGGGCCTATGCAGAAGAAAGGAACAGCCATGGCTATCTCTACGTTGAACCCACTGCCATTTAAAAAAATACAAGCAATCTGACTGATACTACTGTGTTTAGTAGTTGGCGTCAGTAGTCAGTGGCTTTTATCAATCACTGTTTAGAAACATGCTGTACTCTCAAGTTTATAATAAGGTCTGGTTTATAAAAAAAATAGAATTGCTCGAAATCAGCAGTCATGTTGCATGCAGTGCACTTCCTCTACTCCTTTGATTTTAGTGACATGACATCCCTGGATCTCAGGATTTTGTGCAGAAGGAAAATTCAGAAGGTTCTCATTCAAGATTCTAGTTTGAAGGAACATAAGGGAACTTTCTAAGTCTTGCTAACTCTCCTCTTATCTTTCCAATTATTGGCCATTACACTACTGTCCTGTTGGTGCTCAGGACTGCAGTTTGGGCTAGACTGTTCCTATTGGAGCAGGATCAAGGCGGATTTACATATGGCTTTGAGTAATCTGACGTGGCATTGTGAGCAAAAAAACAATAGACTTGGAGGTGACTGAGATTATTTAAATCCTTTCTAACGTCGCTTTTTTGTATTCCTCAGTGAGAGACCTTAAATTGCCAAGATTATGCCCAGATGTGGTTTCCATGATTTGTGTGCCACTGGAACCAGGCTGCACCTGACTGAAGAGACCCAACTAGCCAGAAAGTGGTCTTGGATTGCTTGTGTTGCAATTTGGAGAGGACCTGGCTTGGCAGTTTTTAGTGACTGTCCTTACTGGAGCAGGATAAAGCCAGTTTGCATATAGCTGGGTTTAATCTGTGGTGGCATGGTGGGGAAAAAACAACTATGGGCTGGGATGTGGCTCTGAGCAATTACTAGTAGCTTCAACCATTAATTGCAACACTGTTTTGTATTCCTCAGTGCAATGCCCTAAGTGGCAAAGTGTACACCCACGCGTGGTTTTCATGCTCACTGTGCCACTGAAATCAGACTGCCCCTGAATGAAGAGACTCAACTAGGCAGAAGCCGGTCTTGTGGTGCTGGTGTTCCAATTCTAGCGGTCCAGGCTTGACAGTTTGGGCTGGACTGTTCCTATATGTACATGCGATATGGCTGGGTTTAACCTGGGATGGCTTGATTGGCAAAATAATAATGGACTGGGATGCAGCCCGAGCAATTACTAGGGGCTGAGATTAATTCAAGCATTCCATTCATTTTTTTGCCTCTGGGCCAAAAAATTATGCACTGGGTTGCAGCCGATGAAAACATACTCAAATCATGTTATATTATGTTTATCTATATTCATGAAGAGAAATTCTAGTAACCATATATATCATATAATCACAAATGTATTTATTGTCAATCAAATATGAATTACATTTTCTATTTGTTTGAAGCACACATAGTATTCGATTAGCAGAAAACATTCCAGAGTCTTAGTAGTCACAAGAACCATGATGGCACATGTTGTACCTTGCACATTTTCAGTATCAAGAGGTCATACTACATTGATTTGTGTGGAGAGAAACTGTATAAATATGAGGCTGATTTTACAAGTTTTTTAGTGCATAGCTCCAACCTACCATTTTCTAGCGATATCCCTAGTCAGTTGAAATGACAATTGTCTTTGGATCGTTTGCTTTCCTGCCTTATATTTTGCATTAAATACCAGTTAGACTTTAGGCTTCCTTACTTGTTGTGTCTGACTCCACACAGGGATACAGGCAGTGGCGTAACACACGCCCTGCAGCCCCCATGGTGCGGGGTGCCCCTAAGCTCCAGGGTGGCCCCTTGGCACAGTACTAGGCCTGGGCGAAGTACTACGCTACGCTCGCGTAGTTCGCGAAGTTTGCGCTACTTCGCACTACGCGAATTGCACGTAGCACAGTGCAAACACGCGTAGTGTAGCGTAGCGGTCATTTTTTGCTTGCTCGCGGTCCTCAACGTCAAGTTGGCGACCGCGAGCAAGCAAAATGACATCCCGGCGAGACTTTTTCCTCATTCGCGATCAGCAACATCAAGTTGCCGATCGCGAGCGTGGAAAATAAACCTCCCGGCGAGATTCTCAACGCGGGGAGGTCAGGTTTCTCATTGCAAGTGGTCGCGTATGCTCGCGACCGCTCGCGATGAGAAACTACCAGTCCGCGTTGAGAAGCTGCCGCTCGAGTAGAAATCTACTCGAGCGGCAGACAACTGATTCGCTTGCACTGTGCAAGAAGCCGTTTGCAATGATTGCACAGTGCGGACAAGCATCCGGCACTGTGCAATCAGTGCGAACAGCATTTTGCACAGTGCACTACGCAGTTCGCGTAGCTATGCGTAGCTCGCGTAGTGCGAAGTGCACTTCGCATAGCTTCGCGTAGCGCTACTACGCGAACTACGCCCAGCCTTACACAGTACTCCGGCCGGAGAGCTCCTGATTGAGTCCGGAAGGGGCGCCCTCCATGTACCTTGCAGAGGGGCCCCCCTCAAGTTTGGTTACGCCAGTGGAAACAGGGGAGCAATAGACCAGACTCCACACGAGGACACCAGGTGCCAGAGGTAAAGGTGAAGTTTCTCCAGGGAATCTGGGGTTGAGAGTCACCCAGGAATGAACCTGTTAATTGGCTGAAACACAAACGTAGATCGAACCAAAATTTAGGGTAAAAGTCCAACAATATTTACTATTTATTTGCTGTTTGCTTGCATGGTTTGCATTGCTTGTGGCTAATGTATTGTCAAAAGAGCGTGCATAACTGTTGTCAGTTTAGGAGATGATCGGAATAAAAAGAAGAAGAAAATTAGTTGGGCAGTGTGATCTCACAGAATAGAGCGAAAGGGCTCTGGAAATAGTGCAGTAATAGGGAAAATAGGCAAAAGTGCTAGGACCCAAAGAACAGATCCCTCAAGGTGAAAGTTGTGAACAAAATAAACCCTCAGATCTGAAGCATTCACGAGACCCTGCCGGGAACACACTTAAGGTTTGTTGAATGCAAGGTGATCTTTGGCTGTGAGTGACTGATACCTCACCCCCCTCCACAAGATCAGTTAGAAGTAATAATAACTGAATGGGAATCCTATCCTGTTCTCCATTAGCTTCCTTACCCCTACCCATGGGAAGAGCTGTAAGCACAAGGCTTTCACACCCATTTCCCTGCTATTGGTGTGTAAGAGCACTGTAGGGAATTATGATGGATGCTGGACAGTCTAAACATAGTGACTCTCCACCTAAAGGGATTCCTCCCCACATTATATACCAATAATATGGTAAACTCACATGCAAATACCTCAAGGAGTGGGCAGGAATCCCATATTCAGAGTTTGAAAGATACTCAGAAAAAGTTGGAGCATCAAATTAGCCACCTTAAGGACAGGGTTAGGACTTGCGCTCCAGCTGCTCCGCCACCCCCTACCTATTCCCCAGATCACTGATCCATAGGAAAGGAAAGAGAGTGAGGATATAGGGGAGGAGAATTTGTTGGACATATTCCCCATGCAGGCTAATGGGGTTTGGGGGCAGCTTGTGCTGCATCTGAAAATTAAACGCCACCTACAGGACCACCATTGGCTTGAGCACAAGGATGTAACGCACAAGTGAGCATTGTGATGTGATTTGCTGACAGTACAATGACCAGGTTGCTGGTTACACCACTGCGGGCAGGTAACAGCATGCGTGCATTCAGCCCGGGGAGTAGTGGCTGAGAAGAGCGTAGATCTATAATCGTTCTCAAAAGCTTCAAACAAACTACATGCCAGCTGTGTAGAAAACTTCCCAATTCCCTTCACTCAAGTGTTGCTGATGATGAGGATCCACATGCCTCAGCCCTCCTTCCTCTGTGGGACTACCCAGTGGCCATGAATAGAGTTGTGGTGCATGTACCTTTCAACACCTTAGATTTAATGATTATAAATAAACAATTCTCTAACATAAAAGAAAACCTGGCTTAGTTTTGGGAGGAGTTACGCACTGTATTTGAAGTGTACAGACCCAACTGGGCAGATGTGAACCAATTGATGCGATTGATAGTGCCAAGTGAGGCGAGAGAAAGATTAGTAGAGAAAGAGCTATGGCCAAGGGTGGACCCTGTGAATGATGGAGGGTTGAATACAGTGAGGGATGCATTGTTGAATGTGTTCCCAGAGATGTGTCCAGGAAAATGGACTGGGATAAAATCTCTTATTGCAGGCAGCACAGGGTAAGGCACCAGCTGAATTTTCTGGATAGGTGCAATTATCGAACGAATAATCAAACGAATCACTGACAAAAAATCGACCTAAAAAATATCGAGGTACAAAAATATCGTGACAAAAATATTGAAGTCAAGAATATCGACATCCTATCTACATCATGGTAAGTACAAAAATATCGAGAAAAAATATTAATGTCAAAAATATCGTTGTAAGAAATATCGTTTTTTTTAAATGTTAAAAAAATAATGTAAAATAAAGTAAATAATACATATAATTAAAAGAAACATAGTTAAAATTATTTTAAAATGTTTAAAAATAAAAACTGATACATATAATATTAAAATAAATTAAACATATACATATAAAATATAATATATATATACTTACTTAATAATATTAATAAATAATTATTTTAATAACAAATTGTTAATTTTTTTTATAAATTATAAATACATACATACACATACAAAAATAATATTATTAGAAATTAAAAAAATATATAACAAATTAAAAAAATTACAATATTTTTAATTTTTGTAAAATAAATTATACACAACATTAAGTAAAACAATACAGAAAAATATTGGATAGCGGAGGGAAATAAATTACTATTCCCACTCCAAAAAGTGCAACAGTAGGGAAAGTGTTGGATAGCGTAGGGGTAAAAATTACTATTCCCACACCAAAGAGTGCAACAGTAGGGTAAGTATTGGATAGCGTAGGGGTAAAAATTACTATTCCAACTCCAGAGAGTGCAACAGTAAGGAAAGTGTTGGATAGTATAGGGGTGAAAATTGCTATTCCCACTCCATAGAGTGCAACAGTAGGGAAAGTGTTGGATAGCGTAGGGGTAAAAATTACTACTCCCACTCCAGAGAGTGCAACAGTAGGGAAAGTGTTGGATAGCGTAGGGGTAAAAATTACTATTCCCACTCCAGAGAGTGCAACAGTAGGGAAAGTGTTGGATAGCGAAAGGGTTAAAATTACTATTCACACTCCAGTAAATGCAACAGCAGGGAAAGTGTTGGATAGCGTAGGGGTAAAAATTACTATTCCCACTCCAGTGAGTGAAACAGTAGGGAAAGTGTTGGATAGCATAGAGGTAAAAATTACTATTCCCACTCCAGAGAGTGCAACAGTAGGGAAAGTGTTGGCTAGCGTAGGGGTTATAATTGCTATTCTAACTCCAGAAAGTGCAACAGTAGAGAAAGTGTTGGATAGAGTAGAGGTAAAAATTACTATTCCAACTCCAGAGAGAGCAACAGTAGGGAAAGTGTTGGATAGCGTAGGAGTAAAAATCACTATTCCAACTCCAGAGAGTGCAACAGTAGGAAAAGTGTTGGATAGCGTAGGGGTAAAAATTACTATTCCCACTCCAGAGAATGCAACAGTAGGGAAAGTGTTGGATAGCGTAGGGGTTAAAAATAACATACTTATCAATTAAATAATTGTTTTAATAAAATAATGATTTATTAATAAATTAACAATAAATTAATTATAAATACCAATAAATGAAAATTAATAATTACTTTAACAACATTAAATTACTTCCCACCCTATTCCCCAATAAACACAAAACCCACTCCACATAAAATTAAACACAATTAATATAATTATCAATTAAGCAATTAATAAAAATTAATTAACAATTAATAATTCATTAGCAATAAAATAATTTTCAATACCAATAAATAATAAATAATAAAAATTAATTACCAATTAAAAATTAATTAGCAATAAATTAATTATCAATACCAATAAATATTAATAAATAATTACTTAATTATAATACATTATTTCCCACCCTATTG
Organism: Calotriton arnoldi; assembly: GCA_963921515.1. Classification (NCBI taxonomy): domain Eukaryota; kingdom Metazoa; phylum Chordata; class Amphibia; order Caudata; family Salamandridae; genus Calotriton; species Calotriton arnoldi. The sequence continues at coordinate 160,050 of CAWUFW010005114.1, forward strand.
CCCTATAAACACACAACCCGCTCCTAAACTAAATTAACACAATTAATATATTTATCAATTATTTAATGAAAAAAAAATTACCAATTAATAATTAATAAACAATACATTAATTATCAATACCAAAAAATAAAAATTATTAATTACTTTATTATAATTAATTTACTTCCCACCCTATTCCCCTATAAACCCACAACCCGCTCCAATAAAAAATGTATACAATTAATAGAATTATCAATTAATCAATTAATAAAAAATAATTAGCAATTAATAATTAATTATCAATAAATTAAATATCAATAACAATAAATACAAATTAATAATTTCTTAATTACAATTAAATTACTTCCCACCCTATTCCCCTATAAACCCACAACCCGCTACAGAACTAAAATGCAAAAATGTATTTAAAATAATTATTAATTTCTAAAAATTATGAATTAATTTACTATAATTAAATTACTTCCCACCCTATTCCCCTATAAACCCACAACCCGCTACGGTACTAAAATGCAAAATTTACTTTAAAAAAATGACTAACTTCTAAACAATTAATACATATATTTAAAAAAATATTACAAAACATAACAAAACATGTGGAACACATACATATAAAATACATACTAAAATACATAACACTAACATAAACATCGATATTATTAACATCAATATTTTTAGATTAATAACTTTAATATAAACAAATATTAATAACTTTGATATAAACAAATATTAATAACTTTGATATAAACAAAAACGATATTTATTACCTTCAGGTCGATATTCTGGTCACCGATATTCTTGACATCGATATTCTGTCCCTACGATATTTAAAACTCGATATTAATGTTGGTTTATATTTAAAAATCGATATTTTGACTGTGCACCAATCGAACATAGCCTTTAGGATGGGGATGACTCAGGAAGATGTTGGTGCTGCTTTTGTGCAGGCTATGTGACCGAAAGTGTAGAATCAATTTACCACTACATGTATTGGAATGTAGATTAAGACGGTAGCAAGTAAGTGACTGTCACAAACAACTCCCTCATGTCACAGGAAAAAAGAAAGTGAAAGTGTAATCAGAATTGATGTTTAAATTACAGAACATGCAGAGAGTGATTAAAGGAGGAGGGCAAAGAGTGCCACAGAGGTGTGTGATGGGGGTAGAGAAGGTTAGGGTGGTGAAAGATTTGGAAGGGTAAGCAGGCGAGGCAGGAGAAGCCCTCAAGTTGGTGGTGGGGTGGAGTTATTGCTTTGGAGGTAGTCAGCTGGGGCACTGGAAGCGAAACTGTCCTAACACTGCCTCAGGTGTGCCTGAACCTGTGGAGCAAATAGGGTAAGACCAAACTGTTTCAAAACCATACCCGAGTTTTAGGACATTTCAAGAGGTTCTGATTGTAAAATAAGTACTTTGCTTCCCGTAGATCAAAAGGGCCCTATGGAGATTGCATCATCAATGGTAAAATCATCACTTGCCTAATTGATACGGGAGAAAGCCACTCGGTCCGTAAAATCTCAGAATTCCCTTCTTTGCCTCACTCAGGCTTGTTCATACATGCAGTCAGTATTTTCAACCAACAATTTACCCATCATGCCACTGATATGTCTGAATGGACCTATGCCTTTTACCATAGGACCTATTAATGACAAACTTTCTTTCTTGCTCAGCCCACTTCCCACGCTAGCCTGCTGATCAGGGACATCCTTAGGACACTAAACTGCATAGTGTTCTGTACCCTAGATGGAGTGACCTTAAATATTACTCAGAAGCAAGAGAGTGAGGTACTTGTCTTGTTACATGAGAGTTTAAAATGTGTAGAAAATGCTGGCCCTGTTTTCATGTTTCCTGATTTAACTGAATTGCTTTCACAGATATTGTCTAAACTATGGTCCAGAGGGGCCAACAATGGGGGATTGACTAACAGAAAAATGTGGTGATGCTGGCATAATCTGCTCGAGGTGGGTGTTATCTGGAATGTAGAGTGCAGGCACAAGCAGAATGCCACGAATGTTCTGTGTGTGGCAGTTACTGCTGATGCCTCGCACGACGCTGCCGGCCTGGACAGCTATCTGTGAACCTCCATTAAACATGTTTACAATTGGAAACTCTTGAGTTCCTTCATCCTCTTTTCAGTGGCGACAGAGGACGGGATCATTGAGACGGAACCGCTTCCTGCACGAACTTTCAGGTTTGCGGTGAATATTTTGCGACCGGCAGATGTGAGTACATTTTTTTTTATATATGCATATTGTCTTGTGGAGGCATTGCGGAGGTACAGAGAGCGTCCTTCCTCATTGACAAACCGTTTTTTTTGTCATGTTTGTGGTACAGTGTTTAGTACTTTCATTGCACTGCATTCTAACTTTTGCTCCCTCACGGAGTCACTGCGCAATCACCCAACAGCTGTTTGTTTTATGAGGCGTGGATCCCAACACTGTTTAATGGCCTCAACCACACGTATCGGGGATTCAAAGGATTCCATGGGATCTTACCTGCCTGCAAAGTGTGGCACTTGATCGGTGTGCTTGAGCCTATTTCTTCCGTCTGGTGAAGAGCGTTGCTACCTTTAACGTGGATCGCAGTGTGTGTCCGAGCTGACTTCTGGTGAAGAGCTCTGCTGCGTCCTACGCGATTTCTTCACGACTTCCGTTTCCTGCTCATCCCGGTCACCTGATCTTCAATTTTTGGGGCAAAGGGAACAAACAAAGGATTACGTTTCCTTGCTGTTGGACGACATCCAGTGGGTGAAACTGCTACTGCAGGTGCAGAATTCATTTCAGTTTACCACGAATCTCTTCAGCGATGTGCACACTTTTCTACAATTGCCACATCCTTTTGTTATTTTAGTACAGCTCAGCAACGCTTTTGTCTCCCGCTGTGTGCTTGTCAGCAGTGACTGCATTTGGTGCAGTGCAGCGCTGGTTGTTTCATATCCAGCGTTTTGTTCATCTATTAATGGCACACCGTTTCAGTGATGCGCACACTGGTGCTTTTCTGACTTATTTTTTTCTCTTCTTTTCTCCCTTTCTTATTTCTAGTTTCCCTCTTTTCCTTGTGAATCTTTTTACTTTTCAGGTTCTTCATCATCATGCAGAGTGTTACAGCTCCTGATCCTTTCCTACAAGAATCAGGAGATCCACCGTTAGAATGGAGATTATGACTCAGGTCTTTCAAAGCGTATTTAGGTGCTATAGATGGACATAGGTTCAGACCAGAAAGAAAAAATAATCTCATGTACTACCATTTAGGGGTTGAAGGTCAAAATGTTTTTGACCACTTACCGCCATATGATCCTCCTGAGGGTGAAGATCCTGATGAATTTGAAATGGCTGTGGCTCAGCTGGATAAGTATTTTACCAAAACCAAAAACTTTGTGGTACACAGATACAAATTCTTTACCAGAATGCAAAAACCCACTGAAAGTATTGACACTTTCATCACTGCGCTGAAAGTTTTGGCAGCCAAATGGGAATTTGAGAACTTTACATCACAATTAATTAGAGATCAGCTTGTAGCCAGATGCTATTGTAAAAAAATTCAGGAAAGATTGCTAACTTGTAAGGATCCCTCCCTAGACAAAGCAGTAGATATCGCAAAGAGTATAGAGTGTTCCATGGAGGATGCTAAACAATTGGAGACTGCTTTGTCTGATACCACTATTTCTGGTGTTGTGTCCAGTAGGTCAATGGTTAATAAGAATGATGATGCCAGGAAACAAAACATATTCAGAGGTGGGAGAAATTTTGTACAAAACAGAGCCTTTATTCAAAACATTAGTTGTTTTAGATGTGGTTCACCTCTGCATGTGTCGTCCTTTAAGAACTGTCCAGCTATCAATCAACAATGCGGACAGTGTGGAAAAATGGGCCACTTTGCAAGAGTCTGTAGAGGAGCTAAATGGAAGAGTGTCAGATGTGTTTTGAATGATTCTGAGGGTCATGACGATGATGATGTTACCAACCAAGAATACATTGTAGTAGTGAGACATAAGGAGAAACAAAAAACATCCCGTATTATTGATCCCAAATTTGATGTTACAATTGAAGGAGTTAAAATTCAACTCTTAGTAGATACAGGAGCACGCATTACCATTGTGTCACAAGAAAAGTATTTTAGGTTTTGGGAGAACAGAAGTTTGCTACCACCTGATGTACTTACTGTAGCTTTTGCAGGTAGCAAAATCGAGTTACTGGGTTATTTCTGGGCCTCGATCAGTGTTTTGGGTGAAATTATTAAAGACAAAGTTTATGTGGCAGGAAAAGGTATCAATGTTCTTGGGTTATTACACCAAGCTGAGTTTGGCTTAACTATAAAACCGGGTTTGGAGAAACCAGTTTTCATAGATAAGAAGCCTGTGCCATGTCTACCCAAAAATGCTATTAATTCTTTGTCTAGCTCTGACATAGCTAGTATGTGGGAGAATAAGTTCAAGATGGTATTTCAGGATCGTTTCGGCAAGGTGTCTGATTTTCAACATTCCATCAGGGTTAAAGACAATGCTAATCCTGTCAAGCATAAATTGCACAATGAGAATCTTAGTATTAGGGAGGAATTGTCTAAGTATTTGAAGGGTCTTTGTGATCAAGGCATAATTGAGGAGGTTGATGCAACTTTATGGCTTTCACCCATTGTTCTTGCAAAGAAGAGGTCTGGGGATTTGAGGATGTGTGTCGATTTGAGGAGCTTAAACAATGCCATCTGGGTCGACAATTTTCCTCTATCTCGTATTCAGGATCTAATTGTCAAAGTTGGATCTTCCTGTTGGTACACCAAATTGGATCTCAAAGCCGCATATCATCAGGTGGAATTAGATCCACAGTCTCGCCATCTCACAGCTTTTGTGACTCCTGATGGCGTCTTCCTGTTTTGCCACCTACCTTTTGGGTTAGCTTCGGCGGCCGCTGTTTTTCGGAGACTTATGACTGAAATGTTCCAAGACAATCCCCATGTAGTGGTATTCCAGGATGATATTCTAATTTTTCAAAAATTGACATAGAACATGATATTGCCAATAATAAGGTTTTTAACACTCTAGAAAAAAGAGGTGTAACTTTACAGAAAAACAAATGTACCTTCAAAGTTAAAGAAATAGAATATTTAGGCCACATCATTTCAGAGCATGGCATAAAACCCAGACCAGGTCTGGTTAAAAGTATTGTTGAAGCCCTGGCACCACAAAATAGAGAACAGCTTATGTCTTTCCTTGGGTTGTATGAGTTTTATGCCAAGTTTATGAAGGATTTTGCAAAGACAACTGAATGCTTCAGAGCATTGTTGAAGAAGGGAGCAACCTTTCTATGGTCTGAAGAATGTGAAAAAGGTTTCCATGCCATCAAAGATCACATTGTTAAAGCCCCCGCTTTGCAAGCATTTGTGGAAGGGAGACAAACTATAGTCACTGTTGAAGCGTGTGAATATGGTCTGGGGCAGTGCTTTCACAATTTGTGGAAAGCAAAGAGCACACGGTGGGTTTTGCTTCAAGGACGTTACGTCATGTAGAAAGAAAGTACTCAGTTATAGAAAAAGAACATCTGGCGTGTGTTTGGAGTGTTGTAAAGTTCAAACAGTACTTGTGGGGTAGATCCTTTGTTTTAAAAACTGATCATCGTCCGCTTGTTGATATTTTGTCTGGTAGAAAGGTGAAACGCAGCACTGCTCGTTTGGCCAGACTGTCTGCTAAGCTCTTGGAATACACTTTTGTTGTAGAGTATATTCCAGGTGGAAAAAACTGTAGGGCAGACTGTTTGTCTAGACTTCCCATTGTGGATATCGAAGAACAAGATTGGGAAAGAGAAATTGAAGAGTGTTTTGTGGCTTGTATTAGTCAGAGTAGTTTGTCTTTTGCAGAAGATGATTGGGTAGGTGAAGTGGAGAAGGATCTTGTTCTCAATGAGGTCATGTCTTTGATTAAAAAGAGTTGGCCCAAGGAAAAAAGTATTTCGCTGGAATTGCAACCGTATTGGAAGATCTGTGATGAGCTGTCTGTTGAGAGTGGCAAGGTAGTCAGAGGTGATAAACTGGTTCCACCTGAGTGTTTTCGGCATAAGATAATTTCAGCTGCACATTTGGGACATTTGGGTGCTACTATTACAAAAAGGAAGGTCAGAACTGATTTTTGGTGGCCAAAAATGGATTCTCAAATTGATGATTTAGTTAAACAGTGTATACGATGCAATGCTAGTGATAAGACCTTGGTTTTGGAGAGAGTGGTTGAGTCTCCTGTATCACCGCCTGGAAGGGCTTGGCAAAGATTAGGGATGGATTTTTTAGGACCGTTCCATATTCTACCTTCTAACACAAGATATTTCTTGGTGCTTGTGGATCATCTATTGAGGTGGGTTGAAGTTGAGCCAATTAGTGTTCCCACTTCTAAGAGTGTGATTGGTTGTTTAAACAAAATTTTTCTCAGAGAAGGCTATCCTGAAGAAATTTTAACAGATAATGGTGTCCAATTTGTTTCTCAAGAGATGAATTTATTTTTACGCACTTGTGGTATTAAACATATCAGAACCCCTCTCTATCACCCTCAGAGTAATGGCAAGGCGAAGTGATTCAACAGAGTTGTTGTGGAATGTGTACAAGCAGCCTTTAGAACCAAGGCCTGTGTCATTCAAGCTTTAAGAGATTTAGGGGCCGATTAGGATGGCGGAAGGCCCGCCACCGCCGGCCCGGCAGTGGCGGTCCTTCCGCCATCACTAAGCGTTTTACCCACCGCCCAATTAGGATGGCGGTGAGTACCGCGGCGGACGCAAAGTCTGCCCGCCACTACACCGCCAAAGGCAATCGTACCGATTGCCTGGCGGACGGTGCAGGGTGCCTAAAATGGTGGCGGTGCCTAGAAGGGCACCGTCCTCCAGATTAGGATGTTGTGAGGAAAAGGCCTTTCCATGGCGGCGATGCCGCCATGGAAAGGCTGGTGGGGATGGGGTTTGGGGGCCCGTTGCGGGCCCCCCTTGTTCCGGGGGGAGGTGTTGCTGCACATTTCCCTGCACTGCGTGGCAGGCACCGCGTGGTGCCTGCCACGCAGTGCAGGGAAATGCATTGCATGCGGTTTTAACATTGCGAATGGTGCTGCAGCCTGCAGCACCGTCCGCAATGTTAAATGCCCAGGATGCGCCCGCCATACTGGCGGGTGCATCGTAATATGTGTGGTGGGACCGCCGCATTACTGGGGGGCAGTCCCCTCCACCGCCACCATGGCGGGCAGACTCATGTCCGCCCGCCATCGTAATGAGCCCCTTAGTTTGGTCTTATCGTACCTCACATCATGTTGCCACAAACATCAGTCCATTTGAACTTATGAGGGGGAAGAAAAGCTTCTTCTCAGGTTTACCCGTTTTGGATGGTCAGGACCTTTCATGAAGGTTGTAATATGAAATGTGTGTGGGAATCAGCAAATAAGAAGTCTATTGAAGTTTGTTTAAAGAACTGTAAGTCCACTGTTGGAAGAGAGACACATAGACTGAATGTTGGGAATTGGGTCTGAGTAAAAAATCCCGTTTCTGTAAGAAAAGGTTTTTCCAAGTTCATGGAGCCTCAACAGATTGTTGAGGTACGTTGAAATGCTGTGAAATTGCCCAGTGGTAACTGGTGGAATACGTCTCACGTAGAAAGGGATCCCTGTATGCGCTCTGGGTTGGTTGATACCACAGAGGATGTTTTCCACAGGGACAGAGTTTCTACTGGTGTGGGTGGTGCTGAGAAAATTGACAGAAAGAGCACCAGGGTACATGTTAGACCCAGTAGATTACGTGATTATGTTTAATTTCATTGTTTATATTTCTGTTTGGTTTTTATCGCTTGATTTATGTTTAAACTTGTATATAATCTTGTACTGGTTTTTTTATTTTCTGTTATTCTGTGCCAATACTTGTTCTCCCTACCTATTGGGAGTATGTACTATTGGAATTGTTTTATTAAAAAAAGGAGGTGTGGTGATGCTTGCATAATCTGCTCGAGGTGGGTGTTATCTGGAATGTAGAGTGCAGGCACGAGCAGAATGCCACGAATGTTCTGTGTGTGGCAGTTACTGCTGATGCCTCGCACAATGCTGCCGGCCTGGACAGCTCTCTGTGAACCTCCATTAAACATGTTTACAATTGGAAACTCTTGAGTCCCATCGTCCTCTTTTCAAAAAAGCTATCCGAAAAACCTCAGTACCCCATAAAAACTGAGGTGGAAGAAGACATCCATCCTGTGACAGCGGATTTGCTTAAGCAAGTGGTTCTAGTTCCTATTATCAGTTGATGCAACACCCTGATTCTCCTGATACACAAGGTAGGGAAGGTCAACATGTACAGGTTCATGCAGGACCATATGGTCATTATTAGTGCAATTACCTTAAGCTTCCATGGGGTCCACAACCCCGCTACCATTCTTTTCTGAATCCTGACCAGCACTCAGTGGTGTACCATGGTTGCAGTGGTCTAGTGACGCCAAAAATGCATTTGTAAAGATAAAAAAGGCAGTGACTTCAGCACTAGCCCTAGGGATCCTTGATTATGTAACACTCTTTACTTTGTATAGTCATGAGCGAAATGTATTTGCACTTGGGATTTTGGTACAAAGCCATCGGGATCAGAAAAGATCCATAGCTTGCTAATCCTCTGTTTTGAATTCAGTAGTGGCTTAGCTTTCATACTGCTTATTTTGTGTAGTGGTGGGCGCCAATCTTGTTGAAGCCTCTGAAAATATTGTGTTGAGTTTTCCCTTAACTGCTTTTGCACCTTGCTCTGTAGTTGCCCTTCTCCTTACTACGAAACACAACATCTGTCTACAGCAAGGTTGTCTTGCCTGCCTCTCATGACACTTTGGTTTGCTGTCCTGCTTTTTATCCTGCCTCTTCAATGCCTACTAATGAAGATAGAGACACAAAGGGGGTGATTAGGATGGCGGGCGGATCGCCATCACCGGCCCGGCGGTGGCGATCCGCCCGCCATCCCAACCAAATTACCCCCGCCAGGTATAGCGGCGGACGCAAAGTGCGTCCGCCGCTTTTCCGTCGGTCAGCAATCGTTCTGACTGCCGGCCGGGCGGACTTGGGCCTCAATATGGTGGCGGTGCCGAGCAGGCACCGCCATCTATATTAGAATGCTGGGTTTTAAAGGCCTTTCCATGGCGGCTTCGCCACCATGGAAAGGCTGGCGGGGAATTGCAATGGGGGCCCGTTGCAGGCCCCCCATGGGGGGTGCATTTGGGAGGTACCATGCCCTCCATTTCCATGCACAAGGTGGCAGGCACCGCGCGGTGCCTGCCACGTTGTGCATGGGAATGCACAACATGGCAATTTGGCATTGCGGCGGGTGCTGCTGTAAGCAGCACCCGCCGCAATGTCAAAGATGTGGAATACGACCACCAGGGTGGCGGTCGCATCCTAATTAGCGGTGCGGGACCGCCACACGTCTGGCGGCCGGTCCCAGCACCGCGAGGATGGCGGGCAGACTAAAGTCCGCCCGCCATCCTAATCACCCCCACAGTATTGTATTTTAACCACACAGGTTACTAAGCCAAGTATTGATTTAACCGAGATGCCGCTGATGAATGTGAACTAACTTATGTTCTTAATGGTTCTTGACTCAGAATTCGATATGAAGGAGATACTTTATTAGTACTGCATGTTATGCGATGGAGAGTTGCAACCTGCCCACAATAAAAGCTGTTCAGATTGTGAAGCTTATTGCACTCAGAAGAGCTTATACTCCTGCAAAAGAAAATCTGCTACATGTTGAATTAGGATACCATTGCGGTGACAGCGGAACGATCAGCTTTTTCCGACCGCCGCGATCACAACCTTTGGTGAATGGGAGAGCCGACGGAAGGGCTGTTGCATTGCGACCGCCGCGATCGCAAGCACTGATGAATGGGAGAGCCGGCGGAAGAGCGGTTGTAACCCACCGCCGTGCTCGCTCCGGAACAGCAATGGTGGACGACAAAAAAACACACAACAAGACTACCAAGTGTGGCTAGTAACCTGGCTCAGCCTCCAAAAACACCTAACACACCCCAATGACACATCACCATGGCAACAAAAAAATACAAATCCCCGGTCAACCCACACAACACACCTGACAGGAATACACCATTTTGACCCACCCACATAGCTGAGTATAAAACCAGCCCCTTACCTGACCAGAATCCTTTGTACTACTCCACTACTGAAGGGCCCAACCCCACAGCACAAAGGAAAGGCAAATCTGCACACATCACACCATCACAACAACACACACACCACACACATCACCACCACCACGTTCACATCTGCACCTTTAACCCATTTGCACATCACACAACATGTCACAGAAGAAAATGCCCAAATTCACTGACAATGAGTTGTCAGTGATGATAGATGAGGTAATCAGAGTAGAACCACATTTGTTTGGAAACCTGGTCCAACAGACACCATTAGCCACCAGAATGCAAATGTGGGCAAGGATAGTCAGCAGGGTCAATGCAGTAAGGACCATCCCGCCTATCAAGAAGGAGATCATGAAGCGGTGGCATGACCTCAAGAGCAAGGTGAAAGAGAAGAACAACAAGAACCGTGAGCTGGCTCAGAGGGCTGGCGGTGGCCCTCCCATTCCACTACGAACATTCACGGTATGGGAGGAGAAGGTGCTTGGCATACTGCATCCAGAGAGTCTCACAGGAATACCCGGGGGAGTGGAGGCTGGTAAGTACCAACAAATGTCTACCATCACACTGCTATGTACTGTCTTGCACAACTACAAAACTACACCTCCCAGGGCAAAATGCATGCATGTGCACCACACTCTCCCCAACACATGTCTTACAGTTCCAACATCCACTCCCTCTGATTCACCCCAAAGATAGCTAGCAATATTACCATGGGGCAGGTGTATAGGCAGCCAGCACTACAACTCCCACCATGCCCCGTTGTCCCAAAGCTCACCAGGATGGAGCACTCCCCCCACCCCACCCAGAAGCATGTATCAGCCATTGCATTGCCCACCTTCACCTAACAGGAAGGTAGCCATCTTAACAGGGAGGGGGTGGTTGTGTTTGTGAAGCCTGCACTACAACTCCCACCAGGCCCCCTTGTCCCAAAGCTCACCAGGATGGAGCACTCCCCCACCCCACCCAGAAGCAAGTGGCAGACATTGCATTCCCCTCATCAAACTAACAGGTAGGTAGCCATCTCAACAGGGAGGGGGTGGTTGTGTTTGGGAAGCCTGCACTACAACTCCCACCAGGCCCCCTTGTCCCAAAGCTCACCAGGATGGAGCACTCCCCCCCCCGGAGCAAGTGGCAGCCACTACATTCCGCTCATCAAACTAACAGTTAGGTAGCCATCTTATGCTCTCTTGTCCCACCCCTGACCAGGATGGAGCACTCCCCACACCCACAACCATGTGTCAGTCATTGCATTGCCCACCTTCACCTAACAGGTAGGTAGCCATCTTAACAGGGAGGGGGTGGTTGTGTTTGGGAAGCCTGCACTACAACTCCCACCAGGCCCCCTTGTCCCAATGCTCACCAGGATGGAGCACTGCCCCCCCCCGGAGCAAGTGGCAGCCATTACATCCCCCTCATCAAACTAACAGGTAGGTAGCCATCTTATGCTCTCTTGTCCCACCCCTGAGCAGGATGGAGCACTCCCCACAACCATGTGTCAGCCATTGCATTGCCCACCTTCACCCAACAAGTAGGTAGCCATCTTAACAGGGAGGGGGTGGTTGTGTTTGGGAAGCCTGCACTACAACTCCCACCAGGCCCCCTTGTCCCAAAGCTCACCAGGATGGAGCACTGCCCCCCGGGAGCAAGTGGCAGCCATTAGATCCCTCTCATCAAACTAACAGGTAGGAAGCCATCGCAACAGGGAGATTGTGTTTGTGGGTAGGAAGCCTGCACTACAACTCCCACCATGCCCCCTTGTCCCACCCCTAAGCAGGATGGAGCACTCCCCAAATCCACAACCATGTGTCAGCCATTGTATTGCCCACCTTCACCTAACAGGAAGGTAGCCATCATAACAGGGAGGGGGTGGTTGTGTTTGGGAAGCCTGCACTACAACTCCCACCAGGCCCCCTTGTCCCAAAGCATACCAGGATGGAGCACTCCCCCACCCCACCCAGAAGCAAGTGGCAGACATTGCATTCCCCTCATCAAACTAACAGGTAGGTAGCCATATTAACATGGAGGGGTGGTTGTGTTTGGGAAGCCTGCACTACAACTCCCACCAGGCCCCCTTGTCCCAAAGCACACCATGATGGAGCACTCCCCCACCCCACCCAGAAGCAAGTGGCAGACATTGCATTCCCCTCATCAAACCAACAGGTAGGTAGGCATCTCAACAGGGAGGGGGTGGTTGTGTTTGGGAAGCCTGCACTACAACTCCCACCAGGCCCCCTTGTCCCTAAGCTCACCAGGATGGAGCACTGCCCCCCCCCCGGAGCAAGTGGCAGCCATTACATCCCCCTCATCAAACTAACAGGTAGGTAACCATCTTATGCTCTCTTGTCCCACCCCTGAGCAGAATGGAGCACTCCCCACAACCATGTGTCAGCCCTTGCATTGCCCACCTTCACCCAACAGGTAGGTAGCCATCTTAACAGGGAGGGGGTGGTTGTGTTTGGGAAGCCTGCACTACAACTCCCACCAGGCCCCCTTGTCCCAAAGCTCACCAGGATGGAGCACTCCCCCCACCCCACCCAGAAGCAAGTGGCAGACATTGCATTCCCCTCATCAAACTAACAGGTAGGTAGCCATCTCAACAGGGAGGAGGTGGTTGTGTTTGGGAAGCCTGCACTACAACTCCCACCAGGCCCCCTTGTCCCAAAGCTCACCAGGATGGAGCACTCCCCCCACCGGACCAAGTGGCAGCCACTACATTCCCCTCATCAAACTAACAGGTAGGTAGCCATCTTATGCTCTCTTATCCCACCCCTGAGCAGGATGGAGCACTCCCCACACCCACAACCAGGTGTCAGCCATTGCATTGCCCACCTTCACCTAACAGGTAGGTAGCCATCTTGACAGGGAGGGAGTGGTTGTGTTTGGGAAGCCTGCACTACAACTCCCACCAGGCCCCCTTGTCCCAAAGCTCACCAGGATGGAGCACTCCCCCCACCCCGAAGCAAGTGGCAGACATTGCATTCCCCTCATCAAACTAACAGGTAGGTAGCCATCTCAACAGGGAGGGGGTGGTTGTGTTTGGGAAGCCTGCACTACAACTCCCACCAGGCCCCCTTGTCCCAAAGCTCACTAGGATGGAGCACTCCCCCCACCCCACCCAGAAGCAAGTGGCAGACATTGCATTCCCCTCATCAAACTAACAGGTAGGTAGCCATCTCAACAGGGAGGGGGTGGTTGTATTTGGGCAGCCTGCACTACAACTCCCACCAGGCCCCCTTGTCCCAAAGTTCACCAGGATGGAGCACTCCCCACACCCACAACCATGTGGCAGCAATTCCCCTCAATTGTGTCACAGTACAGGTAGGTAGACAGTGCAAGCACCCTGCCATTCCTCTCAAAAAGCATGGAGCCTTATGACCACACCACCCCTCACATGTCACCCATCATGGCATACATCCAATAGTCACTTCTTGTGTGCAGACAGCCAATCGTATGTAACTGTCACAAAAATGCAACGTTAAGCCAGCAAGTTACATTGTGAAGAAATTCAGAGCACAATCATGTCCAGCACTGAATGCTGTGTGTAAGTGCCATGGTGGCAGAGCATGAAGGCCCATATGAACACAAAACATGCATGGTCAGTTGTTTAAAGAAAGTAAAGTACATGATATTACAAAGGTATGCAGAAGATTACAATGGCTAGTTCTTGCTCAGATGTAACGTCTTCATTGCAGAGCAAACCAAAAAGACAAATCACATAAAGTTGATGGGCAACAAGTCGGTAGCTGACAACATGTCCTTGTAATCACACAATCTGTACGTGGAACATGGTATCTATTTACATGTCACACCATGGACAAGTAATGTATGTACCTACACATCATGGCATGATGTGCAGTACCTTGCAGCCATACAAAGTGAAAACAATGTAAACTGTGTGGTGTAACACATGTAACATCCAAACATCTAACACCATGCTTGTGGGGTGCACTTTAATGACCATTTCACCTCTGTTCAACAGGAGATCAACAACTGACAGCTGCAGAAGACAACACCAACCGGCAAAGCCAGTCTCCACACTCGAAACATGGACTCTCGGATGCAGACTCCATAAGTTTCTCAGATGAGGAGAACCGACCTGGCCCGTCCGGACTGCCAGGGCGCACCACATCCCAGGCCCCCACTGTCCCCACCACCACCACCACCTCAGCAACAACAACCGCGCTGACCCCTGCTGCAACAACCTGTGCGGCCTCAACCACCACCACCACCGCTGCCTGCAACACTCGCCCTGCCTCAGTGGTTACCAACACCATCACACAATCAGTGGAGGGCAGGGAGAGTCTGCGGGTGGGTCGAGTGGCAACGCCACAGGTCCGGGACAGCAGGGCAGGTGTGAGGGCAACGGGGGGACAAAATCGAGAGGACACTGAGACCGAAGCCCTGGCCAACATCGCCAGAGTCATTGGGGCCTACGAACAAGCCCAGGGACACACGGGCCAGGCTCTGGAAGAATCGCGTGAGCTCCGCCTGCTGCTGAGGTCCATGGACACGCGTATGGGCCAAATCGTGGACCTCTTGGGCCAGCTTGTGGGTGTTCTGAGGGATAGACCTGTGACCCAAACTACGGCTCAACCCCCCTCCAGTGGCCCACCAGCCCAGCTGCGGCCACAGAGAGGGGTGAGCAGCAACAGGATGACTCCTCAGACACCGCTGATCCCGCAGCAGGAGCCCCCCCTGGAAAACACAAGAGGGGCCGTCCGAGAAACACCACAGGAGGATCACGTGGCAAAGCACCAGCCAAACGCAAGTCAAAGAGACAGCCATGATAGCACCTCTGTACACCTTTACATTGACTTTGTTGACTATCCTTACCCACACTGCCATGTTGATGGCAGGTGTCTGTTGGACTGTGTCACCTCATCAATGTGGTGACTACTCTATTGTCTTGTTTGCCATCACTGACAACTCGTTGATTCACTTAGCACCATTTCTTGAAACATCATTTGTCTTTCACAACCACTCAATGTAAATAAACACTCTTTACACACCTATGTCTTTGTGTCAGCTCCATGTTTATCACAATACGTACAATGTTGACTCAGAACATAATGTACCTGAAGCTCAGTGGTGACGAGGCATTGAGAGTCTGAAGGGACCTAGAGAGACACAAGAGAACGACATTTACTCGTCAGGTGTTGGCATCACAGCCAGTACACAACACTAGTCATCAAGGTACACAAACCAGCACACATCACAAGGAGAAACAATCTCAACATAGACATCATGTAGCTGGTCAGGACTACACTGTGCCACAAACATCAGCCATCAGCACAGAGCCAACAACAGGCAGCAGTCAAAAGCTCCTCTCGGCCTCATCACCACCATCAAAGACAGCAGACAATGGCACTGTTGTACAATGTTACTCACACTCCAAGGGAAGTAGCGGTTGATGATCTGTTGGCGCAGGTCGACACCTTCCTCCTCTCCACTATCCTCGTCACTGGACATGTGTGGGCTTGTAGGGGGGGGCATCTGCGGCGCATCATCGTCCAGGAGCAGGGGGATCTCCTTGCGCAAGGCCAGGTTGTGGAGCATGCAGCATGCAACAATTATCTGGCACACCTTTTGGGGAGAGTACATCAGTGCACCTCCGGTACTATGCAGGCACGGAAACCAAGACTTCAGAAGCCCAAAAGTACGCTCTACCACACGACGTGTCCTCCCATGGGCCTCAGTGTAGCTGACTTCACCCGGGGTCCTGGGATTCCGCAGTGGGCTCAGCAACCAAGGTCGGTTGGGATATGCAGAGTCACCTAGGTGTCAGATACACAGAACAATTTTGTAATATGACTGTAGCTGCGGACAGCATGTCAAACATACAGCACAATACTTGACTCAGCTAACTCACCTACAAGCCACGCACGGTCAGGATGCAGATTTGCCATCATCTGTGGTTTGATGCTGTTACGCAGGATGTAGGAGTCGTGGCTGAGCCAGGGAATCTGGCACAGACATGTGAGATGATCATATCTGCCTGGCATACAACCTGCACATTAATGGAATGGAGATGCTTCCTATTCCTGTAGATGTGCTCATGTGCCTGTGGCGGAACCAGGCCAACATGGGTGCAGTCAATGGCACCAACAACATTAGGGATGTGGGCAAGGGCATAAAAATCCCCCTTCACAGATGCCAAATCCTGTCTTCGTGGAAAATGGATATAGGTGTCCTTGTATACCACCATAGCAGACAGGACATCCCGTAGCACCATGCTGAACATTGCCTGCGACATCCCACCTGCGCTGGCCACCGTGTACTAGAACGAACTAGTTGCGAAGAAATGAAGGGCCGCCATCACCTTACATGTTGGTGATACAGCAGTTGGATATGTCCTGCGAGGCCTCAGATGGGGCTCCAACTGAGCACATAGATCTTGGAGGGTTTGCCGATCCAAACTGAACTTACGGATGATGTCCACATCCTCCATGTCCGCCAGCAAGGTGAATGGACGATGCACATTTGGTCGCCTCCTACATAAGATAAAAGGGGACACTTGCCAATTCAATTCCCCTATGAGATGTGTCCAACATCTTACGTCTTGACTGACACAGCGCCAACAATGACTGGCCTGAAACAACAGCTTACAGCACAAGTCACATGCAGAGACAACTTGACCCCAAGTAGTTGTACACGTGATCAGTATGTACAAACTGAGTACACCCGAGACAGATTCAGACTATGTGAATGTAAAATGGGACATTCCGACATCTTGTGTCACCAGCCCTGAGAGTACTTGACACAGCACATGTCTGAAACAGCAACACTGCTGTCTCCTACGTAGCTGCTGTACCTGCCACACCTTCTTGCGTGAGTTGGACAGGGCACACATTAACAACACAATGAGTACAGTGTGTGCATAAAGATCAAGTATCAACATGAGTTCAGCAATCTACACAGTGAAGTAGGCACATTAAGTAGTCAGTCCATCATTACTGTGTGTTGCTTAGCCATCTCACACATTGACATGTTTCCATATTTGAGAGTCCATCACACAACAGATCTGTGTACATGCACAACAACATCATCAGTGACATGTGAGGGACTACATGCCAATGCATGTAATTCAGTGCACTGACATGGCGGACCTAATTCACAGAACTAACTTACGTGAAAAACGTAAAGGTAAAGTTAGTACTTTTTAGGTATTCACAGACTACACTTACTCATTTTGGTATTCACAGAATGAACTTACTCATTTCGGTATTCACAGAAGTTAGTAGTCCTAAAGTTAGAACTACTAACTTCTGTGAATACCGAAATGAGTAAGTTCATTCTGTGAATACCAAAATGAGTAAGTGTATTCTGTGAATACCTAAAAAGTACTAACTTTACGTTTACGTTTACGTTTACGTTTTTGACGTAAGTTAGTTCTGTGAATCAGGCCCAGCATGTGTAGACATCAGTGAGTTAAATGTCACACTAGCATTCAATTTAACTATCTGGTGGCATGATTCATTGTAAGTGTGGAGTGTTCAATGATGAGAACTGGCCATTGCCATTGCTACAGCATGATGTGTCCATAGGTGCCCTAAGCGTGCACCGCCAACGCAATCACGGTCATTGGCACCAATAGAAAACTGACAAATCGCGGTAGGGACCGCCTGGGCCCCGTGGTGTGACACCGCCAATGCCCATGCCCATTCAGCCAATGTGAACCGCAATCTCGCTAGTGGAATACACTTTTGAAAATCACGGTAGGCGTGCTCTGCTACCACGGGGCCGGTCATTGGATGCAATTGTAAGATACACGATTGCAGTAGCGACCGCCTGGGCCCCGTGGTGTGACACCGCCAAAGCCCATGCCCATTCAGCCAATGGGAACCGCAATCGTGCTAGTGGAATACACTTTTGAAACTCGCGGTAGGCGTGCACCGCCACCGCGGGGCCGGTCATTGGATACAATTGTAAGATGCACGATTGCAGTAGCGACCGCCTGGGCCCCGCGGTGTGACACCGCCAATGCCCATGCCCATTCAGCCAATGGGAACCGCAATCGCGCTAGTGGAATACACTTTTGAAAATTGCGGTAGGTGTGCACCACCACCGCGGGGCCGGTCATTGGTTACATTTGAAAAAAGCTGACCTGGAACACCAATTGCAGCAGCTGAGTACCACTGAAACAACCCCAGGGGGCTATATATGTCTGTGAGAGAGCCACACATTTCCACTGCTGCCTGCCATTCTTCATCCCCAACTGCTGCTGTTCCTGTCTCCTGGACCCAGTGATAGCGAGAACTGAGAACATCAGGGCCCGTCCCTTCACCACAGAGGAGCTGGAGGTCCTGGTGGACGAGGTGCTTACACACTACGGGAGGCTATATGGTGCTCCTGATTTAATGGTAAGTGTTGCAGAGTGAAATTTGGAGAGTGCTAAGAGTGCTCACATGATGTTGCTCTGCTGTAGTATGTGCCTGTGAGTGCAAGTTTGTCTGATACACTGTCTAGCATGCTGACTTCATGTCAATGGGTTGTGTAGCCTTATTACCACAGATCCATGGCTGCATTGAAGGATGGGAGGGACATGCAGTGTCTTTACAGCCATACAGTAACACTGCTGGTTTGGAAAGTGGAAGACAGAACAAACATTGCCTGTGCTAATGGATGTCAGAGTCCATTCGCCTTTCACATGCTCATTTGGGACATTACAAATGTGTTTCGTCCAGAGGGTACTGAAGGATGTGTGTACACTTTTCATATTGTCACCATGGATATGTGAGCATTATGCACAAGATTGAAATGCCTGAGGGTGACACTCTTTGTGGAAAATCGCCTATGACACATCAGAGTGATGTACTCCTGAAACATCCTCCTTCCATTGATTTCATGATGTGTACTGACTCGCATGTGTAGGCACTGTTTGACCTCTCATATTGTACATGCATGTGATTGTTCAGATAGGCCAGGTTTAACCTCAGTGTGAGTCCCCCTGGCCTGCACAGATACTGCCCAATTTGACAGGGACCCATCAGTAAATGGACAGAGTGAGACATATGTGTTGTCTGCCACCCTGTTTCTCTATGAGCTCTCTTAGGCCTGATGATTGCACAAGACAGACCTTGTGAGAAGGGTGTGAGAATGTAAGATCGTGTCCCTAGATGTGACATCCGCGACACAGTGAGCCACTCACAGGCCAAGGACATTGAGGGGTGTGTAGTGTTGGACACAGTGAGTCTTCCCCAACACATCATTTCCAACATGATGTATGTCTTGCTCCCTCACATACTGCATCACAGATGAGGGCCTTCTTCACATTGCTTTGTGTGCTGCCATTCTGCATGTGTATGAGATGGCCAGGTCCTGTGTCCATCCTCATACCTAAATGCATTTCAATCCGATTATCTTATGCAAATGTACTACGTGTCATGCTGTATGGCCTCTGCTCATGGTTTCTGTACAGCTGTGCTAAGTGTTTGCATGCTCCTGTACTGAGACACAGTGGAACATGACCCAGTGTCCCTGACACTTCCTCTTCTTGTCTCCCATGCCTGCAGCTTAAAGACCGCCAGCGTAAGGCCTTATGGAGGGCCATTGCACGCAAGGTGCGGGCTCTGGGTGTCTCCAACCGACGGCACACACACTGTCACAAGAGGTGGGATGACATCTGCCGACTGAGCAAAAACATGGCAGAGATGACGCTGGGGGTGCTCCCTCGGACTGGAAGGTTGTTGCGCAGGAGCATGACACCACTAATGGCCCGCATCTTGGCTGTGACACAGCCAGAGATGGATGGACGTTTGAGGGCCGATCAGCAGCAAGTTGGGGGTGAGTATTCTGCGAAGGGTGACTTTGGGTGTGAGTGACTGCATGTATCCCAACCCTGCGCCAGTGTTGAGCTATGTGATGTTTCTAGTGTGATGCAATGGCTTGTAAGTGGCCTCTGTGTTGAGCGCAGCTGCCATGCATTTTTGCTACATGTACTTTCTCATGTGTTTAAAATAATGGCCCTTGACATTGCAAGATGAGATGTGGCCTCATGCCATCTGTTGCATTATGGGTGTCATAGACATCACCGGGGAGTGAACATCTGTGTTCCTCATCTTAGTGTGCTTTCGTCGATGTGTGCAGTGCCTGACTTTGAAATTGCGAGAACTACACATCTGACAACAATGTGTAAGGGTCGTTGCGCATCAAAGCACAACATGGTGGACATCAGTAGCTCATGGCCATAGTATAAGGACATTCTGGAGTCAGTATCTGTGTTGTCCCCTTAAAGTGACTCCGTATGTGACTGTGACAACATGTTGAGATGTACATCTATCTCACCTACAGGCACGTAGGTATGCTTACAGGAATCAGTATGTCAGGTAACAAGTAGGCAAGGGCCAGCTATTTGGCAGTGTGAACGTCACATGGGTCATTAATGCCAACTATGCATGTTTCCATGCATCTTCAGACTTTTGCATAAAGCTTGCTCATGCAGACTGCACAGGGTGGTGTGCAACATGGGGGTATCATATTCTATTTTTTTGCTTTGGTTGCATATGATGTTTGTGAGTAGGGCACTATACTGAACCTACGTCTCTGTCTTTTGCAGCATCTACCGAGGGCACAGAAGGACAGGGGATGGACACCAGTGGTGAGGCATCTGATACGACTGCTACACATGAGCTCACTGACACTGATGTGACCAGCGCCTCGGAGGGGGACAGGAGTGTCCTGGAAGAATCACGCCCAGAAACACCAACCTCAACATCATCTGACTCTAGCGGTGACTCCTCGATGTTGGCGAGCACAGGGAGTCCTGTACCCACCCTCCCGGCTACTACCACTAGTGCTGCCCGTTCCCGCAGCAGTAAGAAGGGTAGAGTGTCCTTCCCCCCAGGCACCCCTGCCCCTGTCTCCCCTGCTGCCCTCAGTGTTGAGGCAGTGGACCTTTTGCGCCGGCTGTGTGTGGGTCAGACTACTCTCCTGAATGCCTTCCAGGATCATAAGTCCAGCTCCAGTCCCTTTGGCAACCACCCTGCCAGTGGTAACTTCTGACGAGAGTGACCACACACCACAGCCCTCAGGCTCCAAGTACTCAACACGCAGCACACAACAGCAGCACTCCAAGCGGCCCAGAGCATAGACACCATCCCCCAAACCAAAAACAGGCACTCAGGAGCGCAAAGGCAAAAGCCCTACTGGTGACACTCAGGGGCATCAGGCCAAGAAGCAGGCCTCAGGCTCACATGCATCCAAATCACCCCCTCGAAGGACACTCCCGTCCCCAAACCTGCTCCCAAAGGCAAACAAACAGTTGCCCTGCCTGCTGTGAAGCTGGTGCCTGCAAAGAGTCCGCACAAACAGCTCTCTAAGGCAGATTCACCTACAACCTCAACTCCCACCCACACCCCTGTGAAGCTGGGACAGGAGAGCAATGTGGGGGTTCACCTGGTCAACAGGGGATGGAGGGGAAAAGGCAAGGCCAGCCCAAGCGTAACACCAGATCCAGCAAATCCCCACAGAGAGAGCCACCTGCACCTGATGCACCTTTGGTTGTGAGTGAGGCTGTTGTGCCCGCCCCACTTCCCACTCCTACCAAGACAATTCTTACCTATCGAATCCCCAAGAAGTGGAAAGGCAGCCTTACACATTCTCCCTCACACACTGTGTCTCACGGCAGCATGTCTCCACCTCCCCGTGCCACCATGCCACCCGGTCCAATCAGCCCTCCGGCTCACAAATCCACTGATGCCTCTACCTCAGCTGGTCCTCTCTCTCCCAGGTCCAGTCCTCCAATGGCCCCGACAATCAGCCACCTCCCAGTTCAACTGACAGCCAAGTGTGAGGCAAAGTCCCCCTCCCAAACCCATCACTCCCACAGCGGTGCCTGGACTGCCCATTTGTATCCCCAGAGCTGTGCTGATTCCCATGGCAGTGTACGGCGTTACCCATTCCCTGTGCAGGTTCTCATGCACACATGTACATACTTTGAACTATGGACTGGCCACTGGCCTTGCTGTTTGTCACTTTGGATGCCCATTCCCTGTGCAGGTTCTCATGCACACATGTACATACTTTGAACTATGGACTGGCCAATGGCCTTGCTGTTTGTCACTTTGGATGCCCATTCCCTGTGCAGGTTCTCATGCGCACATGTACATACTTTGAACTATGTACAGGCCAATGGCCTTGCTGTTTTCTACTTTTGGTGCCTATCTGAGTAATATATAATAAAGACAGTTACTCCTGTTGTCATCTTTGTCTGTGTCCTTGCTAAATAAGAGGTTTTATGTATGGGTATGTGACACATGCTCTGTATGCCACTTCAACATTGCCAATTGGTTGTTTTACTTTTTCAGAGTTTGGCAGAGGTGACAGGCACTTTAGTTCTTCAAGACTGTGAGGCCTGAGGGTGCAATGATGGTTGTTTGTGATGATCTACTCTTATCCTAATCACTCTATGGTCAGGTTTGCTACATTGTACACATGTCATGTTATGATGCAATACCACAACAGAGGTGATTTCTATCCACAGGATTACTTGCGGGGTGGCCATGGTCCATCATATCTGTGTGATCTTTCTTGATATGTGAACAGCAGTGTTGATGTGTAGTCATCTTGTGTAGGCCTGTCTTCATAGTCACATGGGTACATTTGAATGTGTGCACTTGAGTAGTCATACAGTGTGATTGGCCTGTCATTGTCAGTGGTGCTGATTTGTATGTGCCCCTGCAATGCCAACTGCACACATGTATGATCCAGTTAATGAGTGCCTGTTTGTTTCAATTGTCTGCCATGTGCTTCAGATTGTGGGCACATGTAGGAGTTGTAGGTTGGGCACTGTGCAGTGTGTTGGTGTGTCCTTGCACTCCTGGGGGACACTTACTTGTTGTCGCTGCCAGTTGTGAGTATGCAGTGTGTGTGCCTGCCAAGTCTGTGTTGTGTTTTGTTGATCAGCCATGTGTCTTGTTACTGTTTGTGCTCACTGTGCAGACCTGCTCAGCCACACTGACATTATTTGTGAGTTTTCTCATGCATTGCTGTCACTTGACCCATTTTTGGCTCCAGTATGGTATGTGGTATGTGGAGTCATGCCATCCCCTATATGTGCTTCTGATGCCTACACATTGTGAGTAACTCCTCTATGTGTTTGTGTACTGTTCACTGCTCACCTGTCCACTACTGACGTACACACCACTTCAATCTCATGTCTTCCACCCCATGGCTTGTCAGTGTGTGAGCCTCCCCACCACTTCATAGTGTGACACTATGCTGTGTGAGGCTGAAATGTGTACATGACCAATGTGCCACTCAGGACAGTTGCCCAAATTAGTTATGTGTTGTTTTCTTCAACTGTTTTGCAGTCATGGTTGCTCATGTGCAGTGCATATGTTTGAGCAGCACAGTCCTCTAGTCATGTTGTTTGCCCCTGGGTTTCCCTTAGTTGTGCATCTGTGGGTGATGGTTAAGCTGTATGTGTGTTTGCTGAGGTGCTGCTACCCTTCCTGAGTGTGATGTTCTCTGTGTGCTGTGATGATTTGTGTTGTGGGAGTTCATGGTGTGGCACTCAGATATATGTGCTACTGGTTTGGTTGGTGTGCACACAATGCTTGGTGTGCTTGCAGTGCTGTCAGTGTGTGTTGCCTTGTACTTGCCTGGTGTGCATCCGCCTGATGTCCAGCTGAGTTTGCTATGTGATGGATTGGTATGTGCATCTGTTGTGGATGTATGCAGAGTTTGGCCTGTGTTGGCTCTTTCTACTGACAGATGCTATGTGTGTGATGTTCTATTAGCATGAGATTGTGTGTGAGTAGTTGTTGCTGTGTGATACATGCAGATGTGTGTTGCAAGTGTAGTGTGCATTACTTGTGTGTCTGGCACATGCAGCAAGTTGGATTCTTGTTCCTGAGCTTGTTGTAAGTGCACATTGGTGGTTTCTCCTCCTATTTGTGACCTGTTACTTGTCAGGATTGTGCATGTGCATGCTTGTGGTACACTGTGACACCATGTTCACTTGATGAGTGGTGTGGTGTCTCAGTCTTTGTCAGCTGATTGTCCCATTGATCCCAGTTATTGTTCATGTTTGTTTTTGGATGATGCGATTCTTGTTTGTGTTGGGGTATGGTGTCTGGGCATTGGCCCTGAGTGACAATGTTGTGTACTCCTGTTCTGTCTGTGGTCACATTGCCTTTCCACTATTTGGCTGCACATGTCTGGGCTTGTTGGACTTCTGTGGATGTTGTTTGTGAGCTTTGTGTTTGACTATTGTTTTTGTGTCAGCATTGGTTCAGGCATCCCTGAGTGCGAGTGTGAAATTTGTGGATGCACCACAGGGAGTGTGATTGGTTGTCATTGGACTCATAGGACATCATTTGTCCCATTCTGTGTGTTTCTCACAGGTGTTGTGTGCTGCAGGTGTGAGGTGGGTAGAGGAGGGGTATGTGTGAAGGTCCTACTTGTGTTTGACAGTCAAGGAGTGTGACAATGAGCCATGTGTGTTGTGCTGATGATATACACACGTCAAGTAAGTGGAGACAGATGTGTGGCTGGTCACTGTATGACTTCAGACACTTCCTATCATTTCTGTGCCTATGCATGGCCTGCCTTGATTTCTCCCTGAGTTGTTGCACAAAGCTCACTTTGGCTTAATTTCACTCACTGTGCCAGCCATGTCTGATTTGATGGCCTAAGAGTGGTGTGATATGTTCCTTCTCTTGCATGTGATGTACAGATGCTATGTGGCTTGCTCCATGGTTTTCCAGCACTGTCCACTTCACTTTTGGCTGGCCCATTTATTGTCCTCCATTGCTGCTGGCCTATGGTATGGGTATGTGGCTGGGTGTCAGTGTGGGGTGTTTGTGAGTGACTTGACAGGCAGTGTGAACAGCTCATTGGATATTCATAGGCAGTGTGAGTCTTCATTTTGTGATCATACTCAGTTAGCTTCACAGGAGTGGAATGTTGGTGTGAGGAGGAGGGTTGTCCAGCCCCTGAGCTTCTGTGCAGGGTGTTCCTCTTCACCCCCACCTTCCCAGTCAATCTCCCTTGTCCTTTGATGTGTGAGGTGCAAGGTCTGGCTACACCTGGCAGATTAATTGTGCAGGGGGGCACAGGAGGAGCACACAGCATGTTCCCAAATGGGTGTGGGAAGAGTAGTGTGGGAAGGGTGAAGGTGGAGCCCTGTGAATCTTTGCGGACTGCCCATGCCTGGCGAAGGCCCTGCCTACTGCATTGTGCGCAGGTTTTCCCGCGTCTTCACCGCTGCGGAGACGTGACCGGGACATTGCTGTGATTTCGAGGTTGATGAGTGACCCGGATGCGGAGGGGTGAGTTTCTGGCAGGTGGGAGATGTGTGGGTACACTGGGGGATGTGTTCCTGTCCCCACCAGAGTATCTGATGTGGACAGGAACCGTGTGTCGGCACAGGAGTTGTGTGTTGTGGTTGTGTGCGGAGTTGTGTATTTGCGTACCTGCTGCGTTGTCCGCGATGGTGCATTATTTTCTGGTAGTGGATAAGGTACAGCACCGGAAGGGCTTGGAGAGCTGGATCCATTGCGATCAGGACGGGGTGGAGGGTACCGGGAGTCTGGTTTCGCGCTCCGCTTTCGTGCTTCCGCCGTCTCTAGGTGGGTGGATTCTCCGCTGCGGTGTGATGGGCTGTTTGCGGCATCGTGATTTGTACGGCGGACGGAACGTCATTCCGCACAGCTGTGAGTCTCTATTGGCTCCCTCTGCTGCGGTGGCGGGTGCAAAAATCTGGCGGTTCACCTGACTCCGCAGCGGACGGAAAATGGGCTATGTTTGCCCATCGTAATATGGCGGGCGGGAGGACTGCTGCTGGAGTGCGGAAAAGGGCATTTTCCGCCACCGCCAGCACCGCGGATGTGCCTCTGCCCGCCATCGTAATCATCCCCTAAGAGTGGGGTCCAGCCCAAGGAATGACTGGTGAAAACCACTGAAAATCTTCCAGTTCTGGTGTGCAAAGATGACTTGGTCACCTTCTTGGTGATAGCCAAGTATTATAAAATATTTGTGCCAAATTTTGCTGGTCGCACCCATGCCCTTCAGTCCCTCTTTAAAAGATGAGTGAAACTTCCGTGGTCCCCTCAATGTGATTTAGAGTTTCAGCACATTAAGGGCGCTTTGAAGGGTGCTCCCTCTTTACAAAGCTTTGACACCATGTTGCAATCCATTCTGGTTACTGAAGCAAGTTCAAAAGGGTTGGTTGGGCACGGTACTCAAACAGGCAAAGGATGGGGGAGAGGATACGATTATGTTATTATCCAGGGCTTTGGTTGGTTCTGAGAACCATTATGCTGTTATCAAAAAAGAAGCTCTGTGCATATAGTGGGCTATTAAAAAGTTAAAGAAGTTTTTCTGGGGCAATACCTTTGAGGTTAGGTCTGATCACAAACCCCTGAAGGACGTTTTTTCCAAGAAAAAGTTGGGTACCATTTCTTTTATAATCTGCAAATGGGTTGTCGTGCTGCAGGACTATGAGTTTAAGGTTGAGTATATCCCAGGGACGGAAAAGAGGGTGGCTGATTGCCTGTCATGTTTAGTGTCAGTGCAGTCGGAAGCTGAAGCCAAGCTAGAAAATTACCCATGGGATTTGGATAAAATTAGAGTGTGTAAGGTCACTGAAGGTGTCGTCAGTGAGGAAGACTGGACTATTGTTGAAGGATGAAGTGCTACAAGAAGTGATCAAACTGGTCATCTGGGGCTGGTGGGCTAGAAGAGAAGTGGGTGAAGAAGTTCATAAATACTGGAATGTGAGAGAGGAGCTGTCTCTGAGTGGTAACTTACTCTGTGGAGGTATGAATCTGGTCCCTCCGGTTCTGGTCAGGGAAAGACTCGTTCATTTGGGTCATCAAGGTCACCAATGGTTTTCAAAAAACCATAGAAAGGATCAGGCTATATTTTTGGTGGCCTTGTATTGATATGTAGGTGGAAAGGGTTGTGAGAGATTGCTTGGCGTGTAGTACGAGTGATGAAATATGCAAGACTAGAGTGCAGTCGATGGTAATGAGGGAAACTCCGGTGAGGGTTGGGCAAGAGGTGGCCTTGGATATTTTGGGGCCTGCTAATAGCAAATCTGGTCATTCTTATGTATTCGTTTTAATAGATATGTTTTCATGATGGCCAGAGATGTACTTTACTCAAAGCATAGAAACAAACAAAGTCATTGGGTTTCTTGACAACATTTTTAGTAGAGAAGGTCTTCCTGAGTGCATTTTAATGGACAATGGGGTGCAACCAGTCTCTAAAGAGATGGAGGAGTTTTTATCAAAAAGGGGAATTAAATACAAGAAATGCTCTCTCTAGCATCCCAAGACAAACGGCATGGTGGCGAGATTCAACAGGGTGTTGAAGGAGTCCATTCAAATTGTGAAATCTCAAAACACAGATCGGAAGTGTGGGATCCTTGAGAGAGTGAAATTGTACAGACTTACACCTCATTCAGTCACAGGCAAAGTGCCTTTCGACTTGTTCAGAGGCAGGATGCCCAAGATGTTAATGTATCCATCTTGGATGACATACATGAATGTGGGTGTCTGCTCAAATAAAGTGAGGTGGGAAGATCCACAAGATGAGAAAATACAAAAAAGGGAACTTAACTTTGATGTGAGACATGCCGCTTTTAAAACTGATGCAAAAGTTGGTGATATGTAAAAACTAAAACTAAAACTAAACTAAAAAGTAAAAACTCCTCAGAAGAGTGGTACTTCAAAATGTTCTACCACATGTAGAGTTTTTTTTGCCAAGTATTTTTATTAACATTTTCTTAAGAGAAACACTTTGCGTGAATGTACATGTGAATAAGCATTGTTACATGTGCTTCCGATCTGCGGAACCATGGTCACATCTCCAGTTTGAGAGTTTTCTAATACATAGTATATTTGCTGCCATAAACGATGTCACCCATCCTTGCATGTCCTTTCACGTGAGGAAATATCTCCTTCCCTTTTGTTGCCAGTGTGTTAACTACTGGTTATGATATTGAATTACTAACTGGGGAGGTCTAACTGGGGTAGTGTTCTTATATTTCAGGGTATAAGAGTCAGACAGGGTTTCGAGGCTACTGTGTGTCCTTCTTATGCTTATGAGTAATGTCAATGGGTCGGGAACCTGCCCAGCCGTCGCCGTCTATCTGATTGGCGTAGTATGTGGGTGATTGCATCGTCGTGCCCTGTTATGTACTTGTAGTTGTGTGGGAACTATCGTGTGTGCTGCCAATCTGGGTCTGTGGTTGCGAGTTTATCGGGGTTTGTGGCGGGGTATCGGAATTGCTTGGTATTGTTTGCTGTTTGAATTGATGTAGCAATAGGGTCCACTCCATGGACATGGGGTGCTTACGTATCCCCCTTACCTCCTCCTCCCGGAGCGTTTCCTCCTCCGCTGCTGCCCATTTGTTCACTGCTCCCACCCAGGCTGCTATCGGGGGTCCCCCAGGTGCTCGCCAGTGCATAGCTATGCCTCTTTTTGCTAATAGTGTGGCTAGCGAGGCAAAACAAATTGGTACTTTGTGCTGTTTCCGTCTCCGGAAGATTCCAAGTGCGCAGGCCTCCCATGTGTCCATGTTAGGCAGACCCGTGAGTTCCCTAAGTGTCTCGTGGATAGTGTGCCAGTATGGACCTATTGTAGGGCAGGCCCAGAACATATGGTAGAAGTCTGCGTCCAGTATTTGACATCTGGGGCAAAGGAACAGAGTGGATGGATAAAATCGCTGGAGTCGCGCTGGCGTTTGATACGCTCTGTGTAGAATGTAGAACTGTATGTTCTTAAAGCGTGTGTTTCGGGAAACCTTTTTGGGATATTCGAGCGCTTGTTCCCATTCCTTGTCGTGCAACTGGCGACAAGCTCGTCCTCCCACTTTACCCGCAGTGCATCCAATGGTTTATTGAGAAGCTCCCGTATGGCTTTATAGAGCCAAGTGACCAGGTGTCGACCCGTCCCCATGTGCATGATTGCGTGAAGGACCGGGTGTGTTGTTGGTTCTCCCTCTGTCAGATCATGTATTGAACTGTAACTTTCTATGATTTGTCTGTGAAGTAGAAATTGGCCAGGGGGAAGGTCATAGCCTTCCACAAACTGGTGGAACGGTCGCAGTTGTCCGTCCTCGAATAAGGATTCTATCTCGGTGAGGGAGTGCTCTGTCCATATGCGGAGCATATTGGTCGTGTAATACTCCTCTCGTCTGGGCCAGCCCACTAACGGCAGTAAGGGAGAATACAGTGGCACCCCCACGGACATTCTGTGCATCCTCTGCATGCATTTGCGAGCCACCGATACCTGTATTGGGTGCGTGCGTCGCGGTTTAGTGCCGGGCAGCAGCAAGCGGCAGAGTTCTGGTGTGGGTGTGGTGCCTGTTACTGCGTGGGTCTCCCCCATGTGCCTGCCCGCCGTCCAATAGGATAGCCACTGCAGTTGCGCCGCCAGAAAGTATGACTCGAAGGAGGGTGCGCCCAGTCCTCCTTGAGTAGTAGGCAGTTGTAACTTGACCAGTGCTATTCTATGTCTGCCCGCTCCCCAAATTAGTGAGCTGAGTAACGAGTCTAAGTCCTTGAAAAAAGCTTGGGGCGGGATGACCGGTATGTTTGTAAAGTGATACAAGAGACGTGGGACTATGATCATCTTTGCTAGGGCCACACGTCCTATTGGAGCTAAGGGAAGGGTCTTCCAAATCCTACTGCTGACCTGATCCCGGCCAGAACTTTACGGTGATTGCCTTCAAATAGGTCAGATGGGGAGTGATACAGGTGAACCCCAAGGTATCGGGGGGCGCTCGCTCTCCATGTTATGCTCTGCTCCCCTAACTGAACCTCCTGAGGGGGAAGGTCTGGGTGCAGCAGGTAGACTGTGGACTTATCCCAATTCACTCTGAGCCCGGATGCCTCTGCGAATTCTTCTAGTGTCGTCCCTATGGACGTCAGATCTGCGGTGATGTCCCGTACATATATTAAAAGATCATCCGCGTACATGGAGACACTATGTGTGGTGCCCGCAATGGGGATGGCCCATTCCTCCCCCTCCCGGCGTAACCATTTTGCAAGGGGCTCTACCGCTAGGGCGAACAGTAGGGGCGAGAGTGGGCAGCCTTGTCTCTGCCTCTCTCCACTTGAAACTCGGTCGATATGTATCGTCCCATGCATACTCGCGAGGTAAGTTTAGTGTATAAGAGGCGTGTATATGCTAAACGTGTCGGGCCTATCCCTGTTTGTTGTAGGACCGTGAATAGGTATGGCCACGTAAGGGTATCAAAGGCCTTCTCAAGATCTAAAATGAGACAGGCTGCTCTGGGGAACGTGGTCCTCGCCTGATCCTGCACATGGAATAATCGGCGCAGGTTTTGGGAAGTGTTCCTCCCCGGGACAAATCCGCATTGGTCTGGGTGGACCAGTGGTCACAGGATTTGCGTGTAGCGGTCCGCTAATATCTTCCCTAGTATCTTACAGTCAGCGGATAGCAATGTGATGGGCCGATATGAGGTCAGCTGTTGTGGGTCCCGGTTTGGTTTCGGGAATGTAACTAAGACTGACTCCCTAAGGGATCCCGGAAGCTCGCCCTTGTCTAGCGCGTCTGCGAACACCTCCACGAGGCGGGGGACCAGCTGGGGGGAGAAGGTCGCGTAATACTCCAGGGGGAGACCATCCTGCCCTGGTGCTTTGTTACGGGCCAGGGCATGGATTGCATGGGTAATGTCTGTAGATTGGATCTCCGTGTCTAGTGCAGATTTCTCTGCCGCTTCTATTTGTGGCAATGTCAATGGGTCGAGAAAGTTGTTTACTGCTTCCTGCCCGGCCCGTACTGGGCTTCTGTATACTCTAGTATAGTACTGTTGGAATGTTTGGAGTATCTCTACCTGGGAGCGCACTAAGGTACCGGTGGGGTCAAGTATTTCCGTAATGGGTTTGATTTCAGTATCCTGTCGGGCTAGTCATGCTAGTAGTGTTCCTGTTTTATCCCTCTCCTTGTGTACCCTGGTTGCGTATGCTCTGAAGTTGTATTTGCGTAAGTCTGAGGCGGCGGCTGCATGGGCTGTTTTTGCTTCCGCTACCTGAGCTATGGTCGCCCTACTCGCATCCTCCTTTTTTGTTAGGGTTGCTAGTGACTGTTCAGCTTGTGTCATTGCGCGTTCCAGTGTTCTCTTTACCCCTGCAATTTGTTTTATGCATTCTCCCCGGGCTACTACCTTGAATGCATCCCATTCAATTAATTTGGACGTCGCTGTTCCCACATTCGTAGAGAAATATTCTCATATGCTGTGTCCCTGGTCGTGTTTAAAAACCTGGTCCGTCAGGCAGTCCCGTGGTAATCTCCAGGTGGGCACTGGGGGGTGGGGAGGTCTCCAGTGTAGTCTTAAGATATGGGCGTCGTGGTCAGAGAGGACCCGGCCTAGGTAATCTACATACTGAATTTTGGGGATTAACGATGTTGTGCATAGGAATCTATCTAGTCTGACCCGTAGATTGTGTGGGATGGAGTGAAATGAGTATAGTCTTTCCTGCGGGTGGCGGTCTCTCCATGCGTCCATGAGCACCCAATGTGCCACCCATGTTTGATAACGTTCCGTTTGCTTGCAAGCGGGCGAGTGTGCAGGCGGAGGGTGGGAGCGATCTAGTGCAAGATTCAATACACAGTTATAATTGCCCCCCAATATCCATGGTATAGATGCGAATTGGGCTAGAACTCCTGTCAGGTGTTCCCAAAAACGGTCTTGTTCGGTGTTTGGGGCATATATGCTACCCAACAGTATCGGCTGTCCGTCAAGGAGGCCCTCTAAGAGTACATATCTCCCCTTTTTGTCCACCGCTCGTCGGAGTTCTTGAAATGGGGTCCCTGGTCTGATCCAGATCAATGCCCCTCGTGCATAAGCGGAATATGACGTGGCACATATGGTCCCCCGCCATCTAGCCCGTAGCTTGTCTGTCTCACGTATGGTTAAGAGAACAATCTGTGCATTTTGACGTTTGGAGTAGGAATAAACCGCGTAGCGCTTACTCGGTGTATGAAGGCCTCTAACGTTCAATGTCAGGAGGCTAATATCTGTAGTTGTTACTCTGGGTGTCATGTCGTGGCTTCTGTGGGGGCTGGTGGGGCCGGTCCCGGCTGGGTCAGTGTGTCCGGTGTTTCCCAGTCGACATAGTGTTCCCGTAGATAGTGCAGAGCTACCTGTCTGTGTGGTGTTGTGAACCAGTAATGTAGGGGATTGTGGGGAGGGAAGGTTGAACTCAACATGGGGATCACGTCCCAACTTTGGGGACCCACCGCACGTGGCGGTACGTCCAAACTAGACATACTATGTTAACGTTAATTCGTCATAACCAAGGGGGGGGGATCGTGGCCTCTGGTGCCGGTGATATATATTCTGGTCCGCCCTATGTGATCAGTGTGCCGTGTATATATGGTGCCGGCTATTCTCGCCATTAATGTGTGTTGGAGCCCAACTGTAAAGCTATGGTGGTCTATCCTGAGTCCACTCGGGGTGGTTTGGGGGGGGTGCGTGCGTGTGTGTTCTCTATCTCTCCCCTGGACTGTGATAGGGTGCATATGGTGCATTACAGATCTTACCACAGCATAACATGCTACTTAAATGAAAGTGTCCGCAGTTTGTGGGGTCACCTCTGGTGGGGTAACCGAGCCGTACCTGGATGTGGCGGTGTCGTCTACTTCGTCTTTGGAGGTGAAGATGTGAGGACCCTCTCTCCGTCCGAGCTTCCCCCTGCTGGCCCTATTTCCACCGCCGCTTGCAGGGCTCTCCGACGTTCCTCAACGATTTGTTCAAGGTTTGGGGGGCCCCTCCCTGACGTCTCCGAGCAGGATGCGGTCTGTCCTTGGCTCACTCTGTTCGACTGATGAAGTTTACCTTTGGGGCCTCGGTTGTCGTGATGATTGGCTCGGGATTTCCCTGTTTGTAGATGCTGTTCCACCCAGTCGTAGGTGTCCTTGGGAGACGTAAAAAAGCTGGTGCGTCCATCATGCATTATTTTAAGCCGTGCCGGGAAGAGTAGGGAGTATTGTATCCCTTTTTTTCGAAGCGACCGTTTGACTTCTAGGAATGTTGCTCATTGCCGTTGCACCGTGCGGGAATAATCCGGGAACAGTATGACTGTCTTGTCTTCGATCTGTAGGGGTCCTTTTTGTCGGGCCGCTCGGAGCACTGCATCCCTATCACGGAAGTGCAGGAGTTTTAGCAGGAGTGGCCGAGGCGGGTTTCCCGGCGGTGGCTTCCGGGCTGGCACCCTGTGTGCCCTTTCCACCAAAAAGTATGGGGTCTGTTCTGTGACCGGGGTGAATGACTTGAGCCATGACTCCACACACTCAATAGGGTTAGGATCTTCCACTCCTTCCGGCAAGTTGACCACCCGGATATTGCAGCGCTGGGAGTGGCCTTCTAAATCGTCCGTCTTTTCCTCTAGGGTCTTGACCCTGCGTTGGAGTTCAGTCAGAGTTTCCTGGTGAGATTTTATTTGAGGTTCTAGGGTTTTCAGAACCTGGTCTCCTCGCGACACTTTATCCGACAATTTCCGATGGTCGTCTCTAAGCAGATTGAAGTCTGTGGCTAGTGCTATAATCTATCCTCCATCGTTATGCGCGAGTGTTCAATTGCCGCCAAAACTTTGTCCAGTTTGTCGGACATGGATGCTGATGTTGCGGCGTCCTCTTCTGTTCCGGGATGTTTCGTGGCCGGGGAGGATTGTCTTGTGTGGGCAGGTGTCTGCGGGTTCCCGACTGCGCGCTGTCTACCCATTCTGAAGGGGCACCGAGGATTTGCCTGTTGGCTATGCCCTGACTCGCTTGTTCGCTCTGTGGCGTTATCCTTGTGGTGCGTTCTCCCCCCGGTGGCTGGAGGGTTCACGGCTTCCCTCTGCTTTGTGATGGCTCAGCCGCCTCACCGTTGCGCTCTTTCTCCGTCATGCGACCCTATTCAGCTCACACGCCGCGCCTCGGGTCCTGGCGCCGAGCACCGTGTCCGTCTCAGCGAGACCGTAGGTCTAGAGGATGGGAGGAGGGCGGTTGTAGCCCCTGCGTCTCTCTGTTAGTCCACTTGTGGGGGCCCCTGTGTTGCAGGCGGTGAGAGGGGTAGGGGGGGGAAATTGCACCGTGTCCCTGTTGATGATCAGGTGGTTGGGGGGGTGCACTGGGCGTGATGTGGCCCCCAGTGTTGCGGGGCGCAGGGAATGTCACTGTCCCTGTGTCAGCTTTACGTGTCCGATGCTTGAGTGGTAGTGTAGGGCCCTCTGCTCTCGTGTCTTACGCCAGCCCGCTCCTGGGTGGGGAAACTGTCCTCCTAATTCCTCCCGCGCAGACTATGCGCTCTGCAGTGTCTTCCTCACCATCGGGCCCCTTTCCTGCGCTCCTTGCGTTGGGGCTTAGGGTCGGTGGGCCAGTGTCTACGGCGTCTTTACTGTGCTTGGGCTCGTGACCCTTTAGTGAGAGTTCGATTGCACTCTTTGAGTAGTTGCGGGCAGTTCCCTGCAATCGCACGCCAGTGGTGTGTGATCCCCTTAACCAGCAATCTCCCCCATTCACCTTGATTAGCTGTGAGGAGTTGCCGTCGTCTCTTATGCTGCAGCAGGGGTGCTACAGCTCCGGTCCCGTATCTCCAGGCGCCGCCATCTTGAGGATCAGACCTCTAATGCCTGCGGGCTGCTCACCGGGTGGTGCTTGCTGCTGCTACCGGGTGACTCCCCAGCGATCTGCTGGCTTTGCTCCGCTCCCGCCATCGAGGTCGGTGTTGTCTCACTCCAGTGTGGGCTACGGGTCTTTTCATCACCGTGGTGGAGCTCTATTCGCTGGACGCCGCCATTTTTTCGCGGTCCGTCCGCTAGCCGGTCTCGCCCCCGGGCCGGTTCTGCATCCCTTTCGCTCCGATCCTGACAGTGGTAAGTGCAGGGGCTCCTCGTTGTCTCCCAGATCGCCCTGTCTCAGCAATATGGGGTCGCCGGCACCTGGAACTGTCTCCTGCTCGGGCTGTCGGACGGAGCTCTATTCAGACGCGTCCGCCATTGCGGCTGCCGAAGTAACGCCCCAAACCACATGTAGAGTTATCATGTTATTCCATAACTCAGTGTGGTTAAATGATAACCACATCTTGAATTTGAATAGAATTGCTGTTGTTAACTCTGGGTTATCAAATCACTCAAATTCTGAGGAAATAACTCTTGTGACGAACTTGAGCTGAGAAGATGCAAACAATGGTTGTTCATCCAAAACAAGGACAAATATGTGTTCAAAGGGAAATGGTATGTAGATTTGCTGTAGGTGTGTTTTATTCAATTGACATCAGAACTCTGTCTTGCATTTTATTGTAATAAGTTTTCCCTTTACAAACTTTGGTGTAAATTGTATTTACTCTTTTGCATATGTTTTGTTAAAATTTAGTTTGCCAATTTGTTTAAAGAAATATTAAGAGAAGATGTGTGCTATCTTGGTTGTGAGTTAGTTAACAAGCAGAATGCATGACTTCATTTATTCTAAGAATGAGTGATGTATTAGAATGGTAAAGGGCTCTGGAATGGGCTCATAAGTCAGTTGGTGGCTGGTTGTTGTGATGTATAGGGGCATTTCCTATGTACCGCAGTACCCCATTAAAACTTCTCTACCCTAAGCTATTTGTGTGGTGTCCTGCTTTTCCACACAGGTACCCCCCATTAAAAGTAGGCAGTATGTTCAAAATCTTCTAAACTCTTTATAATGACCAAAGAAGAGGGATAAGGCAAAATGTGCTGCCTACTAGAACCCACATTATGATGTCTCAAGAGACTGTGCCCTAGCCAATTCTGCTGCTAAAAATGCAGCCTTGTCTACGACTGCTGCTGTTGCCATGTACATTGTAAAAATTGACCTGTTTCCTATAGCTTGAAGAAGCAGGCCTCCGAAATTGAAAAACAAGCCTGGAACATGCAACAAGGTAAAAGAGATAATGAGATAATGTGGGGGTGGGGGGGGGGGGTTGAGACAACTCTGTTTGTGTGGTTGCACCAAAATTTTAACTGGTCATCAGGTTGTACAACAGGGCAGCCCATGTTGGTAGGTGCAGAATGTTACATGCCACTGCATCCCATTGGTATGCACCCTTCTTTTCTTCCACATTCCCAAGTTATAGCCAGTCCTGTGCCACCTGCCTGTCTATCAATGCTGGAAAAAGGATTAAGGCCAACCTGCCGCTCACTGTCCACCTTGCGGCCCATTTTCCACATCCAGGTGATTTTACACAACTACCTAAATGTGAGAATTATTCTTATGTACGCATTGTTGCTTGTATGTTCTCTAGATAAGTGGAAGCATAACACTCTGCCCGCAATAATGCCATCACTGTCATCAAGTAATTACTCACAGATTTTAATCTTAGATTCTGAATGCCAAGATGGATTAGCAGTGACCAGGGGACACATGTTATTTCTGTATTAGTACAGGTGGTTTGTAAGGATTTAGGAATAGATCAGCACTTCCATTGTGTATATTACAGAGTCAATGGGTAAAGTTGCTAAAAGTGATGGGACCCTGAAGAATAGGATACCTAAGATATGTTCAGAGACACAGCTAAAATGGCTTGATGCTTTGCCACTAGCTTGTAATGTTTAACACAGATCTCTTCACAGAGGACTAAGCGAATCCCATATTAGATAGTCATGAGCTGATCCATGATTTTACCCTCAAACCCTCCAGTGCGGTCTTCAAAATTAGATCTGCAGTTAAATGATGATGCTGTGTTACAATATTGCAGAAAGCTTATACAATGTCTCTCCTGATTGCATTCTCAGGTGTGAGGTACCTTACCTGGGTGTCCTACTGAGGCCTGCCGTTTTCTCCAGCCTGGATATTGGGTTTATATCTGAGTGACCCAGAGGAAAACTGTCTTATAGCCCATCTGGTGTGGTCTTTTCTAAGTCTTGCTCAACACTAACATTGCTGTTAAACATCAAGGCCGTACAATTTGTATGCACTCTTCCCACTACATGTAAGTTGGTCTTTCTAGAGACAGCCATGCTCCTGCTGCTGATCTGAGGGCTGGGGCTGTTCCTGTAGCATCCAATGACACAGGCTCATCATCTGTCAGTGGGCCATGGTCTTGTGCCCTCCTCCCCTGCCTGCTTCCCTACCACATGATGGTGCCCGACAGCCTCTTATCATTTCTGCCTCTGTTCTCAGTAAGCAACCTTCCCCTTCCAGATACCAGATTCCTCTGTGAGTCTAGCCTACTATATTCATCTTTGTCCTGAGTATCTGGTTGATGGTGGGAGTACATCCTAGTGGAGGGATGGGGGGTTATTATCAAACAGAACATTGCTTAAGCTCCCCTGGTCTACAACAGCCGCTCAGCTTAGAAGGGTAACTCCTATGTGTTGCTGCTGGAAAGTAAAGACAGACTGTTAACTCTTCCTCTTGCTGGATTTGTAAATACTTACCTTGCAGATGAAGGAGACAGCCGCACTTTGATCAGAGTGCTAAGCAGTTTAATAACACATTCCCATCTTCAGCACAGACTGCTAGAATGTGCTGAAATCCCCCCCAATTCTTTCCCAGGCCTTGAAAAGTTAAATAATCTCTTTAATCATAACATTCCAGACATGACTCATCTCACAATGACTTACTAAGTAATTATTTGTGAGCATTGAGAAGCAAATGCCTCCAGTACCTTTGTTGGACACAGTAAATGTAATCTTACAGCAGAGATCATTCCTTCCAACTCACCTCATTTTGAGTATTGCCTTCCTCATGGACTGTTGTTTCTCAAGTGTGGCCCCCTAGGTGGTCATACATATATCATTTGTGGTTTATAAGTCTACCCTTGGCTGCCTCTAGATTGATCAGGAACTTGCCATCCCAGGTATGTTACTCCAGTCATAAGACTTTTGATGATCATCTCTTAGAACAAAAGAGGGTTAGGAGGGCTATGTCAGCTACCCTTAGATTTTTTCTCCGCTCTGATACCCATGTATGTAATGACTGTGGCTTTCGATTAAAGAAATGCAGAGATCTTTGAAAAGACAGTGAATTCCACAACAATAGCTGTAGATTACCTTTTAGCGGCCAATGGGGCTGAGGGTCTTTACAATCTTGGGGACTGAATTTGGCACCCACCTTCCCAGGACTTCCCTCAATATACATCAGCTGATAGATAATATTTAGCAGAGTGTAAGTAAATGACCCAAGATACAAAGTGTCCCTGACTTGCACACAAACTGCATCTGAGAGTGCCTGGAAGGGGCGGGTGCTCAGCCCTTGGGGCATGGAGGGATTTGAGTCTGTCATTGGTACCATTCTGATTGTGGTTGTCATCTGCGTTCCTATTAGGTTCATCTTGAGCATCATCCAGTGCTGATGCAGAAATAAAACCATTGGCAATACTTTTACACTTACTAATCCCCAGGATGATGAGGGAAGTGATCATGATGAAAAAAGTGTTAAAATTGTATTCTCTCAAATTGGTCTAAACAGACATTTTTAATATCAGATAAAAGTGGAGGCTGTGAAAACATACTCAGATCATATTGCATTATGCTTATATATTTATATATTATATATACATGGAACGAAATGTGAATCATTTTATATAAATATATATGCATATATGTATTGATGTTTGAGTCGCTCACAGTTAAATAAACCACAGTGAAAAGACCTACAGGAGTGCTGATGTCATCTTTGGAGTAACGAGGTGAAGTTGTATATATATATATATATATATATATATATATATATATATATATATATATATATATATATAAATATCCAAAAAAGATTCCTCCCCACCAAGGAAAGAACCGGAGGGACACAGCGGGGGACCAATAAGACCAGCTTTAATGCAGCAACTGGAGGCATGACGCGTTTCGGCATGTGTGCCTTAATCATATGCCAATCACCAAACACCAACACCAGCCGCTTTACAAATGTTCCATCTCGCTCCCATTGGTGGAAACCCAGCTGAGGCGATTTTTCTCGCGCGCTGTGACGTGGCCTCCTTCAGCAGACCACGACTCCCAGAAGGCACCATCCCGGCCATCAGGTAAGCGCTGCACTGTCGCCCCTTTGTAACCTTTAGTGAGTGCTGGCGATCCATGCGAAGCGTTAATAGGTGCAGTTTAAAATAAACTTATAGTGTCCTTGCGGCATAAAGCATCTCTCCTTGGCCCCCAAACGTCTCACCGCATGATCCAGGCTCTAATGTCATCGGAGACTCTGCTGCAATGAGTAAGTCTCTCCGTGCAGTGCACGGACTGCAATCACAGCGAAAATCCACTGTTCCTGGGTGCGGGTGCCGGAGCAATCCAATCCCTTGGAAAAGAAAAACAGCTGAACAGGAGAACAGCAGCGCCCCTGAAGCTCCGGCCACAAACGAGACGGGTCCCCCAACCACGCCTGGAGCCTGCCCGGAAATATCCAAAAAAGATTCCTCCCCACCAAGGAAAGAACCGGAGGGACACAGCGGGGGACCAATAAGACCAGCTTTAATGCAGCAACTGGAGGCATGACGCGTTTCGGCATGTGTGCCTTAATCATATGCCAATCACCAAACACCAACACCAGCCGCTTTACAAATGTTCCATCTGTCTCCCATTGGTGGAAACCCAGCTGAGGCGATTTTTCTCGCGCGCTGTGACGTGGCCTCCTTCAGCAGACCACGACTCCCAGAAGGCACCATCCCGGCCATCAGGTAAGCGCTGCACTGTCGCCCCTTTGTACCCTTTAGTGAGTGCTGGCGATCCATGCGAAGCGTTAATAGGTGCAGTTTAAAATAAACTTATAGTGTCCTTGCGGCATAAAGCATCTCTCCTTGGCCCCCCAAACGTCTCACCGCATGATCCAGGCTCTAATGTCATCGGAGACTCTGCTGCAATGAGTAAGTCTCTCCGTGCAGTGCACGGACTGCAATCACAGCGAAAATCCACTGTTCCTGGGTGCGGGTGCCGGAGCAATCCAATCCCTTGGAAAAGAAAAACAGCTGAACAGGAGAACAGCAGCGCCCCTGAAGCTCCGGCCACAAACGAGACGGGTCCCCCAACCACCATATATATATATATATATATATATATATATATCAAACGCAAACACACTCCTTCTGGACTGCATGGGACCCATGGAGAGTGGCGAACACGCCGGCGGAGCACACCGGCTGTCTCAATCCTTCCGTACAACTCGCAATTCCGCGCGCTCTCAGAAAAGGAGGACTCTGTGGTCGTAGTGTCCACTGCTGTGTTTATTCACAACGCGTTTCGCTTTCCCTGAAAGCTTGATCACGTGAACCGTGCAACCAATGAGGGCAACAATTATAGAGTCAATGGCAATGAAAATAAACAACGGACATACATATGATTGGCGGCAGCCATCTTGGAATGGTTAGAAACTAAGTAATACATTCCTGTTGTAATACACACATGGATTGTAGATGTATCAGACAGTCAATTGTAAAATACAAATTACAAAATACAAAACGATGTGCCCAGTCAGTAGTGACAGAGATCGAAATTAGACATGCTAATGGTTAGCGACAAAATGCACAACTATGTGAAACATTTATATGTAGTCCAATAATGTTACAAGTGAAATAGGCTACTCCGCACCCGGTCTTCTAAAATACATAGCGGCTGTGCCTATAATCCTCTAATCAAAATAATACTTAATACATCTCTCTACCAGCTAAAAATTATGTATATAACCGTGTCTGTAAGACATACTGCTGATAAGGTGTCAGATGTTAAAACTGTACGGTATATGTGTTAACATGAAGATGTCCCAAGGTCACCAAATACCTCCGCCACAAAGCTTTTACCTAAGCTCGACCAGTGCCAAATATGGGATAATGAAAGTATCAACAATAAGATGGATCCCCAAGTGGGAGATGTCGTCATCCGTATAGACAACACTCAAGTCAGCCAAGCAGTGTCATCGTTCATTGTCAATAAAGTTACATGGTTGTGAGCAAAATACACTGCTCAACACGCGGTCTTCTACGATGCAGAATGGCTGTGCCTGTGCTCACCTATGTAGCGCGTAAGCATAATTTCAGACACGTGGTGAACCCAGAAAAAAGTATATGTACTCTCAAAACAACAGCTGCGTAAAAAACATATGTACCCTCCTGCATCAGACTAGTTGTAAGTGAAATACAACAACATCCTATGCAGTAATCCTATGTGCATATGGGCAAGTGCCCAATATATATCAAATACATATACGCAAGTCCAGTTGGAACACCATCATAGCCACAAACTCAAAAAAACGTTACCGACATACTTCAATGTGACAATGTGCTCATGAAGAGAAAAAGGGTAGGTGGCCCGTGCTGGTGAATACTGGTGAATGGGCCCCTTCCTTTCCTCCTGTGAACAAAACAAAAGAACAAAGTGATTAAAACCAGGATCATCTGTCCTGTAATATTAACATAATATAACATCTACTCAAAACCTTACATTCATAAAACTTGCTCAAAATTCCAATGCTTAAATAGTCATTATTATGGAAGAAAGATCAAAGATTGACGGAGATAATAGAAGAAAAATGGGAGAAAACTTATACAAAAGAAATGAGGAGAAAAAATATATATAAATACGAGAGAGAATAGGGGAAAGGGGAGAGGGGGAAGGGGGGGGACAGAATGATCTAGTTTTTGAGAGGCGGAACAACTAACAAATTACGCGAGTATGACACACCCCGCAATGTCTCATGACCACTATTGTTCTTTCAAGTGTATTGAGAGTTCTTCCTCTTGATTCAATCCTCCCGGGTTCTTGGTTTGGAAGTCTATGATGTATCTAGACTCCCTTTGTCTCAGATGCAAAACCCTGTTGCCACCTCTAGGATGTTTCACTATCTGCTCCAAGATAAGCTAACTCATCTCTTTGGTATTGGAGAAATGTTTATCCCTAAAATGGCGTGCCACAGGGTATTTGGGATCAAAGTTGGTGATGGCCCTACCATGCTCTAAGATGCGCTTTTTGGCCATACACATGGTACTCCCTATGTACCAAAGTTTGCAAGTGCATTCTATGGCATATATCACAAACGTGGAGCTGCACGTGAGGAATTGGGTAAGTTCTTTACTAACACCATTGTACACAACCTGTTTGTGAAACTTGCTGTTGTTACATGCCTTGCAGTGGCCACACGGGTAGAAACCCTTGAGACCATGTTGTTGTCTTTGCGGATAGGTGGTGATGTCACTATGTACTAACATATCCCTGACATTCCTACCTCTCCTATATGTTATACTAGGTCTATCAGGGATAATGTCACCAATGACATTATCA
This sequence comes from Calotriton arnoldi, assembly GCA_963921515.1. Taxonomy (NCBI): domain Eukaryota; kingdom Metazoa; phylum Chordata; class Amphibia; order Caudata; family Salamandridae; genus Calotriton; species Calotriton arnoldi. The sequence continues at coordinate 202,381 of CAWUFW010005114.1, forward strand.
CTTTTGAGGATATCCCAATTTCTGGTCACAATCCGTTTGATGTTACAGGCATCAGAACTGAATGTCATGATCATTCTCGACTTGTTGTCCTCAGTGTCATGATTCTCTGGCTCATCTGAAATGGTCGATGTTCTATCTACCAACCCCGCTCTCTCACATGCTCTCTTAAGCACCCATTTGGGATAACCTCTCTCTCTAAAGCGCTTTACAATGTTGTTACTTTCCAGCTGGTAGGTTTCATCAGTGTTACAATTCCTTTTAGCCCTCAGCAGTTCCCCATAGGGGATACTCCATTTGAGGGTCTCGGGATGACTGCTGAGGGCATGTAGAACACTATTGCCGGCGGTGGATTTCCTAAACAGAGATGTGTGTACTGTCTTCTGTTTAACTTCCAGTTTGACATCGAGATACTCAACATCAGTCCTGCTGATGTTGCCACTCAAGATGATATTCTGATCATTCTCATTGAGTTTCTTGATAAACTCACGTGCCTCATCTTCAGACCCTCTCCAAATAATGAACAGGTCGTCGATGTAGCGAAGCCACATCGACACATGTTCAAAATCAGATTGAAGAGCAGGGTGGACCAAAATGCTCTCCTCCCAGCGTCCCATAAAGAGATTCGCAAAACTGGGAGCGAAACACGATCCCATGGCTGTCCCGGTCACCTGCCGGAACAGAGTACCGTTGAACATAAAGATGTTGTTGGTTAAACAGAACTCTGTCATATCCAACAACATCTGTGTATGCTCTCTAAATCTCACCGGTCTGGCATTCAGGTAGTGCTTGCAAGCCTCCAACCCCTGCTGATGATTAATGATGGTATAGAGGCTATGCACATCTAAGGTGATAAACAGTGATTCATTATCCCATTCTAGATCCTCTATCTTCTTGAGGAAATCCTTTGTATCCCTGATGTAACTGGGTAGATTGATCACATACTCCCTCAAAAAATGATCAATATATTTGGAAATATGCTCAGCTACGCTACCTCTTGATGAAACAATGGGACGCCCGGGAGGTCTAATGGGGTCCTTATGCACCTTTGGGAGAAGGTAAAGTACTGGGAGGACTGGAAAATCTCTTTTGAGATAACCATACTCCTCCCATGTAAGAATACCTTTATCCTTCCACATCGTGAGCAAATCCCAAATAGTCGTAATGCTCATATTGTAACTGTCAGTGTTGACAGGTTCATAAAAATTCCTGTCATCAAGTTGTCTGCCTGCTTCCATGATGTATTGTTCTCGATCAAGGATGACAACATTGCCCCCTTTGTCTGCCGGTCGAATGACAATGTTGTCATCCTCCATGAGAGATTTGAGGGCCTGTCTCTGATTGTATGTGAGATTGGTGTCACCATTCATGTTGTATCTCCTATTTTTGTGTCTGGAATCATTCAACGCTTTACTAACACACTCGTGAAAAGTATCAATGCTATCATGAGGTAGATTGGGCATAAAACTAGACTTGGGTTTAAAATTGGTGACCGAGGAGGCATCAGTAGTAATATCCAACTCAGCAAGTAATTGTGTTGGGGTGATGTCCTGGTCTGTTGTCACATCACTCTGACCTAATTCTAGCATAGTATTCAAAACATCAATACCCCCAATGTTGAAATTACAGTTAGCGTTGTCAGTATCTCTACATGCAACTCTACTGCTGTCACTACCTTTAAGTTTATGCCATTTTGTGAGTTTAAGTTTTCTGACATATTTAAAGAGATCAATTCTTACGTCTGTATAATTCGAGGAGTAAGAGGGACAGAAGGAAAGTCCAAGACATAAAGTCCTTTTCTCAATGTCACTCATAGATCTTGTTGAAAGGTTAATGATGGTTTTATTGACCATTGTGTCATCCATCAATAGGCTCTTCTTGCGCATATATATATATATTCAATGAAAAAACCAAAGGTTACAGGTATGTTATATTTAGGCTTCAAATTCACTCGTATAAAACCAGAGAAATTCATCAGGTATAGTTACATGAGCTAACTATAACTTACGCCCCCATAATGCACTTCTTATGACCTAACATATTACATCACTCATGACATGGTCAGTGACATCACTGATGAGATCACAGATGACATCTCAAATGACATCACTGATGACATCATCCATTAAGTGGGAGTGTTTTCTAAAGGTTTATGAGTGTTAAGCATATATAATAAACAACTACATTACTTCAATTAGTAGTTAGTGTACTAGTAATGAGTGATGCTATTTCTAACATATATTATGTGAGTGGCTGTATGACTGTGTGTACCCGTATGTGAGTGGGTGTCTGAGTGGCTGTATGGGTGTGCGAGTGGCTGTGTGTTCATCTGTATAAGTGAGTGAGTCAATGTGTGAGTGGCTGTATGGATGAGTAAATGGATATGTGAGTGGCTGCATGGGTGGGTCAGTGGGTGTGAGTAGCTATATTAGTGTGTTAGTGTGTGTGAGTGAGTGGGGTTGTTAGTGTATGGGTGAGTGAGTGGGTATGTGAGTCATGTAAAGGTTAGTGATGGGGTATGTGAGTGGCTGTATGGGTGATTGACTGGGTGCATGAATGCTGTATGGGTGAGTGAGTTAGTGTATGGGTGAGGAGTGAGTGAATATGAGAGTGCCTGTATTGGTGTGTGTGATTGTGTCACTGACTGCATAGGTGAGTGAGTACATGTATTAGTATCTGTATGAGTAAGTGAGTGGGTGTGTGACTACATGTATTGGTGAGTGAATGGCTGTATGAGTGACTGGATGAGAAAGTGAGTATGTGTGTGAGTAGATGTATTGGTAGCTGGTTCAGTGTGTGAGTGGCTGTATAAGTGTCTGTTTGTCTAAATGGCTGGATGTGTCAGTGGCTGTACTGGTGAGTGAGTGGGTGCATAAGTGGCTGTACGGATGAGCTATTGGTTGTGTGAGCAGCTGAATAAGTGAGTGGATCTGTGAGTGGTTCTATGGATCAGTGAGTGGGAGTGGGAGTACTTGTAAGGGTCTGTGAATGGGCATGTTAGTGGTTGTGTGGCTGTGTGTGTGAACGTATGAGAGGTTGTATGGGCGTGTGAATGGTTCTGTAGATGATGTCATCAGTGATGTCATTTGAGATATCATCAGTGATGTCATCAATGATGTCATTGACCATGTCATGAGTGATATAATATGTGAGATCATAAGCAGTGTGATCCAGCGCTAACAATAAAAATAATTTCTCCTATTATGCTTTTGTCATCCAGGTGCAATTATTTCTCTAACACACACACTATATCCATATGACGGTGGGGCCCATAACACCGCATATACATTCACTTACTCATTTGTTCCCTGGTTTTCCTCCGTCATGAAACCTAGGAGAAAAACGATTCGCTGGAAGGAGACGGGATACCTCTTTTATAATGACATAATATTTCTCATTTGCTTTTAAGGTATTCCGCACATTGGTCGATGGACCAACTAGTAGGAATCAGTTGATGGTGATTAAGACCAGCTCAATCACAATGAACTCTTTTACCATTCCATTATTAATCATTATGCTAAAGAAAATCACTGAGTCATTTGTTTAAAGAATAATAAAGTTTATATAAAGTTTTGAATGCATGAGATTTAGATTAAGTTTATTATTCAGATCATTGCATTTATCATCATTATAAGAATGGTTTGAAATTGCATGGCACTTTTATTAGATGGAAAAACGAGGTTATCATACTAAGAACTCTATAGATCAACCTATCTATCTCTCTGGGGAAAGCCTAATAATTCTAATAAAATCTATCAATAAAAGTTCTCCTAAAGCAGCATCTTTATACTCAACTGGAAAAGGAAAATAACAGCAGCAACCTCAGCTCGTCAGCATCAGCAACCGCAAACTCTCCCATCTACGGCATCTAACTTCTTCAACATCTCCCGCAACATCCCGCAGCAGTCTATTCTCCAGCATTCTAACCCCTCCCACCAAGAGTAGGTCTTCTTATACCCTAATTCTAGCTTACAGCATAAAATGTTTCTTCTTACATGGCGCGATTCATTCTCATTGGTCAAAAACTCAGGTCCATATACATTTTAATCAAACTTCCTGGTCTTAACCAGTTCCGTGTGGAATGTCCATGCAAGCATCATTTCCCACAGTTCATGCACTTGCTCATCCGTTTCGATCAGTCCAAATTGTATCTTTTTCTGCTACATTTTGTGTAATACAGTTCCGTCTATTGATTCAACCAGGCTTCTCACGCTTCTTGCTGATCATCTTGGCACACATCTGCTCAGAAGGGTCACAGCAGCCTTGACCATACTTTCATCTTAGCCTCTCGGCATCAGCACGTGATCATCCCTTTTCCACAGCCTCTCTCCTCTATCACATGGTCTCATCCGCTCATGCGCACTCTAATAACTCGCGGCCATTTTATATTGCTGCTCGGCAGGCCTAAGCGCACTATTTTCAAAGATAAACAAAATGTTATTAAAACAAAGAAATATAAACCCTTTCGTTTCCCTCCCGTCTTTCTACGTACCCCAATTAGGTATTACCTAGCAGAAGCAACATATAAAGCTGTCCCTTACTTACCATCGCTTTATTTTGCAACCACGCGTTTTATTTAAAAGCACAAATCATGCATTTATTATTATTTTAGTACGCAAATATTATGCTATGTTAGAAACGTAAACCATTATAAGTCAATTAATTTGCACACTGAATTGCGTGTTACCATTAACCCTTAACATACATTGTTGGTTATTTACTTAAACGAACATGTTTATTAATATTGTACGAAAATATTAGGAGGTTAAAATTTTTATATTTACCCTGCTCCATCAACTCCCCCCTTTGGTGATTTTTAATATCACCACAAAAACCCAAGTTATACAATTTTCTCAGACAGCATATATCTTTTATCCATTTGCTTTTGTTAGTTTACACAACTGTATCCCTTTCAACTTGTTTCTTCGTTTTCTTGTACATGTTCTCTTTTATTTCTTCTAACTCTATTTCACCTATTTCTCTCTCTCTTTCCTTGTTTATCATGTTTTCTTTTTCTATCTTATTCTGCCTTCTCCTTCTCTTTATACATGTTACTGCAAGCTTCAGTACTAATATTATTATTATTATCATGGTTGCTATTACTATAACTTTCCCTATTATTAATCCACTCATTCTTGTTAACCAATTTGTTACAGAAGAAAACCCTTTACCAAGTTTTCCCCAAACACTTTCAACCTCCAGTGGAACAAGTTCTTTGTGCAAATTTGTAATATTTGTTATATACTTCTGTATATTTTCGCTCTTATCTGGAATGTAAGTGCAACAATGTTGGACTTTCAGCATTCCACAGACTCCGCCTCTTTTGCCAAAAGAATGTCAAGGGCAAGACGATTTTGCATCACCATAGCTCTCATGGCAACCATCTCGGTATTTACCATTAAGAACCCTCCAGCAGTATCTGTAGATAAACGATCTACCACTGTGGATAATTTCCGAATTCTAAATGCATTCAAAGATATTCCCACTGCTGGTATCAATGCACCAAAAATATCACCTACTATCTCTGAAAAACTTTCCCTTTTTCTACGTGTAAAGGTATTTATCATTTTGTGTGTTCCTTTTTCTTTTCTATCCACATGAAAAATCTTTGGAAAGACCAGGCCTAAGTAACATGACCCATACCAATGGTCCGGCAACCTATAATAAGCCCTATTCCCGCAAACATAATAAATCCCTGGAAATATTGGGTCTTTTCCCCCTTTGAATCCCAATCCACCTAGAATTTGGTAATTGTCATGGCAATTGCTGGAACCCACAAAATAATTGTCATATCTTGTCTTATTTCTTCTAATGCACAACCTTCCCTGTTGGGGCCAATCCAGAGTCATAGCTGCATTTGTCTTTTTCTTGTCATGATGGTCTTCCTCAAACGCCCAAAGAGGTGTTTTTGTCTCGTCTATTACTTTTCTTTGAAATTTCACTCTTTCTTCAACCATTTCTAAAAATACCTTTTCTTCCTTCTTTAACTCACAGGTAAGGTTGTACCTATTTATACTATCTAATGTTAAAATCTTATCTTCTAAGAAATATTCACCAAACGTCTTTCCCTCTTTTATTTTGTTAAGCTCGGGAACTACAGAAACCTTTGCAAAAATCTTATCTATATCAGTGTAATAATATTCTAATCTACCTGTTTTATAAAATAAACTTGCTAAAACACTACATGTTATTCCATACGTCAAAGGGAGGTGATGATAAGTCACACCCTCTGCTACAGATGCAGGCAACTGCATACAAACATAGCAATCTCTTACATCCATTGTTTCTACATACTCATACAGTAATTTTGTAAAAACATTCTTTGAAAAATCTGTTATTGATTTGTCCTTATGTAATTCTGCACTACTCTTTAAAATAACTGGCTCTTGAGTGTTAGCTCCTTTTTCTTTCTCAGTGTTATTAGACTTTTCTACTACAGCTAAACTAATTGGAATAGTTATTGCTAAAACCACCCATACTGTTATTGATAAACCTGTACAAAAACAGCACATCTTGCACCATCTACTTAAAAACTCACATCTACACTTTCTATCTCTAGTATTCTCCATTTTGTCTTCTAACCTTTTTATTTGTGTTCTAGAAAATTGTGTCACTACACCTCAGAAATGACTTGCTTGCCACTCTGTACTTCCAATATTTTATCTTTGCTTGGTACTTTCTTTTAAATCTTTTTCAGAATTCTTTCTCTGTCACATCCGGTAAATTTGTCAGTTCAGTGTTTTGTCAAATCCGGTAAACTATCTAAACTTCTTCAGGTTTGTTGCTTCAGGTTTGTTGCACTTCACTTTCTCCCATCAGGTTTCTTTGTTCTGGGTTTTCGTGAGTGCATTGTGGGGGTGTATGTTATAGTTAGCTCAGGTAACTATAACTGCAGAATTTCTCTGGATTTGTATGAGTGAAATCTGAGCTTAACTACAAACTTCCCTGTAATCTTTGTTTTTTCCAGTGAATTTCTAAAGTATTTTTAATTCCATTTCCTAACTATAACGTCCCTGTAAACTTTGGTTTTTTTAAGAGAATGTTTAAGGTTTTTTTTAATTTCCTAACTGTAACCTGAAACCTTTGAGAGTGAGTGTGTGACTGAGGGCATGAGTGTTTCATTGGGTGTGTGTGTGAGTGTCTCAATGAGTGTGTGAGTGGGTGAATGAGTGTCTCAATGAGTGTGTGAGTGGGCGTGTGAGTGTCTGAGTGGGTCTGTGAATGGGTGCATGACTATGAATCTGTGAGTGGGTGTGTGAGTGTCTAAGTGGGTCTGTGAGTGGGTGCATGAGTGTGTCAGTGGGTCTGTGAGTGGGTACATGAGTCTGTGTAGGTCTGTGAGTGGGTGCATGAGTTTCTAAGTGGGTTTGCCAGTGGGTGTGTCAGTGTCTGAATAGCTCTCTGATTGGGAACATAACTGAGTAGGTCTGTGACTGGGTGCATCACTGTCTCAATAGGTCTGTCACTGGGTGCATGAGTGTTTAAGTGGGTCTGTGAGTGGATGCATGAGGGAGTGGGTTTGTGAGCTGGTGCATAATTCTCTGAATGGGTCTGTGAGTGACTGAGTAAGTCTGTGAGAGGGTCTGTTAATGTTAATGTTAAAGTATTTGTAGAGCGCATGGCTGCCCCAGCAACGGGGCGCCCCAGCGCTAAGATGAGCACCAAGAGAGACAACAGCACATAAGAAGATTAGATTTGGGAGAATAGCCATGTCTTCACCAGTCTTCTAAAGGTGAGGTGGTCAGGGATACTCCGAATGTGGATAGGGAGGGAGCTCCATAGGGCAGGAGCTAACCACCTGAAAGAGCGCCCGCCTGCTCTGGCCCTCTGTATCCGCGGAACTCTGGCCAAGAGCAAGTCAGCTGAACGCAGCAAACGTGTAGGAGCATAATGAAGGCATAGATCACTCAAGATTCTGGGGCTAGTGCCCCCCAGTATTCTATGGGTGATGCACAGCGTTTTAAAGCGCACTCGCTGTTCCAGGGGAAGCCAATGAAGTCGACAAAGAAGACTGGAAACATGACAGTGTTTAGGGAGGGCAAAAATAGCGCGGGGAGCTGCGTTCTGCACCCGCTGCAGCCTTTTTACAATAGATTTGTTGGCTCCCAAGAGAAGCACATTACAATAATCTAGTCTAGCGAGGACAGATGATTGAATGATCAATTGACGAGTCAAAGAGTCAAAGAGACCCAGTATCGGTTTGAGGCCTCGCAGAAGTCCAAAACATTTCCCTGCTGCTGATTTGACATGGGACTCGAAAGTGAGATCACTGTCCATCATTATGCCGAGGTTTTTCACCACTGGTTTCGGGGGGGGGGGCTCTGAGAGCAGCTGGCCACCATTCATTGCCACAGTGATGGCGATCTTTGCCTACCAGAAGGATCTCGGATTTGGACGAGTTAAGCTGCAGATAGTTAGCAGCCATCCACTCCGAGATTACTGTCAAATCCTGTCTAAATTTCACCGAATCCTGGTTGGGGTTGTTGGAAAAGGCAAACACCAGCTGGGTGTCATCTGCGTATGACACCAGGGAGATGCCCCGGGTTTTGGCCAGCAACGCCAACAGCCTCACATAAACATTGAATAGAGTAAGGCTTAGTGCTGAACCCTGGGGCACCCCACAGCGCAGTGGATGAGTGCGAGAGTGGAAGGGGGGGCCAAAACTTGGAAGGTCCGAACTTCCAGAAAAGAAGCAAACCAAGAGAGGGCCAGGCCCTTGACACCGATCTCCTTCAGCCGGAGAAACAGGATCTCATGGGAGACCGTGTCAAAGGCTGCACTAGGGTCCAATAAGATTAATGCTGTGGTTCGGCCGGCATCCAAGGAAGTCCGTAGTTGCTCCGTGACTGCCAACAGCGCAGACTCGGTGCTGTGCCGAAGCCGGAATCCATTCTGAGAAATATAAAGAATAGAGTTATCTTTCAGATAGCGCGTTAAGAGAGAGTTGACATAGGATTCCGAAATGTTGGACAGAAATGGAAGCAGCGACCAGCGAGATGGGACGGTAGTTTTCTGGCATTGAAATGTCTAATGATGGGTTTTTTAATAGGGGGACCACCTTGGCGTGCTTCCATGGCTTAGGGCCACCGCCGAGGAAAGGGACAGATTTATTAACTCCAGACACTCAGGTAGGAGACATTGCTGATATTTCCGGAAGGTGTCAGGTTTCATCGGGTCGGCTGGGGATCCTGTTTTAACTTTGCTAAACAGGGCTTCCATGGCTTGCAGGGAGATCGGGGGAAGCGCTGCGAGCATGTGGGACTCGCAGCTAGCCTGATCTATGGCTTGAGGGATAACCCCCGGATGGAAGCTACTGTAGATGCGTTCTACCTTCTCTATAAAGAATTTAGCCAATGCCTCACACTGCAGATTCGAAGATATGGTGTTGACGGTGTCGGCGGAGGGCTTTACTAGGTCTGTGAGCGTGTGCATTTGGCCAAATGGGGAGGGGGCCCCATGAGGCCCCCATTCCCAGGCCGATTTCGGCCCCAGCTACCCCATCCCCCGGGGCCCAGACTTTTAAAAAACAAATTAATACGGGAGGGGGGTCGTGTGGCCCCTCTCCCCAGGCTGATTTTGGACACAGGGACCCCATCTCCTGGGGTCTAACCTTTTATTAATTGTATTTTAATAGGGGAGAGGGTCTGCGCTGCCCCCCTTCCCTGACCGATTTCAACCCTGGGGACCCCATCCCCCGGGCCTGGCCATTAACAAATGAGAAAGAGGGGGCCTTGCGGCCCCACTCTCCAGCTCGTTTCGGCCCCAGGGACCCCAGCCACCTGGGCCCGGCCATTATACTAGGGGGAGGAGGGCACGCAGCCTGGGGGATTTCAGCCTAGGGGCCTCATCCCCGGGGCCCGACTATCTCTCCTGGGTGCCCCCAGGGCACCCAGTGTGTAATGGGATGGTGAGGGGAGCCTTAAGGCCCCAGCAGTCCCTGCTGGCTCCCTGCCTCCTGCAGGAGTCGGCAATGCTTTCACACACACACGGAGCTGGTAAACATGCAGCCCCCTGTGTGTGAAAGGAATCCTTTGTTTGTTTCCCTGTCCGCTTGACACCGGGCAGGGAAACAGATGAAAACTCCACTTCTAGGAAGCAAGAACATTTTTTCAGCTCTTGCTTGCTGAAAGTGGCGTGTTTGCTGTGACTTGGTGGGAGCTGTCAAAGCTCCCCCTAAGTAACAGCAAACAGCTATGTCCTGGGGGGTATTAAGGCTCAAAGAGGGGGGCTGCATGCCCACTCTCCTTAGATTTTAGCCCTGGGTCAGTGGGGTCCCCAAGACACAAGATGGATTCAGGGGGCTCTCGCCCCCCCCCCCTCTGAATTTTAAGTGTATTGAACCCAAGGGATGGGGTCTCCAAGGAATATTATGGCTAAGAGAGGGTACTGCACTCCACCCCCTTAGATTTTGGGCCCGGGGGGATGGGGTCCCTGGGGCCTTTTAAGGCTCAGGGAGGGGGGCTGCATGCCCACCTCACCTTAATATATATGCTTTGGCATTGGATATGGAGTCACCAGGGCCCGAAGAACAACCCTACGCTACACACGGGAAAGGCTGTATTGTGGAGTGGGGTTGGCAGACTGCTGGGGGTTTGTCATCAGTGATGTCATAAAACAAATCATGAGTGATGCAATATGTGAGGTCATGAGCAGTCCGTGTCAGAGGCCTAAGTTATAGTTAGCTCTGTGAATTATAACTGATGAATTTCTGTGTTTTTATTTAGTGATGTCACTGACCATGTCATGAGTGATGTAATATGTGAGGTCATAAGTAGTGCATTGCAGGGGTGTAAGTTATAGTAAGCTCAGGTAACTATAACTGCTAAATTTCACTGGTTTTGTACTAGGGAAATCTCAACCTAATTATAACGTCCCTGTAACCTTTGGTTTCTTCAGTGAATTTCTAAGGTTTTTCAAAATCTATTTCCCAACTATAACGTCCCTGTAACCTTTAGTTTCTTAAGTGAATTTCTTTGGTTTTGTAACTGGTGGTCACGTTTGCAGAGTGGTGGAGAAAGTGGGCGGGGCTTCCGACCAGCTCTAAGAAATCCTGCTGTAAGGGACTTACTGGCGGTAACAGGAGGGCTTCTTGGCCTGCAAGGTCCCACAGCATCCAAGAGTATTCATCCCCCAACCAGTATTGCGCCAGGAGGCACGTTTGCAGAGTAGCGGAGAAAGGAAACATGGCCTCCGAAGTCCTCACACCAATCGTGCTCTGTGGAACATGCTGGAGGTAACAGGAGGAGTAGCTGCCCCACAAGGACCCTCAGCAGCCAAGGGGAATTCATCCCCCCACCAGTAGTGCTCTAGGAGGCGCAATTGCAGAGTCGTAGAGAAAGGGGGAGTGGCCTACGAAGACCTCTCATCAATCCCACAGTGTGGAACTTACTGGAGGTAACAGGAGCGCTTGTTGGGGAGAGGATTTGGCCTAACGGCTAGGGCGGTCGACCTCGAATCTGGGGAACTGGGTTCGAGTCTCGGCAATGACGCTGAACATCCTGTGATTCTGGGCAAATCACTTAATCTCCCCGTGCCTAACAAAAATGAATGTGTCCTCATGTAATGCAACTGGTGCTATGTAAAGCGCTCTGATACCCTATTCGGGTCAAGTTCGCGCTATATAAAACTCTGTAAAATAAAAAATAATTAAATAAAATGACACTCTGGAGTCAAGGGGACTTCATCCCCCAACCAGCAGTGCGCCAGGAGGCGCGTTTCCACAGAGGTGGAGAAAGGGGACGGGCCTCCATTGACTTGCCTCTTTTTAATATTTTTAATTTTTTGGGCCAATTTTGGCCTCCCTGGGGGCCCGGCCTTTTTAAAAAAAATAATGAGAGATGGGTCGAGAGGCCCCCTCCTGGCCCGATTTCGGCCCCAGGGACTCCATCCACTAGGGCCTGGCCTCAATTGTGGGAACCCTTGTCCCAACCCAGGGCACCCACTACCAATGTTGGGGACAGCAGGGGAGCCTCAAGGCCCCTGCGGTCCCTGCCGGCTCCCTGCCTCCTGCGGGAGCCGGCATTGCTTTGACAGAGAGGGAGCTGCTAACATGCAGCTACCTATCTGTCAAAGCAATTGTGCTCGATTTCAGCAAGCGAGATCCTTTTCAATGCTCTTGCTTGCTGAAGTGAACACAGTTTGCTATGGTTTGGCAGGAGCGGTGAAGCTCCTGCAGAGCCATAGCAAACAGCTATGGCCCGGGGGTGGGTACCCGGGTCATAGCAGGAGCTGGCCCTGGGGCGTGGCAGTACCCAGGACCATGTATGGCTCTAGGAGGGCAGCCGCATGGCTCCCCTTCTTTGTTTCATTTAGCCCCGGGGAGGTGGTGATCCCCAGGGCCAGGGGTCTGTAACGGACCATCTCCATTATATTATTTGAGCCTCGGGGAGGTGGCGGTCCCCGGGGATGTGGGGGACCCATGCATCCCCTGCATTTCAATGCTAATTGCCCCGGGGAGGTAGTGGTACCCGGGGCAGGGGGGTCATGCTGGCCCCCCCATTAATTAATTAAGTTAAAGCCTAGGGGAGGTGGAGGTCCCTGGGCTGCAGGTGGGCCATGCGGCCACCCCACATTTATTTTGGATAAAGCCCCCGGGAGGTGGCAGGTTCCAACCCCGGGGGCTGGCCTTTTAAAAAAATATTGCTATATGAAAGGGACAGGGGCCGAGCTGGGGCCCTCCGAAGCTGATTTCAGTGCTGGGGACCCAATCACCCGGGGCCCGGCCTTTATGGTTTTAAAAAAACATAATGGGAGGGAGTCGTGCAGCCCCACTCCCAGGCCGATTTCGACCTTGGGGGACCCCCACCTCCCAGCCTCAATTGAGGGTGCCCTTGTCCCAACCCAGGGCACCCACTGCTAATGTTGGGGTCTGCGGGGGAGCTCAAGGCCCCTGCGGTCCCTGCCGGCTCCTCACCTCCTGCAGGATCCGGCACTGCCTTGACACAGGGGGAGCTGCTAACATGGAGCTCCCTCTCTGTCAAAGCGAATGTGCTCACTTTCTGCAAGTGAGAGCATTTTCAATGCTCTCGCTAGCTGAAAATCGAGCACAGTTTTCTATGGCTTGACGTCAAGCCATAGCAAACAGCTATGTACTGGAGGTGGGCATCCCAGGACATAGCAGGAGCCAGTCCTGGGGGACACCGGTCCCCAGGGCCATGTCTGGCTCTGGGGGGAGGCTGTGTGGCCACCCTCCTCTGTTTCATTTAGCCCCTCCATTATAATATTTGAGCCCTGGGGAGGTGTCAGTCCCCGGGACTGTGGGGGGGGGCTATACATGCCCCCAGAATTACTATTTTAATTGCCCCGGGGAGGTGGCAGTCCCCATGGCTGGGGGGGGTCCATGCAGCCCCCCTAAATGAAAGTTTAAGCCCTGGAGAGGAGGAGCCCCCCTCCTAGGGCTGAATATTGCCCTGGGGACCACCACCTCCCCAGGGCTTCTTTTATAATGAATGCAGGGGGAGGCCCGTACAGCCTCCCCCGCTGCCCTGGGAACTGCTGTCTTGCCACAGCTTAATCTGAAAATATTGCAGGGTGCCGCATGGACGCCCCGCAGCCCAGGATCCGCCACCTCCCCCAGACTTTAACTTTATTGAAAGGGGGAGTGCAGACCCCCTCCAGCTCCAGGGACCACCACCTCGCTTGGGCTTTTGCAAATTTGAATGCGGGGGTCTGCGAGGCCCCCTCGTAGCCCCAGGGACCACCACCTCCCAGGGGCAATACAAAACAAAGGAAGGGGGGCATGCGGCCCCCTCCTTGATCCAATTATGTCCCTGGGTGTTGGCTCTTGCAATGTACCGGGGTGCCAACCCCCGGGACACTGCAGTTTGCTATGGCTTGGCATGAAAGTCTGCTCCACTTCGTACAAGCGAGAGCAGAAAATGCTCTCGCTTGCACAAAGCGGAGCAGAATTGCTTTTGGATAGAGGGAGATGCATGTTCAGCAGCTCCCTCTGTCCAAAAGCAATGCCGGGTCCCGCAGGCAGGGACCGCAAGGGCCTTCAGGCTCCCCCCAATAGCCCAGACGTGGGTCCCGTGCTCTCCATGCCACTGGAATCAAGCTATCCTGGCTGAAGAGGGGTGGAACCCCGAAACCGGTCCTAGGATGCTTGTTTCCAGTCCAGGGAGGACCTGGCTTGGCAGTTCGGGCTGGACTGTTCCCATGAGGCACAGGGTCAAGACTGATTTGCATATGGCTGGGTTCAAACTGGAATGGCATGGTGAGCAAAAAACGATGGATTTTGGCCCAGATCTCTGTACTGGGGTGAATGTATGACATTGTTCTGCATTCTGTCCATCAATTGTTGTTTTTGCATTTGTCACCCCGAGTGGGACGGGTATGCCCAGACATGGGTCCCGTGCTCTCCATGCCACTGGAATCAAGCTATCCTGGCTGAAGAGGGTGAAACCCGAAACCGGTCCTAGGATGCTTGTTTCCAGTCCAGGGAGGACCTGGCTTGGCAGTTCGGGCTGGACTGTTCCCATGAGGCACAGGGTCAAGACTGATTTGCATATGGCTGGGTTCAAACTGGAATGGCATGGTGAGCAAAAAAACGATGGATTTAGGCCCAGATCTCTGTACTGGGGTGAATGTATGACATTGTTCTGCATTCTGTCCATCAATTGTTCGTTTTGCATTTGTCACCCCGAGTGGGACGGGTATGCCCAGACGTGGGTCCCGTGCTCTCCATGCCACTGGAATCAAGCTATCCTGGCTGAAGAGGGGTGAAACCCCGAAACCGGTCCTAGGATGCTTGTTTCCAGTCCAGGGAGGACCTGGCTTGGCAGTTCGGGCTGGACTGTTCCCATGAGGCACAGGGTCAAGACTGATTTGCATATGGCTGGGTTCAAACTGGAATGGCATGGTGAGCAAAAAAACGATGGATTTAGGCCCAGATCTCTGTACTGGGGTGAATGTATGACATTGTTCTGCATTCTGTCCATCAATTGTTGTTTTTGCATTTGTCACCCCGAGTGGGACGGGTATGCCCAGACGTGGGTCCCGTGCTCTCCATGCCACTGGAATCAAGCTATCCTGGCTGAAGAGGGTGAAACCCCGAAACCGGTCCTAGGATGCTTGTTTCCAGTCCAGGGAGGACCTGGCTTGGCAGTTCGGGCTGGACTGTTCCCATGAGGCACAGGGTCAAGACTGATTTGCATATGGCTGGGTTCAAACTGGAATGGCATGGTGAGCAAAAAACGATGGATTTAGGCCCAGATCTCTGTACTGGGGTGAATGTATGACATTGTTCTGCATTCTGTCCATCAATTGTTCGTTTTGCATTTGTCACCCCGAGTGGGACGGGTATGCCCAGACGTGGGTCCCGTGCTCTCCATGCCACTGGAATCAAGCTATCCTGGCTGAAGAGGGGTGAAACCTCGAAACCGGTCCTAGGATGCTTGTTTCCAGTCCAGGGAGGACCTGGCTTGGCAGTTCGGGCTGGACTGTTCCCATGAGGCACAGGGTCAAGACTGATTTGCATATGGCTGGGTTCAAACTGAAATGGCATGGTGAGCAAAAAAACGATGGATTTAGGCCCAGATCTCTGTACTGGGGTGAATGTATGACATTGTTCTGCATTCTGTCCATCAATTGTTGTTTTTGCATTTGTCACCCCGAGTGGGACGGGTATGCCCAGACGTGGGTCCCGTGCTTCTCCATGCCACTGGAATCAAGCTATCCTGGCTGAAGAGGGGTGAAACCCCGAAACCGGTCCTAGGATGCTTGTTTCCAGTCCAGGGAGGACCTGGCTTGGCAGTTCGGGCTGGACTGTTCCCATGAGGCACAGGGTCAAGACTGATTTGCATATGGCTGGGTTCAAACTGGAATGGCATGGTGAGCAAAAAAACGATGGATTTAGGCCCAGATCTCTGTACTGGGGTGAATGTATGACATTGTTCTGCATTCTGTCCATCAATTGTTGTTTTTGCATTTGTCCCCCCAATAGTCCCCAACATGAGAATCTGGGTGCTCTAGGTTGGACCAGGGCACCCAGTATTGTGGCCAGGCCCGGGGGGATTGGGTGCCCAGGGCCAAAATCAGCCCAGTGAAGGAGGGGCCACACGGCCCCTTCTTCCTTTATTAAAAGTTAAGAAAAAGCCGGGCCCCGGGGGATGCCCCCCTGAACATTCTACAAATACCTGTCCCTGGAGTTGGGGTCCCCGGGGCTATTATCGGCCCAGGAAAAGGGGGCCACATGGCCTTATAATTTAAAAAAGGGAAAGAAAAAGCTACCAGCACGACACTGGAGGGCTGCCCCTTTCTGCACCACTCTGAAATTGCACCTCTTGGTTCGCTGCTGGTTGGGGGATGAATTTCACTTTACTCCTGAGGGCCTTAGGACTAAAGTGGAGTTCTTCCCCAACCAGTAGTGTGCCAGGAGCTGCGTTTGCAGAGTGGTGGAAAAAGGGTGTGTGGCCTCTGACAACCTCTTATCAATACAGCTGTGTGGAACTTACTGGAAGTAACCAGAGGGGTAGTTGGCCCTCAAGGACCCTCAGGAGAAAGTGGACTTCAACCTCCAACCAGCAGTGCACCAGGAAGTGCATTTGCAGAGTGATGGAAAAAGGGGTCATGGCCTCCTTAGACCTCTCAACAATCTCCCTGTGTGGGACTTTCTGGAGGTAATAGGAGGGCTTGTTGGCCCCCCAAGGACCCTCAGGAGCCAAGGATAGTTAATTCCTCAACCAGTAGTGCGCCAGAAAGGGGGCGTGGAAACACAGACCTACTTACTCTGAAAGCCAGACAGGGCTTAGCATAAAAAATTAGTGCATATCTGAAACAGAAGCAAACAATTAGAAACATGTTGATTTCACAAAAACACTGAGCACAGCAAACATTGTGGGCCTCATTTATGAGAAATTGGCGTAGGTCATAGCCGCAAGCCTTCTTGCTGCACTGCCCTACACCGATGTGAAAGGGCAGGAATGCACTGTATTTATGAAATATGGTGCATTCCTGTCCTTTCCCCCTGTGCTGGTGCATATTTTGCTGCCTAATGCCAACGTAGTGCAAGGGTGCCTCCTTTGCAGGCAGGATTGTTTTTGTGCAGGAAGCGGCGCCTTCCTGCACAAAAACAATCCCAAGAGGCATTTTCCTTTTTCTGTGTGCTGCAGAATACAGTACATATGGAAAGAGGAACAAAACAACGAGAAATTAAAATATTTCTCCTTGTTACACCTGCTCTCGGGAGGCGTAAGGTTTTGGTGCTACCTCAGGTTTACGTGATTAAGTTATCTGGGGCAGCATCAAAATCTAATGGGGTTGCTTTGGAAAACCCACCACAACGTCCATGGAACGCCTCCTTGACGCAGAGTAAGGCAAGGCAGCGACTTGCGCTGCTTTGGCTTACTCCCTATCTATGAGGCCATGCAAAGTTGCGCAGAGTGGCTTTGCGTCACCTCATAGATATGATTGAGAGGCTTGTGCCACCAGAGCGTCAACAAAAGTGATGCTCTGGCGGGGCAGGGATCTCATAAATAAGCCCAGCAATTCGTAAGAAACTTTTGAGTTTGACTATGCAGTGCAATTTGTACAGTCCAGTACATATCCCATGGAAGATAGCACACTCTCACCTCTGCATCATGGTGCAAGGCTGTGCATTACAGAAGGCACTTTGTTAAAATGCCAGTTAGGGGTTGGTGTAACTCGCATAATTCCATGTAGTGTAATCACACATAATTACCTAAGAATTCTGTGAGATTATGCTTTAATTATGCGAGAACAAAAAGTCTGCATTTAGCGCTATCTCTTAGGGCAAAAATGACTCCTCGCGTCCAAAATGGATGTTAAGATGCATTTTGCACCAAGAAATAGAGTTAAATGCAACAGCACTCACTAAATGAGATCTTGGGAAAGCATTTTCCCCAAATTACTACAGGCATTTAGCTCCATTTTCTTAGCTCAAAATGTATACTTGCATCCAAAATGGACACAAGGATGCATTTTGCACTAAGAAACAGATCTAATATGAATAGCGAGCATGAGCAGCCATTTGCACTTACTAAATGTGCTTGCAGTAGGATTTTTTCCCCAATTTACTCTTCATTACACAGGCAGGAGTATCTACATAATTATCTGTAATCCCATATCAAAGATTAGCAGGAAGTCACCAAAATTACTTTGATTACTCTGGCGTAATCAAACTTCTGCCTAGGCCTCGTGCCAGTGCAGGAGATGACCCAGCAGTAGGCCAATCTTGGAATATAGAGCTTTATCCTGTGGTATCCCCTTGGGCAATGCAGTGCAGCATATATTGATGCTGATCTGCGTCACATGAAAAATTAGTAAATCTGGGCCTCACTATTCCTAACTCCACTATTCAATGTGTGCAAATGTGGAGTTAAGAATAGTAATTCTATGCTTATCTATAAATATGTATCTCCACAATAGTGTGGCAGTCTATATTCTGATTACCCTATTGTGGCATACCAATAATTAAAAATTGATATAGTGGTAGAACACCCCACTGGGTCACTTGTCTCCTAAAAGTTCAGATGACTATTAACACTGTCCCAGGTAGTCTTTTTGCTAAGAGTAGTTAAGGAGCTCATTCTCAAACCCTATAATGCTCAACTCTACAGTTTTAAATTTAAATTGTTTAACCTGCATTTATATCATGCTTACTACCCCAACGAGGCATTATGGGCTTTACGAGGAGTAGCACGCTACTCGGGAGCCCAAAGTTAGTGGTCAGTCCATTCGTTTTTGGAGTTATTTTGCATGCTCATTCCATGCATTCACACCAGTGTCTTTGTGGTACATTATTGACACGTGTGATTTTTAGAGGGGGCTATGTGAGAATTACTTGCTGGTATTACCATCCTCCTCCGTCTTCCTCGTCACAGTCACAAAGGAGCACCCAGTGTTCCAGGCACAGCATTCACCCATAAATCAAAAGGTCCTCACCCAATATGGCGGCCTGGCAGGAAGTACCTGCCACCTGACCTATAAGGGTGGGACCAACACAGGAAATATCCTGTTTTTTTCTCTGCGTTCCGGCTGGAACACCCATCTTCGTGTCGGCTGTCGGAGGACTGTCTAGTGATGTGCTTCGGTTGCCACCTGCTGTGTGCTGCACACAAATTCAGTTCCCTCCTGATGCCGCTTTTCACGGTAAGTATACTTGGGGCTGCTCTAGCGTCTGTGAGCTTCTGTCTCGGTGCAGCGGTTTTCTTCTGTTTGCCGCTCCCGGGCTGAGCGGGGGGGAGCGGCTGCTTGCCAATTTTGTTTGTGATGTGCCTCAGGTGGTCCGCCGCCCCCGCGCTGAGCGGCTGGGGTGCGGCGGTGTTGGCGCTTTCGCATTTGTACGCCGAACGCTCTAACTCCTACGCTGTGGCATGTCTGATGCTGGCATGAGTTTTACTGCTCCTCCGCTTAGCGGTCTGGTACGGTTCGGGTTTCCCTGCCCTTGGCTGCCACGCACGCTGGTCTTACCTTGCGTTGCGCTGTTTCGGCATGCCCGGCTTCTCCTTGCTTCCCGCTGCGCGCGGGGCTTCCTGGGCGCTTTTATGGACTTGTGTGTCGGTGCCCTGGTCCGTCTTTCATTTCCCACATCAGGAGGGGGAGGGGCCGGCTGTGTGTGGGCGGTGTTCTGCCCCCTTTTTAATGAGCCTCTTCCTTCACAGCTGTTGCTGTTTCATTATGGAGGGAAAGCGTTCTGAGAAGCGTCCACGGTCGTCTGGGTTGGATTCTGATCTTCCCTCTCTGCAGTCTGGGGGCATGGATCTTGATGTCCTGCAGGCTATGATTAACAGGGCGGTGAATGGTGTCTGTTTCTTTGTTCGTCTGGCGCTTGGGTATACGCTCCTTTGTGACTGTGACGAGGAAGACGGAGGAGGATGGTAATGACTCGGTTACTTACCGGTAATCTTCATTACTCCGAGTCATAGTCTTTCTCGTTACAGTCCTGTTCCCTCCCGCCTGCCCTTGGTGGTGGGGACACGAACAAACTGTTTTATTTCCTTGGTTTCTGCTTGTGTATTTCAGGATGTTTCCTGTGTTGGTCCCAACCTTATAGGTCAGGTGGCAGGTACTTCCTGCCAGACCGCCATATTGGGTGAGGACCTTTTGATTTATGGGTGAATGCTGCGCCTGGAATACTGGGTGCTCCTTTGTGACTGTGACGAGGAAGACTATGATTCGGAGTAATGAAGATTACCGGTAAGTAACCGACTCATTAATAAGATAGTTATGGTTTCCAAAAGACCTTAAGATGGATAGGCATAAGATTTAGAAAAACTTGTATACAAAAGAGGCAGGCAGAAGGAAGGAAGGAAGAGAAACAGTGGTGCACTTTTAAAAAAGGGGCATGAAAATAAGTAACAATAACAAACGTCTGTTAGAATGCACATTTTTAATGCAGGATTTTAAGGAATATAGCAAGTGGAGAATTTTTGTATGCAATTTGTGGATGTATACTTGTTGAAAATAAACACTTTTAAATTCGGCTCCTAAGAAATGTAGCTTACACAATATTTCTTGAGGCAGATAAGACATGACATAGATAACAGTGAAAAGGAAGCCAGTGCTGGTTGAGACCGCTTTACTGTCAAGCAGTGTGACAAATAAGCACATTCTCTTACCTGTAATTGGAATGAGAACATCCAGAGAGACCTGTTTATATACCTACTGCAGCAGAGTATTTAATACTGTAAAGAATTGTTATGGTTTATGCAAATCATATGCACATACATAAACTATCCATTTCATATAAAACATATGTTATGTAAACACCCATCAACTTAAATATATAACAAGGCAATAGATAAACACTTTGCAGCAATCATTAGTATAATCAGTCTATGTTTGCGACTCATTCAATTCAATGGTTCAGAAGATATTGCCCACTGCATTCACCTGAAGAGCTCCCCACAGAACAGACACATGTCCAGCAGAATGGATGTGTCTGAGGTCACCGTCACCTTCCAGCATCCACCCTGCCAGTGAAAGGCAAAAGCTAAAGCACAACTGCCTTTGATATTTTTCAGTCCATTCCAGTAACCTACTAAACTGAAAGACACCATGCAGTGGCTTCTAACTGCAGAGAAGTCGGTATCATCTGATATAGAAGGAAATTAGAGAAATAAAGAGTGACATTCTTAAATGCATAATAACAACCATGTAAGTGGTTCTCCCCTTACAGTGCCCTTCAAATTCTATTACAGCTAAAGCTGTGAAGCTGTCTTGAATAGGAATGCTTTTTCTTTGTTAACTTCACCATTTGGTGAAACTGCTTGTTCAGCAATGAGCACAAATTTAGAGGAAATTGCCTTATTTTCTTTGTGTCAATTATTGTTGTAGAACAAGATACACATTCTTGGATTCTTTGTCAGCTGTGTGATCAAATTAAAGGTAAAAATGTGTGTGTGCATGTGTGTGTGTGTGTGCGTACATTCCCTGTAGTGGGTTTTACACATGCCCATCTGTTGGGAGGACAACAAACATGGGCGTAACACAGGTCTCTGCTGTGCTGGGGGATCCTAAACGTTCAGGGGGCCCCCACTCCTTCAACGGGCCCCCATTCAGCCCAGGGCCAATGAATATCTGGGAGATATGGGAAACTCAGTGGCTCCTCATCCCATTTTGCAGGGGGGCATCATTTTGTGTTACGCCACCGACAGAGCCACTGATTAGTTATGGTTCCAGAAACACACCTTTCTTACCACTCATCCTTGCCAGTTTCTCAAAAGACACATTTTCTCGAAGAACCAGTCTTGAGATTTAGAAATGAAGGGCCCGCTTCGCAAAGAGCCGCCACAGTCGTGGTGGGATTTCCACATTCGTGGCAGAATCTCTGCAGTGAGAAACTGCAGTGTGGAGTACCTGCCACGACTGCGGTGTCTCCACCACAACTGTGGAGGCTCTTTGTGAATCAGGACCTATGTGGTTATCTGGGCTGAAGCCTTCATCTCTCATTCCTCAGACTTGTCAGAAGTTAGCAGAAGGGCTGGGGCCAAACCTTCATGCAAGATCATGAGCATGATTCTTTAATTTTAGTTAGGCGTCATAAGCACCTGTTTCTTAATAAAAAATGTTTAAATGTACTTCATGGAAAGCAAAAACATGGCACTTTTCACCATCTAGAGATGTGGCCAAGTAAGATGGCTTATAATTAATGAAGACACCATGCTTGCATGCATATAAAGAACTATAAATACATGGGGCTGAAAAAGAACAGAATCCTGGAAAACCTGGGGCCTGGAGCATAATTGCCACTCTGACTCACTATCCCCTCACCCCTTGTGAATGACCCTGCTCATATGTGGAATTCTTTCCATACCACAGTTCATTAAACCAAAGTTCAACAGACGAAGGGGCAGATTTACAAGCCCCTTGCGTCACTTTTGCGTCACTTTTCCCATGTTAAAAGTGACGCAAAAGTGGCGCAAGGGGCTTGTAAATCTGCCCCGAAGAGTCTAAGGAGAGGGCTGGAGTGTCCTGAACAACAGCAAAACCATCAACTGACTTAATCAAAATAAGATAATTTCTGGCTGTTGTAAAGCATGTTGACAAAAGTGGCTTCGCGGCACTGCAACCAGATGCTGCTACTCTAGGGTTGGGCGGAGTAGCACTACGCAGAATTCCGTGGAGTTGCATTAAAATTTAAAACTCCGTAGAATTCCACAGAATTTCACTCCACCCTAAACAATGAGAATAAAAATATATTTGGCTTCAAGGGCTTAACCTGCAATGCGAGAGAAAGCGCACTCTCCCCTTAGATGGACAACAACATCTAAGTGGGTAAATTGATACCGAAAAAGGGAAAACAAATCTGCACCTAGCTGCGTCCGTGTTGTTTAATTGCTGTTCCAAAAGGGAGTGACCGCGTGACAGAGTAAGCAGGAACCTGGATGGTGTATGAACACTTATAAAACATGTACCTTAATCCCAAAGGGGAACTCCTTCAGTCTTTCGTGTTCGTTGGCCGTCTAGCTGCTGATTGCAAAGAGAGAGGCTGTGCAATTTGGGAAAAGAAATATGGCCGTGCTCGTAACTCACAGGGTCACCTTACCTCCATCCCGTCTAATAGGCTAAGCAGGCTGAGTGCTTCTGGGGAATGTAGAATGACTTGTGGTATGGCAGATTTATATCTAAGGCCCTAAGGGGCAGATTTACAATTAACTAACGCAGCACGGCGCAGCAAGTCATTTTGCTGCGCCATGCTGCGTTAGTTTGGAAAGCACAGGGATGCGACATATTTACAAGAATATGTCGCATCCTTGTGCTTCCCCTGCGCTGGCGCACAAACTGCAGCCATGCGCCGGCGCAGGCACCCTTGCACCATGGTGCAAGGATGCCTGCGTCGTGGGGAGATTGTTTTTGTGCGGGAAGGGGCACCTTCCTGCACAAAAACAATCACTACAACTATTTTCCTCTTTCAATGTGTGCTGCAGAATGCAGCACGCATTGAAAGAGGAAAAACGAGGAGAAATGAAAACATTTCTCCTCGGTGCGTCTCGCTACGCCACCTCTAGGGTGGCGTAGCTTCAGACGCATCTCCAGAGTTACGATTTCTCGTAATTCTGGAGATGTGTCTTGTTCCATGAGTGTTGCGTGGGAACACCCACAGCAACACCCATGGAACGCCCCTTCACCGCAAAGTGCTGCGTGTGAATGGGCCGTATTTACAAGGAGAGGAAAAGTCACGCAGGGTGGCTTTTCCTCTCCTTGTAGATATGGAGCAGCCTCTGCGCCACCAGTACGTCACAAAAGTGACGTACTGGTGGCGCAGGGGCTTGTAAATCTGCCCCATGGAGAGGAAAAGTCACGCAGGGTGGCTTTTCCTCTCCTTGTAAATATGGAGCAGCCCCCTGCGCCACCAGTACGTCACGAAAAGTGACGTACTGGTGGCGCAGGGGGCTTGTAAATCTGCCCCCAAATGTTTTCACTGTTTCACAAGTGCAAACCCAACTGGTGTACATTAGACAAGCGGAGGTTCGTAAAAAGGCTGTGTGTAAGTATGAATTTACGGTGTAAAAGAGTTTTGGGAATGGACGAGGACAGAGGAGAACGAGACATATGCATGCATGATTCTGTGTTCTTAGACGGCTGTTCACGGGCACGAGAAAGTAGGGGGCACTTGTAAACAATCTGTCTGGAGACAGGGAGCCGAGGGGAAAAAGCAGCATATAAATAAATATAGCCGAGCCACTGACAGAGGAGTCCCTTCCAGAGCTGCGCCCAACGGGTCCTGCTTGTGTTTATGGTGATCGTGAGGCCTGGTGAGTTTATGGAGTGTTGTAGTGCTTAACTCGCCTCTAGGCGCGTGGGACCAGCCAGCAATGCTTTTGAGCACTAAAACTTTCAAGCCTGAGTGTAATGTCGGGACTGTTGCCAAGGACAGCTGTACGCCTGTGGGGCATGATGCTGTGTGTGAAACAAGGCTTGTTTGTGAGGTGTGCCCACCGTGTACCCAGTGTTCAATTAATCTATAGATTTCATCTGTGCTTGACGACCAGGGACCACTGTGATAAATTATTTTAACTTAAAATGCGTGGATACATCGGGGTTTCCAATAAAGATCAGCAAATTGTCAGCAATGCTGTTTCCAAATGGTTGTCATGGAAAACAGTCATTCTAAACATGTTCAAGAAGCTCGGAAGATGGTCTGCAAACGAATTCTCCTTGGTGAGCCTACATGAGCACCCTATCAGCCTGAGAGAACATTTTGGGGGAAATGCCATCAGCATAATTCACAGTTGAACACTCGCGCGCCAAGACACCTCTGGGTAATCGTGCGCTATAGAAGTTGTAATAACATAACACCGAGGTGTGTTTCAGTTTGGTACAACAAAAATACATTTCCCATAGTACACAGGACATCAATTAAGAATTTTTACATTTCAACATTGAAGAGCATTTTACAGTGCACTATGGGAAATGTATTTTTAAACGGAGTCATGTGACAGAATTGTCTTTAAGCACGCACAAACGCACTTTGCAGAGAATTGTTTTCACCTGTGATCAAGGCTGTACTTCAAGCCGAAAAACGTAAGGAAAAGGATATATATATATATATATATATATATATATATATATCGCACAGCAAAGGATCTTAAGGGAAAGAATCCAGGCGAGCCCACTCGGTCGATCAAAGCAGTTTATTTTCACGACAGACAAGGACGACGCGTTTCGACCACGTCCGTGGTCTTGGTCACATGACCATCGCCTCCATTTTTTGCAATTTAAAGGTACGTGCACATTTTTGTTTCATGAACATAAAAGAAATGTTAAAAGCACATATAAAAGATGACGTGAAAAGGTGCATAGTGAAAACAGACGCAGCTGTTTGAATGTTAATACAGTAGTAGCATTTCAACTGTTTAGAAAAGTCTCCAACTTGTAATATTTTCTGGTAAATCCAATCACTATCGTTACAATATAACAAAAACGAGGACTGCTCATTAGTGGCATGGTGAAGGGACTAGTGCCCTGTTTTCAAGTAGTGGTTACTAGAGGAATATCTCGTGGCTATATTCCACCTACCCATGATTCGCTGAAATACAGGTGTAGTACCCAAGTGAGTATGAAAAGTGACTAGGAGTAGGTTGAAGGTCCGCCATACTCCGGTGCTCTTATATGATTGCCAACGTGCTGTTTCATGGTGATTCACATCTCTAGTTCTGCAAATGTAACAAGGTTACAATGATTAGCATCATCACACATCATCATACACATATTGAACAGTATTCATGTTTTAACTATTGAATAAAAGAAAACAAAGTTAAAGAGACTTTACATACATAGTAATCAATTGAGCTACGAGTCTGTCTATCTAATATAATCTAATATAATAACATGTGTGAAAAGGGAAAAAAAGGTGTGTGCAACTAAACAAAATAAACTAAAAGGAGGAGAGGGTAGGGCGTGAGTATACAGTCAGGGCTATGATCACAACAATCAGTGTACATCCTATAAGTGGGAATACAGTTCCTCGTCCTGATTAAGGCCATCTGGGTACTTGGTCCCTGCTAAGAGGATCAGACGTAACTCTAGTTTACGGAGGGCCGCAGTGCGATTGCCTCCTCTCGGGTTTGGTACGATAGTATCTAATCCCAAAAATCTGGCTCTAGTCCAGTCCGACCCATGTTCCCTGGCAAAATGTCTAGCCGTGCTGTAGCTCTGGTCAGAACTGGTAATTGCCCGCCAATGTTCAAGGATGCGCTTTTTTACAGAAAATGTGGTTGATCCAATATACCAGAGATTACAAGGGCAGACTATAGCATGCACAACGAACTCAGTACCACATGAGATAAATTTAGATATTTTCCATTTGGTCTTGGTTCTTTCTAGGGTAACCTCCGGTACGTTTCTGCTGTTTCTACAGGCTTTACATTTTCCACATTTGTGGAAGCCTTTGGTTTGTTTCAGCCAGCCACCTTCCTTTGGTTGGAGATGGCTGTGAACCAGCATGTCCCTCAGCGATGGGCTTCTCATATATGTCACAGAGGGAGTCAGGTTTATCTCATTTCTCAGAATGGGATCTCTCCTAAGAATATCCCATCTGTTTCTGAGGATATTCCTTATCTCATTGGATTGGTTACAGTATTTGGTGATGAACCTGACTTCATTCTTTTTATTGGTTCTAGGCGGCCTCTCCTCTGGAGTTTTGTTAACAATTTCCTCTCTTGATTGACTTTCGACTCGTTTTTCTGCCTGCTTGTGTGATGGCTTTTCTAGGGTATCCTCTTTCTTTAAATCTAGTCTTCATATCTTGTTTGGTGTTTTCATATGTGGTAGGGGTGCTGCAGTTCCGTTTGGCCCTGAGGAATTCACTGTACGGAATTCCCCACCTAAAACTCGGAGGGTGAGAGCTGGCGGCATGAAGGATGGAATTCCCTGCTGTCTTCTTTCTGAAAAGATTCGTGACAATCTTCCCCCGTATATATATATATTTATTTATATATATATATATCAGACAAAAGGCTCCCCCATGCTTTCACGCACAAGCAGGGACACAGACTCGATATATAGCTGGTGCCAAATTCTTCTTTATTTAATTCGAACGGTGCTGTCTCTGACGCGTTTCGGACACACCACGGTGTCCTTGATCACATGACAAACAGATATCAGAAACGGGAATTTAAAGGGAAAGTAGTGCTTCCTGTGACGCGATCGGCATTGACAGAAATAAACAAAATACTATGCATTCCTGCATCTATGTATCACAGTAAAGAGCAATACTTGACAAACATTGTATAAACTCATGCCCCAAATGTACCTGTTGTGTATACATACAATATGCGTACAAATACCATGGTGTCGTTAAACATCCATTCCACCATTAGCGTTCCACCTTGTTTGACTCATTTGTTAACATTAAAAAATAGTCCCATATTGCACTATTCTTTCTGTATCGTTTGCTTACTTTTGTGCATGATTATATATACAAAGTGCCTAATGCAAACTTCAATTCATAAATCAAATACACTTTTTAGCATTGACGATAAATAGAAATATAGTATGCAAAAAAAAATTTGGGTCAACTTGTGCAAAATACAATGGGAAAGGGGGCTTTTAAAATGTGCAAATACGCTAATTGTGCAACAGATGCAATGTGCAAATAAGCTGAAGGGGCAACATATATCGCGGTACAAATACTGTAGCTGCTCTGTAAGTAAACTGCCAGTGCCAATCTGAGTTTCTGAAGCGTGTAAAGTGCAAATGTGTGCGATTTTATTCTTGTGCAAAGTGTGCAAATATAAATATAAAATAGTGGTTAAAAAATGAGATCAAATGGCGGCTGCTCATAATTCTATATTATGATGTAGATACTGCTATCCTCCTAGTAGGCCGATGATCGTATAATGATCTTTTAGGTACAAATACCATATACATGATCACATCGGCTCACCCTAGGGCAAGTGTAGTTGTTATACGTCCACATAGGAGATAGTGACCAGGGAGCCCCCTGACACAGTTAAATCTTCTGGCAATATGTTAATAGCTTAATAACTCCTAAGTGTTGAAAGCCTGGTATTTTACTCTAAAACCTAGTTGATATGGGAATATTATTAAAACACATCATCTTCTTATAATATCACCTGCTGTACCTCCCAGGTGATAATCATAATTGACAAGTATGTTATATTCCTCTCACAGAAAGTTGTGTAAATCTACTCCGATATTCAGGCCCAGGGGGGTCTTTGTGTCCAGTTCGACTATATATCTCGATTCGAGCTGGCGCAACTTTTTCTCCCTGTTTGTTATGTGGCACTGCATCAATAACAAAGTATTGTAAACACTTCAAGTTGTTATTATGAATTGCTTTGAAGTGCCTAGCGACCGGGTAGGCTGGGTCGGAGTTTACTATCGCACGTAAATGTTGTAAAATTTGAACATACACTTGCAGTTTAGTGCTCCCCACGTAGCATAAATTGCAACTGCACTTTAAAACATAAACTGCATAGTCGGTTCTACATGTGTAATGTTCTCTAAGTGTGATAGGTTTGTCTGAAACGGGTGTCAAATACGTGGCAGTATTAATGCCAAACTTACAAGCTCGGCATGAGCTGCACTTGAAGAATCTCTGTCTTGGGGACAGCCAATTGACTATCTTGTTAGTTTCGGGGCTATTCTTCACTAGATCGTTGCGCATTGAATATGCTCTTCTGAAAGTAACAGTGGGAGTTTTGGGGAGAACCTTTTTCAATGTTGGGTCAGTGAGGACAACAGGCCATTGTTTTCTAATGATGGTTTTTATATATTTCGCCTGTCTGCTATATCCTGTAATCAGTCTCAATTCGAAGTTATCATTACATGGTGTTTCAATTGGATCTGCTGTTGCTGCATTCGTATGCCTATTAGGATCCAGTAAATCTACTCGATCCTTGACATTCGCCTTCCTCATGGCCACATCCAATTTCTTGGAGTGGTAACCCCTTGCTACAAGTCTTTTTTTGGCCTCTATTTGATGATATGCCCGGGCTTCTGATGTACTACATGCCCTATGGATACGTAGGAACTCCCCATACGGAATGCTGGATATCGTATGCTGTGGGTGAAAACTACCAGCATGCAACACTGTATTGCCCGAAGTGGGCTTCCTGTATAGGCAAGTCTCTACTCTACCTTGTACTACTTGAACCGTAATCTCTAGGAAGTTGGCAATTGTCGCATCTATATTGGCAGTGAAGTGCAGATTGAGACTGTTATCGTTGATTTTTTCTACAAACCTAAGGGCCTGCTCTTTTTTCCCCGCCACACAATAAAAATATCGTCAATATATCGCCAGTATTTTACTACATGCATAGACCACAATGAGGCATGTTGTGACCTGAGGACATGCTCCTCCCACCAGCCCACATGAAGACAGGCATAGCTGGGGGAGAAGCATGCCCCCATAGCCACTCCTCTTAATTGCTGAAATACTGCATTGTCAAACATAAATACATTATTGTGTAAACACCAATGTATCATTTTTAAAAGCATTTGGCTATGACAATACATTTCAATTGGTCTCTTGCCTAAAAAATGTTCTACAGCTCTCAGTCCATCTGGATGGGCAATACTCGTATATAAGGCGGTAATATCCATGGTAAGAAAAATTTACTTGTCTGACCACTCTAAGTTACTCAGTTGGAACAAACAGTCAGTGGTGTCCTTGATATACGTTGGTAACTTAATCACAAAGTCTTGGAGGTAAAAATCAACATATTTGGATGTGTTCTCAAAAGAGCTATTTATTGCTGAAACAATGGGTCTTCCCGGAATGGGCAATTCATCTTTGTGCACCTTTGGTATGAAATATATGTTGGTTAGAACTGGAAAGTCCTTATTTAGAAACATAAATTCCTCCCTTGAAATGAGGCCTTCTTTCCTCCACATTCTCAGTTCGTCCTTGTAGTTTTTTTGTATTCCTTTTACTTGTGCCATGTTTATTTTGCTGTAGCAAGTTCCATCGTTAAGATGACGATATGCCTCCTTTATATAATCTTTCTTGTCCCATAGCACAACGTTGCCCCCCTTATCTGATTTATTGATGACAATAGTATTGTTCTTTTTTAGTTTATTCATTAATTCAGCGTATTTTTTCATTTGCTGTTTGGGAGAAATGTGTTGTGCCTTGGTTCTATGTTGTAGTTTTTTTAATTCTTCAATGATGCGATCATGATAAATGTCAATGGCATCACATGGCATTGTGGGGACAAAGGTCGAAACTGGCTTGAATGGACTGTGCCCAGGCTTGGCTATATTGATTCCTTCTGCCTCAGCAACCTCTTGTGTGTTGTCTATTGAGATGTTGTCTTCACCCAGGGCATGTAAAGTCTGAACAAGTGACATATCTTTAACTTGCAGTCCCTGTATTTGAGTTGTATTGGTGTTGCGCTCTTGCTTGTTTTTTGCATCATGCTCCAAATTGTTTTTTATGGTGAAGTATTTTCTTAGTTTGATTTTCCTAATAAATTTGTAAACATCTATTTGTGTATTACAATATCCAAAGTTGCTTTCTGGGCAGAAAGACAGGCCCAGTGCAAGAAGTTGTTTCTCTGCTTGGTCTAAATCGGTATTGGTAAGGTTGATAATAGTATTGTCATCTGCTATTTGTTTTTCTTCCAATGTTGGTTCTGCTGTCGCCATCCTCTTACTCCTAAGGCATTTCCTTCGTTGGCTCCTCCTGACATTTCTCCTTTGTTTGTTGAGGCGTTTGGATTGCGCGGCGTAATGACTGCTTGCGTTCCATTCGGATGTAATCCAATACCTCTGCCAGTGTTAGTTGGCCCAAATCCCCTCGTTCTGAACCTGGGTTGCTATCCTCAGACTCTGCTTCACTTGGGGCAAAGCTAACATCCGAAGTGGATAGATTTGAATCGCTTGCTGCCAGATTAGTTGTTCTCCCATTGACCGCCGCCCTGTTGGTAATCATGCCCTTCTGTTTATGTAAATTATCAAACTTTCGGGCAAATGTAAAAATCTGCTTTTGTTCGTAATCGTTTTTATCTCGGGCAAATTTAAATGCCTTCCTCGTTTTTATTACTTCCTCCTGCTTTTTTAGACGGTCTTTCATGTCTTTAATTTTATCAATATATTCTTTACTGTTCTGATGTTCTGGTTTACTTAGTTCGTTGTTGATTCTTGCTATTTCCTCCATGTTTTTATCTCTGTCGATTTTTGCATATTTTACCAGCAAACATACCAAGCGCATTGAAGCTTCCAAACTACTTTAAGCCCACTCATTCAATAGGAGGGGATTTGTGTTATCGAAACTTGGTGCTAGCATTATCCGTAGGCCTCTGGGAATCCTTCCCACTTCGTGATATTTCTCCAATTACGTTATTTCCCACCACTTGGTGAGTTCACTTCTGCTGTTTTTCTCCAACGCTTTAATGAGGCTTTTCACATCGTCATTAGAGCTAGTATCCTTTGTTTTACTGCCGCCCCCTCCTTGTGAGACTTTAGGTAGATTGAGAAATAACTCCTCTGCCGTCATCTCCCGTTCCCGTAGGATGTCATTAGACATTGCACCCAATATATTATTCAAATGTTCCCGTTGTGGGCTGTATTGCTTCCGAATACTGCCCGTATTGGCGCTTCCAGCACCTCCCCACCTGCAATGTATTTGCAGACTGACTTACCGCGTGCAGACGGTGATCCCACGAGTCCTCCGACTCCCGCAATACACCTCTGCTTTCGCGCTGCTCAGTAAATGCTTCGTTTGCAGGGGGCTGACCAAAACTGCTCTCCACTGAGCAGAAAACTCCTCGCTGGTTTGAAATGGCGGTCAGCCTGCTTCCGGGCAAGGGGTCAGTGTATTCAGGAACAAACCAACTTCCTGCTAACACATCAGACAAAAGGCTCCCCAGTGCTTTCACGCACAAGCAGGGACACAGACTCGATATATAGCTGGTGCCAAATTCTTCTTTATTTAATTCGAACGGTGCTGTCTCTGACGTGTTTCGGACACACCACGGTGTCCTTGATCACATGACAAACAGATATCAGAAACGGGAATTTAAAGGGAACGTAGTGCTTCCTATGACGCGATCGGCATTGACAGAAATAAACAAAATACTATGCATTCCTGCATCTATGTATCACAGTAAAGAGCAACAACTTGACAAACATTGTATAAACTCATGCCCCAATTGGACCTGTTGTGTATACATACAATATGCGTACAAATACCATGGTATCGTTAAACATCCATTCCAACATTAGCGTTCCTTTATACCTTGTTTGACTCATTTGTTAACATTCAAATATAGTCCCATATTGCACTATTCTTTCTGTATCGTTTGCTTACTTTTGTGCATGATTATATATACAAAGTGCCTAATGCAAACTTCAATTCATAAATCAAATACACTTTTTAGCATTGATGATAAATAGAAATATATTATGCAAAACATTTTTTTTGTCAACTTGTGTAAAATTCAATGGGAAAGGGGGCTTTTAAAATGTGCAAATACGCTAATTGTGCAACAGATGCAATGTGCATATACGCTGAAGGGGCAACATATATCGTGGTACAAATACCGTAGCTGCTCTGTAAGTAAAATGCCAGTGCCAATCTGAGTTTCTGAAGCGTGTAAAGTGCAAATGTGTGCGATTTTATTCTTGTGCCAAATGTGCAAATATAAATATAAAATAGTGGTTAAAAAATTAGATCAAATGGCGGCTGCTCATAATTCTATATTATGATGTAGATACTGCTATCCTCCTAGTATGCCGATGATCGTATAATGATCATTTAGGTACAAATACCATATAGATGATCACATAGCTCTTTGGCTTATAGGGCTGCTGTGGCTTGGAACGCACTGCCCTTGGAACTGCGCTGCATCCAAGATGTCAAGCTGTTCAGGAAACGGCTGAAAACATTGCTCTTTGTATAGAACTCCGTTGACTGATTCCCATCTGCTCGCAAGGTACCGCGCCGGGACACTCCTGAATAGCCGCGCGCGATATAAATGCATATAACATAACATCGGCTCACCCTAGGGCAAGTGTAGTTGTTATACGTCCACATAGGAGATAGTGACCAGGGAGCCCCCTGACACAGTTAAAACTTCTGGCAATATGCTAATAGCTTAATAACTCCTAAGTGTTGAAAGCCTGGTATTTTACTCTAAAACCTAGTTGATATGGGAATATTATTAAAACACATCATCTTCTTATAATATCACCTGCTGTACCTCCCAGGTGATAATCATAATTGCCAAGTATGTTATATTCCTCTCACAGAAAGTTGTGTAAATCTTCTCCGATATTCAGGCCCAGGGGTCTTTGTGTCCAGCTCGACTATATATCTCGATTCGAGCTGGCGCAACTTTTTCTCCCTATTGCCTCCCCGTTTGTTATGTGGCACTGCATCAATAACAAAGTATTGTAAACACACATTGTAAACACTTCAAGTTGTTGTTATGAATTGCATTGAAATGCCTAGCGACCGGGTAGGCTGGGTCGGAGTTTACTATCGCACGTAAATGTTGTAAAATTCGAACATACACTTGCAGTTTAGTGCTCCCCACATAGCATAAATTTTTACATTTCAACATTGAATAGCATTTTACAGTGCACTATGGGAAATGTATTTTTAAACTGAGTCATGTGACAGAATTGTTTTTAAGCATGCACAAACGCACTTTGCAGAGAATTGTTTTCACCTGTGATCAAGGCTGTACTTCAAGCCGAAAAACGTAAGGAAAAGGATATATATATATATATATATATATATATATATTTTGGAAAACGAAGCAGTATCTGTGAGGCCTGCACAAATATCATGACTACATTTGTCCTTCACTGGGAACCAAACACCCCATTGTAGCGCTTGATTCTCAGAGGGTAGCGTTGCAGAGCAGTCTAAGGCTTACTCAAGGGAGGTGGTGTGGGCTAGTAATTGCCATTTACCAGTATGCAGAAATAACACTCAATAATTGATTGTCCAGTCTGTACTTTGCTTTATAAAAGGTAGAGTACATTTATTTAACACACACACTACTCAATACTATGCACCAATTTACAAATATACATAAGCTGTTGGAATTACTTTGTGACATTGCATAACATTCCCACCCCTCCCGAAGGGGGGGTGGGGTCTAGTACAACCACTCCCATGTATGGATATCATCTTGCCCCCTCATGCAGTGGGTTGAACATAACCTGGAGCGAGGGCCTTGCCCACTGGCACCATCCCAGTGGCGACTCACCCCATTATCTCAATACGCATTTAAAATGGCCAACCCTGCCATGGTGACACATAACCCTGACTGAGCATCTCATACTGACCATACAGTATACACCTCTACATCTTAGTGGCTAACAGTCTGGGTTGTTCTTCACCTAACGCAGTAGCAAGAATACATGTTTGGGCATCTATCAGAATGACAGTACTCATCATAGTGGATAACAGTTAAAATGCATTGCAATTAAAGCCCCTAGAAGGCATCAGAGTTAAAATCACAGGAATAAGCATATACAGCCAGACACCCTAGCAGGACTGTCCAGCAACATAACCCCACTTTGCTTATGAATTCACATCACACATGTGACTTCCAATCCCTCAGTAGAAATAACATGGATAAATGCACTTCTTCATGCTGGGGGAGACTGCGTTGCTCCTGCAGCTCCCCCGGCACCTTTTCACTCACTTGGCGGTGACCCCGTCCTCCTGGGGTCACCACAGGCAGAAAATGGGCATTTTCCTGCAGGCCTGTCTAGGCTCTGCAAAGCAATATGGGGCGCTCTTCGCCATCTCGTGCATCTTTTAGGAGCGGCTCTCCCGCTGTGCCGGGGAGAGCTGCGCTGCCGGTGATGGCGGCCCTGCACCGCATTGGCCCATCGTGAGGGGCCCAGTCCCACCTGGACCCCGTACTGTCAGGTGAGTGCTTGTAGCTCCTGCTGCCTCGCTCTTCGGGGTCCCGGCCCCACCCGGGAACCCCGCACTGCAGGCTCGCTGGACAGCCACTCGGGGAGCCCACCCCTGGTGGCTCCCGCCGGCTCCCCATCTGGCCAGCACCCTTGCGTGCTGCCGCGGGAGCCGGCATCTCTGTTCTGGTCTACTCCCGCCGGCACTCCCCCTGCCTTCCTCCTGCCAGGGGGGAGTGCGGCGGCACTCCCCCATCAGCGTGGGGCACCCCGGGGCCCGGAGTTGGGATCTCGGGCCCCTCCCCTTTGGAGGTCTTCATGGGGAGCACGACGGCGCTCCCCGGCTTCGGTCTTCGGGGCCCAGAGTTGGGATCCCGGGCCCCATAGGCAGTCTTCATGGGGAGCGCGACGGCGCTCCCGGGCTTGTCTTCGGAGCGACAGGACCCGGAGTTGGGATCCCGGGCCCCTGGGAATTCTTCGCAGGGAGCACGACGGCGCTCCCCGGCTTCTTTTCTCCCACGAGGGGGGCGCAATGGCGCTCCCCTCCCTCCGGTCTCATCGGGGGCCAGGGTGGGCTCCTGGCACCTCATTTGGGCAGTTTCACAGGGAGTGCGGCGGTGCTCCCCGACTTAACTTCTTGTAGGGGCAGCCCCCGGGTCCTGACCCACCCCGGGGGCACATTTTGGACCAGCGGCAGAACCCCACGCGCTTCGTCGTCGGTCCTCCCTGAGGTCAAAGGTCGCCTACCTTCTCGGGGGCATATCTCGGCCCCCAGGCGGCCGATCTGCTCCATTTTGGCCTCTTCTTGCCCTATCAGGCAGCGACACATCACATCTCTGCCCCTGCTCCCTCCTTCCTGCCCAGGCCTCTGGGATAGTTCAAAATGGCGGCGTCCAGGGGTCTCATGCCACATGGTCTCTGAAAAGCCCCTTCCCCCCTTCCTGCCTCCTCTCCAGAGCAGTTTGGTGCCTGGCACCAGGTGACAGCTGCTGATGGATAACCGGCAGACTCCACCCATCTTCTCTCCCTCTTGGAGAGGAGACCTTCGCCCTTGGAATGCTTCAGGTTGGGGAGGAAGGTCATTAATCCAGCCTGGCAGGGTCACACCCAGCCAGGCTCTGGTTATGAGCTGAGTCAGAAGAATATGACATTTCTGGATGATCCACAAGCAGTACAGATATGGCTTTGGACTCAGCAGAATACTTCTTCTCACCTACGTTACAGTGGACTTTAGTGCGTGTCTGGAATTTGTAGGCCCTAGGGAAGTGAAACTATCCCATGTGATCCCCATCCTCATAGGAGAATAATGGAGTGGTCCTTCAGTGAAAACAGTAAAGCACACTGACTTTCCCTTACATGTTTCTTCCCGTTGTATAAAGCCTTTCAATGTCACCACCCAGCTCTGTATAATTCCTGCCACACAATTCAATCTGTAACTGCTCCAGGGCTGCGCACGCCAGGAATCTCCCCTGCGCAGCCCCTACACGTGTGCACACGCATGTACACACGTGTCTGCATGTAACCAGCCTGGTGCCCCTTACTCCGACTGCAGAGCAGCGGCCTACTCTCACCAGGGGGACACCGGTAAAATCCACATGCAGTCTCTTTCATAATGAGTTCACTGTGAGTGAGTCCCAATTTAGGAGGCTCACCCACAGTAAAAGCTCCACAATTAGGTGTTCAAAAAGCGAAAAATCCGGGCGGCTCAGATGGTCAGAACCACCTTCTAACACACGCCGCACCCAGCTGATTCCTACAGGGAAGAATTAGCCACTATGCATGGGTACTCTTCCCGTAGTCAGCGATAACTAGTTATAAGGGGTTCTGACCAGACCCCCCTTACTCACCAGTTATCTGCTCCGACCACCTACTCCTCCCATCCATGAGACCTCCCCCCATTACAGGGATCCCAGACTACCCTAAGAACCCTCCGGGCTCTAGGTTAGATACCGCTAGGTCACTCACGGTCTACATGGACTCACCCTAACTAGGCCTACCTTTGCCCTTGGTCACGCAACACTATGCCTACCACTTCTCTGGACAAGGAAGGGTACAGTGCCTCAGCACCGATGCGGTCTTCTGGGATAGGTCTACATCCCATCCCCTGGGTCACTAGCTTGTCTCCCTTCCGGATATCGTTCCAACCAGTACCCTCTCTCCTTTTGGTCCTGGCACCCTAAAGATGCAACCTCTCCGGACCCTCACCCTCAGTCTGCCGCTGGGGTCATTCAGCTGCCACCACCCTTTCGGGATGACTGTCTTCCCTAAAGAAAGCACAGCCACTCGTACTTTTCCCACACAGAAAAGCACCTTTGGCCACTGGCCTGGCTCCCTGATAGGACCTCAGGCCGGCCTCACTACCACACTGGCAGTGCCAGGGAGGAACACTGAGGGTGCCTCGTCAGACATCCTACAGCTCATTCCCCCCGTCAGTAGCTCCACACGGAAACTACCCCGGGAACCTAGACCCTTTACTTGTTCTCCGCTGCGAGAACAGGGCCTATGCACCCTTCCCTCCGAGAGGCGAGCTCTCCTCCCAGTGTACCCTTAGAGAGCCTGTGGGCCCCGAGTTAGCTACACCAGGCCCACCTCTCAGAGCCCTCCTTGGTCTCCCTGCAGTGCCTTGGGAGACCGTCCAGGGACCCTCATGATCCCTGGATGGCCTGCACCACCCCCTTCTGAATCGCAGGGTCCCTTTACTTAAGATAGGCCCCACCTGCCTTCAGGATGGTACTACCTCCATCAGCCAGGAACCCTCAAGATCCCGGCTTGGCCTGCACCACCCTCCTCTGAAGCACAGGGTCCCTTCACCTAAGATGGGCCCCACCTGTCTTCAGAGTGGTACTACCTCCATCAGCCAGGGACCCTCAAGATCCCGGCTTGGCCTGCACCACCCTCCTCTGAAGCACATGGTCCCTTCACCTAAGATGGGCCCCACCTGTCTTCAGGGCGGTACTACCTCCATCAGTCAGGGACCCTCAAGATCCCGGCTTGGCCTGCACCACCCTCCTCTGAAGCACAGGGTCCCTTCACTTAAGATGGGCCCCACCTGTCTTCAGGGTGGTACTACCAGGCAGAAGTCCACCTTCTGCATCGAGCTATGGGAACACCCCCATGCTCCTGGTCCTGGGGTCCAACCCCCACAGGACCTACCTGACAGGTCACCGGCTAGGCATCGCCCCAGTCACCACCTCAGGTTCACAACACCAGCTCCAGAATGACATCCTGTTGCTTCCTTGGGTAACCACCTACCCGACCCTGACACCTCAGAGTCCACAACTAACCCTTCACCTGGAATCTAGGGAGCCCATCACCCCCTTCTCAGATCTCCACCGGGTCAGTTACCTAGCCCACCTAGGGGCTACTACTACACACCCTAGCTTGAGGACTACCCTCCTTTGGGGCCACCCACCACCATGGGCCACCCCTGGGTTGCTCACTTCCCCCACCAGTTAACCTGGGGGGGCCTGCCGGAAACACAACTCTACCGCACCCTCCTCCCACCCTGGGAAACGTTTTGGGGTCCCCCACCATGGGAACCCCTGGGATGTTACTACCCGGGGTTAAGAAACCTCCTGCCCCACCCTTCCAGTGGTTTTGGCCTGCGCCAATGGCAAGAAAACTTTCAGCAGGGGAAAGATATCTGGGGCCCCTTCTGTGGAAACCCTCCCTGCCCTTAAAAAGCGCAGGAATTTCCCAGGACCCTCTGCGTCTCCTGTCCCCCCAAAGTCCAATCCACCCCTACACCCCCATCTGTGATGTAGGTATCAGTTGCTGTCCCTATCTCTTGAGAAGACACCCTCCTCATGCAGGTGTAGTGTGTGTAGTGTTAGGGTTCAAAGGTGTACAATATGGCTTAGAACACTTGTATGCAATCATTTCCTGGAAAGCACCATCCCGCTATCACCTGATAATCAACATAACTCAGTCACATCAATACAGTTTACATTTAAACCATAATATCTTCACATGACATATATATGCGCGGGGCTTTCCTTTGCCATATTTTTAGTTCATATAACCAAAACTTTGAACCCTTCTCCGAGCCTTGTGCTCTTCCATTTGCTCATTAATGCATAGGTAATGTGTGGCAAAACTGGACTTATCAAATGCCATAAATGCGTACCAGAATGGGATACTATGTTTCCTGCCGCTAGACACCAATGTTGGAAAACGAAGCAGTATCTGTGAGGCCTGCACAAATATCATAACTACATTTGTCCTTCAATGGGAACCAAACACCCCATTGTAGTGCTTGACTCTCAGAGGGTAGCGTTGCAGAGCAGTCTAAGGCTTACTCAAGGGAAGTGGTGTGGGCTAGTAATCGCCATTTACTACTACGCAGAAATAACACTCAATAATTGATTGCCCAGCCTGTACTTTGCTTTATAAAAGGAAGAGTACATTTATTTAACACACACACTACTCAATACTCTGCACCAATTTACAAATATACATAAGCTGTTGGAATTACTTTGTGACATTGCATAACATTCCCACCCCTCCCGAAGGGGGGGTGGGGTCTAGTACCACCACTCTTATGCATGCACATCATCTTGCTCCCTCATGCAGTGAGTTGAACATAACCTGGAGCGAGGGCCTTGCCCACTGGCACCCTCCCAGTGGCAACCCACCCCATTATCTCAATACGCATTTAAAATGGGCAACCCTGCCATGGTGACACATAACCCTGACTGAGCATCTCATACTGATCATACAGTATACACCTCTACATCTTAGTGGCTAACAGTCTGGGTTGTTCTTCACCTAACGCAGTAGCAAGAATACATGTTTGGGCATCACTTAGAATGACAGTACTCATCATAGTGGATAACAGTTAAAATGCATTGCAATTAAAGCCCCTAGAAGTCATCACAGTTAAAATCACAGGAATAAGCATATACAGCCAGACACCCTAGCAGGACTGTCCAGCAACATAACCCCACTTTGCTTATGAAGTCACATCACACGTGACTTCCAATCCCTCAGTAGAAATAACATGGATAAATGCACTTCTCGTGCCATTGCACCTCTTCACCTCCAGGGGATGCCCTTCTCCAGACATCCCCAGCACAGCCCTCCAGACCTTGAGGCAGTCCCTAACGCACCCCCAGCTGCGGAACAAAAGTTCCAGCCCCGGGATGCTGTTGACTGCTGGCTGAGCCCTTGAGGGGCTATCTCCACTGAGTCCCCAGAGACTTAGGGGGGACTTTCCATTTTCAAGCTGGGGGAGAATGCGTTGCTCCTGCAGCTCCCCCGGCACCTTTTCACTCACTTGGCGGTGACCTCGTCCTCCTGGGGTCACCACAGGCAGAAAACTGGCATTTTCCGGCAGGCCTGTCTAGGCTCTGCAAAGCATTTTGGGGCGCTCTTCCCCATCCCGTGCATCTTTTAGGAGCAGCTCTCCCGCTGTGCCGGGGAGAGCCGCGCTGCTGGTGATGGCGGCCCTGCACCGCATTGGCCCATCGTGGGGGGCCCGGTCCCACTCGGACCACGTACTACCAGGTGAGTGCTTGCAGCTCCTGCTGCCTCGCTCTTTGGCGTCCCGGCCCCACCCGGGAACCCCGCACTGCAGGCTCGCTGGACAGCCACTCAGGGAGCCCACCCCCGGTGGCTCCCGTCGGCTCCCCGTCTGGCCAGCACCCTTGCGTGCTGCCGCGGGAGCCGGCATCTCTGTTCTGGTCTGCCTGCTCCTGCGGGCAGACACGGAGACTCCCACCGGTCCGGCCGGACCCTGGGGGAGTGCAACGGCACCCCCACGCCTTTCTTCTGCCACAGGGGAGTGCAGCTTCACTCCCCCACCTGCGCGGGGCATCCCGGGACCCGGATTTGGGAACCTGGGCCCCTCCCCTTTGGAGGTCTTCACAGGGAGCGCGACGGCGCTCCCCGGCTTCGGTCTTCGGGGCCCAGAGTTGGGATCCCGGGCTCCATGGGCAGTCTTCACGAGGAGCGCGACGGCGCTCCCCGACTTGTCTTTGGAGCGACGGGGCCCAGAGTTGGGATCCCAGGCCCCTGGAAATTCTTCGCGGGGAGCGTGACGGTGCTCCTCAGCTTCTTTTCTCCCACGAGGGGGGCGCAACGGTGCTCCCCTCCCTCCAGTCTCATCGGGGGCCAGGGTGGCATCCTGGCACCTCATTTGGGCAGTTTCACAGGGAGGGCCTGATTCACAGAACTAACTTACGTCAAAAACGTAAAGTTTGTACTATTTGGTATTCACAGAATACACTTACTCATTTTGGTATTCACAGAATGAACTTACTTGTTTCGGTATTCACAGAAGTTAGTAGTCCTAACTTTAGGACTCCTAAATGCCTTCTGTGAATACCGAAAGTCTTAAAGTTAGGATTTTCTCAGTTTAGGAGTAGTAAGTTAGGACTCCTAACTTTAGGACTCCTAAATGCTTTCTGTGAATACCGAAAGTCTTAAAGTTAGGCTTTTTCTCAGTTTAGGAGTAGTAAAGTTAATACTCCTAAACTGAGAAAAAGCCTAACTTTAAGACTTTCGGTATTCACAGAAAGCATTTAGGAGTCCTAAAGTTAGGAGTCCTAACTTTACTACTCCTAAACTGAGAAAAATCCTAACTTTAAGACTTTCGGTATTCACAGAAGGCATTTAGGAGTCCTAAAGTTAGGACTACTAACTTCTGTGAATACCGAAACGAGTAAGTTCATTCTGTGAATACCAAAATGAGTAAGTGTATTCTGTGAATACCAAAAAGTACTAACTTTACGTTTTTGACGTAAGTTAGTTCTGTGAATCAGGCCCCATGTGCGGCGGTGCTCCCCGACTTAACTTCTTGTGGGGGCAGCCCCCGGGTCCTGACCCGCCCCGGGGGCACATCTTGGACCAGCAATGGAGCCCCACACGCTTCGTTGTCAGTCCTCCCTGAGGTCAAAGGTTGCCTACCTTCTCGGGGGCGTATCTCAGCCCCCAGGCGGCCGATCTGCTCCATTCTGGCCTCTTCTTGCTCCTGGTGGCGCTCCCCAGCCACTGGGAGTACTTCCTTTCGCCCTCCTGGTCTCAGGGAGGCTGAATTCATCAGGGCACAGTCTTCACTGGCTCCCTGCGCCAGCCTTTTGCTTGGCTCTCCACCTGGGTCTCTCTTCTCCTTACGCAGAGGCCCAGGCGTCCGCTCACTGGTCCTAGACTCCCCTTTTGGCGCAAGTCAGGGTCCTGGGACAGTCTGGATGTTCTTCCTTCCAACTGCCCATGGCCCCAGGCTCCAGCACCAGTCTTCCTCAACCGACCACACCCCAGAGAGAGCTCCTCTTCCTGGTCAAGACCTTTTAAAAGAAATTGGAGGGGGATGGCAGGAAGGCTCTGCTTGCCCTATCAGGCAGCGACACATCACCTCTCTGCCCCTGCTCCCTCCTTCCTGCCCAGGCCTCTTGGATTGTTCAAAATGGTGTCGTCCAGGGGTCTCATGCCACATGGTCTCTGAAAATGCCCTTCCTGCCTCCTCTCCAGAGAAGCTTGGTGCCTGGCACCAGGTGACAGCTGCTGATGGATAACCGGCAGACTCAACCCATCTTCTCTCCCTCTTGGAGAGGAGACCTTCGCCCTTGGAATGCTTCAGGTTGGGGAGGAAGGTCATTAATCCAGCCTGGCAGGGTCACACCTAGCCAGGCTCTGGTTATGAGCTGAGTCAGAAGAATATGACATTTCTGGATGACCCACAAGCAGTGCAGATATGGCTTTGGACTCGGCAGAATACTTCTTCTCACCTATGTTACAGTGGACTTTAGTGCGTGTCTGGAATTTGTAGGCCCTAGGGAAGTGAAACTATCCCATGTGATCCCCATCCTCATAGGAGAATAATGGAGTGGTCCTTCAGTGAAAACAGTAAAGCACACTGACTTTCCCTTACATGTTTCTTCCCATTGTATAAAGCCTATTCCATGTCATCACCCAGCTCTGCATAATTCCTGCCACACCATTCAATCTGTAGCTGCTCCAGGGCTGCACACGCCAGGAATCTCCCTGCGCAGCCCCTACACATGTGCACACGCATGTACACACGTGTCTGCATGTAACCAGCCCAGTGCCCCTTACTCTGGCTGCAGCGCAGCGGCCTACTTTCACCAGGGGGACACCGGTAAAATCCACATGCAGTCTCTTTCATCATGAGTTCACTGTAGGTGAGTCCCAACTTAGGAGGCTCGCCCACAGTAAAAGCTCCACAATGAGGTGTTCAAAAAGCGAACAATCCGGGCGGCTCAGATGGTCAGAACCACCTTCTAACAATATATATATATATATATACCCAACATACCCAATAGCCCGCCACTTTAAAGACACGCATAACAGTGACCTCAAACACCTTACATATTTCTTGATTGATTCCATCCCAACATCTAGACGTGGGGGTAATAGAGAGGCGAAATTAAGACGTCTAGAAACACAATATATTGTTGAACTTGATACTAAGACCCCCAATGGACATAACTCAAGTGAGGATTTTTGTACATGGTTATAAGAAATGTATCAAGATAACCATAATGTCCAAGTTGGGTGTATGTTCAATCAGGTTATTTTTCCAACAAAACATTATTTTCTCTACACTGATAGAGGAGTATATTTAATCTTTTCAGCACGCTGCTATAAGCATATTAGCTTTTTTTTCTAAATACAGAGTTTTAGTTAAAAATAATCTCTTAAACTCAGGTTTAATAGCCTTTTTAAACGTAATCCTTTTCATGTTCAGGAACAGGGATCTGTTCCTAGGTAGCACTTTTTTTTCTCTTCTTTTTTCATAACACTTTAACTAGCACTGTAGATTGACATGGAAAATTGTTACACTGTAATTGATCCACACTCGGTATTATATCATATGGGTCAAGCACACGCGACTGCCACAAGAGGTCGGGCTCAAGCTTAGTGATTTATAATGTATTATACAGACATTGAATAAATTGCTGTCACCTCGTCCTCTTTTAAACATATGAATTTTACAACAATATGTTTTTAAGCATTGCGGTTCTTAAAGATGCAATTTGGATATTCATATATGACATTTTTATGTATTTTATATGGAAATGTTTTTTTATGTATTTAAACATGCATTTTTAAATGGATTTAACCTAGCATTGTGTATACATATATTTATATAATAATTCAAATGTTATTTATAATATAAATATTTATGGCAGTCTTTGCACAAATTGAAAGGCAATTTTTGCACATAAACTGGCGAAAAAAGATAAACATGTATATTTTTTCCATGTCTATGCATTGGTTATCACGTGTATGACACCTTGCACTTTAAATGTAGTATCTGGGCTTCAGTAACGCGTCATGTGATCAAGGCCGTGTCAGGCCGAAACGCGTCAGGGCGATTGTGGTGTTTTGAGCAATAAACATTTCACGCACAAAATTTTGGTTCGTGTTCCGTCCTTTCCCAGAGAAGGGAATC
Source organism: Calotriton arnoldi (assembly GCA_963921515.1). Taxonomy (NCBI): domain Eukaryota; kingdom Metazoa; phylum Chordata; class Amphibia; order Caudata; family Salamandridae; genus Calotriton; species Calotriton arnoldi. Next base: position 246,596 of record CAWUFW010005114.1, read on the forward strand.
AACGAAGAACGGCATCTGATATATATATTCTGATATATATATATATATATATATATACATATATATATATATATGTATATATATATATATTCACTGAAAAAACCATAGGTTTCAGACACGTTATAGTTACAAATTAGCATTTAAAAAACCTTTGAAATTCACTGAAAAAACCATAGGTTTTAGGGACAGTTATAGTTACTTGGACATTGCACTCGTACAAAACCCGTGAAATTCCCCCGTTATAGTTAGTTCAGCTAACTATAACTCGCGCCCCGCAATGCACTGCTGATGACGTCACATATTACATCACTCATGACATGGTCAGTGACATCACTGATGACATCACTGATGACATCTCAAATGACATCACTGATGACATCATCCAGTGACTGTGTGTTTCTGTAAAGTTTAAATATTTTTAAAATATATAGGAAAAGACGTATTGAAGAATGAGTGGGTGTCTAAGTGTCTGTATGGATGATTTAGTAGGTGCGTGACTGACTCTATAAGTGAGTGATTTAACGTATCTTACTGAATGCATGGGTTAGTGACTAAACTGGGTGTATGTCTGTATCCGTCTGTCTGTTGCTGTGTAAGTGGCTGCATGTGTTTGTGAATAGCTAAATGATTTTCTATATGAGTTATTGAATGCTTGTCTGAGTATCTGTATGGGTGCCTGAGTGTTTGTGTGGGAGGGGTGTGTGCAACTCTGTGCATAGATGTGTGAGTGGGTGATTCACTGGGTGGATGGTTTCAAGAGTGCATCTGTGATAGACTGTATGGGTGGGTAAGTGTGTGTAAGAGTGTGTTAGTGAGTGAATGTATGTCCCAGTGGTACATGTGTGAGTAACTACATATGTGAAAGGCAGTATATATGTGTGTTGGAGTATATAAATAGCTATAAGCAAGAGTGAGTGATTGTGATAGTGGCTGTATGGATGATTGTGTGCTTGTATCAGTGATTGTATAAGAGCGTAACAATGTGCTACTATTTGTATGAGTAAGTGAGCTGGTGTGTGTATAACTGTATAGGTGAGTAAATGGCAGTGTGTTTAATTATTTGCATGACTGACTAGGTGTGTGAGTATCTCTATGGATGAGTGGCGTTGTTTGAGTGTCTATATAGGAGTAAGAGTGCATATGATAGTCCTGTACTGAGTGACCGTAAGTATGAGTGACTGTACGGGTGAGTGAGTGGATGTGTGTGTGTAGACCTAGGAATCAGTGAGTGGGTATGTAGTTATTGGTGTTGGAGTGTCTATGGTTTTGCGAATGGCAGTCTGTAATTTAGAGTGGGTGTATCAAAGATTATATTAGGTGTGAGGAGGTGCATCAGATTATCACGTGGATGATGTCATCAGTGATGTCATTTGAGATGTCATCAGTGATGTCATCAGTGATGTCACTGACCATGTCATGAGTGATGTAATATGTGACGTCATCAGCAGTGCATTGCGGGGCGCGAGTTATAGTTAGCTGAACTAACTATAACGGGGGAATTTCACGGGTTTTGTACGAGTGCAATGTCCAAGTAACTATAACTGTCCCTAAAACCTATGGTTTTTTCAGTGAATTTCAAAGGTTTTTTAAATGCTAATTTGTAACTATAACGTGTCTGAAACCTATGGTTTTTTCAGTGAATTTCAAAGGTTTTTTAAATGCTAATTTGTAACTATAACGTGTCTGAAACCTATGGTTTTTTCAGTGAATTTCAAAGGTTTTTTAAATGCTAATTTCTAACTATAACGTGCCTGAAACCTACGGTTTTTTCAGTGAATTTCAAAGGTTTTGTAAATGACAATTTTTAAATGTATTAATTGTTATATTAATTTTTTTCATACTGATTTACTACATTTTTAGAAACAATTTTTTTTTACATATTTTATTTGTCAAATTACATTGTAATTACATTATACATTACATTACAAAAAATACTTTCTCACAATGAATTACTTTAGTTTAAATACTTTGCAGATAGGCAATAGACTTTTAAGTACAGTAGTTACAGTTGTTGCAATGGGCAACACATTTTCAAACACAATGCAACATTCAGCTCAATGTGAATTTCTAGTTAAATGCAATTAGTTACTTTATGGATTACTTTTGTAACCACAGGACTGGATCCTAGATTCAGTCCTGGTACATCTCCTGTAAACAGTTGAGTAAAAGCGTTTTGGTTACAGTCGTGATTTTTAAGGAATATTATTGTATTTTAAAAGTTGACACTGAAACTTTTTCTCATAGAATCACCAATGTTATCCTATGGAAGGAAATTCACTTAGCAGGTAAAAACTGTTATCGTTACTTTTTCTTACTCAGTGTTGGATCCTGGATCCAGCACTGGTGCATCTCCTGTAAACAGTTGAAAGAATGCGTTTAAGTCATACAGGCGATTTTTAAGGAATATTTGTAGTTTGTGAAAATCAACACTTTGAAACTTTTTTGCTGAAAACCAGTCAATGTTAGCCTACGAAGGAAATTCAAGTTACCGGTAAGTACGGTTAAAATTACTTTTGAGGATCAGTACTGGGCTGAAACATGCAGCACTGAGGTCTCTCCTGATAACAGGTGAGTAAATCGGAATTCGTATTTCGGCTGATTTTAGAGGAATATTTTAAAGTTCCAAAACTCCACACTTAGAAGAATTTCCAAGTGAAACCAGTCAATGTTAGCCTATGGAAGGAAATTCAAGTTACTGGTAAGTACGGTTAAAATTACTTTTCAGGACCAGTACTGGGCTGAAAGATGCAGCACTGAGGTCTCTCCTGATAACAGGTGAGTAAATCAGAATTCGGATTTCGGCTGATTTTAGAGGAATATTTGTATGTTTCAAAAATCAACACTTAGAAGAATTTCCAAGTGAAACCAGTCAATGTTAGCCTATGAAGGAAATTCAAGTTACCGGTAAGTACGGTTAAAATTACTTTTCAGGATCAGTACTGGGCTGAAAGATGCAGCACTGAGGTCTCTCCTGATAACAGGTGAGTAAATCGGAATTCGTATTTCGGCTGATTTTAGAGGAATATTTTAAAGTTCCAAAACTCCACACTTAGGAAGAATTTCCAAGTGAAACCAGTCAATGTTAGCCTATGAAGGAAATTCAAGTTACCGGTAAGTACGGTTAAAATTACTTTTCAGGATCAGTACTGGGCTGAAAGATGCAGCACTGAGGTCTCTCCTGATAACAGGTGAGTAAATCGGAATTCGTAGTTCGGCTGATTTTAGAGGAATATTATAAAGTTCCAAAACTCAACACTTAGAAGAATTTCCAAGTGAAACCAGTCAATGTTAGCCTATGAAGGAAATTCAAGTTACCGGTAAGTACGGTTAAAATTACTTTTCAGGATCAGTACTGGGCTGAAAGATGCAGCACTGAGGGCTCTCCTGATAACAGGTGAGTAAATCGGAATTCGTATTTCGGCTGATTTTAGAGGAATATTTTAAAGTTCCAAAACTCCACACTTAGAAGAATTTCCAAGTGAAACCAGTCAATGTTAGCCTATGAAGGAAATTCAAATTACCGGTAAGTACGGTTAAAATTACTTTTGAGGATCAGTACTGGGCTGAAAGATGCAGCACTGAGGTCTCTCCTGATAACAGGTGAGTAAATCGGAATTCCTATTTCGGCTGATTTTAGAGGAATATTTTAAAGTTCCAAAACTCCACACTTAGAAGAATTTCCAAGTGAAACCAGTCAATGTTAGCCTATGAAGGAAATTCAAGTTACCGGTAAGTACGGTTAAAATTACTTTTCAGGACCAGTACTGGGCTGAAAGATACAGCACTGAGGTCTCTCCTTATAACAGGTGAGTAAATCGGAATTCCTATTTCGGCTGATTTTAGAGGAATATTTGCACAATGGTGAAGGGAGGGGGCGGGGCCTGAGGTGACATCTTTGCAAACGCGCCCCGTGGCGCGTTTTAAGTTGGGGGATTAAGTTCCCTTGATTCCTGAGGGTCCCTAGGGGCCAACTAGACCACCAGGAACCTCCAATATGCGCCAGGGGGCTGCGTTGCAGAGACGTGTAGAGAGGCCACACCCCTTTTTACACCTCTTTGCAACGCAGCTCTGTGGCGCTTTCTGGATGTACCTGTTGGGCTAGTTGGCCCCCAGGGACCCTCAGGATTGAAGGGGATTTAATTCCCCATCTTAAAACGCGCCACGGGGCCTGTTTGCACACATGTCACCTCAAGTCCCGCCCTCCCTTCACCACTGTGCAAACGCGCCCCGTGGCGCGTTTTAAGTTGGGGGATTAAGTCCCCTTGAATCCTGAGGGTCCCCGGAGTCCAACTAGCCCACCATATACCTCCAAAAGCGCCATAGAGCTGCGTTGCAGAGAGGTGTAAAAGGGGCGTGGCCTCTGTACACCTCTCTGCAAGGCAGCCCCTGGCGCATACCGGAGGTTCCTGGTGGGCTAGTTGGCCCCCAGGGACCCCCAGTATTCAAGGGGAATTGTTCCTCTCTGCAAACGCGCCAGGGGGCGCGTTTGCAGAGTGGTGAAGGAAGGGGCGGGGCCTGCGGGCCCGATCGTTTATTTATTTATTTATTTTTTTTTGGGAGGGGGGGCCGCGTGGCCCCCTCCCGGGCCACTACTTGCCCCGGGGACCCCATCCCCCGGGGCTGGCCCTCTCGTTGGGGACTGTGGGGGGGTCCCCAATCCCCCCACAGTCCCGCGGCTCCCCGCGTCCCTAGGGTGCCGGCATTGCTTTTCCACATGGGGAGCTGCTAAGATGCAGCTCCCCATGTGGAAAAGCAATCGGCTTTGGATATTGGAAGAGAGCAGGTTTCCTGCTCTCTCTTCCAATATCCAAAGCAAGTTTGCAATGACAGGACGGGAGCCGCGAGGCTCCCGTCCTGTCATTGCAAACAGCAGTGTCCCGGGGGTAGGCACCCCGGGACACTGCAGGAGCCGGCCCTGGGGGGTGGTGGTCCCCAGGGCCATCAAGGGCTCCAGGAGGGGGGCCGCGCGGCCCCCCTCCCATTCAGTGCACAGCCCCGGGGAGGTGGTGGTCCCTGGGGCTCTGGGGGTCCAAAACGGACCCCCATTGTAATTTTTCTTAGTGCCCCGGGGAGGTGGTGGTCCCCGGGGCGTGTGGGGGGGCTGGAGCCCCCCCACACAGGTTTTTAATTAAAAAAAAAGAAGCCCCGGGGAGGTGGTGGTCCCCGGGGCTGCGGGAGGGCTCAGAGTCCTCCCGCACCATTGTACATAAAGCCCCGGGGGGTGGTGGTCCCCGGGGCTTGGGGGGCCCTTAGAGGCCCCCCACACATAAAATTAACCCCCCCCCCCCAGCATGCCCCCGGGACTTGGGCCACCCGGGGGGCCAATTAACATCGAAGCGCGGGAGACCGCGCTTCGATTTTTTTTTTTCGGCAGGGTTCGCGCTCCCTGAGCGCATCCTGCCGATTTTTAAAAAAAAAAATTTTTTTTTTTTTGCCCAGGGGGTCCTTGTGGGACCCCCTGAGCAAACCTAGGGGGTCAGGGTGTTTCTACCCTCCCCCCTTTGTGCGCTTTGCGCACTTGTTTCTGTCCCTCGGTTCTACCGAGGGACAAAATGGCTGCCAACATTTCCTGAATCGGAATGTTGACAGCCAGCTGACAGCCAATTAACATGCAGCTCGTGATCGGGAGGGTGCGCGAATCCTCCGTGCCCATAGATATATATGTACTTTTACTTTTTGATTTTCTCAGCAACTACTGAACGGATTTACACCATTTAACAAAAGGGTTCTTTCTGAACCAAGAACTACCTCTTTGCCAAATTTGGTGTAATTCCGTTCAGCAGTTCGGGCTGTAGCCGTGTCTAAAGTTTCCTATGGGAAAATGCATGGGGAAAACGCGTTTTGGGACCCCCCTTTTTCTCGGCCCCCGCTTGACGTATCACCCCGAGACTTTCAGGGTAGGAGCGGACCGGAGCGCCCCACGAAGTTTGAAAATTTCGCGAAGATACGTCAACCGGCAAGAGAGTTATTTCAAATAGAATGTCGCGGATTTCCTATGGATAATAGGTTGTAACTATAACTATCTACTGGCGACCGCCAGTAGATAATATATGTATATATATATATATATATATATATATATATATATATATATATATCTATATCACCACCATTCGTTCCTCTTCCAGAAACAAACCAGAGCACACAGCGGGGCTGCAGAAGTTCCTTTTTATTTTAAAAATGCATAACGTGTTTCAGCAAGTGTGCCTTCATCAGATGCATGACTTCCAGGTTTGTATACACCGTTTTTTCTATGGTATGCTGCCTCTCTGTCATTGGAGGAAGCAACTAGCCAAGTTTTCATTGGAGAAAAATTTGTGGCCATTCACAAAGACTGCAACTCCCAGCATTCCTCAGGATTGTAGTACTAAATCCTGAATGTACTAAATTCGATCTCTGATGAGAGCAGGCTGTTCCAGCCAGTCCTTGTGGGTTAATATTAATTGTTTATGTCGGTTTTGCCTGAAAGTCAATTTATTTTAAAATATGTCGGGCTTCTTCCACCCCTTCGTCCAAGCCGCACACATGCCAGCAGATCACACCTGGAGGCGCAGCTTCAGTAACCCACGCCTCACCTTGAAGTCATGGCCTGAATTACAGCAGGTTACCAATCCTCTCTGGCTTGCGGCGGTCCCGAGGTTTTGAATGCCTCCAAACTCTATCTGTTCGCCATTGCCACTGATACCTCTGGACACTTTGACCACGGGGCTCTGTGCACGCTTGTGGCCATGCGCCAATATGCCACCACCATTTCTACCTCTTCCAGAAACAAACCAGAGCACACAGCGGGGCTGCAGAAGTTCCTTTTTATTTTAAAAAATGCATAACGCATTTCAGCGAGTGTGCCTTCATCAGATGCATGGCTTCCAGGTTTGTCTACACCGTTTTTTCTATGGTATGCTGCTTCTCTGTCATTGGAGGAAGCAACTAGCCAAGTTTTCATTAGATAAAAATTCATGGCCATTCACGAAGACTGCAACTCCCAGCATTCCTCAGGATTGTAGTACTAAATCCTGAATGTACTAAATTCGATCTCTGATGAGAGCGGGCTGTTCCAACCAGTCCTTGTGGGTTAATATTAATTGTTTATGTCGGTTTTGCCTGGAAGTCAATTTATTTTAAAATATGTCGGGCTTCTTCCACCCCTTCGTCCAAGCAGCACACATGCCAGCAGATCACACCTGGAGGCGCAGCTTCAGTAACCCACGCCTCACCTTGAAGTCATGGCCTGAATTACAGCAGGTTACCAATCCTGTCTGGCTTGCGGCGGTCCTGAGGTTTTGAATACCTCCAAACTCCATCTGTTCGCCATTGCCACTGATACCTCTGGACACTTTAAGGACGGGGCTCTGTGCGCGCTTGTGGCCACGCGCCAATATGCCACCACCATTTCTTCCTCTTCCAGAAACAAACCAGAGCACACAGTGGGTCTGCCGAAGTTCCTTTTTATTTTTAAAAATGCATAACGCATTTCAGCGAGTGTGCCTTCATCAGATGCATGGCTTCCAGGTTTGTCTACACCGTTTTTTCTATGGTATGCTGCCTCTCTGTCATTGGAGGAAGCAACTAGCCAAGTTTTCATTGGAGAAAAATTTGTGGCCATTCACAAAGTCTGCAACTCCCAGCATTCCTCAGGATTGTAGTACTAAATCCTGAATGTACTAAATTCGATCTCTGATGAGAGCGGGCTCTTCCAACCAGTCTTTGTAGGTTAATATTAATTGTTTATGTCGGTTTTGCCTGGAAGTCAATTTATTTTAAAATATGTCGGGCTTCTTCCACCCCTTCGTCCAAGCAGCACACCTGCCAGCAGATCACACCTGGAGGCGCAGCTTCAGTAACCCACGCCTCACCTTGAAGTCATGGCCTGAATTACAGCAGGTTACCAATCCTCTCTGGCTTGCGGCGGTCCCGAGGTTTTGAATACCTCCAAACTCCATCTGTTCGCCATTGCCACTGATACCTCTGGACACTTTGAGGACGGGGCTCTGATATATATATATCCAAACAAAACCTCCGAGCCAAAGGAGCCCTAGACCCTGCAGGGCAGCTTCAGTACAATGGGTACGGAGCAACCCATCAATCACATACACAGTAGAAAGGCTGAAGCTCAGTTCCAGGATACACTGCAGCACATTTACGTTTCTGTTTCTTTTCCTTACGTGTTTCGCACCAATTAACAGTCAACACATAATGTTGATCTTTGTATTTTCACGTATTTATCTCACTAGTTTCATTTCACAGTCTCAGTCTAACTGCCTGTTTCTCTGTGAACTTCTTTCTTTGTCATTTAATCTCTATGTCTCAATTTGCCCTGCTATTTCAGCTCACTATGGTCTGGCTTGACAGTGCAGCTGTTGCCAGACGATTATGTGAGAATCATCAAGAGAGGGGATTTGGCTCCACCCACATGTTGGGAGCAATCATGTTTTGATATTGCAGTAGTTGTGTGCTTCCACAAAAAAGTGCTTGCGTCGACACAGCTGTGATCATTTTGTTTATTTATCCAGATGCCTGAGCTTGAATTTTCAGGGGAATACATATGGCACTGTAAAGCTAATAAAATGTCTTAATTTGTGGTGTTTTTCTCTGGCAGCAGCACAGGGAGAAGGAGGGAAGTCATTAACCTACATGGACTTTTTAGTCTATTTTGACAGTGCAAGTGACACCTGACCTTTTAACCTACATCAATATTATTCTACAGTTCTTTTATTCCACTCAAATACAAATCCATTCCCGTGCTATCTACCCCTAATGCGTCACATTACCATACGCAAAAGGAACAAATGATGGACGGAATGCTGAACAATGCAAACATTCACCCCCAGTCACAAAGATCTGTGTTTAATCAATTGTTCTTTTGCTCACCACGCCACCCCAGTTTGGACCCAGCCATATGCAAATCAGTCTAGACCCTGCTCCTCATGGGAACAGTTCAGCCCAAACTGAAGTCCTACCTGGACCGGAAACAAGCATCCTGGGACCTGTTTTGTGGCATCACCCCGGCTAGCTTGAATCCAGTAATGCAATGAGCACGAGGCCCACGTGTGGGCATACCCTTCCCACTTAGGGCACCAAAAGCAAAAGGAACAAATGATGGACGGAATGCTGTACAATGCAAATATTCACCCCCAGTTACAAAGATCTGGGTTTAATGCATCATTCAAAACTATGGATATAGGCCCAGATTTCTATACTGGAGGGAATATTTGACATTGTTCAACATTCTGTCCATCAATTGTTCTTTTTGCATTTGTCACCCCGAGTGGGACAGGTATGCCCAGACGTGGGTCCCGTGCTCTCCATACCAATGGGGTCAAGCTAGCCTGGCTGATGAGGGGTGTAACCCCAAAACCGGTCCCAGGATGCTTGTTTCCGGTCCAGGGAGGACCTGGCCTGGCAGTTCGGGCTGGACTGTTACCATAGGGAGCAGGGTCAAGACTGATTTGCATATGGCTGGGTTTAAACTGAAATGGCATGGGGAGCTAAAAAGCGACGGATTTAGGCCCAGATCTCTGTACTGGGGTGAATGTGTGACATTGTTCAACATTCTGTCCATCAATTGTTCTTTTAGCAATTGTCACCCCGAGTGGGACGGGTATGCCCAGACGTGGGTCCCGTGCTCTCCATGCCACTGGAGTCAAGCTAGCCTGGCTGATGAGGGGTGAAACCCCGAAATCGGTCCCAAGATGCTTGCTTCCGGTCCAGGGAGGAGCCCTGGCAGTTCGGGCTGGACAGTTCCCAGGGCCAGACTGGGAACCGAAACCGGCCCTGGCAAACTGCTCGGCCAGCACCCCGGGGGGAAGGGGGAGGGTGTGGCCGAGCTGTTTCTTAGGGCCGGTTTCGGCTGATTTTGTTACATGGGATCGATATTGCCGGCCCCGGTAACAAAAACAGCCCCCAGGGGCCCAGAACCGTCTCCACCCTGGCGGCCCACCGGGGAAATGCCCGGTGCCCGCTATGGCTAGTCCGGCCCTGACAGTTCCCATGGGGAGCTGGGTCATGACTGATTTGCATATGGCTGGGTTTAGACTGTAATGGAATGGGGGGCAAAAAAATGATGGATTTAGGCCCAGATTTATGTACTGGGGGGAATGTTTGACATTGTTCAACATTCTGTTCATCAATTTTTTTTTTGCATTTGTCACCCCGAGTGGGACGGGTATGCCCAGACGTGGGACACATGCTCTCCATGCAAGCCTGTCTGATGAGATGAGGGGTGAAACCCCAAAAAGGGTCCCAGGATGCTTGTTTCCGGTGTAGGGAGGACCTGGCCTGGCAGTCCGGGCTGCACTGTTTCCATGGGGAGCAGGGTCAAGACTGATTTGCATTTGGCTGGGTTTAAACTGGAATGGCATGGGGATCAAAAAAAAGGCAGATTTAGGCCCAGATCTCTGTACTGGAGTGAATGTTTGACATTGTTCAATATTCTGTCCATCATTTGTTCTTTTTGCAGTTCACATTGCCATACAGCATTCTTTTAAAGCTAGACCTATTGGCATTACCAGTGCTTGTTTTTCTCTTTCAGTCTATCTTAAATAATTTTTCTCCTTCGTGCATTTTTTTCTCTCACATGTTTGTTACATTCCCTGTGTGAGCATGTTCAATGAGAAGTCCTGAATAAGCATGCTCACATCACTGCACTCAACAAGGGTCCAACTTCATTGGTACAAATGTCTAACTTTCCCTTTGAATGGGCTATGCAAACAACCTGACGTGAACAGGGAGATCAGCTGGGGCCGGTCCGACAGTGCCAGGGAAATCCCAAGTAACAGCAAAGAGCTACCCCCTCCAGCAATTTGTTCCATAAAACATGACGCGCAGCCGGCGACTTTTCTCACCTGATTATGCGCGTGCTCCCAGTTGGAGTTTATCGAGTCACGAGGCGCGCAACGATAAACAAACACCCAAATAGCTGCCAGGTCGGCCCGCAAGAAAGGAAGAGAGATCTTTACAGATAAAATATTCATGGCGCTGCCTCCCCTTGGGGTCCTCCGCATTGTGCAATAGAAATAACAAATCCAGGCGGAGAAGCGAAGATCTGTCTGGGTTAGAGTAGATGTCGCTGATTAATCTCCGACATGACTGGTGTTTGCTGAGGCAGCGTACCCTCAGGCCCATGCGGTAAAGGCGGGAATGCTTGACGCGTCAGAGGAGGCCGAATCCAATGGATTAACTCTACATCCGGGAATGTTACCAGATGTGTCTAAAAGTAGCAACGCTAATAAAGCCAATTGGGAGGTTTTAGGCCTGGCGGCCAAACACGAGCCCCAGGTGACTCTTATCCAGTCGGCAATGGTTGAAACTGAAACCTGAGGTAATGCCCATGATAACATGTTTTGGCTTGCGATGGCTACGCCTTTTGCTGCCAGTAAACATTGACATTATTTTTGCGATGTAAAGCGGTACAGTAGAATTCCCCATATTTGATGGGATGGTAGATATGTGCGATATTTTGATTATCGCCTATTTTTTACTATACTTCAACAATCTAGGGGGCATATTATCAAGGGCCTTATCTCCGCTTTTTTGGCTTTAAAAGCCAAAAAAGCGGAGATAATGTTTACACCCTATTAACAAGGCAGTGCTAACATGCATTAGCGCATGTTAGCAGTCTTGTTACCGACGCCTCGCTTTGTATCTCTAATGAGATGCAAAGTGGGCGTGTTATGTCAAAATAACACAGAAAATGTCCCTAACTGCACTTCTCCGTATTACCAAGCCGGCCCAGGACACCGATAGCGAAAATAAAAGCCACGCTAAGAGCGGTTATCGCCGTAACCTAACGTCTGCAAAATGTCAGACTTAGCTATATTTGTAAAGGGAGGTGGATTCTGAGGCTGAGTCCACATCTCCCTATTACCAAGGATTCCCTTATCGCCGCATTTGTATCGCTGGATTTCCAGCGATGTCCCCTTATTTTGCCGCTATCGCTGGATTTGTTATCGCTATGGAGATAAACGTTGATGATATCACGTTATCTCAGCGATTCAATCCAGCGATAGCCGGCGATACAAAGAATAGCGCTAATCGCGCTCAGCGATATTTCTCGCTGTGTGTTGTTAATATGCCCCTAGGGGGCATATTAGCAAGACCCACGTTAAAATTATCGCCGCTTTAGCGGCAGGAAACTGCCGCTAAAACGGCGATAATGGGCTTGCTAATATGCGTTATGGAATTCCAATAGAAGCCCAGGTTAGATGTCCTGCACATCTAACCTGGGCTTCTATTGGAATTCTATAACGCATATTAGCAAGCCCATTATCGCCGTTTTAGCGGCAGTTTCCTGCCGCTAAAACGGCGATAATTTTAACGTGGGTCTTGCTAATATGCCCCTAGGTTATTTGCATGTGATAGAACCTCGCACTGATTGATTTGCTTTTTAGCTTTACTTTTTCTCTCTCTCCTTTTACGTTATCTTTTCTTGCTTTTTCTGCATCTCAAAAAAACATACATAACCCAATGTTTAATGCTTGCCTTGTTCTGTTTCTGATCGCAAGCAATTCTTCTGTAGAATTAATACCTATGCAGATCATCTCTGAGCATGTAAATCAAATCTCATGCGTATTCATGGAGAATATCTGAAAGCCTGACTTGTTAACAACATATCAGTTTTAGTGCATGTCATCTCCAGCCTGCAAGAACAGCACTCTGAAAAAAAGGTTCTGGAGATAGAAAAAAAATCCAGTGGGTGATGGGGATTAGGAATAGGTTTAAGAGATGGGGCATGCGAAATTTGCTTTTGGACATTTACATCAATTGCTTCAAAAATCATTTTAAATGCACAACAGGCATTTAGCACTATATTTTTTCATAAAATTCATGTTCACAATCATTATTTACACGATACGCACCGTGAACAATAGCTGCTCACGTTCTGTTCATTCGCTTTGCTCCCTAGTCCTTACCCTAACATTTTATGACACTATGCTGTGTGGCTTAATGGTAGACGGTCCAATGCCAGCCTCACCTCCCAGTTCACCAAATGAGGGAACAAAGGAGCCAGCATTCTTTATTTGACCCAGATAATATCACCCTAGGCCACTAGTCTCAACCTTAGACCCTCAACAGCCTCCTATTTCGGTTGGTGGACTAGAGAAAGGGCAGAAATGAGAAACAATAGAAAGCAAACAGGGCTATTGGAGACATAAACTGTCTTTATGATCACTGAGACCAGAGGCAACTGGGCAGAGACCGGTGCCAACGAAGAAACTAGGCACAGAAAGTATGACCCCTGGCAACACCTGATTGGTATTCATGCTCCTGTAGTAGGTGTGGAAGGGGTCTGATCTGTATACTGAAATAGGTTTACCAACATGCCAGTGCTTATGAATCTCTGATTGAGATTTCTATACATTAGTACTCTGCAGAATCTCACTGGAGGAAAAGCAGTGGCATGTGTAATCACCAAATACATGGGGGAGGGGTGGCTATTGTTTATCGTTCCTATATCATAGCCACTTTCTCTGATATTCCCCAATTAAAGGAGGAGGCCATCTTGTTCACTTTCAAAGCTACCAATACCTCCGTTTTCAATGGACTGCTAGTCTACAGACCTCCTGGGCCCAGGAAACCTTTCGTTGAATCCATCACAACAACTATGGAATCCTGTATGGTACACTCCAATTTCTCTGTGTTAGGTGATTTTAACTTTCATTTAGAATCTACCGAAAGTGTGAAACAAAGAATTTAATAGATCGACTAAATAGCCTAGGCTTAAAACAAATTGTTACAATGCACACAAATACTGGCAATCACACCCTGGATGGCATTTTTACTAATCACGCACAGTTAAATTTTATTAAGACAATACCCCTGCCCTGGACGGATCATTTTGCGGTCTTTTTTGAAGTTCATACTAATGGATCCCCTATCAGAACCCAGTGTATAAACAGGACAACGATATCACGCCCTTGGAAGCAAATAAATAGTCAAGACTTTGAAACCGTTTTGCAATCTCAGAGCCCCCTTACAGATACCGATCCCGATCAAGCAGCGGTAAATTTCCACCGCTGGATTGACCAGGCAATCTCAAGACTAGCTCCAGAAACTAGTACACCAACAAGTAAAAGATTGACATCAGCTCCATGGTACAATAATAAGCTAAAAGATTTTAAAAATAATTGCAGAGCTAAAGAAAGACATTGGAGGAAGGATTACTCCGAGTTAGGCAAAATACAATATAGCGAGGCTTTATTAAAATATAAAGAAGCAATAATTGCCGCAAAATCTACTTTCTTTACTGAGAAAATAATGGCCTCTAAAAATACACCCAGAGAACTGTTTAAAACAGTCTCTAAATTAGCCACCTTCGGTAACACCAAACCATTCAAATCCACCAGACAGTTCTGCGACAATCTTGCCGAGTTCTTTCATGACAAAGTGGTCAAAGTATACAATGAGTTCTCTAATAACATCAATGGCATCAGAACAGAAGAGCATAACAACAACAGATCAAATAACCAAGTACAATTGCAAGAGTTCAATCCTCTAACACAGGATAGAGTTGAAAAAATCATTATGGCAACCAAGTCAGGTTCTCCACTGGACCCTTGTCCGGCTATGATCTTTCACATGGTCCCCAATACTGTCGCATTTTACCTGACACCTCTTCTGAATAACATCCTCAACTTAGGATATTTCCCTGTTGGGTGGAAAAAGTCCCTAGTACGACCTATTTTAAAAAAGGCGACTCTCGACTCCTCGGAAGTTGCTAATTATCGTCCCATTACCTGCTTACAGTTTCCGTCAAAATTTTTAGAAAAAGCACTAAATGAGGAATTGCTGTCTTTCATAGAAACTAACGACAAACTTGACCCAGCACAACATGGATTTAGGCCATGGCATAGTACTGAATCTGCATTGATTGCAGCTACTGAAAATTTACGTGTCGAACTAGATCAGGGAGGGAAGGCCATACTAATTCTGCTTGACTTGTCGGCCGCGTTTGATACGGTTGATCACCTTATACTTCTTCAGCGGTTGGCCGAAATAGGTATCGCTGGCAAAGCAGCAGATACACTTCGGTCATATCTTACTAACAGAGAACAATCTGTAATACTGGACGAGCATAAATCACTCCCTTACTTTATGCCATGTGGGGTACCTCAGGGATCGTCACTTTCCCCGACCTTGTTTAACGTATATGTTACCCCATTGGCTAAACTTATACGCTCCCTCGGTTTCTCTGCCATCTGCTATGCGGATGACACACAAATTGTTGTCTCCCTAACATCAAAACCAGAGACGGTGGCTGCACGTTTTAACCTCTGCATGAGCCATATCATTAGCTGAATGTAGGATAATTGCCTGAAATTGAATACCGGGAAGACTGAAGTAGTTACGTTTGGAAGGGACACTTCTTTCTGGAATTCCACTTGGTGGCCAGGAACAGCAGGGCCATGCCCCCAGCCCGTGAAGAAGGTAAAAAATCTTGGAGTCCTGATTGACGACCATCTATCACTGTCTGACCAGGTTAACAGTATTACTTCCTCGTGTTTTTACACATTAAAAATTCTTCGGAAGATCCTTCCTTTTATTCCTATGCCCCTCAGGACGACGGTTGTCACTGCCTTGATTCTGTCAAAAATCGATTACTGTAACTCGCTCTATCTTGGAGCCAAAAAGACTGTGATACATAAGCTGCAGACTCTGCAAAATGCTGCCGCTAGGCTATTACTAAAATGCCCTAAATTCAGTCCTATAAGTCAGGTCATCCGGGAACAGCTGCATTGGCTGCCCATTCTGGCGAGAATTCAGTTTAAATCTATGTGTATAGTACACAAGACCCTGTATGGGGCAGGACCTGCCCAGATTAGTCAATACATCAAGCGCTACACCCCACAGAGAAGCCTTCGCTCGGAATCGGCGTCACTGCTCGTAGTGCCGAGAATAAAGACACTGAAGTGGGGTGGCAGAAGTTTCAGATATTTAGCCCCTAGACTATGGAATTCCCTGCCCCTGCTTCTTAGAAATCAAAACAATTTGCTACAGTTCAGGAAGGAACTTAAAACCTGGTTATTCCATTCATACTAAATTGGCTGGTTGTTCTTCCGGTACACCTTCTTTAGGCAGCAAGCGCTAAGACGCCATGGCATACACGCGCTCTATAAAAACCCCCCATTTCATTCACAATCATTTGACAAGCAGAGGGAGATTTTGAATCAGGAGTCCCAGTCCTACCAGCCTCACCGAGACACCAGTTTATGGAAAATGTAATTCGCCTCATTTGAAATTTCACAGACACTCTCATGTCATAAAATCTCACAGCTTCCCTGGAAAACCCACACACCTCCAAGCACTGAATAACCACCCCTCTCCTTCCTCCCTTGCAGTACAATGCTTTACCATGTGAATCTCATCTACTCAGCATGTCACTCTGTTTCTCTCTCAATTTCCTCAACAGACCTGCACTATGTTGCCTTTTCAACCAAATATAGATTCCGGTCTTCAGGAGGCCAGTGGAGCATCTGCCAGCTTCCGCTTCCCATCCTGTGAGCTGCCAATCTCCTTACTTTTCTTCCTTAATCCAAGCAGAACGTTAAGATTTCGCTTCGAAAGCAGCCAAATCAGGTGCAGTTATGCGCATTCATTTTAGCAGCCTACTGAACCAAGCAGCTTAAAAATAAATTGTGTGGCTGGTGCTTTTGAGGAATCTAAGGTCCTCTGCAGTGAGGAGAACCAGTAGTAATGTTAGTTTGAGTCATTAAGTCCACATTCTGTCACTGTGCTCTCTTGTGGGAAAGGAATATTAATGCAGATCCCTTAGTTCATAAAGATCCTCCTCCCCTCATATCTGTTTTTGCGGATTGGAACAACTCAGTTATAGATGAGCCTTAGAGGGAAAGCAGTGCAAACGTACAGCATATATTGGGTACCTTGATTGTGCTACTGAATGTCGAGAGCAACAATATCATGGCATACTAAAATTGAGGACAGAATATGGAAAGGTAAGTGCACATAGGGAATTATAGATTTACTATTACTAACTCTACATCTACATACCTTGAAAATATATGTACCACATAGGTGCTTATATGTGGAGTTTAGTACTTATCTGTGGAGATTTTATTTTCGATATTCTGTACTCAATATTCTGTTCCATCTACATTGTTCATTCAATATTTAGGGGACACACCGGGTATCTCCCATCATATGTTATTGATAAAATGTTTCTCATCTTATTCTGATTCCCATGGAAACAATTTGCAGGCGATGTGGAGTGCAACTATATAACAGAGGTCTGATGTGAACTCCTCCAATACACTATCGACAGGGCTACTGGAACTAAATGGTTCTGCAGCTGTGGTATTTTCCGCATAATTATGAATTTGCTCCAGTAACCACATGATCCATCAACTCCAACTGTTGCATAATCTTCAGATTTTAACCCCAAAAAATGTTTCTAGCTCAAATGGGTCAAAAGTTACTAAACATGCAGCAACACTTAGGGGGTCATTAGGATAGCGGGCGGATCGCCCGCTATTTTCCACCGCCCGCCTAACATTTCCCCACCGCCATATTAGTATGGCGGTGGGGACCCAGGCGGACAGAAAGACCGTCCGCCGGTTTGCCGCCGGTCGACCAGTCGACCGTGCGGAAAAGGGGCTGGATATGGTGGCGGTGTCTGCTAGACACCGCCATCCATATTAGAATTGGCAGCGGTGCAGGGCTTTCCATGGCGGAGACCCCGCCATGGAAAGCCAGGCGGGGTTTGCTGTCGGGGGCCCATTGCAGGCCCCCAGGGTATTGGGGGGGTGGGGGGTGCACATGGTGGGTACCTATGGTACCCCCCTGCATTGTCATGGACATGGTGACAGGCACCTTGCGGTGCCTGTCACCTTGTTCATGACAATGCACACAGTGCATTCCCAGCATTGTGGCGGGCGGTGCTCACAGCACCGCCCGCCACAATGCTGGGAATGGAGGATGCCATAGTGGAGGTGGCATCCTAATCGCCGGTGCAAATTGAATAGGTCATGCTTTTGGGGCCTGCTGGCTTCGCCAATGGTCTTTAGGCATGCTGCACAGCAAGGCTGTGAAGCATGGCTAAAGAATTTTATAAAAAAACTTTTGATGCAGCCGGCCACATGACTTTGTAGGTGCACCTACCACACATGCTCCCACCTACAAAATGACATTGTTGCTTTATTTTCTCTTTTTATTTACCAATATGTGTTGGATCTATAACTGAAAAGAAAAAAAAAATAACATGCAAAAGCAGTTGTTTTTTTAGCTGGTATGGGGAAATAACAAAGGGAGGGCGAAATCCACAGAGGATCAAAAGCAACACAGGGGATGGGGAGCATAAGTAACACAAAAGCACTGTGCTGGGAGGAAGCAAAACAGGGGGGACGTGGGTGGAGGTAGCAACACAGAGTTCACTGGTGAGGGAAGCAACATAGAGGACACAGGGCTGGAGAAAATGGGCCAAAGAGAGCAATGTGGAGCTGGCAGAGAAAATCACATGGGTGAGAAAGCAACAGGGAGTAGTGGTGGAGAAGCACACAGGCGAGAGAGAGGAACACAGAGTGCGGCACGGGGGACAAGAAGTACATGAAGGAGACAACTGGAAAACACATGCACTCTTGTGGAGTGCTTAAAGATAAAGAAAAAAGTGAGCAGTGGAAGGACACAAGTAATGCATCCATGCTCTGGGGAAGGGACAAATGCATGAAGAGAAAGGAAAGCCCTCACTGCAGTGTTGTGTGATCATGTGGCGGACTCCTTACAAAGTGACATAATCAGTTGGGAGGTATCTGGGTGTGGTCCATAAAGTTTATGATGGAGTGCATTCAGTTAACGGTTGCATGCTGAAGAATAAAGATGTGTGTTGTGGAGCTCCGTGTGTGGTGTGGTCATTTGCATGCTACCAGGCTGGGGAGGACGCTACAATTGGTTACGAGTAGGGGATACATGCCCCTGCGACAAGACTGCTGTCCCTGTGAGTTTGCTGAGGTCCAGCAAACTGCTTATGCATGCCACGTGTTCCCCAAGAAGCAGTCTACGGTTAGCTTTTAGAAGACCCTCAAAGAGAGTGAAGACCCTACAGAGAAGCACAGTCAGAAAGCCCACCAGAAGCCTACTGGCTGAAAGAAGAGATACTGTGTCACAGCGTAACACAGAGCCATCATCTATATTAGGGTTCTCCAAAGTTGGTCCTGAAGGGCCCAATCCATGCCAGATTTTTTTAAAATAACTACATTTATCTAAACCCTGGTCTATACTAAGCAGAAACGCTAAAGGCAGCGACAACCAGGTACGAAGAAGCACTAAAGGCAGAGACGATTAGATGCAAAGAAATGCTAAAGGCAGTGATAACCATGTTCAGAGAGTACAAGTGCACTTACCAGCATGAACGGAGAAAGTGCGTCCAAAATAGCAGGTGGCATCCAATGTAATGAAAAGCCAGTCGTACTAGTGACATATTTCAATGGCTTCAGAGAGGAGTGTCAAATACACCACAGCCGCATTCCTGAAACCACCACTTCCCTTCCATACCGCCAAAAAGCAGAATATTGGCGCCAGATTGACTGCATGGATCGAAACGTTTGATGACTTCTTAGATACTCTAGAAGACGCAGATGACAAAAAGATCATCAAATACTTAAAGAACCTTGCAGGTGATGGGGTCAAAGAAGTGATAAAGAAAATATCACAAGCTGATGAAGTATCGTATCGTCAAATCAAAGAAATGTTGGAAGCCAAGTTCAATCCACTACAGAATGTCGACAATTGAAGGTACATTTTCAACAAGGCAAGACAGCAAGCTGGTGAAACGATGGATGAGTTTGTTGAAAGACTCGATGCCCTCATCAAGCACTGCAAGTTCAGTCAATTCAATGAGGAAGAAGCTATGCATCTCAGAGTCATTGATGGTTGCCTCTCCGATTCGTTCAGACGACGCATGCTGAGAGAGACTCTAGAAAAGGTACTAATGGCTGCGAGAGCTGAGGAACGTGCAGATCGACAGGTTGCTGAGATGGAAGCTGGAGCAGCCCAGAATGAATCAGTGTTGATCAAGAAAAGTAAGCAGAAACACAAAGTGGAGGCCCATAAGACGATGTCTCAGAAGAAAAAGAAATTGTGTTTCCGATGTGGAGTCTCGTTTCCACACGAAGGTAAATGTCCTGCCATTGGACAGATATGCAAAGGCTGTGAGAAAGAAAACAATTTCATAATGGCCTGCAAAGTGAAAGAGCAACTAAGTGCATCACGACGAGAAAATAAATTTGCAGAAGCATTCTACCATGCCCACAAGGCCAAATGGCAGCATCAATTAAGGCAAGTGGAGACTAAACGAAGTTGATCGTCATCAAATTCATCTTACAAAGGGTCTTCAATGTCACTATCGAGCCACTGCATCTCTAAGCATTCTAGGGTACTCAGGGGCAAATGTGGAGGCCTCTAGCGCCTTGAGAAGGAGCTGGCTGATCTGGATTTCTGGAAAACACTTAGCACTAATGAACCTTGCCCTCAAGTCAGAGCTTCCCTACTGACTGAGTACCATGATTTGGCTGGTAGATAGGTCTATTTTCTGGGTAAACATGCTTGAGCGCTCAAATACGGTGTGGGCAAATGACCTAGGCGTACCCTAGCCCGTCTTCTTCACCCCAGATGGGCAACTCATACATCCCTGAGCTGAGCATGGATGGGAGCACATGGATTACCTCAATGGGTTCAATGAAAGAATATTGAGGAAAAAAATATAGAAGAAAAAAATATCAAGGAAAAAATATTGACTGCCTATACTTAAGAAGGTAAGTACAAAAATATTGGAAAAAGTATTGTTCACAATAATATAGTTGTATTAAATATCGTTTATTAAATATATATAATTTAAAATAATAAAATAGGCATATATTAAATACCAACATTAATTTATAAAAAATAAAATATGTTTAAATGTATATTTTAACAAATAAACTTACTTTTAAAAATGCAAACACACACACACACATATATATATATATATATATATTTTTCCATCAAAATTGCCCTCAGCAACGAGAGGTCACTCAACAACATCCTGCCATCCGGCTCTGATATGCAGACTGCCTTACACAACCATAAATATTTCCCTTTTTGCCGACGCATTTCAAAGCCACAAGCCTCTTCTTCCTGGGCTGCAAAACAACACATCAGAGGCTCGCATTATTTCATTTCCTGACTTTATTTCCATGACCCCCAATGGGCGTATGCTCAGTGCAGAGTCCTTAGTGCATTCTGGGGCATGGAGTCAATAATGCGAGTATAATTATTCACTTGTAGTAAGTTCCAATGTGCAGTTTAAAATAATGCATTTTTTCTCCCTATAGTATTGACTCCATGCCCCAGAATGCACTAAGGACTCTGCACTGAGCATACGCCCATTGGGGGTCATGGAAATAAATAAAAGTCAGGAAATGAAATAATGCGAGCCTCTGATGTGTTGTTTTGCAGCCCAGGAAGAAGAGGCTTGTGGCCTTGAAACTCGTCGGCAAAAAGGGAAATATTTATGGTTGTGTAAGGCAGTCTGCATATCAGAGCCGGATGGCAAGATGTTGTTGAGTGACCTCTCGTTGCTGAGGGCAATTTTGATGGAAAACATTAACGCAGGGCGGCCCGGCCGTGGAGAGGAGCACCGTCACCAGCTGGGGTAGGAATATCATTGCCGGCTGGAAGAAGCTTGTCCTGAACTGTTCGGGACTTTAATGGCACAACATTCAATGCGTAATGAGCCTGCTTTCACAATCATTACCTACTATAGGGAGAAAAAATGCATTATTTTAAACTGCACATTGGAACTTACTACAAGTGAATAATTATACTCGCATTATTGACTCCATGTCCCAGAATGCACTAAGGACTCTGCACTGAGCATACGCCCATTGGGGGTCATGGAAATAAATAAAAGTCAGGAAATGAAATAATGCGAGCCTCTGATGTGTTGTTTTGCAGCCCAGGAAGAAGAGGCTTGTGGCCTTGAAACGCGTCGGCAAAAAGGGAAATATTTATGGTTGTGTAAGGCAGTCTGCATATCAGAGCCGGATGGCAGGATGTTGTTGAGTGACCTCTCGTTGCTGAGGCCAATTTTGATGGAAAACATTAACGCACGGCGGCCCGGCCGTGGAGAGGAGCACCGTCACCAGCTGGGGTAGGAATATCATTGCCGGCTGGAAGAAGCTCGTCCTGAACTGTTCGGGACTTTAATGGCACAACATTCAATGCGTAATGAGCCTGCTTTCACAATCATTACCTACTATAGGGAGAAAAAATGCATTATTTTAAACTGCACATTGGAACTTACTACAAGTGAATAATTATACTCGCATTATTGACTCCAAGCCCCAGAATGCAATAAGGACTCTGCACTGAGCATACGCCCATTGGGGGTCATGGAAATAAATAAAAGTCAGGAAATGAAATAATGCGAGCCTCTGATGTGTTGTTTTGCAGCCCAGGAAGAAGAGGCTTGTGGCCTTGAAACTAATATTTAAAAAAATTATATAATTAAAAAAAATCGTACATAACATAATCAAAAACATATGTAACATATTTAAATATACCAAAAACATAAAATATTAAAAAAGAAAACAAATTTAATTTAAAATAAAAAGTAAACTAGACATATTTTTAAAAATGTAATTATAAATAATTTCCAAACAAAAAGTATAGACATTTTTAAATATTATCTTAATTAATGAAACACATAGGGGTCCATTAGGATGTCGGGCGGTGGCACCACCGCGGTGCTGGCGGTGCGGAAAAATGTCTTTTTCCGCCCGCGAGCAGCGGTACTCACATCCGCCATATTAGAATGGCCAAACATAGACCATTTCCCGTCCGCTGCCGTGCGACGCGAACCGCCATCAAAGTGCGCCCGCAAGCGCGGCGGTGGGAGCCAATGGAGACACACCACCGTGCGGAATGACGTCCGCTCCGCTCCACAAATTAGGATGCTCCAAAAAACAAGTCGCACCGCAGCGGAGAAACCGGCCAATCCTACACGGCGGAAACTCGACAGCGGAGCGCGAAACCAGAGACCCGGCCCACAGCGCCCGGACACGACCGCCATGGACCCAGCACTCCACGTTTTCCCAGTGCTGTACCTGATACATCACCAGCAAATCATGGCCCGTCGCGGACGCCGCCGCAGGTACTCAATTACACAACCCCACACACAACCACAAAACACAAACCATGGACTGGCACAGGGTCCCTAACCACATCAGATACCCTGGTGGGGATAGGAACACATCCCCAAGTGCACACACACATGACCCACCTGCCACCAATACACCTCTCCGCATCCAGGTCACACATAGACCGCGATCGTGCGGCAATGTCACAGCCACGTCACCGCAGCGGTGAAAACAAGGGAATACATGCGCACAATGCAGAAGGCCGAGCCAGCACCAGGCATGGGCAGGGCACAAAGACCACAGGGCCACTACTCCACCCTCACACACTAGCCCCCCACTGAAGGGACATGCCATATGCCACACCTGTGCCCCCCATGCACAACAACAAGCCAGGTGACACCACACCCTGCACCACACACAAAACAAATAGGGACCCAGCCACAGCAGGAGTGGCTGCACAGGAACACACAGCACAGAAGCACTGGGCCAGGGCTACACACACACACACACCACAACAACACCACACCAATGGCAAGTAAACTCAGTACAAGCATCAAATGGACACATACAAGGAACAAACATCTCACAGGACACACAGCCTGCCAAGTCACACACACATACCCCACACTGACACACAGACACATACACACACCACATGCCACCAGCAATGGAGCACACAAAACAGGAAAACAAAAGTGAGGTGCACACAAATGGAAGGCCAAGGAGACAACCACCAAGCATGTGTACAGCACATGCAAGTCAAGGAACATAGAACAACAGCCCCAGCCCGCCTAATCACACATTGCTTGCATAGTGATTGAAGTCAAACCACAGACAGCACAGTGCAACAACCCAAGGAAACAGCAAGGCAACACATGTAGAGGCACAAGGATGAAATGAAGGCCCTGAAGTCAAACTGTGAACAGCCACACATATGTATACAAATACTTCACAGGAATACTCCAGCAGCACAACACACAGGGCCCATTGACACACTCCATGACTGTCAAACACTAGTAGGAATCCACACACATACCCCCCTCACATCTGCAGTACACAACACCAGTGTCATACAAACAGAAGGGTGGCAATAATGTCCAGGCAATACACAGACAAAAAGTCACACTCCCTGGGGGTAGCCACAAACACCACATACACACAGGGATGCCAGAACCAATGTCTGCAGAAAAACAACAGACAAACACATAAACCAACAGACCCACACACAGAACCACAACAAGAACAGACATGCCCTGTGCAGCAACAATGTGGAAAGGCAATGGGAGCACAGACACAACAGGAGTGCACAACCCAATCAGTCAGGAACAATGCACACACAACATACCACAACACAGACAAGAAGTTTACCATCACAGATAAACACAGCCACTGCAAACAAACAACAGATGCACAGCCAAAAAAAGAACACATAGCAAACACAGCAGGACATAAGTGGATGCATACCAGCCAATGACAAGGCAACTTACCCCCACAGCACTGCATGCACAACAAGCAGTGTCTGAACAACAAGCATACCAGCCACACATAGAAATGAGTGACACAACATGAACCCACACAACACCAATCAGCACAGCACAAAGACAACATCACACACAGGAAGTGAAGCAGTACTACAGCAAACACACATACATGATGAGCCTGGCCAGCATGCCTGCAATCCTCTGGACAGAATCCCATACTGAGCTGGCAGTGCACCACAACTTGACATGTGTACAACACAGCAAACATGAACAAACAATGACAACTGCATCACACCTCAAATCTAATACATTGCCCACACAAGTATCAGGGTCAGGAAAAACTGAAGTCCCTCACCCCTGCAAAAAATAGAGTAAGTGAGTAAAGAAATTGGCAAGGTTGAAGTGGCACACACAGCATGTGGCACAGTAAACCATATACACACAGAAAATGAACTTTATTCAGTAAGGACACTGACAAAACAGACAACAGGAGCAACTGTCTTTATTCAAAAAAATGCACAGATAGGCAAAAAGAGTAGATAATAGCAAGGCACAAAATGCAGGGCATGTCCATGAGAAGCTGCACAGGCAGGGGCAAAACAGCAAGGCCAGTGGCCAGTCCAAGGTGCAGAGCATGTCCATGAGAAGCTGCACAGGCAGGGGCAAAACAGCAAGGCCAGTGGCCAGTCCAAGGTGCAGAGCATGTCCATGAGAAGCTGCACAGGCAGGGGCAAAACAGCAAGGCCAGTGGCCAGTCCAGATGCAGAGCATGTCCATGAGAAGCTGCACAGGCAGGGGCAAAACAGCAAGGCCAGTGGCCAGTCCAAGGTGCAGAGCATGTCCATGAGAAGCTGCACAGGCAGGGGCAAAACAGCAGTGAACAGCAAGGCCAGTGGGCAGGACAAAGTGCAGAGTGAGTCCATGAGAAGCTGCACAGGCAGGGGGCACACAGCAGTGAACAGCAAGGCCAGTGGGCAGGACAAAGTGCAGGGCATGTCCCTGAGAAGCTGCACAGGCAGGGGGCACACAGCAGTGAACAGCAAGGCCAGTGGGCAGGACAAAGTGCAGGGCATGTCCATGAGAAGCTGCACAGGCAGGGGGCACACAGCAGTGAACAGCAAGGCCAGTGGGCAGGACAAAGTGCAGGGCATGTCCATGAGAAGCTGCACAGGCAGGGGGCACACAGAAGTGAACAGCAAGGCCAGTGGGCAGGACAAAGTGCAGGGCATGTCCATGAGAAGCTGCACAGGCAGGGGCAAAACAGCAGTGAACAGCAAGGCCAGTGGGCAGGACAAAGTGCAGGGCATGTCCATGAGAAGCTGCACAGGCAGGGGGCACACAGCAGTGAACAGCAAGGCCAGTGGGCAGGACAAAGTGCAGGGCATGTCCATGAGAAGCTGCACAGGCAGGGGCAAAACAGCAGTGAACAGCAAGGCCAGTGGGCAGGACAAAGTGCAGAGTGAGTCCATGAGAAGCTGCACAGGCAGGGGGCACATAGCAGTAAACAGCAAGGCCAGTGGGCAGGACAAAGTGCAGAGTGAGTCCAAGAAGCTGCACTGGCAGGGGGCACACAGCAGTGAACAGCAAGGCCAGTGGGCAGGACAAATTGCAGGGCATGTCCATGAGAAGCTGCACAGGCAGGGGACACACAGCAGTGAACAGCAAGGCCAGTGGGCAGGACAAAGTGCAGGGCATGTCCATGAGAAGCTGCACAGGCAGAGGCAAAACAGCAGTGAACAGCAAGGCCAGTGGGCAGGACAAAGTGCAGAGTGAGTCCATGAGAAGAAGCACAGCCAGGGGGCACACAGCAGTGAACAGCAAGGCCAGTGGTCAGGACAAAGTGCAGAGTGAGTCCATGAGAAGCTGCACAGGCAGGGGGCACACAGCAGTGAACAGCAAGGCCAGTGGGCAGGACAAAGTGCAGGGCATGTCCATGAGAAGATGCACAGGCAGGGGGCACACAGCAGTGAACAGCAAGGCCAGTGGGCAGGACAAAGTCCAGGGCATGTCCATGAGAAGCTGCACAGGCAGGGGCAAAACAGCAGTGAACAGCAAGGCCAGTGGGCAGGACAAAGTGCAGGGTATGTCCATGAGAAGCTGCACAGGCAGGGGGCACACAGCAGTGAACAGCAAGGCCAGTTGGCAGGACAAAGTGCAGAGTGAGTCCATGAGAAGCTGCACAGGCAGGGGGCACACAGCAGTGAACAGCAAGGCCAGTGGGCAGGACAAAGTGCAGGGCATGTCCATGAGAAGATGCACAGGCAGGGGGCACACAGCAGTGAACAGCAAGGCCAGTGGGCAGGACAAAGTGCAGAGTGAGTCCATGAGAAGCTGCACAGGCAGGGGACACACAGCAGTGAACAGCAAGGCCAGTGGGCAGGACAAAGTGCAGAGTGAGTCCATGAGAAGCTGCACAGGCAGGGGGCACACAGCAGTGAACAGCAAGGCCAGTGGGCAGGCCAAAATGCAGGGCATGTCCATGAGAAGCTGCACAGGCAGGGGGCACACAGCAGTGAACAGCAAGGCCAGTGGGCAGGACAAAGTGCAGGGCATGTCCATGAGAAGCTGCACAGGCAGGGGCAAAACAGCAGTGAACAGCAAGGCCAGTGGGCAGGACAAAGTGCAGAGTGAGTCCATGAGAAGCTGCACAGGCAGGGGGCACGCAGCAGTGAACAGCAAGGCCAGTTGGCAGGACAAAGTGCAGGGCATGTCCATGAGAAGATGCACAGGGAATGTGTGCAACTGTACCCAAACCATGGTCAGCAACACTGTCTGGGGTGTCACGATGTGCAACACAGGCCATGCTGTGTGAGAGACAGGCGTGTGAGGTCTACCAACACTCAGACTTGGCTGTCAGTCATACTGGGAGCTGGCTGTGTGTCGGGCCCAGTTGGAGCACTTGACTGGGGAGAGGGAGGCACATCTGAGGTATACCTATCAGTGTTTTGGCAAAACGGAGGGCTGCTTGGACCAGGTGGCATAGTGACACGTGGAGGTGAAGTCATGCAGACATGAGACACAGTGTGGATGGGAGATTGTGGAGGGGTGCCTTTCCACTTCTTGGGCAGTCGCAATGGCTTCACTGTTTTGGGAACAATGGGAAGTGGCGTGGACACATCAGGCTCACTCAACACCAAGGCTGCAGCAGGTGCAGACGCTGGCCCTCCCTCTGGTGACGTGCTTGAACCTGCGCAACGCTTTGCATGGCCCTGGCTTTGCCCCTCCATCCCCTGCCTACCAGGTGGTCCCCCCACAGTGCCCCCATTCCCTGCTTCACTGGGCTTGCTATGGGAGTCGAGGTAGTGGGTGAATCGGACTTGCAGCCCTTCTTATGCCTACCCTTGGCACTCACCACCTTCTCAGTGGGCATGGAAATTGTATGTTTGGTTTTGGGAGACGCTTTCGGGACAGGAGAGTCCTTGGCTGGGGATGTCCCTGAGGCATGTGACCCTGATGCCTGCTTCTTGGCTCTTTGTCCCCTGGTGTTGCCTGATGGGCTCTTGCCTGTGTGCACTGGGGTGGCTTTGGTCATCTGTGGGGATGGTGTCTGCGGCCTGGACCGCTTGGGCTTCTGCTGCTGCTGTGTGCTATGTGTGCCGTATCGTGACTTAGAGGTCTGTGGGGCGTGGTCACTGTCGTCCGAAGTGGCCACTGGCATGGGTGTGGACAAAGGGACTGTTGCTGGACTCCCAAATTGTGCCAGTTGAAGGGCTGATGTCACTGCAGTGGACAATGACTGGACAGTCCGGTGCAGCCCACCCACGTCTGAATGTATACCCTCAATGAATGCAACCACCTGAGCCAATTTACTGTTGTGGTCCATGAATGCATTGAGGAGAGCTGTCTGGCCTACACACAGCTGGCGCAAAAGGTCCACAGACTCAGCACTGATGGCAGCAGGGGGACCGGGGCAGGGGCTGCGGTGCCGGGGGTGAAGGACACCCTTCCCTCTTAGCGGTGCGAACACGGGCCGCACCAGAGGAAGTGGCTGGGAGGGTGGGCACTGCATGCTGTGTGGTGGAAGATGATGCAGAGTCCCCGTTCCCTGTGCCCGCCAACATGTCTGCGTCACCGCTGGCATCAGATGACGTAGTACTTTGCGTCTCGGGCTGTGATTCCTCCAGCAGACTCCTGTCCCCCTCCGAGGCGCTGGTCACATCAGTCTCACAGGGCTCCTCTGCAGATGTTGTGCTGGTTTCCCCACCACTGGTGTCCGTCCCATGTTCCTCCGTGACCACGGGAGATGCTGCATGAGAGAGAGAGATGTAGGGTCAGTGCAGTGGCAGCAACATAACAAACATATGCATTACAGACAACCATTAAGATGTCTAGATCTACATGTTGCAACCCACCCTGTGCTATTACATTGCTCAAACCCACCTCTGTCATCACAACAGTGCGTGTGCACTATCAAACCGGGACAAAGTGAGCAATGTGATGACCACACAGCACAACATCCTGCATGTGGCTCCGTTACAACTGCAACACAGATAGCTCATACCTGTCTCACACCACCCACAATGCCATTTAAATGCCCCATACCCGTTTCCCAGTGTTAAGTACAGGTAGGACACATGCATGACATCTGCACCCAGCACCGGCACAAGCTGACACTCACATGCCACTGCATCACACTACCAACATCACATTGCCCAGCGCTGGCACATGCTGTGCACACATGCAGCCACACACAGCCATAGTCACCCTTCCCAGTACATTCACCCCTAATTGCCTGCCGATGCTCCTTCAATCGTGCATCCAGCTCAGGGTGAGTCACGGCCAAGATGCGGCACATTAGTGGTGTCATGCTGTGCCGTGCCATCCGGCCAGTGTGAGGGATCCGCCCCAGTGTCATCTCCGCAACGTTCCCTGCCAGCCGTGAGATGTCGTCCCACCTCTTGTGGCAGTGGGTGCTCCGTCGGTTTGATACTCCCAGAGCACGCACCTTGTTCGCAATGCCCCTCCACACGGCCTTACGCTGGTGCACCTTGAGCTGCAGGCATGGGAGACAAGAGGGGGCAAACATCAGTGACACAGTGTCATGTGACCAAATCACTCAGGACAGTAGCATGATACAGATTAATCACAAATCCACATATCTCACATGCAGAGACAGAAATGCTTTTCACATGGTACATCTGCATGTGAGAATCACACGTAAATGCATGCATGTATAAGGGGGGACACAATACTTGCACATCTCATGTACTAGCAGGATGCCAGCACAGAAGAGCATGTGTACTCTGCCCACATCTACTAACCATTTTTAGGTAGAGCAAGACATACGTCACAAAGCAACATGTGTATGTGGCGAGACCCACTGTATCCGACAATGCGCAGGCGTCAACTAACATGCACTGTGAGTAGCCCACTGTGTCATGTATATCACATTGAGGGACATGATTTCACAAACCCACCTCCTTTCTCACAGTGCAAGTCGTGTGCAATCTACAGGGTTGACCAGGCATATTGATGGGGAGTCAAATATGAAGATGAACATGTTACACTCTGTACAGTCAGTGATGTGTTCATGTTGGATTGGGCGGTGACTGTGCAGGCCAGGTGGGCTCACACTGAGATGGACAACAGGGAAACGCAAAGACATGCACACTAGCAATGACTGGCCTGAATCCTCCATTACCAACTTGGTGCTTCACTGTATGGCTGACAAGAAATCTTGATGTGCAGGTAGGGAGACTTGAGGAGTAGGGTACACACCCCTTCACCCAATGGAATGCAAGTTAGACAATTCATGACACAAACCCACACTCACATGCACATGCTGCATCAGACCGACTACATGTGTGCCCCCCCTGCACTCTCACACCCACTGTGGAAGACTTACCACGACATTTGGGGCACCATATAGCCTTGGGTACTGTGTGAGCACCTCGTCCACCAGGACCTCAAGCTCCTCGCCGGTGAAGGGACTGGGACGGATCTTCTCTGTCCTTGACATCACTGTTGGTTAGAGACAGCAGCGGCAGCAGCAGGTGAGGGTCTCAGGCAGCAGTCCCTGGAGGCAGCAGCAGGTGAGGGTCTCAGGCAGCAGTCCCTGGAGGCAGCAGCAGGTGAGGGTCTCAGGCAGCAGTCCCTGGAGGCAGCAGCAGGTGAGGGTCTCAGGCAGCAGTCCCTGGAGGCAGCAGCAGGTGAGGGTCTCAGGCAGCAGGCTCTGTGAACAGTGGAAATTCTGGGCACTCTCCCACACATATATAGCCCCCTGGTGTCGTTCCAGTAGTCCTGGGCTGCTGCAATTGGTCTACCAGGTCAGCCTTTTACAAATGCATCCAATGACTGACACCGCAGTGGTGTAGCACGCCTACCGCTATTTTCAAAATTGCATCGAGCTTCCGCGATCGCGGAGCCCATTGGCTGTAATGGCATGGACCATGGCGGGGACACACCGCTGGTGCCAGGCGTTAGTTTCCGCAATTTGTGTGCCATAGACACACATGAGGCACCGCCATTTGGGTGGCGGAGCATGCCAACCGCCTTTGGCCATGTCTATGGGGCTATCAGTACCGCAGCTGTGCATTGGGGTGTGTTGCACACACACCGCTGGTGCCAGGCGGTACTATCCGCAATTTGGGTGCCATAGACACACATGAGGCACCGCCATATGGGTGGCGGAGCATGCCAACTGCCATTTGGTCATGTCTATGGGGCTATCAGTACCGCAGCTGTGCATTGGGGTGTGTTGCACACACACCGCTGGTGCCAGGCGGTACTTTCCGCAATTTGTGTGCCATAGACACACATGAGGCACCGCCATTTGGGTGGTGGAGCATGCCAACCGCCATTTGGCCATGTCTATGGGGCTATCAGTACCGCAGCTGTGCATTGGGGTGTGTTGCACACACACCGCTGGTGCCAGGCGGTACTTTCCGCAATTTGTGTGCTATAGACACACATGAGGCACCGCCATTTGGGTGGTGGAGCATGCCAACCGCCATTTGGCCATGTCTATGGGGCTATCAGTACCGCAGCTGTGCATTGGGGTGTGTTGCACACACACCGCTGGTGCCAGGCGGTACTTTCCGCAATTTGGGTGCCATAGACACACATGAGGCACTGCCATTTGGGTGGCGGAGCATGCCAACCGCCATTTGGGCATCACTTGTCTCTCAGTACCGCACCTACAGTACACTACACTACACTACAGGACAGTGTTGGTATGGACAATACAATGTGCACACATGTCAATGTGTTGATGTGCATTGTCAATCACAGCATTTGTTTCCACAATTGATGATTTGTTTTAGCATGTCCTCTCATGTTAGATCATGCACACACTCGTCATTGATGCTCAGACTATGGTCATTGTGTTGTTGAGGTGTGCCAGGTTCAATTGACGCCTGAATGTGTGTCATGTACAGCAGCTAGGTAGGATACCGTGGGGTTGCCTTGTCACACATGTGCAGGATGACAGACTCCCAGGCGTGCCCATGGGGAATGTGGCCATATCCCAATGTCCATTCACCTTGACCGAGGTGTTGTTTGGGGGACTTGCTGTGTTTAATCTGACAAGTGTGTGATTTGTGTAGTTGAAGGGGTCCCTACATGTCAGCTGCTCTGTGACTCTATTCATATGACATTCTTTGTTGCCGTTGTGTCAGCCATGATGTGAGATGCTGTGCACATCCCATGATGTATTGCATAACAATGTGTCCACTCTCATCTCAACTAGGAGGAGACCAAATCTGCATCGTCACTTGACAGTGCTGGCAGACATGGAGGATGAGGCGATCATCCGGAAATGCCGTCTGGATAGAGCCACCCTCCAGACCCTTTGTGATTTGTTGGAGCCCTACCTGCAGCCTCGCCGAACATATCCAACAGCTTTCACCCCAACATATAAGGTGATGGCGGCACTGCATTTTTTTGCGACTGGATCATTCCAGAACACGGTGGCCGAGGCAGGTGGGATGTCACAACCCATGTTCAGCATGGTGGTGCGGGATGTTCTGTCCGCCATGATGATCTACAAGGACAGATACATCCATTTCCCCAGGGGGGCAGAATTGGCAGCTGTAAAGGGAGATTTCTATTCCCTTGGACACATCCCCCATGTAGTTGGTGCCATTGATTGCACCCATGTGGGGCTAGTGCCACCACAGGTCCGTGAGCACATCTACAGGAATCGTAAAGATTACCACTCCATAAATGTCCAAGTGGTATGCCTGACAGATATGATCATCTCCCACGTGTGTGCAAAATTTCCAGGCTCGGCCCATGACTCATACATCCTGCGTAGCAGCATTGTACCCCAGCTGATGGCCAATCTGCTTCCTGAGCGTGCATGGATTGTGGGTGAGTATGCCTAGTCATTTGGCATGCTGTGTGTGTGACCTGCTGTCCTCTGCATCTGCAACATTGCAATGTTTCTTTGTGTGTCACACATAGGTGACTCTGCATATCCCAACCGTCCTTGGTTGCTGAGCCCACTGCGGAACCCCAGGACACCAGCTGATGTCCGCTACAATGATGCCCATGGGAGGACACGTCGTGTGGTGGAGCGTACCTTTGGACTGCTGAAGTCACGTTTCCGCTGTCTGGACAAGACCGGAGGGGCACTGATGTACTCGCCCAGGAAGGTGTGTCAGATTGTAGTGGCATGCTGCATGCTCCACAACCTAGCCATTCGCAAGGAGATTCCCCTGCTCCTGGATGCTGATGAGCAGCCAAGGCCCCCGCCTGCAACCCAACCCGTGTCCAGTGATGATGACAGTGGAGAGGAGGAAGGTGTTGACCTGCGTCAACAGCTCATCACCCGCTACTTCACTTGAAGGTGGGTGACAATGTACAACGTACCCATTGTCTGATGATGTTGCTGTTGTTGTGAGGGTGTAAGTGAGATATGTGAAAGCAGCCAGTTGTAGACTCAGTGTTTGCTGTCAATGTTGATGGGACAGTTCATCATTTCTGAACATCTACAGGATGTGTATGTTGGCACTTGTTGCCCATTGTTATGTGTGCATGTGGGTTGTTCTTGTTGTGAAGTGTTGTGTGATGTCTGTGATGCCACACCCAGACTAGTGAATGTTGTTCTGTTCTTTTTTCCTAGGTGCCTTTGACCTCTCCTTGCCTACATACACTCCGTCCCCTGGTACATTGTATTCCTGTTGAAAATTGTACATCCTGGAATAAAGACGGTGCAGGTACAACAACGTGTGTGTAAGGATTTGTTTATTTACAAAGGTGACATGTGAGGGGGTACATTGACAGTGAGGTGATTAGTGGAGCAGTGAGTTGACCTTCATGGTAAATGAGATAATCGAGTGGTCACCACATAGGTGTGGGGACCCAGTCCAACATACATATGCCATTCACAAGGCAGTGTGGGGAAGGACAGTCCAAAAAGTCAATGCAGTGGTGCAGAGGGTTGCCATCATGGCTGGCTGCGTGACTGGCGTTTGGCAGATGCTTTGCCAACAGATACTCCCAGGGTTTTCTTCGGACGGCCCCTTTTCCGTTTGCAGGGGGGGCCTCTGCTATAGGGCCAGTGGGGTCTGAGGACTCACCACTCTCTGTGGCCGCAGGGGAGGATGGTGAACTGTCATCCTGCGGACCACCAGTGGGAAGGGGAGGTGTTGTTTGTGGCGCAGGCCTGTGCCTCAGTACCGCCACTAGTTGGCCCAAGAGGTCCACAATTTGTCCCATGCGGGTGTCCATGGACCTCATCAGCAGGAGGAGCTCACGTGAATCTTGTTCGGTCCGGGCCGTTTGTCCCTGGGCCCGTTCATATGCCCCAAGGACTCTGTGGATGTGGTCCAGGGATTCGGTCCCAGGCTGTGTTCGGGTGTGGGTGACCCTGCCCCTCCCACCTGCTCTGCTGCCACAGACCAGTTGCCTCTCCACTGTCGGACCACACATCCTCTCCCTGCCCTCCTCAGTTGCTGGGGTGGGGTGGTCATCCTGTGGGACAGGGAGGGTGTTGCAGGCAGCACTGGTGGTTGTGGTTGTGGTGGTGGTGGAGGACGCACCGGACGTAACAGCAGGGGCCTGCAGATTGGTTGTTGTAGCTGCAGGTGTGGTGGGGGGACGATAGGGTCCTGGGACCTGTTGCGCCCTGGAACACCAGATGGCCCGGCCTCAGTCTCCTCGTCCGAAGATTCCTGGAAGTCAACATCCGGGAGTCGATGTTCCGGGGGGGGTAGACTGGCCCTGCAGGTTGCTGGTGTTGTCCTCTGCAGTCAATTCTTGGTCACCTGTGGATCAGATGGGAAATGGTCATTGGGGTGCACCACGTAAGATTTGTGTTAGCTGTGTGTCATTCACTGTTAGTACACTACACAGTTGACTGATCATCACATTGTTTGCTATGTGCACTACTGTGCCTCCTGACATGCTGCAGTGGTACATGCATTTCTTGGCCATGGTGTGAGGTGTCAATATGTACCATGCGCCACGTGCATGATTTGTGATTACAGGGACATGTTGACATCTAGGGCCTTGCGCTAAATATGATTTTTGTGTGGACTGTATGTGGATTTTCATGACCTGTCAGCCGTCACATCTGGGCATGTCCTGGCCATTGTCATCTCCTGCATACCTTTGTCTTGTCATGTGCATATCTGGATTGGTACCACATAACATGCCTTCTTACTGTTCATATGGTCGTTGTTACTCTGGCCCCATGGCACTGAACCTGTCATTCATTGCTGTGCATGATTGTTCCCAGTCTTTCCTCTACATGTGCATTGGTGTGTCACACTTTGGTTGCTGTGACAGTTTCCTTTGCTTAGCTGGGTGCACACTGTGCATGGCAATATGATCGGTGTGCATATTTGTACATTGAGAGGACTGGTGTTGTCATATGGCACCATTCTTTTTGTGTCAAATGGCTAGGTGCACGTACTGCCTACTTGCCTGTTGTGTGTTAGCATTTGTGTTTGTTTTGTGACACATCTGTGTGTGCGTGGTGGAGGCTTGCATCCTGCTCAGTGGTGGCACAAGACAAAATAATATGTCTGGCTAGCTGTTTGTTTATTTTGAGTGATCCATTATATGCCACATGCATCTGGGTGGGGTGGGGGAGTGCCCCATCCTGCTGAGGTGTGGGACAGGGGGCATGGTGGGAGTAGTAGTACAGGCCTCGCTCCCACATACAACCCTCCATGACAAGATGGCTACCTACCTGTAAGTTTGTTTGTTGGGGATGTAATGGTGACACATGCTTCTGGGTGGGGGAGTGCCCCATCCTGCTGAGGTGTGGGACAGGGGGCATGGTGGGAGTAGTAGTACAGGCCTCCCTCCCACATACAGCCCTCCATGGCAAGATGGCTACCTACCTGTAAGTTTGTTTGTTGGGGATGTAATGGCTGACACATGCTTCTGGGTGGGGTGGGGAGTGCCGCATCCTGCTGAGGTGTGGGACAGGGGGCATGGTGGGAGTAGTAGTACAGGCCTCCACCCCAAACAGCCCTCCATGGCAAGATGGCTACCTACCTGTAAGTTTGTTTGTTGGGGATGTAATGGCTGACACATGCTTCTGGGTGGGGTGGGGGAGTGCCCCATCCTGCTGAGGTATGGGACAGGGGGCATGGTGGGAGTAGTAGTACAGGCCTCCCTCCCACATACAGCCCTCCATGACAAGATGGCTACCTACCTGTAAGTTTGTTTGTTGGGGATGTAATGGTGACACATGCTTCTGGGTGGCGGAGTGCCCCATCCTGCTGAGGTGTGGGACAGGGGGCATGATGGGAGTAGTAGTACAAGCCTCCCTCCCACATACAGCCCTCCATGGCAAGATGGCTACCTACCTGTAAGTTTGTTTGTTGGGGATGTAATGGCTGACACATGCTTCTGGGTGGGGTGGGGAGTGCCCCATCCTGCTGAGGTGTGGGACAGGGGGCATGGTGGGAGTAGTAGTACAGGCCTCGCTCCCACATACAACCCTCCATGACAAGATGGCTACCTACCTGTAAGTTTGTTTGTTGGGGATGTAATGGTGACACATGCTTCTGGGTGGGGGAGTGCCCCATCCTGCTGAGGTGTGGGACAGGGGGCATGGTGGGAGTAGTAGTACAGGCCTCCCTCCCACATACAGCCCTCCATGGCAAGATGGCTACCTACCTGTAAGTTTGTTTGTTGGGGATGTAATGGCTGACACATGCTTCTGGGTGGGGTGGGGAGTGCCGCATCCTGCTGAGGTGTGGGACAGGGGGCATGGTGGGAGTAGTAGTACAGGCCTCCACCCCAAACAGCCCTCCATGGCAAGATGGCTACCTACCTGTAAGTTTGTTTGTTGGGGATGTAATGGCTGACACATGCTTCTGGGTGGGGTGGGGGAGTGTCCCATCCTGCTGAGGTGTGGGACAGGGGGCATGGTGGGAGTAGTAGTACAGGCCTCGCTCCCACATACAACCCTCCATGACAAGATGGCTACCTACCTGTAAGTTTGTTTGTTGGGGATGTAATGGTGACACATGCTTCTGGGTGGGGGAGTGCCCCATCCTGCTGAGGTGTGGGACAGGGGGCATGGTGGGAGTAGTAGTACAGGCCTCCCTCCCACATACAGCCCTCCATGGCAAGATGGCTACCTACCTGTAAGTTTGTTTGTTGGGGATGTAATGGCTGACACATGCTTCTGGGTGGGGTGGGGGAGTGCCGCATCCTGCTGAGGTGTGGGACAGGGGGCATGGTGGGAGTAGTAGTACAGGCCTCCACCCCAAACAGCCCTCCATGGCAAGATGGCTACCTACCTGTAAGTTTGTTTGTTGGGGATGTAATGGCTGACACATGCTTCTGGGTGGGGTGGGGGAGTGCCCCATCCTGCTGAGGTGTGGGACAGGGGGCATGGTGGGAGTAGTAGTACAGGCCTCCCTCCCACATACAGCCCTCCATGACAAGATGGCTACCTACCTGTAAGTTTGTTTGTTGGGGATGTAATGGTGACACATGCTTCTGGGTGGCGGAGTGCCCCATCCTGCTGAGGTGTGGGACAGGGGGCATGATGGGAGTAGTAGTACAAGCCTCCCTCCCACATACAGCCCTCCATGGCAAGATGGCTACCTACCTGTAAGTTTGTTTGTTGGGGATGTAATGGCTGACACATGCTTCTGGGTGGGGTGGGGGAGTGCCCCATCCTGCTGAGGTGTGGGACAGGGGGCATGGTGGGAGTAGTAGTACAGGCCTCCCTCCCACATACAGCCCTCCATGGCAAGATGGCTACCTACCTGTAAGTTTGTTTGTTGGGGATGTAATGGCTGACACATGCTTCTGGGTGGGGTGGGGGAGTGCCCCATCCTGCTGAGGTGTGGGACAGGGGGCATGGTGGGAGTAGTAGTACAGGCCTCCACCACAAACAGCCCTCCATGGCAAGATGGCTACCTACCTGTAAGTTTGTTTGTTGTGGATGTAATGGCTGACACATGCTTCTGGGTGGGGTGGGGGAGTGCCCCATCCTGCTGAGGTGTGGGACAGGGGGCATGGTGGGAGTAGTAGTACAGGCCTCCCTCCCACATACAACCCTCTATGGCAAGATGGCTACCTACCTGTAAATTTGTTTGTTGGGGATGTAATGGCTGACACATGCTTCTGGGTGGGGTGGGGAGTGCCCCATCCTGCTGAGGTATGGGACAGGGGGCATGGTGGGAGTAGTAGTACAGGCCTCTACCCCAAACAGCCCTCCATGGCAAGACGGCTACCTACCTGTAAGTTTGTTTGTTGGGGATGTAATGGCTGACACATGCTTCTGGGTGGGCTGGGGGAGTGCCCCATCCTGCTGAGGTGTGGGACAGGGGGCATGGTGGGAGTAGTAGTACAGGCCTCCCTCCCACATACAGCCCTCCATGGCAAGATGGCTACCTACCTGTAAGTTTGTTTGTTGGGGATGTAATGGCTGACACATGCTTCTGGGTGGGGTGGGTGAGTGCCCCATCCTGCTGAGGTGTGGGACAGGGGGCATGGTGG
This sequence comes from Calotriton arnoldi, assembly GCA_963921515.1. Lineage (NCBI taxonomy): Eukaryota > Metazoa > Chordata > Amphibia > Caudata > Salamandridae > Calotriton > Calotriton arnoldi. Next base: position 285,114 of record CAWUFW010005114.1, read on the forward strand.
AAATAGTAGTACAGGCCTCCACCCCAAACAGCCCACCATGGCAAGATGGCTACCTACCTGTAAGTTTGTTTGTTGGGGATGTAATGGCTGACACATGCTTCTGGGTGGGGTGGGGGAGTGTCCCATCCTGCTGAGGTGTGGGACAGGGGGCATGGTGGGAGTAGTAGTACAGGCCTCCCTCCCACATACAGCCCTCCATGGCAAGATGGCTACCTACCTGTAAGTTTGTATGTTGGGGATGTAATGGCTGACACATGCTTCTGGGTGGGGTGGGGGAGTGCCCCATCCTGCTGAGGTATGGGACAGGGGGCATGGTGGGAGTAGTAGTACAGGCCTCCCTCCCACATACAGCCCTCCATGGCAAGATGGCTACCTACCTGTAAGTTTGTTTGTTGGGGATGTAATGGCTGACACACGCTTCTGGGTGGGGTGGGGGAGTGCCCCATCCTGCTGAGGTGTGGGACAGGGGGCATGGTGGGAGTAGTAGTACAGGCCTCCACCCCAAACAGCCCTCCATGGCAAGATGGCTACCTACCTGTAAATTTGTTTGTTGGGGATGTAATGGCTGACACATGCTTCTGGGTGGGGTGGGGGAGTGCCCCATCCTGCTGAGGTGTGGGACAGGGGGCATGGTGGGAGTAGTAGTACAGGCCTCCCTCCCACATACAGCCCTCCATGGCAAGATGGCTACCTACCTGTAAGTTTGTTTGTTGGGGATGTAGTGGCTGACACATGCTTCTGGGTGGGGTGGGGGAGTGCCCCATCCTGCTGAGGTATGGGACAGGGGGCATGGTGGGAGTAGTAGTACAGGCCTCCCTCCCACATACAGCCCTCCATGACAAGATGGCTACCTACCTGTAAGTTTGTTTGTTGGGGATGTAATGGTGACACATGCTTCTGGGTGCGGGAGTGCCCCATCCTGCTGAGGTGTGGGACAGGGGGCATGGTGGGAGTAGTAGTACAGGCCTCCCTCCCACATACAGCCCTCCATGGCAAGATGGCTACCTACCTGTAAGTTTGTGTGTTGGGGATGTAATGGTGACACATGCTTCTGGGTGGGGTGGGGGAGTGCCCCATCCTGCTGAGGTGTGGGACAGGGGGCATGGTGGGAGTAGTAGTACAGGCCTCCCTCCCACATACAGCCCTCCATGGCAAGATGGCTACCTACCTGTAAGTTTGTTGGGGATGTAATGGCTGACACATGCTTCTGGGTGGGGTGGGGGAGTGCCCCATCCTGCTGAGGTGTGGGACAGGGGGGATGGTGGGAGTAGTAGTACAGGCCTCCACCCCAAACAGCCCTCCATGGCAAGATGGCTACCTACCTGTAAGTTTGTTTGTTGGGGATGTAATTTCTGACACATGCTTCTGGGTGGGTTGGGGGAGTGCCCCATCCTGCTGAGGTGTGGGACAGGGGGCATGGTGGGAGTAGTAGTACAGGCCTCCCTCCCACATACAGCCCTCCATGACAAGATGGCTACCTACCTGTAAGTTTGTTTGTTGGGGATGTAATGGCTGACACATGCTTCTGGGTGGGATGGGGGAGTGCCCCATCCTGCTGAGGTGTGGGACAAGGGGGCATGGTGGGAGTTGCAGTGCAGGCTGCCTGTGCACATGCACCCATGGTAATGTTGCTAGGTACATTGGTGGTGTTTGGGAGGGGGTAGATGTTGGATCTGTGAGACGTTTTAATGAGTGTGTGGTGCAGATGATTGGAATTGTTCCTAGGAGGTGTATCTTTGTAGTTGTGCAAGACAGTACATAGCAGTGTGGTGGTAGTCATTTGTTTGTACTTACCAGCCTCCACTCCCCGGGTACTCCTGTGAGACTCTCTGGATGCACCTTCTCCTCCCATGGGGTGAATGGTTTTGGTGGTATGGGAGTGCCACCGCCAGTCCTGTCAGCCAGCTCACGGTTCTTGGTCCTCCTCTCTTTGACAACCCTCTTCAAGTCATGCCACCGCTTCATGATTTCCTTTCTGGATCTTGGGATGGTCCCTACTGCATTGACCTTCTGGACTATCCTTGCCCACATTTGAGTCCTTGTGGCTAATGGTGTCTGTTGGACCAGGCTACCAAACAGTTGTGGTTCCACTCTGACTATCTCATCTACCATTACCTTCAACTCACTCTCTGTGAATTTGGGCATTGTATGTGTTGACATGGTGTGTGATGTGCAGAGGTGTTGTAGGTGCAGGGGTGTAAGTGGTGGTGGTGGTGATGTGTATGGTGTGTGATGTGCAAAGTGGTTAGGGGTGCAGGTGTGGAAGTGGTGGTGGTGCTGTGTGTGGTGTGAGTGGTGATGGTGTGTAGCTTTGCCTATCCTTTGTTCTCAGGGGTTGGGCCCTTCAGTTGTGGGTTAGTGCAGAGGATTGTGGTCAAGGAAGGGGCTGGTTTTATGCTCTGCTATGTGGGTGTGTCCACATGTGGGAGTGCTCTCAGGTGTGTTATGTGGGTTGTCCTTGTAAATTTTTTTGGGTGTGCAATGTTGTGTCATTGGGGTGTGTTTTCAGTTTTTGGGTGGCATGGCTACTTTGTTGTGGGCACTGTGTGGCCTTATTGTGGGATTTTGGATTCGTCTGCCAAAATTGTCACGGAGCGTTCACGGCGGTGGCTTTGCTGCAGCTCTTCCGCATGCTCTCCCATTCATCACTGTTAGCGATCGCGGCGGTCGGAAACAGCGGAACGTGCCGCGGGACCAGCGGGGATATCCTAATTTGCCGTGCGGTGTCTCCGCTATCCTTGCGGCGGGTTGGTGTTTTTCCGCTGCGGATCCGTCTGCCGCGGACGTGTTTTGGCCATCTCCGCACGCTACGGGCGGTGTTTGTTCCCCCCGTACCGCCGCGGTCGGTGTTTTTTGGCGGTTGATCATAATATGGCCGCCGGTTTCTCCACGGTGCCGGCGGGCGGTTGTTTTCCGCTTCCATGGCGGTCGGGGTGATTTTCCGACCGCCATCCTAATGAGCCCCATAATTATCTAAATTACAACAACATAAAATAAATTATTAATCATTAAAATAAATACATATAAATTTCACACTACATAAAAAAGCTTTTTTATACTAAATAAATATAAAAATAATTACTCCCACCTAACACAACACAACAATAAAAATATTCTTTACATCAAACAAAAAATGATTTACTGCTATAAAAATAAAGATTTACTACAACTACAATAAATATAAAATTAATCAAAATACAACATTGGAAAATACTACAATTTACTATTCCCAGTACAATTAAAACAACAATAAATATTATAATTAACAAAAAAAAATAATAATAATACTCCCACTCCAGTCAGGGCAACAGTAGGGAAGGTGTTGGATTGCAGAGGGTAAAATTTACAATTCCCACTCCAGTCACTGCAACTGTAGGGAAAGTGTTGGATTGTGGAGGGGAAAAATGTAATATTCCTACTCCTGTCAGTGCAACTGTAGGAAAAGTGTTGGATTGTGGAGGGGTAAAATGTACTATTCCCACTCCAGTTAGTGCAATAGTAGGGAAAGTGTTGGATTGTGGAGGGGTAAAATGTACTACTCCCATTCCAGTCAGTGCAAGATTAAAAAAGAAGTAAACTATTTTAAACAAAATGAAAATAATTTAAAAACAGTAAATAAATTCAAAAATATGTTGAATACAAAATAGAAATATATTTAATTTAAAACATTTAATTTACTTCCCACCCCATACCCCTACAAAACCCACAACCCACATCTAAATTTTTGAAAATGTACTTGCACAATTAACATAATTAAACAATTAAACAAATATTATTTATGAAAAACTAAATATAAATTTATAAAAAATGAATTACCTTCCCACCCTTTACCCATATAAACCCCACAACCCCAACCTAAAATTAAACTAAAAAAACAATTAATAACCCAATTAAATTAATTAATTTACAATTAAATATTTATTAGTATTCAACAAGTATTTAACAAATAAAATAAATAGTTTACTCCCCACCCTTTACCCCTATAAACCCCACAACCCAAACCCCAAAAAATGTAATAAAAAAATTAACTAAATTATCAATTAATGAATTTATTAATAATAATTAAGAATTATTCATTATTAAAAAATAAATTACTGCCCACCCTTTACCTCTTTAAACCCCACACCTGAAAAAAACTATTACACAATTAACATAATTAATGATCAATTAATTAATATTAATTAACAACTAATTATTAATAAATTAAAAATACCCTTTACCACCCTTTACCTTTATATCTCCACAACCCACACCTAAAAAAATTAATTACACAATTAACATATCAAATAATTATTATTAACAACTAATTATTAATAAATTAAAAATAAATTACTTACCACCCTTCCCCCATAACCCTACAACCTGCACCTAAAAAATAAAAAAAATACACAAATAACAATTAATTATCAATTAATTAACCAATAATAATTTACAACTAATTATAAATTAATTAAAAATAAATTACTTTCCACCCTTTACCCCTATAAATGCCACAACCTGCAAAAAACATTTACATACAAAATATTAATAACACAAGTAACAAAATTAAATATCAATTAAATAAATAATATTAATTAAAAAATAATCATTGATTTATTATAATTAAATGACTTCCCACCCTATAACCCTATAAACCCACAACCTGCTACAGAACTAAAAAACACAAAATTGAATTAAATTAAATTTCATACCTACTAAAAATTAAACTAATATAGTAAGAAACATAAACAATAACTAAACAAAAAATAATGTCATATACATTTAAATGATACTATTTAATAAACGATATTTTAAACAACTATATTTTTACAACCGATATTGATGACTTCTATATTTTTAAAATTGATATTACTTACCTTCAAATCGATATTCTTGACAACGATATTCTTGCACTCAGTATTTCCATTCCACAATATTTTTCACTCGATATTATGGTGGTTCGAAATTTTTTCCTCGATATTCTGTCTCATTACCTCCCCAATGAGGGTTTATAGACACCCTGCTCCAGTATTATATTTTCCTTTACACTTCCTGCCTATCAGGGGACACCACGGCCCAAACAGCTTACCTTGATGAGGTCGCTTTTGTTTGGCTCTCTAATCCCCATCGTCAATTCTTTAGAGAACCTTTATCCTGTGAGGAAATTATTCAAGCCATAGACTCCCTTGACGGATCCAAGGCCCCCGGTCTTGATGACTACATGGGTGAATTCTATATACATTTAAATATCTAGTGGTGCCGCTCCTGCTCGTGGTTTGTGAGGAATCCCTTCAAATGGGCGCTTTCCCACGCTCTATGTGCGAGGCCATAAAAACCCTCTTTCCTGAAGCCGGTAAGGATACTTTATACTGTGGTTCTTATAAGCCCTTGTCACTTCTCAATTTGGATAATAAAATATAGGCAAAAGTCCTCTCCAACCATCTTTCATTACTAATGGAGCAAATCATCTCCCCTGCGTAATCAGGAGTTGTTACCCATCACTCTACATCATTGAATCTGTGGGCTGTCTTCTCCCTACTCCACAGAATTTATCCATTTTTCCCCACCATGATAGCTCCCTTAGATGCAGAGAAAGCATGCTACTCCTTGTCTTTTCTCCATGCTGTGCTTCGTAAATTGGGCATTCCCCTTGGATTTTCTTCCTTGATAAATCTCCTGTATACACAGCCCACAGCCCACCTCAGAGTCAATGGCTCAATCACGGCTCTATTTCCCATAACGAGGGGTACCCATCAGGGCTACCCACTGTCACTCTTACTTTTATATTAGCAATGGACCCGCTGGTCTGTCATCTCCAAATGCGCCACGTACACCAAGGCTTTCAATTTAAAACTGGTCCCCTACTCATCTTCCTCTATGCAGATGACATCTTACTCTTCATCCGATGCCCGGAAGAGAACCTAACCCCAATTCACCACGAAATGACACAATTTGAGACCCTTTCTGGTCTCCAGATCAACGGGTCCAAATCAGAACTTTTTCCCATAACTCCTGCCACAAAACAGACCCCACGTGCTTTCCCATTAACCTGGTGTGATGGGCCAGTTAAATATCTTGCCATCCTACTCCATCCCGACAAGGAACAGGTGGTGCGGCTGAACTACAGTCCCGCCAGTAACACATTGGCGACACAATTCGAACAATGGATTCATCCACCTCTTTCAATGGCTGGAAATATCACGATAATAAAAATCGTGATCCTCCCCCGATTCCTCTACCTATTCCTAAATATCCCTATACCACGCACCAATTTGTTCTTTCTTACCCTACATGGCTTACTCCTCAAACTTATCTGGGCTGGTCGGCGACCTCCTATCTGCTGGGACACACTGGTGCTCCCATTCGAGAGAGGCGGGTTTGGAGTACACCATCTTCAGCTTTATGATCTGGTGGCGCAATGCCACTACGCCTGTTATCGGTATCATGCTGTTGCCAGACTACTGTACACCAAACCTGAGGTGGACCTTACTGCACCCACTCCGCTCGCTTCCATCCTTCCAAAAAGGATCCCTCTGGAATCCAAGGATGTTCAAACACTGTCCAGGACCTGCTGGGCATGGAGGAAGCTTCAACTACTCTTGGGCGGCACCCTCCTTTACTCTCCAGCCTTAGCGTTGACTGACTACTCTTGGCTCCCCATCACTTGCGAAACCCTGGTAAAATGCACTTTGTCACGATACGGTCTCCACACTTTGGGTAACCTCTTCTGGGAGGGACATGTACTAACACACTACACAGACCCGTGCTTCAATGATGCTACACTCATGGACCATTTTATTAGGCACCGCATCCACACTGCCTTGTGGTTCACCATATTGGCATATCTGATAGCTCCAGATGAGTTCCCTCTCCTAACGTTAGTGATCAATGATTTTGATGGGGTAAGACTAGAATCCAAACTGTATCGAACCAGTGGTGCATTGCTCATCTCATGATGAAAAACTCAGACCCTATTGGGAAGAGGACCTGGGGAGGACCATTACAGATAAGATATGGGCTGCGTACTGTGCCCAAACCTGTATGGTAAACTTCATTTCAAATTTCTGCGATGCTCTTACATAACTCCTAATGACCAACACAAATATGACCAATCGCACTCCTCAATTTGTCCAAAATGCCACACGCCTGGAGCAGATTTTCTCCACATGACTTAGACCTGTAGATATATAGAACATTATTGGGTTGAGATCTTTTCCAAGTTAACCCAAATGTTGGAGATTGATCTGGATGCAGATTCAATAATTGCCCTGTTGGGCTATGAACTAGATCTTCCCAAAAGCACAAGATGGTTTGCCGATATGGCGCTCCTTTTGGCCAAACGGGAAGTTTAAATACACTGAGGTATGTGTCTGCCCCCCAACTCTGCCAACTGGCTCACCAGCATGACGTACTGCAACTGCAACGCTGCCAGTGAACTTTACACCTCTCTCTAACCCCCAACCTCTAGGATGGAAGATATTTGTCAACCCCCACACAATTATATGTTATCGATTGCAGATCAGTCCTAAGGAGCTCTCTCAGTTATATCGGAGCCTTCACATCCTGATTAATCATTTATCATCTAATGGTCACCAACCCCTTCCACCTCCTTGCATTTACCGCGCCTGGGACAGATCAGAGGGACCTCACTACCTGACGCTCTTCTCTCCCCCCTACCAATTCCCATAACCCTGCACCTCTCCCCCCATTCTTTTACACTATCTGTTCGGAGTGTAGATGTTGACTCTTACTGCCTATAGCTTTCTACTGACAGTATGGCTTAGGCGACCTCCTATCTGCCCCATAGGAAATAGTTGGATTTATTTTTTATTTTCTTTGTTTAAGTTTGATTACCTGTTGCAGACTATGCGGCATATGTTGATTACACTGTATCCTTCCTTGACAATTACGTTATTATTGTACGAATGGTATTTGCATCCTTGCTTCCTCTGTTTTTATACGATGCCGCACCACTGTGACATTGAGATGGCTATTTCTACAGCACATACATATGTTAATGCATAATCGGCTCATCATTGCAGCTATTTTTCTGTTTGTATGCCCATGTCATGTCAATTTCTTTAAACTAAATAAAAACAGTTAAAAAAACTCTATGGATATTTGAGGCAATTGAAAAAATTCGGATGCTTGACAGACTTCAAGAAACAATGGCTCAGTAGGAGAAACAGACGGAGAACCTATCAGTAAATTAGAAAGCATACTTCTCGGTTGAAACATAAAGAACAAAGGACGAAAATGGTATTCAATCAAGATTTTTGTTTCACTTTCTTGCCTAAGAATTTCACAAAGACACAATTTTGTCAGCATTGTACTTTGTAAAACGTCTAGCAAAGAAATCAAAATTCCTTTATGAGAATTAGAAACTGCTGATCAACGGATCTGAATATAGCTAGCATTTTTAAATCAGTTTGTGACCTTCATTAAAAAAGGAAGAATGCTGCACCATCAAGGTACGGTTTGCTGCAACGCTAAATTTCCCATTTATGCAAAGAAAGAAGCATAAGACCCGTGTGAGGTGGAATAAGGTGGCTTATGCACTCCTGCTTCCCACTGTCACCTTTGAGCAGGGCTACAAAACAAACATTTATAAGTATTTTTTAATGACAAGGTTCCCGTGTCACCAAAAGCTCACAAAAAGGGATGCTTCCACTAAAGATAAAGACCCTTGGGCAGATTTACAAGCCCCTTGCATCATTTTTGCGCCGCCGCTGCGTCACTTTTTGTGACTCAGCGGTGGTGTAAAAATGCAGCCCATTTACAACGTGACGCATCTAGGGAGATGCGTCATGTTGTAAAGCCCTGCGTCACATTATACCTGCGTCAGGTATAATCTATGCAGGGTGGGTGTTCCAACGCAAAAAAGCATCGTAGAAGCGAAGCAGTGAAATCTACAAAATTTCACTGCGCCACTTCTAGGATGCCACTGCGTCAAAACCTTAGGCCTGCTTGGAGCAGGCATAAGGAGTGACGCAGCACAATGAGGATAGGCCTACCCATGCATTGCTGGAGTTGCGTCGTTCTTGCGACACAACTCCAGCAATGTGTGACTTTTGCGCCAACAGATGCGCCAGAATTTCTGACGCATCTGTCAATCCTTGCACCATGGCGCGCCGTATTGTAAATACGGCGCATCCACGGTGGAGCAAGGGTTTCTCAGGGTGGCACAGGGAAAGTGACGCATCTCTACAGATGTGCTGCTTTTGCCATATAGGCCTGCATGTCTTTCCTTTGTTCCTCTTGGCTTATGCTTCTTGTTGTTGTGGCCTGGCCATGTGGCTGGCAGCCATTTTGTGAAGCCAGGCTGTGCTTTTGCCATAGGCCTGCATTGTCTGTCTTCCCTTTCTTGTTGTTGTGGGTGGCCTGGCCATGTGGCTGCCTGGCGGCCATTTTGTGAAGCCAGGCAGTGTGCTTTTGCCATAGGCCTGCATTGTCTGTCTTCCCTTTCTTGTTGTTGTGGGTGGCCTGGCCATGTGATTGCCTGGCGGCCATTTTGTGAACCCAGGCAGTGTGCTTTTGCCAGAGGCCTGCATTGTCTGTCTTCCCTTTCTTGTTGTTGTGGGTGGCCTGGCCATGTGGCTGCCTGGCGGCCATTTTGTGAAGCCAGGCAGTGTGCTTTTGCCATAGGCCTGCATTGTCTGACTTCCCTTTCTTGTTGTTGTGGGTGGCCTGGCCAAGTGGCTGCCTGGGGGCCATTTTGTGAAGCCAGGCAGTGTGCTTTTGCCATAGGCCTGTAAGCTTGTGGCCGAGTCTGCCAATAGGCCCTTTCAGCCAGTAGGCCCAGAGCTACTCATGGGTGCATGAAACAACTGTTTCTGTGTTGTCTGTTGAATTTAAACATCATTTAGGGCATGGATGGCATTGGATTGAATTGCAAAATGTGTTTTTTTGGGGTATTTCACTTTTTTTGGTGTGTGTTAAAAAAATGCTTTTGTTGGATGTGTGTGTGGTTTGGTTGTACTTGTGTTGTGTAACTTTCCAATCCTTTTTTAGCCCTGTGGATTTTCGTTTTCGCATTTTTGCATTAAAGCTGTGTTGTTTAGCAAGCATGCCTCCTTTGTCTGGCCATATAATACAGGCCTGCTTGAGTTCATTGTTTTCCAGGCCTCCTGCTTGTTGTGACTGTGAGTGACTGTGTGGCTGGTGGCCATTTTGTGGTGGTAGTTTAGTAGTGTGCTGCTTTTGCCATATAGGCCTTGATGTCTTTCCTTTGTTCCTCTTGGCTTACTGCTTCCATCCCCTTTGCCAGCTGCATCTCCCTGAATGACGTGATGCGCAAATTAATGCCAAACATGTTCCACTTCCATTACATTTGTATTTTTGTTTTTGTTCTTCTTCTTTCCTATCCTTCCTGAGTGTACACAGTATACCATAAAAGCCCTTGTTGTCAAAGTCTCACAAATGGCTACACTGTTGTTATGTTTTTTTAATAACTGAGTTAATAAAATTTAATAATCTAACACTAACAAGTGTGACCACCACACACTAAGTTATATATTATATTGGTTTGTTTGTACTACTAGTATTAATTGAACCACAAGAACAAATGCAACATTTCACTGATGTTCTTCTGGCTTCTTTGCTTTTAGGTGCACAAAAGACTGAGGACTCAGGAGGAGGTGTCATCATCACCCGTTGTGCTGCCAGACAGAAGTCCTGCTGCGCCCGACGTCATGTGACGTGTGACCACAGACATCTCTGCAACTTGTGCAACTGCGTCCTGCTGACATCTGAAGAAGCTGGCCCCAAAGAAAGGTACCAGGTCCTCCAGTACCAAGAAAGTTGCCAGTGAGAAGAAGGAACAGAAGAAGGAAGAAGTGGCACTTACCAAGACTGGTGTGCCGCCCAGGATGTTTTTTGGGAAACAAAGAATTAATCCTGCAGCAGCGGTGTCCGGGGAGCAAGCTTGGAGCAGCACCTCCGCATCAGTGGGCCCACCCCACCAACCTAGGCCCAAGCCCATGAGTGTCGCAGAGGCAGCCAGTCTAATTGCGCAAACGGCAACAAGCAGCGATGTTGAAATTGACTTATCGTTATCGCAAAGTAGGACCCAATCAACGCAGGAGGAAACTCCGCAGATAAGTGGGCAACAACAGCCGCAACCACCGCCCACAATAGTAGTTGTTCCTCCCGAAGTAGGGGCAGTTCAGGAAATCGAGCTTCCTGCAGAGGAAGAAGAAGAGCAAGCCACTCTTTCAGAAGATCCATTGTCTTCCAGATTCCCCAGCAAGCAAAAGGAGGTTAGTCCATCAACTTCTTCTTCAAGCCCCCCTTCTGATGATCTAGATGCCACTTGGAAGCCACCAGCTCAGTCTGAGAGTGAGGCATGCCACGAGACAAGGCTAGGGAAAAGGAAGGTTCCAGAAAGCCTTAGAGTTATGGAGGTAGATGTAGAAGAGGAGGATGATGATGAGCCAGTCATCATGAACATCACTCCCGCCCCAGTGGAGATGGAGACCGACAATACCCCATCCCAAATTGCTGTGAGGGATGTGGCACGAATACCATCAACACAGGTAACACCAACACCACCTCCATCTTCCATATTTGCATTGGCAAAGGCCCGGCAGGGACTTATATCCAGCACAACCACCACCTTAGTAGGTAGTGGTACTGCACAGAGTCAAATTCCAGGCACACCCTCCAGTTCATCCAGCATTGCACGTGGCACCTCCAGCAGCGCAAGAAAGTTCAACTCCCCAGTTTGGGACTTTTTTTCGGTTAGCAGTAAGGAGGAGAACGTTGCTATATGCTCAATTTGTCGACAAAGTGTTAGTCGGGGTAAGCTTGGTACAAACGATGGTACCGGAGGCCAAACAACCCATCTGAAAAAACACCACATGATCCAGTGGGAGGCGCACCTTAGCAGCCAAAAAAGTAAAACTGCACCCATTGCTGTTGGTGGGGATGAAGAGTAGAAGATATGATCGCGATGGAAGGTGAACAAGAGGGAGACATTTTCTCTGGTACACAAAGTAGCCCTGTCCCCAGCAGTGCAGTGGTACCACTACTGCCCACATCGTCATCATCCTCAGCAACATCTCAGTGGCACCGTAGTAAGAGTCAGGCTGAGACACCAAGGCAACAGAGTATCGGAGTGAAAAAAAGTGTGTTGTTGAGCCTAACAACATTTGTGTTCTAGAAGTCACCTGCATCAGCGGCATCAGAAAGGAAAAAAATCCAGCCTACCATTGTCAGCATGCTTAGGTTGGAGGGGCAGTACGAACGCAACCACCCAACTGCACGTTTGTACAATGCGAAGCTGGCGAAAATGTTAGCGCTGGACCTCCTTCCTTTTTCTTTTGTGGAAGGGGTGGGTTTTCTGGAATTTGTGACAGCCATCTGCCCAAAATGGAAGGTTCCCAGCCGGTCCTATTTCGCCAGAGTTGTGTTCCAGCACTACATCACGACGTGCTGGAATTGCTTGGACAAGCTTTGCAGCAGAGTGCTGTTCACACTATCCACCTAACAGACATGTGGACCAGTTGCCAAGCCACTGATTACATGTGCATCACTGCACACTGGATCTCTTTTGTGGGGGTTAGAGAAAAGATATCTGCAGCAGGTGTTGTTGACACTGCTGAGATTTTTAATGCCACTTGTAAACATGCAACTGTAGCCATGTTCGCCATGGAGAAATCTCATACTGCTGCAAACATTTTGGAAGAGTTTAACAGCAAGGTCTTTGAATGGCTTTACCCAAGAGGGCTTAACATTGGTTTTGTTGCCACGGACAATGGCAGTAATATAGTTAAGGCCATGGGCGATGGTGGCTATTTCAGGGTCCTGTGTTTGGCGCACTGCATTAACATCATTGTTCAAGACTTTCTGAAAAAAGAATACAGAGTCAGCAACTTACTGACCACCTGCAGAAGAATATGCACACTTTTCAGCCATTCTTTTAAAGCCCGGAAGCAGCTGAGGATCATTCTACGTGAGCATAGAGTGCCAGTCAAAGCACTCATCCAGGAGGTGCCAACACGTTGGAACTCAACTTATTACATGCTTGAACGTCTGTTTGAGCAGTACAGACCAATCAATGACTGTGTCATGCAAAGACTAGGGGATGCTACTGTGAAAGGCATGACCATTGAGATGGACCAATGGGGCCTAGTTAAGTGCCTGACAGAGATGCTACTTCCTTTCGAGCTCTTCACACGTGAAGTCAGCAAGGAGGACTGTACTATGGGCCAAGCTATCCCATTGTTGCACATGCTAGAGCAACAGCTGAAGGCGGTGCCTGACGCGTACGCAGATGTGGAGGAAAAAAATGAAGCATATGAGTTGGTGGAGAGCTTAGCCCTTCGCTTAGCTGAAAATACAAGGGTGCAAACTAAGATTGTGTCAGACAAACATTACATTTCTGCCACAATTCTGGATCCACGGTACAAATCAGCACTGAACACTAAGGCATTAATTCCTTTTTCAGAAGTGGATGTTGCCCAGTACAAAACTTGGATAGCTGAGGTAGCCAGTGACTTTGAAAAAGAACGGCTGTTAATTAAAGGCACACTACTCCAGCCCACAACAAGTACTGCAGGGCCTCCGGCGTCAAGTTCAACTTCAGAGCCTGAGGGCAGGGCGTTTGGCTCACAGCAGTCACCAACACTATCAACAGCAAGAACAGGATCATCAGCCCCAGAAAAATCGGCACAGGATTGGTATCTACAGCAAGGGCTTGTTAGGTCCAGTGCTGATGCAAAGGCAAAAGAGGCCCAGCAAAGCGGAGCACCCCTGAGCATTGAGCGGATGGTCCGGGCCTATCTGGATGACCCAACAGAGGACTACATTGATCAAAACCCATTGGTGTATTGGTATGGGAAAAGGCGCCAATGGCCAGTCCTCAGCACGCTGGCGATAAACTATCTGGCTTGCCCTGTCTCAAGTGTCTCTTCTGAGCGTGTTTTCAGTGCTGCTGGTGCCATTGTAACAGTGAAAAGGACCAGTCTCTCGCCCAAAAACGTGGAGAGGTTAACCATGATCAAAATGAATCAGCACTTTATACCACCGGATTACAAAATACGTGAATCACAGCAGGAAGATGAGGACTGCGACTTAGGTGACGGAAGTAGTGTGTTAGATGACCTACTTCTGGTTGAACCACCAGAGTTTGAGGACAAGCTCTACTTCCCTGACAACTAGGCTTTCAACTTGTTACTTTCTTTCTTCCTTATTTACTTTTATTATTTGTGTGTGTGTCTGTCTTTCTGGTTCGAATCACAAAAAATCCATCACCACCGTCTGCTCTTTTTATTGCCATATTGGAGTTGCAGCTGTGTGCATTTAAGTTCACTCCTCCGAGTCCTGCTCCATCCTCCTGACTCGCCCTAAATCCATTTCCCTCAAGCCAGACATTGGATGGAGAATAGTACAAGAAATGTTGCCTTGTCGAGTCCCTCCAAAAGAATTGGAACATGATGACTATAGCTATCCTCCTTTCCGAGCCGAGAGAGACTGCCCCTTAACTTAAGATGAGAAGGAACAGGTAATGATGGCATGCATTGGATGCTGACTCTGAGTGATTGGTGTTTGTGTTGTTGTTGTTGTTTGTTGTGCATGAAGTGAAGTCAAAGTGTACTAGTATTTAATCTACACACTAAAAGTGACTCAAGTCAATGTTTCCCTTCTTGTTATATAATAACAAAATTGTACTTCTACTGCAGGCCGATCCATTGCATTTTTGAATATGGAATCTGGACTCATTCGGTACACTACAGACTGAGTTGGACAACACCATGATGATGACCACATAGTATCTTCGCAGTCAGTCAGTTGGATCGGAGATGATTGATGGAATAACTCAGGGCGTTTCAAATCACGAAGTGGCATAAAAGGTAAACAAGTCAACAACAACCACAGCAGACCTACATGTCTGAGTAGTAGTGGTGGAGTAGAGTAGTCACAAGTGTAGTAGTGGTATGACTGACAGCCATGCATTGATTTAGTTACTTACTTTGGAAAATGCTATGTTGCTGTGTATGTGTGCTCTGTTACTGTCTGGCTCAGTCAAAATCTAAGCTAAGTGGAGGTTGTGTTGGCGCCGTGGGCTTGCTATGTCCTGTTGCTGTTGTATGTTAATGCTGGAAACATACAACAGAGTAGACATGATTTAGCCATGCCGCCTCTGAAAGTGTTTGCACTCCTCCGTAATTCATGCTTTTTTTTTCTCCTTGATTTTTAAATGGTAAACAGCGTTTACCACGCATGCGTAACAACGCATGCAAAAACAACGCGGTCGTTACAACGACCGCGTTGTTATTTCGCATACCGTTACAACGCAAGTGCGAACAACGACTTGCGTTGGGGGGGGAAAGGTGTTGGATTTAAAATCCAACACCTTCCCTAGTGTCCGCACAGACTGGAGTTGGAATAGTAATTTATACTATTCCGACATCCAGCGCCCCCTAACGCAAGTCGTTGTTACGACTTGCGTTGTAACGGTAGGCGAAATAACAACGCAGTTGTTGTAACGACCGCGTTTTTAAAGCATGCGTGGTAAACGCATGTGAAAAAAGAACACATATTCTTTTTAAATATCCCTTTTGTTTTTCCATCTACACTTACAGGCTGGCCTTTACCCTGTGCTAAACAGAGAAAAACAACTCATACTCACCTACCAATCCGCATCCTCCAGGCAGGGAGTGGCACCCAAGATTGACGGACGCAGCGTCCATGAAAGGGAGGACCAAGAGGAATGCCGAGATGCAACTCCCCAATTTGACCAGGATAACATACAGTAACTTTAGTATCATTCATCATCTTCTAAATAATTTGATTTATTTTTTCTCTCCAATTATTACGACTGTGTGTTTGTTGTTGTTGTTATTATGTTTGCTCTTTGCTTATAATTGATCCCTACAGATATTTTTTAATTTTCTTTGCTAGCTTTAAAAGGAAGCCCGGTACAACAGAACATAAAATGTATGTAATTTGTGTCTTTCTGAGGGCAGACAGGCAAGGCAAATAGCATAATAATAATTAATAATATACTGCTGCCCTGTACTGTCTACTAGTCCAGTTAGTAAGTACTACTTATCATCACTAACCATCAAGTCATCATCATGCATGCATTTCCTTTTTCTCCCTTAACAGACATATGATGGTCGTCTGGCAAGATTGTGTGTGTTGTTCAGTTGTTGTTGTCCATGTGTAGTGTTTGTCTTTGTCAAACCTTTCCCTCAAATACCCCTTCCCAACCATTCATCAAACCCTAACCCTCTTCCCCCGGGCTGTGTGATTTATATTGAGGTGTGACTAAATTAAATTTACACCAATAATTGATCACACACTTGCTGGGGCGGATGTGGTGAAGGCAACACTAATTCAATTTCACTCAAGGCTGGGCGAGGATCTTCTTCTGCTTGCCAATGCCCACCCATGCTCAGTATATTTGCAAGTCAATTTTTTTTCCAAAGGAACATAATCCATCATAATTAATTGTCGGCATCGATTGGATTCATCATCCCCCTCCTAAGTTACAGCACTAAAGGTTATGCTTGTGTCGAGTGACTTGAGTCAACTACAGTGTGTAACTTGTTGTACTAGGCTATCCCCGCCACCATTATGTCTTATTTTACTTTGTTCTACTACTTCTTATATAGTCTCTCTCAGGCGACTGACTGTCTCATTTTATTTTTTTGCAAATGCTACTGCCAGTGTATACTGTACTACCACCACAACCATGGCATCTTGGGAAACCAAACCATCATCACCATGCAGCCATCGCTGTGCCTAAGTTTAAACATCAATCACAGGTAAGAGAAGAAGTTTGGGGGAGGCATAATTAATAATGGAAATTAATTCATTAATTCACACACCCACACCCTTGAGTCCAGTTGCAGACTGCATAGACTAGGAGGAGAGACTGACAGTACTAGTAGGACAAGTCACTCAGTGAGGGTACCGCATCTATCTGTTCATGTGTTACAAAATAGGCAGATTATTTAAATCAAAAACTGGCTGCGGCCCTGCAGCAGCAAAGGAAGGAAACCGTGTGACGTAAAAGAGTAACCCCCCCACAAAACATTTACATCGTATGTAAAGTTTAAGTATAAATATATTTTAGTCCCCTAACAAAATAAACTAATGTAAAAAATCCCACCTGACCCACCCCTCTCCCTAACCCCAACCAATGTCCAAAAAGTCCAACCAATGTCCTTAAATTCAAAAATAAAATTGTCCATAAATATATAAACCCCAACTTTTTCCCAACGAACGCCCAATGCCCACCCACCAAAAAAAGGAATAAAAAGGGGCAATCCAACAGGATCTCTATCGGCGGGCTCGCAGTCGCTGGTTAGTAGCCAGGACCTCCTTTAGCTGCTCCTCTAGAAGCGCCATTCGGAGGAGCATGCGGCGCTGGAAAAGTCTACAATTGCATCCACAGGGGGGGAAAGCAGTGTTGGATACAGAAGTACGGCGGGCGGCTGCCTGACCGTGGCATCGTACCACTCGAGGGGCCTGGCTGGGGCCCGGGGCATTGGAGGAGGCTGCAGCTGCTGCCGCCTCCTCCTCTGCCAGAACCACCAGCCGCCGAAATTCCGTGAGGATGGCCTCAAGCTTCCGGCGCCGGGCCATGGCTGCCAAACTCCTTCCTGTCTGGTCTTTTTGGTTGGGAAGGAGTAGTTATATCAAAAAAGAAAAAAGACTATTGTAACCAATACTGTTAGCAAAACAGTAACACAAAATTAATTCTACACATAGTGGCACAGTAGCACTAGCAAGCACAGTACATAACATTTGTGGTATCTATCCTCCCACTTCCTCGGCCTCTAACATTTGTGCGAGTTTCAGGCATTATACTAGCACTATGGACTCAAGTTCTCTCTTGTTTAGCAAAATTAAGTAACCTTGTTGTAGCCGGCATGCCAGCTCAGTCGGCTTGCGCCCAAGAAGACAAACATACTTGTGACGCAGTCTGCAGACTCACGTTATTTTTATTTACTACTGTCTGCAGGTGGGGAAGCTGACTACACAATCATCTTATTTTTCTATTATGGGTGGCACTGGCCATACTCTATTACATCAAGGGCAGCTGCTCAATTTCACTTTCACCCTGCCCTGACTACTACAACAAGGCAGATGATATCTGATCCAAATGATCATTGCTTATATATGGGACGACATGAGTAACTTTGTTTTGATTGATTGTGTAACCATGCAGCCGATAGGCCACCCATGGCAGGCTGACACAGTCGAAAATAAATTAACATAGGTAGGGAGTGGGCCTCGGAGTCGGAGGGAGGTGCTTGATAAGTAACAACATACATACACAATATATATGCTGTGCTTGCAAACTACTGTGAGTCAAAGGAGTATTCTGAAAATACAACTTCTATTCTCCTTGGCTCTGGCACGGTTTATTTTCTTTTATTATTTTTTAAACCACCACCCATGCGCCCTTCCTTCATTGCTTGCCTTTGAGTTTGACCCATGAAACACCCCGGAGGATTCTTGCTATCACCCATACAGTTTCACACACCCAGGCAGGCATCTTTTCTTTCACCTTCCACCCATCCTGCTTCAACCACCCATGCATCTGATTCCTATCAGCCACCTATGCATGCATCACACGTATCCTTCTCTGCCAGTCATAATTATTACATCTCACCCGTCCTTCCTACTTCCATCCTTCTTTCCCTTTTCGTTCAACCCATCCATAAAGGTCATCTAATCTGACTCTTAGTCTTCTCCATAAAACTTTCCCAGCTGAGTTGAAGTCAGATAGAAGAGGCCATTAGTTACTCAACTACTACTCCTGCCGCTAATGCTATTGCTCTAATGCTAAGTAAAGGGTGTCTTCTTCAACCGTTGTTCACAACAACTTAGTCTCTCTCAACATACAGTGTACACCCTTGCAGCGAGTGCGTAACTATTGTCAATAAGTAATGAATATAAGTATAACTTACCACCACCCACCACTGCTGCTGCCACATCCACCCCTGTGGCAGCTGCCGCATCCACTGATCCCTCCTGGCTGGCGTCGCCTGCCCCGCCGCTGGCCCCGGTACTGGTGGTCGGTATGCCTAGAAAAAACATTACACATTTTTTAGATGCCATATACACCTCCCCCTTTTTATTCATTTTCACTAGCAAGATTGAAAAAAAAAGTTAAAATACACATACATATACCACATACATCACTAGTACAAATCGGGTACTAGAGTAGAGTAGACACTAGTAGTAGTATGTCCTATTCTATCAAAATTAGTAAAATTTCAGGTTGGGCATTTTGTTGGTGGGAATTGTCGAAAAGCCTCTCAAGATTAAGAAGACTAGAAGAGGACAACCCAAAAGACTGGACTCAGTGGCTAGAGCTATTGGTGAATCTGAGTTTTAAAACCTTTTAAATACAAATAAAGAGTGGCCAACTGGGCAAGCTTAGCTACAGACAGACTAATATAGTAGTAGAGTAGTACAGAGAGTCAGAGCAGAGGCAGTTAGAGGCAGGGATAACAAGAATTTAGAAACAGATCCTCTAGAACGAAGAAGATTTGGTAAAAAATAGAAGTAGGAAACGGAAATAATAGTTTGAAAAATAAAGGTGCAGTAAAAGTTAGGGAAATATAATGATTAATAATAACAACTGGAGGACTTACTGGTGCCAGCAGCAGAGCCCTCGGTAGAGGAGCGGTCCTGGCCCTGGGAGGCATCCTGCGATTCTTGCCCAGCTCCCGCCGACTCTGTCCCTGTCTTCTTGCCCCTGGGTGCTGATCATGTAAGATATAATAAAGAAAGAGACAAACATTGATGATTGGTGTGAAACAAATAAAATATTTTTAAAAACGCTCGGAAAAACATTTTTGGAAACAACAATTGCAATAAAATTGACCTATCTAATCTGATCGACTAGTAGTATCGCAGGATTCGCGGACCGTCTAGTTAATATTTATGAACACTAATCCAGTGTTCCATTCTGATTCCAGAATCCTAAGCCTAAATTAAGTTACGTACCACCTGACCTAGCCCACCTATTCCAGACGGGCCAATTGTTCACTAAGTCTGCATTTCCATTTATTTTAGTCCTCAAAATGCATAGATGGAGGACGCATGCATACATTTTTGCATACACCAAATTGTTGGTTGGTTGCTGCTGATGTTCTGCTAAGCCTATTACTCACTCACTAACAAACTACAAAAGGTTCTACTAAGGACTGGAGTAAACAGCACTCAGCAGCACGTGACATGATAGAGGATGCTTCACGCAGACCGCTAAAAAATTACCAACTAATACTAAGTAACTAAACTATCTATCAATCCACCACTATCTTAGTGACAGGAGGACAAAGGAAGGACTAGAGTCTCTCTAGCATTACCTAACTTAAGTTCTCTAAAGTAAACTCTCTTACATAATCAGCCTAAGCGAGCGCAAAGTTGCAAACAAGTAAGATTAGTAGCGCCGCCGAGCACCTGTGTCTAGAAAAATAACAATCACAGAAGATTTTTAAACGTAATTTACCTACCTGCAATGTAAGCAGCAGCATTCTTGCTATTGGAAAAAAATTATATTTGCAATAACAACAGTAACAGTCTACAGAACACACAATACTACTAGTATTATACTATTAGCTACTCACCAAGCTCCATGACCTCGACACCTAGCAGGTCCAGCAGGTCCTGCTCCGGGTCCAAGATGTCAGACCACCGGTGGGTCAGCTGGTTATGGGTGCGCCGGACCCCAGAGCAGCGAAACACTGCCCGGTGCACCCTCGCCCACCGGCGGTGACGCCCCTGGGTAACGTACCCAGAGCCAGGCCTGAGGCCTGCTGCCAAGGTCAAGGGGAGGTGGCGCTGCACAAAAAAAACAAGGTCGGCCACCTCTGCCTTGCTGAAAAGGGCCCGGGCCTGCACCCCTTCCGGGCGCAGTCTGCCACAAGGGAGGCGGCTCTTCTTGGGCGCAGCCGCCTTACCCTTGGACTTGGAGCCGGTGCCCTTAGCCATGGTTCTGGAGTGGGCGGGGGGGCGGAAAAGAAAATGTCGGAGTAAAAAATAAAGTCAGGAGAAGAAGTAGGAGAGTAAAAAAGAAAGTAATATAAAACAGTAGAAAAAAGTCAAAAAAACGCAGTAAAAGTAGAAATAAAACGCAAAATATACACTTAAGGTCAGAGAGGGATAGAAAATAAGTAAAAAAGATCAGAAAAACAGTGTAAAAAACAAAGGATTGAAAAGATTATAGAGGGATTGAAAAACAGGCCCTAGAACCATGCAAAGAATAGGAAAACAAGATGGCCGCGCCCATTGGTGACCGTGTGGTGAAGTTCGCGCGATATTTCCGACGAACGCGCAATCCGCGTTGCCGAACGTCAAAAACATCTCGCGAGCATACGCGCGGACACGCGAGCATGCGGAAACCAGCAACTCCGCATGCTCGCGTAACTCCGCGTAGCCTCGCTGAGTTTTTCTACCGCTTCGCGTAGCCTCGCATAGCGCGGCTACGCGAACTTCGCCCAGATTACATGTTTTGCCTTTAGGCAGCAGAGTTATCTCACAGGATACGCAGATCTGCATGACGTGCTTTTAGATCTTTTACATGACAGAACATGCAGAATTGGGCACTAAGCAGCAAAGTTAACTCACAACCAATACAAAATTTACAGGTTCAAGTCTCAAATAGCAGAGCTATCCCTCGAGTGATTCCGAATTTAAGAGCTAATATCTAAGACTGCAGTACTATCTCTCAGACTCAGTCCTCAGACAACATAGCTATGTTGCAGGCTACACATGGCTGACAGCCTGACTTTGATTATTTGAGTTGGGTTGATAGCTGATTGGTTCTTGCATAGTGCATTAGCGATACACCCTTATGAACAATATCTCCCACCATGCCTCCTTTAGCTCATCTCTCTCCCCTTCTGTTTTTAATTTCCCTATTCTATCTTTCTCTCTCTCTGCTTCACTCGTTTGAACCTCTCGTCTCTGACTGACTTTCTCATTAATTTGAACCTTGCAATAGTTGTCTTTTTGCAACAGGACCTCGCTTCCCGAAAAACCTTTGAATACCACTGGGTCTAAGCAGGAACATGGGGTTGAGCACGTGACAGTGATGTGGGAAGATAAGTATGAGGGGTTAGTGAGTGTCTGGGCAGACAGACTCAGAGAACTACAGGATCTCATCTACCGCCTGCTAGTCTCCATGATGCAAACTCTTACCAAGGCGCTTGTCTCTACTTACTCAGATTCCTCAGTTACACGAAAGATTGCAGTGCTTAATTTGCAAAATAGATAACGAAATTTTTAGCAATAACATTTTTCTTAGGCACTTGCCCTGGCACTGCCAAATACCAAGGTTGCCTTATCTTGATTCCACATCATGACTTTTTCATCTTCCCCCAATGCTCTCTGTCTCTTTATCGCTCAGATTATCTTGCAGGTTTTTTCCACCGTGCATCCTTCCACTGTTTTCCTATATTTCTCTTCTTCCTTGTTTCTTCTTTCTCTTTCTCTCTTTTAGTCTGGGTCAAAGTCAAAGGCTAATGTTTAAAAATGATTAAATGATGCTGGTGGCTGAAAATAAGTGCTGGTGCCCACCACCTTCAAACACCGGCACAAATTAAGCACTGCTTAAGAGCTATGCTTGTTTCAGAGATTATTCTGCCGTGCGAATTCTAGAAACCTACCTTATTATATACTCTTCCTGCGTGCTCATCTTTAAGATTCACATTATCTTCCAGTTCACTGCAGGTTAGTGGTGAAATGTAGCTACAGTTTCTTACACCAACCATTTTTTCACATTGTAAACTACTAACATGGAGCAGCATCATATTCCAGGTTGCTCAGGGAGCTGTGAACACTCGGCCTAGATTACAATTGTTGCTGGGATGACTCAACTTTTCATCCTTATGTGGTGATAAAATGGTTAACAATAATGATAAAAGGTGTTTGGGAGAAGCAAGTAAGGATAGGCAAAGGAAACCCCCACAAGACTTATAAAGGTGGGGAGGAGCATCTAACGGATGAGAGAGGGTGCAGGAAACTGAGGTGAGAGGAAAGTGAGTTTGGGGCAGAGGCCATGATGAGGGGGAGGATGAGCCTAAGATGCATGAAGTGGAAAGGAGACAACACATGAGAATAAAAAGTGGGAGCAAAGAAGGAAAATGGTCTGATAAATAGAAACTAAGATGAAGGGATAACATTTCTGGGTAAGAAATACTGAAGAGCTGGAGCTCATGGTAGAGTAAGTGATGGGACAGAGAGCTGAAGACAGAAAAAAGTGCGAGAGAAGCATGTATGGGGAGATGAAATGATGAGCACTAGCGACATACATTAGGGAAAAGTAAAATAAGTATCATATGTACTTATGACATTTCTGGATTTTGGTATTTGTATTCCTTTGTTGATTGTTTAAGAATGGCGGGTCGTCATTCTCGGTTGACAGAAGTAAGACTTCCCTCTGCTTCTACACTGGACTTTATTGTTAGTTGACTTGGGCATTTCACTGTCGTTGCTGGGTTCAAATGTTGACCTGTGGGAAGAGTCCAATGCACAATATTTGGGATGGTCTTGCCATATGGGGCACATGTATACATCCCAAACTCAACTCCCTGGGGTAAAATGAGGATTTTAGGGTAGGTATTCACAGGGATCATCAGATATCCAGCCTGGCAAAAAAGCCTAATGGAACACTCACTATTTTTCGGTGAACACTTGTATAATTTGCTACCCCGCCACCCACCCCAATTCATCCTGGAGACAGTCAGACTCATTCGCTAGTCGCTATGTACAATATGGGGCACACCGTAACTCATTTTTCAGGGTTTCTTTTAGCGCACAGTCTACCACTTAGCAAAAGAAAATTGCACTAATTATATCATTACTTAATATATTACTCTATTTATACTTCTTTATGATTAAAAAAAAACATAGCAACCATCATGCTCACCACACCTGTGATTCAAAAAAGTGTTATTTGGTTTTAAATCGCAAGTGAACATGATGCTTCTTTGTTTTGCAACCAAAGTTTAATTCTGACCTTTGTGTTAATATGCACTGGTTGACTGATGTCCATATTAGAATGTGAGATCGGATATTTTCTGTAAGAGAAATGCACAAGTGTGTTTTAACAAACATTGGCCCTCATTACAATGGCCATCGTATCGGGCAGGTGACTGTCCGACAATGAGTCCCACCTCGCTTATTATGATCAGACCACCATGCAGGAGGTCAGAAAGTGCCTTTTTCTACTGTGGCTTCAGCTGCGGCCCAGGTAAAGGGTGCCTGGCACACGGTGCATAGATGTGTGGGGAGGGCACTACATATGCCCCCAGGGCCACTTAACAGTGGCCCACAGAGGACGGTGGGCCTGCTTGGGGCACAAAAGTCTGTTTCTGTTTGCCTTTTCATGGAAGTGGGACTGCCATGAAAAGGCAGTCGGAAAGGGACATACTAATTCCTATGGCGGTGCCTGCGCAGGCACCGCCTCCATTGTAGGGAAAGGAGTCCGACCGCCGCTCAGATGGGATCTTGGATCCTGTCGGAGGCGGAGCTCCTATCCCCGACCTCTGTGGTTTGACCAGCTGCATCGAAATGCGGCAGTCGGACCAATGCTGTGGATGTCGGGTGGACCGCCACTGAAGGCCAGTCGATGGGGGTCCGCCTGCCATCATAATTAGGGCCATAGTGATGTTGCATTATGGGATATATCCTGTGACTACAAGCACAGGATAAAATACATAAATAAGATCACAGGCTTTGTTTATAGTAGTGTTACAAAACAATGGGGGTAACCCAGACACGTCACTGAACCAGGGTAAAGTGCGGTACAAAAAGGGAGTGGTCCCAGTGAGAACAAACTATAACATGAACATCAACATCACCTTTAAATAAATTACAATCAATGTTTTACATGTTAAACATATTTATTCATGTCGAACATGTATTTTTTCATGTTCAAAAATAGCACATTTGTCTATAAAATCGTGAAGAGGTGTCCCAAGAGGGAAGGGAAGGAAAAGTGCAGCAATGTGCAAAGTGAAGGTTGGTGAGAGAGGGAGGGCAGTGAGCAATATGTACATCCAAATCATAAATGGCCTCTCCAGCCTTATCCAAGGCTAACATATTTACAAAACCATATTATTTGGAAAGATACAGTGAATCTATCACTGTCATCAACATATGGCAAACAAAATAAAGCAGTCGACGTTTCGACCCAAGCGTTGTGTGTAGGAAATTCTGGTCCTTACAATAGGGTCTTCATCAGGACCGTGGGGGGCACCTACGGGTAATTAAAAGTGACCTTTAGTATTTCAGGCGATGGAACCAAAAATGAAAGCAAAATTAATAGAATGGGCATAAAAATTACCCTAAGTCCACCAGTGCATGCGGTGGAGAAACTGACAATGATGGGCCCTCGGGCTCCAGGGTCAACAAGGGATCAATTCTTGTGAAATGCTGAAAAAATGAATATTAAGGTATCAGCACAAGAGAGGTATGGGGCGTATAAAGAAAAACAAATTGTTATAGATAACGTCCCCAGTGACAGCGAAACATCACTTACTTAATAGGTTAAATCATTTCGTTATTCTGTAAAGCGTTGGGCAGAATTAGTCAAGATGCTCCATACAAATCTGTCAACAAAAAGAAATGGAAAGTAATTAGCCTCACCACCAAGTCACGGTATTGACCGATATCTATCTCAACAATTGTATGCAGGAGCGGGCAAAGAAACGAACCTCAAAGGATTCACGTCCGTTGACTGAATTGCAACCGGAACACTGAACGCGTACGTATTAAATACTGGCTCCGTGGCCAGAAACGTGCACACGCTACGTTGGGCGAACAGCCGCTAAGTGCTGTTCACGCTATGATGATGACAGCGAGTCCGTTATCGGACCCAGCGGGTGAGCCCTTCTGGGTCCGGAGGATCAATTACAGCTGGTCTGGGAGTGGTGACAATGCGGCGTTGCCGCGAGGAATCATTAGAGGTTTTTTTTAAAAGACAGCCTAGTGGAAGTTGATATTGCATACGCCGACAGTGTAGCAAAATGTTGGTATTTGCTATCATCCATGGCAGATGTCGAGTTAAACGAAGCCCGTCATGGGACGACGACACGGCGGGGGTGTCACAGGTTTGAATAAGGGCTTTGCCAACAGGGAAACAAAACGTACTATATTGTACATTTCACAAGGATAATTATTATACAGTCAGGTAATGTGGCAAAACACGGAATTGGCAATTAAAACATAAACCTCATTATAATAGGTTACTTGTGGGTGCAGATTTAGCCCGCATGCGCAGTAAGACATTATTTGGGCGATGAAGTATCGTGAGCAAGTGTGGTACATTGTGCTGGTATTCGCTATGCGCATATCTTATGTACAATTCACGGAAAGACAAGAGAACAATTATAAGCATTTCTAGGAATAGTAGGTTTGATTAACCTCTCAGAGAGCAGGCTCCCACATCGAGTGACAATAGTGAAGATATACAAGGCAGTTACTGAGTGCCCATGTTTTCAAACAGTTGGATGAATACCTTGGCATTATCAACCGAGGATAGAGCTGTATGCATCAAGTAAACATAATTACAAACAGGTAAGTCAATGTCACAATGTGAAACATAACATAATCAAGCCACGGCAAACTGGCTAGTTCATTCATTCACAAGGCGTGATAATTGAGCACTACTGGTATCCAACTCATTTAACCCATTATAGATGGTATCTAAGGAGTGCATCCATTTACATTCACATGTGTTTAGAACCAACTGAATGTCTCCACCCCTGATACCCAAAGTGAATCTCTCTAGGACAACCCATTTGATGCTTTCCGGTGGATGTTTGACTCTCTGGAAATGTTCTACCAATGGTGCCCCAACTACGCCACATCTCACTCTACTGCAGTGTTGTAAGACCTGTGCTTTCACTTTTTGACGTGTCTGTCCTATGTACATCAAATCACAGGGACAGGTGATGGCATACATGACATTGGATGTGTTGCAGTTTGTCTGGGTATTAAGATTGATTGTATGATGTTTGTAGTTCAAATATTTGGTCTGGATGGTTAGACTGCATGCCTTACAGTGTCCACATTTGTAATGGCCTGTTATCTCCGGGAGTTGCCAAAGAGTCTGAATGGAAGGTGACGGGGGCATCTCTAAAAAAGAGTGGACCACATGATCTTGTATGCTCTTTCCTTTCTTGAATGAGTGGTTCAGCCAGTTCCAACTCACCAGACATGAGTTTCCAATAATGCTTCACAATTTGTCTGATCGCATTGCTGCGGGTGCAGAAGGTGGTAACACATATCATTCTGTTACTCAGATCCTTGTTGCATGTTTTTGCCGTGAGTAAAGCTTCCCTTGGGTTGAAACAAGCTCTTTTGTGGGCACGCTTAACCAATCTTCTTGGATAACCCCGCTCTATGAAGTGATCCGTGAGGTTTTCTGATTCCACCATGTAGTCCCTTTTGTGTGAGCAATTGCGGCAAATCCTAAGAAATTGTCCAAAGGGCAAATTGTCTCGCAATCCTCGGGAAGGGTTATCCAAGAAGATTGGTTAAGCGTGCCCGCAAAAGAGCTTGGTTCAACCCAAGGGAAGCTTTACTCATGGCAAAAACACGCAACAAGCATCTGAGTAACAGAATGATATGCGTTACCACCAACTGCACCCGCAGCAATGCGATCAGACAAATTGTGAACCATTATTGGAAACTCATCTCTGGTGAGTTGGAACTGGCTGAACCACGCATGCACTCATTCAAGTAAGGAAAGAGCATACGAGATCATGTGGTCCGCTCTCTTTTAGAGACGCCCCGTCACCTTCCATTCAGACTCTTTGGCAACTCCCGGAGATAACAGGCCATTACAAATGCAGACACTGTAAGGCATGCAGTCTAACCATCCAGACCAAACAATTGAACTACAAACATCATACAATCAATCTTAAAACCCACACAAACTGCAAGACATCCAATGTCATTTATGCCATCATCTGTCCCTGTGATTTGATGTACATAGGACAGACACGTAAAAAAGTGAAAGCACAGGTCTTACAACACTGCAGTAGAGTGAGGTGTGGTGTAGTTGGGGCACCATTGGTAGAACATTTCCAGAGAGCCAAACATCCACCGGAAAGCATCAAATGGGTTGTCCTAGAGAGAATCACTTTGGGTATCAGGGGTGCAGACATTCATTTGGATTTAAACACACGTGAATGTAAATGGATGCACTCCTTAGATACCATCTATAATGGGTTAAATGAGTTGGATACCAGTAGTGCTCAATTATCATGCCTTGTGAATGAATGAACCAGCCAGTTTGCCGTGGCTTGATTATGTTATGTTTCACATTGTGATATTGACTTACCTGTTTGTAATTATGTTTACTTGATGCATACAGCTCTGTCCTCGGTTGATAATGCCAAGGTATTCAACCAACTGTTTGAAAACATGGGCACTTAGTAACTGCCTTGTGTATCTTCACTATTGTCACTCGATGTGGGAGCCTGCTCTCTGAGAGGTTAACCAAACCTACTATTCCTAGAAATGCTTATAATTGTTCTCATGTCTTTCCGTGAATTGTACATAAGATATGCGCATAGCGAATGCCAGCACAATGTACCACACTTGCTCACTATACTTCATCGCCCAAATAATGTCTTACTGTGTATGCGGGCTAAATCTGCACCCACAAGTAACCTATTATAATGAGGTTTATGTTTTAATTGCCAATTCCATGTTTTGCCATATTACCTGACTGTATAATAATTATCCCTGTGAAATGTACAATGTAGTACGTTTGGTTTTCCTGTTGGCAAAGCCCTTATTCAAACCTGTAACACCCCCGCTGTGTCGTCGTCCCATGACAGGCTTTGTTTAACTCAACATCTGCCATGGATGCTAACAAATACCAGCATTTTGCTACATGGTCGGCGTATGCAATATCAACTTCTACTAGGCTGTCTTTTTTAAAAAACCTCTAATGATTCCTCGCGGCAACGCCGCATTGTCACCACTCCCAGACCAGCTGTAATTGATCCTCCGGACCCAGCAGAGCTCTCCCGCTGGGTCCGATGATGGATTCGCTGTCATCATCATAGCGTGAACAGCACTTAGCGGCTGTTCGCCCAACGTAGCGTGTGCACGTTTCTGGCCACGGAGCCAGTATTTAATACGTACGCGTTCAGTGTTCCGGTTGCTATTCAGTCAACGGATGTGAATCCTTTGAGGTACGTTTCTTTCCCCGCTCCTGCATACAATTGTTGGGATAGATATCGGTCAACACCCTGACTTGGTGGTGAGGCTAATTACTTTACATTTGTTTTTGTTGTCAGATTTGTTTGGAGCATCTTGACTAATTCTGCCCAACGCTTTACAGAATAACAAAATGATTTAACCTATTAAGTAAGTGATGTTTCGCTGTCACTGGGGACGTTATCTCTGAAAATTTGTTTTTCTTTATACGCCCCATACCTCTCTTGTGCTGATACCTTAATATTCATTTTTTCAGCATTTCACAAGAATTGATATCTCTCTGACCCTGGAGCCCAAGGGCCCATTGCTGTCAGTTTCTCCACCGCATGCACTGGTGGAATTAGGGTTATTTTTATGCCCATTCTATTAATTCTGCTTTCATTCTTGGTTCCATCACCTGAAATACTAAAGGCCACTTTTAATTACCCGTAGGGGCCCCCCACGGTCCTGATTGTAAGTACCAGAATTTCCTACGCACAACGCTTGGGTTGAGACGTCGACGGCTTTATTTTGTTTGCCATATATTGATGACAGTGATAGATTCACTGTATCTTTCCAAATATTATGGTTTTGTAAATATGTTAGCCTTGGATAGGCCATTTATGATTTGGATGTACGTATTGCTCACTGCCCTCCCTCTCTCACCAACCTTCACTTTCGCACATTACTGCGCTTTTCCTTTCCTTCCTTTCCCTCTTGAGGCACCTCTTCACGATTTTATAGAAAAATGTGCTGTTTTTTAACATGAAAAATACATGCTCGACATGAATAAATATGTTTAACATGTAAAAATATTGGTTGTAATTTATTTAAAGGTGATGTTGATGATCATGTTATAGTTTGTTCTCACTGGGACCACTCCCTTTTTGTATCTTTGTTTTTAGTAGTGACATGATATCACCATGTAATGTTTTGTAAAGAAACAGACGAGGACTATCAAAGTTTTTTTTATCTTTTTAGGAAAACAGTGAGAGACACCAATTTACAAGGATTAAACTGGTGTCCGTCTATTCAAATGCATTCTGGAGAAACAGTTTGGAAGGACAGAATGTTGAGAATATTTTTGGGAGGGTGACCAAAGAATCATGATAGAAATATATTAATATATGATATGTAATTTCTATATTAATAACTCTCCAAAGAATCTTCAAGATGGGGCATAAATGCATTGGGTATTGATGTCAATGGCATTTCAAGTCTGCAAAGTGATCATAGTGGACATTTATTGACAATCATGAGTATTGTTGACCCAGGGACAGCTGTCTATGGGTAGGTCCCGCATTGGGCACCTCACGGATCCAAATCGGTCCCCCTCGTAACTTGAGCAAGTTTACCAGCTTGTCCCTGTTGGGGCATCACTACCTTACTTTTCAGGTGCACCATTTTCCGGAAGGTATATTTGTACCTCACTTATGATTTGTTACTTCACACACTGGGACGACTAAGGTATCCTGACATAAGAGGACGTGACTTTGACCTCTGTCTCACACTACTTGCCGCCCCCTTTTTGATTAGAAGAGGATTATAGGTCCTGATGAATTGCCGAGATCCTGTTGGACTTTTGAATAGGCAAGAAACATGTTGACCCTTTTGCACAACTCACTGGAACTGACACAGGTCTAATTTTCCCCTTTCAGTGCACGACTTTTTCAGTCTGTTTTTACTCATGGCCCAGGTACTCCTCGAATAAACTCCTTTTGGAGAATCCAGGAGCTATTTTTAAATCACACCCACACAGTCCCACCTCTAAAAACTCCACATAGGTCCACCCTCACATAATACCATCTAGCTTTACGACGGCAAAACCGAGAAGACCTCTGGCAAAGAGCCCCCCTGCGGGGCCCGTTGGGCATTGCAGCACCGGCCCAACGAGGAGCTGCCCTATGATGAAGCATGACATCCCTCGGGGTGTTTGAGAGCCCTTGCTCCTTATTGGAGCTATCCCTGGACGAGCACTAACTACCTTGCCCTCTCTAACACCTACCAATAACTGCCTTTACTGACGTGGTCTGACACCCTTTTCCTCCCTCCAGCCCCCTAGGAACAGCATACCTTTTGTCTTTAGCTATTGTTGAGACACATCTGCTTGGATGGCCATAGCATACTGAATATGGCAAAAAAGAATTGGTTAAATAACTGAATACAGCAGGATTACTTGGAAATGATTTCTATTTTCACAAGATGAGTGCACTGAATTTGGATACCTCTGAAGTGGAATTATTCACTTATTTGTCCAATGTAATAGTCTGGTGTTTAGCATCAAAATGAATGCAATTACAAAAAGTAAACACTCTAATGTTTGAAGTAAAAGGTATTTAGCAAAAATATCTAGCTAGCATGCAAGGCCAAAATATGTTTATTTTCAGAAAATTACATGCATATGTTTGAGGAAAAACTGATTGCTTTTTCAAAATATATTATTGCCTTAGAGCCCGTAGCGGCCATTAAAGGCCTGCTCCAGCGTTTAACAAGGGAGTGGGCATTTAATGGCTGGTAGAGCCAGCTACGGAGGGCTCTAAGGCTATTAGAATATTCCGACCTTAGAGGGTAGATGTTCTAATTTGTTAAACAAAGGCCTCATAACGCCCGAGGGGGTTGAAATCCCCTCGGACCCTGTGAGGTCTTTGTTCACAGCAACAGATTAGAATGTTGATGCTCCGGGCTTCCACCAGGCATTAGAAGCCCGGAGCACTCCATTGTCTTTAATAGAGCGCTCAAACATTCCAATGTTGTAATTAATGTTAGTGTTTCAAAGATAGATCAAGCCACTTTGGAAAATGTAATTGCTGGTGTCATTTTGTTGATTTTAGAAGAGCTCTTGTTGCTGTTTTTTTCGTGAAGCACATGCAAGTATTTAACGATTTATGTTGATATAACCTTTTTATCTCATGAATTATCTCCTCCACTGCTGTCTACTGCTCAGGCCTGCAAGACTGGTGACACCTAAGAGATATATATTCTGACAGAACGTGTAACGTGTAACGTCATTGTAACCTGGACAGTAGCTAAAGGTCCTCATTAGGACATCGGTCGGAAAAGCCTCTGACCGCAGGTAGGAGGTTTTCCGACCAACATCCTTGGTTTGAATTCCACCCTCTGTATTAGGATTACGGCGGTCGGAATTCAAACCAGCCGGTCGTTCTGGCTGGCTTCTGGCGGGCTCATGGAGCCTGTCATCCAGTTGGAAACCCAGCATGAACCCAGGCGGACGGCGTTTCTGCCGTCGGGATTATGATGTAGGATTTCGACAGGCTTTCTATGCCGGGCTTTCCGACATGTAAAGCGTGTCGGAAAGTGACTTAGGGTGCCCCTAGCAGGGCCACCGTCCTTCAGCGGCCTCCGGTTGGGGGCCGAGTGGGCACCTATGGTACCCCCCCTGTAAATCCCTGCATCATGTGGCAGGCACCATGAGGTGCCTGCCACACGGTGCAGAGAGTCACAGAAACTCCCATTTGCCTACGGGAGCTTGTCTGTGGGCGGTTTCCGACCGCAGCACAAGCTCCCATAGAGAAATGGGAGTTTGCGACCGCACCATGTGCGGTCGCATCGTAATAGGGGGTGCGGAACCGCCTACCTATGGTCGGTTGGTTCACACACCGAGATGGCGTCCACCCGACATCGTAATAGGCTCCTTAGTGTGTAAGTCTATAAAATAAGTCTAACATGAGCGATAACATCATTTATCTATGTAAGATTGTGAGATCTATGTAACTTTTCATTTTCCGCCCTTCCCTCCCAAGTAGATTCCCAGCCAAAATGGGAAAGTATTGGAAATGTAAAGGATGTAGAAGATAGAAGTCAAGAAATGTAACATACATTACAAATTGAAAAGGACCTATGACTTTCCAAACAATTTTGTTTAAAAAATGTACAGACACATGCTGCATGTTCCTAGTTATTTTGGGGGTGGTTCTCAAAATACTCCTGCGGACCATGAAAGTAGCATTGAAATGTTCCATAGCCACAGCTTTAGCACTGACAGTATATCATATGGCTTTACAGAAATGTATGGAGAACTGTAGTATAAATGCACCACTTGGCTCTATTTCAAGCAAATCCTTAGAGGGAGAAGTCCTCTAACTTTATGGGGAGAAACAACAGTTCATTTCGCTCACTGATTGTAATTCGTGGCAGCTATTTATGGTGTATCATTTTCCAAGTTCACCAGCTGCCTCTGACTCATGGCGAGACAATTTGTGCATCAGAATACAAACACTGAGCATATTTGCATGCCAATCATGTGTTCCAGAACTATATATAATTCATAATTTGGACATGAACAAACACATGTTCGAAAGAGAACATTATTTATCCAGGGAATTGAGAATCTCTCTATACATGGTACCACATAAAATATATATGGTATATCTTATCAAAACATATTTAAATGCAGTGTGAATAAAGATGACATTTGTGCCACAATTGTAAATGATTGATGATTATTAAACTTGTCTTTCTTGGAAATTAAATCATATTTCCTGCTTGGTATATGTACCAAAATTAGCTCTCCTTACTAGTAAATAAAATTTCTGCATAATTCTATCCATATTTAAAATAATGACAGTGTGTATCAGGTTGTCAGTACACAATTCTAACATGAAACTGGTGATAAAAATATTGAAATCCCTAAAGGGCAAATTGTGGGTTAACCAGTGGATTTTGTAAAAAAGTGCTGGTGCTCTCATCAGGAGGCAGCTTGAACCAGCCATTTCTTCTGTTAGCGCCACCTAAAACAGGACCAACTACTAACCATAAAAGTGGGGATAGGATGTGGCATAACGTCCAGAGCTGCTGACTTCAGAGCTGGGGAAAGAGGTTCTAGTCTCTGGGTCGCCTCAACATCCTGTGATTCTGGGCAAATCTCCCTGTAAATGAATGTGTCCTTAACTGGTGCTCATGAAAAGCACCAGTGTTGATGATTAAGTGCCGGTGCTGAGCACTGTAAACCACTGGCTCAAATTAAGCACTGGGGTTGACAATTTTATTTTTGCACTGGAATTCCCCCATCCATTTCCCAGAACTAAGAGCTACTGTTTCCACAGTCACTGGTAATTCTTGTGAAGGGATTAGTTCCAATTAAGGATGAATAGACTAATAACTAGGCCTGGGCGGTAAATTCCGTTCCGCTCGCGGAATTTGTGGAATTTGGGTAATTTTGCGTTCCGCGGAGAATGCGGAATTACCAAAAATTCTGCGTTCCGCGGCTTAGTGGAATTTTTTGCTTGTTCGCGCTTTCAAAATGTGTGTTTGCGAGATATTTCTCCCCGAGCACGCAAACAGCGTTCGCGAACAGCAAAAAAGCATCGCGAATGGGCGGAACAAGCAATTCCGCGTGTTCGCGGAACTTTTGCGTGCTCGCGGAGATTTTTTACCGTTTCGCGGAGCTTTGCATAGCGCGACTACGCAAATTCCGCCCACCCCTACCACGTCGGAAGTGATGCACTAGATCAGTGGTTCTTAACCTTTTGACTTCTGTGGACTCCCACTTAATTTACTGGAACCTGGGTACCCCCACAGAGTAATTGGAAA
Source organism: Calotriton arnoldi (assembly GCA_963921515.1). Taxonomy (NCBI): domain Eukaryota; kingdom Metazoa; phylum Chordata; class Amphibia; order Caudata; family Salamandridae; genus Calotriton; species Calotriton arnoldi. The sequence goes on from CAWUFW010005114.1 coordinate 319,827, forward strand.
CCGGAGTACCCCACCGACCAGTTACTGGAAGCCAGGGACCCTGGAATAAGCATTTTTGATTATTTGAAATGCAAAACAATACCCGTAAAATACAGAAACAAGCATTCAACAAACAAATACACAAATTATGATTTATTTAAAATTGTATTCCTATTTAAAAAACCCAAATTAACATTTTAATTTTTAAGGGAAGGTCGGAAGTTTTCGAAAATTCAATTGAGGCCACTCATCTTCCATACTACATTCTGTATGATGCACTTGCACTGCTCCACAAACCAATCTCAGTATACAAACTAATTAACCAATTTCAAATTCCTTCACATTTACAGAACGTTTTAACATTTTTAACTTTACATTTTACTTCTTTATTTATATACACTTTATTAATCTGTTAGTAATATTTAATTTTCTATGCAATCACGGATCCCTGAGTAGTTTTCGAGGACCCCCAGAGGACCCCGGAAAACAGGTTAAGCACCACTGCACTAGATTGTCACATATCTCAATCTCATTATATAATATCAATAATATTCAAAGTCAGAAACTAAACTGATATTCTTTTTTTATTCTTCTTTTAGTGCAGATAACTGGCCTTACTTTGACCGGAAAAGCGACTGACCGTTAAGCCAACAGCCATGCTTAACACTGTACATATGCGTGGCCTACGGCCTGGCAAAATTTGAAAAAAACATAGCGCAGAGTGAGCGGAGCACACAGATGCAGCAACCAAAGCTTCCTTCTCAGTTCTCCTTAACTGACCTACTGTTTTTCGTACACATTTTTGAGTTACTGTAGATCTCTAGCATGAAATTAATTCACGGGACCTAGCTGTCAGTTTTACTTTTGATTTTAACTATGTAATGTTATTGATATTGTATTGGTTTTATTTAACTGCACAAAATATTATTATTATTAATATTATTATTATCTGCACAACAGCAAAGACAAATTTCATCCATTGCATAGGACTTTCTCAAGGCTGTGAAGCATAAACAGTCAACTATAAGTACATGTGCAGTGTCAAACCATATCTTATTGTGTATTATTACTTTATCGTATTGACTGTGAATCATTTTTGTAGGTATCAACAGATCAACTCCGGTAGTGTCAAGAAGTGGACACGATACATGTGGTTGTAACAACAAATGAGAACATGAAAAGACAGTAAAACATTAATACTATGGAGATGAAAGTCCAATAAGTGTTGATGACAGCATGAAGAGTGCCATGCACATGACTTTAGTGTAAAATAGAATCTAGTATCTTCCTTGGGTGTAGCCCATGAAAGATGAGAGAAGATTTAATATTTGTATTTACTAAACAGGGCAAGAGGAAATCATCATTGATTGTGCCTCTCTTATATATTGTTTTACATAAGTACAAATACTGGAAGAAAGACAAAAATATTAGATTAAATACTGTACATGGATTAAGTGTTTGTTTCTCAAGAGGTGGTTCTAAGCATAGTACTTAATAGATTAAATCATACTGAAGAGCTGCCAATAGGTAGCTCAATGTATAGGGTCCAATTTAAAAGAAGCAAGTGGTCTGAACCAGATGTATTAAATATTGCTCTTCCAAGTCAAGTCGGTGTAGAAATCTGAAACAGCAAGATAGAGAAGAGATGAGAAATTGGATAATGAGGAACAATGAGTTAAGAATATATAAATTTTAGTAAAGTGTCACCTTATGAGATACTATAGCGTGCTGGTTGACTCCAATATGTAATATGCTGCTAAATAGTCCTTGATAAGAACTTTTTTTTAAAAATGGATGTGCGTGTGTGTGTCTCAATATAATGAGTATCTGGTGTTGTAATAAAGAGCCCATGTGTATGTTAGTATATATGTTGTATGGTGACAGCTCTAGCTAAAGGCATACTTAGAATAGAATGTATGTATGTATGTATATATTATTTCTATCATGCGGTCCGAGCCAAAACGCAGTGGAGCACTGTACATGGTCGAATAGCATGCAAGAGGGCCTGATAGTTGCATATAAATTAAATGTCTGCCATAAAGTAAAAGTCTAGATATAGATGTAATAGTCAAAAGCCTAGCGGGTGTGGAGGCTAAAACGGAGTGCCATAATGTCAATCTGACTAGTATTACATATTAGCATGGTGATGGGAGGAACCGCACAAACGACACCAAAGAAATCTTTGCCATTGTGAAAAATGTCACCTCACCCATTGCCAGCTCCGCAACCGTCACCCCATCTCAGGATTTCTGCACCCAGCTCTCCAACTATTTCAGCTACAAGATCAGCAACATCTACAGCAACTTTAACCCGCGGCCCAAATCCATCCACCCTCTGAACCATTTTCTCTCCAATGAAACAACTGCCCTGGACCCTGCCATGACCTCCTGGCCCACCATCACAACGGCAGAAACCACAGTGACCATGCACTTCATCCACTCAAGAGCATGGTTGGATCCAGGACCACATTTCATTTTTGCTAAAGGACTTGAGCCCATCTGCACAGATTTGACCCTGATCTGCTACAGGTCCAGAAAATGTTTTAAGGATGATGCCTTGGGGTGCCACATTTATGCCTGGCACCAACAAGTGGATGGAGGTGATTCCTGGGCACACTTTAAACAATGAGGTCAAAGTTGCTTGGTGTAACCCTACCCACTTTTGTCGCAGTTCCTGTTTGTCCTATTGCAAGCAATCCCTCAGTGCACCAAAACCCAAGATAGTGCAATCCTTCTCCTCTTCTCCTCTTGTGGAGAGCCTGTGTGCCCACCCTGAGGTGTGGCTGGGGTAAGGAGCTGTCCTCTCCTCTGTTGTCACTCAAAACCGGTTCTTGGGTAGGTTTCCTTCCACTAGGTTTATTGTCAGCCTAACTATGGGGGCCAAAGCTGGGGCCTTTCCAGGTGTCACCTAATTTACTTGTAAGAAGGTTGGACCCTTCACAGTTAATTAAGTTTCTGGGCACACCCCAACTGGTATTCAAGAAAGGGGAACACAATCGCCTTCCCACTCCCAGGTCATTGTCCCTGCTCTGGGAGCAGTTTTCTCACCTCTTTCACATCTCATTCAGGACAGGTACAGGCTGGATAGTGACTGGAGAGCTGATGCAAATTAGCCTCCAGCAGCCTCAGGCAAGGTAAAACTTTCTAAGCGTTACATTTCCAATATAATTAATAAAAAATTTGACTTCACCATTATATTGAATTTTTATTAAATATAAAAATAATTATTTGAAGGAGTCGGTAGCTGACACAGTTCAAAAGTTATAGATTAAAGTGAATAATCTATACTTTGACTTTCCCTATGTGCCAGTTACAGCCTGACTAGTGACAATGATGTATAGGGCCTAGATAGTCAATTAGGGAGTATACCATTTTTAATGTCATACATGTTACACTCTTAAATATTATGCACTTTACCTTGGGCAGCAAGGTGTGATTTGGGGTGGCTTATATAATATTTAAAATGAGGATTTCTGACTTGTCAAAAGCGAGATTTTGAAACGTCTGAGCAGCAGGGTTCAAACTACTACTGTCAGGTTAAAAAAGGTAGGCCTGCAGCCATGTTTTCACTGCTGCTGTAGTGGATGGCATAATAGGTGCAGTAAACCATAGGTAACATTTAACTTTCCATGCCAGGGATGTATTTCCAACCCATAAAGTATGCCCTTTAGGCTAGCTAATTGCGCAATCAGGTTGTGAGAAGTTGGCCTGGCATATGCTGTCCACTAATTATAGTGGGCACCTTGCACCAGTCCAAACAACCCCTTATTGGAGATAGGTTAAAGACAACCTTATTGAAAGCTATCCTAGTGGTAGCTATGGAGAGCAGCCTTCAGGCTAAGTCTTGAAGGAATGTAAAGCAGCTTGTTTTACCAGTCTATAATCTCTTGAGTGACCAAATGAAAGAGCACCACACCAGGTATATATTCAAAATAAATGTATTTATTGCTAAACACACCCCTCTAGTCTCTTTATGAGGCTAGAGTTCGAAGTACACAAGTTATAAGTTATTTAAACACAGTAATAGCACAAATACACGTTTGGGCCCTAGGGGCGTACCAAACCATATACCAATAAAGTGGTATAAGAACCACGACTGAGCTAGACACTAGGCCTAGAGCCTCTAGAAGTGCTTGGACCACAAGGAACCACCCAAGGTAGTGACACAGGGGACCCACGGGGGACGCGTGCAGTGTAAATACACAACCGCGATACGCCGTTAACTTCTATGGAGAAAGTCGCGATCAGGAAATTAAAGAAAAGGGACACTTAAAGGAGGACTTGGAGCAAACCCTTTGAGAACTAGGTCGTTCTAGAGTCTCTATCCACGGGAGCACCGGAGTACTCGTGTTACCTCACCCAGGGAAGCCGGGTGCATAGGTGCCTTTCGGGGTCAGGTTTCGTCGTCGATTTGAATGGCGATCTGCTGCAAAGTGCTGCTGGCGACCAAGTGGAAAGTGTCCGGGTGGATCCAAGAGTGGATCGGAGATCTGAAGAACCTGAAAGCAGACGGGACAGAGTCTGGGTCACTAGCCAGTGACCAGGAAGGCGATGGACAGATGCCCACCGATGTCGCTTGCTTCAAGTGCGTTGACGGTCGTCTTGACTCTTCAGCCACGAGGTCCAGGAGGCGTTGTCGGTGACCAGGAGCAGGATTCGGGCTGGTAGACGATGTTTGTCGAGTGCTGAGGTGTCGGCGACCGGATTGGACCCAACAAGCCTTGGCAACAGCAAGTCTTGATGAAGATGAAGATCGTCGATGGTGCAGACCAGCAAGGTCTGAGGAACTCACCCAGCAAGAGTAAGTGAGGGCAAGCCTGGAGCAACCAGGGAGCCCAAGAAGAAAAGGATTGGCCTTCCTGAAGGGCTATTAGCCAACGGGCTAGCGACCGCGAAGGAGCCTCGAGACGTCGCACGTGGATCTGGCTCACAGGACACTCGTGGAGTGGAGGCCAGTGATCTTCGGTGCAGTTGGTGCTGGAGGCTAGGGCTATTCGGAGCCCAAAGCATGACTTCGTGGGAGACCCAGAAGAGGATGCACTAGCAAATGTGTGCGGTGTCCAGGGGTCACGGTTCCACATTACCCACGACAGCTACGGGCCTCAGCTTTGCTGGGGACTCAGGGCAGCCTCGGGGAAGTCTGGAAATCCACCTCTGGTGATGCAAAGACTTCGGCGTCTGACGGGAGCTTAGGCGATGCAGACCGGACAATTGCTTCTTTGGTGCCTGCCAAGCAGGGGAGTCACTCCTTGACCCCAAGGGAGATTCTTCTGTCCTCTAGTCTTTAGTAGAGCGTCGAAGGTCCAGGATTCTGTTTCAGAGTTTCGTCCAGGGATAATCTAAAGTCCTAAGGACTGGGTTCCTATACTTATACTAAGTTTAGGGGTTGGACTACTCTGTGGCCCCACCTATGGGTGGGTCAGGGCAGAGGGGTGGCTACACCCCTTTCCCTTTGTCCAGTTCGCGCCAAAGCAGGGGCTGCAAGCCCCTGATCCGGTTTGAACTGGGGTATGCACAGGGACACCAAGTGTGCCCCCAGTGCAGGTCTTCAAAGCACCCGAAAGTGCTCCCGCCCAGCCCCAATACACATTATCCTGTCTGGGGAGGTGGTCACACCTCCCTGGGACAGGAAACCTATTGTCCAGGCCACCCCTGCCGGAGTTTCGTCCAGCAGCAGGAGGCCAGACTCGTGTCTGTGGCAGCAGCATCCATTTTGTGATGCCAGGGCTTTAGAAAGAAGTTACCGGCCAGGCCAGGGTTAACATGTCTCTCCCTCTAGAAGGGTGGAATGCTACCCCCGCCGCCAGAATTGGCGGGGGTAGTATTCCAAGATGTTTGACACCAAACACGACATGTTTAGGTGCAGCCATTCCAAAGTTAGCATTTAACGCGAGGTTATAATGCGCTTAAGAGTATATGGTCAGGCTGCACTACAAACAGCATCAGAGAAGGGTCTCCGAACGCTGCAGAGGGGCCCTGCTCATGCAGGGGCACCCTCTCACATAGGAACCACGCACTCTGCCTTCAGGATTGATAAGGCCTGCCATAGGAGTGACTTATAGGTTTATATGTGTGTATGTATTTAGTGATATAGGTAACCTATATCACAGTAAGGGGTGCATGCACCACCTTACCCAGGCTGCAGTAGCAGACCTGTGGTGTCAGTTTGGATGGCCTTCCAGGGGTGGCATAATACATGCTGCAGCCCCGGGTAGGCCTCTGAGGTACCTATGCCCTCGGTACATAGTATACCATATACTAGGGACTTATAAGGGCACTCCAGATTCCAATCAGTGATGTGCCTAAGGCACATGGAAACCATTTTAGAGAGGAAGCAGCTAGGCTGGGGTTCTGATTAGCAGGGCCCCAGCCAGACTAATGTCGAAAAACAGTGAAGCATCAGCAAAAAGTGGGGGTACCCATGTGAAGCAGATCCTACTCTCCTACACAACCCCCCCCAAACGTAGGGACATTAAACTAACCTTGCCCAGTTAAGTCTTCATGTTCTAAGTGGAAGTACCTAGAGAGTCCATCTGCATTGGCATGGTTACTCCCAGGTCTATGTTCCACTGTGAAGTCCATCCCCTGTAGGGAAATGGACCACCTAAGCAGTTTGGGGTTTTCACCCTTCATTTGTTTTAGCCATAAGAGGGGCTTATGGTCTGTCTGAACCAGGAAGTGGGTACCAAACAAGTATGGCCTCAACTTCTTCAGAGCCCAGACCACAGCAAAGGCCTCCCTCTCTATGGCTGACCAACGTTTCTCTCTAGGGGTCAGCCTTCTGCTAATGAAAGCTACTGGCTGATCCTGACCTTCTTCATTCAATTGTGACAGTACAGCCCCTACCCCCAATTCAGATGCATCAGTTTGAACAATGAACTTCTTGGAGTAATCAGGACTCTGTAGAATGGGAGCAGTGCACATGGCCTGCTTCAGGTCATCATATGCCTTTTGACAGCTAGCTGTCCACTGAACCTTTTTGGGCATTTTCTTAGAAGTTAAGTCATTCAGGGGTGTCACTATTGATCCATACCCCTTGACAAATCTCCTATAGTACCCAGTCAGGCCTAAGAAGGCTCTCACCTGAGTCTGGGTAGTTGGAGCAGTCCAGTCCATGATAGTCTGGATCTTGCTCTGCAAAGGTTGAACCTGGCCTCCACCCACAAGGTGGCCCAGGTACACAACCTGACTCTGCCCTATCTGGCACTTAGTGGCCTTGATAGTCAGGCCTGCTTTTTGCAGGGCCTGTAAAACATTCCTGAGGTGGACCAGGTGATCCTCCCAGGTGGAGCTAAAGACAGCAATATCATCTAGATATGCTGCACTATAGGCTTCCAGACCTGTGAGAACTGTATTCACCAACCTCTGGAAAGTGGCAGGTGCATTCTTCAGACCAAAGGGCATCACCACAAATTGATAATGCCCACTAGGGGTTGAGAATGCTGTTTTGGGCTTTGCAGTATCAGCTAGTCTGATCTGCCAGTAGCCAGCTGTCAAGTCAAATGTGCTGAGATATTTGGCTGAGGCCAAAGTATCTATGAGCTCATCTGCCCTTGGTATTGGATGGGCATCAGTCCTAGTGACTGCATTGAGACCCCTGTAGTCCACACAAAACCTCATCTCTCTTTTTCCACCACTGGTGTGAGGTTTTGGCACAAGGACCACTGGACTAGCCCAAGGGCTATCTGAGGGTTCAATAACTCCCAATTCCAACATTTTCTGGACTTCAGTCCTGATACAGTCCCTGACATGGTCAGGTTGCCTATAAATCTTATTTTTAATAGGCAGACTGTCCCCAGTGTCCACTTTATGAGTGCACCAGGTGGTCTGACTGGGTGTCAGTGAAAACATGTGTCTAAACTGATTGAGCACCTGTCTACAATCAGTCTGTTGCTGGGTAGTGAGGCTGCCTGCCAAGGCTACACCATCTACTGACCCATCGTCAGGGTTCTGTGAGAGCAGGTCAGGGAGTGGGTCACTCTCTTTCTCCTGCCCTTCATCAGTAGCCATGAGCAAGCCCATGTCTGCCCTGTCCACATACGGTTTTAACCTGTTGACATGGAGAACCCTGTGGGGACTCCTGGGTGTTCCTAGGTCTACTAAGTAGGTAACCTCACCCTTCTGCTCAACAATAGTGTGGGGTCCACTCCATTTGTCTTGGAGAGCTGCTGGGGCCACTGGCTCCAACACCCACACCTTCTGTCCTGGCTGGTAAACAGTCAGAACAGCCTTTTGGTCATGCCAGGCCTTTTGAAGTTCCTGGCTAGCCTCAAGGTTTTTGGTTGCCTTTTTCATATACTCAGCCATCCGGGAGCGGAGACCAAGTACATAGTCCACTATGTCTTGCTTTGGGGGCTTGAGAGGTAACTCCCATCCTTCCTTTACCAAGCACAGTGGACCCCTGACAGGGTGGCCAAACAGAAGTTCAAAAGGGCTGTAACCAACCCCCTTCTGAGGCACCTCCCTATATGCAAATAAAAGGCAGGGCAAGAGTATGTCCCATCTTCGCCTAAGCTTTTCTGGGAGCCCTTTAATCATGCCCTTCAAGGTTTTGTTGAATCTCTCAACTAAACCATTGCATTGTGGGTGATAGGGTGTGGTGAACTTATAAGTCACTCCACACTCCTTCCACATTGCTTTTAAGTACCCAGACATGAAGTTTGCCCCCTGTCTGATACTACCTCCTTAGGAAAGCCCACTCTTGAGAAAATTCCCAGGAGGGCCCTTGCCACCACAGGTGCTGTAGTGGTCCTGAGGGGTATAGCTTCTGGGTACCTGGTGGCATGATCCACTACCACCAGGATAAACCTGTGCCCAGATGCTGTTTGGGGATCCATGGGACCAACAATGTCAATCCCTACCCTTTCAAAGGGCACCCCCACCACAGGTAGTGGTATCAGGGGGCCTTTGTAGTGCCACCTGCCTTGCCACTGGCCTGGCAGGTTACACAGGAGCGACAAAACTCCTTGGTGTCTTCAGACATGTGGGGCCAGTGAAAGTGAGGGACAATTCTGTCCCAAGTCTTGTTCTGGCCCAGGTGACCTGCCAAGGGAATATCATGGGCTAGGGTCAATAGGAAGCCCCTGAACTTTAGAGGTATAACCAACCTCCTGGTGGCACCAGGCTTGGGGTCTCTACTCTCTGAGTACAGGAGTCCATCATCCCAATACACTGTATGGGGACCACTAGCTTTCCCAGCAGCCTCAGCAACAGCTTGCTGTCTGAGGGGTTCAAGGGAGGGGCAGCTCTGCTGCTCCTGGCTCAGATCTGCCCTGAAAGGTCCCCCTGTCCCCAAGAACTCAACCTGGTCAGGTTCCAGTTCCTCTGGGACAGTTCCTTCCTCAGGACTGAGATCATCCCCCTCAGGGGACTGATCTTCCTCCTGAGCCAAGGGGGAAGGCACTGCCTTAACCCTACTACTCCTCCTCTTGGAAGGCACTTGGTCCATTATTCCAGAATCCAAGGCCTGTTCAGTGCTAGACATTTTGGCTTGTGACCTGGTCACAGCAAACACATCTGCAGGGATCCCCAGCATTTCTGCATGGGTCCTGAGCTCCACTTCTGCCCAAGCAGAAGTTTCTAAGTCATTGCCAAGCAAGCATTCGACTGGTAGGTTTGCACTCACCACAACCTTCTTAAGGCCAGTTACCCCTCCCCAGGAGAAGTTAACAACTGCCAGAGTATGGTCTGTTCTGACGTTGCTAGCATTGGTCACTTGGTACATCTCACCAAGTATAACTTGCCCAGGATTCACAAGGTCTTGTGTCACCATTGTGACACTTGCCCCTGTGTCCCTAAATGCCAAAGCCTCTCGTCCATTGATTAAAGGCTGTTGTCTGTACTTGCCCAGATTACTGGGACTCACAGAGGAGGGCACATCCATGCCTCCATCACAGACTAACACAGCCTGAGTTAGTTCTCTGACTAGGTCAGAGCCCAACTCAGTACCCAGGGTGAACCCTACTAAACCCTTGGCTGGAGCACTCCCACCAACTGTAACTGCACTAGGGGGAACAGGTGCCTTAGGGGCATTGGTGGGTGCTGGACTTGAGTCTTTGGACTTGGTGCAATCACTGGTCCAGTGGGTCTTTTGCTTACAGACCTTGCACCATGGTTTTCTTTGGCCTTTCCCTTTTGTAGACTGTGAATCCCCACCTGAAGAAGATTTTTGGGGGCCTGGTGAAGACTTTTGATCTTTACCCTTCTCCCCACCCTTTTCAGACTTCTTAGCATCTTGCTTCTTAGGGTCCCCACCTTGGTTCTGTACTTTCTGCTTCACCCTGGTTCTGACCCATTTGTCTGCCTTCTTTCCCAATTCTTGGGGAGAGGTCAGATCAGAGTCCACCAGGTATTGATGCAACAGCTGATTTTGACAGTTATTAAGAATCTGCTCCCTCATTATCAGATTGTACAATCCTGAGAAGTCACACACCTTACTGCCCATCAACCAGCCTTCCAGAGCCTTAGCAGAACAATCCACATAGTCTACCCAGTCTTGAGTCTGTGCTTTTTGGGTATCTCTGAACTTCAACCTGTACTGTTCAGTGGTTAGGCCAAACCCATCAATAAGAGCACTCTTCAAGACCTTGTAATTATCAGCATCCTCCTCTCTAACAGTGAGGAGCTTATCTCTACCTTTGTCTGCAAAGGAGAGCCACAAGATTGCTGCCCACTGCTCCTGAGGGACCTTCTGTACTTTACAGGCCCTCTCTAGAGCAGTTATCCACTTGTGGATGTCATCCCCACTCTGGTAGGGAGGGACAATCTTGCTCAGGTTCCTATGGTCATAGGACCTTTCCCTATCTCTAGGGACATGGCTGCCACCATGGGACTCTAGTCCCAACTTTCTTCTCTCTTTGTAGAGATCTAGGGACTCCCTGTCTACAGCCAGTTGCTGTTTTCTGATTTCAAGCTGAGCTTCCTCATATTGAACCAGCCTCTTTCTTCTCTCATGAGAGGATTCCCTCCTATGAGATGAGACAGAGGTCCCTATTGAGGTGCCAGAGTGGTTAGACTCCCGAGAAGGAGACCTAGACTTTCTGGGCACACTCATAATCCTTCCTGGGGGACAAAGTGGGGATCATTCTGATCTTCCTCTTCATCGTCCACAGGAGGGATTGGGTTATCCAGGTCAGGGTCATTGTCACCCTCCTGGCCAGTTTCAGAGGGGGCTGGGGGTATTGCTACCCCTGGCCCCACCCTCATCTTCTGCCCCACCCTCAGCTCCTACCCCTTCAGTCCCCAAGGGCTTACTGAGATCATAAGCTTCCAACATCTCTCTAAGATGTTGGGTGGTGGGACTTTGTCCTGTCTTCAATTTCCTCAAGTTACATAATGCTCTCAATTCCAAGAATGGGAGTGTATCATACTTGGAGGGGAGAAGCCCATGGGCTTCTGGCAAGGACTCACTGGGTCCTGGCTTTGAAGACATCACTAGTGAGGTGTGGTGTATGCACTACCTACTCTAGTGTGGCCTACTAAACTCTCTTGAGTTGTAGAAAGGGTGTGCTATCCCTTAACACACAACTCTAAGTTCAGTAGAACTTACTGTATTCTAAGCTTAAATTATATGTACCTTAGGTACCTTTAGTGGTTTTCAGTTGATCAATTCAATTGAGATTATCTGGTAAAACAATAGCAAGCTGGAATCCCACACGCTGCACACCAATGTGAGAAGTTGGCCTGGCATATGCTGTCCACTAATTATAGTGGGCACCTTGCACCAGTCCAAACAACCCCTTATTGGAGATAGGTTAAAGACAACCTTATTGAAAGCTATCCTAGTGGTAGCTATGGAGAGCAGCCTTCAGGCTAAGTCTTGAAGGAATGTAAAGCAGCTTGTTTTACCAGTCTATAATCTCTTGAGTGACCAAATGAAAGAGCACCACACCAGGTATATATTCAAAATATATGTATTTATTGCTAAACACACCCCTCTAGTCTCTTTATGAGGCTAGAGTTCGAAGTACACAAGTTATAAGTTATTTAAACACAGTAATAGCACAAATACACGTTTGGGCCCTAGGGGCGTACCAAACCATATACCAATAAAGTGGTATAAGAACCACGACTGAACTAGACACTAGGCCTAGAGCCTCTAGAAGTGCTTGGACCACAAGGAACCACCCAAGGTAGTGACACAGGGGACCCACGGGGGACGCGTGCAGTGTAAATACACAACCGCGATACGCCGTTAACTTCTATGGAGAAAGTCGCGATCAGGAAATTAAAGAAAAGGGACACTTAAAGGAGGACTTGGAGCAAACCCTTTGAGAACTAGGTCGTTCTAGAGTCTCTACCCACGGGAGCACCGGAGTACTCGTGTTACCTCACCCAGGGAAGCCGGGTGCATAGGTGCCTTTCGGGGTCGGGTTTCGTCGTCGATTTGAATGGCGATCTGCTGCAAAGTGCTGCTGGCGACCAAGTGGAAAGTGTCCGGGTGGATCCAAGAGTGGATCGGAGATCTGAAGAACCTGAAAGCAGAGGGGACAGAGTCTGGGTCACTAGCCAGTGACCAGGAAGGCGATGGACAGATGCCCACCGATGTCGCTTGCTTCAAGTGCGTTGACGGTCGTCTTGACTCTTCAGCCACGAGGTCCAGGAGGCGTTGTCGGTGACCAGGAGCAGGATTCGGGCTGGTACACAATGTCTGTCGAGTGCTGAGGTGTCGGCGACCGGATTGGACCCAACAAGCCTTGGCAACGGCAAGTCTCGATGAAGATGAAGATCGTCGATGGTGCAGACCAGCAAGGTCTGAGGAACTCACCCAGCGACGGGTAAGTGAGGGCAGGCCTGGAGCAACCAGGGTAGCCCAAGAAGAAAAGGATTGGCCTTCGTGAAGGGCTACTAGCCAACGGGCTAGCGACCGCGAAGGAGCCTCGAGACGTCGCACGTGGATCTGGCTCACAGGACACTCGTGGAGTGGAGGCCAGTGATCTTCGGTGCAGTTGGTGCTGGAGGCTAGGGCTACTCAGAGCCCAAAGCACGACTTCGTGGGAGACCCAGAAGAGGATGCACTAGCAAATGCGTGCGGTGTCCAGGGGTCACGGTTCCACGTTACCCACGACAGCTACGGGCCTCAGCTTTGCTGGGGACTCAGGGCAGCCTCGGGGAAGTCTGGAAATCCACCTCTGGTGATGCAAAGATTTCGGCGTCCGACGGGAGCTTAGGCGATGCAGACCGGACAATTGCTTCTTTGGTGCCTGCCAAGCAGGGGAGTCACTCCTTGACCCCAAGGGAGATTCTTCTGTCCTCTAGTCTTTAGTAGAGCGTCGAAGGTCCAGGATTCTGTTTCAGAGTTTCGTCCAGGGATAATCTAAAGTCCTAAGGACTGGGTTCCTATACTTATACTAAGTTTAGGGGTTGGACTACTCTGTGGCCCCACCTATGGGTGGGTCAGGGCAGAGGGGTGGCTACACCCCTTTCCCTTTGTCCAGTTCGCGCCAAAGCAGGGGCTGCAAGCCCCTGATCCGGTTTGAACTGGGGTATGCACAGGGACACCAAGTGTGCCCCCAGTGCAGGACTTCAAAGCACCCGAAAGTGCTCCCGCCCAGCCCCAATACACATTATCCTGTCTGGGGAGGTGGTCACACCTCCCTGGGACAGGAAACCTATTGTCCAGGCCTCCCCTGCCGGAGTTTCGTCCAGCAGCAGGAGGCCAGACTCGTGTCTGTGGCAGCAGCATCCATTTTGTGATGCCAGGGCTTTAGAAAGAAGTTACCGGCCAGGCCAGGGTTAACATGTCTCTCCCTCTAGAAGGGTGGAATGCTACCCCCGCCGCCAGAATTGGCGGGGGGTAGTATTCCAAGATGTTTGACACCAAACACGACATGTTTAGGTGCAGCCATTCCAAAGTTAGCATTTAACGCGAGGTTATAATGCGCTTAAGAGTATATGGTCAGGCTGCACTACAAACAGCATCAGAGAAGGGTCTCCGAACGCTGCAGAGGGGCCCTGCTCATGCAGGGGCACCCTCTCACATAGGAACCACGCACTCTGCCTTCAGGATTGATAAGGCCTGCCATAGGAGTGACTTATAGGTTTATATGTGTGTATGTATTTAGTGATATAGGTAACCTATATCACAGTAAGGGGTGCATGCACCACCTTACCCAGGCTGCAGTAGCAGACCTGTGGTGTCAGTTTGGATGGCCTTCCAGGGGTGGCATAATACATGCTGCAGCCCCTGGTAGGCCTCTGAGGTACCTATGCCCTCGGTACATAGTATACCATATACTAGGGACTTATAAGGGCACTCCAGATTCCAATCAGTGATGTGCCTAAGGCACATGGAAACCATTTTAGAGAGGAAGCAGCTAGGCTGGGGTTCTGATTAGCAGGGCCCCAGCCAGACTAATGTCGAAAAACAGTGAAGCATCAGCAAAAAGTGGGGGTACCCATGTGAAGCAGATCCTACTCTCCTACACAACCCCCCCCAAACGTAGGGACATTAAACTAACCTTGCCCAGTTAAGTCTTCATGTTCTAAGTGGAAGTACCTAGAGAGTCCATCTGCATTGGCATGGTTACTCCCAGGTCTATGTTCCACTGTGAAGTCCATCCCCTGTAGGGAAATGGACCACCTAAGCAGTTTGGGGTTTTCACCCTTCATTTGTTTTAGCCATAAGAGGGGCTTATGGTCTGTCTGAACCAGGAAGTGGGTACCAAACAAGTATGGCCTCAACTTCTTCAGAGCCCAGACCACAGCAAAGGCCTCCCTCTCTATGGCTGACCAACGTTTCTCTCTAGGGGTCAGCCTTCTGCTAATGAAAGCTACTGGCTGATCCTGACCTTCTTCATTCAATTGTGACAGTACAGCCCCTACCCCCAATTCAGATGCATCAGTTTGAACAATGAACTTCTTGGAGTAATCAGGACTCTGTAGAATGGGAGCAGTGCACATGGCCTGCTTCAGGTCATCATATGCCTTTTGACAGCTAGCTGTCCACTGAACCTTTTTGGGCATTTTCTTAGAAGTTAAGTCATTCAGGGGTGTCACTATTGATCCATACCCCTTGACAAATCTCCTATAGTACCCAGTCAGGCCTAAGAAGGCTCTCACCTGAGTCTGGGTAGTTGGAGCAGTCCAGTCCATGATAGTCTGGATCTTGCTCTGCAAAGGTTGAACCTGGCCTCCACCCACAAGGTGGCCCAGGTACACAACCTGACTCTGCCCTATCTGGCACTTAGTGGCCTTGATAGTCAGGCCTGCTTTTTGCAGGGCCTGTAAAACATTCCTGAGGTGGACCAGGTGATCCTCCCAGGTGGAGCTAAAGACAGCAATATCATCTAGATATGCTGCACTATAGGCTTCCAGACCTGTGAGAACTGTATTCACCAACCTCTGGAAAGTGGCAGGTGCATTCTTCAGACCAAAGGGCATCACCACAAATTGATAATGCCCACTAGGGGTTGAGAATGCTGTTTTGGGCTTTGCAGTATCAGCTAGTCTGATCTGCCAGTAGCCAGCTGTCAAGTCAAATGTGCTGAGATATTTGGCTGAGGCCAAAGTATCTATGAGCTCATCTGCCCTTGGTATTGGATGGGCATCAGTCCTAGTGACTGCATTGAGACCCCTGTAGTCCACACAAAACCTCATCTCTCTTTTTCCACCACTGGTGTGAGGTTTTGGCACAAGGACCACTGGACTAGCCCAAGGGCTATCTGAGGGTTCAATAACTCCCAATTCCAACATTTTCTGGACTTCAGTCCTGATACAGTCCCTGACATGGTCAGGTTGCCTATAAATCTTATTTTTAATAGGCAGACTGTCCCCAGTGTCCACTTCATGAGTGCACCAGGTGGTCTGACTGGGTGTCAGTGAAAACATGTGTCTAAACTGATTGAGCACCTGTCTACAATCAGTCTGTTGCTGGGTAGTGAGGCTGCCTGCCAAGGCTACACCATCTACTGACCCATCGTCAGGGTTCTGTGAGAGCAGGTCAGGGAGTGGGTCACTCTCTTTCTCCTGCCCTTCATCAGTAGCCATGAGCAAGCCCATGTCTGCCCTGTCCACATACGGTTTTAACCTGTTGACATGGAGAACCTTGTGGGGACTCCTGGGTGTTCCTAGGTCTACTAAGTAGGTAACCTCACCCTTCTGCTCAACAATAGTGTGGGGTCCACTCCATTTGTCTTGGAGAGCTGCTGGGGCCACTGGCTCCAACACCCACACCTTCTGTCCTGGCTGGTAAACAGTCAGAACAGCCTTTGGTCATGCCAGGCCTTTTGAAGTTCCTGGCTAGCCTCAAGGTTTTTGGTTGCCTTTTTCATATACTCAGCCATCCGGGAGCGGAGACCAAGTACATAGTCCACTATGTCTTGCTTTGGGGGCTTGAGAGGTAACTCCCATCCTTCCTTTACCAAGCACAGTGGACCCCTGACAGGGTGGCCAAACAGAAGTTCAAAAGGGCTGTAACCAACCCCCTTCTGAGGCACCTCCCTATATGCAAATAAAAGGCAGGGCAAGAGTATGTCCCATCTTCGCCTAAGCTTTTCTGGGAGCCCTTTAATCATGCCCTTCAAGGTTTTGTTGAATCTCTCAACTAAACCATTGCATTGTGGGTGATAGGGTGTGGTGAACTTATAAGTCACTCCACACTCCTTCCACATTGCTTTTAAGTACCCAGACATGAAGTTTGCCCCCCTGTCTGATACTACCTCCTTAGGAAAGCCCACTCTTGAGAAAATTCCCAGGAGGGCCCTTGCCACCACAGGTGCTGTAGTGGTCCTGAGGGGAATAGCTTCTGGGTACCTGGTGGCATGATCCACTACCACCAGGATAAACCTGTGCCCAGATGCTGTTTGGGGATCCATGGGACCAACAATGTCAATCCCTACCCTTTCAAAGGGCACCCCCACCACAGGTAGTGGTATCAGGGGGCCTTTGTAGTGCCACCTGCCTTGCCACTGGCCTGGCAGGTTACACAGGAGCGACAAAACTCCTTGGTGTCTTCAGACATGTGGGGCCAGTGAAAGTGAGGGACAATTCTGTCCCAAGTCTTGTTCTGGCCCAGGTGACCTGCCAAGGGAATATCATGGGCTAGGGTCAATAGGAAGCCCCTGAACTTTAGAGGTATAACCAACCTCCTGGTAGCACCAGGCTTGGGGTCTCTACTCTCTGAGTACAGGAGTCCATCATCCCAATACACTGTATGGGGACCACTAGCTTTCCCAGCAGCCTCAGCAGCAGCTTGCTGTCTGAGGGGTTCAAGGGAGGGGCAGCTCTGCTGCTCCTGGCTCAGATCTGCCCTGAAAGGTCCCCCTGTCCCCAAGAACTCAACCTGGTCAGGTTCCAGTTCCTCTGGGACAGTTCCTTCCTCAGGACTGAGATCATCCCCCTCAGGGGACTGATCTTCCTCCTGAGCCAAGGGGAAGGCACTGCCTTAACCCTACTACTCCTCCTCTTGGAAGGCACTTGGTCCATTATTCCAGAATCCAAGGCCTGTTCAGTGCTAGACATTTTGGCTTGTGACCTGGTCACAGCAAACACATCTGCAGGGATCCCCAGCATTTCTGCATGGGTCCTGAGCTCCACTTCTGCCCAAGCAGAAGTTTCTAAGTCATTGCCAAGCAAGCATTCGACTGGTAGGTTTGCACTCACCACAACCTTCTTAAGGCCAGTTACCCCTCCCCAGGAGAAGTTAACAACTGCCAGAGTATGGTCTGTTCTGACGTTGCTAGCATTGGTCACTTGGTACATCTCACCAAGTATAACTTGCCCAGGATTCACAAGGTCTTGTGTCACCATTGTGACACTTGCCCCTGTGTCCCTAAATGCCAAAGCCTCTCGTCCATTGATTAAAGGCTGTTGTCTGTACTTGCCCAGATTACTGGGACTCACAGAGGAGGGCACATCCATGCCTCCATCACAGACTAACACAGCCTGAGTTAGTTCTCTGACTAGGTCAGAGCCCAACTCAGTACCCAGGGTGAACCCTACTAAACCCTTGGCTGGAGCACTCCCACCAACTGTAACTGCACTAGGGGGAACAGGTGCCTTAGGGGCATTGGTGGGTGCTGGACTTGAGTCTTTGGACTTGGTGCAATCACTGGTCCAGTGAGTCTTTTGCTTACAGACCTTGCACCATGGTTTTCTTTGGCCTTTCCCTTTTGTAGACTGTGAATCCCCACCTGAAGAAGATTTTTGGGGGCCTGGTGAAGACTTTTGATCTTTACCCTTCTCCCCACCCTTTTCAGACTTCTTAGCATCTTGCTTCTTAGGGTCCCCACCTTGGTTCTGT
Source organism: Calotriton arnoldi (assembly GCA_963921515.1). Lineage (NCBI taxonomy): Eukaryota > Metazoa > Chordata > Amphibia > Caudata > Salamandridae > Calotriton > Calotriton arnoldi. Next base: position 338,046 of record CAWUFW010005114.1, read on the forward strand.
ACTTTCTGCTTCACCCTGGTTCTGACCCATTTGTCTGCCTTCTTTCCCAATTCTTGGGGAGAGGTCAGATCAGAGTCCACCAGGTATTGATGCAACAGCTGATTTTGACAGTTATTAAGAATCTGCTCCCTCATTATCAGATTGTACAATCCTGAGAAGTCACACACCTTACTGCCCATCAACCAGCCTTCCAGAGCCTTAGCAGAACAATCCACATAGTCTACCCAGTCTTGAGTCTGTGCTTTTTGGGTATCTCTGAACTTCAACCTGTACTGTTCATTGGTTAGGCCAAACCCATCAATAAGAGCACTCTTCAAGACCTTGTAATTATCAGCATCCTCCTCTCTAACAGTGAGGAGCTTATCTCTACCTTTGTCTGCAAAGGAGAGCCACAAGATTGCTGCCCACTGCTCCTGAGGGACCTTCTGTACTTTACAGGCCCTCTCTAGAGCAGTTATCCACTTGTGGATGTCATCCCCACTCTGGTAGGGAGGGACAATCTTGCTCAGGTTCCTATGGTCATAGGACCTTTCCCTATCTCTAGGGACATGGCTGCCACCATGGGACTCTAGTCCCAACTTTCTTCTCTCATTGTAGAGATCTAGGGACTCCCTGTCTACAGCCAGTTGCTGTTTTCTGATTTCAAGCTGAGCTTCCTCATATTGAACCAGCCTCTTTCTTCTCTCATGAGAGGATTCCCTCCTATGAGATGAGACAGAGGTCCCTATTGAGGTGCCAGAGTGGTTAGACTCCTGAGAAGGAGACCTAGACTTTCTGGGCACACTCATAATCCTTCCTGGGGGACAAAGTGGGGATCATTCTGATCTTCCTCTTCATCGTCCACAGGAGGGATTGGGTTATCCAGGTCAGGGTCATTGTCACCCTCCTGGCCAGTTTCAGAGGGGGGCTGGGGGTATTGCTACCCCTGGCCCCACCCTCATCTTCTGCCCCACCCTCAGCTCCTACCCCTTCAGTCCCCAAGGGCTTACTGAGATCATAAGCTTCCAACATCTCTCTAAGATGTTGGGTGGTGGGACTTTGTCCTGTCTTCAATTTCCTCAAGTTACATAATGCTCTCAATTCCAAGAATGGGAGTGTATCATACTTGGAGGGAGAAGCCCATGGGCTTCTGGCAAGGACTCACTGGGTCCTGGCTTTGAAGACATCACTAGTGAGGTGTGGTGTATGCACTACCTACTCTAGTGTGGCCTACTAAACTCTCTTGAGTTGTAGAAAGGGTGTGCTATCCCTTAACACACAACTCTAAGTTCAGTAGAACTTACTGTATTCTAAGCTTAAATTATATGTACCTTAGGTACCTTTAGTGGTTTTCAGTTGATCAATTCAATTGAGATTATCTGGTAAAACAATAGCAAGCTGGAATCCCACACGCTGCACACCAATGTGAGAAGTTGGCCTGGCATATGCTGTCCACTAATTAAAGTGGGCACCTTGCACCAGTCCAAACAACCCCTTATTGGAGATAGGTTAAAGACAACCTTATTGAAAGCTATCCTAGTGGTAGCTATGGAGAGCAGCCTTCAGGCTAAGTCTTGAAGGAATGTAAAGCAGCTTGTTTTACCAGTCTATAATCTCTTGAGTGACCAAATGAAAGAGCACCACACCAGGTATATATTCAAAATATATGTATTTATTGCTAAACACACCCCTCTAGTCTCTTTATGAGGCTAGAGTTCGAAGTACACAAGTTATAAGTTATTTAAACACAGTAATAGCACAAATACACGTTTGGGCCCTAGGGGCGTACCAAACCATATACCAATAAAGTGGTATAAGAACCACGACTGAACTAGACACTAGGCCTAGAGCCTCTAGAAGTGCTTGGACCACAAGGAACCACCCAAGGTAGTGACAAAGGGGACCCACGGGGGACGCGTGCAGTGTAAATACACAACCGCGATACGCCGTTAACTTCTATGGAGAAAGTCGCGATCAGGAAATTAAAGAAAAGGGACACTTAAAGGAGGACTTGGAGCAAACCCTTTGAGAACTAGGTCGTTCTAGAGTCTCTACCCACGGGAGCACTGGAGTACTCGTGTTACCTCACCCAGGGAAGCCGGGTGCATAGGTGCCTTTCGGGTCGGGTTTCGTCGTCGATTTGAATGGCGATCTGCTGCAAAGTGCTGCTGGCGACCAAGTGGAAAGTGTCCGGGTGGATCCAAGAGTGGATCGGAGATCTGAAGAACCTGAAAGCAGAGGGGACAGAGTCTGGGTCACTAGCCAGTGACCAGGAAGGCGATGGACAGATGCCCACCGATGTCGCTTGCTTCAAGTGCGTTGACAGTCATCTTGACTCTTCAGCCATGAGGTCCAGGAGGCGTTGTCGGTGACCAGGAGCAGGATTCGGGCTGGTACACAATGTCTGTCGAGTGCTGAGGTATCGGCGACCGGATTGGACCCAACAAGCCTTGGCAACGGCAAGTCTTGATGAAGATGAAGATCGTCAATGGTGCAGACCAGCAAGGTCTGAGGAACTCACCCAGCACGGGTAAGTGAGGGCAAGCCTGGAGCAACCAGGGAGCCCAAGAAGAAAAGGATTGGCCTTTGTGAAGGGCTATTAGCCAACGGGCTAGCGACCGCGAAGGAGCCTCGAGACGTCGCTCGTGGATCTGGCTCACAGGACACTCGTGGAGTGGAGGCCAGTGATCTTCGGTGCAGTTGGTGCTGGAGGCTAGGGCTACTCAGAGCCCAAAGCACGACTTCGTGGGAGACCTAGAAGAGGATGCACTAGCAAATGCGTGCGGTGTCCAGGGGTCACGGTTCCACGTTACCCACAACAGCTACGGGCCTCAGCTTTGCTGGGGACTCAGGGCAGCCTCGGGGAAGTCTGGAAATCCACCTCTGGTGATGCAAAGACTTCGGCGTCCGACGGGAGCTTAGGCGATGCAGACCGGACAATTGCTTCTTTGGTGCCTGCCAAGCAGGGGAGTCACTCCTTGACCCCAAGGGAGATTCTTCTGTCCTCTAGTCTTTAGTAGAGCGTCGAAGGTCCAGGATTCTGTTTCAGAGTTTCGTCCAGGGATAATCTAAAGTCCTAAGGACTGGGTTCCTATACTTATACTAAGTTTAGGGGTTGGACTACTCTGTGGCCCCACCTATGGGTGGGTCAGGGCAGAGGGGTGGCTACACCCCTTTCCCTTTGTCCAGTTCATGCCAAAGCAGGGGCTGCAAGCCCCTGATCCGGTTTGAACTGGGTATGCACAGGGACACCAAGTGTGCCCCCAGTGCAGGACTTCAAAGCACCCGAAAGTGCTCCCGCCCAGCCCCAATACACATTATCCTGTCTGGGGAGGTGGTCACACCTCCCTGGGACAGGAAACCTATTGTCCAGGCCTCCCCTGCCGGAGTTTCATCCAGCAGCAGGAGGCCAGACTCGTGTCTGTGGCAGCAGCATCCATTTTGTGATGCCAGGGCTTTAGAAAGAAGTTACCGGCCAGGCCAGGGTTAACATGTCTCTCCCTCTAGAAGGGTGGAATGCTACCCCCGCCGCCAGAATTGGCGGGGGGTAGTATTCCAAGATGTTTGACACCAAACACGACATGTTTAGGTGCAGCCATTCCAAAGTTAGCATTTAACGCGAGGTTATAATGCGCTTAAGAGTATATGGTCAGGCTGCACTACAAACAGCATCAGAGAAGGGTCTCCGAACGCTGCAGAGGGGCCCTGCTCATGCAGGGGCACCCTCTCACATAGGAACCACGCACTCTGCCTTCAGGATTGATAAGGCCTGCCATAGGAGTGACTTATAGGTTTATATGTGTGTATGTATTTAGTGATATAGGTAACCTATATCACAGTAAGGGGTGCATGCACCACCTTACCCAGGCTGCAGTAGCAGACCTGTGGTGTCAGTTTGGATGGCCTTCCAGGGGTGGCATAATACATGCTGCAGCCCCGGGTAGGCCTCTGAGGTACCTATGCCCTCGGTACATAGTATACCATATACTAGGGACTTATAAGGGCACTCCAGATTCCAATCAGTGATGTGCCTAAGGCACATGGAAACCATTTTAGAGAGGAAGCAGCTAGGCTGGGGTTCTGATTAGCAGGGCCCCAGCCAGACTAATGTCGAAAAACAGTGAAGCATCAGCAAAAAGTGGGGATACCCATGTGAAGCAGATCCTACACTCCTACACAGGTTTAAGCCTGCTTCAGCCTTTTTAAAGGGAGGACATAGGAAAAGAGCACAGAGTTCTAAAACCAATAAAAATAGAGTCTAGAAAAAGGCAAAAACTCAGGGGTGACCATGCTGAAAAGGTGGGTTTCCTACACAATGTAAATGCTATGTTGTTGTTATATTTAATGAATAATTTTCTGACAGTTGCACAAGGAGATATAGAGTGATCCAAATGACTCCCAAAAAAAGAGCACAAAGTGGTCTGCAAGGCGCTATCTCAGGAGTCCTTACACCAGGCCCCCCATGAAAGAAATGGCCTCCTATTAATCCTTAAGATATTTCAACATCAGATTATATACCCCCGTGGTAGTTGATTGAAATTCAGATGGACAGACAACTTGGGCGGCATCATCGTTGGCTGCTAATTAGCCTCCTGCATGTTATTTCATTATCTTGTTGATAAAACTGCAATATAATTGTATTCAAACAGAAACGGGAGTGGTCTAATTTTTTCTTTTAGAATTTTTTATTAATTAAATTCAGCTACGAGTTGTATATCTTGGCTTTGCCGTAGCAACACTGAAACTTTCATATCACCAATGGGCACAGAAAGCATGCAAACTTTCATAGATTTGTTTTGCACAGAAAATGCAAAGATGTCTTTCACGGCATCAATTCTCACACAAAACGCAGGAAACTTTCATAACATTCCATTTAGACACCTACTGTAGAAAATGCTTCAATAAAAGCAATTTTGAACACACACAATACAGGAAGTGCTTTTATAATTTAATTTTGCACACAAAGAATATAAGACTGGCGTTCGGATAGATTCACCTTGGGCTGGGAGAGCCTGGAAAGTATGAGGAAGTCTGCTGTAAAGCAACTATTCAAAGCGAGTGGAGAATAAAGGCAATACTCACTCTTTACACATTTCACTGATGTGTAATTATTTGTTTTCTGTGCCTAGACCCTTTACAATTCACAGCATACGCTCTATACATATTCGGACTTACTTGTTTCTGACTTGAAAAGAGGTCAGGGCCATGCCCTGCTCGCACCTGGAATGTGGATAGAGAGGGCTCCCTCGTTTACCCCCACCCCCACCCCCCCCCATCCTCCAGCCCTCTCCCCATGTTTGCATAAATGAACAGCTCCCGGATGACCTGTGTGTACAGCCTTCTCTACTTACTTTGCAATTGGCAATGGTGGCTTCTCCCCAGTGGCGTAACAAAGGCCCCTGCAGTGCAGGTGAGCCCCCAAGCTCCAAGGGGCCTCCTCAGCACAGCAACCTGGCCTGAGAGCTCCTGAGTGAGTCTGAAGGGGGGCTCCTCCATTTACTTTGCAGAGGGTCCCCCTCAAGTTTCGTTATGCCACTGCTTCTCCCTTCCAGACCTCAGCAGACCATGCTCTGCCTCTACTGCCCATCCAGTTATTCGCAACAACCCAGTTCTTCTCTATGCCTGGTGGAGGCTGAAGGTCTTGGGGAGAAGGTAAAGGGGGGGGGGGTTCTGTATTGTCCACAACATAACAGACACTGGGTGCATCAAAACTAGCTTTATACTCCGTAGTGTAGAACTGGATCCCAGGGGCGGCAGGCACAGCTCATGGGTGAGGGAGCGGGCGCAGGGGGGGGGTAATAATAACAAAAAAATAAAACTTACCTTGCCGCGCTGCTGCCACCTGGTCCAGCGTCTTCTCTCCTGCTTGCCTGTGTCCGACTCCAGGTCAGAACAGGAAGCAGGCAGCCAGGCTCCCACCCCTAAGCCAATCACAACGCTCCAATGGAGCGTTGTGATTGGTCTGAGCGCCGTGACACGGCACTCAGCCAGGGGCTGTAGGGGTGGACATGTTCTCCATGCAGGCTGTAATGCAGCCTGCATGGAAAACAGGGGAGTGCGCATGAATGTTTTGGACGGCCAGAGAGGGCCGACCAAACAGTCATTGCGCACAGGAGCGTCTACCACTCCTCCCCTGCAGCTCTGCCCCGCCCCCTCACGCACTGCTGCAGCAGGAGGAAAAAATTTAATTATAATAACATTCTTTTATTATCATTTTATTTTTTCCTTTCTTTGCTGCTCCTGGCAGTGGGGTGATGCTCCTCCGCCTTAGCGGAGGAGCCGCCACTGATGGTACCTCATAAGTAACAACATAGGCATCAAGATTCAGTATGTAAGTGATGACCAATGTACTCTGCTATCCAAGTTCGAGACTCCTTTCCCCCAACTTCTTGCTTCTTGTTAACATATGCAGAAATTGTGCATGTTGGAAAGAGTCACCCGAGTGCTCCTGGGTGTTGTGCTGTCTCGGTGACACTTTGCCCCTGGAGGGAACATGATGTGCTACCTTTTGACTATTTACCATAAAGAGGATCATGGACAATACAGTGCCCACTAAACTGAAAAGACAAAAATGAAGAACTAGGTACAATGGTTCTCAAAGCCCTAATGAAACATGGAAATCGCTTAGAGCTACTAAATGCCACTGGATACAAAACCCACCTGCAAACAGCCTGGAAATTCTCAGTAAGAAAGCAAGATTTACAGCCAAGCTATGTTTGAAACTAAGGCCTTTGTAAGGATAGCAAAGAACTGTCCCAAAAGAGTGTTCAAAATAATTAGGTCGGGCCCAGTTCAGAACGGTAGCAATCTCCTATGTTGCCAACCACATCGAAAGAAAAAGAAATCCCTCCTTGCACATACATGATCTTATTTCATCTACACAATAAGATCAACACAGCAATGTCGTCACTTTGTACCTCTAACAAATGCCACCCTGTTGCACGTTTTGATCCTGACGAGTTAAAAAATGATAAGGTTACCTCCTGATTAAAGGAACCAGGCCTGGCCTATAAAACATGAATATTTTCACCTGGCGTCCAACCTATCCTTCCTCTCTGAAGTTCTAGAACCCTGTGGTGCAATCCAACCTATAGAGAACATTGAAGAGAACAAACTACTCGATCCCCTCCAATAAGGACTCCGCAGGGTATGCAATATGGAACCATCACTGTGTAACACAGTGAATGATACACTCCAAATTGTGGATGAAGGCAGCTCAGTGCTGCTCATTCTTCTGGATTTTATGTCTGCTTTTGATACAGTACTTCAAGATTCCATTTTCTCTTCTCCGCATTTCAGTCTTTACCTGTAGCTTCTGAAATCTTATCTGAGGCAAATGAACATTTCAACTTGTATGTGGAAGACAAGTAGATCTATTTGAAAATATCCATGATGGTGAACACAGTCACCTTATCATTGGACTATGAGAACATACAGTCCTTGATGACTATACACCATCTGAAATTAAATCTTCTGACAACAGAATTCCGACCCATCACCCATCATTGTTCCTCACTGTAACATTCCTTTTCAAACCTGAATAAACACTATGAATGAAATGCACTTCATTTCACACATAGTGGAGATTTCAAAATCCCCAGGCTTCAAGCTTGACAAGCACCTCAACCCACGCACTCATGTTATTGCAATGGCTTAAACCAACCAGTTTTAAGTAAGACAGTTAAAGAGAATCAAAGCATTCATCCACAAAGATGACCTCAAATCTGTAGTACAGCCACTAGTTCTATCTAGGGTACACTACAGTAACTCACTGGTCATTAGCCTGCCAAAAAAATGCCTAATCCCACTGGAAGTGGTTCTGTATGCAGCAGTCATGCTACTGTCTAGGAAAAGAAGATATGAACATATTACAAACATTTTGATCAACATGAAGTGGCTTTGGATTGAAACCAGAAGTGTTTTCAAGCTAGCGTGCATTACAGTAGAATGGTGTGATGTGGGACTTTTAGCTGCCTCTCTTTGAAGTTGCCACTTCAGGCCATGTTCATTCACGTAGAAGAGCAAACACTCTCTGATGGGAAACCTCATGCTTCCAAAATAAGCCAAATCAATACTTCTGTGGAAGTGCCCAAAGAATATAGAACTCCATACCTCCAAACATAGGACCATCAACATTCAAAAGAGAACTGATACGTTTACTGTTCTTGCACCACTTTCACCCATGACCTCCCCCAGTAGCATGCTATGGACATAGCTTAGTACATATCTTGCTGCATGGACTGATTTGGCTGATGCATGACCACACAAATGCGGATATGTCGCTTGGTGATTTGCACAATGTCCGAGAATCATGAGGTGGACCTTCCATAATTTCTCTGATGTGCTGCTCCAGCAGATTTCAACTTCGATTTGATGAATGTTGAAGACAATGCCCTTGAAGTGTTGACCAACCAACTTCACTGACTTATCAATGTGCAAATGTATCTCTCGGTTCTGCAGCTTGCTTAGTCCCATTAAAAGTTTAGAAATAATTTTTCTACATCCTTTTCTTCTGACTATGTCTCAAAGGCATCTAGGCGAATGAGGAGTTGCAGCATTCTTAGCTTTAAGGCAGTGTGTGGTAGCAGTTGCTTCAATAATATTGTAAGAAATGGGGGTCTCTAGTTGGCAGAGGTAGGTACCTTTGACCAAGTAGGGGCCCTTGCTTCTAGTCAGGGTAAGGGGGCTACACTCCTAAAATAACCCCTGCTCACCCCCTTGGTAGCTTGGAACGTGCAGGCAGGCTTATCTCAAGAGGCAGTGTGTAAAGCATTTGTGAACACATACAGTAATACAGTGAAAACACTACAAATGGACACCACACCAGTTTAGAAAAATAAGTCATCTTTATCTAGACTTAACACAAGACCAAACGACAAAAATCCACAATAAAGTATTCAAAAATATGACTTTCAGATGGTAAAAATAGCTTAGTTCAATGTAGATGGTAAATGTGACACTTTACTCTCAAAGTACCTTGGATGCGTAACGCAACATAAACAAAAGGGTCACAGGGAAGGTGATGCGTCAGTTCCTTGCTTAGGGGGAGGCAGCGCACCCGTTCCTTACTGCAGCGCAGGGGAGGCAATGCGTCTGTTCCTTACCGGAGAGGAGGCGAAGCGTCTGTTTCTTACTGCGATCCGGTGCAATGCGACAAGATGGCGCCTCGATGCAATGCGACGATCCGGTGCGATGCGACAAAATGGCGTCTTTGATGAGATGCGACAACTTGGATGCGATGCGTGCACGCCCGATGGCCGTGCAGCGAACTCGATGGTTTCTTGAGCCACGACAGGCCCCTGCGACGCGCTTCTCCGGTGATGCGACTGCAACCTCTGTGGCGGCGGCACGCTTCTCCGGTGATGCAACGCGCTACTTCAGTGATGCGATGGCAAACAGCTGCGGCGGCGACACGCTTCTTCGGCGATGCAACGGCAACAGCTGCGGCGGCGACACGCTTCTTCCTCGTTGCGTCGCGCTTCCAGCTCCCAGCAACACGCAGTCTCTAGAGGGCCCAAAACAACAGCAGGCACCTCTCTGCAGGTAGAATTCCCAGCAAGGAAATTCAGGGGGAGCTGGGGGTGAAGTCTTTGTGTCCCTGAGACTTCAGAACAGGAGGCAAGCTCAGATTCAAGGCCTTGGAGATCTTCCTCAAGATGATTAAAGTTTCTCCTTTCCTTGGCAATAAGTAACCACTGTAGGCCAACCCCAAACAATCACCAGTGCAGGGGCAGTCTCCTCCTTCAGCTTCCTTGGTTTCTCTCCTTGGCAAAGGTTTGTCTTGATTCTCAGAAGTGATCTAAAGTTCTGGGCCCCAATATTTATACTCCAAAATCCTTTGTTCTCTGAAGGCAGAAAGTGTCTGAACCTAGCCCAAACCAGTTCTGTCCTCCCTGGTGCAGCTTCCTAGCAGGAGGTGGAGACAGCATTGTTGAAATCAGACCTGGCCCAGGTAGCTGAAAAGAAATCTCCTCCCCCTACTCTCTATTCTATGTAGGCTCAGGCATGTGAAAGGAAATCTCCTCCCCCTACTCTCTATTCAACCCAGGTCCTATTCAGCCCAGCACTGACTCATTAGACTGCTGGAGCCAAAGCCCTCTCCAGCCCCCTGTCACTCACAGACCAGACATGGAATACACAAACCTAGCAGAGGAATACTGGATGGTTAGGCAAGAAAATACCTACTTTCTAAAAGTGGTATTTTCAAACGCAGAATGTAAAAATCACCCACACTAAAAGATGTATTTTAACATTCTGAGTTCAGGCATACTAAACTTTATTTTCCTATCTTGTTCCTTGGGTCAGTTATGTTTATAAGATGTTATAATCAAACTGCCCATTCTGGCCTATGGGAACAGATAGCCTTGCAATAGTGAAAAACGAATTTGGCAGTATTTCACTATCAGGACATGCCACACACACCAGGGCATGTCCTACCTTTCACATACAATGCACCCTGCCCATAGGGTCACCTTGGGCCTACCTTAGGGGTGACTAACATATAGAAAAGGGAAGGTTTAGGGACTGGCAAGTGGGTGCACTTGCCAAGTCGACATGGCAGTCCCAGACTGCACACAGGCTCTGCAATGGCAGGCTTGAGCCATATTTTACAAGCTGCTTCTGTGGGTGGCACAATCAGTGCTGCAAGCCCACCAGCAGCATTTGATTTACAGGCCCTGGGCACTCATGGTGGACTGTACTAGGGTCTGACAAGTAAATCAAATAAGCCAATCATGGAGTCACTAATCCATTACAACAATTTACAATAGGGAGCACTTGCACTTTGGCACTGAACAGCAGTGGCAAAGTGCCCAAAGCATCTAGACCAGCAAAAACATAGCAAAAACATTGGAGGCAACAGTGAAAAAATGGAAGGGAGACCCACGCTAATGGTGCCAGGTCTAACACGTGTCCCCTCCAGCTGAAATGTGGGGAGAACTACCCACCCTCTCGGGAGTTCTCTTCACTAAGGCGGAAAAATCTGGACAGACCATCAGCTTTGGCGTGTTCTGTACCAGGGCGGTGTTCCACCGTGAAATCCATCCCCTGTAGGGAAATGGACCACCTCAACAGCTTTGGATTCTCACCCCTCATCTGCATCAGCCATCTGAGGGGCCTGTGGTCGGTCTGAACCCGGAAGTGAGTCCCAAACAAGAATGTTCTCAACTTCTTCAGTGCCCAGACCACAGCAAATGCCTCACGCTCCATTGCACTCCACCTCTGTTCCAGTGGAAGTAACCTCCTACTAATGAAGGCTACAGGTTGGTCTAGGCCCTCCTCATTCATCTGTGAAAGTACAGCCCCCACACCATGCTCTGAAGCGTCTGTCTGCACAATGAATTCCTTTGAGAAGTTGGGCGCCTGAAGCACAGGGGCCGTGCACATGGCAGTCTTCAGGGCATCAAAAGCTTTCTGTCAGGTGTCAGTCCAGTTCACTTTCTTGGGCTGCTTCCTGGAAGTCAGCTCTGTCAAGGGTGCAACAATGCTGCCATACCCCTTGATAAACCTCCTGTAGTACCCTGTGAGTCCTAAAAAGGCTCTCACCTCTGTCTGGGTCTTAAGGGGTTCCCAAGCCAGGATGGTATCAATCTTGGGCTGTAGGGGCACCACCTGGCCGCTCCCAACCTGGTGTCCCAAGTACACCACGGAACCCTGCCCGATCTGGCACTTACTCGCCTTGATCGTGAGGCCTGCCCTCCGCAGTGACATCAACACTTCCCAGAGGTGGCGCAGATGTTCTTCCCAACTGGTGCTGAACACTGCGATGTCATCCAGGTAGGCAGCACTGAAATCTTCCAGTCCAGCCAACACCTGGTTGACCAACCTCTGAAAGGTGGCAGGGGCATTCTTCATCCCAAAGGGCATAACCCAGAATTGGTAGTGCCCATCTGGTGTGGAGAATGCGGACCTCTCTTTTGCCCCATCAGTTAAGGCGATCTGCCAGTACCCAGACGTTAAGTCAAACGTGCTGAGGTACCGGGCACCCCCTAACCGATCAATGAGCTCATCAGCTCTGGGGATGGGGTGCGCATCAGTTCTGATGACTGAATTGAGTCCTCGGTAGTCCACACAGAACCGGAGTTCGGGTGTGGCACCAGGCGCGGCAGCCTTTGGGACCAAGACCACTGGGCTGGCCCAAGGGCTGTTAGAGGACTCAATCACCCCTAACGCAAACATCTTGGAGACCTCCTCCTTGATGCAAGCTCTCACCCTGTCAGTCACTCTGTAAGTTTTGTGTTTTAGAGGAGGACTGTCCCCAGTGTCCACATCATGGACGCACCACTCAGTGACACCGGGAGTCAGGGAGAACAGATCAGGAAACTGTCCCAACAGTTGGCGACAGTCATCCTGCTGCTCAGGGGTCAGGGCGGAAGAGAGGTTCACACCGTCCACTGACCCATCTTGCTCTGTTACAGACAGGAGGTCAGGAAGAGGCTCAGTCTCCTCCTCCATTCCAGCATTTGTCGCTAGGAGCATGCCCACTTCGGACCTCTCCAAGTGGGGCTTCAGGCGGTTTACATGCAGGACCCGCAAAGGGTTCCTAGGAGACCAAGTAGGTGACATCACTCTTGCGCTCCACCACCTCAAATGGTCCGGTCCACTTATCCTGGAGCGCACAAGGCTCAACGGGGGCCATGACCAACACTTTCTGTCCAGGCTGAAACTCGATCAGAGTGGCATTCTGATCATACCACCGTTTCATCTCCTCCTGGCTGGCTTTCAGATTCGCCTGAGCGAGTTGTCTGAAACGCCGAGTTTGGTTTCTGAAGACCAGCATGTAGCTATATACATCCTGGGGAGGTTTACTGGGAGCTTTCTCCCAGCCTTTCTTTACCAAACTCAGAGGTCCTCTTACAGGGTGACCATACAGCAGTTCAAAGGGACTGAACCCTAAGGACTTCTGTGGCACCTCTCTGTAAGCAAACAGAAGGCATGGCAAGAGGACGTCCCACTTACGCCTCTTAGGTTCCTCAAGACCCATAATCATGCCCTTTAGGGTCCGGTTGAATCTCTCAACCAGCCCATTACCTTGGGGGTGGTAAGGAGTGGTGAACTTGTAGGTTACACCACACTCCTGCCACAGGGACTTCATATAAAGTTGGTACCACGGTCTGACACCACCTCTCTGGGGAACCCCACACGGGAGAAAATCCCCATCAATGCACTTCCCACCACGGGGGCCGTTACAGTCCTGAGAGGGATGGCTTCCGGGTACCGGGTGGCATGATCCACCAAGACCAGGATGAACCTGTTGCCCATGGCTGTCTTGGGATCCATAGGCCCCACAATGTCAATGTCCACCCTTTCAAAGAGGGTGCTGACCACAGGGAACGGTTGGAGAGGAGTCTTTTGCTTCCTCCCACTCTTACCACTTGCCTGGCAAGTCTGACAGGTCCTGCAATGAGTATCTGAACTCTTGCGCATTTGGGGACAATAAAAGTGGGTGACAAGCCGTTCAAAGGTCTTGTCTTGCCCCAAATGTCCTGCTAAAGGCACATCATGAGCCAGATCCAGTAGGAAGGCTCTGAAGCACTGGGGTACCACCAGCACACGGGCTGACCCAGGCTCAGCAACCTTAGGCTCGCTATACAGGAGACCATTCTTCCAGTAGATCCAATGTGATCCAGACTGATCACCTGCTGCCTGGTTTGTGGTCTTTGCCGCAAACCCACAAGAGAAGGGCACTTCTTCTGCTCCTCGCAGAACTCTTCCCTGGAGGGTCCTCCTTCCTGCTGCCAATTGGTCAGCTCAGGCAGGTCCCCCAGTTCAGCTACTTGTTCCCCTGTAGGTTCCAGGGCATTTGCCTCAAGGTCTGCCTCCTCCTGGACCGTGGGAACTTCGGGGGCTGGTTTCCCATGCCCCCTGCCTCTTCTCTTTAAGGCAGGCACCTGGGCCACTCTTTCAGGCTCCAGGTCCTCTTGAATACCCTTACTGGCTATATCAACCAACTATAAATATGGGGTCTAAGGGAACATTTAAAGATCTAGCGTGGATATATTCCCCTAAGGTTACTCACAATATAAACAAACTATCCACGGGTCTAGAGGGTCTAAACAGACCACCCAGTAAGCAAAGACCTAAAGAACTGTGTTTCTATTCTTAGAGGACACTACCTTAAAAAGAAAAATCCTTAGAAAAGGAGAAAAATCCTTAAAAAGGACGGATTCCCATCACTCAACCGAAGTGACATGCTTCATCATCTGGGATCTCCTCCTGGTTGCACTGTGGTGTAACCAAGGGCTACAACCCTTTCTCTAAGAGAGGGGAGCTCACGGATGTTTTTAATACAGTGTGAAAAATGTAAGGAGCCCTTTCAGATCCTACAGATGTGAATGTATATTGTATGTGAGAGAGTGATGGATGCAGTGCATGGGAGTGAAAAGTGATGATAAAATTGGGTGGCAGAAGAAAATGATTTAATAAGTATCTTCTGTCATCCAAATTAAAAACAGTGCAAAAGCAGTTTTAGCAAAATAACTGCTTAGATGTAACTGGGTCTACATGTTTCAGCCTCTAGGAATACAAGTAATCCTTGGCCTTCCTCAGGACCACAATGAAAATTTGCTACAGCGTAGTGAAAATTATAATACAACAAAATTGTGAATGAAAATACACAAGGTTGGAACGAATACAACCAAGTAACCTGATGCTCAGGTGTTAAGATCCTCTGTAGTATAGGATGCTGATGGCACCTGAAAAATAAGAATGGTTTTAAGAAGACAGAAAAATAGGACAGTTGCTTATATTATGTTTAACAATGCAAAACGTGGTGGCACAGTAACCATCTTTTTGCATATATCAAAAATACTCTGTGATTCAATGATATATTTCAAAAATTGTGCTTACCCGTATCTTACGAGGAATGGACCTCACCTCACCTGGCAACAGCTCAGGAATTGAGGCCCCGCTCTGCGGACAAGAGGGAAAGGCTTAACAATAATGAACAGAAAAAGAGCAATTACCCTACTCCGTATCATCATTACCCTCTGATTTATAAAAAACCTACAATGTGTGACTCTAAACAGAACTATAAGACAGCAGGAATATCAACTATGATACATAAGTATCTACATGTACCTAGATTATTAATAGCAAAGCCAAGAATCCAAGTATCTCGGTGTCAGAGTGTTATTTGAAAGAAGGGGACCAGAACTGCACTGTTAACACGTTCTGAACATGTTTCTCATTAATTCACGGAAGGGAGGTTGGGGTGGTTTCACCGAGTAACACTCCCTAACTTCAAGTTCTCGAATATCGTTCTATCATTAATTAAGAACATACCACAAAATGATCGTTATGTAATGGATACAAGCAGCATGGCCTGTCAGCTATATAACTAGGTAATTTTACCAGTGTTGTAATGCCGCGCATAGGAAACACTTAATCCAACAACACACTATGGCTTCTAGTCGAAGACTACATCACTCGCACGTTATTCCAAATGACCCACTGTTTACCCGACCGTTTACTAAACAGAGAGAGCGGCATTTGTAATCCTGAATCCATCCTTCAGTTCCAAACTTGGCTTAATACAAGGAATAATTTCCTTAGGTTCACGGTAGAGTTCAACAAACATAGGTGACCATTTCTGGATCTCTCTATATTTTCTACACCCACAGGTTTAGAGAGTGAACTTTACAGAAAGCCCATGGCTAGCAACTCTCTCCTCTGCTATGACAGCCATCACCCTAAGTCCCTTCGGGACAGCCTACCGTATGGCCGGTTACGGAGGAATTGCTCCACTGTAGAGAAATATGATGACCACGCAAAATCTTTATCTAGACAACTACAAGCAAGAAAGTACCCTAAGAAATTGGTGCAGCGCTCTCTCAAACGAACAACTAATAATAATCGAGAGGCACTGCTGGATCCACCTATACCCAAACCACCGATGACTAGACTAACATTTGTTAACACCTTCAGTACACTGTCTAATGGGATCCAACGCAGCGTGCGCAAACATTGGCGCACACTGAATATTGGCAAAGAAAAGACCCCTAGCCATTATTCTCATTTAAGAGAAGTACTAATCTGCGTGACAAACTGGTTCACACAAGACCCAAAACACAAATACCTCGTGCAGTGGGGACTTTGTGGAACCTCCCAGCAGTTCAAGGACATTTTCCCTGCGGGTCCTGTGCTGTATGCCCTCAGACCCAACAGTCCAAAACAATTGACATAGGCACAAACAGACCTTGGGTGCAGAACAAATTCACCAACTGTAACAGCAAAAAATTGATTTATTTAATTATATGTCCTTGTAATTATCGGTATGTGGGCATGACGACTCGTAAAGTCAAATCTAGAATTTTGGAACACAAAAGCACAATCAGGTGTAAAAAACAAGCCACAAGACTGACGAAACACTTCATCGACGTCAAACACACTGCTGAAGAATTTACATGGACTGTGTTAGAGCAACCATTCATCCCCAGCCACATAACTGATGTGTCTAGGTTTCTGTTCAAGAAAGAACAGAGGTGGGTCTTTAAACTCCAGTCTGATAAGCTAGGGCTCAACGACGAGATACCCTGGACCTCTTTGTAACTATACTTGATCTTTGAATTGTGACCAAAACGGTTTTGTCTGGAAACCATTTTACATATACACTAACAGCGAGAAACGGTTCCCAACAATACCAGCAAGGGCAGTGCTGTTCCCCTTTCTTCTGACGTCACTCCGTATTAATTATATGCTTTAGTCATGCGGCTGAACTACATGTTCCATGTAGCTCATGCCTGCTTACAGTCTCTATATATATGAGGTTCCCTGTACACCATATGCCTCAAGTGACAGTATCAGCATTATAATATCCACTTGTTGCTATGTATTGGACTCAGCGTAAGATTCACGTTATGAATCGTGCGTCCTTTTCGCATTTCCATACATTTTTTCTGAAGAACTACATTTCCCATGAAATACAAACCTACAATTGGTTTCAGCAAACTGAAGGTTTTTCTTATATTCACTCAACAAGAGCTTACTCTGCACTAAGACTGTATATTTATTTACCACACATAAATCTCTTCAGTAAGAATTCGTTATAATTTCTTCCGCATTTTGGATTGACTCGAGATAAACATTATTGAACTACGCTTCCCATGATGCCCCCATTATTCAGTAGTTCAAAGAATACACACGTCATCATATCGCGCATTTTCTAGGCAAATGCGCTACAGCTGTGGAAGTGTGGCACATTTAAAGAAGGCACGTCCCTGACGTCGGTACCTCCGTTTCCAGCTCAGAAGTAGCCTGGGGTACCGACGGACAGGTTGGTATCACTCGTCAGTCTTATAGTCATTTGATGCACGTAAGCCTTTAAGTTTAAATGTAACCCTTTAAGTTTACATTTATTGATGTATGACGGAGGGTTTAAACTTACATTCCAGCCCGTACATGCACTGAAATGGGGTCTAATCAGAGAGCGTGGATCGGTATTACAAATGCTGCTTTCTCTGTTCAGTTAATGGTCATACAAACAGCGTGTCATTTAGAATAACGTGTGAGTGATGTCGTCTTCGATTAAAAGCCATAACGATATTCGGGATTGAGTGTTCCTTTTGTGCGATATAACAACACTGGTAAAACAACTTAGTTATATAAAAGATACGCCATGCTGCTTGCACACATTGCATCACGATCATTTTGCAGCATGTTTTTAACTAATGACAGAGCGATATTCGAGAACTCGAAATTAGGGAGTGTCAACTTAGATTCCAGCCCGTACATGTACTGAAATGGGGTCTAAACAGAGAGCGTGAACCTGTATTACAAATGCCGCTCTCTCTGTTCAGTAAACGGTCGGGTAAACAGCGGGTCATTTGGAATAACGTGCGAGTGATGTAGTCTTCGACTAGAAGCCATAGTGTGTTGTTGGATTAAGTGTTTCCTATGCGCGACATTACAACACTGGTAAAATTACCTAGTTATATAGCTGACAGGCCATGCTGCTTGTATCCATTACATCACGATCATTTTGTGGTATGTTCTTAACTAATGATAGAACGATATTCGAGAACTTGAAGTTAGGGAGTGTTACTCGGTGAAACCACCCCAACCTCCCTTCTGTGAATTAATGAGAAACATGTTCAGAACGTGTTAACAGTGCAGTTCTGGTCCCCTTTTTTCAAATAACACTCTGACACCGAGATACTTGGATTCTTGGCTTTGCTATTAATAATCTAGGTACATGTAGATACTTATGTATCATAGTTGATATTCCTGCTGTCTTATAGTTCTGTTTAGAGTCACACATTGTAAGTTTTTTATAAATCAGAGGGTAATGATGATACGAAGTAGGGTAATTGCTCTTTTTCTGTTCATTATTGGTAAGCCTTTCCCTCTTGTCCGCAGAGCGGGGCCTCAATTCCTGAGCTGTTGCCAGGTGAGGTGAGGTCCATTCCTCGTAAGATACGGGTAAGCACAATTTTTGAAATATATCATTGAATCACAGAGTATTTTTGATATACGCAAAAAGATGGTTACTGTGCCACCACGTTTTGCATTGTTAAACATAATATAAGCAACTGTCCTATTTTTCTGTCTTCTTAAAACGATTCTTATTTTTCAGGTGCCATCAGCATCCTATACTACAGAGGTTCTTAACACCTGAGCATCAGGTTACTTGGTTGTATTTGTTCCAACCTTGTGTATTTTCATTCACAATTTTGTTGTATTATAATTTTCACTACGCAGTAGCAAATTTTCATTGTGGTCCTGAGGAAGGCCAAGGATTACTTATATTCCTAGAGGCTGAAACATGTAGACCCAGTTACATCTAAGCAGTTATTTTGTTAAAACTGCTTTTGCACTGTTTTTAATTTTGATGACAGAAGATACTTATTAAATCATTTTCTTCTGCCACCCAATTTTATCATCACTTTTCACTCCCATGCACTGTGTCCATCAATCTCTCACATATAATATACATTCACATCTGTAGGATCTGAAAGGGCTCCTTACATTTTTCACACTGTATTAAAAACATCCGTGAGCTCCCCTCTCTTAGAGAAAGGGTTGTAGCCCTTGGTTACACCACAGTGCAACCAGGAGGAGATCCCGGATGATGAAGCATGTCACTTCGGTGAGTGATGGGAATCCGTCCTTTTTAAGGATTTTTCTCCTTTTCTAAGGATTTTCCTTTTTTAAGTTAGTGTCCTCTAAGAATAGGAACACAGGGGCATATTACCAAGGGCAGTATCGCCACTTTAGCGGCACATTTTGCCGATAAAGCGGCGATATTTTTATCACCCTATTAGCAAGCTGTCGCTAACAGCTGTTAGCGACAGCTTAATGGCGATAGCGGCCGTTTTGTTGCCGCTTTGCATGTCAGCGATAATTATCGCTAATGACATGCAAAGTAGGCGTTCCCAACTAAAAAGCGACTGCAAACAGTCGCAAACACAACTTCCCCTATTAGCAATGCCCGCTGAAGCGATAAAAAAGTCGCGCTAACCGCGATTATCGCTGGAATTTAACACCTGATAAAAACTTGACTTAACCATCTTGTCAATGGGAGGTGGATTGTAAGGTTAAGTCCTCACCTGCCTTTTAGCAAGCTTTTCATTACCGCAGTGAATTTATCGCTGGATTTCTCGCGCTATTGCTGGGTTTCGCCGCTATCGCTGGATTTTTTATCGCCTTGGAGATAAGCGTTGATAATAACGCGTTATCTCCGCGATGAAATCCAGCGATAGTCGGCGATAAAAAAAACAGCGCTGAGCGCGCTTTGCGATAATTATCGCAAATCCTTGGTAATATGCCCCACAGTTCTTTAGGTCTTTGCTTACTGGATGGTCTGTTTAGACCCTCTACCCGTGGATGGTTCGTTTGTATTGTGAGTACCCTTACTGGCTGCCATGGACCGAGTGGTCACACACGCCCACTCAGGCAGACCCAACATCTCCAAATGAGACCTTCTCTCCACCTTAGCCCAAGGGGAGCTTTCCAAATCGTTGCCTAGCAGACAGTCAACAGGCATGGCTGGCCTCACAGCTACTTGAAAGGTACCTGAGACCCCCCCACTCAAAGGGAACCTGGGTCACCTTACAGTGGCTCTCTGAGTTGTCAGCGGCAACTACAGGGTAAAATGCATGGGGGATCACCTGCTCTTCAGACACCAGCCGACAACTGACAGCTGTCACACTGGCTCCGGTGTCTCTCAGAGCCTCCACCCTATGGCCATTGATGGTCACCAACTGCCTGTATTTCTTAGTGTTATCAGGCAGCTGGATCCTAGGGACCATCTCACTGTCTCCTAAAGAGACCAGGGACATCTCTGCGGGACCCCACCCACCTTGGGCACCCAACTCCTCCCCCAGGGCTACACTAGCCATCTGCCGGGGTGGTGCACCAGTGGGTGCTGCATTCGCTTTCATGGGACACTTAGGATCATAGAAGCAGTGGTCCACTTGACCACACACATAACATGTCCTGGGCCCCTTTTGAACAGGCTTATCTGTCGGGGCCCCTGACTTCTTCTCAGGGGGAGGCTGGGAACCTTTCCCTTGGTTCCCTTGGGGATTACTTTGGGGCCCTTTCTGGAACTCCGTCTGTTTACCCTTGTCCCCCCCACTCTTCTGCTGGGGACCCTGCCCACCTTTGGTGAAGTCTCCCACATGACCCTTGTGGACCCGGGTACTAACCCAGCGGTCTGCCTCCTCAGCAAGCTTCCTAGGGTTAGTCTGCTTGCTATCAATCAGGTGCTGGCGTAGCTCTGGAAAACAATTACTGGACAAGTGCTCCCAGGCAATCAAATCATAGAGCACTTCAAAATCATTCACTTTGCTACCCTTCACCCAACCATCCAATGCCCTGCAAAAAAAAGACACATATTCCACCCAAGTACTTGACTCCAGTATCTTACAATTTCTAAACCTTTGTCTATAAAGCTCTGGGGTCAACCCATACCTGGTCATTAAGGCTTCCTTTATGCGGGCATAGGAATTCTGGTCCTCAGAGGGCAAGTCTAACAAGGTATCCCGCCCCTCACTGACAAAGCGCCCCCACAACCCCGCTCCCCAATCCTTCTCAGGGACCCGGTGGGAGGACATGGCCACTTCATAGGCCTTAAACCATTGACCAATATCTTCATGCCTGTGGAACTCCTTAATTACATCTTTGGGGATATAGACTCTTGTTTCTACAGGCACTGAGGGTACGCTGCCACCAGAGGGAGTAATCTCTAAGCTCTTCGCTTTCAGCTCCAACTCCCTCAACATTCTTTCATGCTCTAAATGCATTCTCTTTTCTTCCAAGGCCAACTTCTTATTCTCTAATTTCATCTGACCACCCATTTGAGCTTGGCTAGCTCCATCTTATGCATCATATCCCTCTCCCTGTCCTCCAGCTCTTCTGGAGACAGGCCCTTTGAAGAAACACTGCTGCCTGCCCTGGAAGGTACTTTCTCCCCGGTCAGGCCCAATGGCCCATCTAGCTGCCCATCTGTATTCTCTGCTTCCTCCCTAGGATATTCAGGATGCTCAGGAGTATTTCTAGCTTCCAACCAGGCCTTCAGCGCCTTTTGGAACTCCTCCTTCTTGGAGATGCCTTTCACAGAGATTTTAAATCTTTTACAGAGGGTTTTAAGCTGTGGCACAGTGTAGGTATCAACCCTCTCTTCTTCAAATTGTAGATCCATAGATGCATTGGATGCTGCTTTGCTCATAGTAACACGGATTGGCAGTTTTTAGCAAAAATAGAAGTCCCAAGGAAAAAAATTCTACCAAAATGTATGTGGTCGCGTTATGTCTGCACTCACTAGTAGTGTACACCAATCACTGTATATGAGTCACAAATGCAAGTCCAAATGCCACCGCTGCCACCAATGTTAGAAATGGGGGTCTCTAGTTGGCAGAGGTAGGTACCTTTGACCAAGTAGGGGCCCTTGCTTCTAGTCAGGGTAAGGGGGCTACATTCCTAAAATAACCCCTACTCACCCCCTTGGTAGCTTGGCACGAGCAGGCAGGCTTATCTCAGAGGCAGTGTGTAAAGCATTTGTGAACACATACAGTAATACAGTGAAAACACTACAAATGGACACCACACCAGTTTAGAAAAATAAGTCATCTTTATCTAGACTTAACACAAGACCAAACAACAAAAATCCACAATACAGTATTCAAAAATATGACTTTCAGATGGTAGAAATAGCTTAGTTCAATGTAGATGGTAAATGCGACACTTTACTCTCAAAGTACCTTGGATGCGTAACGCAACATAAACAAAAGGGTCGCAGGGAAGGCAATGCGTCAGTTCCTTGCTTCGGGGGAGGCGGCGCACCCCTTCCTTACTGCAGCGCAGGGGAGGCGATGCGTCTGTTCCTTACCGGAGAGGAGGCGAAGCGTCTGTTTCTTACTGCGATCCGGTGCGATGCGACAAGACGGCGCCTCGATGCGATGCGATGATCCGGTGCGATGCGACAAAATGGCGTCTTTGATGCGATGCGACAACTTGGATGCAATGCGTGCACGCCCGGCGGCCGTGCGGCGAACTCGATGGTTTCTTGAGCCGCGACAGGCCCCTGCGATGCGCTTCTCTGTTGATGCGACGGCAACATCTGCGGCGGCGACACGCTTCTTCGGCAATGCAACGGCAACAGCTGCGGCGGCGACACGCTTCTTCCTTGTTGCGTCGCGCTTCCAGCTCCCAGCGACACGCAGTCTCTAGAGGGCCCAAAACAACAGCAGGCACCTCTCTGCAGGTAGAATTCCCAGCAAGGAAATTCAGGGGGACCTGTGGGTGAAGTCTTTGTGTCCCTGAGACTTCAGAACAGGAGGCAAGCTCAGCTTCAAGCCCTTGGAGATCTTCCTCAAGATGATTAAAGTACACACAAAGTTCCTTTTCTCCTTTCCTTGGCAATAAGTAACCACTGCAGGCCAACCCCAAACAATCACCAGTGCAGGGGCAGTCTCCTCCTTCAGCTTCCTTGGTTTCTCTCCATGGCACAGGTTCGTCTTGATTCCCAGAAGTGATCTAAAGTTCTGGGGTCTGGGCCCCAATATTTATACTCCAAAATCCTTTGTTCTCTGAAGGCAGAGAGTGTCTGTACCTAGCCCAAACCAGTTCTGTCCTCCCTGGTGCAGCTTCCTGGCAGGGGGTGGAGACAGCATTGTTGAAAGCAGACCTGGCCCAGGAAGCTGAAAAGAAATCTCCTCCCCCTACTCTCTATTCAATGTAGGCTCAGGCATGTGAAAGGAAATCTCCTCCCCCTACTCTCTATTCAACCCAGGTCCTATTCAGCCCAGCCCTGACTCATCAGACTGCTGGAGCCAAAGCCCTCTCCAGCCCCCTGTCACTCACAAACCAGACATGGAATACACAAACCTAGCAGAGGCATACTGGATGGTTAGGCAAGAAAATACCTACTTTCTAAAAGTGGTATTTTCAAACGCAGAATGTAATAATCACCCACACTAAAAGATGTATTTTAACATTCTGAGTTCAGGCATACTAAACTTTATTTTCCTATCTTGTTCCTTGGGTCAGTTATGTTTATAAGATGTTATAATCAAACTGCCCATTCTGGCCTATGGGAACAGATAGCCTTGCAATAGTGAAAAACGAAATTGGCAGTATTTCACTATCAGGACATGCCACACACACCAGGGCATGTCCTACCTTTCACATACAATGCACCCTGCCCATAGGGTTACCTTGGGCCTACCTTAGGGGTGACTAACATGTAGAAAAGGGAAGGTTTAGGGACTGGCAAGTGGGTGCACTTGCCAAGTCGACATGGCAGTCCCAGACTGCACACAGGCTCTGCAATGGCAGGCCTCAGCCATATTTTACAAGCTGCTTCTGTGGGTGGCACAATCAGTGCTGCAAGCCCACCAGCAGCATTTGATTTACAGGCCCTGGGCACTCATGGTGCACTGTACTAGGGTCTGACAAGTAAATCAAATAAGCCAATCATGGAGTCACTAATCCATTACAACAATTTACAATAGGGAGCACTTGCACTTGGCACTGAACAGCAGTGGCAAAGTGCCCAAAGCATCTAGACCAGCAAAAACATAGCAAAAACATTGGAGGCAACAGTGAAAAAATGGAAGGGAGACCCACGGCAATGGTCCCAGGTCTAACAAATGTATACTTCGAAAGCTACACAATGTCCTTCATGCATCAGTACTGGCCTCAAATACCCATTAGAAGACAGAGGTGTCTTGGATTTTAGTGCATATATCCACAACTTGGTGGGTTGTAGTTGAGGGCTCCCTTGCAATTTAGCTATTTATACATCTGCCCTACCATTAATGGAGGCACCCATGTCCAAAAATGATATTTGTAAACCATCAACGTTGATGTTATGCTCTTGCTTCCTGAGTTCATCTTTATTAGCATCATCATCATCCAAAAGGAGATATTCTCCCCTGACAAAGCCTATGTGATTGTCTTGACTCACTAAAGAGAGATTTATTCTTCAGATGAAATATTCATAATATTCGCTTCTCAGGCACTGTGTCAGGACTGGGGTGCATGTCTAGTTTGCCTGGTGTCCTGTGTGATTCTCTTTGTTAGAATGAATGGGTGGGATTTGCAGTGCTTAGAGAACCTCTTTACCTGTGCTTCAGAAATCAACAACTTTCCTACATTCAGGAAGGGGTGGGAGCACACTGCTTCACCTCCCAGCACAGTTCGCCCCTTAGTATTATGGTAAATGCAGTTCATGTTACATGCTTACTTGAATATTTCTTGGAGTATTCCACCAAAGTTGGTGCAGGTTAGTGCTGTAAATCTCTAGACACGTGTTTCTGGATATCATCCGTCATCAGTAGAGATAAAAACGAATTTAATCTGGGGTTGCTGAGCAGGCTGCCACAATCCTTTCAGGTCTCAGTACCTCTCACAGGCGCACAGGTGCATCTCCACAAGCTCGTCAGCTCAATGGCTCATGGGAGCCTTTTCAAACAGGAAGGGGTGGGAGCACACTGCTTCACCTCCCAGCACAGTTCGCCCCTTAGCATTATGGTAAATGCAGTTCATGTTACATGCTTCCTTGAATATTTCCTGGAGTATGCTTCTGTGGGTGGCACAATCAGTGCTGCAAGCCCACCAGCAGCATTTGATTTACAGGCCCTGAGCACTCATGGTGCACTGTACTAGGGTCTGACAAGTAAATCAAATAAGCCAATCATGGAGTCACTAATCCATTACAACAATTTACAATAGGGAGCACTTGCACTTTGGCACTGAACAGCAGTGGCAAAGTGGCCAAAGCATCTAGACCAGCAAAAACATAGCAAAAACATTGGAGGCAACAGTCAAAAAATGGAAGGGAGACCCACGGCAATGGTCCCAGGTCTAACAAATATATACTTCAAAAGCTACACAATGTCCTTCATGCATCAGTACTGGCCTCAAATACCCATTAGAAGACAGAGGTGTCTTGGATTTTAGTGCATATATCCACAACTTGGTGGGTTGTAGTTGAGGGCTCCCTTGCAATTTAGCTATTTATACATCTGCCCTACCATTAATGGAGGCACCCATGTCCAAAAATGATATTTGTAAACCATCAACGTTGATGTTATGCTCTTGCTTCCTGAGTTCATCTTTATTAGCATCATCATCATCCAAAAGGAGATATTCTCCCCCTGACAAAGCCTATGTGATTGTCTTGACTCACTAAAGAGAGATTTATTCTTTAGATGAAATATTCATAATATTCGCTTCTCAGGCACTGTGTCAGGACTGGGGTGCATGTCTAGTTTGCCTGGTGTCCTGTGTGATTCTCTTTGTTAGAATGAATGGGTGGGATTTGCAGTGCTTAGAGAACCTATTTACATGTGCTTCAGAAATCAACAGCTTTCCTACATTCATCGCACTTACCTTTGACCCTGAAGGTACATACCAGCTTGGGGGCAGCTGGAGCTACATCATGAATACAATGTTTGTTAGGGCACTAATGTCTTTTAGGTGTGGCATACTGTGCCAACCACAGCATCTTATTTTTTGAAATAATGGATAAAATCCACGTGGAATTTAGCAGGCCAAGAGACTCTCACCGTACCCAGAACCTCATCCACTTTACGAGGGTTCGCTCCCCCGATGGCCTGAGATTTCAATGCTTCCTCACAGTTGTACTTATCCATCTTAGAGTGCTTAGCATCTATTCTCATCAATGTGTTAATGAAGTCACTGGAGTAATGATGATTAGAATTAAATATGTAGTGCTATTAATCAACATTCTTCTTGGGCATGGAATACATCATGAGACCGTTTTTGTAAACAACATACGATAATGTGGCATCCTTCCCACACTCAAATATTCAGTTTTTATGCTAGAACCCATGTTTTCAACAGTGTAGATTAATGTTATTGTTCCTAGAGTGGTACATAAAACACACAAATGGTGATGGGAGGAATGATGGGTTGGGATGCTACCTGGAGTGATTGTCAGTGGTTAGACAAATTGCAAGCATTCTTCCCATCACCTTTTGTGTGTTTCATGTACTTCCCTGGGTGGCATCGGTATGCCCAGACATGGGTCTCGTGCTTACTTTGTCAATGGAACCAAGCTGTAACCAGCTGATGAGCCAATAACTAGGGTTATACCGGTCCTTGCTTGCTTGTGTTCCTGTTCAGGGAGGACCTGGCTTGGCAGTTCAGGCTGGACTGTTCCCATGAGGAGCAGGATCAAGACTGCTTTGCAAATGGCTGGGTACAAACTGAGGTGGCATGGTGTGCAACAGAATGATGGGTTGGGATGCTATCCCGAGCGATTACCATTGGTTACACAAATTGCAAGCACACATTTTGTGTGTTTTATGTACTGCCCTAAGTGGTATGCCCAGATGTGGGTCCTGTGCTCACTGTGTAACTGGAACCAAGCTGTACCCAGCTGGTGAGCCCATAACTAAGGTGAAATTGGTCCTGGGTTGCTAGTGCTACTGTTCATGTAGGACCTCAACTGTTCCAATTAGGAGCAGGGTCAAGACTGATTTGCATATGGCACGGTCCAAACTGAGGTTGCATGGTGAGCAAAAGAACGATGGGTTGTAGTGCTACCTTGAGCGATTTCTAGTAGCTAGACAAGTTGCAAGCATTCCTCCCATCAACTTTTGAGTGTTTTATGTCCCACCTTATGTGGCATGGGTATGCCCAGACATGGAACTCCTGCTCACTGTGTCACTGGAACCAAGCTGTACCCAGTTGATGAGCCCATAACTAGAGTGAAACCGGTCCAGGGTTGCTAGTATTCCGATTCAGGGAGGACCTTGTCTGGCAGCTCGGGCTGGACTGTTCTCATGAGATGCAGGATCAAGACTGATTTGCATATGGCTGGGTCCAAACTGAGGTGGCACGATGAGCAAAAGAACGAGGGGTTGTGATGCTACCCCAAGTGATTGCCAGTGGTTAGACAAATTGCAAGCATTCCTCCCATCACCCTTCATTGTTCCTAGGCTGTTGGAGGTTGTTGGAGTAAGTGAGATCAAAAGGCGGTGGAACAACCATGGTCAAAGACACAGATACAGCAAGAGGAGGAAAGTAGGTAGCAGCAGAAGGCTGGTTAGCAGTGCAGCAGCAGCCTTTCTCTGAAGCTTGGATGACTCCATGTCAGCTTCTACCACTTCTGACTGATTTCCATCAACCTGCTGTGCCAGGAAGTGAACAACACAAATCAGGAGACGCTGTGTAGCACCAGCAGAGGTGGACGCCTTGGCACGTGACATGACAGACTGTCTTGTAATCCTGGCATCCTCTCTGCGCATTTCAAAAACATGTGCACTCAATAATGTCAGGAACTCGACTGGGTAACTTGTTTTTTGGGTGACAATACAGGGGGAGAAGTGTTTTGGGTGCGGGAGGAAGGCTGCCAGTAAGAGCTCTTTGGAGCATTGGTGCACATACAGCAGCTTGCCCTCACAAGACGCAGGGGGTTTCTTATTTTTTTCACCACCCACGCTACAAATGCTTGCAGATCAGCACTTTTTATCCTTGCAATGCAGTGGACGGATTTCAACCTATTCCTGCATGATAAAGATTTCCAAAAAATGGCAGGGAATGACATACTCCAGAATTTTTTTCCAGGCAAGTATAACAAAAGATTAAGAACCTTTTTTTTTTAGAGTTTGTCACCATATTATATGCACATTATATCTTATGACACTTGTAATATGGCAGGGGGATATCTTCCACATCTTGACGAAGTACCTGATCTGCCAATCTCTAAATAAAACCAAACCACAGGTCTACTAAGGCCAAACCTAAAACAACTGAGAACATTTCAGAGGGCAGCAGCGCAGTCACTTTTTTGACCCTACACCACTCATGGATGAGAACGAATCAGCCCGAGTGTGAAAACTCAATGAAATTCAAATTTAACATGCCATCCTGATTATGTGAATAATGAGTACCTAAACTTGTTGAGAGCCCAATAACTAAGGGTAAATAGGTGCTGAAACATGTTGAGGTAACCACCTAAATAGTGTGCAAATTTCTAGCATTTGTTTTTAATTTTGTGAGGAGATTATTGGAGCTCATACTAAACACTGTAGATTCCATCCTTATGCAATTTTACCCCTTCCTATTGTTGAGATCCAAGAGGGTTGCTTCAGTAAAGAGATTTTTTCCTGTGATTAGATCTTACACTGGCATGTGTTTGTCAGAGAGGGAAATAAGTACACAAAAGAGACACCAGCACTTCACCGCAACAGGGTCTATTTGGGTAGAAGCCAGCTTATGGATCAGAATTGCCATCACTGCCTTTAAACCTTTGTAAAAAGTTACTTTTCACAGTTTGATCACCATCTAAGGCACAAGAGTAGGTCATCTGATATCAAGGCTCAGATTTATCAAAGGATTGAATTGCCCTTGTGTCATGAAAGGTGACACAAGGGCAATGCAATCCTTAAGAAAGATTTACCATGCCACCTTGTGTAGCCCTGCACAGCTTGGTAAATCAGAAGTAACGCAAGGTAGGGGAGGTTTGCTGCCTTGCGCTACTATGTGGTGACAAGGTGTTACCATGCATCCACCCATGCATTTTGCCATATTGCCAGATTTACTAAGACAAGTAAAGCTGTGAATGTGTCAAAACTGTACGCCTTCCCATCAGATCTGAAATGGGGAGTGTTAGAAATGGGGGTCTCTAGTTGACAGAGGTGGGTACCTTTGTCCAAGTAGGGACCCTTCTTCCTAGTCAGGGTAAGGGGGATACACTTCTAAAATAAACCCTGCTCACCCCCTTGGTAGCTTGGCAACGAGGAGTCAGGCTTATCTCAGAGGCAGTGGGCAAAGCATTTGCGAGCACATACAGTAATAGAATGAAAACCCTACAAATGGACACCTCACCAGTTTAGAAAAATAACTAAACTTTATCTAAACCAACAAGACCAGAAACGACAAAAATCCAACATACAATACTCTTAAAAATAGTTACTGTGCAAAATAACCTTTAAATTGCAGGAAAAACGTGAAAATACAGTTCCTCCGACTCAGTAGCTCCGTCCGGGGCTACCGCGATACTGAATACGCCAGAGTCTAACAATTGCAGCCAACCGCGTCGATGCAGGTTAGCAAAAGTGTCGACAGACTCGTAGACAGTACCTTTTGTTGTCGCGGCCGACACAATGGTACGAGCCAGTCCAGGGCAACCGTCGCGGTTGTGATGTGAGATGGAAGCGTTGCAGCGTGTGCTGTCCTCACGGCTCAGTGCAGGCCGCGGCTCGTTGACGGAGTCAGTGAGAACAAGGCTTGCATTGCACGGTGAGGCAGTGCTCGATGCAGTGCTGGCAGGTCACGATGCAGTGACGGAGCCAGTCAGTGTTCGAGTCGGGCAGCGATGCAGTCAGTGACGTCAGTGCAGCGTGTAGCGAAGCGTTGCGGAGTGCGATGCCCACAGGACGCGTTGCAAGCAGCAGCTCATTGACAGAGTCGGTGAGACCAGGGTTGCGTTGCGAAATGAGGCGGTGCCCTGTACGGTGCCTTCAGGATACGGAATCCTGCAACGGACTCGGTGACAGAGTCAGTTACCCTTTTCTTCTCCAGGCAACTGAAACCAGCAGTTTCAGAGACGGTGCACAGAATCTTGGTGAGGTCTTTGATGTTCCTGAGACCTTGTAAACAGAGGGAAAGCTCTATTCAAGCCCTTGGAGATCTTCCTCAAGCAGGGGACACAGCAAACAGCAAAGTCCTTTCTCCTTTCCTTGGCAGCAAGTAGCCACTGCAGGCCAACCCCAGACAGCAAACAGCACAGGGCAGTATTCCTCCTCAGCTTCTCCGGCTCTTCTCCTTGGCAAAGGTTCCTCTTGATTCCCAGAAGTCATCTATAAGTCTGGGGTCTGGGCCCATCTTTTTATACAGCAAAATCCTTTGTTCTCTGGTGGCAGAGAAGCCCTGTGCTTGTTCAAAACCGGTTCTGTCCTCTCTGGTGCAGCTTCCTGGCCGGAGGTAGAGACAGCATTGTAGCAGGCAGACCAGGCCCATTCAGGTGAAAGGAAATCTCCTCCCCCTAGTCTAAATGCAGCCCAGGTCTATTCAGCCCAGCCCTGACTCATCAGGCTCTCTGCAGCCACTGCTCCTCCCTATCTCCTGTCATCCAAAAGCCAGACATGCAATACACAAACCTAGCAGAGGCACATTGGATGGCTAAGCAAGAAAATACCTACTTTCTAAAAGTGGTATTTTCAAACACAGAATGTAAAAATCACCCTCACTAAAAGATGCATTTTAACATTCTGAGTTCAGGCATACTAAACATTATTTTCCCACCTTGTTCCCAGGGGTAGTTATGTTTATAAGATGTTATAAGCAAACTCCCCATTCTGTCCAATGGGAACAGGTAGCCTTGCCATAGTGAAAAACTAAATTGGCAGTAATTCACTATCAGGATATGTCACACACATCAGGGCATGTCCTACCTCTCACATACACTGCACCCTGCCCACAGAGGTACCTTGGGTCAACCTTAGGGGTTACTGACATATAAGAAAAGGGAAGGTTAAGGCCTGGCAAGTATGTGCACTTGCCAAGTCGACATGGCAGTACTAGACTGCACACAGGCTCTGCAATGGGTTACATTTACAGGCTCCTTATGTGGGTGGCACAATCAGTGCTGCAAGCCCACTAGCAGCATTTGATTTACAGGCCCCGGGCACACACAGTGCACTGTACTAGGGACTGACTAGTAAATAAAATCAGCCAATCATGGAAACACCAATCCTTAACAACAATTTACAAAGGCAGCACTTGCACTTTGGCACTGAACAGCAGTGGCAAAGTGCCCAAAGCATCTAGACCAGCAAAACGGAGTCCAACACACAGCAAAAACACAGGAGGCAAAGGCAAAAAATGCAGGGGAGACCCTCACCAATGGTGCCAGGTCTAACAAGGAGAAAACGCCTGTAAGGATCGTTTTTGTAGGAGAAGATCTGAAAAACAAAAACACTCCTGCCAGCAATGCAGGCACCCATGCATTATGGTGCAAGGGTGCCTGTGTTGGTGCTAGGCGGCACATAGTGCACCAGGACTGGGAGTAAGCAGGAATGTGCCATATCTTGGTAAATATGGCACATCACTGCCTTCTCCATTTGACGCAACACAGCAATTTGTCTTGCTGCATTACACTCCATCAAAATCTAATAAATCTGGCCCTAAATGTCACATGTTCCTTCATATTTAATAAGTCAAATATAATACATTAAAGCAGGCAATCAGTGCATAAAACCCCACCTCTAATTTCCTTACAATAGTCGAGTTATGATATCTCTAGTCACCTGTAATAATGAAAATGATGTAGCAGCTCAACTGTATTGACTTATTACTATTGAGCTGTGTTGTCTTATTGACTGCTGCCAGAGTCACAGCTAATGCTAAAGGCAGGTCTCGTACACCCAGAGGCGCAACTAGAGTGACATTTTGGGAGGGGCTAATAAAAATTTCGGGGGGGGGCTAATTCTTCCAGCAATCGGCAGAGTGAAGATGCAGGGGCTCCAAGAAGTAGTGAAAACACAACAAGGCCTCGTTAAAAAGTAAATGGTCTTTTAAAGACCTGTGAAGTACTCGGGTGCGGCTGTGTGTGTGCCCGGGAAGCTGTCTCAGCCCGGGCTGACACACACGACGGGGGGGGGGCTGAAGCCCTTTGAGCCCAATGGGCGTTGCGCGCCTGCGTACACCATTATGGCTGCAGTTTAAACACAGAAAGCCAGAGTCGGCTTTTCCTTCTTATGATCTCTATTTCTAAGAACAGCGATCAGCAGAAAAGAGATATATTCATGTTAGGTTGTCTATTTTTTCGACACTACAGTTCAATACAGAAAAGATAGAAAATATCTGTTACTACTCATTCTGAACTACGGCCTTTTTCTATACGATTTACATTAAACTGTTACTAATATGTTTTTGTAGCAAATTACTATCCATTTTTGGTGTGTTTAGTTTTACAAGTGTTCTTACAAGTGTGACTGGGGCACACAACAATAGTCTGTGTGTGCTCAAACACGTGCGGTTACATTTCCTAAGAGTATCTTGTGCCTGCAAACTCTCAGATTGTCCTTGCACATCTCACAGTGCTAGTGCATGCCTCCTCCTCATGCTGACGCATACACCATCTTTCCATTCTGAGCACTCAAGTGTTTGCCACGAAAGACGCTGCTGCACAAGAATGACAACTGTTATCATAATTTTGTGTGCCTTATAATCTCATCAGAAATGTTCACCAACGGAAGGTAAAAAGTGAAAAATATAATTCCCAGGAGATTCTTTATTTTGAATGGTGTAAGGGCGTACAAAGTCTTCATGATGCAGATTCATGCTATATTTCTTGTTACTTTACTGATGCTTATGCAGCATAATCTTCATCAACATAGACCATAATCAGCTGTTGTGTCAGGCACTTTGCAAACAATGCTCTACACATGGGAAAAATAAAATTTACATGTGGGGCAAGATTTAATAAATTCTCACGCAACGCAGCAGCCAAAAATGATGCGCTGCATTGCATGAGAAGGAGAGTACAGAAGAGCTCCATATCGACAGAGATATGCTCTCTACTCTCCTCTCCCTAGCGCCTTGCAGAATTTTGCTGCTGAGCGCCACGCACACCCACCTTTGCGCCATAGCGCAAGGGTATGTGCGTGAGTCTAGCATAGGTTTTGTACTGGAAGGTTTCCCTTCCAGTACAATATACTGTGCCTAGACAACTTTTACTACATTTACTACTTTGATTGTGTGCTTCACAGTGCAGCACACATGCAAAGTCGGAAATGAAAGCAGAAATGGCATTACTCCTAGTCTTACTCCCTCGCCTTCCGTCTTAACACGTGAGGCTCTCTGCCTCCCCCCAGACCCAGCCTATAAAAAACACCGCCGGCCCCCACCGCCTCCTGTACATAAACAGGCTGAGCTAGAACTCAGTTGGACCGCATTGGGAGGGCGGGAGGGACCTAGAAGGAAGGCGAGGGAGTAGGACTGTGAGTAATGCCATTATCAGTAAGTAATGGATGCATTACCTCCCGTCCCTCAATCGCCTTCCTTCTTAACACGCAAGGACACAGCAAGCAAAAACAGACAGACAACTGAGTGAAAAAAAAAAACAATTTAATAACGTGCCCCAATCACAATACAAAAACCCCCCTACACCTTCATAGAGGACAAGACCCTGTGGCCCAGGACATTATCCAAACGTTCCAGACCAGCAATCTGATAGTTGCGGACAAAAGTGGAAGGGGAAGACCAGGTCGCAGCCCTACAAATCTCCACCACGAGGTACCCTGCAATTCAGCTGCCGTAGCCACCATACTGCGTGTAGAACAGCCCTGTACACCCACAGGAGGATCCACCCCTTTCACCCTGTAAGCCAAAAGGACCGTAGACTGAATCCAACGACTCAATGTAGCCGTGGACGGCTTCTCACCTTTCTTCGCAAGATCAAAGTGTTCACAAACAGAGCGTCTCCCTTCCGGAAGGATTCCAACAAAGTCCGCCGTACATCCAAACAGTGCAAACGACAGTCCTCATCCGATGAAGGATCAGGAAAAAAACTCAGACAAAATCACTTCCTGACTGAGATGAAAAGCTGAATTAACCTTAGGGAAAAAGGACAGCACCGGCACCAGCACCACCTGGTCCAAAAAGATCTTGCAGAAAGGAAACTTACAGGACAAAGCCAGAATCTAGTCCAACCGTACATTGTGGGGCAAGGGGTCATCCCCCTCCAATAAGTACAGTTTCTGGAGAAAACAAGGGACCTGAACCTTGTCCACCTCACGCCATTCCCTCATCACCATCTCCTTAACCGGGCCCTGAAAAGGCATGCCCAACCGGGAGGGCTTCACGTACTGCGGGAAAGAGTCCCACCGTCCTCTCCCAGCTGGAACGGAGGAAACCCTAAATTGTCCCGCACATGAGCCAAAATGTCCCACATCTCCTCCCTGGAGACATACTTTCCCCCAGAGGAGGTAGAAGGCCCCTCTGCATCTGAAGGGGACAACTCAGCACCGGGATCCACCGTCCGAGGCCGGGATGGACCAACCGGTAAAGGACGAGGCTGCAGGGCTTTGGCTACAGCTGCCTCTATCATGCCCTGAACCTCCTCCCTGGACATGAGAGGCACGTCACCCACATCATGGCCTTGGACTCTAGGCCTCTTCAGGTCACCAGAGACCCATCCGATGAGGAAGAGGAAGAAGAAACCATGGTGTTCCTCTTAAACAGTCTCTTGCGACCTATGGCAGCAGACTAAAATCCCTCAACACAGAAACCTAGATATAGGCCTAGAGAAAACCTGCCGCAAACCAATGAGGCCACGCTAGAAAAATCCCCTCCAATCAAACAATATGCTAATTAGTGAGAAAAATAATAAAATAACGGGCTCCAACCCGTCCTACCAGGTCTCCAGGACGCTCCTGCACCAGGTGAGCTGGCCGCACCGCGACCCGGAACAACAGTCTCAACCGCACGAGGACGGCCGGACTCCGTCACGGCGTCCACAAGCAAGTGTCCCGCCCCTCGGAAACAAGGAGACTCTGGAGGACACTGCGCTGCCAGAAGGACGCTGCCCGCAGCACCGCAGAGGCAGAGAACAGGACCGAAGACTCCCCGGCACCACCACAGAGAGGAAGACCAAAGGTAAGTCTCATCCTTGGGAGACAAAAAAAAACAGGAGGCGTGGGGGTGGGCGGCATTTTTTATAGGCTGGGGAGGGTCTGGGGGGAGGCGGAGGGCCTCGTGTGTTAAGAAGGAAGGCAAAGGAGGGACGGTCTGTAATGAAAATATTTCTCCTTTTAACGGCTGCTTTCAAGGGATGTTTATTTTTGACGCAAACCCCTGTCACAAATTTTTGGCAGATAGGGTTTTGCATCAAAAAGCATGGGTGGTTGCATGGGTTCGCCCATGTACCACCCTTGTAATGCCAATTCGATGCCAAGTAACGAAAAGTAGCACTATGCACTGCTTTGCTTTGCTTTTAGGCAACTTTCCAGCACAAAGCAAGTTTCACACTGGAAAGCAGATAACAAAAAAATATTTTATGCTGGTTTGCGTCACTTTAGTGACATAAACAGAGTGCAAAATGTTTGCAAATCAGACTCACATTGTCTAAGGTGTTATAAATCCTATCACTGAGATGTGGTGCAATTAGTGCTCATAACGCATCTCAAGTAGATGACTTTCCAGGTTCCACAAACACCACAAAATATGGTATCCACTCCATGCAATGATTCAAAGAACCAGTCCTTATACCAGTAGTTACACCATTTCACTGTGCCAATTAGACACTGAGGGTCAGATTTACTAACATTTGACGCAATGCAAAGCAGCAAAATAACTTGCTGCTCTGCACCAAATGGAGAGACCAGAAATTCACCAAAGATACGACGCATTCCTACTCTCTCTCTGCGCTGGCGCACTATGTGCAGCCTTGCACCAATTACGGCACCCTTGCGCCATGGTGCAAGGGTGCCTGCATTACAGGCAGGATTGTTTTTGTGCAGTAAGGGAGCCCCTCCTGCACAAAAACAATCCTCGTAGGCATTTTTCTCTTTCTAGAATGCAGCACATGTAGAAAGAGAAAATAACGAGGAGAAACAAACATATTTCTCCTTGTTACGCCTCTGTTTGGATGGTGTAGCATTTTGACACATTACGAGGTTCACTACCCTTAGTAAATGTGGGAATGCGTCAAAATCCATAGGTGGATGCGTGGGAATGCCCACACTCCACCTACAGAATGCCTTCCCAATGCAGAGTAACACAAGGCAGCAATTTGCGCTGCCTTGAGTTATTCTAGATTTACTAAGCAATGCAGAGCCATGCAAGGTGGCTTTGTGTGGCTTAGTAAATATGACTTAAGCCTTTCTTTGCGTCACCTTGTATGATGCAATGGCAACACAAGAGTTTAGTCAATCTGGGCTTGGGAGAGCAAATGCTACTAATTACCTCCCATGCCGCAATCCAGCCTTCTAGATTCCATGTCACTCTGTTCTGCCAGTGTGTAGCTACCAATGATGCAACAGGAGCAGTGGCACTGAGGCCCAGGACAGTGAGAGACATCTGCGCCCCAATTGGGGATGTTTTTTGTGCACACCAGTTGGCCAAGGGACCGTCCCTTTCCTTGCATTAGGGCCCATATCACCCTTATTACGCCACTATGTTCACCCATTAAACAAGATACAATACTGCCCTGCTTACAGTCCATCCCACTCATAAGATTCATCTAATCCACAAAAATATTCGTAGAGTGTGGGAGGTTTCATACTTCACTCTATATGTTTCAACTCACCTGCTGTAGTCCTTGGCATTTATGTT
Organism: Calotriton arnoldi; assembly: GCA_963921515.1. Taxonomy (NCBI): domain Eukaryota; kingdom Metazoa; phylum Chordata; class Amphibia; order Caudata; family Salamandridae; genus Calotriton; species Calotriton arnoldi. Next base: position 374,775 of record CAWUFW010005114.1, read on the forward strand.
AAATATAGCCTATGCCTCCTGAAAAAAAGTAATGCCTCCCTTCTTGCCAAAGAAATGTAACGCTGTCAAACGCCAATGACGGTCTTGTATGTCCTTCAGATGATTAAATAAATGCTCACGCAGCCTTCGGATTGGCTGCTGCTTCTACAAGAACGTGCTTGTTGGCAGAACATGTGAAATGGGGTAATATGAAGTGCATCAGAGCAGAGCGAACAGTGGATGGTGGAAATCTGTCTATTCTACTCCGGGTAGAGTGTGAAATGACAGTCGCTGCCTCTCAACAATTCTCTTCTGTCTCCGGACGCAGCCGGTCACGCAGGGGCGCCAAGCGTGCAGCAGGTAAAATGATTCGGACGGGAATTCTGATTTCAGATATTTTATATACTAATGTGAACTCGAATGAAAAGCTGTTTTCGTTTGCACAAATGGAGACAGACGGGAGAGACTGACGGATGCAAAGATAGAGGGGGGCGGTGGCATACAGGCCCCAGCAGCTCCTCAGGGGCCCTCCAGTCCTTCACGGGGGCCCAATCAGGCCAATGAATGTCTGTGACATTATTGTAATTGTAATTGCATTTATATAGCAATCACTACCCCTTATGAGGCATCAAAGCACTTTTTAGCGAGTACAGCACTCCAGAATCCAAAAAGGATTAGTGGTAAATTAGTATAGGGAGATATGAAATGAATTTGAGCGGTGGACATGTGAGTTTGTTATTTGGATTGAAAAAGGATAGTGGAGGGATAGAAGAGGGAGGAGTTTGCATTTATAAAGCTCTTGCTACCCCTGATGAGAGGTTGTAGCGCTTTTCGGCGGGTAGCATGCTACTCTGGACCCGAAACAGGATTAGTGGGGAATTAGTATAGGGAAATATGAAATTAATTTGAGAAGTGGACATGTGAGTCTGTTACTTGCCTTAAAAAGGATAGTGGAGGAATAGAAGAGGGAAGGGTCTAGAAAGTGTTTTTGGGTGATCATAGCAGTAGGAGGAGGTTTGGTATGAGTAAAGGGGAGGTGGACGGGGAAGAGTCAGAGGGAAGGGTTTAGAAAGGCTTGTTTGTGAGATCTGAATATTAAAAGTGGTTTGAGATGATGCAAGGAGGGGTAGAGGAGGGAAGAGTCTAGAAAGGGCTATTTTGGGGATCATAGTAGTGGAATGGGGTTTGGGACAAGTCAGAGAGTGGAGGTAGAGGATATATTGATATAGGGTGAGAAATAGGATAGTGCATTGGAGAGAGTAGTAGAATGAAGTTTGGGATGAGTCAGAGCGTGGAGGTTGGGGATATATTGAGATAAGTATAGAGTGAGATATAAGGTAGTGCATTGGAGTTTCTGACTTAGACGCAAAGTAATAAATGTAAAGATACATAAGTACATGGAAGGTATATATGTACAAGGAAAGTAACATATGTAGGTTGAAGTTATATTTAATAAACTCAGGCTTTCAAGTGCTGCTGTACTTAAAGCTAATTTATTTGTTTTTATAATGAATACATTTGTTTTGTAATTTAACAGTGAAACAATGGTAGATAAATAGTTATGATAAAAATTTACTTAACATAGAATAATATAACCCTAAGTAATATGTACATTTGTTAAGCAGAACTAACAAATATCTATATATTTATAAACAGAATTACTATACACATTTATACAAAGAAATACACATAAGTAGGTACACATATATAGTCTAAATAAATGCTTATATACACGGGGATATGCTGTATATTTATGTTTGAGTATGGTGGTTATGTGGGGAAGAGCCAACTCTTGAGTAGTATTCTGAAGATAAGATAGTTATCCGTGGATCTTATGTTTGGGGGTAAAGAGTTCCATAGTTTGGCTGCTTGAATAGAGAAGGATGTGCCGCCTATGTTTTTTTTCTTGTATGTGGAGATTTTGAGGAGAGGTGCCAATCTAGAGCTGAGGTTCCATTGTTGAATGTATTTGGTGATTTTATTCCTGATGAAGAGCGGTCCTGTTCCATGTATCGCTTTGTGGGTGATACAAAGCAGCTTGAACGTGGATCTTCTGGCAACTGGTAACCAATGTAGGACCTTCAAGGCAGGGGAGATGTGGGCTTGTGGCTTTATATGTAAGAGTAGTCTGGCAGTAGAGTTCTGAATCCATTGTAGTCTTTTCATAGTTGTTAACGATGATCTGTGATAGAGGCTATTGGTGTAATCGAGTCCAGACTAAACAAGAGAGATAGTAGCCTGGACCTTGTGTGGAAATCCTAGGTGGGGGAAGATGCGCTACAGAGTTTTTAAAGTAATGAAGCTTGATCATGTTAGTTTGTCCACTTGGGCATTCATTGATATCTTGGCATCCATGGAAATTCTGAGGATTCTTACTTCCTTAGATAGTTTAGGCAGTATTCTCAGATTGTCATGCCAGGTAGTGAGTCAGTAATAATTTATCCAATCACCACATGTGAGTATTTCTGTTTGGAAGCATTCAGTTTGAGATGGCTCCATGTCATCCACTGATCAACAGCTTTGAGGCAACTGAAAATGTGTGAGTTTTCAATGTCTTTGGGGCTTTCCAGTTTAAGGAGTATTCATCTGCATAGTATAAGAATGTGAGGTGAAATTCATTGATCCGTGCCGGTAATGACTTCATGTAGATGTTGAAAAGCATGGGCAAGATGATAGAGCCTTGGGGGACCCCTGCTTTTGTGGAGTACAGTTTGGATTAGAAAGAGGGAGTATGGATGACATTAGTTCTGTTTTGAAGTTAGGATGTGATCCAATTGAGAGCAGTTCCCTCTATGAAGGCTTCAGAGAGCCTTTGTAATAGAGTGTCATGGCCAGCCGTGTCAAAGGCACACATTAGTGGCGTTGGTACAACTTTCAGAGTGTGAGTGGGGGGTGGGCGGTGGGTTGGGGGGCCTGCCATCAATGTTACAGACACTGAAGTCATAGGGATTGCGAAAAGTGCAAGCATCACACAAAGAACAAGGGAAGCAAATGAGCCATGCCCATTCAGCAGGAGAATGGTAAGGATATGGTATGTAGCCAGTGGTGCATTCTGCAGTACACTGTCACACATATTGTGGTTGTGCACTGTCAGTTACAAACAGCAAATTTTTCTTCAAAATGGCCACTAGATTTGCAGAGCCATACAGATGTGCTGAGAAAACTATACAAAGCACAAACAACTTGTGGATTCAGCAAAGGATTTACAGTTTGGTGACTGAGGCACTCACAAATGGCTGCAACTATCACTATTACCTAAAGCTGTCAATTACTTTCATGTACCATCAGCCATCAGAATCCCCTATACTGGACAACACAAGGTTGTCTCACTATTGTCTGGAAATCGGATTTCAGTTAATAGTTATAATTTGCACATCACTGAGTAAAATGTTTGTTGCCACCACACTTTAAAATTACAAAAAATTGCTTCTTTGTGCTTTCTTATCTGCTGATAATATGTGTACAGTCCATTTACAGATATTTAAATTTTGTTGTGTTATAACAAAAACATAACATCCTGCAGACTTTCCTTTCACACTTTCTAGGCTCCACTAAGATTGTCACTGTTAGACCTGGCGCAATTGGCGTGGGTCTCCCTTCCCTTTTTTGATTTTGCCTCCTGTGTTTTTGCTGTGTGTTGGACTCCGTTTTGCTGGTCTAGATGCTTTGGGCACTTTGCCACTGCTGTTCAGTGCCAAAGTGCAAGTGCTCCCTTTGTAAATTGTTGTTATGGATTAGTGATTCCATGATTGGCATATTTGATTTACTTATCAGACCCTAGTATAGTGCACTGTGTGTGCCCAGGGCCTGTAAATCAAATGCTGCTAGTGGGCTGCAGCACTGATTGTGCCACCCACAGAAGCAGCCTGTAAAATGTAACTCTGGCCTGCCATTGCAGAGCCTGTGTGCAGTCTGGACTGCCATGTCGACTTGGCAAGTGCACACACTTGCCAGTCCCTAAACCTTCCCTTTTCTACATATTAGTCACCCCTAAGGTAGGCCCCAGGTACCCCTGTGGGCAGGGTGCATTGTTTATGAAAGGTAGGACATGCCCTGATGTGTGTGGCATGTCCTGATAGTGAAATACTGCCAATTTTGTTTTTCACTATTGCAAGGCAACCGGTTCCCATAGGACAGAATGGGGAGTTTGTTTAGAAAATCTTATAAACATAACTGGCCATGGGAACAAAGTAGGAAAATAAAGGTTAGTATGCCTGAACTCAGAATGTTAAAGTGCATCTTTTAGTGAGTGTCATTTTTACATTCTGTGTTTGAAAATACCACTTTTAGAAAGTAGGTATTTTCTTGTCTAACCATCCAGTGTGCCTCTGCTAGGTTTGTGTATTGCATGTCTGGCTTTTGGAGGACAGGGGCTGGAGAGGGGCAGCGGCTCCAGAAGTCTGATGAGTCAGGGCTGGGCTGAATAGACCTGGGATGCATTTAGAGTAGGGGGAGGAGATTTCCTTTCACCTGAATGGGCCTGGTCTGCCTTCAACAATGCTGTCTCCACCTCCTGCCAGGAAGCTGCACCAGTGAGGACAGAACTGGTTTTGTCTGGGTACAGACACTCTCTGCCTTCAGAGATCAAAGGATTTCAGTGTATAAAAAATGGGGCCCAGACCCCAGACTTTTAGATTACTTCTGGGAAATCAAGAGGAACCTTTGCCAAGGAGAAGAGCCGGATAAGTTGAGGAGGAATACTGCCCCTGTGCTGTTTGCCATCTGGGGTTGGCCTGCAGTGGCTGCTTGATGCCAAGGAAAGGAGAAAAAAGACTTTGCTGTTTGCTTTGTCACCTGCTTGAAGAAAAGATCTCCAAGGGCTTGAAACTGAGCTTGCCTCCTGTTCTGAAGTCTCAGGGACACAAAGACTTCACCACCAGCTCCCCTGAGTTTCCTTGCTGGGAATTCTAATCTGCAAAGAGGTGCCTGCTGCTGTTCTGGACCTCTAGAGACTGTTTTCCGCTGGGAGCTGGAAAAATCGACGCAACTTCGAACAAGCGAGATGCATGCGCTCCTGTTTCCGACGCATCGCCGAAGAAACCGTCGCAGCGCCTGCTGCGGCTCGAGAAAATGCTGCATCGAGTGCACCAATCTCCAACATCCGAGATCATCACACCGAGTTCGACGCAAGGCCTGCTGTGCAGCTGCACGAGTTCACGCATCGTCACCAGATTTTCGCATCGCATCACGGCACCAAGTCTGTCGCATCGTTGGGGGACGCAGTAAGAAACTGACGCATCACCTCCCCATGCAGTAAGAAACCGACGCATCACCTCCCCTGCGCTGCAGTAAGGAACTGACGCATCACCTCCCCCAAAGAAAGGAACCAATGCATCACCTTCCTTGAGTGTAAGGAACCAACGCATCACCTTCCTTGCGGCCCATTTTGTTTGATTGCGTGACGCATCCCAGGTACTTTGTGAGAAAAGTGTTGCATCTGCAATTTTGCTTGAACTGAACTATTTCTACCATCTGAAAGTTATATTTTTATTACTGTATTGTGGATTTTTGTTGTTTGGTCTTGTTTTGGTTTAGATAAAGATTACTTATTTTTCTAAACTGGTGTGGTGTCCATCTGTAGCGTTTTCACTGTATTACTGTATGTGTTCACAAATGCTTTACACACTGCCTCTGAGATAAGCCTGTCTGCTCGTGCCAAGCTACCAAGGGGGTGAGCAGGGGTTATTTTAGGAGGTATCCCCCTTACCCTGACTAGAAGCGAGGGTCCCTATTTGAACAAAGGTACCTACCGCTGTCAACTAGAGTCCCCCATTTCTAACAGTCACATATTCCTCTTCACAAAATCCTCTCACTTTGTAGTCAGAGAATGAAGCACCAGTATTCATATTAAACCAATTAGAAGCATTTTGTTAGGACAGGGCCTGAATATAGACCCCTGTTTTGAAATGCATAGCAAAAGTGACAAAATAAAGACAAACTTTAAAGGCATCTTTACTTAGTATTCACCTTCTGAACTCCAGCACGGTTATTTCTGGGGGTGCTGGAGCACCTCTACCTCTAACACCTATGTCTGACATATGGGGGACATAGGGACTCCTCATCACATTTTGCATGGGAGGCCCATCATTTAACGCCACGCCACTGTGAAGAGGATATTACAAAGAGACAACACTATGAGACAGAAAGAAATAAAGAGAAAAAATGGTGAGAGCGCCTGGAGAGACGTTACCAGAAGAAGGCATAGGATGGCATTTGTGAATGCTAAAACACTCTGAGTAAGGCTGTTATGGAATACAGAGTTTACAAGTTTGGAATCAAAAAGTCTACTACCTTAGGTTTATTGGTCATACTCATATTGAAGAAATGGGTGGGGAAAACACTAACATTATATTTGTTCCTTGATAGTGTTCTAATACATATTTCTTTGAGGTTTGGGGACACAAAGAGGGAATAAGCAAACATATTATAGAAGGAGAGGAAGAGAAGAGGGAGAGAGAAAGACACTGGCAGATCTACAACGGCTGAGAATTAGGGATTTATTTACTCTCACTTTTTATATGGTTCCAGGCATGCTAAAGTTATGTCATGTTACATAAGCGCTTTATGCCATGTGAGGTCACCCCAAAGATAACCCATCACTAGGGTATGTATGAGGGATACAGACCTGTCAACTCACACGGTGCCATAGTGTGACACACAATATCGTCCCCCTGCACACGGTCACCTGGTGAGGAGCGGATATCACATGGTGGCAGGAAAAACTAGCTGAACATCACTGTAAATAGTGGATTTCCAGCTCGTTTTCAGAGGCCTTGTACTGACGACGTCCATTAAGTGGTGTGCAAGGTTTTTTTTGTTTTTGGAGGAAGGGGCTTGTGGGCAGGGTGGGGGCAAATGCACCTTTGAAATACTTCTCGACACAAGGTCCTACCCCCACCAAGGCCATGCCCCCCCTCACAAGTTGAGATTTTTGTTCAAGTTTGCAGGCATGGGGATATGACTGGTCATACTCACCGAGAATGATGATGAATGCTTGCTGCCAGCATGGGACTATGTGTGCCTTGTAAGGGTGTGTTTCTCAGGTGTGCATGGGTTGAAAAAACCATGCACCCGTCTCCCACTCACTGATTTAGACATTGAAAGGCCAACTTGGCCTTTAACGATTGGATTAATCAGCCGTTGAATAGCCAGATCCCAGCTTAATTGTCCAGGAATCGCAAATCTAAATCCAACCCTTGGTACAACACTAAATTAGCTGAACTGCGCAAAATCTGTAAAAGGTTGGAAAGAATTTGGAGAAGGGAATTTGACCCGGCCTCTAAAGTTCGCTACCGGGCAGCTGTAAGAAGCTATCACAGGGCCATCCAAGCTGAGCGTGCAGCATTCTATGCTCAGCAAATCAGCGTGAGTCCCAACCCGGCGAAGAGTATCTTTTCGATAGTCTCCAGCCTTAAAACTCAGAAAGATGCCGTAGGTCCACTGATTATCTCTGATCAGCAGTGTGAAGAGCTCGCCACCTTCTTTGTTAGGAAGGTTGAAGACATCTATAAGTGCTTCCCTACGGACCAAGTTGGCCCGTTTGAGGTATCTTGCAACCATACCAACGTCACATTAGAGGCTTTTCCTCCGATCCCTCCGGATCAATTACTCGCCCTATGCTACAAAATTAAGTCAGGCTCTCCGGCCAATCCACTGAAACCTGACCAATTTCGGAAAATTCTACCTACTATCTTGCTTCCCTTAGGCCAGGTGATCAATAAGTCTCTCAATACAGGGGTCGTGCCTACTGCTTGGAAACAGGCCAGGGTGATACCGCTGCTTAAGAAACCTTCCTTAGATCCTAAAAAGACAGAAAACTTTCGCCCGATATCTCTGTTACCTTGGGCCGCAAAGATCATGGAGGCTTATATCAATTCCCTTCTCTCGGACTACCTGCACTCCAACAACAAATTAGATCCTTCCCAGAATGGCTTTCGCCCTGGCCACAGCACAGAGTCGGTGCTCCTGGCTGTGACAGAACATCTTTGGACATCTCTGGATGCAGGGCAGACGTCGGCACTGATCCTTTTGGATCTCAGTGCCCCGTTTGACACAGTGTCCCATGCCATTCTGCTGCGTCACCTGGAGGAGGCTGGAATTGTAGGTTCTGCCCTGAAGTGGCTCGCCTCATTCCTGGCCGACAGGAGGTTTCAGGTGATAGCCCCCCCTTCACCTCTGGCATCTTTCCCATCAAGCAAGGGGTGCCACAGGGCTCCTCCCTGAGCCCTCTGCTTTTCAACCTTTATGTACAACCCCTGGTTGTAGTAGCCAAGAGCAGAGGGATGACCATGGTCTCCTACGCCAACGACACACAGTTGGTGGTGGCCCTCTGAAGCGACTCTAAACAGGACGCTCTTAAGTTTCAGAGCGAACTCGCGGCGGTGGCTGAGTGGATGACTGCCAACTGTCTCCAACTAAATGCTAACAAGTCAGAGGTGTTGTTGGTGGGGAAAGACCATGGTCTGTGGAATGAGCTCTGGTGGCCCAAGAGCCTAGGCACAGCCCCCTCCCCCAAGCAGGCTGTGAAGAACTTAGGGGTTTGGATGGATACTTCCCTCAACTTCCAGACCCAAACTAAAAAGGTGGCTGGAACCTGTTTTGGGCTGCTGCGAGGACTCAAACCCATCCTGGGCTTCTTTGACGCCCCTACTAGGCAAATCATCATTCAGGTCTTGATTTTGTCAAGACTTGATTATGCTAGTTCACTGTATTTGGATGCAAACAAGACCGAAATACAGAGGCTACAGAGGGTACAGAATGCAGCCGCAAGATCTCTCCTCGGTCTGCGCAGAACCTGCTCTATGACAAACGCCATTAGCCGTCTTCACTGGCTGCCTGTGGCCAGGCGGATTGAGTTCAAGGCTCTCTGTATAGCCTTCAAATCCCTGAAATTTGCCTCTCCTGGTATTTTGGCCAACCTGCTTTTACCCTACGTTCCCCCCCCCAGCTCCGTTCCATGGGACAACACCGGGTGGTGGTTCCCCGAGTTAGGAGGGTTCGCGCTGGAGGTCGTTCTTTCCGGAACAGAGCGGCCATCCTTTGGAACACGCTGCCTGTCCACATTCGTGGGCTTAACAATTACCTTGAATTTAGGAAAGCCATAAAAACTTTTCTCTTTCCCATTCTGTAGTCCTTCCCGGGGGCCCCTTGCTGACCCTGTCTACCACAGGACGCCTCTTTGCTGGGCAGCTGTCGCGCTTTATAAGACTCACTAACATAACATAACATTTAGCCAGAGCAACATAGAGCCTGGAATGTAGCGGCATCATGTATGACCTTCCACCGACCACTATCTACACTGTGCATGCTACTAGGAACGTAGAAAAGGCCTTATATGTATGTATTGGTCCAGTGTCTTAGAATTTCTTGAGGAGAGTAACTAATCTGTCAACAAGGGACCAACTAGATGACAATGAAGTGGGACAGGATGGTAGACAGGCTATCCAGTGAGAAGATGTAATTTGGTGTGGGTCTGAGTGGCATGCATGATTGTTTTGGATATTTAAACATACACTCAACCAGACCTTGCACTCCAGCAGTACCCTCCACTACTTGCCTGCATTAAGGAGTATAGTTGTAAAAACATGGTCAAAAGTACCCTACACCTGAAATACCAGAGATTATTGTCACAGAGAGCCCGGTGGTATAAGACACAAAGCTCGAAGGAGTAGCCCAGGGAGTAGCCCCACAAAAATGCTAAAGCAAATCTCCCTTTGCCTCTACCCAGGACTTAGCTATTGTTCAAGTTATTCTGCTTTCACCAAGCCAACAATTTCCTTCTATGTTGTGTCATGGCAATAAAATCACAGTCTTTAGTGGTATGACTAAGGCAGTGCCACTAAAATTATGTGGCAGAGGAGGGCCAAATTATGCAGCTGTGTTGAATAAATTATGCGGCAAGTGAAGGCAAATTATGTGACGTAATACAGCACATTCTATGATAGCATTTTTCATTATTTTGACATTTTTACACTTGTTACTACTGCCTCTGCATTGGTTGCATCTCATTAGTACAGGTTCAACACCCAAATATAGCAATATGCAACAGACAGGTGACCAGTCAAGCTTTGGAAAGGGCCTCCCACTGCGGGGCAACACGTGTTGTTTGGTTTTTAGTAACTTTTGAACCATTTGAGCTGGAAACAAAATTATTTTGTGTTAGAATCTACAGATTATGCAGCCGATTGTGGATTATGTATCAAATTCAGCAAATCTGTCATCAAGCAAAAATGCTGCGGCCGCACAATCGCATAATTCCAGTGGCCCTGAACTAAGAGCAGATTTAGTGGAAGTATATTGAGGCAAAAAATAATTTTGTACCTCAAAAAACGTATATTTTCAAAAATTGTTTTTTTTTTTAAATTGGCACTACTTGAAGACCCAGTCCTAAGGTTGCCACTTTCCTTGCTCTATGGAAGAGCTGGCCATGCTTGAGAGATTCTTAGCCTGCTATGCTGCAGTAGATTGAGGTCCTGAAGACCTCAATGCTGAAGCAGAGCAAGAAGCAGCAAAACAATAATCGTCAATGAGTCGGAGAAATGCTTGAGAATGAATCATTAATGGGGAGCTGGAACTCTAATAGATGCCCCTGCAGGTAGAGACTTCCCTGTATGATGCCTTATCCATCTAAGGTAGTCTGAAGTTCATCTCCCTGAAGGCCCTTAATAGGCAATACCTCTGTTTCATGGCACAACCACCACATGATCCAAGATAATCAAGATATTGGTGAATACTCTGAGTGAGGATTTCAGTCTGAATGGTAGTGCCCAAACCTGAATTCAACTCTCAGGAACAAAAAAACTTAGAAACATCTGATGCGATCTTCTAATCGGAAATGGAAAGCAGCCCTGATTTTTATTGTTTGCAAGAACTCTCCTAAATGTATGCCTGTTAGGATTCTCTGACACGGGTTGTCTCGAGAAATGTTTTCTGATGATCTATAGGGCCAATATCAGTTCCTCCCAAATCTGATGAAAATGTAACCATCTCCTGTCAACCAGCAGTCCATAGAGTTTCAGAGACATTGTTAGGATGGCTGAGGATCTTGTAATACCCGGCAATTCATCTGTATAATGTGCTCATGCGGCACATCCTGTTATAGCAGAGCCAGCCCCCGAAGGGGGCCTCGAGGGCCGGCGCCATAACGGCCGCCAGAACTCACAAGGAACGGATCCGGTTTGCGCTGGTCAGCGCCGCCGGGAAATGCAGCGTGGCGAAAAGCGCCCGAGGCCCCCTCCTCCCCCCCCCAGAACAAAGGGAAGAAAGAAAGGGGGGGGGATATAAGGCGACGCTCCCCCTGGGAAGCTCACCTTTACATCAGGGAGCTGGGGGAGCGGCACCAACGGATTTTGAGTCGCTGCTAAATGGTGTAAGGAAGCCGCTTTTCCGCATCTACCGTCTTGCCGCTAGCGCGACCTAAGAACAGCGAGGAGTGACCATCAGAGGACGGCACGGCCCCCGCCGGGGCATGGAAGGTCGGGGCAGAATGGACGGAGGCCCGAGGTCGAGAGATGCAGGCATGACCCCCAGCTCCCCAGGCAGCGGTTGGAGAGGAAGAGGCTCTCGGCAGCCGGCGCCGACCGCAGTGGCAAGGTACGGGCTCAAGGAGCGAGGAGTGGCGGCGCTGCATGCCGGCCACCTTCTGCTAGAACTGTGTTAGATTTCAAACAACAGCAGAGCGTACCGCGATCAAGCGGGCCCGGCCCTTAGAATAATAGTCTTGCTCTGTCTTTCTTAGCACTAGAGTTACAGGCAAGGTATTTAAAGGACCCAATGTTAGCGCCACTTGCCAGATACAGGAAGTAGATAGAATAAAAGCTCCTACTGCTGCTTTCTCAAGCGGGCGCGCAGTAGGTGACATTCACCAGCACCTCTTGGAGGGGATGTGCGGGAATCCCTGCGATGGGCTATGCGGACAGGCCTGAGGGAAGGCACCGCACGCACGCTGGTCACTTTCGGCTACACCTGTGGTATGCCTCAAATTAACAGCAAATGGTACCGCGGCCCAGCGGTCTCGGCTGTTGTAATAATTGTTTGGCTCTGACTGGCTTAGCACTACAATTATTTGCAAGGGCTCAAAGAAACCAACTGTAGCGCCACATACTAGATACAGGAAGGAGACAGAATGCAAGCCTCCTCTGCTGCTTTATTGAGCAGGCGCGCATTCGGGGGCATTCAACAGCGCCTTTGGGATAGGATGTGCTGGAATCCCTGTGATGGGCAATGCCGCCAGGCCTGTGGGAAGGCACCTCTGGCATGCTGGCACTTTCTGCTAGACCGGTTTTATATTTCAAAATAACAGCAGAGTGTACCGCGGTCCGGCGGGCCCGGCCGTTATAATAATTGTCGTGCTATGACTTTATTGGCACTCAAACTATGTGCAAGATATTTTAAGAAACCAATAGTAGCGCCACATGCTAGATACAGGAAGTAGGTACGCATTGGACAGTCACCAGCACCTTTGGGATGGGATGTGCTGGAACCATCGCGCTGGGCAAGGCACTGTGGGAAGGCACCGCTGACGCCGGCCTTGATGGTACCCTAGGCGCAATTACTGAAACACGATCCCGTCGGCAGGAAACGTATCATTGCGGGGTAAACAATAATCAGACCGGCGTGAATGAGTAAGAAGTGTCGTCTTACGGACTGGGTCCATGTAAAGCAACGGGGGCTCGGGGCGAGCGCGCCGAGGCGGCGGCTGCGTGGCACAACAGTCAGTGCTGCCGCAGTCAGAACTGGGGAACCAGGTTCGACTCGGCAGTCGACTCAACAGGCGATACGGTATGGCAGCTAACCCAGCCCCCCATGTGTGAGAGGGAGCCATTTCGGAGCACAGCGCCAGCAGGAGGCAGCTTGCACCAGCCTGTTAGCACTGCCTAAAACAGAAGCATGAAAGCGGGGAAAGGATGTGGGGGACAGGGTTTGAGTCTCGTACCGGCTGAACATCCTGTGATTCTGGGTAAATCACTTAATCTCCACTGTAGGTGGCACCAGAAACCACTGGCTCAAATCAAGCACTGACGCTATGTACTTAATTTTCTACGCACACAGTGAATTCATAGAAATCGCCCACAATTAGCCTTTGTTTTCACTCGCATGAAGCACATGTAAAAAAAAAAATTTAAAAACGGGGAAGGTTTACCACACACACAAGGTCCTCCTCCCCCCACTGATAAAGAATGCCAGAAAATCTATAAAAACCTTTCTATAGAGCAGACAGAGACATAAACCAGAGACAGGCTATCACGCGCTCCGTGTTCGGTTTTTATATCAAAGCCACTGTTGGGTCCTGACTTGTTCTAAACTTCAGGTGTGGTGCATAAGCTGCGAGTAACGTTTGCGTCCCAGTGTAAGTGGTTCTGAAATGCCAGCATGAATAATTCAAAGGCAAGAATGTCCAGGAAACGAACATTTATTTTAAGCCTAACGCAGGTCTGTATATTTCCCAAGGGTTTTACAAGGGTGATTATAATACAATCTGAAAAAGGCTAACTACGTAAACTTCGATGGCCAGAACGTAAAATCAACACCAGTTTTAATGGACGGAACTAACCCCCAGATTTGATTTGAGATGTCCTTCCTTATCCAGCTATATGATTTGTTCACTGTTTACAGATCTTTTGGGTACTGAACAATAGGGAAAGAGGCCTTACTTTCGTTTCTGCTTGAGAGTGGAAGAGAAACACACAGCAATGGTATTACCATTACTCCAGTACCTTAGAGGTGACCCTTCGCGACACTTGTCTACGGGCCCGTGCGTGGGAGACAAAAATACGGCATGTTTGGAGCACTATTAATGCTTGCAGTAACTCACGGCAAGTGTCTGGTTTTTATAGGGTGCCGGTTTCAGCCCTCAGCGAGCAGCAGTAAGCCCTCTTACGCCAGCTACACTGGCTTCCGATCAGGCAGAGAATTAGATTTAAGGGGCTTTGCATTGCGCACAAGGCCATTTATGGCCAAGCCCCAGCCTACATTAAGGATCGCCTGGCTACCTACACTCCTAGCAGGCCACTACGATCCTCGGAGGCCGGCCTGCTGGCCTGCCCCCGCTTTAGCATGACCTCTAAAGGAGGCAGAGCCTTTTTGACCTCAATTCCTGTATTATGGAATCAGTTACCGGAGAATCTGCGGAAAGAACACGCCCTTCTCCCCTTTAGGAAGAAGTTAAAAACACTCCTCTTTGTGGAAGCTTGGGGCACAACTTAATCATTTACATCCCCTTCACGTGTTAGGGCAGGGCTCTCTCTCTCATAGCGCTTAGAGACCAGACGGTGATAACGCGCTCTATAAATGACAGTTACAATTACAATTACAGTATAGGTGCCTCCAGTCAGCATGGCAACCTCACGCAAGCATATGAGTGCCAGGTTCTGTTACTATCTCCGCCTTCCGGCTATACCCGAGTCACCCCCTACTCACTAAACTCTGTGCGGACGCCCCTGCTTTGAACCACAACAAAGGCGGCGCGCCAGGGGGGCTTAAGGGTGGGTGCTGGAAGCGGTCAAGAAGTGAGGGCAAACACCTCAAACGCACGCAACAGAGACGTTAAAAAAAAAAAACGCAGCAGACATACTGCAATCCTCACAATTGACTTTGAGGTGCCAGCGAACTAGATTCGCCAGTTACAATAAATAATTTTCTGATGCCCACTCAAGTTCCTGTTGGTGCCTCAAATGGAACTGCCAGGGTGCACGCACGCGTTAAGACGGGCAGTGTAAAAGTTAGCTGTGTCCTTTCAGAGAACATAGTACAAAGGGGAGAAGCGGCCGGGGAACTACTATCCCGAGCTGAACCACCAGCACCTCACTGCTTGCGGACTGAATTGCCAGTATTGCGCACACCGGGATTTGGCAGTTATAGCTTGAGGTTCATTTTGCGAAGGAGAAGGGCCATTCCTTCTGACATTTCGTCCTGAATGTAAGACATGTATATTCAAGCAGGGTTTCTTAGTATCAGCAAACAGCGGTCTGCTCGCAGGACAAGAGGGGAAGGAAACAGGAAGCGGGAAGGCCATTAGCGCCTTGATACTAGCAATAGGGAATGCAGCGCAGGATAATCGCCACTTCAATACAAGGGCGGCGCAATGCTCGGTGTTGCTAGACAACTCTCAGAGGCGAACGTTACCATGCTGAGATGGGGTGTGGAAGTATAAAACGGGTTCTTGGGCGCACCTCGCAGGGATACACCTGTGTAGACAGCAAGCTCAGTAGTGCCCAGAGTGGTCTGGCACGTTGCACAGAGGCGCTCTCCATACCACGATAGAACGGCCTATAGCAATGCGTAGGTGATGTTCCCAGCGCCCCCAGCGGGGCCAACTCAGGATTTCATCTTTCCATAATAAGATATAATTACAGTTGAATGGGTAGGATGCAATGAAATGGTCCATTGTGAAAGTACCACAATGAAATGTACAGTTATGTTCTAAGGTTGGTATACGGTGAATGAAAGAAACAAAGGCACTTCAGGAATGGAAAGGGATAATATTTGGAAAACATTGTATTTCCATTCAGTTGCAGAACAAAGTAATAATCTGTACTTATACGTAGGTCATGTGCCCTGTGCCCCCGGCAGTACAAACTCGGGTTTTTCACCCTCCCAGAGTAAGAAAGAGGTACAGGGGAGTGGGGTGGCACAGCCTGGCGGATACTAATCAGGGTGGAGGAGGTCATGTAAGTAACGTATGTTGTATCACGCCTCCACAAGCGGCATCTGACTGTGTCCCAATTTTTGATTTTCATGTATGACCCATGGTGAGAGGAGACAGTGCTGTAAGACTCCGAACAGGACACAAGCGTGCCACGACATAACGACAAGGACGGAGCAGAGCACACCATGGCGTTTGTGGGAGGATTGCCGTCAGAGCTTACCAGACGTCAGCCTCCCGGGGATATAGCTAGAGGTCGGTATCCTAGCGCTCGAGTGGAACAACAGCATGGGCAGGTCCACAGAAAGAGCACCGGAGGCGCAAAGGGACGACACAGGGTAGGGGGAGCCGCAGGAGGACAGAAGCCTCCCTGGCGGCGTGGCGGAAACAATAGGTGTATTGGTTTGGTTATGGAAGCACACTGACAGGGCGGTGTGTAGAAGGAGGGCCACTCACTCTGGGATGCCTCACGGCTGGGTGAGTACGCCTGACAAAAAATCGGGGTAGCAAACGGAGACGGCACTCGCAGCCCAGCCCCCCACAGATGGCAGGGCGCAGGAGAGACTAGCAAGGTAGCGAGTTGTGGCCTGGCTCCGGGGAAAGGCTACCCCCCACACGCAAAGGGGCGTGGAAAACAACAAAGAACAATCTACGAGCTGTCAGGGTGATTTACGACCCTAGGATATGCAAATGAGCAAAAGACAAAACAGTGATTTATGGCCAGACGATGATTTATGGCTGATGATTTATGATGCCCATACAGAATGATTTATGACAACAAAATGAGGACATTTTGTAACAGAATGATTTTATGACATCCCGATGATTTATGACCATGATTTATGGTGGCTGATTTATGATGATCAGGCAGAGTGATTTATGACAACAAAATAATAGCCGATTGGCTGATGATCTATGATACCCATGCAGAATAATTTATGACAACAAAATGAACCGTACCATACTTGTGTATCTGTATTACTACACACAGCCAACAGTCATTGTTTTTGTGGTGGTTGTTGGCCGCAGTTTTATTACTCATTACATACGTCATATTTGTACAACTCCCCTGGACACCTTCTCAGGCCAGGGTCATAAATTATTATCATACATTTTCACAATTGGGTATCACTCAGTGTCATTTGGACATCATAAATCATGGGTCATAAATCATCGGGTATCATAAATCATTCTGTCACAAATCTGTCATCATTTTGTTGTCATAAATCATTCTGCATGGGCATCATAGATCATCAGCCAATCGGCTATTATTTTGTTGTCATAAATCACTCTGCCTGATCATCATAAATCAGCCACCATAAATCATGGTCATAAATCATCGGGATGTCATAAATCATTCTGTCACAAATCTGTCCTCATTTTGTTGTCATAAATCATTCTGCATGGGCATCATAAATCATCAGCCATAAATCATGGTCATAAATCATCGGGATGTCATAAATCATTCTGTCACAAATCTGTCCTCATTTTGTTGTCATAAATCATTCTGCATGGGCATCATAAATCATCAGCCATAAATCATCAGCTGGCCATAAATCACTGTTTTGTCTTTTGCTCATTTGCATATCCTAGGGTCGTAAATCACCCTGACAGCTCGTAGATTGTTCTTTGTTGTTTTCGACGCCCCTTTGCGTGTGGGGGGTAGCCTTTCCCCGGAGCCAGGCCACAACTCGCTACCTTGCTAGTCTCTCCTGCGCCCTGCCGTCTGGCGGGGGCTGGGCTGCGAGTGCCGTCTACGTTTGGTACCCCGATTTTGTGTCAGGCGTACTCACCCAGCCGTGAGGCATCCCAGAGTGAGTGGCCCTCCTTCTACACACCGCCATGTCGGTGTGTTTCCATAACCAAACCAATACACCTTTTGTTTCCGCCCCTTTTGGTTGGATTTGCGCTCTCTTTGCGCTCTCATCGCATGGGGGTAGCTTCTTCCCGGAGTTAGGCCTCAGCGTTTATTAGCCCATTTCCCCAACCCGCCTTCCCTAATGTATCTATCCGCGTTTACACCCATGCACTGTGTTATGATTGGCTCGTTGGGTGAGGGAGGAATGGGGTTGGTAGAGACGATTGGGAGGGCTGCATTCTATTATGAGAAGGCTTACTGACAACACAAATGTTTTTTGCTTTCCGTCGCGTGTGCCTTTGTATTTACCACCGTTGAAAGAGTAACAAGAAAGGTTTACTACAAACGCCCTCACTAGGAAAGGTTGTAGCTTTAACCCTCCCCTGTAAAGGGGGGTCATACGTAGGTCTTTGACTACTGCCTGACAACAATGTAACCCTCAACCTGGGAATACTTCCTATTCTTGAAGGAATCATTAAGCAGGCCTCCAGTCAGTGATTAATTTGTTAGAACATGAGTGACAAGGCTCTCATCAGGAGGCCACTGCAGCTTGCACCACACATTGCACCTGCCATGCTGCCAATGATGGTATCAATACAACTACTAGCGATCACACTCCAAAAGTGTGACAGTTCAGACTATTTTAGGCCACCAAAACTATAACAAGCATTGGCATAGCCAATAGGTCTCGCCTTTGGGACCTTATAAGTGTTTATCCATGCAGCACATTATCACCCACCTGGCAGATTTCTGTAATGGAACTAGTACTTATGTAAAGTGCTTTGATACCTTCATTCGCGCTACATGTGCTTAGTGTAGTGACGTAAGGGCAGTGGCATGGTGTGGAATGTCGTGGTGAGTTGTGATATCATGTGTGTTGGTGGGATGTATGTGTGTGGTGTGTTTTGCTGGTGTGTATGTTGGTGGTATATGTAAGTAATTTAATGTTGCTGAATTTACCGACTTCAGAAGGATGGAATGCAGAGAGTACCGTCCTCAGATTTAACCTCTTGACCTTCTGATCACTGCATCTTCTAACAGTGACTGTTGACCTCGCAGAACCATCCTATTGTGTTTATAGCACGTGTTGGAATATTCCCATATTGCTGGCAAGTTCACTCTGTTAATTTGTATGAACTCAGCCAGCCATGCTTCAGCATGCTTCTGACAACAGGCAGCTATTATATATAAACAACTCTTCCAGATGCAGAACTGTCGGACCTGGTCCGGAGGTACAGCCAGCTCATATTCAAATGCAGAGCGGAAGAAAGCCCGCAGAGTAGCAAAAATTAGGGTGTGTTTAAATCCTAAATGTATTTCACACTCTAACTAAAAAAAAGCTGTTAGCGCAGGAAGGAGTTGAATTGCACGGCCTTGGAGAGCTGAAAGGAGAGGAGCAGGACATGGTTATCACAGCGCGTACCTCCTTCCCAGGCGAGGCCCGGCGTGGTCGTGTTGGGATTTTAAAGTGCTATCAAGAGACAGTGTGCATTCAGGAAGCAATGGAGGGGGAGAAACAGAGGTGCGGGTGGGTGAATAAGTGAAAGAGATTTGTGGACAGCATGGTTTTGGGATGGCTGTTATTTCAGTTAGTTTGTTTTTCCTTCACTTGTTATGTTTCACTAATACTATTTAGTAGTCATAGCACTGAGAGTGAGAATCATAGCTGGTTATGCTTTTCATATAGTACACAGACAGAGGTTACAACTTCCATGGCAGAGGTACTCTATCCTGCCTTCCCATAGGCCACAAGCCTGCTCTGGCCGGTGAAAAACAGCTATGCTGGGCCTTTGGCAATAAGAGAGCAATGGAAGTCCCCTTTCTTCCTCCCCATCTGCCCCACCCAGGAGGTGCTTCTGGAAGGCTTCCTGCTCTCTCTCGAGTGCCCAATGCCATTACACGAGTTTGTTGGCTGCTGGTGGTAACGACATGCCAATTGGAGAATGTCTCAGTGTATAGATCCTTAAAGGGCAATGCCTGAATCTTGCCGTGTCCACAGCTAAGTTTCTTGAAAGGTGGGTGGAGATTAAGGGTACGCGGACTTGCAGATATGCCTCGCTTTGCCAGATCTTCACGGTTCTCATTTACGCTGTTCTAATAAAGAAGATGGGCGTCTCGAAGTTAAAATTGAATCCCTTAGAGACTACCTCCTTCAGGACATGAGTTACAGAACGTGACAGGGGCCGTAAAACAAGGTCTGTTAGGAGAGACAAATTGTTCCTAAAGGGATACCCAAGAACACAAGCTTAACTTACTCGCGCCGATCAGGATTACAGTCTGCCCCTTTTACTGTAGTCAGGAGACAAAAGTGTGCGTCGTATGCAAGATAAAACAAAAAGCAGTAGAGAGAGTGAGGTGGGGTGAGGGGAGGAGAGAGAGAAGAAGAGGGGACCTAGAGAGACTGGTGTATGGGCGCGGAAGAGGGAGAGAGGAAGGAGTGGAGTTACAAGTGATGGAGACTGTAGGAAGAGAGCCGTGGCAGAGCGTGTGGAATTGAGACGGGGTCTGTGCTCTCTTGCGTGCGCTCATTACTGAGGTGTTCGGATGTCAGCAGGCCGAGGCTGTGTAAGCACAAGTGTGCCTGGCCTGGCCCTGCCGGTGACACTGGAAGACGGATCGTGCACCAGAAGTGGCCCCAAGACAAGCAGTGGAAAGAAAAACAAGCACTCGTTCTTGTGCTGGCATCCACCTTGCGGGAGCGAGCAGCGGCGCGCGGGCCATCTGTTTTCAATTAGCGCGTGCGCCGCTGCTCGCTCCCGCAAGGTGGATGCCAGCACAAGCACGAGTGCTTGTTTTTACTGGGGGACAAATATGCTGCATCGCAGCAAAACCAGCCGCCACTGCTCCAAAACTGGCCCCCACCCATCCATCCTCCAGGTAAAACACTCAATGCCCGCCACAGCCAGTCCGGCCCTGATCAAAAGGTGGACTGAATACCACTGCATAGAATGGGTTTCCAGCTCGTGTTTGGAGCCTCTGCTCAGCCAATGTCCATTACAGGGTGTGAAAACACCATAGGGCATCAGCGGCAGATGGAGGGGCTTATTTAAAAAGCCCCATGCGCCGCCGGTGAGTCACTTTTAATATGGGAAAAAGTGACGTTCCGGCGTCGCAAGAGGCTTGTAAGCCCCTGAGATTCTTTTGTTACTTGTTTTTTTGGTGGGGAGCGGGGGTGTGGGGGGGGTAGAGGGAGTAGGATGGAAGTCCCACACAAGCAGTGCTCAGCAGGAAGTCCTCCAAGGTCCCGCCCCTCCAATGTCCTTCCTCTTCCTAAGCACAGTGAAAAATGTTTAAAAGGTGGCAGGTTTGAAGACCCAACACTCGACTGTAGCTGACATTGTATAAGGAGACATTCTGACACAGGAAGCATTACATCTTGAGGCACACAAGGCAGAGGTCAAGTGGGCTAATTCTAATTTTGATCACCGTTTTTGAGCAATAGAGTGCTTCTCCTACAACACCAGTCTCATGAAGAGAGCAACTCATCCATGGAGTCTACATCCACAGTTTTCTCTACATATTTTGTTAATAGTTTGTCTGTCTGTGCCTGTGGTGCAAGAGGATCATATTTTCTCCTACAATAAGTTGTCCCTACCTCAGCGAACAGAATTAATGATGTAGTGTTTGTTTCATAGCCTGCTATACTATGGGATCGCATCTCCGGCGACACTACTATAATGACCAATTAATTCATGACAAGCGACTACTGCAACCAGTCATCTTATTTTTCTTCATTCTTTTGAATGATGTAGCACCCCTTCCACTAACATGGCCTCTCTCTCAAAGAACCAGTAACTTAGTGCATAAGAGTCGCGGCTTCCACACTGACCTCGCCCCTGTCCTGATGAAGACCTACTGGTTTGGCCGACTATACTGGAATGCATTGAATTGATGCACTACTAGGCCTGACTTAGACTGACAGCGTTCTTGATAAAGCTGTTGTTGTACTAATGCTTGTCCAGTGTGAGTTGTTCCCTCTTTCATTTCCTCAGAATTGTTAATGCTACGTAGAAAACACCATTCACCACGGTGCACTGCGTAGTCCACACCCTTGTAGCCTGTACACCTTTTTTTTCCTTTACATAATTGTGGGGATCTGTGTAGAATGTAGAACATCTCTGCCTCACTGTATGCCTCGTGGCACTGTTCCCTGCGTGGAACATAGAATGTATTATCTCTGGCAGTTGCTGCCTGGGAGCTGATGTGACGAGACACATTAAATGAGGTACCTACCTTCTCCAGTGTTGTACTTCATTTCACTGGCGACGACGAGTGTCCCGACTTCAGCTTCCCCCTCCGGAGTGAACCTGTGCCTGCTGTGCCTGCTGACCGATTCCAGTGTGGTCCCTTTCCTCCTGTGCATCCTGGTGGTCCCGCCTCCCATGTGGATTCTTCCGTGGTGCTGCTGCTCGCCATCCAGTCAGGTCTGCCTTCTGAGTGACGCCGTTCTTGGCCATTTTTAAGGTACTTTATTAGATTTTCGGCAAGCGCGCGCTTCGAGCAGTCTTCTGTTGCTTCCGTGACATCTGCCTCAGCCAAAGCAGACACTCTACGCATCGCACGCATCTGCCTGACCTGCCTGGCACCCCATGTAACGACGTAACGTCGCAACGTGCAGCCATTTTGGATTTCCTAGTTCCGCGTGTGCGTTTCCGCGCTGATATGCACAGCTGTTCAAGCGTATTTCACGTCTTTGGCACCAGCGCACTTTCACTCAATGTGCGTGTTGTCTTCACGCTGATGCGCACAGCTTCTTCAATGGAGTACTGAAATGGTTTTTTTTGCGCACTGCAACAACAGCACTATTGATGTTTTCTTCGCTGATGCGCACAGCTGTTTAACATCAGTGTAGATCGAGGTTGTTATTCACTCATTGTGGGCATTATATATTTTCACTGTGCTCATTGCATATTTGGCATTTTAGATATTGTCGTAATTGTGTGGGCAGCAACTCACCCACGCGCAGTGTGATTATGGATCGGGTGTTAGCTCCGCCACCCTTTTTACAATCTCCTGGTTCTTCTCCCATTTTATGGCAACAATGGAATGACACATTCGAGAGTTATCTTGAAGCCATTGATGGCGATACGTTCACCTCAAAGAAGAAGAAGGCACTTCTTATTTATAATCTTTGTGCTGAAGGTAGAAGCATTTTGAAAACATTACCTCTCGAGGTTAACAGCACCCTTGTGAGTGGTGGGGACAGTGGTGATTCATTAATCAGTGATGATTATGCATCACTGATTAAAACTTTGGACAAAAGGTTTAATCCCAAGAAGAACATTGTGCTTGAGCGACATAGATTTTTACAACGTGTCCAGGTTCCTGGTGAATCTATCGATGATTTTGTCGCTGCGCTCAGAACCCTTGCCATTACTTGCAATTATAGAGAGTTTAGAGATGAAATCATACGTGATCAACTCATCGAGCGTACATGCAACAAAAAAATTCAAGAAAAGCTTTTGTCATCCGACGATCCCGACCTTGAAACAGCTCTTACTATTGCAAGAAGCATCGAGCATTCTCAATTTTGCATGAAGGAGATGAGCACTTCTCAACCTCCTGAAGTTAAACAGTTATCAGCAAAGCACAAAGTCAAGTCTACTAAAGTCTCCACCGAGAATGCGATACGGAATTCATTTCCTCTATCTTCGCCCAAAGTCAAGCCTGACAAGATACAACCCTTTTGCTTCCGATGTGGAAGCAAATCTCATTTAGGGAATGCTAGGTTCTGTTTTGCCTTGAACCAGACTTGTTTCAAGTGTGGAAAGAAAGGTCATCTGGCTCATTTTTGCAAGGCTACAGGGTCCAACAAAGGAAATATGCAGATCATCAAATCCATTGAAGAGGACTTTATTGACTCTAGTGACGAAAATGACAATGAGTTATTAATGTTGTCTTCTTCATCTGAACCATCTGAGGGTGTTGTTGAAATTGCGTCCATGGGAAGTTTACGCAAGAGAAAATCTCCCGCATGTGTCATCAGTGTGAATGGGAAAAATTTAACTTTCTTGGCTGATTCCGGTTCCCCATTTACTCTCATTAATGCTAAGGATTTTGGGGGGATTGAAGACATTCAATTACACCAGTCTAACATCAGGATTTTTGCATATGGGGGCAAGAGAGTAGATGTTCTTGGCAAATTTGAAGCCAAATTGGAATTCTGTGGAGATTTTGCTACTAGTACCGTATACATAGTAGAGGATGGTGCTAATTTGTTGGGGTGGGAGGAGCAAGGAGAGCTTGGTATCATTCTTGATCCCAATCATCCCGACATGGTCCTGTCTAGGCGTGAGGCATGCAAATTTTATACTTCGTCCTCATCCTCTAGTTTATCCACTGAGGAGGCAGTGGGACACTTAAGAGGTGATGAATGGATTCAGAAGTATCCAGAAGTCTTTTGCGACAAACTAGGCAAGCTAAAAGGTTTTCAGCACCGTATTATCTTGAAAGATGGTGCCAAGGCGGTAGCGCATAAGGTGCGTAAGGTACCCCTGAGTTTGCGTATGGAGCTGAAGCATGAACTGGAACCTTTGTGTAACATGGATGTAATCGAAGCCATTGAAGGTTCCGAATGGTTGGCCCCCATAGTTCTTGCACGCAAGGCTGATAAGTCTCTTAGAATGTGTGTAGACTTGCGCGATCTCAATGCTAATATATGGATTGATCGTCAGCCTTTGCCTAATATAAATGAAATGCTGACGACGTTAGACGGTGCCAAGTATTTTTCATCTTTTGACATTTCCTCAGCGTACCACCAGGTTGAGCTAAGCAAGGATTCCAGACATCTTACCTCTTTCGTAACACCTGAAGGAGCTTTCCGTTTCAAACGTATGCCTTTTGGTTTGGCATCAGCTTCCGCTGTGTTTCAGCGCCTTATGGGCAACCTTTTCAAAAACACAGCGGGAGTTGTGTTTTTCCAAGATGATATATTGGTGTATGCACAAACTGAAGCTGAGCATGATAGTAGAGTTAAACATGTACTGGATATTGTGAGACAACATGGGCTTACCTTAAGGAGGGATAAGTGCAAATTTTTTGTGGAGGGTGTGGATTATTTAGGCCACCATATTTCTAGCAAAGGCATTGAACCCAAAGTTAAGATTTTAGACGCCATTCAAAATGCACCTCCACCCACCAATAAAGATCAACTTCGTTCTTTCTTAGGCTTAGTAGAGTATTATGCCAAATTCGTGGGAAATTTTGCAGACAAGACCTCCTGTTTACTGAAGAAAAACATCAGGTTTGTGTGGTGTGATAGGTGTGTTGATCAGTTTGCTCTTCTCAAGAAAGAAATTGTCCAAGCACAACCTTTGAAGTTGTTCGACATTAATGACAAATGTATTGTTTCTACAGATGCCAGCAACATTGGGTTGGGTGCTGTCCTCATGCAAAAGAGAAGTGATGGTCGTGAGGAGATCATTGCATTTGCCTCCAGGACTCTTCGTGGTGCTGAGGGTTCTTACTCTACCATTGAGAAAGAGGCGTTAGCCTTATGGTGGGGTGTTCAGTACTTTCGAAATTTCCTGTGGGGAAATGAATTCATCCTCAGGACCGATCACAAGCCAATAGTTGATCTCTTCACTACCAAAGGTGGAGGTCGTGTCACTCCACGTATTGCCAAATGGCAATATAGGTTACAGGTATTCAATTATTGTTTGGTGTATGTTGCTGGTGCCAAAAACATCTTTGCTGATTGTTTATCTCGTTTACCTCTTATTGTTGACGTCAGTGGAATTACTGAGGAAGATCTTGACATTGTGTGTGCTGTTGGTACCGTTGGTGACATTGTGAAGGGCGCACTTTCTGAGCGTGAATGGTTACAAGCTATTTCAGAGGATGATGTGATTAAATTGGTAGTTGATTATTTGGTCCGTGGTTGGCCTGCCAACAAGGATTTGTCCCCAGAGTTAATTCCTTTTAAAAGGGTCTGTGATGAATTGTCCATGGTGGATGGCATATTACGCAGGTGTGGTCTTCTTGTTGTTCCGGCAAGTGTTCAAAAAAAGGTTTTGGATCTAGCTCATGAGGGCCATCTTGGCATTCGTGCTATGAAGCGCAGGGTCAGAGAGGATTTCCGGTGGCCTGGGGTAGACAGGTCCATCGAGCATTATGTCAGGGATTGTTGTGCGTGCGTATTAAGTGACAAGACTCAGGTAACTTATCCCTCTCCCATCGAACCGATTGTGGTCAAGAACCTACCTTGGTGTAAATTAGCTTTTGATGTTGCTGGTCCTTTTGGTATCACTGGAGATTCTCCTCTGTATGCTTTGGTTTTGGTGGATTACATGTCTAAGTGGCCAGAGGTTAAGTTTGTGGAGTGTGTGAATTCTTTGTCTATCATTAGTTTTCTCAAGGAGGTGTTTCTCCGCGAGGGGTTTCCTGAGGAATTAGTGACCGACAATGGGACCCAACTGGTGTCTTTTGAAATGGAAAATTTCCTCAGGGAACATGGTATTAAACACGTTTTAACTTCACTTTATCACCCCTGCAGCAACGGCTTGGTTGAACGCTTTAATCATGTTGTCAAAGATCAACTACAATTGGCTTTATTGAATGGTTTGCACTGGCGTACTGCCATTGCGGATATGTTGTGGGCGATTAGGACCACCCCTCATATTAGTACTGGGATGTCTCCTTTCACCCTGCTCAGGGGCAGGGTTGCTGGTTCAAAGTTGAATAAAGACTGGATGTCCAGGAAAGAAGTTGATCAGAGTAGACTTGGCAAGGTAGCGGATGTGAGATCTGGAGTTCAATCGAAGTACGCCACTGTTTCTGGAAGAGTTTCCCCTGTGTGTGTTGGTGATTGGGTAAGAATTAAAAAGCCTGGTTTCATCCGCAAGGGAACTTCTCGGTTTTCTGCTCCGGCTAAGGTAAAAGAGGTGAAAGATCGTGTGGTGGTGTTGGAGAATGGAAAAGTTTGGAACAAGTGTGCCATTTCTGTTGTTCCTCAATCCAAAGCTGTGTATGTTGGTGAGAAGATGGGGGTTCATTTTGGTCCTTACGATCATTCTGCTCGTTCTGATTTTTCTCCTGTAAAGGTAACTCCTGTTCGTTCAGGTTGTTCTTCTGCTAATGTTGTTCCTTCTTCCAGGAATGTTCGCTCGGACTACTCTTCTTCCAAAAGATGTTCTTCCAGAGCAAGGTCAACTCCTATTAAGTTTCAAGACTATGTTATGCATTGATCATGCTGTGTTTCCTTGTTATTCAATCTTGTTTTCTCTCTATTTTGTTATTATTCTTTTTTTTCCCTTACCTTTTCTTCCTTTTGTTCTTTATTGGGTAGTAAGGGAGGTGTGTGGGGATCTGTGTAGAATGTAGAACGTCTCTGCCTCACTGTATGCCTCGTGGCACTGTTCCCTGCTTGGAACATAGAATGTATTATCTCTGGCAGTTGCTGCCTGGGAGCTGATGTGACGAGACACATTAAATGAGGTACCTACCTTCTCCAGTGTTGTACTTCATTTCAATAATGTGCAGTTTTGAAACATTCTTAAAAAGTTGTTTTTGATTGACTTTGTGCATGGGTGCCCTCTTGCATTAGGATGACCACCTCACTTCACGTCATCAAGGACACCTCTTCCAGTCCTGCACTTTTCACCTATACATTATTTGCTATAAATTGCGTCAGACTAGTTAGTCAATCGAAGCAGTCTAGCACTACAATGCCCAGAATGCATTAGGCTGGCAGACAAAGGCCCAAGACTGGGAACTCTGTCCATAATGGCATGGAGTGTTTTACTTGGAATATTTTGTACTTGCTGATTGAGAAGATTCATATTCAATCCATTTATTTACAAATCGTATCAAATCATTCATAGTGCACCATTGATTCTTAATTGTTGCACATACCCGGCTTCCGTAATGGGGCATACAGGGTCGCCATCTTGCTGGTAAGATTCTCATGAACTGGGTTTAAGGACTGAGACGCAGAAAGGGCATGACGGGAATGATGGAAGCAGAACACAAAGAAATAGACAGGAGAGCATGGAGAACCATTAGAGAGAAACAGAACGAGGCACAGAAGTAGGCTGTACAAAGAGACACAGACAGAGCGAACAGGCTGGAGGAAAAAGACAAATGAAGAGCGGGACATTGCCAGAGGCAAACATCAAGGCCTGAGCGATGTGAATTATTTTAATAGGCAGACCTAAGCGGCAGACGAAGGGAAGCACATGAAAAGAGGGATCTCATTCTTGCCTGTGAGTTTCTCTCTGTCAGAGCATCCGAGGCAGAGCTGAATGTTCCTGTGAGAAAGCATGCAAAGTGTTTCTTTGGCAGACTCTTCTTTGAAGGAGAAATGATGAATGCAGAAAAGTGATGGAGAAATCATTCACTCTTGTCTTTAGCCTCCACTCAAAGGAATCGCTCTCAATGTCGACAAGCAGGAGAGCTATCTGATACTTGAGTGGTACATTGCAGCGCAGGCCTGATGCAGACTCAGGAGGATAGGCCCGTGAGACTGGGGAAGCCATTTTTAACAGGAGAGTTCAGGAAAGGGGTTGTAACACAATCCCGAGGAATAGGGTGACCAGATTTCTAGAACCAAAATCCGGGACAGTACTAGACAAAGAAATAGGACTAAACATTGCCAACACTGAAGGTTTACAGTGACAACACCGCAACATGGGACTACAAAGGCATAACCTACAAATCTATTAAAAACGCTATGTATACATATAGATATAGCTATCTATATAGTGTTTGAAAGGCTGTACGCTTTGCTCCGAATCAAAAATGTAAAACTAGCTCACATTCAGTCTGTTTTCTTTGGATTCTGGGACTTGTAGTCTTTTTGTAATGTTAAAAAAAGATTACAAGCACAGAAAGCAAATGGAAAAACAGGACTGGATATGGTTTCATTTGTGCTTTTGTAACTTCTGTATCCTAGACTGTATCACCTAGGATGCCTTCTTCTCACCGTCACCCCTGTGCCCATCTAATGCCTAAGTAACTTGGAGTGCTCCCAACTCTACCATTTACGACCTTACCATGCTGGGAGTAGACCCGACTCTGGCTGGTGCTCTAGTGCATTCTGATTCAGGCCTCTTTAACAGCAGGTGACTCTTGCAACCACAGAACTTCTGTCCTTGATGTGAGAAGAGAGCTGGTGAAAATTAAGCCAGCACTTCAGTGTCATATGCGTACGCGCTCAAGTAATCCTCTTAAAAAAACGGGATATCTATTTAAATTAGAAAAAAGTGTCGGGACCCAGGCACAGTCCATGAAAAAACAGGACTGTGCGGGGAAATCTGGGACGTCTGCTCACCCTAGACGGAATGCCAAGATATCAGAAGTCATGCAACAAACAGTCATCCCAAGAGGTTTTAGAATGTTGTATCCCTTACCTAGAGGGACGCCACGCTGTAACTTCTCCAGTAGTGAGAAGTGAGCATGCACACTTCTTTTTAACACCAGTGTGCATGCTCAACTCAGAGAGTACCTGAAACCGGGACATTTATGCAATTTGGAGAAAAGTGTGGGGACACCGGGACACTTCTCCAAAAACCAGGACCGTCGTGGGAAAACCGGGACATCTGGTCACCTTACTGAGGAACCACAAACAGGCATGTTAGTGATGTCCAGGCACTGTCAGAATATGAAAGCATTCCTGTTCCTTAAAGCCCACCACTGGGTTAGAAAGGTAAACTGGTGCTCGCTTGAAAAGATTTGAAATTAGGTCTGGCAAATAAAGCACCAATCAGAGTTTTGATTTGAGGAAAAATGCAATCATTCAGAAAAACCCACACTGGGTTAGTAAGCTAAACTGGTGCTCACATGCAAATATTTTAAATTAGGTCTGCAAAATAAGCGACTAATCAAGGTTTTGATGTGAACAAAAATGCAGTCACTCAGCATGCTCGCTGCAAGACGGGATCCAAAGTGAATCTTCAAGCAATAGGGTGTATGAAATGTAAATTTCAAAGTCAACTTTTTATTCTATCAAAGTTTGGCACATTCGCAAAATGCTCCCAGTGTGTGAAAATTCAAACACAAACATTTTTTGTGATAAAATACTTCAGCATAAAGTGTTTTTGAACGTTGTTTGCGAGAAAACCTATTTTTGTAAAATTTCTCTTCCACTATTATCCTCAAATCATTAACTTGATGAAGCTTGAAAAGTTTAACAAAAAAAAAAAAAACTTCACAAAATTTGCGGTGGAAAAAGTTTGCGAGTTTGAATAGCCCTATCCTCTACTATGTCCTGGGCTACCTTCTTGCTAACTCCTTTCTGTACCTCCAAGTAATTCTGCCTCTACATTGTCTGGACTGAACTTGCCTGGCAATCTCTTTTTAAGGTTAAATGCAAGCATAACGCTTCAATTTTTTTTTTAAACCTAACGCCAGAGAAATGTGAAATATGCTGGCATAACTAACCTAATTTGAGAAATTCAACATTACACGTGTCAACTGAAATTCCCCAGATTACGCCACACTGTGTAATTACAGCGCTGTTTTGTTACAAAATTATAGCACTGATGCCTGGAAACACAATGCTGCTGTTCTGTCTTTGTGACAATTGTTTTTATGGCAAAATGTGACCTTTTGTCAAAAAGTAATACAAAGTTGCAATTCACCCCAAAATATAGCACTAAATAATTATGCATGATCACAGACAGAATAATGGTAACAAAAATGGACAGAACAGTGTGTCAAAAATATCGATGACCAAAATATTGAGAAGGTAAGTGCAAATAGGCAAGTATAAATGTACTATTCTTAACTCCACATCTGCGTACCTTGAAGATATATATATATATATATATATATATATATATATATATATATATATATATATATATATATATAGTCAAGGTGCATATATGTGGAGTTATATATAGTAATACTTTGCTTACCTATAGAAACGTTCCTTCACGATATTTTTGTACTAGATATTCTTGACACGATGTTTTGTCCACATGACATTTTTTTCCCATATATTTTGTCTGAACATCAAGAAACACACGCAAATGTAGTGTGCAAGTTAAATGAAACTAAAATGTATTTACTGTAACTGTATTTATGTAGCACTGATATTCCCTGACGAGATGTTGAAGCAGTTTTTCAATGGGTAGAAAAACCCTGGTTTAGAGGGTTAATGCCTCAATTACTTACCAGTAATTGAATTACTCAGTTGTTCCCCTTGCTTCCCTTACTTACATAAAGGAGGCACTCCTGCCTCACCAGACATCCAATCCTAATTGTGCTTTAGGCGAACAAAAAGCCCCTCTCCACTCCAATCCTCCTGTTTGTTAAAAGCACCAAGTCTGCTTTTTGATGTAGTTGGCCTGGGTAAACAGGGAGGGAGGGAAGGAGTAAGTGAGGAAAGTGTGGGGAAGGACTCAGAGTAATGCAATTACCAGTAAGTAATTTAGGCATTGCCTCATTGTCCTCCCTCACTTTCTTTCCTAACATAAATGAGAAGTGCAAAGCCAAATGATACCAGGACAACCCAACATAAATGCTGAAACCGACATAACGTTTAATGAACCTGTGCACTAGGAGAAAACCTCTATTTCTGCTTAGAAGCGAATACACAAAGCATCCACTTCAATTTCCTCACCAATATGATATTGTTTGATAAAAGTTGATGGGGAAGCCCAGATAGCTGCCCTACAAATCACAGGCAGAGAGGTACCCTGAATCTCAGCCATGGAAGTGGACATCTCCCTCGTAGATTTCCTTTGAATCCCCCGGGTAGAGGACAGTGAGAAACCCTATATGCTTTAACAATAAGGAAACACACCCACCTACTGAGGGGAGCTTCAACAGGCTTATATCCCCTTCTATCAGGACCAAAATTAACAAAACTTGATTCAAACACTCTTAAAGAAGCAACCCTATCCAAATAGATCAAACATGCTCGTCTAACATCCAGATTGAGGAGATTTCTCTCCTCCTCTGAAGGAGAAGCAGGGAGGATCCTAAGAAGAAGAATCTCCTGTTCTCTGTGAAAAGAAGAATTCAACTTCAGGATGAATGAAGGAGGAGGACAAGGTACCACTCTTTCCTCAAACACTCTACAGAATGGGTGTCTGGAGGATAGAGCATGTTACACACAATAAAGCCACCGAGTGATTTTCTTAAAACATTTTCTGATCTATCACATTATGTAATATATTCATGTTAAACCAGCCTGCCCCCAGACATACACAAAAATGTGACAGGATGTCCTCACGCATCACTAGGTGTCATGCTTCATCAATGGACTCCTCAGGCTCTTCAAAAACCGAGTTTGATGAAGAGCGGGCCTACGCCCTGAAATCAGGGAGGCACTTATTACTAAATACGGATCTGTGAGAAACATATACTTAAAAAACAATGCAGTAATCCAATCAGACTTTTATACTATATAGGATACCACCTGGTAATAAAAAACTAAATGTGGGGAATAGAGGAACTAGTACCCCAGCCCCACTAAACCGTCTATATGTTTCTGCCTAGTGACTCAACAGAGTCCATGGCATTCATCAGGAGGGACATTGGATCCTCTGGTGGCATATATATACAATGTATATGTCACTATGTCGGTGATCTAACCTTTGTCAGCACCCTACAATCCTAGGTCACTAGGTGCCCTAATTAAGGGTCATCTGGGCCCCATGGAGGAAGGGCTCAAGAACTCCTAAGTCACACTTACACCAAGGTGTGTTCCTCACTGCCTCCTAATGGTACTGACAGAGTTTTGAAGTGAAATAGTGATATTAAAATAAGCTATTTTTTATACAAAGTTCAGATGCGGATTCATCAAACACAGCCTAATGTACGGTAGCTCAGGGAGTCAAGGCATCTACTGTCAAAGACCAAAGCAACCTGGAGAGCACGGTTTGAATCTCTGCAGAATCTGCTTTTTATCCTTTGAAGGTTCATAGCGTAAGTGCTTCTGGGTTGGTATAATGTCAACCCTTGTAATGTTCTGTTCTATTAGGCCCTGAAAACATGGAAGCGCATCATAAGCAGAGATTTTGCAGTTTTATATAGCGGGAACTCGACCCAAAGGTATTGGAGACCTCTGCATGAGCTCCAGTTACATTGCAGTAGATCACACTAATTTTTAGATCTTGGCAGATGAGTTACTCCGACCGATATCCAGTTTGCCAAAAAATAAATCGCATTATATCCTATGGGATTTATATTTCGGCAGACAGGAAATCCGTCACTGTTGTGAAGGAGTAACCCGTCCACCAAGATCTAAATCAGGCCATAAGTGATTTGCCCAGAATCACAGGATGTTTAGCCGATACCAAGATTTGAACCTGGATCCCCAGTTCAAAAGTCGGTATCTCTGACTATGATGTCACATCCTCTCCGTTAGATAAAATACAATGAAATGTATTTTGAGAAGCAGGCAGCTCACCTAACTGGATTTATTGTCGGAGGAATACATCTAACTCGCCTGACTGCACGGTGATGATCTAAATTTATTGTGTCAAAGTGCTC
The DNA here is from genome assembly GCA_963921515.1 of Calotriton arnoldi. Classification (NCBI taxonomy): domain Eukaryota; kingdom Metazoa; phylum Chordata; class Amphibia; order Caudata; family Salamandridae; genus Calotriton; species Calotriton arnoldi. The sequence goes on from CAWUFW010005114.1 coordinate 407,696, forward strand.
TGAAGTGGTTGAAAAGAAGTGTTGGGTACTAAACAAAACATCTACTAAATATGGCTTAAAACAGAGAGGCAACAGAGGTTAGAGAGAGACCCCTCAAAAATGTGTCTGAACCTTACCTGGAGCCTTGAAACAGATATACCTTCTCCTTTCTGTGGTCTTTTTTTTCCTACAGTCTGGGGTAATCAGAGAGGGCAGCACCTCATGTTGCTCACAAATCTGCTACAAATGGAGTGGGGCAGTCAGGTCTGTTCATCATGAAGTGGAGCAGTCAGGATAGGAGGGTCAGTGTTTCATGCCACTATGGAGTATATTAAGAAAGGGAGAGGTTGTTTGGGCCTAACTACTTGTTCCTCTCAAAGGTTGCTGAAGAGCAGTGGGGATGGCCCTGGGCATGTGTAGATAGAAAATGCGTTCGCTTTGATGGGGCTGCTGAATGCAATGGGAGGCCCTGGGAAGGTGTAGGGTAGAAAGTGTCTGGTTTTCTCTGATTCTGTCGAAATAGGGTGGCGAACCCTTTGTAGTCACATCTCTGACCCTGCCTCCACATTACACTCAGGATCACAGTTCCTATAGTTTTCGTATGCACAAAATTGCATCACTGTCGTTTTGTGGGAGCCGTTCATCACAGCACTCTTGTTGTGTGACCCGCAAGGTAGTAGTCATAAGTATTGGAAAAGGGTCCGACTGGGACAGAAAACAGGCCCAGGCACCCAAATAAAAGTGGCCCCAGTAGTGAATGAGGTAGCTAAAACAGTGGCCACATTTGCAAATCGGGGCAGGACTGATCTTATAAAGACACACTTCATAGGTGTTTTGCAAGGTATGGCCAGGGCCACTGGAATTAAGTGGCAGGGGAGGGCCAAATTATGTGGCAGAGTTCAGTAAATTATGTGGAAAGAAAAAGCAAATAAATCAAGGTAAGGTGGCACATTTTGTAATAGTATTGTTTCATTAATTTGTCATTTCTACACATTGTTAACACTGTCTGGGCATTGGTTGCCCCTCATTAGTACCAGTTTAATATCCAAATACGGCAATATACTTTATCCTCCAGACACCCATTCTGTAGAGTGTTTGAGGATAGAGTGGTACCTCGTCCACTTTCTTCGTTCATCCTGAAGTTGAATTCTTCTTTTCACAGAGAACAGGAGATTATTCTTCCTAGGCTCCTCCCTGCTTCTCCTTCAGAGGAGGAGAGCCATCTCCTCAATCTGGATGTTAGACAAGCATTTTTGATCTATTTGGATAGGGTTGCTTCTTTTAGAGTGTCTGAATCACTTTTTGTAAATTTTGGCCCTGCTAGAAAGGGATATAACCCACTGTAGCTTCCCCCAGTCGGAGGGTGTGTTTCCTTATTGTTATAGTATATTGGGCTTCTCACTGTCTTTTAGTGGGGGGATTTAAAGGAAATCTAGCAGGGCGATGTCCACTTCTATGGCTCAGATTCATGGTGCCTTTTCCACAGAGCCCTTCCTCAGTGCTGCAGAATGGGTGCTGAATAGCATGTCTGCCTCATCTTAACTCCACCTCATGCCTATTTATTCCATCGCCATTTACTTCCTTTTTCATCCCTGCTCTCTGTTTTTGTAACTGGTTTCCTATCTATCCTCCTTGTGTCCACCTTTTCTTCCTTCTTCTCTCTTGTTCTGGGTCAAAGTCTGATCATGTAACATAAGTGAGTTCTGGAATCTCCCGTCTTCAAACACAAGCACCATCATCCTAGAGCCAAAAACATTGAAGTCCCGATTGAGTCTTTCAACCCCACCATGAAATTAGCATGAAATCTATCTCATTGAGTGGTTGTCCAGTGGACCAGAGGTAGAACTGCCCTATGAAAACTAAGGCGTTTGATTTGGAGTATGAGAGAAGGGTGGTATGGGAGGAGGAATTACAATATTTGTAGCAAGGATGCCCTGTCACAAAACATGCCACCAAGCCTGTTCCTCCTGTACAGGTTCCTCATGAATCAGTCCACCTAGTAAGTATCCATGCACATTGATCCAGAAAAGAAGGGTATTCTGTTGGTCGGATAGGGGAACTCTACACAGATCATAAAAGGAGAGGTTACTAAATCTGAAGTTAGAAATGCACTCAGCCCACATAGATTACAGTTGTTTTGCTACTACCAGCGTTTCCACACTGTGGCTGTCTGGACCACAAGGTGTCTCTTCAAACATATCTAAAACCTGTAGATGATAGAGTTGTTCTAGCAAATAAAGGATAGCTCATGACATTATCACAAAAATTAAACATAAAAGACAGCTAAGCTAATTGTGCAAGTCTTCATTATGAATGGGTTAATAAAAACCCATGCACCAGTACAGGGGTTCGGTACTTCCAATATGGCATCCCTTTTCTTGCAAGCTGGTGAATCAGCTATTGCACTGAAGTGTAGAACCTGTTATTGAAAATGATGATAGAAATACCCGAAACACTTATCGATGAGTATTATACTTTCTTATAAACAACCAAGGGCCCTATATCAACACAACCATGTTCCTAATTCAGAACTTGTGACATTTACTGCATCACATATTGAAAAATGCAAAAGTGTATTTAAGTACGCAGGGTGGTCTGTAATTCATTAACATTTGCAATCGGAAAATAGGGAATCACAAATTGTCCTTGAGTAAGAGTTGCAAACTTCTGTGGTTCCCCTCTGCAGCTATTGATGACATCACTAACTTGAGACCACTGCCACACCCAAACATAGCAATGAAGGAGCACACTCTGCAGTTAGGTCAGGCCTATGATCATCTTAAGTCAGAGCAGGACACCCATCCAGGAGAAGTGGAGGAAAAGAAAGTTCTAAGAAAAGGAGCTGGGCAGGCTAATAAAGGATGTATCAGCACAACATGACCATCACTTTGGAAATACTGCAAATAAAGTGCTAGAGTCCACAAGAACTATGTCCATAGAATCCAGGAACGTGTCAAGGCTGGGAAAAACAACCAACACAGCATAGAAGATCTGTGAAAAAGAAAGTATGACATATGTTCTCAGAACAAGGAGAGTCAACCTGCTCATTTGTATGACACATCTGTGAGCTTCCAAGAAACAGCCAGGAAAGGAGCTCCACACTAATAGAGCTCATGGTGCACTGCTTAATTTGTAAAAAAAACATAAGGGTCAGTGCCCTCGTCAGGAGGCCACTGCCACTTGGACCACCCATTGCTCCTGCTAGCACTGCAGTACCAACACAACTACAAACCCTCACACCCTACAAGTGTGACAATTCAGACTATTCCAGGCCTCCAAAGCTATAAGAATGGCTTGGGTAGCAGGTTTTAGTCATTTTAATGTACGTTGAAATAATAAACAACTGTTATTGTGCTCATCTCTAAATTAGACAAACAGTGCCACCATGTGACAGACTGTCATAAGTGCTGGTGCTGACAATTAAGTGCCAGCGCCGAGCATCAGAAACCACCGGATCAACATAAGCACTGTCATGTTAGAAAGTACTCTAGCGCCAGAAGCAGCATAAAGGAAAACTGCGATTGACACTTCAGAATAAGATGCACATGCGGGTCCCTCAATGGGTAAGTCCATCCTTTGGACCAACAAATACACTTGTGGAATTTCCAAGTACACATACTGCATGAAGGAACTGAAGACTTTCAGATAGCATGACAAGGGAATTTGTATGTCACTGATGGGCTAGTACATCAAAATGTCGATACCAATTAGAATATGCTGTACAAATGCAGGAGAGGAGTTGGCCTAACGGCTACGGCGGTTGACCTCAAATCTGGGGAACTGGGCTCGAGTCTCGGCAAGGACGCGCAACATTCTGTGATTCTGGGCAAATCACTTAATCTCCCCGTGCCTAACAAAAATGAATGTGTCCTCATGTAACGCAACTGGTGCTCGTGTAAAGCGCTCTGATACCCGATACCTTCGGGTCAAGTTCGCGCTATATAAAACTCTGTTAAAAAAAGAAACACAATCAATAGTAAAAAGGCACAATATATACAGTTGAACGAAAGAAAGGTAATAAGCTGTACATTCTAAGTGCCACCACCTCACCCATCCAAGGTCCTTTTTCTTGCATAATGGTAATGTGATTGTATCCTTTGCCTTCATGTATCCAGCACTACAGATCTCAGGACACAAAAAGGTGAAATGGATCACCTACACATACATGGACAAAGAACCCCTGAGAGCCCTGAACAAATTGTGCTGCCATGCAAAGCTAATAATAAATGTCCTAATGTAGTATGCAATAGTACTCGCATATAGTGGTTTCATTTTTGTATTGATCCTTAACTGTGCCAACCCATTCTTGTGTACATAAATGACAGAAAGATCAAAGTTGCCATAGATGAGATAGAGAAGGCACCTTCACTTTCAGTGACATCACCTCTATAGGACATGAAGTGGAGACAACACATGTGTCACATCTATAGCCACCTGAAGAAAAGTCGCCCAAGTATTCACAAGGCAACGCAGAAGGCTGAGGCTGCCTACATTTTACTGCAATCAAAGAAGTATTGCCACATATGGTGCCCAACAAGCCTGGTCCTTGAAATGACTGTTGCATGCACAACTGAGACTGGTGTATGCCACAAGCATGCTGGGATGGAGAATAGGGACAATGGATTAGGCCTGGGCAGAATTTCAATTACGCACGGAGTAATCAGAATAATTTCTGTACTTCCGCATTACTCTCTGATGCCGAATTACTGATAATTGCACCAGTACTCATGCTCAAGTAATTAAGAGTAATTTTGGGGGAAATCATATTGCCAGAGCACATTTAGAGAGTGCGAGGGGCTGCTCTCACTAGCTATGCATGTAATGCTGCATTTAGCATTCATTTTCGATGCGAGGATGAATTCTGCGCTAAGAAAATAGCACTAAATGCAGGTAGTAAGTTGGAAAAAAGTCCTATACCAACAGCAAATTTGGCAACCGTGAGTGGCTGCTTGTGCTAGCTAGTTATTCATGTTCTGTTGCATCTAGTACTATTTCTTAGTGCAAAATGCGTCCGTGTGCCCATTTTGGACAAGAGGGAGGATTTTTGCGAAGAAATGGTGCTAACTGCAGAATTGTCCTTTTTGTGTAATTCAAGCGTATTCTTGTCGAATTAGTTGGTCATTCTGCGTGATTGCGCAACACAGAATTTCCAAGTTACGTCCACCCCTACAATGGACCGCAATGTAACCTCTCTATTGACTCCAATGACGGACACCCTTGTAGACTCTAGCCATGCGGTTGAGAGTGTAGCTGAGGCTGTGAAATCACTGATTCAAAGTGAGAATGAGCAGTGTTTAAAGAGAGGAACCTAGAGTGGGAACTCTACTCTGAACTTTGGGGTGACAAGCAAATTTGACAACATTACTCCACTGGTGTTTACTTGATACCCAAGGACACATTGACTGTTCTATGGATGACACGTAGGGTGTGCTCATGGAGGTGCCTACAGTACTTTGGGTGCTGTAGGGAGCAAAAGCATCTACACTTGAGCAGAAAGTAGTAAAATTAACAAGTAAACATGCACGGGTAGTGTACACCTGAAAGCAGAAGGTGTGGTGATGCTGCAGGTGAATTTCTGCATGAGGAGCTTGACATATTTGCTCTGCTCTTGTTAGGTGCAGACAACAACGACAGTAATTCTCATATGTGTAGTCATCCTACTATGTTTTAGGATGAGGTATTTTGATACACTTTATTTGTTCATGTGGCAGTTTATTTTGCGTGTAACATGTCTTATTCCCAAGGGAAACTCTCATATCCAGATGGACTGAGATTTAATTTGCATATCAGGTATAGTTACTGAAAGTTTGTTACATAGCTTTCAACAATGCATTTGTTTATGTCTTTATGCAATGTTAATTTACCTTGCTTCATAGGGCATGATTGGTAGTATTGATGCCGTGAAGCCTGTTAGTAGGCTCAACCTTTGCATAGTAACAGATGCACTGAGCCTTTGTTGCACAAAGGGACTCTGCAAACTGCAGTGAATGTCACATGTCTATTAAAATGATTGGCAGTAATAAAGACAGTGTACCTCGTTGAGCACAGCGGGAAATTGTGGTGTGGTTCTATTGAAGATTAGTGCAGCAGTTTTAAAGCGATTGATGTGTTTAGTTTACGCATTTGCCATGGTGTGTAATGCCACAGTACTGTGCAGGCACAGTTAAAGTAAGGGGTCATGATGACACAGCACAGATCGTGGAACTATATGCTTCAAGCCTTTTCTCCATTGCATATTTTATTTTTAGGTTTGCAGTGTCAGCTGCTCTATCTTTAATAGTCACAAGGACTTTTATGATCAGAATCATATCCAGAGACCAATCAATCAATCAGGGAATTGTAAGCGCGCTACTCACCCGTGAGGGTCTCAAGGCACTGAGGGGGGGGGGGGGGTCCGCAGATCTGTTTAGCCACAAAGCCAGGTCTTGAGGGTCTTCCTGAAGGTGTTCAGGGAGGGGGCGCGTCTGATGTCTGCCGGTAGCTCATTCCAGGTCTTGGCTGCAATGTGAGAGAAGGATCTTCCGCCTGCTCTGGCTCTGTGGATGCGTGGGGTTTCGGCCAGCGTGAGGTTGGAAGATCGGACGTTTTAAGGCATGGCCAAAGTGGGCAATTGCTCAAGGCCACCATCTTCCAAGGGCAATTGCTCACCATCTTCCAAGGGCCCCCCTGGGAAAGTAAACTTTATTTGTCTCTAGCTCATCTCTGTCTATTCTTTATCTGAACCTCTGTTGTCTGCCTCTGTCTCTCTTTGCCCAGTGTCATTCTACTGATCTTGTAGGGGGGGGGGGGTCCTTCAAAGACATATTTCACCAGTTTTTTTTTTTTTTGAGAAACATGTTTCTGAAAGGCTTTTTTGCACCATGCGGATTAAAACTTGCACAAAAGTGGGTATTGAAATGCAAAGTAGTTACAAACGGTGGGTCCCAAAATATGTCATGCCTGGGGTCCCAAAACTCCTTAGGGTGAAACAGATCATATCACCCCTTACTCATTCGCTACATTTGTTGTGCTCCCAAATTTATCAAGGACCACGTCATAGCACAGAGGGATTCCATTATGGAGGTTTGGTTGCATTTTGAGTGAGCTGAAATGACTAGCTGTATTTACCACCTATGTGAGGTTCACAAGATTTAGCAGGAACATTTTTCTAAATTTGCTAGTATTCACTATTTGTGAATGATTCGTGTATTTGAGATTCACCATTTAGTAATCCCTATTCACAGGTGCAATTAGGAATTTCCCTATTCATTCTGTATGCTAAGAAATTTATCATTCATGGTGAAAGGAATGCCATGCCACCAAAATCATGCAAATAAAAAATATTTGTTACGACCCGGCCTACTGTTCACGCATTCTGACCCTAGATACCGGATTTTTCTATAGACAAAAAGTGTGTGACAAATCATAGTTCTTGTAGATTAACTAGAGTTTGACAAACAGTGATGGCAGGCTTGAACATCATGTGACAAGAAAAAATAATTTCAAAGTATAATTTAAAAAAACTAAAATATCTGCAAAATCTTAAAACATCATTTTGATTCAACACCGACTTCCATTTACCCCTCTAATAGTCAGCCAGCTTGGTGTAGCGCCAACTAGATTTGTGTGCAGTGTGACCTGAAATTAGAATATTTCATAATAAAATGCATCATGAATGCCTTAATTAACATAGAAAAATATTGTGCCATTGAATGTAATTATTGTACTATTGACTCGAGTGGGGTGATATTTTTGTGAACTATACTATGTATTCAATGTTTCTGTCAAACAATATTTTGGTTACGCTATTCTAGCACCATATTCCCCGAGCGGAACCCACTTACCTCCACCTTCCAGTGTTATTGCTGGTCTTCAACAAATGGAGAATTTGTTTGATCTACAATCCGTACACTCCTAGCACCTTTAATAATTGGTTGTTGAGCTGAAATGTCACCTGCAGCCGACTAGTAGACAATCCTGCGCCATCCATGCTCTATCTTGTAACTGTATGGGGCTAAAGGGAGTGGGATGTGATAGACACTGAGCCAAACATGAGTTTTTACAATTCCTATACACAATTGGACACAGGAAAAGACCCGTGATTTGGTTTTGCAAAGCACTGACAAACATGACCAAAACTAACCTAATTGACCCAGAAAGCAAAATGGGAATTTAACGTGTATAGGGTCCTCAATGACAGAGAATAGAGACACTTATTTCTATATACATACAAAGTATCAAGAAATGCTTCCTTTAAATATACACAATTTAATGTCCTACTTTGCACTCACTTAACTCTGAAAAACCTACATAAGATTTACAAGACAATCCCCTTGACATGCTCTAGATGCTTACTGACACTAGGTTTTATCATATGGTATGGAGCTGCCCGGAACTTAGACAATATTCAGAGGGCTTAGCGGAGCTGCTTGAGGCCTCAACAAGGAGAATGAACCTGGACACACCCGGAGGCTGCCTACTAGGCCACCTCATGTGACTCAAGGCTCAAAAAAGCAGGCACCAGATTTGTAAACATGGTACTTCTAATTGGCAAAACATTGTTGATCCTGGCCTTGAAATCATCCACAGCTCCCCACCCCTCTGAATGAAGGGACGTGACAGATACAAAAATGGTCCGAAGCTCTAAGTGTGACATTGCAGAGGGAAAAAGCTCCAACCTTAAAAAAACATTGCACGTTAGTGATATTAAGTACTAGTGGCCTTATTCTCATAGCAGGGCAGCTTATCGGGGCAAGCCGATGCTCACTAAGATATATCTGGCTATAGATGCACAATGTGGGAAGGTAAGACAATTAAAGCACCACTCTCAATTACTCTTCATACTGTACACAGTATAACCCAAAGGAATGAATAGTGAATATAAAAGGCTGAAGCCGGGCCCCTTGATTTCACACACCAGGTCCCCGCACATGGTGTACAAATCATGCTCCGACTGGAGCACTCCCCTACTATGTCTGTATACAAACTAAAGGAGGCAGTATATTTAAACAGATAGAGCGCACATCCAAATCACCACATACATCATAAAAAGCATACACAATGCCAACGCAGAATGACCCAACAGTTATTTAAGTTGAAAAGTGACAGCAGTTGAATGGCTGTGAGTTCCAAGTCATTCTTAACAGAGAAAGGTAGCACTCTTCTTTCCTCAATTTGAAGAAAGACAAAGGTGAGATGGTAACTGGAAATGCAAATGTGCAAATCTATCAACACATTTTCCCCGTTTGCTTCACTTTTGTGGCACACACCCAGCGTAAATTGGAATTTAATTTCCAGCACACACATGTTTTGCACTGGAAAGTAGCTTCAAAGTAGCATGAAGTTGTGTTTTGCACTACTTAGCGCTACTCTGAGTCAATGGGGCATACAATGGTGTTACACGGGCATTCACATTCAACCAGCCCTGTTTTTTTTTTTAATGGCAATCCCTATTGACAAACATTGGCAGACAAAGATTTGTGCCAGAAATATACACCTCCACGGGACAGGCGCAACGTTCAAGAAAAGTTAGTTTCTTTTCTCAAAACTTTTCTAAATTTGCATGTATACTGTACAGCACACAAACAAAGATATAAAAGTGTTAAAATATGTGAAAGCAAATCATAGTATAGTGTACTGGAAGGGTCTCATTCCAATACAAAACCTATGCTTGATATTACAAACACCCTTTCACTATGGTGCAAGGGTGTGTGAATTAGTGCACGGCAGCTTACAGCGTGCCAGCACAAGGATAGAGAAAAACTGTGCTCTATCCTATTAGATATGGCTCTGTTCTGCTCTCTCCCTTTCACGCAATACAGTGCAGCAATTTTTATTGCTTCGCTGTGTTGCAGCAATTCTTTGTAAATTTGGCCTAGAGAGTATTGAAATTGCACAGTAAGTATGATAAGGTTGCAATAATGAATATGAGTTTATGAGAAACAGTAATGATAATAATATTAAACATTTTTCATTGGATGGCATACATGACTTGAAATGTGTAGGAAGATGATGTAATAAAACAAATTGTCAATAAAATGGAGCTTAAAAAGATTTTTTTGCAACATTTTATATTTGTTATAAATAGGATAGGGCATAAACATTAAACATGTTTACATACACGAAGATACAAACAATTGACATAAATAACAGCCATTGCAGACATAACGGTAGTCATTTCAGTAAATATTGGAATTTGATGATTTCTTTAAAATCTTTATCTAACAAGAATCATACAATTAAACAACAAAGCGAATGTGCTGGCACCTCTATTGCACACTCCATGTCAACAACAAACTGCAAGGGTTCCCTGCATTTATTGCAAAGATCATGGGTTCAGGCTTCACAGCTTATTTCCTGTTTATTTTGCCAAATGCAAAATGGCAAAAAGCTGGAGTGTCTGTTTATTATTTATGCTTCAATCTTGCAGAATTGGTTTACTGGAGCAGCTGTTTTTTCAGCAGGGGAAGTTGACATGTGGTCCCGACTGCCTGACTGAGGTAGGTGACAAGCGGTCTCAACTGCATTACGAAAAAAAGAATTTGAAATGTGCAAAATGACAGGGCTTCTACAGGGAAGAGAGGACTCAAGACAGCACAAACTCCTGATTCCAAACTGTTTCAACTTCAGAAAAATCACACCAGGAAATCTTGATCAAAAAGGACGGACTTTCTACAGGGAGGAGAGTTACATATGTGCAAAAGTGTGATACCAGTGACACTAACAAGAATACAGCAGTGGAATGGCAAATATTTGTTTTCATTTTTTAACATTTACATTTTTTACTGAACTGAAGCCAAAGCTTTGCTGAATCGAATATTGGGCGATTTCAGGTGAGAGAATTCTTCACCACTCTCTCTCCAAGCAAAAAGGAAACCATCAGACCTTTATTATCTGGACGTGTGATTGATTGATTGACCATACTTACCTATAAATACCTACCTTGACATATTCTGGTATACTATAGTCTGTTCACAGTATTTTTGCATGTCGAAACTCGATATTCTGGTATCATATCCAAAGATTAGAAGTGAGTTTTCAAAAGCACCCAACCTCAGGGATGCCATGTATGTTGGTGTTTAAGGACTTCAAAGAGCCTTCTATATCAAGATAACACTTTGTACAAACTCTCCAGACATTTTATAAACTATGTGGGCACGATTCACCAGGCCACAAGTCTACCTTTGCGACAGAAAATGGCTCAGGAATCAACAAAAGGATAGGACTCCGACGTCAGCGTATTTACTGCTCTGCTGCAGCTGCATAAAATATGCAAGAAGTGGAAACTGCTAGGATCAAACATTGCCTTGAGATTTTTGTGAATTCCAACAAATTTGAAATTCTGTGGCTACTTACACCTGTGACGCTATTACTATCATGGAAATGACAAGTAGAGGGCTGTAGTATCTCTCCTTCCTGGATATGTAGGGGAATGGGCACCCCTCCAAACTTTGTGGTGGGTGCAGCAGAAGGGGTGTCTCTGTAAGGACAAATGTTTTCCCTATGGAGAAAAAAAAGTAGAAAATGATGTGCATTTGTGCAGGACCTGCATTTCACCTATGTGAAACTGTACAATGTGTGTAACTCTTCATTGGGTAACTAGCAGATGTCAAAGGATAGTACCAGTAGTACATCTTGAAAGCGGCGCCTGTCAAAGCTTTCCAGGTGGATTACTGAAAATGTTTAAGAATTTCTAGAATTCATACATTTACGCTTGTGCATAGATGATATCTATATGTCTGTAAATGTATGTATATCTATAAATAAATATATGTACATATACACACAAAAAAGCAGAGAAATCTGGATGGTTCCCATGTTTTACTGGAGAGCAGCTCCTATATGGAGCACCCTACAACACCAGCGACACTCTGAATCTGCTCACCTCAAATACCTGTTTTTCTAGCAGGGTTTTTAAGCATAGGATTAGCACAGTGCCATCCACGCTGAACTAGAAAGGAACAAATTTTTGAAGCATAGGATTAGCACAGTGTCCTCTATGCCGAGCTGTAAAATGACAAAAGTCTTTTAACACCCCAGGCACAGTATTACAGATTTGAATTGGTCAAATACCATCCAAGCCAACCTGAAATAAATAAAAGCAACCCCTGACGTGTTTTGCTATCATTATAGCTCTTCGGAGATGTTTACATTTGTCCAGGCTGAAGGGAGCACCCAGTATACGTCAAAACAATACCCTTTCAGGAGGCTTTGAGGGTTGCATAAATTATGCAACATAGTAGCAGAGAACTCGGGGTAGTTTTCAAGTTTAGGTGGAGAGCAGCTTCTGTATAGAGCACTCTATAACATGTGCGATACTCTGATTCTGCTCACCTCAAATGTCTGTTTTTTCTAACAAAGTTTTTAGGAATAGGATTAGCACAGTGCCATCCATGCCAAGCTAGATACAGACAAATTCTTTTACAACTCCAGGCACAGTATTATAGCTTTGGATTGGTAAAATGCCATCCAAGCCAACATGGAATGAATAAAAGCAACCCTTAACACGTGTTTCGTTATCACTTTAGCTCTTCAATAGAGGTTTAGCTTTGTCCAGACACAAGGGAGTGCACAGTACAAGTCAAAACAATACCCTTTCAGGCTTAGAGTGCCACATAAATTATGCAAAAAAGGAGAGAGCTCTGGGTAGTTCCCAAGTTTAGGTGGAGAGCAGCTCCTGCAGAGAGCACCCTACAACACCAGCGACACTCTGAATCTGCTCACCTCAAATGTCTGTTTTTCTAGCAACGTTTTTAAGCATAGGATTAGCACAGCGCTTTCCATGCCAAGCTAGAAAAGGACAAAGTCTTTTGCCATTTCTACAGCAAAGTCTTTAAGGGGCACTCTAAGCCTGAAAGGGTAATACTGTACCTGGAGTGATAAAATGCTTTTGTCATTTTACAGCTCAGTGTGAATGGCAATGTGGCAATCCTATGCTTACTTGGATGCCAGTGTTGGTCCAAGAATCTATGGGCCTGATTATGAGTTTGCCTGTATACTCCAACCCATGCGTAAACCCTGGTTAATGCAGAGGTTAGAATTACGAGTTGGTAGATGTTTAACATATCCGCTAGTTATTGAATGCATTAAATACTTCAACATTCGTTAAATTTCGGCAGGTTAAACCTGCCCAAATTTAACGAGGGAAAAGCTTATGGTATTTACCGTATCATGCCGATTTTGCTGCGTTAAACACCAAGATCCGCATGTTACTCCTCAGCAATTCTTAATAGGTTTTATTTATCACACCCAATAAATAACGCATTCTGTTGGATTGTTATTTATCCACTGCAATAAATTGTACCTGAATTTATTATCAGGGGCTAGATGTGCACAGCCTTATTAACATGAACATTTGTCACCCTAGTCTCTCGTCCCTAAATTAGGTGCCCAAAAGTGACCAGTCAATTTCTGATTAAGATTTTAACAACCCAAAGTTGGCTATGCTAATCCACCTTCCCCGTCATTCAGGAAGAAACGTAGAAACAGCATGATGACAATAACAGTTGGAGTGAAGAGTGTACTCACATGTTATGTTATGTTATGTTAAAAGAGCTTATAAAGCGCAGGTACACCAAACGGTTTCATGGCGCTAGGGTCCAGGGAGTGATGCTCCTGAGAGGGGATTAGTCATATGCCTGGCGGAACAGCCATGTCTTTAGCTGTTTTCTAAACTGTGCATAAGAGGTCAGTGATTAGATCTCCGTATAGAGAGAATTCCATGATTGAGGGGCCAAGGCCGCAAACCTTAGTCCTCCATGTTTCTTCCGTTTAGAGGACGGGATGACCAACAAATTCAAATGAGAAGACCTAAGATCTTGTGAGGGAACATAGCGCTGAATCCGAGAGGATACAAATGCTGGGCTGTTGCCGTATAGAGCTTTAAAGGTGATACACCCCAGCTTGAATGCGCAGCGTTTGGCAACTGGTAGCCAGTGTAGACTTTCCACTAATGGCTTAACATGGTGCCATTTGGGCAGGTGGTGGATTAATCTGGCTGCTTGATTTTGCACCAACTGCAGGCGTTTAAGTTGATATACTGGGATACCTACATAAAGTGAGTTGGCGTAGTCAATGGGGGAGATTGCCAGCGCCAAGATGACCTGGATTAGGGCTTCTGTAGTCAGAAATCTACTAATCTTCCTGATTCAGTCGCAGCTGGAAGAAGCAGGAGGAAGCACAAAAAAGAAATCCCTTTTCAAAGAGATCAACGATAAACAAGGTGGATATATGAGTAAATACTATAACCATCCCAAAATTAGGATCATGTGGGTATAAGTACTTGGTACAAGGAATATAGCAAAAATAAAGCAAAAATAAAACTACTAACGTTAGTATCAAAACAGGTTGCTGTAATGTGTTACAAAGATGCTCAAAAGACAATGATGCTCTAAAAACAATGATGCTCTAAAAACAATAATGTACTCAAGTTTATATGGTTTTATTTAAAAACACTGTTAATTTAAAAACAAGTTGTTGAAGTGCAAAATTATAGCATACAAATTCGTATGATCACCAGTATATCTTGAAACAGTGATTCCCTTAATATATTGGTATCATTGTCTTTATCCACTTCATTCTTTCAAAAAGCAAATAACCAATACAAGTTAAAATTTCAACATTAAAAAACACAGAAAAACAGTTTTGCAGAAGCCGGCGAGCACGCAGATATGGCCGACAAGAAGTGACTGTTACAACTCGGCGCGTAAAGACGGAACCGGCTAGTAGTGAGCCAAGAGTACGGAATCGGCCTGCAGAGAGCCAAGAACACGAAGATATCAAAGAAAATATGACATGATGCTCCAGAGAAGATGACAGTATACCAATTTGAAGGTGTACAACGACGTCAACTGCCCCACGTACTACCAAGACACGTGTAGATGAAATGGCCGGATGCCTACAGCACGTCATCTGAAATGTACCCTGCCCTGATGAAGACCTTCAAACTTTATTGTTTGTCCTAACCTGAAGGTCGAAACGCGTTGGCTAACTAATTGCAGAGGCCAAGAGTTATCTTTTTTTGAAAATAAAACAAACTTTATCCAAGGTTTGAGCTCGATTCATGAAGCACAAACATAGAAGCCTGAATAATTTCTCTGGCCTATTTAGGACCTTGTATATATACCAGTCTGGATGACTCAGTCGTTAAAGTCCCAGCAAATGCAATTTATAAGACTGTAGGAAACTTTATAAGTTCTTTCTCACCACTATTTGCACATTGTATGTGTCTGTTCTTTAAGTATTTCTTGATTTTTCAATATGTCGTCAATGTGATTTGTTGTAAATATTTTCATTTTTGTCTTGATGTGGTTGTAATTAGTGATGCGTGTTTTTTTCACGAATTAATATTTGTGTAAACTGTGATGTAGCCGTTTGGCGTATGTTTTCTTAATTCTTAACAAAAAGGGAAAAATACTCCTAAAAATAATTCAAAATTCAAAAAAGCAATTACTATAAGCTTAGAGTCAATAAAAGGGACTCTTGTTGAAAATTGAGTACTGTTGAATTTATGGTTGGAGAGGTTCATTTTCTATGATACCACCAAAATCGCCTATGTTGGCGCGTCTCCAGTTCTTGTCATGCGGCTCCCCTTCGAATGGGGTGTGGTAAGGTGAACATAGGAGAGGGTGGATGTTATAAAATAATGGTCTGACCAAGTACATGGAGAGATCAATAGATTGGAGATCGTCAGATTAGATGTTCAAACTTGGTCAAGAATATGACCTTTTATGTGGGTCGCAACAGTCACATGCTGGGTGCAATTCATTCCCAAGAGTAGATCTGTAAATTCAGCAGAGTAAGTACTCTCCCTGGGATCATTAGCCCAGTAAATAAAGTCACCAATTATAAGAATGTTTTACATAATTAATGGCCAAGTTAGAGATCATTTCGCCCAATAACTGGGGGAATAACGGCATATGATGAGGGGGTCTATAGAACAGTGCACAGATGAAAGGAGACTGAGGAGACTCGAGTTTTATAATTAAGCTGTCAACTGATGGTAGACCCGCAACCGCTAGTGATGTAAATGTAAAGTCTGATGTATAATGGCCGCAACACCACTCCTACTTTGCCCATAGTCCTATTAGCCTGAAGAATGTACCAACTGTTAGGCACCGCTGCCAGTATGTCAGGGGCAGACTCTTTAGTGAGCCAGGTTTCAGTAAGAAGGAGTATGTCCGGCTTATCTGAGTCCAGTAGCTGAAAAATTTCTAATTGGTGTTTGATCAGCGAACGGGTATTCAGATATATGATTGTGAGTGTCTTTTGCTCCTGGCGCCGTGGGATTGAGGGTTCAGGGGTAGGCTCCTGTCTAATATGATACTCCCAGCAGGGGGACTTTTGGTTGATTTCAGGGTAAGTTTCTCTGTAGTTTAGAATACCCATGTTTTTGAATCTGGCACAGGTGATAGTGTCAATAGGCATGTTAACTCGCATAGATTTCAGCTCCATAGGTGAGTTGCTGAAAAATTGGGCATGGAGTCTGGCCCCTGGCCCCGGCCGGACGCGGACGGGCGCAGACGGGCTTGCCTTTGGCGCACCTCCTGCGCACGTCCACTGCGCTCCCGTACTGAGGCCGTCATTTAAAGGCCAAGTGCAGTAATGAGCTCCTCCCCACTCCCACACTGATGGGGCCCATCGCAAAATGCGGAATTTCCAGTCCAAAAGCCCGGAAACCGGAAGATGGATCGCGAGGCAGTGCGCAAGTGCAAGATAGGAACAGATTCAAAGTCAACAACAATTTTAAAAGAAATTAGCAGCATCAAATTAAAAGGGCAGCATAAAATACAAACAGAGGGTTAATTTGACGAGGTAGAAGTTATTTAAAAAATAAATAATCCAGTGCTGCACAACATGCAGCACTTGTACCTAAGACGGAATTTAAGAACAATCATGAAACCTAGGTCATCTACTGCTGAGATTTCATCGCTCACAGAGTTTGTCCTCCAACAGTTAGGTCAGCTCCAATTATTATTGTCATACTTCAACACTCACCATGGCCTCCTGCTGCTACTTGAATGGTTGATTACTTGTTTCATACAGATTAAATGCTACCACAGACTCCCAGAAAATGCATTTCCCTTTATGAGAAACCCTTAATTTGCCTGGGCCTAGCATTCCCACTGTGCACCCATGTCTTGAAATAATTGTTGATGGAGTTCATTTCTTTCCTCCTTTTCTCCATTATCTGTCCAACATCAGGGAATAAGAGGAATCAAGTTGATTTGAAAGGAGTTTCCCCTTCTTCCCCCTGTGGACTGAATTTCATCTATTGCAGCTCCATCTGTTAGTGAAACCATGATCCTCACTCCTCTTCCTTCACTTTCTGATAGAGACTTCTAGCCACAGATTCCTCATATTTTGAATATTTCCAGGTGTCGGACTGGATCCAGAAACTTTTCAGCAGTATCTCTGAGTGTCGGAAGGTGGCACCTTGCGGCTCCGCACTAATGCCATTCAGCTCTGGAAATGATCTGCGGGGCCTGTATAAGCGCCACTCTCGCACCCTGACATCAGTTCCTTTCTTTCTGTGCCACCAGACGTGAATCTGGAGCTCCCTCTTCGTCTTTTTGAGACTTGTCCTACAATTTCTTTTCTAGTGTGCAATGGAAGTCACCCCTCAAAATTACAGGCTTCAAGCCCTGTCAGGACTGTTGAATTCAGATGTCAGTGACGGATCCCACTAGCTTTGCTTGTGTGCCGAGTTAGGTCTCCAAGACTTGCAAGACTTCGCATCGATGAACACAAAGGCCATCAGGGAACACAGGGTGAAACTCTACAACACCAAGCAGAAGAAGACTGCGGCGGGGCCGCTCTGAATCACAGTCTCTGTCCAAGGTCCTTTCCCAATCTTGTTCTTGTTCTCAGAGCATTTGGGGCAGCTTGAGAAGTCAGTCTTCATCGCGTTCCAGATCTTCAGGTAAATTTAAAAAGAAACACAAGAAGTCAAAGCAGACTTCTGCTTCCTCACACCACTCGCATTTACCTGAGCAGGCACAGGGGCAGCCCCAATCTTCTTGATCTTGCTCCGAAGACATATGACGTTGGAGCTGATCCTGCAACGTGTGCCGGCACAACCCAAGCTTTCTGGGCTGAACGCCACACCACATAGATCAAAGACTACTACGCAGTCATGCTCCAGCTCTTTGGATTCCTTTGGACTCCCTCTGGCACGCCTTCAGGCCCCATGGAGCCGGGAGGCTTTCCTTCTGGAATACTGCTGGCAGGTTCGCCGTCTGTGCCAGTAGCACCTATTTTGCTTCCGGCTCCATTTCCAACCCCACTTCCTGCTTTGAGACTTGTGCCCACAATGGGTTGCTTGATATCCGTTCCCACTCCGCTGTTCCTGGAGAAGGAGGAACCAATTGTTCTCTCCGACATCAAGTTGGCACTGGTCTGACTTGGACATAAGTTGCACCCAAATCTAACGAGGCACCACTTTCTCTATTGAACATTCCTATTCCTCAAAAGAGGCACACCTGACAGTGGTGATCGATGCATCACTTCTGAGATGGGGCGGCCATCTGGGAGAGGTAGAGATCAGAGGCCTCTGGTCTCTGACAGAGTCCTGGCTCCACATCATCCTTCTTGAGCTGGGGCTATCTGCTTGGTGCTGATAGCCCTCCTGCCATCCATCAAAGGCAGCCTGGTACAGGGGCTCATAGACAACACCACGGCCATGTGGGACTGCAACAAACAGGGCACGGTGTGGTCATTGTCCCTGTGCCAGGAGGCCTTGCACCGCTGGAAATGGGTGGACCACAAAGGAATTTTCCTGGTGGTGAACCTGGCAGGATCATTGAATGCCAGGGTGGATGAGCTCAGCTGCCGGCACTTTGCAGATTACGAGTGGCAGTTACACCCGAAGGTGGTGCAGGCTTTGCTCCGCGAATGTGGAGAACCTTGGCTCGATCTGTTTGCCAAAGCTGAGAATGCTTAATGTGAGCACTTTTGTGCACTGGAGCTTCAAAGGCATTTCTTGCACAGAGGTGCTTTCTGCCTCGAGTGGAACGCAGGACTTCTTTATGCCTTTCCACTGATAGCACTCCTGTCCTGAGTTCTCAAGATCAGGATAGACCTGGTTCAAGTCATCTTAGTGGCTCCAGATTGGGCAGAGTATGGTATCGAGAACTCCTGGGCTTCGAGTATATGTCCTCCGATCAGGTTGCCCCTCTGGGAGGACCTGCTGTTGCAGCAAATTTGAAGAGTTCAGCACCCGGTACTTTGAAATCTCCACCTTTATGCGTGGAGACTGAGCCGGGACAGCTGAATACCTTCAACCTTCCTACAGAGGTGATTATTGTTACCCTGGCAACCAGGCCTTCCTCAAAGAAAACTGTTTATGCTTGTCATTGGGCCAAATTTGTGGTTTGGTGCACCACACAACAGTGACCATCCTCAGTCCAAGTCATCAAACATTCTGTTGTTTGTTCTTCCTCTTGCCCAGCAAGGCCTTGTTTTGGGCAAATTAAGGGTTATCTTTCAGCCTTTTCAATCTTCTTACGGTTGCCAGATCCTCTGTTTACATCACCAGTTGTGAGGAGTTTTTTTGAAAGGGCTACAACAAATGTTTCCTCCTCCTTCCTTTGTTATGCCTCAATTTGGACTTCATCTGGTCCTCACTTATCAGATGTGCACTTCGATCAAGCCGCTTAACAGCTGTCCCTTACGACTCATTAACATCAAGACTTTCTTCCTCATTGCCATTACCTTGGCACGGCAAGTGAATGAGCTTCAGGCCCTCTGTGTTGATCCACCTTACACTACCTTTTTCCCAGACAAACTGGTTCTGCAGACTTGGTCTTCTTTTCTGCCAAAAGTTGTGACGTTATTCCACATCGGTCGAACCATCACCCTGCCAGCATTCTATGCTCCACATCCCCCCTCTAAGGAGGAGGACAGACTCCATTGCTTGGACCCTGAGAGAGTACTGAGTTTCTACACTGATCATACCACAACAAACCGGGTGGATGATCAGTTCTTGGTGGAATTCTCTAGAGCGAAAAACCCAAAAGCAGTGCAGAAGAAAACCATCTCCCTCTGGATCGTGCTCTGTAGAAAGTTCTGCTATTCATTAGCGAAAAAGCAGCCTCCAGAAGGACTGAATGATCATTCAACCAGGGCGAAAGCTGCTACCACTGTGTTAGCACTTGGAGTCCTTGTCTTAGACATCTGTCATGCAGCTATGTGGGTGCACCTCCATACATTCATGAAGCACTATTAGCTTGACAGTCAGGTTTGTCTAGTGCTACATTTTTCCCACTCGGTCCTGCAGGACTTTCAGGTGTGAGTCCTCCCACAGAACCGCCTCCAAAATAGGTGTTGCTATAGTATCTATTCAAAAGGTGAGGAATCTGCAGTTAGAAGTCTCCATTAGAAAAATAAGATACTTACCTTTGGAAACACTCTTTCTGGGAGAGACTCTATCTAGCTGCAGATTCCTTACTCACCTTCCAGTCCTCCCCATTCTGCGATAGGACTCTATCCATTAATAGGATCCCAACTCTATGAAACTGCACACTGTTTACCAATTTGCTTTTGGGGCACTGTGTATGGGGACGCGGACTCTCTCAAAATTAACATGAGTACGTGCACAGGAGTAGCACCTATATAGGCCCCGCATATTGTTTCTAGAGCGGAACGGTGTCAGTTTGGAGGGGCAAGGGGCCACCTTCCAGCATGCAGAGGTACGTCTGAAAAGTTTCTGAATCCAGTCTCACACCTGGGGAATATTCAAAAGGTGAGGAACCTGTGGCTAGATAGTGTCTCTACCAAGAATAGCATTACCCAAGGTAAGTAACTTGTTTGTCTCTCATCTCTCTGTGGTTTTCATGCAATAGCTTTTCATCACTTCTAATTTCGGTTCGTCTTGGTCTACATCCAGCTGGTCTTTAGACATTGTTGTACAATAAATTCAAGGTCATGACCTCCTAAACCCTTTGGAAGAACAATCATCTGTAGCTTTGATACTCTCATTTGGTTATCAGTCCTCTCTCCATGTACCAATAGTTATTCATTCTCCTTTATTAGGGCCTGGTTCCTGCCCTTTATTTATCTTACCTCAGCATCGGTTTGTAAGGATTTAGGGTCATATGTACCAAGCCTTTTTGCAGTTGCAAAGGGTTCAATTCACAAAATCGGACTGTTTGCAACTGCAAAGAGACATTTTGGTATGTACCAAACACAAATTGCAATTTGGTAACTGGTGCAGGGTGACTAAAACCTTCAAAATAATGCAAAACAGTTTTTTACTGTCGCGACATGGAGACAGACCTTCCTTACACACAGGTAGGCTGCCGGACTCTCTCAAATTGCTGCTTCACAGGCAGCTCTTTTTATACACAACTTAAACAATGCTTTATTAGAAAACAGCAAATAATAATTGACTTGCAGGTTACAGATTGAAGCTGGACAAACATTCAAAGACCTGTGACCCCATAACACCAAACTCTGACCAAATTCTCTGCGCATTCTTTATTCCACTTCCAACAATGCTTAACAATCAAAGCCTTCTTCTACTCGTAAATGGAAGTGTATTTGAGGTAAATATAATTTTAGTGGAGTGTGTGCTTTTGTCATGGTGCACCTAAGACCTCCGTATGTTCTAAGCTAATTTGATTTCCTGCACCCATTGTCTAAACAGGTTACAATCTATTTGGACGAACAGAGTGCATGCATGTCGTCATGTGTGCTAAAACCATAAATATTTTCATGCTTGCTAAACACAAGTTGGCCTTTAACTGAAACCCTTTCAAGTTACCTATTACATTGTGTCCACAAGTAACGTTTAACCTTTCTCTTGTCAGGTCAAGATTTGGGCCTAAACTATTCTTTCACTACATACAGCTCTGTACTTTCTGCTGGTGTCTATTGTCGTGATATGTTTTAATTTTTCACATTTTCTACTGTGTGTTCATATTTTACATTTCCTACAACATTCCCTCTCTAGTTCATATTTCAACTACTTGATCTAGACCTTGGTCTACACTTGACACTAGGTGATACAAGTTGCCCTGGGATTCTACTATGTGCGTTGGTGTCCTAACTGGAAGCATCCCTCCTGCCTTTGCACCTATTTTCCTACAACATGCCAAGATTAACTATACAACACAATATATTAGTAATAAGACCACAAGGCTCCCAACAGTTCTGACATCCAAGATGGCAGTAATGAAAACCACCCACTAAACCAATTATCTGGGGCACCTCCTTCTTCTACCATTTTCTTTTGTAGATAATGCAGTGTCTGTATGACCTCTGATAAAGTTCCATTGAATGCATCATTCGCTGGGATAAAAGTACAGCATGCAGTTCCAATTTTCTCACATATCCCTCCTTGCTTGGCTGTCATAAGGTCAAGTACATAGAGGTGCTGCATTACTATCATTCTTATGGCATGCAGATCTCCTTTTATGCCGTTGAATCTGTCGTTTGTGGTGTTTATAACCTTAAGAAGTTTTCAATGAGTAATTAGAAGCCATCGAGCTGTTGCTTTCACTTGAAAAAATGGCAGAATCCTCCCAAAGAACAGTTGTGCATGACTAAACAGGTGGTACAGTTGGGGAACCTCATTTGAAGTGTTTGAACCACAATATTCTGCAGTTCTCTTCCTTGAACTATGTTGTAGCAAGGTCATTGGGTGGCTCATGGGGTGTTCATGCAAAGTTGACAGGTTTATAACAGGAATTACCAAAACTGGAGCGTGCAAGGTCACAATGGAGCAAATTCCACCCCAGTTTGATAGTAACTGGGCAAACAGCAGTTCTTCGCATTGCCAGTAATAATCCATGAGGCGGGGCTGCCCCCCTGCATGCCAGCATTGTGAATTGTGGTCTTTGCAACCAATATTTTTGCCTATATTAACAGTGCCATTTCCTCTGAAACATAAATAAACAGAACTTAGTCTCATGACAGCCTGAGGATGTATTGTGCTATCTACCCAAGTGTAGCATGCAGTGTTTTAATCCCAGATATGTGGACATTTCCCTATTGCATCCTGACTAACGTCAGTGCCATTCCATAAAGACATAGCCCTACAGGAAAATTCAATATTAGGATGCCATTGATAATGGGAAAAGACTGACCCAGTGAGTAAATCCTGGCCTATGAACACAATCTGTAGGTAAAGGGTTTAATAAAAAGCTGTTGCACTCAGAGGACGGGTGTGTTACTCCTAGAAATCCTAAATCTATGACTCTCTGGATACAATCCACAGTGGTAGGATGACCTGTCTTCTTCATACGTGATATTTCATCCCAGATGTCCTGTCTATCTATGAGAATGTATAATACTTCTGCTAATGAGAACTAAGAAACGTACTACTTTAACATGTGTCAATTTCATTTGGGCCCTAATCCTACACAAGTAGAGATGTAATAAACATTGAGCTGTACTTGGGGGTACTTCTTTTGTTGAGTGCAGCCTACTTGGTCCAGTAGCATGAGGGATTAGGGAACAGACAAAACAGGATTCTTTAGTGTGTTCTGAATTTATGTCTGCTTTATGCTGATACCACATATTATCTGACTGCTGAGTATGAGCATTAAAGGGTCACATTGTTATTAGAGAGCTTCTCGTACAAGAAAAACATTAGAACTAAAGGGCACAATGATATAAAAGAGCAGAAAAGATAGAATAACTAGACAAAAATGAAGAATAAAAACTTTTGTGTTGTTTAAAAAAAAAAGTCCCAAAGCAGAGGTGGAGGGGGTGCTTTTACGATGACAATCTTCTTCCCTCCTCTTGTTCCATTTACATTGTTCATGATGCTTGGCGAGATGTTTGGTTTAATGGAACATGGGTGCAGTGAAACCATCCACCTTGAGGGCAGTGTGGGTAACCATGGTCACTGTATATGGGCTATCGAATCGCCTTTCCCTCCATTTTTGAGAAACATTTTTCACAAAAATTGTATCCCCTCCGTGCACAACTGGGAGGTCGACCTCGGCGGTGGTGCTTTCTTCTTCTTCTTAGTTACCTGTTTAGAGATTAATCTTTCACATTGCATTAGTTCACAAAAAAGCATGCATCTCATCATTTAGGATCTCTGCAGAGTTCTCTCCCTGTACACTACTTCTAGTGGCAGGGACTTGAATATTCATGGATTGCCCTGTCACTATTTGATGGGGTGTCAAATGATGGTCTAAACTAGGGGGCTTATTTACTCGTTTTTAAAGCAGGGCAGCACAGCAAGTCACTTTGCTGTGCTGCCCTGTGTCAAAAGAAAAGGGCAAGAATGCACCATATCAATGAGATATGGCATATTCCTGCTCTCTTCCACTGCACTGGCACACAATTGGCTGCCTTGCGCCAACACAGGCACCCTTGCGCCATGGAGCAAGGGTGTCTGCATTGTAGAAATGATTGTTTTTGTGAAGGGACACCTTCCTACACAAAAACAACCAATGGAAGCATTTTCCTCCTTCTATATGTGTGGCAGAATGCAGCACACAAAGAAAGAGGAAAAATGAGGAGAAATAAAGTTATTTGTCCTCGTTATGGCTCCCCTGGGGAGGCGTAGGCTCTTGACGCATTCCCAGGTTTATAAATCCTTGTAAATCTGGGAATGTGTCAAAATCCAGGGGTGTTGCAAGGGAAGACCCACCACAATGGCCATTGTACATCTCTTTGACGCAGATTGAGGCAACGCAGCAACTTGAACTGTGTTGCCTTACTCCATATCTACTAGGCAATGAAAAGCCATGCAAAGTGGCTTTACATGGCCTCGTAGATATGAATATGCAGTCTGAACCGCCAGTGCATTAAAAAAAGTGATGCACCAGCGGCGCAATGGGCTTGTACATAAGCCTCTGGGTGTATTCCTAAGGGAAAAGAGTGCTATTAGTAGGCAGTACAACCATTTCTTGTGTTGTGTTGACGAAACAAGTGCCATTGTCAGATGTTATCCCTTCTGGAATTCCCCATCATGGAATTACTTCAAAAATTAGAAATGTAGCTACTGATTTAGCATCGCAATGGACACATGGTCCTGCTTCAACCGATCGGGAAAATGGGCAGGCCACAACTCTGAGGTACCTGTAGTTACTGCACCTATCTATAATATCCACAAAGTCTATATGAAGGGCTTTAAAGGGACCTTGTTGTCGTGGAATGGTAGAATTGATCACTTTTAGTGTGGGATTAGGGGAAAATTGCTGACTAACAATACAGTTATGAAGATACATGGTAAGTATGTCATGTAAGTTGGGGACAAACCAGTCTTATTGCATTTGCATAGACAAGTGATCTCTTGAGGTATGGCTGGTAAATGTAACTGATCAAGAGCTATCATAAGCAAAGACTGTGGCATCACTGGGTTTACCTGTAGATAGACACCACATAATTCCCTGACTGGGTGCATCCTCTATCTTCCCATAACTGCTTTTCGTACAAAGGAGCCGCCTCCTGAAATTCTCGCAGATGTAATGATGCTGTCTCAGCAAAATGAGGCACGCCATTGTCTGTGGTAATATTGGATTCAGACAGCGGTGAGGCAGTGTGAGCCATCAGAACAGGGAAATGTGAACATGATGGCACAGGCAGGGGTGTGTGCCTAGCTGCATCTTTAGCTGCCCAATCTGCCAGCGCATTAGCCAAAGACACAACATCCTATCCACTGGTGGATTCTGCACAGTTCACAAATGCCACCCACAATCTGGGGTAACATGAGTACTTCTATTAGAGCCTCTAAGAGGTTCCTATGCATAGCAGGACTTCCGTCTGACTTAAGGAAACCTCTCCTGGCCCATCTCCAAATGCTGGAATGCACAATGGTTGTCACAAAAGCTGAATCTGAATATATTGTAATGACTTCTCCTGCTCCTTGTTTAAGAGCCGCTATTAGTGCTGTTAATTCTGCTGCCTGGGTGGAATAATGCACTGGTAATGTCAATTGTTCTACTATATGCAGTGTATCAGAAGAATTATGCTGTTGTGCCCTGACTACCGCTGCACCTGTGTGTTTTATTCCTGTCTCCTGGTCTGTAGCGGAGGAACCATCAACAAAATAGACAATGCTACCAGGTATAGGATCCTCTGTTGCTTGACTGGTTTCATTGGGAGTATAGATTGCACAGTCATGTGCATCATCCTCAGAGTCTAATATTGGATGGACAAAGAATGTTGCAGGATTCACTGTATGACACTTCACAACCTTCAAAGATGGCAGTGATAGTATCACTTCATGTCCTGATAATCTCTGTGTAGTTAGAGCGTTTTAAGCTTTCCGAATGATAGCAAATACTATGTGCTCTGCACAGAACATTAAAGGTGCCCCCGTGACAATGGGGGTGTTCTTCTGCACTGCAAAGGCTGAAGTAGTGAGAGCTTGCTCACATGGATAATGTCCTTTCATTTCTGAATCCAGCAGTCCACTAAAATATGCAATGGGTTTAAGTCCTACAGGGTATTTCTGTGTAAGGAGAGTTGTCATCACCTGACCAATGCAATGGCAGAATAAATAAAACTCCTTGGTATAGTCAGGAGTCCCTGAAACTGGAGCATTTGTAATTTCAGTCTTCAATTACTGGAAACTCTCCCTCATCTCTGATGTCCATGTTATCTTGTCATTCCTGTCTCTTGCTTGTTTGACAGAAGCTAACAACTGCACTACTAATGTGCTATAATCAAAAATCCACTGTCTCACATAATTACAGAGACAAAGAAACTTCTGCATTCCTTTGACAGTTTCTGGCTCAGTCATTTGGCGAATGGATGCTGCTCTTTCAGGGGTCACTCGCCGACCAGAAGCTGACAACAATTGCCCTAAATAATGGACCTCTTCCTGACAATACTGAATTTTCTCTCTCTCCACTTTGAATCCTCTCTGGGCAAGACTTAGGGGCCGATTCCGATCTCGGTCGGAGGCGCACCCAATACCATTCGGTCGGGAAAAAAGCCATGCGAAAGCCTGTTTCCCGACCGATCCGTACAGCACACCGAACGAGCAAGTACGATGCGCACAACAGCAAAGAATCCGGCCGAGCCGTACTCACCCAAACCAGGTCCTGTTCTCCGACCGAGGCGAATCCGGAAACGCCGAATCGAGTCGCACGGAAGGAAAAATGCAGCCCCGTCCGGCCGGACAAGTACGATGCGCTTTCCGTACGCGCCGAACCCGTCGCTACGCACGGCACGTCAAAGCATCCGGGAGAGGCACACATAAGCTCCGATTCGCGCCACAACACGATCCACGGCTCCGAGACGAACACAGCAGCGACGAGGACGATGTGAAGCGACAAGGACAAGGCGAAGCGACGAGGACGACGCGAAGCAACGAGAAGGACGAACGACACGAACCAACCATGAATCCCTTCGTACCGATCATACCAATATTCTACATATACTACCGGAACAGGCACGGACGCGTACGGCGCAGAAGGTAAGCCAGACACCAACCACAAAACACATACAACACGTACACGACACATCACACACACACAGGGATGCAGAATATACTTACACCAGCAACAGCAGCACCATAGGGGCGGGATGCCCATCACCAATGCCACATATGCACACAGGGGCCTGAATGCGCACCACCACCCCTACCCAGGGGTGGCATGATGCCTACCACCACTACCACCCTTAGCCAGGGGGGGCAGGATGTCTACCACTACTACCACCCTCACCCAGGGGGGGCAGGATGCCTACCACTACTACCACCCTCACCCAGGGGGCAGGATGCCTACCACTACTACCACCCTCACCCAGGGGGGCAGGATGCCTACCACTACTACCACCCTTAGCCAGGGGGCAGGATGCTAACCACTACTACCACCCTTAGCCAGGGGGCAGGATGCTTACCACTACTACCACCCTCACCCAGGGGGGCAGGATGCCTACCACTACTACCACCCTTAGCCAGGGGGCAGGATGCTAACCACTACTACCACCCTCACCCAGGGGGCAGGATGCCTACCACTACTACCACCCTCACCCAGGGGGCAGGATGCCTACCACTACTACCACCCTCACCCAGGGGGGCAGGATGCTAACCACTACTACCACCCTCACCCAGGGGGCAGGATGCCTACCACTACTACCACCCTCACCCAGGGCGGCAGGATGCCTACCACTACTACCACCCTCACCCAGGGGGGCAGGATGCCTACCACTACTACCACCCTTAGCCAGGGGGCAGGATGCTAACCACTACTACCACCCTTAGCCAGGGGGCAGGATGCTTACCACTACTACCACCCTCACCCAGGGGGGCAGGATGCCTACCACTACTACCACCCTTAGCCAGGGGGCAGGATGCTAACCACTACTACCACCCTCACCCAGGGGGGCAGGATGCCTACCACTACTACCACCCTTAGCCAGGGGGCAGGATGCTTACCACTACTACCACCCTCACCCAGGGGGGCAGGATGCCTACCACTACTACCACCCTTAGCCAGGGGGCAGGATGCTAACCACTACTACCACCCTTAGCCAGGGGGCAGGATGCTTACCACTACTACCACCCTTAGCCAGGGGGCAGGATGCTTACCACTACTACCACCCTCACCCAGGGGGCAGGATGCCTACCACTACTACCACCCTCACCCAGGGGGGCTGGATGCCTACCACCACTACCACCCCCACCCATAGGATGGACAATGCATGACACAACCAGCACACCACAACCTAGGGAATGCAAGAAGAAGACATCCCCCAACACCATGACAAGCGTGTGTAGACTGTGTCAAATGCCTACAACACCGAACATGACTTCTAACATACAATGTGACCCCCTAGCACATGTGCCACACAAATATGTGTGTGGCACACACAACGCAAGCAGGCCATGACCATTGTGGCAATGGGGTCCAAACCCCCATCATCACAGTGACCAAAAGGCAAGTGTGGGGTCCATAGCTGCAGCACATTTTGAACATTGTGGCAATGGGGTCCAAACCCCCATCATCACAGTGACCAAAAGGCAAGTGTTGACAAAGTAAGAGGTGCAACTGCCAAACTGCATGGATGATTCCTGGTCACAGAACAACAAACACATCAGTGGCAAAGTAGTGTATGTGTCCCATTGCAGCATAAATTGGGGGAGCCAAATCCTGCAGTGCAAATAAGACATAACTTTGGCCATGTGCAGACAAACAACACCCATGGGGGCTGACACCGTCAACAATCATCAATGACACAATGACAGAAGTGACCATCAGAATGCAGACCCACATATTTGCACCAATGGGCACACACATGCAGATACCCTGTGGAGACTGCAGATGTGAGGCGAACAGATACCATACCATGGCAGCAATGGGACACACAATCAACAATTAGCACCAAATGAGGGCTCCCGTCCCATCAGCCTGGTCATGGAAGTGCCAACGGAATCATCAGCACAGATCCAACACACTTGTCTAGCAATGTTGCACTGACAACACAGATGAGTCCTTCCCCATTGATGCCCAAACCTGCATGTTCACTGGAGATGGCCACACGGTCAGGGAAGTAGACGAATAGAACAATGGCAGGCACAACAGATGTGCAGGGGTGGAAGCCACAGATGTGAAGTTGCCAATCTAAGTAGGAAATCTCATTGCCAAATACTGAACACATGACACCCTCAGATGCTGCTATGGATGACATGGATACACCACAGGATAGGACACATACCCCTGGACCACATGGGTTCCTGCACAGTAACACTTCATTATCATGAGACCAAATATCACCATCACTGCAGCAAGGGCATTGTTAGCATCATCAACATCATGTACATCAGAAGCAAAAGCACTAGAGAACAGAAAGTTGCTTTATTCAGCATACGTGGCATTAAAAGTAGAAGTCCGGTAGAACATAAACAAAGGCCAATGGCCAGTCCATCAGCAAAGTCACAAGTGGGTGACAGTGGCAGATGCCACCCTACACATGCCTGCACAAAACCAGGGACAATCCACTAGGAGGGGCAACCGGGGGGTAGGCCAGGCACCGCAGGGACAGGATCAGGGCTCACCAGGAGGAAGCAGGGAAGGGGTGGTGGGTGCTGGAGAGCCACTGACAACTGCAGTGGAGGTGTCTGACATGGTGTGTGCCGGCACAACTGGGGGGCATGGCTCAGATGTTGTGGGTGCCGGCACGACTGCAGTGGACCCTGCAGATGGAGTGGACAGGTCCGCCACTGCAGTGCCCAAGTCAGACAGGGTGGTAGTGGACTCCACTGCAGTGCCTACCACCAGGGGAGGAGAATGGGGAACAGGCAAGGTGGGCTGGACAGAGGGGGAGGACACCCTCACCACATCAGTGGCACAGACAAGCGCAGCGGGGGTGTGGTGCCGGGAGAGCAAGTGGCAGGGGGAGAAGGCCGGAGCCTCTTGGGGATGGTATATCTGTGGGTGGGGGAACCTGGGGCAGGGTGTGGTGGGGGCACCTGTGGAGTGGGGGCCTGAGGGATGGAGGAAGGTGACCTGGTGCTTGAGCTGCAGGGCGGCGGCGGGGTCTTGCTCTTACCACTCCGGGGGACTTGCGGGTGGGGGCCTCAGTCTGTCTGCGCCTGGGGAGGGTGTCCGGGGGCGAGGGGCACTCTGCTCCGTGTGGGGGCTTCCTCTTCCCCCTGGATGCTAGGGCAGCTGGATCGGTGGGGAAGAGGCCGAGGTCACTGAGGAAGAGGCGCTGGGTCTTTGGGGTTGCAGGTGAGGCAAGGGAGGGTGCTTTGGAGGGAGAGGCAACTGAGGACTGTGCAGTGCCCGTGGATGCGTGTGTGTGTACCAGGGCCCCATCCCCTGTGAGTCTGGTTTCAGTCCCCTGACTGTGCGTGCGTGTGCGTTTAGTTTGTGGCGTGTGTGTCTGTGTGCTGGATGTGTGTGTGCTGGTGTGTGCCTGTGCCGGTGTGTGTGTGCTTGGGACGGGCAAGGTGCTGGGGAGTGTGGATGGAGCAGAGGCAGGAGGGGTGAGGGACTGTCTGAGGAGGGACACTGCTGCCGTCAGGGAGGAGTCCATGGACCTGTTGCCCCTCTGTAGGTCAGACATGCCCGATGAGATGCCCTCCATGAACGACACCAGCTGAGTCAACAGTGCGGTGTGTGCATGGAGGACACTCAGCATGGCTGTCTGCCCAACATGGAGCTGGCGAAGGAGGTACACAGACTCCTCACTCAGGGCAGCAGGGGACACAGGGGCAGGGGGTGCGGTGCCTGGACCAAAGGAGACACGCTCCCGAACATGGGAGCCTCCACGGACCTTGGGAATGGGAGCCGATGGGAGGGCGGTGGTGGTGCTGGAGGTGGCGGGGACAGCAACACTAGCTGGGGTGTGGTGGCTGCTGACACCCGCCTCCACAAGGGAGTCATCCTCCGAGTTGCTCTGGTCCTCAGCTGAGGTGGATGGTGCTGAGGATTCCTCGGTGTGGCTCCCCTCGCCCTCCGTGCCACTGGGTCCCTCCGACCACTCCTCGGCTGCTGACCCAGTCTGGCTCTCTGGCTCCTCCTGGTCCGTGGAGCTGTCCCCTTCCGTGGCCGTGGATGTATCTGCAAACAATGGGGAAACAGACAGACATCAGTCACCTGCACCAAACGCACACACCACTGTGAGCACAGCACATCACAGAGCAAGCCCTGGCATCATTAGTTGTACATTGCTAAAAGTGCCCTAACTGAACAGGAGAAGCCAATTGTCAGTCTGATGCCAAGCATGGCACTCACATCCCACATGGCCTTGCACCCATCTGTCTGGTGTCTGTTGGATTGCAACACCCCAGTGTGGACACATGCACCAAGTACACAGTAGTTGGACAGTGCAGAGGACACGGTGTGGACACATCACAGCTCTTGCCACTGAGTCAGTACAGGTTTTCGGATGAAAGGGATGCCCAGAGTCAAATAGGAAATGCATGTGATGCATACCAGCGACAGACACCATGATGCACCCATGTCCTGATAGCCAGCGCCACTATGGTGTGCATGTAGCACATGTCACTCCCCTGCAGGACCACAAATAAGTTGACACATGCCATGGCAGAGGCATGACTGCTAAGTCATACATCACTGTCTCAGTGATGTATGACTTGGCAGCCAGACAACAACACTATGCACTGTGTCACAATAGTAGGTCATGGGGAATGCAAGTCCTGGAGCTGCACAAGTGCACATGTACATCCCCCACACAACACATCATCTCAACCCTCATCTGTCCAGGTCACACCTATTGGACATATGGGAGACCTGTGACACTACCCTCTGAACCTGAGCCCCTCACAATTTGCTGTGAATGGGGAACAGCTGCCTGAACATCACATTCGCATACCCCAGTCTGCACGGGCAGCTGATCAAACACCTATGTGACACACAAGTATCGTCTCCTATGGTCACATCTCCAGGGGCATGCTGAGCCCCTACCAAGAAACACCCCAGCAGTCCTGGCAACTAATCCACAGCACACTGACACAGAGGCAGACACCGGAGGGGTCAAATCACTGTGCACAATGTGTCAGCTGATACACGGGAGTGGGAGTACAGAGTGCATTGCATGGCCTGGAGTAGGCATGACTGTCCTGCTCCACATGAATGAGGGATGTGCCCTGGACAGTGGATAGCTGGCTATGTATGTGTGACACACGTAATCTGCACACTCCTGGGGCACAAACATTGTTCCCACCCGCTGCATGGGCATGTGCCACATACCCCAGGCACATGTGGTGGCTCAGCTCAGCAAGTGGACCGCATATCAAAGCAACACGCAGATCACATGTCCAAACCCAGGCGTTGTGTGAACAATGGACCCACCCATGATGCCCACAACAGAGTTAGGGAAACAGATGCTGTCCCCCACCTTTAGTGAAGCAAACTGCAAGGACACAGTCCCAAGTGACACAATTCCCTGAATGTAAGGGCCACACCTGGGTATCAGATGAGCAGTGGGCAGTGCACAATAGAGGGACATGGCTCCTGGACAACATGACTGCTGCACTGTGGCAGTTGAACCAGGCCAGAGGAGGGCACAAAGCATGTAATACAGAGTTCACAGTGCAGTCTTTGACTCACCCCCTCCTTGCTGCTGTCTGGCCTTCAGCTGCCCATCCAGGTCTGGAAAGACCACCGCCAGGATCTGGAGCATGTGGGGGTCAGGGTCCGTGTTCCGCCCCTCCTGCGAGGAGGCGACAGCTTCAGCTGGACCCGTGCAATCCTCCGGTTCCAGCCCCGAAGGTCCTGCCACCTCTTCTGGCAGTTGCGGATCCGGCGCTTGTAGACCCCCACGGACCGGACAGCCCAGACGATGTCCTTCCAGATTTCCTGCTTCCGATGGGCATTAACCTGTCAGGATGACAAAGTGAAAAGGCCATTACCACACATGCAACATATCCGTGCATGACACAGTTGTATATACATGTCTCAATCACAGGGGCACATGATGTACACAGGCAGTGCAAAGCTGACCATGGACAGTTTGCCAGACGTCACTACATGGTATCATTGCATGGGAAGTAAAACCATGTTCAAATGCACTGTCACTGCACCATACCTGTCCAGTGCAAGTCACTACACACTATGGGGGTGACAACTACTCAGTGAGCCTGCTAGCCAGTGGCGTGCAGACTTCCAGCCTTGCTAGTCACACAAAATGCACATTCAGAAAGGCAGTGCACAGAACACTCACCTGCTCCCCTGGTGTCCCATACAGCTTGCTGTACTGTGGAAGTAGGCTGTCCAGCAGGGCCTGGTTCTCTTCAAGGCTGAAGGCTGGGGCTCTCTCCACAGTACGTGCCATTGCAGGGTCCAGAGGGGCAGAGACAGCAGCAGTGCAGTGGCAGATGTCGTCCTGGAGCATGTAGTGCAGGCAAGTGGGCTCTCAGGGGAACAGCCAGCAATATATATGTGCTGGAGAGGCAGATACTGTCCCTTGTGTCCAAAGTGATAGGTCCAAGTCATTTGCATGTGGGACGGTATGTTTGAGCCAGGGTTTCCCAGTGGCACAATAGTGATGGTCCTCCACAGTCTTTGTGCATGTAGTGTTTACAATGTCTCTGATTTCATGTGCACAATGGGAGACAGTCTCCACATCCACGTTGTGTGTGCATGGACTCTGATGTTGTGCGTGTGTGTCACAGACGTCCATGTCTGTCCTGCCGTGGCAAGTGAGGCCACTACCTGTGGGTGTCATGGTTGTTTTGCTGTGGTGTATACATGATACTCCATGTAATGCCAGTGTCCATGTGGCATTACAGGGTCCATGGGAATGTACCTGTCGTTGAGCTGTGGTGCCTGGGGCACATCTGTCCTCACATGTCACTGTGGGGGGTTATTGTGACACGGCAGCAGGAGATGGGAACTGTGACACGGCCTCATGATATCCAATAGGCCAACCTGGGACAAATTGATGCCACCTGTTGGACCGTGTTGACAGATGTTGGCCATGTATGTACCATACATGTCCTTCCGGTACTGCACACTTCATGTAGTTGTGCCTCATAATGATGTATGTTGGGATCTTGAGTGTGTTCAATGCCGCATATGTGGGGTGACTGACAATCTTGCTTACTTCTCCTCTGCACTGCAGGGCTCCTGCTGTCCATCGGCCATTCCCAGACCTGGCAACGATGGTGGAACGGGACAGCATCCGATGGTACCGCTTCACCAGGCAGCTGATTGAGGATTTGGCAGTGCAGTTGTCCCCACATTTGCAGCCTGGCCGGCCGTATCCTACAGCGCTGACCCCCAAGGTGAAGGTGATGGCAGCCCTACACTTCTTTGCCACTGGTACCTTCCAACATACTGTGGCGACTGCTGGTGGGATGTCACAGACCATGTTCAGCCGTGTGCTCCGCGATGTTTTGGCGGCAATGTTGCTCTTCCTGAACCGGTACATCTATTTCCCTAGACCGCGACGACTCACTGACGTGAAGAGTGACTTTTATGCCCTGGGGAGGATGCCGCATGTAATTGGCTCCATTGATGGGACACATGTGGCTTTGGTACCACCACAGGCCCAGGAGCAGGCCTACAGGAACCGCAAGCACTACCACTCGGTCAATGCACTGGTGGTGTGTCTTGCAGACATGACCATCACACACGTGTGTGCCCGTTTCCCTGGTTCAGCACACAATGCCTTTGTGATGAGGAGTAGTCGCATCCCCAGGATGATGGCACAGATGCAGAACCAGCGTGCCTGGCTTGTCGGTGTGTACTGACTTTGTGCCATTGTGTGTGATCTGATCTGTAGTATTCCGCCCACTTTTCCAAGTCAGCTAATGTGCACTTGTCTGTCCGTAGGTGACTCGGGATACCCCAACATGCCGTGGTTGCTGACACCCCTCAGGAACCCTGTGACACCTGCCCAGATGCGCTACAATGAGGCACATGGTCGGACCAGGAGAGTGATTGAGCGGACCTTTGGTCTCCTGAAGAGCCGCTTCCGCTGCCTGGACAAGACCGGAGGGTCCCTCCCATATGCCCCTGCGAAAGTGTGCAAGATTATCATCGTCTGCTGCATGCTCCACAACCTGGCAGTGCGGAAGGAGTTGCCTCTCATCCAGGATGACAATGACCAACATCCGCCACCTGTGGAGGATCCTGGCCTGGACCACGATGCCAGTGACGATGATGATGATGATGATGATGGTGATGTCCGCACACAGCTCATCACCAACTTCTTTAGCTGAATGTGAGTATCCTGAGGTGTCATGTCA
The DNA here is from genome assembly GCA_963921515.1 of Calotriton arnoldi. Taxonomy (NCBI): domain Eukaryota; kingdom Metazoa; phylum Chordata; class Amphibia; order Caudata; family Salamandridae; genus Calotriton; species Calotriton arnoldi. The sequence goes on from CAWUFW010005114.1 coordinate 443,280, forward strand.
ATGATGTGAGTTGGCATGATGTGTGGGTGGTGCTCTGGTGCTGTTGGAGTGTGTCCATGGGCTACTTGACTGGATGTGTGTTGCGATGTGTGGTGACAGGTGGGCTGTACTCCCCAACAGTGTTGACATGCTAACTTGGTTCTGGGTGGGTATCTTGTAACATGTATTGTGCATGAGTTTTGCTGTTCTGTCCTGTACTCCATTGCTTTTGACTGTGTGTCATTTCTGTCCTTCACAGGGTACTTTCAGATTCGTTTGGTCAACTGTGTCCACCGACGACGTGATTGCACATCCAGGCTGGTAGCTGTTGTGTCCCTACAGGTGATGTGCGCCACACCCATGGACTTCCTTCCGTCTACAGTTGTTGACTGTGTGCCCGCTGCCAGGTGGGGTTACCTTGCATCTGTAGTGGTTACGGCATGTTGCAACTGTGTAATAAACCTGTGCTTCACTTTGTGATGTGCGTTGTCTGTGGTCACACATTTGACTGCCATTTGCTTACTGCGCATGTGGGCTACTTGACTACAACTGGGAATGGGTGTGGTGTCTGTGCATTGCACCGTCTTCCCTGGCAACATCAGTGTAGGCAATGAGTCAGATGGCCTAGGTGTGTATGTGTCGTGTAGCCCTGGTGGTGTGTCTCCCTCATGTGTGTCACGTTGCCTGTACTCACATGCCTGTGTTGTCCTTGCTGTTGCAGTTCGCATACACAGTGTAATTTTGCAGTTCATCATCCCCATAACAGCACCCACGTTGGAATCACGACAGAGGCAAGTATGGTGTATTAGTGTGTTTATTGTGATACATTTGTGTTAATAGTGCATAGGATGGGTTGTGCTGTACATAAATCTTGCAATCCCAAGTACCTAGGTGAATTGAAAGTCCGGGTAGACAGGATCCCCAGTATCGGGGCCACAGTTGTCTGACACATTGGTCCAACTTGTACTCCCCATGCAATGTGTGGGAGTAGTGTTGCCGTCAACAGGGTGAACAGTCTGTGCACAAAGGCGAACATCCAGAACAGGTTCAGGCTTCCTGGGAGTTGCGCTTGGCCATCGGCCTCTCACTTTTCCCTCCTCGGACAACCCCTCTTCTTGGGGGGGCCCTCAAGTGCAGGCTGCTGCGGTGCAGGGGACTCTCCGCCAGAGTCCTCCTCCCTCCCTGTGGCAGTTGCAGTTTGTTCGGCACCAGATGTTGTTGGCACACAGGGAGGTGTGGACTGGTTGCTGTTCATCTGGCGGAGGCATTGTAAAATGTCCCTGTGCACCGCCGTCATCTCATGCAGTGCATCCCACTTGGACTCCACGCGGGACATGTGTGAGTCCACACGGGACATGTGTGACTCCACGTGGGACATGTGGGAGTCCAAGCGGGCATGATGGGCAGCCTGCTGCTGTTTCATGTCTCTGAGGAGCCCCACTACCTGGCTGAGCTCTCCAGGTGCTGGACTGGTACGCATCAGCTATGCGTACCAGTTGTGGGTCATCATGCACACCAGCAACGTCTGCAAGCAGCGACCTCTGTCTCCCACTCCTCCCACCACCCCTGCTGACATGTGCAGTGTGTGCAGTGGCACGCACAGATAACCCTGGTCCACCTTGGGGGTTGGTGGTGGTGTCCATGGCCCCAGGTTGGTCCAGGGTCACTGTGCTGGTGTTGCTCCTTATTCTGTCCATGTCGGCAGGGATGGTATTCGTGGTGACAGTCGTTGTAGGGGTGGGTGCAGGGGGTGCAGCTGGTGGTCCTGCTGGTGCTGCATGTTGACTTGCACCGGATGTGCCAGGTTGTTCTTCATCGTCCGAGGAGGACAGAGGCTGTACGACCCCAGTGAGCTCGGCATCCTCTTGAGCCTGGGACTGGGACTCCTCAGCGTCTGCTGCTGTGTCCCCATCATCACCTGTTTTTGGGAGACACAAACAATGTATGTCATGTTTCTGCAGGCATCAATGGTTGACACACATGACAGTTGTGACTGTGCCTCTGGGTGCGGGCCTGTACATTGCATTGTCCTAAGTCGTCACAGTCAGGGGTTGATATTGGTGTGGCACATTGTCCTGCATTATTTGGGCATTTCTATGTATTTTCTGGGGTGTGAACATGGTCTGAATTGGTTGTGTTTGGTTGACAGCCGGCCCTCCTTCCCACCCACCCAGCCAGTCAGTTATCCCACCATGGAACGTGCTTGCGTTGCAGGGAGTGTAAGTTGTCTCTCAGGATGTCAGTCAGTGGTGTCCTGCTGTTTGTTGGTGCACAGTTGCCAGCAGGGCCTTGTGCTCCCCACAGCAGTAGCCAGTGTCAGCCATCTTGTGAGTCCTTCTCCACTCCCTGTGATGTGAGCATGGTTCAGGGTGGTGTTGATGGGACAGTTGTGGGGGTGACCAATATCAGTGACTACGACTCCCATCATGCCATTGCCTCCACCCCACTTCCCAGCATTCCCATACTTACTTGCTTTTGTGTGGAGTTCAGTGTGTGTGGGTGTGAGAGCAATGGCAAGATGGCTGACAGTGGTGTCCTGCTGTTGGTTGGTGTGCAGTACCCAGCATGCCCTTGTGCTCCCCACGACACAGCAACAGTGTCAGACATCTTTGATGGGCCATTCCACTCTCTGTGGGATGTGCATGTGTGAGTGTGAGCTTGCTGGGCCATGTGGTGGGGGATGTAGAGCTGTGACTACGACTCCCATCATGCTATTGCCTCCTCCCCCCTTCCCAGCATGCCCATGCTTCCTTCCTTTTGACTCTGCTTCCCTGTGGGGTGGGCTGGCTGTGCTGACAGGATGGCTGGGAGTGTTGTCCTGGCAGTTGTTTGGCTAAGAGTCCCAAGAGTGTCCCTGTGCTTCACACAACATAACCCAGGGTGGTGGTTCTTTGTGGGATCATGTGTTAGGATGGAGGGCATTGCATTCTACCAGGTGGGTACTGTGGAGTTTGTGTTGGGGGGTGTGTGAGGGGAGTTGCTCGTGACTATAGTCAGTGCTGCAAGTCCCCCTTCCCACCCAGCCAGCCAGATATCCCACCATGGAACGTGCTTGCATTGCAGGGAGTGTAAGTTGTCTCTCAGGATGTCAGTCAGTGGTGTCCTGCTGTTTGTTGGTGCACATTTGCCAGCAGGGCCTTGTGCTCCCCACAGCAGTAGCCAGTGTCAGCCATCTTGTGAGTCCTTCTCCACTCCCTGTGATGTGAGCATGGTTCAGGGTGGTGTTGATGGGACAGTTGTGGGGGGGCAATATGTGTGACTGCGACTCCCATGATGCTATTGGCTACACTGACTTGGCCAGCATACACAGAATTCCTTCCTTTGAGTGGTCTTCACTGTGTGTTGGTGTTGTTGTGGTGGCTACATGTGTGGATGTGTTTGTTAGTTCTATTTGTGCCACTGCCTAGCTGTAGTTGTGGTTGTGTTTGTACATGTGTTGGCACAGTTGGATGTGACTTTTTTGATGGCATGTGTTGTGTTTATCTGACTGACATACACATTTTGGGATGATTCTGTTCTAGTTGCTGTGTAATTGCTATGAGTGCATGGTTTGACTCTCCCCTTGACAGTGATGTGTGTGTTTTGTGGCAGTATATTGTGTACATTTGTTGTGTACTCACCAGGCTCTGGGATGTCCTCTAGTCCATATACGCTCACTGGCGGAAGGATGGCCCGCACCTTCTCCTCCCAGGGCCTGAGGTATATTGGCTTGGCAGGAGGGCCACTGCCGGTGTATTGGCTGTTGATGTAGTCTTTCTTCAGCATGTCCCGTACCCTCCTGCGCACGTCATACCACCTGTTCTGGATGTCCGTCTTTGTGCGCCGACATGGTGATTGGGCGTTCACCCTGTTGATGATCCTCTCCCACATCTTGGTTTTCTGCAACATGGGGGTCTGTTGGACCAGTGTGCCAAACAGCTGTGGCTCCACCCTGAGGATTTCGTCTACCATGACTTCCAATTCACTATCTAGGAACTTGGGATTCTTCTTGGGGGCATGGTGATGGGTGGTGATGGTGGGTGATGTGTGTGTTGGTGTGCAGGTGAGGGTGTGTGAGTGTGTGTTTTGCTGGGTGTATGTGAGGTAGGTATTTGTTGGTGTGCTGATGGTGTGTGGCTTGTGTGAGGGATGAGCTGTGGGTGTGTGGTTGCTTTCTCTTGGGTGCTGGCAGTGGAATGGCATTTGCAAAGGCTCATGGTAGTGATTTGTGTCCTTTATATAGGTGGAGTTGTGGGTGTGTCTTTGTTCTCTGTCCCCACCCCCCAGTATTTATTGGCTTGGTAATTGCTTGTTTGGCCTTTTTTTGGGTGATTTTTCCTTTGTGCTGTTGTGTATGTTGGAAACGTTCTTGTGACCGAGTCGGACCCTGCATTGGTCTCGTACGGTGTTCTCCGTTTCGTTCACGCTGTGTTTGTGCAGTTTTCTATGCTGTGTACGCGTCGGTCGCGGTGTTTTGTGTTGCTTCGGCTCGGTTTTGTATGCGTGTCGGTCGTACGGCTTGTCCTCCGTCCGACTCGGTCGTGGTTTTCGCGCCTTGCATCGTACTTTGCGGTTTGGAGTTCGCGTGTACGTTTCGGTCGGATTTGTTCCGGGTGCGTGTCGGTCGGTTGGATTCGCGTGTTTTTCCGGCCGGATTGCTGCTTTCCGTGCGGCTCGGTCGGTCGACTTTGTTTCGGTACGTGTCGGTCGGATTTTTCGCGCCTTGCATCGTACTTGGCGTGTCGTGCGCCACGGTTACGTGTCGGTCGGTATTTTTTCCGGATCCGAGTCGGTCGGTGCTTTTTCCGGCCCGAATCGGAATCGACCGCTTACTAGAAGAGATATAGTGTATTTTCTGCACTGCTGCTTCGTAGGACTAAAATTCAATATGTCATCGATATATTGCAGCACTGTGCTGTTACACTTGAAATTTGACAAGTCATTCTTTGTCATTCTGTTAAAAATGCAAGGGGATTCACAATACCCTTGGGGTAAACGAGAGTAAAACTACAGAGTCCCGCAATAGGAGAACACTGTCAGATAATGTATGTCTGGATGGAGAGGGATACTAAAGAAGGCATTCTTCAAATCAATAACAGAAAAAATACTTTGCCTCCTAAGGAATATTTGCCAAAATGATGGAGGGGTCAAGAACAATTGGAAATTCTGGTACCACTATGTCATTCAGGGGGTGCAGGTCCTGAACCATATGCCAAGTATTACCCTTAGATTTCTAGACCGGGTAAATCAGGGTGTTACAAGGAGACTCTCCAGGGCAAATTACTTCTTGCTGTAGCAACGCCTGTATGGTAGGGGCAATGCACTCATCTGCTTCTTTAGACAGAGGATATTGCCTCACTCTGGGTAAGAGAGCACCTTCTTTTAATTGAATTCAAAATGGTGTGGCAGTACGAATAAGGCCAACATCATGGGAACCCTTAGTCCACAAGGTGTCTGGTACTTGGGACAGATCTGCTTCACTAACAGAATGAAAAGCTCTTTCTGGTGTGGGCATCCTTACTTCTATCACTGTCCTCAATGGTATGCCATCTTGGAAAATTACCACCATTTTCTTGGGATCATCATCATACTGTTGGCCATCCAATATCTCCCTAACCATTTTTCCGTGACTCAATGAAGATAACACATGCCCATAAAACTTTATTATGGTCACTGGCTATCAGAGCGCCATAGGTTGGTGTTACCTCTAAAGCCTCTATTTGCAATATTAATTCGGCATCAGACATCGAAGAGTCCTGTCCTTGTCGCAAAAAGAGAAATTCTTTGGGTAACTGAACCTCCCTACCCAGTAACTCTGGTATGTGTGCTATAATTGTATACACCGCAGTAGTGAATGCTTCCATATCAGCAGGTCTTGCTCTGATCTGATCTCCAGTAGAGGAACTACTTTTACTGCCATGATCCTGGAAAGTGAAACTCAAGGGGTGGAACAAATCATGGTACCATCAGATTCAAAATGAATAGCCATATTTAATTTGGCAATCAGATCTCTCCCTAAAAGATTAGCTGGGGCAGCTGGAGAAAACAGTAAACAGCCATAAATATGCCTCCCTCCTACTTCCATCCCCACTGGTTCAGTAAAAGGAACCCTTATCACTTCCCGAGAGAATCCTTGTGTGTCCATTGATCTGTTGGAAATCGGAACTCCCACCTCTCTAATACAGGATCCAGCTGCTCCTGTATCTATTAGGAATGCATACATTTTGTCATTGACAGCTACCTTCACAGTGGGTTCCTCATCTGGCCTGTGAGTCACTGACAAGACTAGACACATAGAAATATCCTGCAGGCACCTTCATTGTATACACCCTCCCACAGAATTCATCTGGAAAGGATTTCTTCCCCTCAAAACTACACCTACTTCTACACTTTCAAATGGAGTCCCCATTGGGGGTGTTTGGTAGCTTTGCTGAGGCAGTGCTTGCTGCGCTTGAGGCAGAGGAGATTGAGTGATTTGTGATTTGCCCAGAATCACAGCATGTTAAGTTGAGGACAGGAGTCAAACATGGTTCCTCAGAACTAATGGCATACGTTTTAGTGAAGACATTTATAGCAAAAACAATATCCAGTGACCACTGATCACAATGTATTTCTACCATATTTGAGTAAGGTTCCTCAGAACTAATGGCATACGTTTTAGTGAAGACATTTATAGCAAAAACAATATCCAGTGACCACTGATCACAATGTATTTCTACCATATTTGAGTAACTCTCTTAAGATTTATAATTCAGGCTCATTCAATGAGCTGGTTATTTGTGTATAGGGCAGCCACCGCCAGCCTCTCAGCTCAGTCTTAGCTTGTGATACAGCTCCTGGTTTTCCTCATCCCCCTGCATATCTCCCATATAAGTTATGCCAACATTTTTACATTTGTCAACAGCCATTTTGGAGAGAAAAGCAAAGCAAGTCAATATGTTTTCTTATCTTGTTTCACATCTAGGTGCCGATTCCAATCTCGGCCGGTAGCGCTCCGAATCGGATTCAGATTTACCGGATCCGATTCGGAGCCCTGTTTCCCTACCGAATCGTACGCGGGTCCGGCCGAGTGAGTACGATGCAAGCTCCCGCGAAATCGCCGACCGACTCGTACGCGGCTTCAACACGCTCCGAACGACTCGCACGGACACGACTCGCACCGCGCTATGGAGACGTTTCCCGGCCGGGTAAGTACGATGCGCGCCGCGAGCAGTCCGACCGACTCGCGCCGTCCGGCTCGAAAGAGCTGTCGGAGCCGGACTTTGGGGGTCCGCGTCGGACCCCCCTGTATGCGTAGGCGCGCGAGTCGCACACAGGGGGGACCCATGGGTCCCCCTACCTGTGCATGTACGCCGCGATGCGCATGGACGCGTACCCGCTGTAGGGGGCGCCCTTTTTCGCCTCGCACCCATTGAGTCAATGGGAGCCCGCGTACGCGTTGTACGACCGGCTCCCATTGACTTCAATGGGAGTCCGACCGAATCGAGTCCGATAGCATGCGAATGCATCGTACTCGTCCGGTCGGACTGCTAGGGTCCGATTCGGTCGGAATTCTCTCCGGGTCCGGCTCGGTCGGAGAGATTTCCGGCCGGAATCGGAATCGGCCCCCTAATCTTCAAAATTTTGAAATTGTGAAAATACTGCTTCTTTTGCTTAATAGGAGTTACAAAGTCCTAAATCTAAGAATCAGATTTATTATTTGTTAGTGCAATGCAGCACAGCAACCAGGGGCATAGCTATCATATCAGATTTGGGGGTGTGAATCTCAAATTTCCCAACTAAAAGGGCAGTGGGGCTGCAAGGTGGGGAGGTGAGATGGCTGAGATTCGGGCGGACTGTTTATATGAGGAACAGAGTTAGTACTGATTTATATTAGGTGGGCTTCTGTCTATAGTGGCTCACTGGGTGAAAAGTGATGGATTGGAATGCTACCTCAAGCAATTGCCACTGGTTAGACTATTTTCAAGTATTCATCCCATCACCTTTTGAGTGTTTGATTCCCAGTAGTATGCCTGGAAACATAAGAAGGGTGCAGTTTCCCAAGTCTTCTTCTGCTAATGTTTTTGAATTCCAAAAAGTAGTACATGTGCATCCATTCAAGGAGTACTTTTTATGGGTGCAGATTTACTTTTTTGGTACACTAGTCAGTATATGGGCCTGATTCACAAAGATAACTTTTAGAGTAATTGATGGTTTTGAGCAAGTTTACTGCTTTTTGGCTGTTCACAAAACCCGGTAAACAGACATAATATCGAGTTGTAAATGTCGACTTGCACTAATATCGAGTGCAAAATATCGTAATACAAAAATATCGACTGTCAGAATATCGTTGTCAAGAATATGGAGTTTAGGTAAGTAATATCATTTTTAAAAATATCGAAGTCATTAATATCTTTTGCAAAAATATTGTTGTTAAAAATATCGTTGCTTTAGTTAGTGTTATGTATTTTAGTGTGTATTTTAAATGTATGTGTTCTATTTTTTTGTGTAAGTATTGCATTTGTTTTTTAATATATGTGTTAAATTTCTAGAAGTTACTATTTTTTTTAAAGTAAATTTTGCGTTTTAGTTCCGTAGCGGGTTGTGGGTTTATAGGGGAATAGGGTGGGAAGTAATTTAATTATAATACATTTATTAATAATTTTTAGAAGTTATTACATTTTTTTAAATTACATTTTGCGTTTTAGTTCCGTAGCGGGTTGTGGGTTTATAGGGGAATAGGGTGGGATGTAATTTAATTATAATTAATTAATTAATATTTTGTATTAATTAATATTTATGTATTCAATATTTTATATTGTTAATTGTGGAAATTAATTTATTATTAATTAGTTATTAATTGGTTGTTAATAATTATTAATTAATTGTTAATTATGTAAATTGTGTCATTTTTTTTAGGAGCGGGTTGTGGGTTTATAGGGGAGTAGGGTGGGAAGTAATTTAATTATAATTAATTAATTAATATTTTTTATATAATATTTATTTATTGTTGTTTTATAGTGTTAATTGTGTGAATTAAATTATTCATAATTGTTTTTAATTTGCTTGTTAATTGTTATTAAGTGAGTAATTAATTGTTAATTAATTATGTTAATTGTGTCATGCTTTACGAAATTGGTGGTGTCATTTATAGGGGAATATGGAGGGAGGTAAATTATTTTTAATTAATTAATTGTTTGTTAATTAATGCTAATTAATTTGCTGGAGTGGGAATAGTAAATTATTCCCTTCCGCTATCCAACACTTTCCCTACTGTTGTACTTGCTGGAGTGGGAATAGTAATTTTTACCCATACGCTATCCAACACTTTCCCTACTGTTGCACTCCCTGGAGTGGGAATAGTAATTTTATCTCCTCCGCTATCCAACACTTTCCCTACTGTTGCACTCGCTGGAGTGGGAATAGTAATTTTATCCCCTCCGCTATCCAACACTTTCCCTACTGTTGCACTCTCTGGAGTAGGAATAGTAAATTTTATTCCCTATGCTATCCAACATTTTCCCTACAGTTACAATTGCAGGAGTGAGAATAGTAAATTATTACCCTCCCCTATCCAACACTTTCCCTGCTGTTGCACTCCCTGGAGTGGGAATAGTAATTTTTACCCTTACGCTATCCAACACTTTCCCTACTATTGCTATCCCTGGAGTGGGAATAGTAATTTTTACCCCTACGCTATCCAACACTTTCCCTACTGTTGCACTCCCTGGAGTGGGAATAGAAAATTATTCCCCTCCGCTATCCAAAAGTTTCCCTACTGTTGCACTTGCTGGAGTGGGAATAGTAAATTATTCCCCTCCGCTATCCAACACTTTCCCCACTGTTGCACTCCCTGGAGTGGGAATGGTAAATTATTCCCCTCCGCTATCCAACACTTTCCCTACTGTTGTACTTGCTGGAGTGGGAATAGTAAATTATTCCCCTCCGCTATCCAACACTTTCCCTACTCTTGCACTCCCTGGAGTGGGAATAGTAATTTTTACTCCTTCGCTATCCAACACTTTCCCTGCTGTTGCACTCTCTGGAGTGGGAATAGTAATTTTTACCCCTAGGCTATCCAACACTTTCCCTACTGTTGCACTCCCTGGAGTGGGAATAGTAAATTATTCCCCTCCGCTATCCAACACTTTCCCTACTGTTGTACTTGCTGCAGTGGGAATAGTAAATTATTCCCCTCCGCTATCCAACACTTTCACTACTGTTGCACTCGTTGGAGTGGGAATAGTAAATTATTCCCCTCCGCTATCCTACACTTTCCCTTCTGTTGCACTCCTTGGAGTGGGAATAGTAATTTTATCCCCTTCGCTATCCAACATTTTCTCTACTGTTGCAGTTAATGTAGTGTAAAATGTGGTTTAAAAAAATAAAAATATTTTAATATTTTAATTTATTATATATATATTTTATTATTATTTTTTATTTTACAGGTGTATTTATATATATGTATTTATAATGTTTAATATGTTTCTAACATTTTATAATTTATTAAAATAATTATTTATTAATATTATTAAGTAAATATATATATTATATGTTATATATATGTATGTTTAATTTATTTTTACATTATATTTATTACTTATAATTTTAAACATTTTTTAATATTTCTAACTATGTTTTTTTTAAATTATATGTATTATTTAATTTATTTTACATCATTTTTGAACATTTAAAAAAAACAATATTTTTAACAACGATATTTTTAACAACGATATTTTTGTACTTACCATTATGTAGATAGGAGGTCGATATTTTTGACAACGATATTTTTGTCACGATATTTTTGTAGGTCGGCATTTCTGTTGTCGATATTGTGTCAGTGATCCCACAAAACCCACATGCAAATTTACTCCAAAAGTGTAACTTACATCTCTTCACCAAATTGAAGGGCCTGGGGGCTACTCACAAACTGCATTTTGTAGTATGTTTGGTAGTACTACAATAGTACTACAAAAGTACTGCAAAATGTTATTCACAAATTGAACTGCTAAAGTGCTACTGCAAACATTAGTAGTTGTTTAGAAGTGCAGTTTGCGAATAGCATTCTGTAGTGTGTGTACTGCTATTGTAGTACTACAAAAAGCACTACAGAATGCGTTTTGTGCATATCCCCCAGGTCCTTCATGTAAACCCTAAAGTATTCATGTAAACCCTAAGGGCCCGATTCTGATGCGGGTTGGAAAAGCTTCCCGACCGAATCGGTTGGGAAATGGTTTCCGACCCACTCGGATCGGGAAAGTCCGACCGGCGGAGTAGGATGCATCCGGATGCTTCCAGATACGATTTGGTTGAACTCCCATTGACTTCAATGGGAACATTTGTTCCTAACCGCATCAGAATTGGGCCCTCGGTCGGGAAGACACGTTCCCGATCCGATTTGGAAGGAGCAAATGCCGTTAGGAGGCCTTCCTAACCGCATCAGAATCAGGCCCTCGTCGGAAGCTTTTCCAACCCGCATCAGAATCGGCCCCTAAGTGTGGCCTAGATTCTTACTCTATATGGAGCAACATTATTGCGTATTAAATCATTCATAAGAGGTGCTTGTACACCACACATCCTGAATCAAGTATTTAAAAGTGCATTTATATGTGATAGTAAAGTAAAAGGAGGCTCCTAAATATAATGTTTGCCTAGGATCATACAATTTGGACAAGTATGGAAGCCGGTATTGATTATAGGCTGTCTGGTTTTCCATTTTGAAATCCAGCCACCAGATGTCTATCTCTGTCTCTCTCTTTCCTGTTTTACAGCAAAGGTCACTGTTTTGCCTTTTATTCTTGGCCCACAATGAAAAACAGACAAAGACATACCATTCCCTACTCAGGCCCCCTGACCCCAACTACTAGGCCAAGATTGCATTTATTTGGGGGTGTCACACCTCGCACACCCCACTGAAGCTACAACCCTGACAGCAACAAATGTTTCCTCACTACCTTGCACACAGTGGAGAAAAGAGCGAAGAGCCATATTTAATCAAAACTGGCATACTCATGCTCTCATCCATTGCTCTGGCAAATTACAAATGGTGCCTAGCACCACGCACAACTTTTGCATGATGGTGCAGACATGTATGGTTGCTGTCTATCATGGTATTTGCTAGAAGCACCTTTCCAGTACAAAATCCTATTCCTATACAAATTTTGAATCATTCCACTCACTGTGTATGTGTGTGCAGTGCAGAACACATGCAATGTGTGGATAATTTGGAGCACTGAAAACATTTCTATTTGGTAGCACCTGCTTCAAGAGGGGGTGTTCGTTTTTGACGCAAAGCCTGGTCTGGCTATCTTGTGGAAGGCATACATTAGTAAGAGGTAGCCTTGGAAGTTTGTTTTGCCAAATGAACTATGAAAATAAATGGTTGTTAGAAAAGGGGTTTCTGGTTGGCTACGGTGTGCAGCTAAGTCAGACAGAACCCACCACTCTCATCAGGGCAAGTCAGTTACACCCTAAAAATAACCTGTGCTCACCCTCTGGTGCTTGGCGCAGAGCAGACAGGCTTATCATCAGAGGCAATGTGTAAAGCATTTGTGAAACACACTCACACAGAAATACAATGAACACCCCACAAAAGAGACCCCACACAGGATTTGTATGTTGTATAAAAAACATAGACCAAAACAACATGAATCATAAATACTGTGCATACTATGCAAATCCTGAGGTAGTGCTCATTATCCTGACATTGCAAGAATCAAAATGAAATTCATTATAGCGTCACTGCAAGGAATGCAAGTTGACTATGAAAGTGCACATGTATCATCACATTAGGGGAAGTCATGCAGATTTTAGTGAAAGGCTCATATGTCAGGAATCCTCTACTTAGCACACACAATGCTGTATTAGAGATACAATCACGAGTAGTGCAGGATGTAGGAGAACAGCACTTCAATTGGCCATACATAACCCTGAGGTGCAGGAACACCTGCAGGAAGGAAACATCATGATCCCAGGGGCAACAGGCAAAATACACTCATTCCTTGGAGGCAATCACAGTGTGGGAAAATATCCTCCCCATCCACTCTGTAAGCTAGTGGCAATCAATCTTGATGGATCAGGCCTTCAACAAAAGTACCCCTCGGCCCCCTTGGGACCAATAAGCCTGCAGTGGGAACGGGTATGTGCCAAAAAACAGCTCTGTTGGGGCACAACCTATGATGTGTGCGAGAGATGCCCCCATGGTCAATCACTACCTTATGCTTGAATCCAGCTGCCTCTGAGTGCGCAATGCAGCTGTCAAGTTGCAGTACCTGGTTGGCCTTTCGGTGCAATACTGACTGTCCTCGGTTTCTCGGGGCAGGCTAGGCAACCTGCCAGACCCCAGGAAGGCAATGATCTCCAGCCTGCACTGTCGTTGGGGAGAGCCTCCAGCAAGGGGTCCTTCTCCTTGGCCGTACAACTCATGAGCCCTTTCCACCATGTCCCTCGTGGTGGAGCGGATCCTCACCAGGGGGGGGGGGGGTCTGACTGCCAGCAGCAATGGGTGAATAGGGAGATGGTGCTTTGGAATGGCACCTCTCTCACAAAGCCTGCATGTCATGATTCCCTTGCTGCGACGGGCTGCACGGGGGAGTTTCTGCAGACTGTGTGGGGATACGGCTCCTATCATTGGAATCTGGCCTGGGCCATACTCACAGGGCTAACCTCAGTGCTGCAGAACACACTGTTATGTTCCATATAGGTACCCTAATATAGGCCCGGGTAACATCATACCACTTCACCTACATTACCTCCCCTACACTACACTGTAACAAGCCTTTTAGGATTGAACCTTTACCTAGTTCTAGTCCTGGGTGCAGAAGGAGGGTTTCTCCTAAACAATAGAGTCCTATAACTCCATCAATAGACTCACACAGTACGAATCAATATTCCTAAGGGTTCTTAGAAACCAGGCTGGGGCTACACCACCTTCCTCCCCATATCTACGTACACGGTTCATCCCATACGTCATCCTCAAATCCAACAATGGCTAATACAAGCAACAAGGGACAAAGGAGCCCTAGATACTTTCTGTATAAATACAGCACCTCTTGCTAGTGTTAGTTAGAGGGAACCGAGACTTCCAAGCCGACACACTGACCAGAGACGCTGAGGCTCCTGCATGCAGACGCTCCAGCTGACAGTGGTCTGAACATCCCTCGCGGGGTGTCCAACTCGAGACCAAGAAGGGCTCTTACATTCTCACACTTCAGGTAATGGGGTTCGGCTACATCCTAGAGGGATTCTTGGCTTCACACCTACTCACATGCTAGGTACACTTAGGTACATCTAGATAGGCATCATAGGAGTATGCGCTTTCTTTTATTCTGCATTTTATATTCATGTATTTATTCATGCGTATTGCAAGATGGTAGAGCTGTACTATCCATTTATATTCTCTATACTGCTAATCATATATCTCTGCTACTGTCTAATGGTTGTTGCAGCTCATATATTCTACACAAGAATAACGACTGTTCAATAAACCCTTATTGAAACACCCAGGCTGTTTATTCTGTGTATCTCTGAGACAAGATAAGTAAGCACGAGTGACTGAGCGAAAAGTAGTACATTGTTTCCACGATCCTGAGGGATCAGGGTTGTCATGTTCTGAGGTTGCCAGAAACTATTCTCTCCCTGATAAGAGTGGCACTGTGAGCTAGCTTATGCAAACAGGCTAACATTTCTCGGTGGGGGTGCTCAGAATCAGTCTGCCACCAAACCCACAGTTTATGTTATCCGAACGCGCAGGTCCTGTATGGGTAATATAGGAACTACACAACAACAGAGGATGTGGCAACACATTCCATTTATGTTGACACCAAGAGTGCTCAACACGCACTGTTAGGGGAATGTCAGGAACAGGTAGCAGAACTTCCCCACATGCTGATTTGAAACAGGAGATCCAAGGAGTTCTTTGAACAGCGCAGCAGTCCTTCTGATTGAGGTTTAGTCCCAGTTCCAAAAGTGATCTGAAAACATGGATTCAGAGCCCCTGTACTTATACTCAAAATTGTCTTTGAACTAAGGTTGACTTCAACAGACACTTTAGAAGTGCACAACACTCCCTTTCAATCCTAGCCCCGGCTCCAGACATCAGTAGAGGGTACATCAGCCCAAAATAGTAATGTAAAATCCACCTACACCAGTAGGCAGGATTTATCACCACTATTCCAAACATGGCAACGCTACTCCTTTCAGATCAGGAATTACCACGTAAACACATATAAGGGAATTCCCAATGCTAGCCTATAAGAGGAGTAGGCCGCACAGCAGTGAGAAACAAAATAGGATGTTTGCCACTACCAGGACAAGCCACACAATAAAGGCACATGTCCTACCTTTTACTTACATAGCACCCAGCCCATAGGGCTACCTAGGGCCTACCTTAGGGGTGACCTATATGTAATAAAAGGGGAGGTTAAGCCTTGGCAAGTAGTTTTAAATGATAAATCAGTGTGGTAGTAACCTGCGCATGAAGGTGCTGCAGTGGCATGCCTGAGACAGGTTGAAAGGCTGTTTCTGTGGGTGGTGCAAACTGTGCTGCAGGCTCACTAGTAGCATTTAATTTACAGGCCCTGGGTATTTGGGATACCACTTTACAAGGGACTTAAAGTAAATTAAATAGGCCAGTCAGGTGTAAACCAATCATGCCATGTTTAGAGGCGAGAACACATGCACTTTAGTAATGTTTAGCAGTGGTAAAGTACCCAGAGCCCTAAAGCCAACAACATAGGTCAGAATAATAGGAGGAAGAAGACAAAAGGTTTAGGGATAACCCTGCAAAATGGGCCAGGTTCAACACAGGTTTTAAAAGAATTTACTATGGAGAATGCCAGGTATACTTGAGGATTAAGTGGCAGTGGAGAATTTTTTATTAAAATGACATTCCCAATTATGGAGTGAGTGAGAGAATTCCATCTTTCAGACAGCTATTTTAACTGTTAGGATTCTGCACACTTTACCACTTCTAACCAGTGCTTAAATACTTGTGCTCTCTCCTTAAAACGTGGTAGAATTGGCTTATATCTAATTGGCATATTTAATTTGTCTGTAAGTCCCTAGTAAAGTGACACTACATGTGCCCGAGCATGGAAATTCAATGCTATGAGTGGGCCTGCAGCACTGATTGTGCCACCCACATAAGCGGCACTTTAAACATGCCTCAAGCCTGCCATTGCAGCCTGTGTGTGTGCAGTTTTAAACTGCCGTTTTGACCTAGCAAAATAAAGCTTTTGCCAGGCCCAAACCTTCCTTTTTACTACATATAAGTCACCCCTAGCGTAGGTCCTGGACAGCCCAGAGGGAAGGGTGCAATGTATTTAAAAAGCAGGACATGTACTTTTTAGTTTTGCATGTCCTGGTAGTGAAAACGTTTAGAAATTGTTTTTCACTACTGCAAGGCCTACACCTCCTATAGGATAGCATTGCATTTAATAAGTTGTAATTTCCAAATGGGAGCAAGTAACCAGTTCATGTTTGGGGTCTTTGAAATTGTAATGAAAAATCCTAACTTATAGTGAAGTTGGATTTCAAATTACAATTTTGAAAATGTCACTTTTATCAAGTTGGCACTTTCCTGCCTTCACCATTTGGTACCTGCACCCAGTCTCTGTGTCACATGACTGGGCTTAGTTGACAGTTGTGCTTTGTGTATTCCTCATAGACAGCCACACACAATGAGGAGCTTAGATGTGCCTGGAAGGGCCATCATTGGCAGGATGGGATGGAGGAGCTGGGTCCAGCCTCTCTTACACTTGAATAGACAGTGTCCTGCCTCCACACAAAGGGTTGCATACCCCCTGTCATTAGTCTGGAGCCAGGAAGTCAAGGCACCTGTGCACTCAAAGGCATGCCTCTAGAAGGTTCCCCCCACTTCAAAGGCACAACTCGGTATAAATACTGGACCTCAGACACCAACTCTTCAACAGACATCTGGACCTTTGGATACTCTGCCAGGAAGAAGGACTGCTGTGCTGCTGAAAGGCCTGCCACTCTGCTGGATTGCTGCCCTGAAGCTGTTGTGCTGACCTGCTGCCTGCTGCCCGCTTGCCTAGGTGAGAAGGACTGGACCTACATCTGTTGAAACCAGAACCACCAGAGTGACTCTAAGGGCTAGTGGGCTGGCCTCCTGACTTGAGCCTCAGGGACAGACGGCTAAAAAACATTGAACCCAGCACCTGGACTATTCCATCTGTGAGTCTACCCTGCCAAGTGGTGCCAACCCAGTCCTGGACCCTTGGAAGTGAGCCTAAGGTGGTCTGCCAGCCTCTATGAATTCACCGGAACCTACATATCTCCTCTGCTGCTGGTATCAACTATCTAGTTAGCATTAGTATTTAACTAACATCCAGGAATAAATCAATGCTGGTCTCTATGAATATTTGTGATTGCCTGCCTAGTGATTCTAGTTGCAAAATGCTTTTGTGACAAGAGTATAGACAGCATTTAACAACCTATGGGTCGATAGTAATTAGGGTAATTTGTTCACTTTCAGGCTTTTAGAAAGCTTACCTGTGTCCCAACATGGAACATTGGAGAAATATAGCCTCTGACTATCGTGTTAATAATAAGGTTACATATGTGTCGAGATAATATGTCTGATAATAGTTTATGAAACTTGTTTAGATCCAGACTTCTCCACAGGTTTTCCCATTTATAAGTTCTGCTGGTAGTCTCTCTAGTTAATTCACGGTAAAAGAGAAAAGCCCTTATCTGGCATTCAATTCAGATATTTAACCTTTTGCTAGAAATTTATATTGTGCATCTTTGACCACATAATATTCTGCATGATATACTATCTTGTATTGTTCTAAGAATAATGCCTTAATCTCTTTTTAATCTGTTTTTACTGCATTATTTGAAGGATTAATAATTGATTTTCAATTTTATTCTTGTCACTCTTTATTTTTGCTCACCATGCCAATAATTTTCTGGTGGATTCTCTTTATACCACCTTTGGGAAATTATATCCGCTTTAAGCATCTGCTCTCAATAGTAAATATCTTTCAGAGCACTCTTTGCTGCTTTCCAACTTTCTCTTTCTGCACTGTATGGGACTTGGAAAGAATAAAGCTTTTCTAGTCTTCAAATGTTGTGATTTTTTTAAACCACTATGGTTGGGGAAATATTTCAAAAGGTAGTTTTGAAAGCATTCCAGACTACTGAACTAATTGTTGTTCTGGTGTGTAATTAAAAAAACACATTACTGGGCAACTTGCTTTCTGTAAGAAAGTATCTCTTTTTGTAAGATCACACACCATTTGTTTGGACTGATGCTGCTGGTTTTTTGACTCTGAAGTGCACTGGGCCTGCTGACCATGCTCCTTTGCATTTGCTCTGACCATTAAAAGTGTATGCACAATCAATCCTTAAACACGCCAGGATAAAAGGAGATCTTTTCTATGACTCTCAAAGAATCATGATATTCACGGATTACACAAGAATAGGCCTACAGCAGCACCAATCGTTCCAAGCTGCCAAGGCACGCATGCGGGAGCTTAAAATTGTGTACTCGCTTCAATTCCCATCCCGACTGCATGTCGTATATAATTCCCGAACTCTCTTCTTTGACACACCGGAGGCCGTTTTCAGTTGGACAGATGAACAGGTATGGCCCAGGCCCCACACACCTCCTCGCCAGGACTCGGACTCATCCTCGGGTGAATCACATCGCCGGCGAACACAGCAGAAGGGCAAGCAGCGGCATCGGTCCAGATCCACATGGCTCTCCAAGACACAAGAAGACTATCAGGATGAGGCATCTGCCGGGAGTGCCTTGACACAGCTTAAAGGACTGCATATGTGTATCCTTAAATCAAAGAATACTGTGCCAAGATGTCTATATTATGATCAATCAGCCACCTGATAACTAATTGCGGGCTGGCCGTCTAAACACACCCCCGTGTTTTTGTAAAGTTGCCACTATGGCTTATGGGTGTTTGGGGATCCATTGGAGGAACACACCGCTGGTCCCCCGTTGGGGCCATCGTGATGTCTCATCCGCGACAGATGCTTCAAACTTTATGAGGTACTGGGGTGGTGGGTGGGGTTGGGCAAGGGTGTGGGTTGGATTATGTTATGTTTGTTCTATCCAATGCTTAGATAATGTCACATTAGATAGATACCCCTCTGTGCAAACCGATATACTACACCATCTAACATATATTAATGTCGTCGTCGGCAGCTGAGCCCCCCCAGGGTCAGATGCGCACTATGAGCTGGAATGTTGGTGGCGCACTGGATAAAGTTAAACAGGGCGCAATACTTCTTCAAGCAAAGAGATCTCGAGCAGACATAGTTATGCTACAAGAGACACACCTCATGGACACTAAAACACCATGCTTAGCTCGTAATGGCTATGACCATGTGTTCCATGCGGGATTTACTTGTGGCTCTAGGGGAGTGGCCCTATTAATACATCGTTGAGTATCATTTACACACATTGCTCATTGGATGGACGCTTCTGGGAGGTATGTTATCGTCCATGGATCTATAAATGGAGAACACATAGTTGTGGGTAGCATATATGCCCCTCCCTCATTATCCCAAACCTTTATAGATGGCTTCATGGATTCATGGGCTCTCCTTCCCGAATGTCTAGCAATTATGGGGTGTGACTGGAATGACGTAATGCATGCGCTAATTGATAAGGGGTGTCCTCAGGGGGCTAGGCCGAACCTTAGAGAATCTAAACTACTAGCTCTTGTAAACATGCTCGGCTGGGTGGACACCTGGAGGACGCTCAATCCTCATGATAAATGCTTCACATACTACTCCTCTGTACACAACACATCTTCCCGACTAGATTATTTATTCATACCTGGGAATTACATCCAGAGGATAGCCGAGGCCTCCATTCTTCCCCCGCGGACTATCTGACCATTCCCCAATTACACTAACACTTACAAGCGGCTCACATGGGTGTCCATTCCGATAGAGACTATCCACATGGCATTTGCAAAACCAGAAGTATAAGGATCACATCAATAAAGCGGTGGTAGAGTATTTTTACCATAATGAAAATACCGTCTCCTCGTCGGAGATACTGTGGGAAGCTTTGAAACCTACTATACGCGGTGTAGACATAAGTTACAATGCGGCAGAGCGGGAGCACCGGACACGTGAACTTATACAGCTAGAAGGCCAAATCATGACACTAGAAAGATGATGTCATGAACAAGAATCCTCTGTAATGTGCAGGAACCTACGGCTTGCGCAGCAACAATATCAAAGTATATTAATGGAAGAAGCCAGACAAACAAGGTTGGGAACCCAGAGTCGAATATATCAGAGGGGCAACAGGTCTAGCTATATACTTTATCGATTATGTAAACAGGCAACATTATCCACACCCCTTCATCCTATTTGGGACATACAGGGGAAGACTCTTACAGACCCAACTGACATCGCCAATAGTTTTGCGCAGTTCTACAAAGAACTATACCAACCTAAAGAGGTGGTACATGTCTCATTGATTTTTTTTTTGTTTAAATATCTTTATTTGCATTTTGTCAAACAGACAGATTACAATTGAATAAGAAGGTGAGGAAAGGGGAAGGAAGGGGGAAAGAAAAGATGAGACAGATAGGGGAGGAAGCCCGGGTGAGACAGTGAACAAATAATCATTACAGATGCAAGAAAGGGGACGGCAGATATTGCCGGGACATTTGCAAACTGTGATAAGCATTAAGTCCATGTAGCAAGTGATTGGCCACCGATTGCATTCTTGTTATGGTATATAATGAAGCTGCTATTAGCAAGACCATCCCCTAGTGCACCAACCGCTATAAGATAAATATTCAACCGCTCTCAGACGTGTACATCAATGTCTGTACCTGATTATACAATTCAATATTAAATTGAGGCAAAATCAGATACATTTTATAAATCAACAATCAAACATGATAGCAAACAAAAAGATCTATCGTCTTATCGTCACGCCCTGGTTGGGATATGTAGTAGAAATGTGTCACCAACTCGGTCGCCCTATCTTAGATGTATCGCCCTGCCCTCCTAGTAATTGGAGGCAGTAGTAGTTATGTCTTCCCCTCCCCGACTTGTGTGTGTCCCCGGAGTGGTCGCCCCCCTCGGATCAGATCGCAGTTTCGTGTAATCTAGGGGGGCCATTTATCTGGGATTCAGTATCTGTGTCTCGTTCTCTTTCCTCTTGTGAAGGGTTATTCCCCTCTTCTTCATCTGCACGTGTCAGGTCTACAAGTATAGTATCCCACAATTGAGCGATAGGGTATTTACGTAGCCCTGCTATTTCCTCCCTATGTAGTGACGCACTTTCCGCACGTGCCCATACTAGAAGTGAATTTCTCCAACTATCTACTGCGGGAGGGTCGGCATGTTTCCATCTTTTAGTGATTAATCTTTTAGCTACAATAAGGCCCAGATCAATAAACCTAGACGTAACCCTGTGTTTCTTTGGTCTGGGGTAAAAACCCAATACGCACACCTCCCATGTTTGCGGCAGTTCCCTCTCAGTGCAGGCTGGGAGTTAACCTCCCTCCAGTATGTATGTAAGGAGGTACAGGACCACAGCATGTGAAGAAAGTCTGCATTCACCTGTAGACAGCGGGGGCATGCTGATGTAGTCATATGAAAGTACGTGTTTATTTTATCTGGAGAGAGATACGCCCTATTTACAATATATGTCTGTATAAGCTTAAATCTAGAATTCCGTGGTATATACGTGGGGGTGGCTAATATCATTGCCCATTCGCGGTCTGTCCATGGGTTACCTCTGTCTTCTTCCCATTTGGAGCGGAGAGACGTCAGAGGTCATGTAGTGTGTGTAAGCAGTGCTTCTGCCAGCCAATGGACAATGTGGGACCCGTTACCCATAACATGTAAATATTGCAAGAGGAGGTGTGTCCCTGGTTCGGTGTTAATGTCGCCCCATGTCTTAGTGAGGGATCGCAAAATGGAATTATATAGTAATAATTGACCTGTAGGTAAATTATATTCCTCTGCTAATTCTTCGAAAGGTATCAGGGTGCCCTCGGTGTAAAGGTCTCCCAACGTATGTAGGTCCCCATGGCATCCCAAGAAGTGGCAATGACGGGGCATAAGGGATCGTGTTCCTAGTGAGGTACAGGCTCCGCCTGTAACAACGATGTGCCAGGGCGAGGCATGTCTGCGATGGGCATAGGGGCCGGGCAGTGGGGTGAAACAGTTGGTATATCTGGGATTGGGACCACGGCGGCTGTGTGGCAGCCGTGTCATCTAGGCCGAGACCTACCAGCCATTTCGTCACCCACTGTAATTGTGCCGCCAGGTAATACAACTCCAAGTTGGGGACCGCCAAGCCACCTCCGCTGATAGGAGCATGAAGCTTCCAGAGCGCCATCCGGGGCCGACTCGCATTCCAGATGAGATCACGGAGCAGTCGTTCCAAATTGCGAAAGACAGTAGCCGGGACATAAACTGGAAGATTGGTAAAGTAGTACAGCAGTTTTGGCAACACCACCATCTTGGAGAGCGCTACCCTACCCATCACATTCAATGGGAGTGTCTTCCAAAACTGGATCTGTGCCCTGATGGCAGATATTGCTCTAGTCAGATTTCCCTCCAGAATGTCAGTGGGGTCTCTGTATATAAAAAGGCTGAGATAACGGAATGTAGATGGGTGTCAGCGGAGATGGGAATCCTTCATACAAACATTAGGATCAGAGATACCGTCTCGAAAGGGGTACAGTCCTGACTTTGCCCAGTTCACCCGGAGACCCGAGACCTCTGCAAAGTTTCGGAGGATGTCCGCAATAGTAGTGGGGATGTCATGCAAATCCCTCAAATATAAGAGCAGATCATCGGCGTATAGAGAAACCGCATGTAGGTCATCCCCTAACTGAATGCCCCAGTCTATACCCTCCTTACGCAGGCGAGCCGCCGGCGGCTCCATGGCAAGTGAGAAAAGGAGTGGTGATAAAGGGCAACCCTGCCTGGTGCCTCTGTGTATCGGTAGGCTGTATGAGCCCAGCATTTCCGGGTTCCTGCCAGGTTTAGGGAGAGAGATCAGCAGCGCCTCGTTTTGTGAGTCGGAGAGAGCGGAATCCGCAATCGCGGCATCATATGTCTTCAGCAATTGAGGTGCCAGGGTGTCCGCATAAGCTTTATAAAATTCCGCCGGCAGGCCGTCTGGGCCGTCTGGGCCCGGACTTTTTCCCGACGCTAGCGAACGGATACCTGCCCAGATTTCTTCTAGCAGAATGGGGTTGTTTAATTCGGCTCTCTGCTCGGGCGTAATCTGCGGTAGAGTAACGTCTTCTAAATATCTGTGAATGTCATCGGCTGTGGCTAAAATGTGTGACTTGTATAAAGTATTATAATGGGAAATAAATTCTCGGTGTATGTCCTGTTGGGAGTATAGCATAGCATTCTGTGCAGAGCGGAGTGAGGTGACGGGTGAGGAGGTGTCATCGTGTCGGATCAGCCAGGCTAAGAGTCTGCCTGCCTTATCGCCCGAGTGGTGTGTGCGTGCTGAGTGTGCCGCATAATTCAGGCACTGGAGCCTTTCCAATAATTTAGCATGTTCCTCCCTACTATGCACTATGCACTAATCGTCCACATGAGCCCTCAGTTGCCCGTCTCTTGTGAGATGCCAATTTTCCTTCCAGAGCGGTAAGGTCCTTCTCTAGCTGCCTACGCATGCCAGCTTGCATACCTGCAGTGCCTCCGGGTTACTATCTTAAAAGCATCCCACTCCACCAATGGGGACGAGGCAGTGCCTGCATTGTCCTCGAAGTATTGTGCTATGGTCGTGCCCAGTGCCTCCCGAAACGTCCCGTCCAGCAGTGTGTCCGGTTGTAGGCGCCATCTTGGTATTGGGGGTGTGCCATTATTCCAGTCAATTTGTAGGGTATGGGGATTGTGGTCTGAGTGGGTCCTCCCGAGATACTGAGGCTCCGTGATTACCGGTAGGAGATCGTCAGATACCATTATCCGATCATTTCGGACATGGAGGCCATGGGCTCCAGAATAGAAAGAGTATATTCTATCATGCGGATTCCTATGCCTCCATGCATCTACCAAATGCCATTGCGCCGCCCAGATATTTAATGCCTTCATGGCGGCAGTCGTGGGCGCACCAGGTAAAGAAGGGAAGGAGCGGTCTAAGGACACGTCCAGGACACTGTTATAGTCACCCCCCAGAATTATCGGGATCCCGTGCCAGGTAGCCAATTTATTTGTTAGGGTATGAAAAAAAGAGGCCTGCTCTACGTTAGGCGCATAGATTGATGCAATGATCACTGGCCGTCCGTCCAGTCTGCCCTTAACAAGGACATAGCGACCCTCCGGATCAGTGAGGGAGTCCTCTATGTGGAAAGGGGTGCCCGGCCTAACCCAGATTAATGTCCCCCTAGCGTATGCCGAGTATCCCGTGGCATGGATCTGCCCTCTCCACCTCCTTTGTAAGTGCTTTACCTCAGGCCCTGACAAGGGTGTCTCCTGGAGAAGAGCGATCTGTATATGGTGGCGCTTCAGATATGAATAAATGAGATATCTACGGGAAGGGCTGTGTATGCCTCTCACATTCCACGTACCTATCTTGACGGGGGCCATGACAACCGGAAGAGATGTGTGCGTGGACCACGTATTGTCCAGGGGTCAGGAGGACAGGCGAGACTCATGTCAGGAGTGATGGGTGATTGCAGGCTAAGTGAGTGACTGGCGCTCGTTGGACTTCGACCCAGCGCGTGACAGACGAGAAAACTACAACTAATTAAAACATACAATGCCAAAAGGGCGAAAATGCAACATGCAGTCGTCCAAACAATACAAAAAAATGACATTTTGTCAAAGACAAGGGGGGTCCCAACACAGGTAGGGTGTTGTTACAGAATACTAAACCCCGTGTGAGAGAGGCTCCCCCTCCCCGCGGAAGAAACAGACATCCGGGTCTTTCCAGCTGTAGGTGAAAGCCGGCTGTGCATAGAAAATCATAGAGTTTGAGGCCTATAGCTATAGTGTCCCGGTCCCTGATTCCCAGGCTACCCACCTCTATGGCCCGTAAAGAGCCCACCTGTACAGCTGAGTAATAAGAGCATCATGAAGCAATGGGGACAGAGTCCAGGTATACTTGCGTGACCCGCGATATATTCCGGGAGCTGCAAACACAGTATGTATTCGTGAAGACTACATTATGTCGTCCGCCGTCTGAGGGGTGACCACTGGGATGTTATCTGATTCGTGTGAGTTCAGGGTGTCATCCGATAAGTCTCCATCTGCGGATTAAAAGTGGGAGATACATTGCCTGGGGTCCCGCTGAATTCCACCACTGCCTGGAGAGCATTACGCTGGTCTTGGATCATCTGATCAAGATTAGGGCCAAGGCCCTGGGATGAGTGGGTCTTTCTGCGCCTTCTTTCTGATCTGCGTCGGCCGGATAGACCACCACTATTTGTGTCGGCTGATTCTGCCTCCAGGGAAGGGCCTCCCGCAGAGTCACGTGTATCCAGCCAGTCTCCTGCCGCTCCAGGATTATCGAAGAAGT
Source organism: Calotriton arnoldi (assembly GCA_963921515.1). Classification (NCBI taxonomy): domain Eukaryota; kingdom Metazoa; phylum Chordata; class Amphibia; order Caudata; family Salamandridae; genus Calotriton; species Calotriton arnoldi. Next base: position 468,718 of record CAWUFW010005114.1, read on the forward strand.
GTTTTGCCATTTGCGATCACCCGTAGACGTGCTGGGAACAGCAGGGAGTACTTAAGATCCTGTTGCCGTAGGCGGCGCTTCACCGCCATGTAGGAGTACCGCTGCCTTTGTACCAGCGCTGTGTAGTCAGGAAAGAACATGACTGTGTGGTTCTCCACTTGGACACTAGGCAGTTTCCTGGTTTCCTGAAGGATAGCGTCCCTGTCTCTGTAGTTCATCACTGGTAGCAAGAGTGGTCTGGGATTGGCACCCGGAGGGGGGCGCTTGGCTGGAACCCTGTGTGCGCGTTCAATGACAAAGTGGGAAGAGAGCGACTCCCCCGGCAGCAGGTCTCGCAGCCAGGTTTCAGCATATGTCACCGCGTCCTTCCCTTCCATGCCTTCCGGAAGGCCCACCACCTTACGTTATTTCGTCTTCATCGACCCTCGGCATCTTCGACGCGATGTTCCAGGAAATCTACTCGGTCAGCAAGGTCGTTGAGGCGTTTCTCCGCTGTCGTCACCTGAGGGGAGATTGTCTTCATGGTGTCTTCCATCGCAGAGGTCCTGTCCACAAGCCTGCGGTGGTCCGCGTGCAGGAGGTTCAGATCAATGGCCACCTTGTCTATTTTGCTTTCGAGGAAGGTGCGCGTCTGCTCCATAGTCTTTCCTAGTTTCTCCACTGCCGCCAGAACAGCGTCCAGTTTGCTGGACATTGGGTCGGTCGTCGCCTCCCCGGACATCTTGTCGGACTGCGCGCGTGTCAGGGGGGGTTGAGTCGATGGACCCCCAGTGCCAGTCCGAGGTCGGCCCCTGTGTGACATAGAGGGAGTGCAGAACGCGTGGTGGGGGCCACTGCAGAGTGCAAGGTTAGGGCAGGCAAAAAGGGACTTGCTCCTCAGCTCAGTCCAGTATCCAAGCAGTGCTCAAAGGGATGTAACCAAATTCAGCTCAACCACAGAAACCCAGCCGGAGGGTGTCTGGGGTCCCACTCAAGGACGCTGTTTGCAGTAAAGGGGGAGTGCCGAGGAAGGCGCCCCTGCAGTTATACCACACAGTGAGTAGGTGTGTTCACGTGGCTGTGGGAGCGATAGGCCAAGACAGCGGGGGCCTCTCCCAGCTCGCTGTCCACCACCCCCGATATCCGGCTGACGACCTCCTGCAGGATCTCTGGCTCGCCGCTTGTATCCCGGATGGCCGTGTTGCCCCTGCACCATCAGTGGTTATAGATGCATTTCACGATGGCACCAGGGTCACGGTCTGGCCTCCTGCTGAAGCCCCACAGGCAGTGGAAATCACCAACAGGCATCCAGTTACTGGAGCACCTCACCACACCAGGCATCTAGGGCATAGGACCCCAGTGCTTCTGCTCTCACCCAGTGTCTCAGGCCGCTGGGCATGTCCCGACTGCGCCGATCCCTGCAGGGGGCCGCCAAATCCGCCGCACCTCTAGGTGGGCTCCACCACTAACCTCTGTTCAGGGCCATAGACTCACCAGTCCTCAAGCGCCCTACTCACCGCGGGTCCTTCACCGCGTGGCATAGCCCCAGTCAGCGCATCCTATGTAAATTCTTCCTCGCCTGTGGGGTGGCTGTGTATTCAGCGGGGAGCGCCGCTGGCCGCCACAGCACGAAACCGCCACATTAAAAGTCCATACGCACTCAGGTGACGTGCGTAGTTGGTGTCACAGGGGGGCAACGTCCGTGCCGGTAGAGCCGACGGGGCCCCAAGCGGGCACCAAGGTGCATCACGAGTAGCTTCGTGTCCCGGGAGACAAGGGAATCAGTACTACTGGTCACGTTCAGTGCCGCGGCCTGGTGGGAGGGGTCAGTCACTGGCCTTTCCTGGGAGCGGCCGCCGGGCGCGTCATGTCTCCGGTTGGGCACCTCCTCCGCCCCTCAGCTGCAATGTCAGGAAATCGCGTCCACTGCAGCCCCAATTGACACAGCGTGTTGCGGATCCCATCAGGGACCATCCGGTCCAACTTGGAGTCCCAGGATCATGCTGAATCGGATTTTTGAAGCAGGCGAGGGGGAGTCTACGACGGAGCTCTAACGGAGCACGTCCGACTCCATTGTCTATGTGGCCACGCCCCGTGGTACATGTCTCATTGATTGAGAAATTCCTCTTAGATATACCACCCTGCACTGTCTCTGAGGACGTGAAGGACTCCCTAGACGCACCTATCACACTAGAAGAGGTCACAACTGCTGTGTCCGAACTGCGGACAGGCAAAGCTCCAGGTCCTAACGGCTATCCTAGCAAATTCTATAAAGCATTAATAGCACAATTAGGCCAATATCTCCTCAATACAATTCATGAATTGGTAGAGATGACACGACTCCCATCTGATTGGCGACATACCGAAATTGTAGTGTTCCCCAAGCCAGGTAGACCACCCGAACACCACTCTTCATATCTTCCAATATCTCTCCTAAACACCGAAGCGAAAATACTTGCAAAAATATTAGTGAACAGGCTGCTACCACCTTTGACTGAGATTTTTCATTTAGATCAAGCCGGCTTCATGCCTCACCGTTCTACCCATCATAATATCTGGAGAGCGAATAATGCAATTGCAGCCGTGGATCGATTACACAGACCAGCGGCATTACTACAAGCAGATATGGACAAATCCTTTGATTCTATTAGTTGGCTGTATCTGTTTACATTGCTACCACGCTATAATTTCATCCCACAGTTCATAAAGTACATCAAACTCCTATATACAGATCTGACTGCCACAATCCGAGTCGCCAATTGCGTTTCGGCCCCATACTCAGTAGGACGGGGAACGGGGCATGGATGCCCCTTGTCCCCCCTTCTTTTTGCATTGGCCATAGAGCCATTGGCCATTTGGGTGCGGAAAGATGCGCTATTCCGAGGATTTGAATGGACGATGGACATATCCGATCCTAGAGCATTATATGCCAATGACATACTCATTTTCCTTACAGACCCAAATAAAACTGGCCCCAGAATATTTCAGATTATGCGGATCTTTGGGGAGACATCAGGCTTATACCTGAGCCCCCGCAAATCTACCATATGGCCATTACGAGGTACCCAGGGGCTCTCCAAATGGGCTGACAGTCTTCAATTGGCAAAAGATGGACTGCTATACCTGGGTGTATTCCTGTCTGACTCCCCCAAATTTCTTGGGATAAGAACCTGGGCGCCGCTACTGAAAAGGTTCGATCTAGCATTAGGCTATGGACAGGATTCCCCCTATCATTATACGGGAGATCTGCTATCTTTAAAATGGTCTCCTTGCCACAGCTGCTTTATTATTTGCAGAACCACCCATACCCGATCCTGTCCTTGTGGTTTAAACTCATTAATGCCATACTGGGGCAGTTCTTGTGGGGTGGAGGTGCTTCCCGGGTTGCGCTCCATACATGCTTCCAATCCATGTCTTGTGGCGGGATCGCAGCCGGTGATATACGGGCCTACTACACGGCCTCATACCTCCAAGTATTTAATGATTGGCATTATGCTCCCAACGATGACCCAGCATATGCAATCAAGCCGTGGATATTAAATGACCTGACCCTTACATCTTACCTATATAGTAACTCGAACCACCGCTCTCTGCTACCCGCTACCAGAATAGTTATTCTCTCCTGGCGACAGTCTCTGCAATGAATGGGGTGGTGGGGTCGCCTTACACGGGAAACACCGCTTTGGCATAACCAACTATTATCTCACCTGGTTGGGCTCCAGGGATCCCATGACTGGGACTACATAGGCATCGCAACCATTGGCATTGTCATACAAGGTACTGTCCTCAAATCGTTCCAGGGCCTTAAGGATGAATTCTCCCTACATAACTCCCAGTTTTATAAATATCTACAGCTGCGCCACGCTATTACACCACACATCGATAAAGGTGATATAATTGCCAGAATTCAGTCCATTGGAGGGTACGCTTCTCATGGGTGACCTAGGAGAGCACAAGATATCCAAAATATATCAATCCCTCATCACACACAGTGCCACTACCTTGAGAGACTTAAAGAAACATGGCAAATGGACATTGGTCCACTGGACACTGACGATTGGACCGCAGCCCTAGAATCGCCCTGCGGCGCTGCCAGTTCCTCCCAATTGCGTCTTATCCAGTTTGAATAGCTGCATAGGGCGTATTATACACATTGTAGACTATGGAGAGCAAGCTTAATTGAGTCTCCTATGTGCCTGCGATGTCAAAACAACAAAGGGTCCTTTCTACATACAGTCTGGACATGTTCAGTAGTGGACAGGTTTTGGAGTGGGGTACTGACATGCCTGGCTGAAGTTCTGGGGTGGGAATTACCTAGATCTCCTAGATTGGCATTGGTACAAATACCAGACACGATAGGCGGTAATAAATATAAACACCATCTCCTATGGTTAGGCCTTACCATTGCTAAACGGGATATTGCCAGAACCTGGAAATCAGATACACCTCCTACGATTAGGGCATGGAAAAATGGGGTGGATTTCTGTATGGGGTTGGAGATACCCGTCTTTGAAGCCCATGGATGCCCACAGAAACATCCTAAAATCTGACAAAGATGGGCAGACTACCGTGGGCTGGTCCTGCCAGCACAGGCAACGACTGCAGATATTATAGATTCCGAAATTAGATCTTATGAGACACAGAAAAAACAAATACCTTGAAGGGAAAATGTTTCATTTTATGATCTATATCTATCTCTTATGTATGTAATGGACACACACAATTGCATTGGAGCTCTTTTGTTAAGTTATGTTTATATCAAATATATGATTTGGCAATACGTATATACATTTCCAAAGCAATGATGTAATGAAGCGATTACTTCTGTGTTCAAAAGTATGCCAGCAAAATTTGTTATTAAAAACAAATGTACAATTGGCTAATCCCTCATTGACATATATAACTTACCTGTTTGTCCCTAGTATCGGACAAGGTGTACCCAGGGCGAGTAAGTTAAATATCACTAGTGGCATCCAGCACTTTTAATGTACCACCAATATAGTGACAAAGTGAAAACATGGCTCTAGGTCTGTCATCGCAGCCAAGTTGGGCAGTTTTTAAACTGTCAACCTGACAAGGCAAAACAAACCCTTTTTCTAATATTTATAACTCACTCCAATCCTTAGCAGCCAACAAGGCAGAGTGCTAAATATTAAAAAGAAGGATATATTTCTTTTATATTATACTTGTCCTGACAGTGAAAATTCGAAATTGTCAATTTCACTGTAGCAAGGCCAGTTGTCTCATTGACTAATATGAAGTTTCAGTAGTCAATGCGCTAAGTGTAACTTCCATTTGGGAACACCAAACCTAGTATTAACTAGTGTTGTGTAAGTTACGACTTTGGCATAACTACACAAGGGGTGCTTTACCACCCATGGGTGACATAGGTGAACTTGGTCAATGCACCAGCGATACATGTAAAAGACAAGTTATTGTAGCCCCGCAAACAATACTCAATGTGTAATTGATATAGAGGTATTGCTTTTGGGTTACTAACAATCCCATGAAGGGATTAGGGGCACCATGGAAACTGCAAAAACCCTTATTTCGTTATTCATATCATCACACACACTGTACTAAGAAGAATGAACACTTTAAAGTTAAAAGTATTCATTACTACTGGAACAAACTGTTTCTCAGTACATCTAAAACAATTACACAGACATGTTATAAGTGACGAGAATAAACTGAAAATTTCTAGCATTGTTAAAATATCTTTTAAGTTTCATCTAGAACCTAACACCCTAATGCCTACTTCTATGAGCTATTCTATGAGAGCATAAAAAGGCAGAACAACTTACAGTATAGAGTTTCTTAGGCAGAAGAGATGCACTGCATACCTTGGTGACAGCAAAGGCTGTTTTTATCAGCAGAGGCATGAAGACAGTGTTCCCCGTGAACGGGAAACACCCAGTGGGGTAGCAGTCAGTCGGTCTTCCTCCAGGACTTAGCTTTTATCAGCTGTAGTCTTCAGGCAAGCTGTATCATCTGCGAAGTCCGCTGGCAGCAGGTGGGGCTATCTCTGGCAGAATCACGGGCGATAATCTGGGTGAAGGAGCACTCCTCACAAGTGGTTAAGTGGTAGTCCTTATATACTGAATTTGATCAAAATTTGAATTTCTGACATACATTTAGTAATGTTTGACATATAAAGCTAAAGGACGTCAAATACTACATTACTTTGGTATATGTCTTTCATTGTTCTAAGTAAAACTTGACATGATGAGGCTGAGACATTTGTCCCAGATGAATGTTGCCTCAGAGGTTGTATCTACGTCATTAGTCAAAGAACTTGACAGATAAGGTCTGGCAGCATCTTCGTTGAAAGGCAGACATGTCAATGATTCTGCATTAATCAGTGTTAGACCTGGCATTTCTTGGCATGGTTACCCCTGACTTTTTGCCTCTACCTCCTCTATTTTGATGCTGTGATGGATTGCGTTTTACTGGCTTAGATGCTTTGGGCACTTTGCCACTGCTGATCAGTGTCGAAGGGCAAGTGCTCCCTGTATAAAGTGTTATGGTAATTGGTTGTCCATAATTGGTATGTTTGCCTTACTAGTAAAGTCCCTAGTAAAGTGCACTATGTGTGCCAGGGCTGGTAATGCAAATGCTACTGGTGGGCCTGCAGCACTAATTGTGCCACCCACACAAGTAGCCCTAAAGAGAAAACTCAGGCCTGCCACTGCAGTGCCTGCGCGCAGTTTGCTAACTGCCATGTTGTCCTGACAAGTCCACCCACTTGCCAGGCCTTACCCTTTCCTTTCCATGCACATCAGACACCCCTATAGTAGGCCCAAGGTACCCCCCTGGGCAGGGTGCAGTGTCTGTGAAAGATAGACATCTACTGAGGTGTGTACCATGTCCTAACAGTGAAATACTCTACATTTCGTTTTTTCACTGTTGCAAGGCCATCTTGCCCATAGGACAGAATGGGGAAGGCTGTGTAATATGTTTCCAGCCTATCTTCCCATAGGCTTAAGATGGAGAGGTGAAGTTTAGTGTGCCTGAACTCACAATTTAATAACACATCTTTTTGTGAAGGTGGTTTTTGAATTGTGTGTTTAGAAACCACGCTTTTAGAAGTGGCTGGTTTTTTTGTTAGACAATTCTGTGTGTCACTGCCTGGTTGTGGATTGACTGTCTGGATTTGAATGTGATAGGATCTGGGAAAGGTCTTGACCCAGGGGAGGGGTAGGTGAGACAGCAACAGGCTGACCTGCATCAAGAGTGTAGGGGGGAGGAGTAGCCCCCTGGAGGTGAAGAGGCCTGGGCTGCTGCCATAAAAGAATGGCTCCCCCTCCTGCTGAGTGATTAAGGACCCAGACCCCCACTATCAAAGAAAGAAGGTGCCGCTGGCAGGAAGACACCCAGAACTGGTTTGGACAGGGGTCAGTGCCCCCTGAACACAAAGACTTCAAAGACAATTGGTGGCATAACTATGAGAGCTGAAGCCCCTGAACGTTGGACTGATCAAGACTGAAAAGGATTGAAACTACTTCGTGGTCAAGAGGAACCTCTGCCAAGGAAGAACAGCTGAAGAGACTGAAGAGAAGGACTGACCCTTGCTGTGTGTTCTGGGGCTGGCCTTCAGTTTGCTGATTTAACTAAGGAGAGGCTAAGGGACTTTGCTGTGTGCTGTGTCCCCCTGCTTGAAAGGACTTTGCTGTGTGCTGTGTCCCGAAGTAACTTGTCCCCAAGGGCCCGAGGAGAGCTGGCTCCCTGTTGTGGAAACACAGGAACATCAAAGTTTCCAAGTGTGTCTCAGCGGCGCTGTGTGCGTGTGCTTTTTGCAGCCTGAGACCTTCGTAAGCATTGCACCGGGACTGTGTGGCCCGAAACCCAACCGAGTCTCAGCGACGCTTTGTGCGTGTGCAGCCTGAGACTGCCGTGGGGTCCGTGGTACTGGTTGGAAAGTGCCCCGTGACAGCAGTGCCCCCGCAGCGTAAATCAACGTCCAGGCTGCTGTGTAGCTGTTTGTGGCCCGAGCCGTCATCGTAACTGAGGCTGCGGATCAAGATCGCCGCCGCCGGCCCGAGCCGCAACGTGCTGAAGAACTTCGTAAAGTTGAGGAAGTCGTGAGGTAATCGTGATTGTTGTTCGCAAGAGGAATCTGCCCAAGATCATCAGCAACGGAGGAGGCAGCGCCGTAACCTGTCCGGCTACAGCGTCGCCTTGCATCGGAGCTGCGTCGTCATCGGGAGTGCCCAGCAGGACGTCCGACGAGTGGGGAGAGAGAGAGAGCGAGGAAGCGCATCCCCCAGGTAAGGCTTGGACTCCGGTCGGGAGCCGCAAGTGTGTGTGGCCTGGGGAGGCGCAGGAGAAGTACCGGAGTGCTCCCGTCTCTCTCCCGCTGCATCGCGTTAGACACGCTGAGTCCTCGAGTGGCCCGGACCTGCCCGGCAGTACCGGGACCGCCCTCGGAAGTTCAGGACTGTTGTCTGTGGTTGGGGCCTAGTGGTGCCCGCGCTAATCGCTTCGATTGGCCTGGTATTATTCCTGCATTACGAACTGCCTGATTACGTGCATTGAGGATTGTATTATTCCTGCATTATGAACTGCCTTATTACTTGCATTAAGGAGTGCGTTATACTTGCATTACGAACTGCCTGATTACTTGCATTGAGGATTGCATTATTCTTGCATTATGAACTACCTTATTACGTGCATTAGGGATTGTATTATTCCTGCATTACGAACTGCCGTATTACTTGCATTAAGGAGTGCGTTGTACTTGCATTACGAACTGCCTGATTACTTGCATTGAGGATTGCATTATTCTTGCATTACGAACTGCCTGATCACGTGCATTGAGGATTGCATTATGCTTGCATTACGAACTGCCAGATTACTTGCATTGAGGATTGCATTATTCTTGCATGACAAACTGCATTAGTCTGATAATATGAACTGCAGTACGAACTGCATAGTATTGCATTAGGACTGCATTTGAACATGGTGAACTGCTCATTAATACCGCAAGAACCTACAAGTGTTTGTTGGCCTAATAACCGGCAAAGTGAGATATTACGAATACGCCTATGTTGGATTTTTATCGTTTGGTCTTACCGTATTTTTCTGCTTGATAAAGATACGCTATTTTTCGTACATCAGTGTGGTGTCCATTTGTGGTGTTATCACTGTGTCACTGAGAGTGTGGTTGCAAATACTTTACACCTTGCCTTGAAGATAAGCCTGGCTGCTCGTGCCAAGCTACCAGGGGGTGAGCAGGGGTTATCAACGAGGGTGTCCCTCCTTTCCCTGACTAGAAGCAAGGGTCCCTATTTGGACTAAGGTAACTGCCACAGCCAACTAGAGACCCCCAGTTCTAACAATCAGGGAATATGGTGGTGTCCATTGTCTAAGTTGAGGAAGATGGACCAAGATGGAGCCAGGCCTACTTAAGATGGAGTTGGACCTTAGGGACTTTACGTCACCAGTATCAAAGTAATTGCTACATTAAACCCAACTCAAAGCTGAAGTCAGATTTAAGGTAACTTTTACTTAAAAGGTGATTTTAGAAAGTCATCACTTTCTTGCCCCAAACTTCTAGTAGCTTCTTCTGATTAAATGCTGCAGTTGTCACCAGAGACAGCAAGCTGCCCTCCTGCTAAGAGGTGTGAAGCGCTCACAGGAAGGGTAACAAAGGGTCTGCTGGAGTGAGGAGGTTTGACCTCCCCCTGCCAGGATGGCCCAAGGGCGGTGATAATAGATGGCCCTGTTTCAATATGGCTACCATGTCAGAGAAGCAAATGTGACTCACAACTTAGCTTGACCGCTCCTTTGTGTAGGTAGTCTGGCTCTCACCTCCTCCTGAGGCATAAAACCTATTGCAGAATCGGTTTTCCAGCAGGGGTGGCTAATTATACTAGACACATCTCAGTGGTGTGCCAATAGCGCTAACCCAGGGAAGAAGGGTCTCAACATATTTGATTTGGGCAGAGACATGCACTATGGTAACCCACAGCAAATTATGTAAAAGTTGGTAGGGGTGCCCTGTGGGACTTGTAGCCCCATTGGCTAGTGAGTCCTCCCCATCCATGAGCGCAAAATTGGCATTAAAGTGGCCTCCAGCCTCAGAACACTGCTGGACTGGGAAAGGACAGAAGAAGGACTGCACCTGCTGTACCTGTGGACCTCAGGAAGAAAGGCTGCATCCAGGAAGACTGCACCTGCTGCACCCCCTGAACCAAGACATGACTTCAGAAAGAGAAGGCCTGCTCCTACTCTCAACTTTGTTGTGAGAGACCTAAAGGGATGGCCCTATGCCCACCTGTGCCCAAAACTAGTGAGTGGACTCCAAGGGCTAGTTGGATAGCCTCCTGTTAAGCTTGAGGGATGGAAAAGCTAGAAAGGCTGCCATTGCAAAGTGCCCAGCTGACTAGTAGCCACTGAACTTGCCCTGGACAGTCCCTGCCCCTAAGACCTGATTCTCAGTTCCTGGACCCATGACTGGTGCTAGAGTGTACACTTTCTCCTCCCGGACTGCAGCTTCCAACCCAAAGGCAAAAGATAAAGTTTTTTGGGCACAGAGTTCGAGGCTGATACATTACCACTAGTTGCTGGTTCATGGGTAGCCTCAACCGCTGTCAAGAACCAGGACTTCACTGGAGCCCTCGACTTCGCCTGTCCATCGAGTCTAACGCCAGACTGAAGCTACAGAGGACCCTGCCGACCTCATCATCAATCAGAAAAAAAAAAAAAGTTTCAAAATGCGAAGGTAAAATCTTGACCGGGGCCAACCAGGCGCTCGCATCTGACCCCGAATTTCATCGCTGTTGGCCTGAAACTGACTTTGCCCAGAGCCCTCGCATTTGAGGCTCATAGGCTACTGCTAAGAGTGAAAAGCATTGATTTACAAAACGTTTTGAAACTTTTAAATCTTTTTTGAGTGAAAAATACTGATTTAGGAAAATCTTGCAAAAATCATAACTCCAGTGCCCTTGATGTGCCCTTGATCTATCTGATATTCATCATTTTGGTGTCTATTTAAAGTTGAAAAAATATATACTATCAATTTAAATTGGTGTTGGGTTTTTATTGCGTCTTTTTTCTTTCTTATTGACTGTTTTGCTACTGATTAAATGCTTTACACTTGTTTTCTCTGACTTAAGCCTGACTGCTCTATGCTGCAGCTACCCAGGGCTGAGCTAAGGTTTTATTTAAAGAAACCTAACTTTGCCTGATAAGCAGTAGTGACATTATTGATTGATGAGGTCTGACAAACACCCTAACTAATAATCCACTATTCTCATAAGGGCTTATTTACAAGCCCCTTGCGCCACCCGTACGTCACTTTTCCCATGTTAAAAATGACGCAAAAGTGGCGCAAGGGGCTTGTAAATAAGCCCCATAGTTTTTGAGGCTGACTCTTCATTATTTAGCATATGTTTATTTATTTGCTGGGCATAATTATATGTACTGATTGGCGATGAACCGACTTCTCTCTGAATTGCTTCATTATCTGAAAAGCGTTCGAGGGAAGATGTCCAGTTCATGCTAAGTGATGAGAAGATTACTAATAGAATTCTTGATATATCTTTAGTATATCCTTTTATTTAGTTTGATATGTGTCTATTTTTTTCTCACAGTTCATTCATGTATTGTATGTAATGCATTCCCTTTGTCTATGACAGGCAGCCGTATCCCCAATATTTGCAGTCTTTCCTCTTTCCTGATTCTGAATTCATGTTGGGGCCATTCTACCACCTGATTCACCAATGCCCAAGAGCATTTTATAAAACGGGAAAAATAGTGCACTTTAAAACATATTTTCCAAATATACTGGCTTCAATGGTATGTATTTGTAGACAGTTTTTTTAGTGGAAATCATGAAATATTCAATTATTCATGGTTTCGTCGTGGTGGGAGAGTTTCACCAAGAACATTTTGAAACAAATCGTGCAAGTTAGTTTTACAACAGCATTTCAGACATTGGCTCCAAAAGTCACAAAATGCAATGGCAATGAAAATATTCTGGCACATATTTTGTTGTGCCTTCTGATTTTTCTAAATAAAAGAGCTATTTCCCTTCCATTCTATATTTCCTGTCCTTTAATTACCCCATCCTTAGTTCCAAGAAGATCACATGGAATATAATGTAGCTGCAGATCTATTAGGAGTGTTACAATGATTTGCCAGGCATAGACAGCAGACATACCACTCAAATTAAATGGACTAAATGGGATCTGAAGGTAGACAGATCACTGAAACCACAATAATTTTACATACTAAAGGCTCTATCTTAATTTGTATATATATTGATAATAATATCACAGAAAACTCTCAATATAGATTGTGAAATGCCTTAAGGTGCGACAATAAATAGAGAAAAGGAGAGAGAGTGCCTATTGACATCTGCCTCCATCAGCAAATCATAAATCTTTATATAAAATATAACAACGTCTCAAATCCGAAAAGCTTTAGCACTTCTACTTCCTTATTGGTGCTGACACTACAGTATGAATAAATTGTATTTTTTACATAAACCCTCACAAAAATAGAAAAGGGAAAAGGTCCTTTATTAAACCCAAATTAGGATCCACGACGCAGAGGATGGTTTGAGGAACATTTGGGTGTGCTTATAAATGAGATATTCCACAGATGAAAATCGGTACATATACACGTTGTTAAGTTAAAATTTCAGTTGTTTTTCTAGCTGATCTGTAATGTTTGCAATGTACGATGATGGTGCACCAGTGTTAAGGAAGAGATTATAAGGAGCTGATGGGTTTGATTTGTGATGACAATGAGGCAGGATTAGTGTTAGAGTTTTTTTGTTGCTTTTTGTGCCCATCTGTTTGCGTTAAATCCATGCTTCTCCTACACAGTGCAAAGTGCTTTCATCAGATCACATGTTAGGGGGACGGTGAATTCTGCTGCTATTTTCACAATCAATAAAAGTAGGACTTGACGAAATTTCATTTTCTCGGGCATAACATCACCTACTTTGCGGCACATACGCATTATAGCCATTGTCCCTTGACATAACTCCGTAAATAAAATGTTGCCCAGAGATTTTCATTTTTGATTTGTGTTTTGGTATCATTAGAGAAGTAATTTAGCTTGGGTAGACATTGCTAATACGGGCTGATTTTTTCTGGACGACATTTAAAAAAATGCTGGATGTGTTGCAGTGATGATGTAATATTTCACGAACCATGAGACCTATATACTACATTTTGATGTCAAAAACATAGGTTTTGGAGGTCAAGTAGTCTTTTAGGGACAGAAAGTAACTCCGCGGGGCAACCCTTCTGGCATTTTCCAAAATGGTGGTTATAATAGAGGAAGAAGACACATATATAGAAATGAAAAAAACAATAACGGTTATAACTCCTTTTATGCATACACCAAACAATGTTTAGGATCTGAATATGAATTAAAAAATAATGTTTATCACTTATGTTTTAGACACATTTTCATAGTTCACATCTTTATTTGTTTCAACTATCGCTCATGGCACATTTACAGAATGTTGAATATGTAAGAAGAGCAAATCGACAGGGACATCTTTTTGTGGCACAGGTTTTGCTAGTACATGTACGTGTAAGCTCTGTGGGTAGAGGTTTTAGAAACTTCATAGATTTTAGCTCCCCATCAATATCTTTCCAACTAAATTCACATGGATCTTTCTCTACATATGCTTGATCCAAAACATGTATACATCCTCTGATGAAGTAGAACACTCTTTTAAAGTGTTCATTCACAGAATATGACGTCAGTGAAAGGTCACTTAGCTGGACTGATCTCTTGAACTCATTGTACCGAAGATCTGATACACTAATCCAAAAACACCAATCAAAAATGAAAATTAATGAAAATGAAAATCCCTAGACAACTATACTTTTACTGAGGTATATCAGGGGACTGGGATTATTACGACTGTTACACAAAATGCCTGCGATTATGGTATGTTTCATAATGGAGACTTTGGGTAAAAATGCTATCATAGAGCATGGAAAAATGTCAACAAGCAGAAAGTGATCCTCTGTTGTTCACGTCACACGTGAATGTCGGCCATTCCTCTAGCATGAAATTTGTCCTTGCACCAAAAATGTATGCAAGGATGCATTTTGTGCTAAAAACAGTTCAAAATGCTGAAGCCAGCATGTCATGCATTGTCACGTACATTTTGCATAATTGTGGGGGCATTCCGCATAATTTTCTTTTCATAAATTATGAGTATTTCAGCCAGGCGTCAATTAAAGCTTCTCAAATAAATCTTAGATGCAAAGCTCACGCTGGTGGCATCTCAGTGGCAGCAGGGCACTTTACAGCTGGGGTAGAAATAGGATAAACATTTCTACTATTCCTCAAGCAGGCATGAGTCATTTTGATGGATTGAGGCATGAGTCATTTTGAGTTGCGTCTCCTGCATGTTCATTTTAAGCATCTGAACTCTCATGTGGACCTCTCTGCAGCCTTCGACACCGTCTCCCACCACACTCTCGCCGACAGACTCCACGACGCCGGCATATGGGGAACCGCCCTTGACTGGATCCGCTCCTTTCTCGCCGGCAGAACCCAAAGAATCAGACTCCCACCCTTCCTCTCCGAACCCACAGAGATTAACTGCGGAGTACCCCAAGGATCCTCGCACAGCCCCACGCTCTTCAACATCTACACGGCCCCCCTCGCCACCATCGTCAGACAGCATGGGCTCAACATAGTATCCTACACCGACGACACCCAGCTCATCCTCTCCCTCACGAAGAACCCCGAAGACACCAGACTCAGCTTCCAGGAAGGAATGAAAGACGTCGCAGCCTGGATGAGCAACAGTTGCCTGAACTCATCTTAGAGAAGACAGAGTTCCTCGTCCTTGGACCCTCCTCCACTGCTTGGGACAACACCTGGTGGCCCTCCACCCTCGGGAACCCACCCACTCCGACAGACCACGCCCGAAACCTCAGCATCATTTTAGACTCCTCCCTCACCATGACCCGCCAGATCAATGCCGTCGCCTCCACCTGCTTCAACTCCCTACGCATCCTCCGCAAGACCTTCAAGTGGATCCCCCCCGAATGCAGAAAGACCGTCACCCACTCACTCATAACCAGCAGACTGGACTACGGTAACGCCCTCTACGTCGGAATCAACAAATCCCTGCTACACAAGCTCCAAACCATCCAGAACACCGCAGCCAGACTCATCCTCGGAACCCCACGACATGAGCACATGTCCCAGCACCTACGAGACCTCCACTGGCTCCCCATCGAGAAGAGAGTAACCTTCAAGCTACTCCCCCATGCCTACAAATCCCTCCACAACATCAGACCCAAATACCTCAATGAAAGAGTCTCCTTCCACGTACCCAAAAGGAATCTGCGCTCCGCCGACCTCGCCCTGGCAGAGACCCCACGCATCCGCAGAACCAGAGAAGGTGGAAGAGCCTTCTCCTACGTTGCAGCAAAGGCCTGGAACAAGCTCCCACTCAACATCAGACGCTCCCCCACTCTGCACACCTTCAGGAAGAGCCTCAAGACCTGGCTTTTCGACTGATCCGGAGCTGCACCACTCCCCCCCCGCGTCTTGGGACCCTCACGGGTGAGTAGCGCGCTTTAAAAACCCCATATTGATTGTTTGACTCAATGACTTCTGACAGATGAATAGAACCAGCTGCCGAATAAAAAGCTTGGAGATCTAAAATAGTTGCATCCCTAAGTCAATTAACCCGATTTTACAGGTCAGAAATCCGTTGGTGGTTTATATCATTTTCCATGGTCAATCCCGAAATCTTCACTGCTCTCATTCTTCCCCATCACACATGTCTGGTTTTCACATATGATTGGCATCCCTGAACCCTCTCAAACCCCACTTACACTGCTGAAATTCGAGAGCAAACAGTATTCCTTAAAATGCATGCATTTATCTAGGTCTTACAATCCTGGTTTCTTTCCAGACAAGATTTCAACCAGCTAAATGTGCAGCTGCGTTTGTGGTTGATCTCTAAATTGGATTCCAAGCCTGTGGTGCAGTACCTTGCTATTATTTGAATTTTTCTCCCATTCACATTTTACACACGCATTTTATTGTGCGTTATGCTTTGTTTCATTAATGATATGTCAGACTGCATCCACACTCATGGGATCAAGCTTGGTTGCAGAGCGTGCTAGCCCAGATATTGTTGCTGTGCCCCCAGCTGCATTTATATAGTTTGCATGTCTACCTTGGTCTCCAATTGAAATGGGAGTAGGTATACCACCGTGGGATATTTGTGCTTTTCTACCTCTGACCATATTTTCTGGAGAGTACCTTAAACTCTACCTAGCCCCACCCAAAGGCTGCTACGAGTAGAATACTAAGCATTCACCAAATCCCTGGCCTTTACATTCATTTATCCTCCTCCTCTTCCCTACCCCTTCCAAGGTTTCCATGGTTGTGGGCATCAGAGCCATACAGGGGAAACTAAAAGAAGCCTTGCAAAAATGCTCAAACCAACCAGCTCCCTTCCTCTCCTCTCTGTAGCTCTTTTACTGTCCACCCGTTTGCTCTCTCTCCTTCTCGCCTCTCTCTTCTCTCACTCTCTAATCTCTTTCTCTGCAACTCCCTCTCTTTCTATTTTTGAAGGCCCCCTGTTTCTGCTGCACTTAACTTTGGAGATCTGGGTAAATGACAGGGTACCAGGAGCAGTCCTGGGCTCTCAAAACTGGCCTGCAATGCCTCCAGCCCACCGGGCAAAAGCCTGACGGAATTAGAGGCCAGTCAGACCCAGATGGGCAAGCATTGATGCCTCTGCACCTCAGGCAATCACCATCGCTGCTGCAATTCAAGGAGGACCGCAAGACCTAGCTCTTTGTTAAATCAGAACCACTACCCCCCTCCCCCACTCAGCGGGTGAAAAGTCGTGCTTTATAAGAAACCTGATTGATTGATAGTGGGCTTTGTGTATGGGCAAAATAAGCTCTTCTCATGTCACTCTATTGGATTCATATAACCACTTTAAAATCTGTGTTTGACCTCTTGGACACAAGTTTGAAGTGGCTAAAATTAGTACAACTGAGCAGGGTACAGATAGACGTGTTATTCGTTTCCTATTAGGGCGAACATGAACATTAACACTTTACGTTATGATTTATGATGCTTGTATGTGGTGTACATACTTACGTGGGGGCGTGCCCAGACTAAATGAGGGAGTCACACATTCGAATGCGGCATGCTACTTTTGCTGTTTAAGAAAGGGGTGATATACCAATAGGCGCCATTTTCAGAGCAAACATCAATCAATCAATCAGGGGAATTGTAAGCGCGCTACTCACCCATGAGGGTTTCAAGGCGCTGGGGGAGGGGGGGTAAGCAGCTCAGTTCAGTCGAAAAGCCAGGTCTTGAGCATCTTCCTGAAGATGTTCATGGAGGGGGCGCATCTGATGTCTATCGGGAGCTCGTTCCAGGTCTTGGCTACGATGTAGGAGAAGGTTCTTACACCTGTTCTGGCTCTGTGGATGCGCGGGGTTTCGGCGAGGGCGAGGTCGGTGGATCAGAGGTTTCTCTTGGGTACGTGGAAGGAGATCCTCTCATTGAGGTATTAGGGTCCGGTGTTGTGGAGGCATTTGTAGGCGTGGGTGAGTATCTTGAAAGTGACTCTCTTCTCAACGGGGAGCCAGTTGAGGTTCCGTAGGTTTTGGGTGGTGTGTTTGTGTCGAGGAATGCCGAGGACGAGTCTGGCTGCGGTGTTCTGTATGGTCTGGAGCTTGCGAAGCAGAGACTTGTTGATCCCGGCATAGAGGGCATTTCCGTAGTCCAGTCTGCTGGTTATGAGTGCGTGGGTGATGGCCTTCCTTGATTCGGGGGGATCCACTTGAAGGCTTTCGGAGGATTTGGAGGGTGTTGAAACAGCTGGAGGCGACGGCGTTGACCTGTCGGGTCATGGAGAGGGAGGAGTCGAGTACGATGCCGAGGTTTCAGGCGTGGTTCGTGGGGGCGGTGGGCACCAGGTGTTGTCCCATGCCGAGGGGGAGGGTCCGAGGACGAGGACTTCTGTCTTCTCCGAGTTGAGCTGCAGGCAGTTTCTGCTCATCCAGGATGCGACGTCCTTCATTCCTTCCTGGAAGTTGAGTCTGGTGGTGATTGGGTCCTTGTTGAGGGAGAGGATGAGCTGGGTGTCGTCGGCGTAGGATACTATGCTTAGTCCGTGCTGCCTGACGATAGCGGCGAGGGGGGCCATGTAGATGTTGAAGAGCGTGGGGCTGAGTGATGATCCTTGGGGCACTCCGCAGTGGATTTCTGTGGGTTCGGAGAGGAAAGGTAGCAGTCTGATTCTTTGGGTTCTGCCGGTGAGGAACGAGCAGATCCAGTCGAGGGCGGTTCCTTGTATGCCGGCGTTGTTGAGTCTGGCAGTGAGTGTGTGGTGGGAGACTGTCGAAAGCTGCAGAGAGGTCGAGTAGGATCAGGGCAGCGGTGTGTCCTTGGTCGAGGAGGGTGCGTATGTCGTCTGTGGCAACGAGTAGAGCGGTTTCTGTGCTGTGGTTGCTGCGGAATCTGGATTGGGAGGGGTCGAGGATGGAGTTTTCTTCGATGAATTTGGTTGGTTGTGCATTGACGGTCTTCTCTGTGACTTTGGCCGCGAAGGGGAGGAGGGAGATGGGTCGGTAGTTCTTGAGGTCGGTGGGGTCTGCTGAGGGCTTCTTGAGCAGGGGTCTGACTTCTGCGCGTTTGCAGTCAACGGGAAAGATGCCGATCTTGAAGGTGGTGTTGATGGTGCGTCGTAGTTCGGGAGCGATGGCGGCTCTGTGGAAAATGTGCGGGGGCAGGGGTACGTGGAGGCTCCTGAGTGGATGCCTTTCATAGTCGAAGTGGTGTCTTCAGTGGTGATTGGGGTCCAGGAGATGGTGGGCTGGATGGCGTTGCTGGAGAAGGAAGTGGTTTCGGAGTTGGGTGTCTGGTCGTTGAAGTTGTCGTAGAGTGCCTTGACTGGATGACGCTGAAGAGTTGCTTGAGTTGCAGGCGTTGGCGAGGATCTTGTTTTGAATGAAGGTCGTTTTGGTGGATCTGATGCGTTGGTGGTATTCCGTCATGGCGTTTTTGTAGGTGGTCCGATCTTCTGACGTTTTGCTGTTTCTCCAGTTCTTCTCGAGACATCTGCAGGTGCGTCTGGAATCTTGGAGGTTGGCGGTGAACCAGGTGGCTTTCCTGGGGCGCTGTTTGTCGGGGTTGCATAACGGTGCAAGCTTGTCTGCGCAGTTGGAGATCCATCTGTGGAGTCCTTTGGCTGCAAGGTTGGCGTCGGTCGAGGTTGTGGGGGCGTTACGGTTAAGGGTGGAGTTGAGTTGTTCCTCAGTGACTTTGCTCCAGTTCCTTTGTGGGGGGTGCGGTGCAGGTTTGGGCGGCGTGGGTTTGTCGACGTGGAAGTGTACGCAGTGGTGGTCTGTCCTAGGGGGTTGCGTGGTGTGGCTGAAGTGGATGTTGTTACCTCCTGTGAAGATGGGACCGAGGGTGTGTCCTGCCTTGTGGGTGGGCGTGGTGACGAGATGTTTCAGTCCGATGTTGGCGAGGTTGTCCAGGAGGGTGGTGGAGTTGGGGTCGCTGGGGTTGTCGAGGTGGAAGTTCAGGTCTCCGACGAGTATGTAGTCCATGAAGGCGATGGCATGGGGTGCGATGAGGTCGGCGACGGTAGTGGTGAATGAAGCGCAGGGTCCGGGGGGTCTGTAGGCGAGGGTGCCGCAGAGTGTGGTTCTAGGGCTGGTCTGGATCTGGAAGTGAAGGTGTTCGGTGGTGGGGAAGGAGTCCTTCATGGTGGAGGCGGAGAGTCGGAGGGAGCTCTTGTGTACGATGGCGAGTCCTCCTCCTGGTCGGTTAGGGCAGTCCTTCCTCTGGATCTTGTATCTGTCGGGGATGGCGGTGGCGATGTCGGGGACAGAAGAGGCGTTGGTCCAGGTTTCTGTAAAGAAGGCGACGTCTGGCGAGAGGGTGTCGAGGAGGTCCCAGATCTCTACGGCGTGTCTGTGCAGGGAGCGCATGTTGAGGAGGATGCACCTCAGGGCTTCAGAGTTGTTGGCGTTCGGTGCGGGGGCCATGGGGGTGCGGTCAGAGGTGAAGGATTGGCGGCATTGACGGCAGGAGAACTGGCCGTGAGTGGTGTTCGGCATCGAACGCTGGCAGTTGTTGTTCCTTCCGGGGTTGAGTGCGAGGAGGGTAGCGGAGTTGTAGCGGTGGGAGGTCGCAGATCCAGGGTTCCTGGCAGTGGTCGCGGTCGGGTCGTGGACGGGCGCAGACGGGATTGCCTTTGGCATGCCTTCAGCGCGTCAGCGGCGCAGCCGCAGAGCGGGCGCCATTAAGTAGGGGAGGGGGGATGGAAGCACAGCTGGGAGGCTGGAGCGGGAACCGGCAGGGGGCGAGTGGCCACGGGGGCAGCAGCGACGGGAAAAGGACACGGAGAGCAACGGGCACAGAAGGCAGAAAAAAGGGAAAAATAAAACACAGGCACAGGTACAATAACAAGACAGGCACAATAACAAGACAGTGAAGAGGCTAGAAGGAAGACAGAAAAACGGGCACAGAAAGACAGAAAAATGGCACAAACACAGAGACAGACAACAGGGGCCAGCAGAAGAGCAAGGCTCTCCCGCTGGACCACCAGGGATGAGGCGCAGGGCGGAACCTGGGGGTGGAGGAGGGCCTTGAACATCTACTTGCACAGGGCCAGCGGCAGCAGCACTACCGCAGAGCTGCTGGGGGAGAGAGCAGGTCTCTGACCAGGGGGTCAGAGGTCTAGCTCAGTCATCCCAGCAGCGGCCGCCATTAAGTAGGGGAGGGAGGAGGGAAGCACAGCTGGGAGGCGGGAACCGGCAGGGGGGGAGGGGCCGCGGGGGCAGCAGCGGCGGGAAAAGGGCACGGAGAGCAACGGGTACAGAAGGCAGAAAAAATGTCAAAATTAAAGCACAGGTACAATAACAAGACAGGCACAATAACAAGACAGTGAAGAGGCTAGAAGGAAGACAGAAAAACTGGCACAGAAAGACAGAAAAACGGCTCAAATACAGAGGCAGACAACAGCGGCCAGCAGAAGAGCAAGGCTCTCCCACTGAACCACCAGGGATGAGGCGCAGGCAGGAGCCTGCAGGTGGAGGAGGGCCTCGACCACCTACCTGCACAGGGGCAGAGGCAGCAGCACTACCACGGAGCTGCTGGGGGAGAGAGCAGGTCTCTGACCAGGAGGGTCTCTTCTTCAAGGGGTGCAGATATGATTTTATGACCCCCAGAAATCTTCTGCAAGTGTCTTTTTAAAAGCCTCTACATTCCCTCAATCTCAGCTTTTAGCCTGAATCTCGCACTCAGGATACAGGGGCTCCGAATTACCATGCTTGATGTTTGCTAAGCTGCATGTTTATCAGACACACCTTGTGCTCTTTTTTATGTTTTTCAAATGTTCTGAGTAAGAGAGAACAGGATTAAAGGCATTGAGTGGTGCATGTGTTTGTCCGGTAGGGTACATGAATGACAGCAGATTCATCTTAGTCTTTTTTTGTATCATTTTATTGTTTGATACACGTTATTTCTTTTTCATTATTTTTTTTACTTTTGTTGCTGTCATGCTCTCATGGCTGGGGCTAACTTTGGCCATGGGTAGGTGTCTGCGTCGGGAAGCAGCAGTGATGCTACTCGGACCACTGATACTGTAAACTGGGAGTTCTGGGCCATTATTACATTTAATGTATATTGGGTTGAAAAACTACAGTGCATATCCCTAAATGGTTTCGATAACTGCTATACAAAACATGCAACATACACTGGACCAAACACAGTAGAAGGGCTTGTAAAACAATGCACAACAACAGTCGGTGGTACAATTAAATCTTATACCCAGACAAGACTCAACAAGATCATTTCAACAACTAATTGGACATGGTAACAGTCAAAAACTACTTGAGCATAATAATGGGGTTTAGTGTCTTTGCAGGAGTTTCTGGAGTTACTGACCTCACTTATTTGAATCCATGCTTCCTCACAATCTATGCTGTCATAGATCCCTCATCCCTCTAAGTACTACGGCCTTCATTTCCTAGTAGACCCTCAAGGCCTGAGTCACAATGGTAAACTTACACTTTTGTGTAAGTTTACAACTTTTTTGGTACTCAGGAACTGCGAGTTTAATTTTACTAATAGTAATTGTATGACTGCAGAGACTCCGCACATAAACAGATAGGCCTCTAATATCTTTTTATGTGCAGAGTCTCCGCAGTCGTAAAGTTACTATAAGTAAAATGAACTCTCAGGGGTATTTTTTTCAAAGCGCAAATCTCTGCCTTGCGTTACTCTACAGCAGAGAGGTGTTCCATGGGTGTAGCGTGGGAATCCATGGATTCTGACACATTCCCAGATTTACCAACATTGGTGGACCTGAGAATGCATCAGAATTGTTCACCTCCCCACCAGAGGCACAACACGGAGAAACATCTTTATTTCTCCATGTTGTTTCCTCTTTCTACGTGTGCTGCATTCTGCACCACACTTAGAAAGAGGAAAATGCCTCTAGGAATTGTTCTTATGGAGGAAGGTGTTCCTGCCTCCACAAAAACAATTCTGTCTACAACTCAGGCACCCTTGCAACATGAAACAAGGGTGCCTGTGTTGGCACTAGGTAGCCAAAAGTACACCAGCTCTAGAAAAGGACAGGAATGCACCTTATAATGTTAAATACGGCACATTCCTGCCCTTTCATGCTGCACAGCAAGGTGGCTTATGGCGTTGCGCAGTGTGAATGAGTGATAAATCTGCCCCTTAGTCTTTGAATTCAAAAATAGTAAAGTTACACAAAAGTGTACGTTTACCGTTGTGAATCAGGCCGTCAGAGTCCAACTTGTTATATGATAGATTTTCCACATCCCCACAGCTACCGCGTAACCCTCATTACCAGTACTCAGGGGTAGCTGGGAGCCTAAAATGTTTGTCATCCTCCCAAAATTGTTTTCATTTCCATTGATTTTAATGGAATTTTAAGGATATCTCATCAATCTCAGCCTCCTTGGAGAGTAAAAAGGTTGAGGAGTATGATACCAACTTTTAAAGGAGCAATACTCTGATTTAACAAATCACAAAGACTGCAAAGCAGCCATTAAGGACTTTAAGCAGAGGGTATGTGGCTCATAAAAGACCCAATAAAAAAATACAGATAGTGATTTAAAGATACCTGCTGATCAGGGGCTGATATCCTGAAAAGTGGGGAAATGGTATTGTTTGAAATGGGGGTCTCTGGTTGGCAGGTATGTACCCTGTCTCCGTAGGGACCCTTCCTTCTAGTCAGAGTAAGAGGGATTACACTTCTAAAATAACTCCTGCTCACCCCCTTGGTAGCTTGGCATGCGCAGTCATGCTTACTTCAGAGGCAATGTGTAAAGCATTTGCACATAACACACAGTAATACAGTGAAAACACTACAAAAGGACACCACACCAGTTGTAGAAAAAGAGACAATATTTATCTATGTAAAACAAGACTAAAACGATAAAAATCCAACATTCAGTAATCCAAGTATGAATATTGCAAGAATAACCTTCAAATGCAGTTCCTTGAAGTCGATAGCTCTGTCCGGGGCTATCACGGTGTCGTGAACAAACAAATCCAACAGTTCAGGCCAACCGCGGTGTCGCGGGCCAGCTACGGTGTCGGGAAGACTTGCAAAGAGTGCAGGGCATCGTGGAACTTGCGCTGAGCTCTGAATAAGTGGCATCAGCAGTTCCGGAGGTTAGTGCAGGAGTCGTTGGACCCATGAAGTCACACGCTTTGCAGAGCGAATTCCATGAGGTTGAAGTCAGGAGCACCGGCGTCGGCAAGCGCCAGGGCTGTGGTGCGAACTGGAGTGGTGTGGCGTGCAGTGCCTTCAGGTCGTGGTGCAGGCAGTGGCTCAGTGACTGTGTCCAGTGGCGTTGGTGCGACCAGGGCGGTGAGGCGAAGTGGGACGGTGCTCGTCACGGTGCTGGTAGGTCATGGTGCAAGTAGCAGTTGTTGCTGAAGAGCTGTCGTTGGCAGACGATCTGGAGTGAATGGCACTGGTGTCATTGGGCCAAGGCAGCGGTGTTGAATGGGGAGGTGCATCAAGTAACTTTTGAGCAGTGCCCCTAGGCCATGGTGCAGGCAGCATCATCGTCATTGCTGAAACGCTGTCGTCGGTAGACGATCTGGAGTCGGCATTGGCGGGCCAAGGCTGCGGTGTGGGATGGAGCGGTGCTTCGAGTAACTTACGAGCATTGCCCCCAGGCCATGGTACAGGCAGCGGCATCAAGGTCGACGTGGAGCATCGTCGACGGGGATACCAGGGTGGCGATGTGAAGCGAGGCGGGCGAAGTGAGGTGCCTTCAGGTCATGGTGCAAGCAGCGGCTCGGTGTGAGTGTCGGGTGGCGGTGAGACCAGGCTTGCGATGCGAAGCGAGGTGGTGCTCTCTGTGGGGCCAACAGGTCACAGAGCCGGCAGCGGCATCGTTGACGGTGTCGGGTTGCTTTATCGTCTGTTGCAGCACAAAACACACAGTTCCCAGTGCTGGTAGCAGATGATCTTGAAGTCTTTGCTGTTCCTGAGACTTCTTGAACAGGGGGCAAGCTCTACCTCAAGCCCTTGGAGAAACTCAGGAAAATAAGTTGCAGAAAGTCCAGTCCAGTCCAGTCCTTTCACTGCCTAAGACAGAAGCAGCCACTGCAGGCCAACACAGCAAAGT
Organism: Calotriton arnoldi; assembly: GCA_963921515.1. Lineage (NCBI taxonomy): Eukaryota > Metazoa > Chordata > Amphibia > Caudata > Salamandridae > Calotriton > Calotriton arnoldi. The sequence continues at coordinate 493,350 of CAWUFW010005114.1, forward strand.
GCCTCCTGACAGCTTCTCCAGCTCTTTTTCTTGGCAGGTTCCTTAGTCCAAAAGAGTTCTAAAGTTCTGGGGTCTGGGCCCCAATATTTATACTACTCTTCCCTTTGAAATTTTAGGCAGCAAGACCCTCTTGCTCAGGAGAAACCAGTTCTGTCCTCTCTAGTCGAGTTTCACCACAGAAGGTGGAGACAGCATTGTGCAGAGCAGGCATAGCCTATTCACGTGCTAGTGAAAGCTCCTCCCACCACTCTAAACACAGAAAGGTCTATTCAGCCTGGTTATGAGTGACCTGGGAAAGGCAGGACACACCTCAATCCTTCTTGTGAATGTCTAGTGTGAATGCTCATCCCCAGCTCCGGTCACTCCAAAACCAGACAATGAATACACAAACAGGCAGAGGCACACAGAATGGTTTGGCAAGAAAATGCCCAAAAAGTGGCATTTTCAAACACACATTTTAAAAACCACCTTAACTAAAAGTGCCTAAACTCCATATCGCTATCTTTCTCTATCTTTTCCCAATTGAAAGTTACACTTGTAAAAAGTTACAAAGCAGCTCCAATGATCACCTTTGGGAAAGACAGTCTTTCAATAGTGAAAAACTAAATTGGATGTATTTCACTATCAGTACATGTAAAACACACTACTGCATGTCCTACCTTTCACATACACAGCATCCTGCCCATGTGGCTACCTTGGGCCTACCGTAGGGGTGACTTACATGTAGGACAAGCGTAGGTTAGGGCCTGGCAAGTGGGTGCACTTGCCAGGTCGACATGGCAGTTAAATTTGTACGCAGATACTGCAGTGGCAGGTCTGAGACACCATTGAAAGGCTATTTGTGTGGGTGGCACAACCAGTGCTGCAGGCCCACTAGTAGTTTTCGATTTACAGACCCTGGGCACACACAGGGACTTACTAGTAAATCAAACAGACCAATCATGGAAAACCAATCATAACACAATTTACAGTAGTAGCACTTGCACTTTAGCACTGAATAGCAATGGAAAAGTGTGCAGAGACACTAAACCAGCAAAAACGAAATCCAACATGCCACAAAAACAGGAGATCAGAAGGCAAAAAGACGGGGAAAACACGCCAAAAGACGCCAGGTTTGATATTGATTGAAAAGTTAAGTAGTAAAAATGTATTTTTCCAAGAAACACATCTTATAGAAATATACATATACATCTCCATCTTTATCCAATATGAAAATACAGTGTTAAAATTCATACTCCAAAACAATGTTCAAATTCATCAAGTACTACAAAAACTAAAAAAAATGTCAAAATGTCCTACATTAATTTGTCATAAACCATTAATACCAATATACATAATTAATACAATATACCTTAATATAAAGTAATCTTTTCTAAATAAAACACTTAAAAAACACCTCTCATTGCATTTACAACTCCCATTTTTGGATGAGATTAATATATTTAGTAGGTGAAAATGCAATGTCAAATGCAAATAAGGTTTCTTGTTCTTCATTATGTGATCTTACCCCATAATTTTTAAAACGCAGGTCCAATTTACTTCCACCCAAAAAAAGAGTGCAGTCAAACAGCAGATGAGTTACAGTTTACGTGTAGTTCACAGTTCATTCATGTAACTCTTTTGCAAATGCCTGTCCTAGTGGGAAACTGACTTCTGCTGTAGATTGCTTTAAAAAAAAGAAATCTAAAAAAGAAAATGCTTGTAGCTGTATAGCTTTGACAATTGATGGCTATAATGGGGGGTGAAAGTGTCAATGTCCCATGCACTCAAACAGTCATTTTAAAAGAAACATATTCACATACAAAGACATTAAAAACATGCATAAAATTTAATTTACACCAGCTTAATCTTGTGGCATTTCTGGCATTTTGTGTTACAATTGTTGCAGGAAATGTCTGAGACTATGGTATCATGCTGCATCTCTTATTTAAGATTTAATTCAGGTAAAAGTCTTACACAAATATTGCCCAGGCCTAGTTAAATCACCTGGGACTACCTAAGAGGAAGAAGACAGTACATGACTTTTGGAAAATAAAACATATAGGGCTCATTTTATTTTCCTAAAGGCCACTTGGTATATTTAAATTGCAGAATCATCAAAACCTTATGGCGGAAGGGGCACATTGTGCTTTCTAAATCCAGTTTGAAAGCAGACATGGTCAATTTTTACAGTCTTTTACTTCATAGTAGATGGACTTTGTGTGACATGATGTGAAGTTACTCCAAAAATACTGGGTCAAATCATCTACAGTTCTATTGTGTATGAAATGACCACCATTGGCATGATTTCCCCTGTCTGTTATGCTGGATTTCGAACGCTGTGCACTTTAGCCCTGCTAAACAGTAGGAAAGTGCCTTTGCCCCTCCTTTAAAGATGGTTAAATTAGCTTACCCATGATTGACATATTTAACTTGCCTTTAAGTCTATAGTATATGGCGAAGCAAATGTACCCAGGGCCTAGAGGTTAAGTACCACTTGTACACAGCAGCATACATTGTGCCATCCCCAGGGTTGGCCAGTAAAAACATGGCTTCAGGCTTACCGTTTGTTGCCTGATTACAGTAGCCTAAAAACCTACTGTCAAACCTGCCAAAATAATATTTTTTGGCAAACTGGAAACCCAGAAGAAAGGCGCACTATGGTATTGTTTGCAGGAGTGTAAACAGGAACTGCTAAAAGCACGGCAAGGGTCAGCCCAGGAACTTTTAACCCATTGTTTATGGAGGGACCATGAATAACCCCCACTCAATGGGCGTCTTTTGAGATCCTTCAGAAGAATTGTGTCTTGGCACAGGCTGAGAGCTTCTGATACCTCCATGTCAGACACTGAAGAACTGAACGAAAGGAGGGGAAGATGGTGAACACTTGATTTATACTGTCTACAAGATGCTTCTCCTGGCCACACCCATACAAAATGCCCCAGAAATAGGGATGGGCAGAATAAATCATTCCACCTGTGCATTTGGAGGAATGTCACAATTCTGCGTTACTCTTGTAAAACGAAGTTACGGTCAAGTTTCGTCAATCACCACATGGAGCAATTTATTCCCCTGAGAGTTCAGAAATGCGAGTGCGATTTGGCATCCCCTGGTGCCATTTTCTATTGTGAGCAGAGGGTTGTGGGTAATCGCGAGTGGTTGCGTGGTCAGAGGGCTGCTTCTTGAAAAGATTTGCTGCCACTACACTAGATTTTCTACTCGAGCTGCAGCAAAATCAATTTGCATGCCCAGGTGCACTTGCACACCGCATGGTGCCATTTGCGCTGATTTTTCAGTGCTGCTTGTGCTACTGGCCCTAAACTGCTTTGCAAGCAGCGTAACATTCATAATTGCACCCACTGGTGGAACTCCACGTGATCTTGCAGAGTTTTTATTTACCTCCGTGGAATTCTGCAGAGTGAAACTCCACAAGTTCCACCCACCCCTACCCAGAATAAAATAGGTGGGAGAGGGACCTAAGGAGAGAGATTTCTTATTAAGACTTGGAAAAAGTACTTGAAAGAACTAGAGCAGCAATTTGGGTTCCTGGAAATGTGCATGATTTGAATGGCATAAAAATTCCACTGTGCTGGAGAGTTATGGGATCATTTACACATCTATCAAGACACTGCCAAAAACAAATAAAACACTGGGACTTGATCTTGAAGGTAGTTGAGGATATGTTCACAGTCATTATTTTGAGGGGGCAGAGTGGTTCTGCAGTGCTCCCCATACTGGAGAGCCAGGTCCTGTAGATCAAAATCGAGGAAGCAATTAGTCATGGTTTCAGAAGTAGCAATTAAACCATACTTCACGAAGTGGAAAACAAAGTCAGTTTGAAGAGATTGGTTAACCCTTGCCTGAGAATCTTTGAAAATGGAAAACCTCTTACCAAGGTTAGACCACAAAAACAAGTCGGTTGACTTCCTTTTTTAAGTACATATCCGGAGAACTTACCTGCCTGTGCTTTTTGGCAGTGCTAAAGGTGATCCTGGGAGAGATATTATAGTTTCCGTCTGCCTACAACCAGATGGAGAAAAGGTATCCACCCTTACTGACACAGTGAAAGGTGTTTGAGACTCTGTCTCCTGAACCCAAGGTGGTATGTGATAAGCCAGTCCTAGCAGTGAAAGAGGAGGAATGAGAGGAGGTTCTGCTTACTTTTCCTTTTATAAGGACACTTTTATGGTTCCTTTCTGGTCAGGCAGAGGTACTCCATGGTATGTGCTACTATTACTAAAATAAAATAAAAACAGTTCATCCTAAAAGCCACTTACTTTAACATATATAATGTGCATCTAAAAGCAATGAAACATGTCATTACTAAAATTACACCTTCTGAACATCCTAATTAAATATTTTCTTGTCTTGTTGCTGCAAAGAAAACAAAGTGTAGTACAGCACTTAACTAATTGTTTTTAAAAAGCATTTTCTTTCGGAAAAACAACTTTTATCATGTAAACTGTATAAAACAAGCATGTAATAGAAAAATATGTTAAATATGTTCTATCGTCCAATAAGTTAATCTTTTATAAACCACTTAGCCTTCATTCTTGTGGCTTTTTGGGTCATCAGGAGCCCTAAATTTTAATTTTCTGCCGATAGTACAAAGTTAAAAATTATGTATTCTCCATAAATATAATATGTTTGCCTAGTATTGTTTAAGAAGAAATAGCAGTACCCTAAAGGGCTGCTTCTCAATTGTGAGGGGTGTACAGTTTCATACCTTTAACACACTCTTATTCATTTCAAATAATAGCGTATTTGATCAACACTTCTAATTATTGTTTATTAATACCCTTTTGACTTCCCAAAAGGAATTTTGAAAATCAATTTATTAGACTTACAACAAAGGGCCTAATTGGAATTTGACATTTGGCTACTGATTACAAATGTAAAAAGATATCCTTCCCTCCTTATTACAAGTGCTGTAGGATGTAATGCACTTTTAATAAGGCAAATGAAATATCTGTCCTGTTTGTGATGGAGTAACCCATCCACCAAACTCTAAATCAGGCTTGTAGTCTTTTAATCTAATGCTCAAGTGCTGCCCCGAGTGGGACTTATTCAGTTGTGTACTGCGGCCTTTTAGTCCTGAGCTAGTGTTAGGGCACAAGTGTCTATGTGCTGCTCATTATTAGACCCTACCAGTGAACTGCTTGGATATTGGGTGTCCAGAATAAAGTTTAATTTTCTCAAATCAGTGACCACTAACATTGACATTGGTTTTCTTGCTTACCAGTGACACATGAGTTAAGATAGCATGTGGATCTACACATCTTAACCTCACAAGGTGGTATATACAAAGGATTTCCTCAAGTGCTGTGTCTATACACACATTACTAGGGTCAACATTCCCAACATTCCGAGCACAGCAAGTTGTCTAGTTCTAATATAGAGACAAGTTTGCACAAGCATTATTGGTTTTATTATCTGGCTGAGATGTTTCTGAACATCAACGTTTTTTTTATAGGCACACTTAGCTTTCACTTCACAAAATTCTCATTTCTTTGAGGGGAGTGTGAAGTTGCAAAGGTGTTTCATATTCATCGTTGTGATCGTTCCTGAAAATGTACAGTATAAAAATATTATCTAGATAAAAACTAAGCAGAAAAGAATTTTAGTGGGCAATGTTGAGTGAAATTGGTGGGGTGGCTCAGCAAAATTCACAAACTGTGTGAAGGTCCACTACGACTATTACCGACATCTCTGAATTTTGAGAGAAAAGGTTGAAACTTTGCCATTATCACTTTGTTCTTGGGAGAGCATGTGCCCTTTTTTTTATTAGTTATTTATTATTTACTATCTGACTGATGACTTTTTTCTTGGTTGTAGAGATGCAGGTAGTGTTGCACCAGTATTAGGCAGCAGTTTTGTAAATTATCTTCTTTATCACATACTTCTTTTAACTTCCCAATGGGTTTCCTATATTTCTAGACTAAACAGCTTTATTGCAGTTTTGATAATAATATTGTCCTAAAGAAGTTCTGCGCCTAAAATATTGAGTCAAAGCATATGTTAACACACAATGTCTTAAAGTCACCTATCAAGTGTAAGGTTAATTTCAAATTTGCACCATAACAGTTGGACACCAAAGTAAATTATATGACTATTGATGGTAACATTTGTTACTGTGAGTCCAAGACTTACCATCGTAGTCGTTGTGAAAAAAAGTTCCAATACAGAGACAGGCAGAGTTGCTTGCAAATTAACCACACAATAAAATATTAGGAAATATAGTTCAGCATGATTTGATTTGCTTTTTCTTTTCAACTTCTCCTATCATGAATATTCCTTCTAAACTAGTTATTCCAGCTCTAAGCTATTAATTGCTTTCTGCAATGACACCCCAGGGATGGCAGCACTGGTTGTGCCCCCCTGCATGTGACACAGCTAAAATGAGTCCCCCGGTCCTCCATTGCAGACTGGAAGAGCAGTTTCAAACTGCCAGCCCAACTTTTCCATTCGAAGCAATGGCAAAGCCAAACCTCCCTCTGCAATATGTGTAAGTCACCTCTATGGCAGGCCTACTGAGCCCTAAGGAAGGATGCAGCATATTCCACAGGCAAAACGTGTAATTTACATGTTTTGATAGTAAAACGGTGAAACTGTTTTTATAACAGTGGAAACGACTTGGTCGCCCCATTGGTAAGTACAGGGTTACATGCTGCCCCCTCAGCTATGCTAACTCCTGAACGGGGTGCAACCAAAGTTGATACTCCAAGGTAGCAAACAGCTTGTTACATTAAGCGTGACGTGATACTCAATTAGAAATTAATGTAAGAGGTTGCAATGTGCAACTTATACAAAGTTGCCATTTTGCTGCCTTTCATCTCCTGTGCCCTTAATCGGGGCACAAGAAGCGTGTCCCCGAGACAGCCTTCTACCCTCCTGGGGAGATGTGTTAACGACTCCCAGGAAAGGAGACAATAGAAGCCTGCACTGGAGAGAGGTGTTACACCCCTCCTGCAGGCAGCCATACGGGTGTTGGACCAAAAGGCAAGCTTCAAATGAGAAGCCACCTTTGAAGGGCAAATGGGTAACACTTGGGAGAGGAGTTGCGCTATTGTTCAGGCAGACAGGCTGAATCTAGGGAGAGGGGCGGGGCAACCTATTGCCAAACTGGTTTCTCGGGGGTATGTAGACCCCTTGGTAGCCACACTTCTGGGCGCTGAGAGAGGGGTTCTGCCTTGTTGGAAGTGGGCAGAGTGGTGCATCCGGGATAACTAGATGCCAAACTTTACAGGAACTGGTCATCAGGAGGGAGGGCACCTGGTAGCCTATTGGCTACCAACCGCATCCTACCCTGGGGCAACTTGCAATTTTAAAGCTTTGCTAAAAACTCATCTCTTCAGAGAACTATAATCATTTTTTCCACTTTGGAAGGTTCAGCGCCTGGAAACTTCTGGTGAAGCAGCTGAGCGCTATATGAATGATATTTCATTCATTCATTCATTTATTTGCTGAGCATAAAAGCACCTCTGACACCCCAAGCTTAGTTATCAACTGAATTGGAAGAAGGATCGAAGAAGGACTGCCCTGCTGCACCAAGGAAGTGCAAAGAGATGCTGCACCGCAGTGGACTGCACCTGCTGAACCTGATGGCTAGCAAAGGAGAAGGGACTGTGCTTACTGTGTCCTGCTCATGGAGAATTTGTCTATGGAGCCCAGACAAAGTAAGAAACTCCAAAGGTCAGTTGGCTGACCTGTTTGCAGCACAGGAATGAAACAGCTAAAGAAGCCTGCTGGAGCGAGTTTGTAGCCCAAATCTTCAAGCCAAGTTGCTAATCCAGAGTCCAGGATCCATTGCTCAAAGTTGCGTAGAGTCTGCTGAACCTGGGAGAGTCATCTGAGTGCAGCTTGGTTGCCCAGAAGACAAGTATCACCCATGAAAGGATTTAGCGGTAACCGTGACACAGGACGACTGGTAGCCCAGTGGCAACTGGACTTTTGCCAGGACCGAGAGGACTTTGAGGGACATTGACCCCTGTGACCAAGACCACCTCAATGGGTAGGTGGACCGAGGAGTATCCGCAGGAAGACCCCCATTGACCGCATCACATCTACAGCATCCTTGAGCATATTAAGCATCCTGTATCTCTTGCATCAGGACCACTCCTAAGGACCCTACAATAAAGGGATAAAAGTGCTTGGAACTGACTGAACACTGCTTCTACCTTCAAAGTAAATGTTTCTGTAGGCCTTGCTGGTCTATCTGACTGGCTCTCTACCAGAGTTGGTTTTCTAAAGTAACTCTAAGTAACCACATTGACACTTGACAAAGTTTTCCTTGAATAAGTTTCTAAGGGCCTTATTACGAGTTTGGCAGTCCATAAACTACCGTACAAGCAGTGGCGGTCTGACCGCGGCAAGTTCAACGGTCCGACTGCTGTAATTACGAGATGGGCAAATTGCATTTCCAAGGACCGTGGTTGAACCACCAACACTGACAGCACACCGCCGGGATCGTGGTCGGGGAAAGGCAGCTGCCATAGGGCGGTACTGAGGAGCTCCACCGCCGTATGTATTACGAGTTGGCTTTTCAATGAGCCAACCGCGGCGGTCAGGCAGCCAGCTTCGAGTCAGTGGTAATGAAGGATTTGGGGTGAGTACTCACCCGTTTCCTGTTCTTCCAGGCAGAGTTCAACATGGATCCCTTTCTCTGAGTACCCCTTCACAGCAGCATCTTCACCCTGAAGAATATGACCCTGTTTGTGGCGATCTACAGGTGAGGCCTTTTTGTACCAGTTGTATGACAGAGGCACGCATGGCTAAACCATGCATGCCTCTACAACACAGCCCGAACAACAAATGCATCTGAACAATGCATTTCTTTACCAAGCAAGCCTTTAACACGCAATTTCGTGGTAAAGGTGTGGTTGGTAAAGGGATGTGTGGTAAAGATCACACCCCAGCCCCTTCGCCCTGAGCCCTAAACCCCTGGTACCTGCCCTGTAAACAACGCGACTCCTAAAAACTACCACCACCCCTAAAACCTAAAACTACCCTGACCCCTCCTGCCATGATCCCTAAAACCCTGGCCCCTGTCCTATAAACAACCCAACCCCCCCCTGAGCCCCCTGAGCCCTAAAAACTACCCCATCAACTACCCTGACCCCCACTGCCCTGAGTCCTATCCCGATACTTTCTCTTCCTGTGCCCATCCATCCACACATCTAGACCGCGTACTGTCTTAACCACGCATATGCGTGGTTAAGGCAAATGCGTGGTTAAGGCAAGCGTTGTGCTTGCGGGGAAACGGCACACGTGGGAATGCCCGCGTTGAAGGCTGTTTCTGTTTTGTACCATATACCCATTTCTGGACTGGCCACATATGGGCCAGACCCCGGCAATGGGTACGTGGTGTTTTTCCACATGTATCATGCATATGTATACATTTGACACATGTGAAGTCAAAATGTACACACATGCATCGATAGATACGGAAAAACCATTGCCCACCGCCTCAAGACCGCTGCAGCCACACCACGGGCCCTGTGGTGAACTTCTAATACGGTGGTCTAAAGACTGCCAGCGCTGTAGGTTACTGGGGGCCGCAGACTTAATTTTCGGGTGGTCTGACCGCCAAACTCATAATCAGGCCTTAAGTGTCAAATGTGTTTAATTTGCCAATGCTTGTTTGCAGTTAAGCGAAAAGTGCATATTTACTATACCTTGTAAATTCTATATCTCCGGAACCCTCCAGTGGATTTTTTTTGTTGGGCTGTCTAAAAATGCATAAAAATACAATAGATTTTTTTGAAGTTGATGTTGGATTTCTTGAGTGTCTTGCTTATTTCTTCTTCAATTGTTTTGGTGCTGTTTAAATGCTTTACACTTGTGTGTAAGCCTTGGTTTGTAGAGCCACAGCTTCACAGTATTGAGCTAGAGGTTTAGCAAACAAAACCTACTGGTCCTAAAGGGGTTGGTAAGTGTATTACACGGTGAGGTTATACACCCACACCATATAATACACCCCATTTCCTCACATTGGAGCATAGTGGTGGGATCCAGAACTTGTGTTTAGCATTATCATAGAGTTGTTGAAGTATTAAGACTACTAAGAATTCACCCAAGGGGTCACCAAGGGGTCACCCAAGGGGTCACCACAGAAAAAAGTCCTTGTGCCTCCCAAGCATTACTCGAGTTGTGGTTACTCCAAAGGACTGTTGCCAAAAGGATTGCTAAAACTTTTCACGGAGCTAGGAAAAGTTTGAGAAGGTTGTAGCAAAGTTTCCTGCAAGTTCAAAAGTTTGGAAACAATTTCAAAATGTTTTGAAACATGGAGATCAACCTAGAAAACCTGTCTGTGGCCGCGCAATGGAAAACTCTCAGACAAATTCTTTGTGGATAGGAGGTTTTATTTGCAGTGTATGTTTGACAATAGAGAAAATTCATCAGGTTTGGGTAACGTCGGCAGAAACTGTTTGTTTCAGGTTCCTAATTTTCCCGTTCTTCTTGTTCTCAGCTTAGAGGGTTCCCAAGGCACTCTTCTTCTCGTTCTGGATCACTCGTCCCTCGGCATAGTGAAGAGGACCTCAGATCAATGTCTGTGCTTGTTCTGTTTACTCCGTCACAACACCTGTGTGCTTTATGCCCTAAAGTGCAACACTTCGTGCTCTGGTGTCAGTGAGTATGCTATGTTTAGTCCTGAGGAGATTCCAGACTGCCCTTCACAGGAGTGCCCTGTGGCCTTCCCTCCCACCACTGTTTTAGTGAGAAGTACCAGAAAATAGTACTCGCCTGAGGCCACGGCCCTCATGGGTCATGGCAAGGGTTGTCTCGGAAGTCTTAGCTTCACCTGATCTGGTGGATGTAGTCGCCTGGAAACTCTTTGCTCCCTCGAGGAGTATACCGCAGCCTTCTGGTAGGGTGGGATGTGTGCTTCAGCCTTCCTGCTCCCATTTCTCGGTTCCTCATCCTCTTTCTCTGATTCACCGTCGCTTTCTTTCATCACTTCCTTCGCCACCCCCTCCGGGTCAGTGGTTTCTCATTTAATTTGCTGGTCAGGCGGCCGCATCACCTCCTGCCAGTCTCCTATCGATCTAGCTGCAGACGTCATGCTGACGTGCGTCTCGACAACTAGACCGTTATTGATGCGAGTAGGTGGAGAAAAGGGTGCAGCCATCTGTTAATCTCGGTGGGTCCACAACTCCGGATCACACTGCTCCTGCTCTAGGCATGGACGATCAGGCCATGTAGAGACTGGACAACGTGATAGAAAGTCCACGTTTCCTTGGAGTTTTCCCGGTATGTGGTATGTCTGAAACAAGAAAGGTTGCATGGCTAGAAACCATCTCAATATTTTTGGGTTAGTGTCCTTATGGGTAGCCAACCATGTGAGGGGGTCATGGTCAGTGAGAAGGATAAAAGAACGACCAAGCAGATAGTACTGAAGGGCTTCCATAGCCATTTTATTGCCAGACACTCTTTCTCCATCATGGCGTAGTGGGTTTTTTCAAGGAAACAACTTCCGACTGAGAAATAGGACTGGTCGTAGGTCTTCCTGATGGTCAGGTTGTGATAAAACAGCTCCTAGAACTAGACCAGAAGCATCAGTTTGAAGAACAAATGCCTTATCGAAATCAGGACATGTTAATAACGGGGCATGAGAAAGAAGATTTTTCAACTGGTTAAAGCTGTCTTCTAGGGTGGCTGTCCATATTATTGTTCTATTGGGGTATTTTTGAGATAGGAGGACTTTGAGGGGACTGGGTATTTCTGAAAACCGGGGTATAAAATCGGTAGTAATAGCCTACCAAACCTAAGAAGGACCTTATCTCTTTTTTTGTTGAAGGGCGAGGAATGTTTTGTATAGCCTCAAGTTTATTGAGTTGTGGTTTTATGGTACCAGCATCGATACTATACCCTAGATATTCAATATGATCGGTGGCGAGGGTTGTCTTTTTCGGGTTTAGTGTCAGTCCTGCTTGTCTCAGGGTATTGAGAACATGGCGTAAATGGTGTAGGTGAGCTTCCCAATTGGGACTGTAGACAACTATGTTGTCTAAATATGCGACAGCATAATCTTGGTGGGCCCTGAGTATTACATCCATTAGTCTTTGAAATGTGGCGGGACGCCATGAAGTCCAAAAGGCATCACTTAAAGTGGTATAATCCGGATTGGGTTGAAAAGGCTGTCTTTTCTCTAGCTGTTTATGAGAGAGGAATTTGCCAATATCCTTTGGTCAAATCAATTGTCGACATCACTCTGGTTCCCCCCAATCGTTTGATTAGTTCGTCCAACAGTGGCATCGGATATGTGTCAAACTTAGAGTGAACATTTAGCTGACGAAAGTCGATGCAAAAACGAATAGTCCCATCTGGTTTTGGGATGAGTACTTCAGGTGAGCACCAGGCATCTCTGGGATGGCTCTAATATGTCGGCTCTTAGCATGGCTCCTATTTCTTGTTCGACAGCTTGACGTCGAGCTGCAGGGATTCTGTACGGTTTCAGTTTGACAATCTGCCCTTTTTCGGTGACAATGTCGTGGGCTATCAGAGAGGTTCGCCCAGGCTGATTAGAGACCAGACCCGGAACACTGTCTAACAGCTGTAGTAGTTCTTGCTTTTGCTCAGGAGTTACTTTAGGTCCCAATTTTAGCAGCTCACCGGAGTAAAGCAGAGGTGGTTGAGGAAAGATTTCTAAGGGCTGGGCAAGATTTACATGATTTATCTGCACTTGGTCTGGGTTCTCTGATTCTGGGGGTTCCTCCCACTTCTTTAACAGGTTAATGGGGAAGATTTGTCCCACTCCACGTTTTTGGGGAACGGCTACTTTATATATTACTGATGTCACTTGTTCCATTACCCTGTAAGGACCTGACCAGGTGGCTAAGAATTTTTTTTCTGAGGTGGGTAGAAGGACGCGGACTTTGACCCCAGCAGTCAGTTCCCTTAACCTACTCCCCCTGTCATAGATGGTTTTTTGTTTGTTTTGCGTTTTTCAAGATTGTTGTGTACTCCTTCCCATATGGTGGCCAGGGTTTCTTTTAAGGACTCACTACAGGCCAAAAGGGATTCACCATTGTCTTCTTCTTCGGTCCACTGTTCGGCTGCCATGTCAAGCAAAATTCTGGGCTTTCGACCGAACAGTAGCTTGAAGGGGGTAAAACCAGTCGATTTTTGTTTGTGTGTTTGAATAGCAAACAAAACAAGGGGTAACTTCCGGTCCCAATCCTTTCCATTCTCTGCAACTAACTTCTTTAGCATGGCCATAATGGTTTTATTGTAGAGTTCTACCAGTCTGTCATTTGCAGGTGGCATACAGCGATACAAATTTGAAGTACGTCTTGGATCTTACTTTCTTTCCTCATCAATCAGTCGGGACATGAATGGGGTGCCCTGATTGGTTAGGATCTCATGAGGAAATCCTACCTGGGAAAAGAAAGAGATCATAGCTTGTGCCACTGCTGACATAGTCGCGCTGGAGAGGGGTATAGCTTTGGGGTGTGGGGTGGCATAGTCAATGAGTACCAATATATATTGGTGCCGTTGCGTCGATTGGTATAGGGCGCCCACCAGATCCATCCCAGCCCTTTGAAAAGGGGTCTCAATAATGGGAAGGGTGTATAAGGGAGCTTCCTTTATACCAGGGGGATTTTTGAGCTGACATCTAGGATAGGCAGCATAGTACTTAGCAACTTCTCAATAGAATCTGGGCCAGTAAAATCTCTCAAGGAGGTATTTAAGGGTGTGTTCTTTGCCATAGTGTCCTCTCCCTGCTTTGTTGTGAGCAAGAAGTAAAACCTGGGGACGAAATGTCAAAGGAACCAAGAGTTGTTCTGTTTGGTGGGGTAGAACCCCTGTTACCCTGAAGAGAAACCCCTGCGTGATAAAAAAAAGGGCCTACCTTGTCGGGGTTTTCTTGTTGAGCCTGTTCCCATGGATTACGTAACATGTTGTCTTCCCTTTGGGCCGTCCTCAAACTCCTTGGAGTTGGGGTCTCATCTGATTCGAAAAAACAGGGATTGGAATTTCTCATCATCAACTGATACTGCTCTTTTTCTCTACATTTCTCTGTTTTTGTTTTGTGCCTTTTCTCTGGGGAACCAGCCATTTCAGCTTTGGAGACAGGAGCCTCTTTTAACCAACCAGTTATTTTATGTTCTTTGGCCAGTCCAACTAAATAATCATTAAAATTAGGAAGGTCAGTTACTAGTAACATCTTCTCCTCTAGGAAAGGAACTACCCCTACTTTGTGTACCTGGGTGTCTCCATCTATTTCTAGGAGTACTTCTGCCAAAGGATGAGGACGGATGTCCCAGTCCACATAGGACACCCTCACTATTTCTTTCTCTTTAATCTGAGCCAGGGGTATGAGATCCCTTCTGACTATGGTATGATCGGATCTGTATCAAGCAAAGCGTCTAGGGGTCTACCATTAAGATGGATTATTTTCTAGTAACGCTCCCGATTCCCTCCTGTAACTAGAATTCGGCTCTTTGAGAGGCCTATCTCCATAGATTCTGTGGTTTCAGATTTTATTGGACACTGTTGTGCTATGTGTCCCCACTCGGCACAATGAAAGCACTGAGGACCTTGCATGTGGGAGGGATTATGGGGAAGTGATTTTATTCCTAGACGCTGCGTCGTTGGTAGATGACTCTCACCTGTGGGGGCTGTAACTCGTTGGCCTATTTTTCTTGGCAGAGCGGTAGGTTTTTGGGGGTGCAGTCTGAAGTCAGGGGAATGGTGGTAGGCACATGCTAGTTCGATGGCAGTGGGAACGGTCAGGTTTGGGTGTTGTTTTACCCAGGTCTGGGTGTTTGGGGCAAAGCCTCTAGGTACTGTTCTTAGTAGATCTGTTCTGTGACTTCTTCTATGCTACTTGTGAAGGGTTTCCGAGATCCCTAATACAAAAATTTAGGGCTCGGGGATTGTCTCCTGCGGTTCATTTTTCTTTCAAAAACGCGTCCGGTAATATTCGGGATCACAGTCAAGCCTCTCCAATATGGCCTTCTTAATTTTGGGATAGGGTGTTATTCCAGGAGGGTTAGCCACTTGGTAAGCCGCCTGGAGCTCCCCGGTCAAGAGCGGTGCTATATATTGGCCCCACCTCTCAGGAGGCCATGTGGCAGTAGAACCTATCCGTTCAAAGTTCATAAAAAAATAGTCAGGTACATCTCCTTCTTGAAACTTCTGCAGTACAGTTCCTGGGACGGTAGGATAGACACGTGCACTTGATGTGGCATCAGTTAATCTTAAAATAGTAGTGTCCTGTACCTGTGGGTTCGCTGTTAGCAGAGCTGCTTGTTCCTTCAAGGCGGTTTGAAAGGCCTCCCTTTCCTTCTTGGCATGTTGGTTTTGCTGCTCCAGGACTAATTACAGGTGTCTCTAGCCCTCCACTAATTGCGTGACCATGGCCTCCATGGTAGTGGGTTGAGTCATGGTGCCAAAGACTCCCTATCCCACTTCTGACACCACTATGGTCACGCAATGGGAAACTCTCAAACAAAATTCTTTGTGGATAGGAGGTTTTATTTGCGGTGTTTGTTTAACAATAGTGAAAACTCATCAGGTTCGGGTAATGTTGGGCGAAACTGTTTATTTCAGGTTCCTAATTTTCCCGTTCTTCTTGTTCTGAGCTTACAGGGTTCCCAAGGCAATCTTCTTCTCGTTCTTGATCACTCGTCCCTCGGCATAAAGAAGCGGACCTCAGGTCAATGTCTGTGCTCGTTCTGTTTTCCCCGTCACCACACCTGTGTGCTTTATGCCCTAAAGTGCAACACTTTGCGCTCTGGAGTCAGTGAGTACACTATTTTTAGTCCTGAGGAGATTCAGGACTGCCCCTCACAGGAGTGCCCCGTGGCCTTCCCTCCCACCACTGTTTTAGAAACAAGTACCGGAAAAATGGTACTTGCCTGAAGCCACGTCCCTCCAGGGTCGTTTCAAGGGTTTTCTTGGCATCCGTAGCCTCCCCTGAGCTGGTGGGTGTAGTCGCCTGAAAACCAGGGTTGGATTGGGATTAAAAATCGGCCCGGGCACGCAAATAAAAAAGTGGCCCACATTTGCATATTGCCTTTCCGCAAAACACTGCTTTTGCGAAATTTTATTTAAAAAAAAAGGGGGGGGATGGGGGTAAAAAAAATGCACGGATTAGTTTACACTGGTGAAACACACCTGAAAACAAGTGAGGCCACTTTTCTTCAGGCCCCCTGCCCCTGCTCAATATGCATATATTAATGGGCCGGCCCAGTGAGAGAAAGGGAGTGACACCTCTGCCCGTTGATAAAAGGGAGGTGATGTACGCCCATCTGCCTCCAGAAAGGCCACTCAGGCACCCACTGGGCCGCTGGTGGCATCCAAACAAGGCAGAAACGGCCCAAATCGACCCCCCCAGGCTGCTCAAAAAAGCATCCCACAGCTGGAATTCGGGTACCGGCCCCTCGGGCATTGCCCGAGTGCCCGCTTTACCAATCCAACCCTGCTGGAAACACTTTGCTGCCTCGAGGAGTATACCGCAGCCTTCTGGTAGGGTCGGATGTGTCCCGTCTGCTTCAGTCTTCCTACTCCCGTTTCTCTGTTCCTTCCTCTCTGATTCACCATCGCTTTCTTCCTTCACTTTCTTCGTCACCCCCTGTGGGTCAGTGGTCTCTTGTTTAATTTGCTGGTCAGCCGGCCACGTCACCTCTTGCCGGTTTCCCATTGGTCTAGCTGCAGACGTCATGCTGACGTGCATCTCGACAACTAGACCGTTATTGATGCGAGTAGGTGGAGAAAAGGGTGCAGCCATCTGTTAATCTCGGTGGGTCCACAACACCGGATCACACTGCTCCTGCTCTAGGCATGGACGATCAGGCCATGTAGAGACTGGACAACGTGATAGAAAGTCCACGTTTCCTTGCAGTTTTCCCGGTATGTGGTATGTCTGAAACGCGAGTAGGTAGAGAAAAGGGTGAATCTCAGTGGGTCCACGATGCCGGATCACAATGTCCTCCCTCAAGAGATGAGTTGATGACACTTTGCAGAGACAACAAAACCTACTGAACCTAAATGGGTTGCTAAGTGTATTACATAGTGAGGTCGCACAACCACACCATTTAATACACTCCATTTCCTCACAAGGTCGAAATAAGCAGTTGTCATACCTTAACAAGAAAGTATAAAACACCAACAATTACAGCAGTCCCCCAGTAAATT
The DNA here is from genome assembly GCA_963921515.1 of Calotriton arnoldi. Taxonomy (NCBI): domain Eukaryota; kingdom Metazoa; phylum Chordata; class Amphibia; order Caudata; family Salamandridae; genus Calotriton; species Calotriton arnoldi. Next base: position 510,471 of record CAWUFW010005114.1, read on the forward strand.
TGTTGAATGCCATGCTACAAATGTATATAATGTTTCCCCACCAACAAACTAAACTGATGCATAAGTAAGCCTATATGGGGGTTACCTGCAGGCTGTACCGCAAATGTACTTAGAGGGACACCACATTGCTCTGCCCACCATGGAGTTATCCCTCCGGTTAATATCCCTTGGACTGCAACTAGGAGGGGAATGCCAGTCATGGCATATGTCATGGAGACGCATACTCATTCATCCTCTTCAATGCCATTACAAATATTTACATGCCTTTGGCTCAAGATCTTCTGACACAGAAATTGCACCTGCCTTTCAAAACTTAACAGTCCTGTCTATAGTACTTGATGGATATCTTCAGATTTCAATGCAAATTCTTCTGGGGTAGCCGAGTCAGGGAATTAGACCGCACAATTTCCTTTTCTAAAAGGAATTGAGCAGCGAGATGTGGCTGAAGTAAGGATCAGGAAATAATACAACCCCATCATGAATGACATTTTGGTAGAGGCACTGGTACAGAAGAGTCCTAACTCACTCACTTGCGTTGCTGATTTGAATTTTGCCAGGAACATAAATGTACCTCTCAAAAATTCCTATTTAACTTTTTCCAAAGATTTTAAGGAACAGTTCTGTATTGTGGACAGGAACAATGGTACATTCCAGCCAAGACCATGGAAAGAACTATCTGGCCTGAATTCGTAAAAAAGGCCAAAGAGATACTTTGCAAAAGCAATTCAATTTGGCATTTTATCCAGAACAACTCCAAATACTAAAATCACATCTTGTTGACACCGCAAGGAATACATTGACAAATCAAAAAAAAAAGTCCCTTAAATTCAAGAATCTGAAATGGATCACAGGACTTTGAATATAATTTGGGACATGCGGTAGGTTCACAAATATTCCAAGGGCCTGGAACAGGCTTTCAGAGTTTCCAAAAACAACAATAGATGGACAGAATGCAGAGCAATGTCATACATTCACCCCAGTACAGAGATCTGGGCCTAAATCCATCGTTTTTTTGCTCACCATGCCATTCCAGTTTGAACCCAGCCATATGCAAATCAGTCTTGACCCTGTGCCCAATGGAAACAGTCCAGCCCGAACTGCCAGGCCAGGTCCTCCCTGGACTGGAAACAAGCATCCTAGGACCGGTTTCGGGGTTTCACCCCTCTTCAGCCAGGATAGCTTGATTCCAGTGGCATGGAGAGCACGGCAATGAGATTTCTATGTCGCCAAGTTTAGCTTGTTGTTGTAGGCCTAACCTGGAGTAATGGTTTTAGATTCGCCATTGTGTTTTTCATCATATTCTCTAACTTTGTGCCAAAACGTTTTCTGCTCAGGAAGGGAATACCCAATAATTGATTCTTCAACTCATGATCCATTATTATGTTCGCAGACAGAAAGTTCACCTGCCTCATCCAGCAGGTCCTCACACTATTGCCACTGGCCAAATGTTGTAAAAGTAAGATCTAAAAGAGGCCTCGTCTGCAGTTCCATATCACCAAGCAGTCAAACCAATGTTCTCCATACAGCAAAATGTCAAAGCGGGCCAGAAAACCTCAGACCAAAGATAGTAATGCACTTGATATGGAAATAGTCGAATGCAAGGTGAAATTCATTCTTGTAAATTATTGCAACAAAGGCTCATTTGGCTGCAGTGCTCAATTTGTAAAAGAATAAGTGCTGGTGTCCAAAGTTTTGCTCTGCAAGCTGTGCTATTGAATATCGAGGTGCCAACAACCAACACTGCCCAGTCTTTATTTCACATCATGTTTCTCTAATCCATCAACTGACACTCCCTGCCCTCCTATCTCACTCTTTTCCATCCCTGCTTTCTCTCTTTGTCACTGTTTTTCTGCCTTTAGTTTTGCTCCGAAACCTGCAAGCTGTGCTATTGAATATCGAGGTGCCAACAACCAACACTGCCCAGTCTTTATTTCACATCATGTTTCTCTAATCCATCAACTGACACTCCCTGCCCTCCTATCTCACTCTTTTCCATCCCTGCTTTCTTTCTTTGTCACTGCATTTCTCTTCCTCCGTCTTTCCTCCTTTTGTGTTTTTCTTTCTCTCTTGCTCTGAATCAAACTCTAATGAGGAAAAATAAGTGCATGTCCCCAAGAATGAGTGCCAGAGGGCCCCACCTGCAACCACCAGCTCAAATTGAGTGCTGTTTGGCTTTATTTACAACTACCATGGGGTAAGAAGTAATGCCTTCTTCTGGAGCTACTGAAGACAGAAGTATTACATGAGCCAGCAGAGAATTTCCTTTAAATACCATGCACCGTGCCTTATGGGCATTTATGGCCTACCTTAGTGGTGATGCATAAATATAAAAAATGAAGATGTAGGCATGGGCAAAAATGTATTTTGCTAAGTAAAATTTGCAGTCCACTAGTGAAATTTGACTTACAAGGCCCTGGGTACATTGAGTACCATATGCTAGGGACTTATATGTAAGTTAAATATGCAAATCTGGAATTAGCCAATTCTACATGTTTTAGGGGCAGAGCACATAAACTGGGCACTGGACGACCACGCCTCAGTGTTCAGAGTCCGTACAGCAGCAATAAACTCTAACAAAAAGTGGGGGAGGTCCATGCAAAAGGGCATTTCCTTACATGCTTATACTCATGTCCACCTGTCCCAGGAGTGTGACTCACTGATGTTGTAAGGTGTGCCATGACGAGGTAGTGATAACAGTTTATTACAGATATTCACCATTACCATGTCCAAGTAACACATGCAGACATTTTTGGACCTTGTAATGTACAGTCTCAATTTGTATCCATATTATTAATTTGCATGTGCACCATTCCCCACAACAGTTTAACCTATTAAAACTATACTTCGAACAAGAAAAGCAATTAGAAATTGCCTAATAAATTGCTTCTCATACTCATGACAATTATTATGAAGTTAGGAACAGCTTTTTTATAATCATTAAACAAAAGATACATAGGGCTAACCTACAGTCTATCTCTGTTCTTTTGTTGATGTTCTCAATACGAAATTTTTCTTCATAAAGGATGATAATACTTATCCTCATCCTATATAAATCTTCATTACTGGGTCCCCTTCATCACAAACGATTTTTGTTGCATGTTGGGATCCTGCTAGACCATCAGAATACCATAAAGAATAAGAAACAAAAAAGAAAGCAAGAAAAATTCAAAATGATTCAGTGCCAAAAGTAAAACAACACTAATAGAGGAATAAAGAAGCTTCTGTTCTGACAAAAAATATTTAAAAATATATACTGCAAAAAGGAAAAGGCATTTAGAAAGCAAAATGTTCAAAAAACCGAATCCTAAGGAGTTAAAGCACACCTAATTCGCAGGTGCGATTTTTATTTCAATCAGTTTCAACCAACGTTAAGCAAAAAACACATTATTTGCATGCAATGCAAAAAATAACACTATCGATAACAAGCAGGTGATGTTCCTAAAATGGTATTTTGCAGTTCTAGGGGATGTTTATACCTTTGACCATCACGTCAACACTCTCTCTTGATGGAATTAAAAGACTATACTGCATCATGTCATTATGTTTCCACTTTATATAATAATGAGAAAATAATTTTCAATAGACACTTAGGCCTAGATTTACTATCCTTCTCGCAATGCAGTTAAAAATTCCAGTGCTGTGTTGTGAGAATGAGGACAAATCGTTAAGTGCCAGATGCAGTAATACGTATGTGCTGAAACACTGCTGATTAAGTCATTAGCCACATTCGTGGTAAAAAAAAACCATTTTAGTACAATGCTAGACTTGCTCTATGGTGCAAAGGTGACACAGCATGCTTTGCTTGAGATCTCTATTCAAGGTATATCCTCCAGTGCAAATTTCAACAGAAGGACAACTGTCCAAGGGTAGTTCACCTAAGATATGTAATGTTGCAGCATTCAGGCGGTATTCAGCTTGCCACTTGTTTGTGCCTGGCTTCATTTGGCATTGGGGGTAAAAGCCAAGTCATTTCATGCTGTTTTAGTTGATCTGTCTTTGCATGAAAACTTATTGTGTTTGCACTGTGCCATTCTGCTATGCCCCCTGTGCCTCATTAATGAAGCTTGGACATAGGGCAGCGCGCCACGTCACCTTGCTGTGCTGCCCTACATCAAAGGGAGAGGGCAGGAATGCCCTGTGTTTATCTAATATGGTGCATTCCTGTACTTTACCCCCGCGCTGGGGCCATTACGGAAGGTTAGCGCCAATGTAGGCACCCTTGTACCATGGTGAAATGGTGCCTGTGTAGTCGGTAGGATTGTTTTTGCGCAGTAAGTGGCACCTTCCTGCACCAAAACAATCCTTAGAGGTGTTTTCTTCTTTCTATATGTGCTACAGAATGCAGCACACATGTAAAGAGAAATAAACGAGGAGAAATAAAGATATTTCTCCTCATTGCACCTCACCTCGGGAGGCATAAGGTTTTGGTGCTTCCCCAGGTTTACATGCTCTTGTAAATCTGGGGAAGCATGGGAGCACCCGCCGCAATGCCCATGGAACACCTTCCAAGCGTAGACTAAGGCAATGCAGTGATTTGCGCTGCCATGCCTTACTCCGTATCTATGAGGCCATTCAAAGCCATGCAAAGTGGCTTTGTGCGCCTAATAGTTATGGGGGCTTATTTACAAGCCCTTTGCGCCACCAGCGTGTCAGTTTTTTTTACGCTCGGGCAGCGCAAAGTGCAAACCCATATCTACGAGGCTATGCAAAGTCACTTTGCTTGGCTTTTCATGGCCTCGTAGGTATAGTGTAAGGCAACTCATCGCAAGTCACTAAGGTGTCTTACACCGCGTCAGGGAGGCGTTCCATGGGCGTTGCTGTGGGTGTTCCCATGCAACACCCATGGTTTTTGACGCATTCCCAGGTTTACAAGGAACGTCTCCATGTATTGTTTTTGTGCAGAAACGTGTCCCTTTCTGCACAAAAACAATCCTGCCAACAAAGCAGAAACCTGGTGCAAGGGTGCCTGTATTGACGCTAGGCAGTTAAAACAGCACAGGTGCAGTGGGAAAGGACAGGAATATCATAAATACGGTGCATTCCTGCTTTTTCCTTTTGACGCAGGGCAGCGCAGCAAAGTGACTTGCTGTGCTGCCCTATATCAAATACTCGTAAATGAGGTCCTCGATTCCAAGGTTAGTGCCTCGGGAGCATCACAAAAAGTGACACTCCGGCAGCAGAAGGGGCTCATAAATATGCCCCCTGTTCTTTCACAGCACACAAGAATTTTGACAGAGTGCTCAAGTCAATTTTAAGCACAAAAAAGTTTTTGTCTATAAAGTAGAACGGTGCTGCCTCTTGCACTGCTTTATGCCACCATGCATCAGTACATACCCATGTGGGCTCTAATCGTAAGTATTATAACGCACATCTTGTCCCAGAAACGCAACTCACAAAATTTGACGCTCAGGCATTGTTGAAAGATCACAAGGTCCAACATATGCTGGATCAATCCACAAAATGGTACACAACAGCACTAGGCACGGAAAAATCAACAAAGTTCAAGAATAAAACCCTACCGAGGACAGAAACATGCAAAGAAAGATGGAGGGTGATAGATAACAATGTGGTAACGACCATACCCTCAGAAGAGCAGGCTCAACAGCAGACTTAACCGCCATGATGGAATCAGGCAAAGGTGCTAGTAGGTCGTATAAACCGAGAACGCAAAAACAAAAAAAACTCATAACATAAAACACAACCTTAGCCTTCTCAGTGGTATGCTGTGCTTCAGCCCACCTCTCGACGAGGTTACACGTACAAATGTCAAAGACACGCAATGTGTAGCAAAAAGGCTGAGAGAGGAGAGGTATCACATTTGTCTGCCGCTCCCCTTGACCGTAAACGAAGCAGAGAGGTCATTTTCCAAGGTCGGCTCGGAGTGAATTAAATCTACCTGCGGGCACTCGGCGGCACCTTCCTGCGGGCAGTAATTCATTGCCTTCCCGGCGCTCAGTGGGATGAGCGAAGGCCGCGTGGGATGGCCCATCCTGGGAGTTCATCTGTAAACATAGAAACGCCGTCGGACGCGGAGGGAGGACAGACCACAGAGGGCGATTTGTCATGGAAAATCCATACCAGTGAATAAAATGATATTTTCTTCTCCCCCTTCAGCGGCCTCAGTCGCAGATAAGATGTGTCAGTTCTGCGCGGTATCAAGGTTTAAAAAAAAAAAAAAAAATCATGCAGAGGAAGCGACACAGACTCTGATAGAACATGCAGTCGGGAGGAAGGGAGAGGAGAACGATGGAGTCTGGGGTGCGACAGGAAGAGAAGATGAAGGCGATGTGAGTAGCAAGGAGGAACCAGAGATTAAAAAGGTGAGAAGGCAGCTAAGTCAATATTTCACTTACCGCCTCATTTTGAGTGCCTTGGTTATTGCAAAATCAAGTGCGAGCTACTTTTGCTACCATGTTTTTCACGCATATTGTACTCACTCTTGTGTTTTCAATGCGGAAATTGGGCCAGATTTACGAAAGGAATCCGTTGCTCTTGCTTCACGCAAGGTGATTTAAGGGCAACTCAAGTCTTGAGTGAGATTTACTATGCCATGCAGAGTCAACATGCGTGGCATGGTAAACCTGGAGCAACGCAGCGCAAGTCGCTTCCTTGCGTTACCCTGCCCTGGGAAGGTGTTCCATGGGTGGAGCGTAGGTGTTCCCACGCATCCACCCATGGAGTTTGGCGCCTTCCCAGATTTACTACCAATAGTAAACCTTGGAATGCGTCAAAAAGGTACACCTTTCCAGGCGTAGCACAATGAGGAGAAATAACTTTATTTCTCCTTGTTTTTTCCCCCTTTGTACATGTGCTGCATTTTGCTGCATACATAAGAAGAGGAACAAGCTTCTAAGGATTTTATGCAGGAAGGTGTTCCTTCCTGCATAAAAACAATCCTGCCTGCAACGAAAGCACCCTTGCACGCAGGATGCAAGGGTGCCTGCACTGGTGCTAGACTGTACTGTGTGTGCCAGCACAAGGAGAGAGCAGGAATGAGGCATATCTTAGTAGATATGGCACATTCCTTCCTTCTCCATGTGATGCAGTACAGTGTAAAAAGTTGTCTTGCTGCGTTGTGCTGTGTCACATATTTGGAAATACTGTCCTTAGTTCCTGTGGAAAGTCTGTGGGCTAAACTGTGTAGTAATGGGGATTCAGTGTGAACAAACCAGTCATAAAGACCATCATCACACATTCCCAGTCCTAGGTGGAAAAGTTGGAGTTGGATGCCAAAACAGACACAATTTGCAGTGAAAATTCTGGGCCAAGTTTATAAAGCACTTTTGTTTCAATTGCGTTATGCAAGGCGGCGCAATGTAATGCAAGGGCTTCAGTGGGATTTTCAAAGCCACGCAAAGCCACCTTGCACAGCTTAGTAAATCTGGAGTAGTGCAAACCAGTGCAAATCACTGCCTTGTGTTACTCTGCCCTAGAAAGGCATTCCATGTGTGGAGCATGGGTATGCTGACACATCCACCCATGGATTTTGGGTCATTCCTAGGTTTACCAAGACTAGTAAAACTGTGAATGTGTTCCCAGTGAGGTGTAATGAGGAGAATTTGTTTATTTCTTATCATTATTTCCTCTTTCTACATGTGCTGCATTCTGCAGTACATACAGAAAGAGGATTATTTTTTTTCATGGAGGTGTCCCTACCTACAGAAAAGCTGTCCTGGCTGTAATGCAGTCACCCTGCCACAATGGTGCAAGGGTGCCTGAGCTGGCCCTAAGCTGCACTCAGTGAGCCAGTGTAGGGAGAGAGGAGGAATTCACCATATCTTGGTAGATATGACGCATTCCTGCCCTCTCCCTGTAACGCAACGCAGCGTAGCAAGTGGTCTTGCTGTGTTGCTTGGAATTTTAGTGAATCTGTCCCTATGTTTTTTTCTGTAAGGCAAATCAGTTCCTTCACTGAAAAATAGCTGCCCAGTTAAAGTGAAAAAAGGTGCTAGAAATGGGGTTTCTGGTTGGCTAGGGTATGCACCTAAGCCAGGCAGAACTCACCACTCTAGCCTGGCTAAGGGAGTTACACACCCAAGATAACCGCTGCTCACCACCTTGGTAACTTGGCAGAGCGTTCAGGCTTATCCCAGAGGCAATGTGTAAAATGTTTGCGCAACACACACACACACACACACACCAGTGACACACTAGGCACACCACAAAAAGCGACTCCACACAAGGTTATATAAAAATATCCTTTGTATTATACATCAAACACATGTTAGACCACAACCACATAAATCACTTTGGCAACTAGGCAATTGTCATAACAATACATGTAGTGCACTGAGTAAATACTCATAAGTTGCACATGTTAGAAAATATCATGAAAAACCATTACTGTGCATGTCATGCAGTATCTGAACCTAATACTGATTATGTTCTCTTCACAAGGATTCATACAACATATCATGGCATCAGGTCATCATGGGATGCCACAGGGAGTTTACACAATAGGCTCACGTCTAGTGACTATAGGGGTTACCACGGGATTGTCCTGAGTACCTGGAGCCTGGCGCACCGGTGCTCCTGTGTGGCGTAATAGCACGAGCTTGATGGGGCTTCCCAGCCTGTGGCCAAGTTCCCCGCAGGGGCCTCCGTCGAGGTCTTGCCCTGCCACACTATCCAATTCTAATGAGTTCCTAAAGGTATGCAATGAAGCAGCTGCCCCTTCTACTTCAGGGACGTGCCGGTCCCTCACAACAGTCACCGCGCTCTCCTACCAGCTGTAGCCTCTTGCTCAGTGTAACAGCGGTCTCTCCTGACCAGCCACAATGCCTTCTGCAGCGGGGGCGGGGCACTCCTTGTGGTGTGCAGGTGTCGGTTGGCCCTCGACACAGGCCGTGTTGTCAGCCCACAACATAATCTAGTCCGGGGGCAGGACAGGGCAGACGAGCCTCAGAGGTCTGGCCTGCCCCTGGTTATGAGGTCAACCTTTCATCTTCTCCTCTCTGTGGTGTGTCGCCTCAGTTGTGCTCATTGTTGCCATGGCAACTGTTGGAGTCCTGCTGTGAGACGCGGTGGCTCCTGTGTACGGGGCGACTTTCCTCCAATGCACCCGCCTTCCTCTCAGAACCTAGGCAACAAGCGGTGGGTTATCGAATGGGGCCCGGCCTAGGTGCAGGCTGCCAGGAAGGTGGCCAGCAAAGCGCTCTCAGTGCGCTAAAGACCACCACAGACAGAAGCAGCAACTGCAGGCCAACCCACCCCTCACACAGAAAAGGCAGCACTCCTCACAAGTCCTTCCACTCTTCTTCTTGGCATGGTCCTCTTGTTCCTTGAAGTAATTTAATGTCCTGGGGTTTTAGGTGTAGTACTTATACCCCATTTTGTCATTGTTCTCTTTGCTGTAAAGGTGTCTAAACCCAGTCCAAACCAGTCCTGTCCTCCTTGGTGCAGCATGGTCACTGGGAGCGAAGACAGCATTGTGAAAATGGAGACACAGCCTATTCAGGTGCAAGTGAAACTCCTCCCACCACTCTAAATGCAGACCAGGTCTATTCAGCCCAATGACGAGTCACCCAGGCAAGGCAGGGCACACCTCAACCCCCCAGTGACTATCTAGAGTGAATGCACATCCCAGCTCCTGTCACTCAAACATCAGACGCTGAATACACAAACAGCCAGAGGCACACAGAAGGGTAAAGTAAGAAAATGCTCACTTTCTAAAAGTGCATTTTCAAACACAGAATTTAAAAACCACCTTTACCAAAAGGTGCATTAATAAATTCTGAGTCCAGAGAGCCTAAACTCTATTACTATCTTATCCCTAGGGAAAGCTATGTATGTAAAATGTTACAGTGCAGTCCCAATGATAAGCCTCTGGGACAGAGAGCCTTTCAATAGTGAAAAACAAAATACATAGTATTTCACTATCAAGACATGTCACACACACCAGTACATATCTTACCTTTCACATACACTGCACCCTGCCCATGGGGGTACCTTGTGCCTATCTTAGGGGTGTCTTACATGTAAGGAAAAGGAAGGTTTGGGCCTGGCAAGTTTGTGCACTTGCCAGGACAACATGGCAATTTACAAATGCGCGTGCAGACACCTCAGTGGTAGGTCTGAGACACATTTACAGGGCTACTCATGTGGGTGGCACAACCAATGCTGTAAGCTCACTAGTAGCATTTGATTTACAGGCCCTGGCACACACCGTGCACTTTACATGGGACTTACCAGTAAATCAAATATGCCAATCTTGGATAACCAATCATTGTCACAATTTATTCAGCGAGCATATGCCCTTTAACACTGATCAGCAGGGGTAAAGTGCCCAGAATCCTATAGCCAATGAAAACAGGGTCAGAAAAATAGGAGGCAAAAGGCAAAAAGTTTGGGGATGACCCTGCAGAGAGGGCCAATTCCAACAAAAGGCCTACCTTAAAACATCAAAATCGTTTCTCCCTAAAATAGAGGGCTTCTTGTTTTTGATATTTTGATCCAAGCACTCTACTTAATGTGATTTTTACAAATGAAAAAACAATCCATTGTGACAAGCAGAGCATGTGGGTATGGTGCATTAAAAGCATTAAAAGAGAGATAAGTACTTGTCCATGCTTATAGCACAGCAGTTGATGAAAACATCAGGGTGAATGATTGTCCAGCAATAATGCATAGTTAGGGTCCATTTATTGGCCCTCAAAGACTAGTAGAGATTGCTCTCTTCACATGTCAGTATGAACCTTCCCTAGCCAGAGTATAAAGTCCGACACATATATTTTGACCCAGGTGTTGGTAATCTAAGTAAAGTTTTGTGACTGTTTCATGCACCCTGAAGCCATCAGCCCTCCTTATTAGAACCTATGTTAGCTGTCAGCACAAATCTGTCGCCTAACAATTCAATCACTGCTCTCCGAGGGGTGCACAGCATAGATTTGCGGGGAAGATTCATTCCTCTTTTTAATGATATCCATGTAAGATAAATTAGCTTAGAATGAATAAAAATGGAAACAATTTTCACACCAAGTGGATGTCTAGATTATCTACTGTGGACCTGGATCTACCCTGGATACCTCTGTCTATCACATTTCCTCAATTCCTCTCATACACTTCTTGAATTCTAATCTGCATACTATATGCTTCCTTTAATAGTATCAATATAATTGACTAAGGGGGTGATTTATATCATGGCGGATGGAGTTTACTTAGTCGTCCTGACAGAGTAACTGCCTGTCAAATTTAGAAATGACTGCCAAGGCAGCCGTAATTACTGAAGCAATGGCAGGAACTGCCATCAAGGCAGTTCCAGTTAATGCGTATTTAAGTTTGACAATCCTGAAGTAGGATTTTCTTTTTGACAATAAAAAAAATGCCCCCTGAGCTATGGGAGTTATCTCCCACTGTAGGAGGGAGGGAGCTGTAGAAAATTAGACATTAGGTGGGCGGGCATTGAGGTCAGCATCCGATGCCCCTTAATCCATTGGGCTGCCAAAGGGGTGTAGCCATGCTGGAGATGGAGTAGTCTCTGCCGCACTAACATCAAAGTTCTACCTGCATCTAAATTCAGCTGGTGGACCATCATATTGGCAGCAAGTATACTCCGTCACCGTTGCAATGGATTGTGCTTACCACCGATATATAAATCACCCCCTAAGTGACTTATGTGATATCTAATGTGACTGCCATGGCTCTTGCCACATTCTTAAAGTACATTGTGAGTTCTTTTCAGCCTCTTATACCCTCGCAAAGCCCCTAACTATGCCCCCCCCCCCTGCGCTCCATAATGTCTTTCTCATACTGGAAAGCAAGCAAGCTTGGAAAACATATACCTAAATTAGTGATCAATGAACTGCTTCTCCACACCTTTGTTCATTAATTTCTATTTTAGATGCATATTTTTCTGTTATAATCTGATCTTGATATTCCCACCCTCTTTTCTTCTATAGTACAGTGATGGAGCAAGGTAAATGAAATAAATTTGTAACACCCCATAATAGGGATAATAATTTAACGATATTAATTGTTTGCAAAATTAACCAACAATCTGCATTTTTATAAACATTTACATAAGTGGTAATCGCTATTTATGTGCAAAACTAACTTATTTACAATTGTAAAGTAAATTAATAATTAATATAGTAATTTGCGTACTAATTAGAGCAAAATCGTATGATTAGTGCTATGTAGTAAAATTGTATTGTGGCAAAGAATGCGGATGGTAAGTAAACATGGCTTTAAATGTCGCTTCTGCTAGGTAACACCTAACTTGGGTACTTAGAATGACGGGTGGGAAACAGAAAGGCTTATTTTCTTTATTTTAATTATGATTGTGTTTGTTCTTATGATAGTTCGTTTGGGCCTGCTAGGCCATGCTGCGAAAATGGCTGCCGAGGCAGATGAGGTCATGCGCAGACACAAAGATGGCCTCTAAGCGGAAGAAAGTCATAGAGCTAAACCATGTGGTTACAGATCGAGCCCAGAGTGAGAAGAGTCAAGGTCAGGCTGACCTGACACGAGGAGAATGCCAAGAAAGACTCAGCATGCATCCGTGAGAACAGGGGATGAGCCCCAATGAATTAACAATGGACTGTTTAAAGTTGACCAAGAAAAGTGAAACATTTAGCGAACTGTCAATTGGACTGCTATTACCCAAAGGTCGTGTGAAAATATAATCCTTAAACAATTTTTAGAACCGGTTTGAACAAGGAGGGCAATGAGGTGATTCTTGCCACCCCTCCAATGGACCAATTAGCGTGATTCTCGCCCCCAAAGATTGCAACTTTTTGTTTAGTAAGCTAGTAGTAGGGTATAAGAGGACCTGCTCTTAAGTAGGAGGAGCGCTATTCCTGCATAATTTTGAACACTGAGCGTGATGCTGATGAAGCTGCTGCCATTTTCTATAGGCCGTTTTTCTTTGGAGAATTCTTTTTCTGAACTCTAAAATTTGACTGGGAAAGGAACGAGACCGATGCAGGAAACCTGTAAGGGAGGTCCGTCGAGGAGGCTGTTAGCGGGACAGTCATTCAGTTTTGGGAGTTCAATGCTGTGATCTACTTTTGATGAATTTTTCCAATCCGCAACAAATGGGTATGCATTATAATCTTTTATACATTTTATTTCTCATATGTTATTGAAGTGTATTAAAGTGTTTAATAAACTAAGAATCTCACTCATGCAACTGATTTTAGATAAAATCTATTTCTAATTAATTCCGAGTCTGTGGTTCTTTAGTTTACTTAATGAATATAATATGTATTAAGGTTTTAAAGATTAAGCTGGTCTTAATCGCCATCAACTTATTCTAATAGTTGGTCCATCGACCAAAAAGCGGAATACCTTGATGTTTAGAACCGTCAGGATTAAAACTGAATAAACATGGTTGTTTAAAAAAATATCCTATAATTTTAATAAGGTATTCCGTTCTTCCAGCAATCTCGTTCTTCTCCTTAGTGAAAGTGGATGTGATCCAGGGAATAACTGAGAGGGTGTATGATTATGCGGTGTTATGGGCCCCACCGTCATATGGTATAGTTGTTGTGAATGATTTTTACCTGGATGTCATGTCCAAAAGAGAAGAATTTATATTAGCCACGCTGGATCAGATTTCTTGGTAGCAGAGTTATGGTTACTATAGATTAGTTTGGTGATTATTGATTATTGATTATTGATTATTTCATGTCTAACACTTCATGTCGAATTGTAATCATGTTATATGTAAGTCGGAAATTTTGAAACTTCCGGAAAGTGGGAAGTGGACACGTGTGACAAGAGAAGTCACATGGAATAGTGCATTGTCTAATTTTCAAATTGGTGAGAACACAGGTTGTGTTATGATAGGGACATTTCATGTATAAAACGTGTATGAGTGAAATAGCAACCGGTTTTCTTGTGAAACTCTGGCCTTAATTCTCAGGAGCAGTGTAGTCTCCACATGTGTTTTATCCACAGAGAAACGGGTTTACCCCTTGCTTGAAAGAAGGGTAAGGTAGAGGGAAGTGCTACACTTATCGAACGAATTAGTATTCTTGCAAGATAGAGTAAACTATCTCTTTTGTTTAGCGAAAACAAGCAATGGAAATGTGTTTTATGTTGTAACTAATAAGATCGGTACAAAGGAAAAGTGCCGATAATTTTTTGTAAAGGAGGGGTCAGGAGTAGAACTGACGTTGACAAAAGACCGCGCTGGGATTGGCCAGTGCTTGGAAACACGAAGAACGTTCTGATTGGTGCCTAGGTGTGAGACGCGCTAGGATAGATCCGTGGAGAATGACGTAGAAGCTTACGGATTGGTGCGTTGGTGTGAGACGCGCTGGGATAGGTCCGAATAGCACATAGTAAATAGAACAGAGTTGTGAGTTTTGTCAGAAAGGAAGAATCGTGAATATGGCTTATTATGAGTATTGTAGAGAGAAACCGTCATGGATGGCGAAAATTAAGAACTTTTTCAAGAAGGACAAAAAGGTAGTGACTAGGGAAGGACAAGTAATTCCTCCGCCGAAAACGCCAGCTTCTCATATGATGCTGAAATATGGTTATCATACTTGCATTTGGTTAGAGAATTGGACAAAATATACTCAGAATGATGGAGTATTGGCTTTTCCAGAAAATGGTTCATTTAGCACAGCTGTACTTCGGAATTTGAGAGAGAAAATGATGAAACTCGAGCCAAGACCTAGACCAACACAGTTTGAAGCATTAGGTGAATGGGAAGATGAGATGTATGAAAGAGAGAGACACAGAGGTGCAAAGAATTATAGTTTAGTTCATGGAAGAGTATGGGGAGTGAATCATGAAGACAGGATGAGACGTTGGAGTATGCTAATATGACAGATGGTTTGTTTCCAGCTGTAACAGTTGAAGAGGTTGCAGGAAGGAAGTGTACAGAGAAAAAGAAACATACAGCTACAGAGAGGTACGGGTATGGAGGTAGCGAAACAGAGGATGAATTGCTGGATGAAATTTTAAACAGAAAACCACCTCCATATCAACAGAATTCTGCGGTGGTGACACCCAGTGCACCGCCAATGGAAACTGGGAGGAATAAAAGCCCAGAACGAAGATACGATATAAATAGGTCAAATGAACAGTTAGAAACTCCACAAAGTGAGAAATCCGACACTGGTAATGCAGCTGAGTTAGCAAAAACCACAAGAGAATTGACTGAGAAAATAAGAGAGTTAACAATGAACATGGAAGCTGTGACTGTGCCAGTGACAATAGGACCCGTAATACCAGTTTTTGAAAACCAAAGAATAGATGAGCATTCCTTAACCATCCCAATGAATTCGAATATGCAAAGAATGAGAGAAGGGATAATTACAGAAAATAAAGAGACAAGAGATTTGGTCAGCTCATATAGACCAAGTCCGCCTACTAACCTGACAGTAAATGAAAGTGAGATAAAAAAGGATTCCTATGGGAACCGAGTCAGCATCTGAAACACCAGAGAGAAACAAAAATTGGATAGAAATAAATAGTACGCCTGTAGGTCCAACTCCAGAAGAATTAAATGAATGGATGAGAAATTTGCAGAACAAAGATACAGAACCGCAACCATTAGATGTAATCAGGCTAAAGATAGACCTGGAAGAGTTGATTTTAGGGACTATTGGTACAGAAAGATTGAAAACATATCAGGACAAGGAGATCATGTTCTTGTGCAAGAGTATTACTTGGAGAGCTAGAAATTTACATGAAAAATTGGAAGAGACAGCGAATGAATTAGGAGTAGAATTTGTAAAAGTCAGGAGTTTGCAGAAACCATATAGGGTAGATTTTTGTGAAAAAGATATAGAAAATCTGAACACATCAGGATGATTAACCCAGATAAAAGAACTGATCATTTTATTGAGAAAATGGGGAGATGTGGACAGATGGAGGAGTAGGTGGACCAAAAGAAAAGAGGGAACAATTGACAAAGCGTCTTTGGCTTTTGCGGTGAAAGACAGGGAATCAACAGTACGGGAGTATCCAATGAGAGAAACTCCAGGAGGTAGCTATGTACATGTTCCATGGTCCAGACAAGATATATTGTCATTTACAAATGATTTTCCGAAATTGAGAGAAAAACCTGTAGAATGGTATAGACAAGTGGAAAGATTTGTCAAAGTTTCAAAGGTGTTGTGGATAGCTTTGGATGGATTATTTGACATTGTAGTACCAGCAGACTTATGGACAGAATGTAAGATTACCATTGAATGGCCAACAGAAGAATAGCCTAGAGATGCAAAAACTGGAGCGCCAGGTCCAGAAGTAATGAGGAAGTATGATCAGGTTATTACGTTTTTGAAAAACAAAATTCCACCAAAAGAAACTGATTGGGTAAAAATTGATAGAACAACACAGGAGAGTAAGGAGTCTGTACATGCCTACTACGAAAGGCTACTTTTGGTTTTCAAACAGTATAGCGGTTATGAGACTTTGAGTGAAAAGGACATGAGTCATTTTGTATATAGATTTGTCTATGGATTGAAACCAGAGATAAGTGAAATGATTAAGCAGCATATGTTGTGCTGGCAAAACAGCACTGTGGACGAAGTGTTGAGATATGCTAAATATTGTAGTGATGACATTGAATGTAGACAGCGTAAATTAAAAGAAAAGGCGATGTGGGCACAAGTAAAGGTTGCAGAAAAACAAGAAGCTCAAATGAATAATCAGACTGGTGAGTCAGGACAGACTAAATCCAAACCGAATATAGGTAAAGGTAAAGGTCAAATGAGTATAGAAGAGGCCAAAAAGAAATGGCCCTGCCACAACTGCGGAAAATTAGGGCATTGGAGAAACGAGTGTAAATTTCCTCCAAAAGCTAATACGGAAAATCAATCATTAAATCCACAGGTGCAGAGTGAGGTGAGTTACCAACAGCTGCAACAACCGCAGGTAGTTACTCAACAGAGTCAGGTGCCACAACCACCTCTTCCCAAGAGTGTAAACCCCCAGAGATACAGTGCAGAGACAGGATTCTACGGAGGAGAACAGGTAACAAAATTGCCGCGCGCAGCTGCAATATCGCAGTATTGGTTACGACAGGATGGAAATGAATCGGATGAAAGTTTATGACGGTGCCTAGGAGAGGAGGAAGAGTGCGTACTTGGCGCAACTCTAGAGGTAGATCAGTCAGGTCCATTTGTGGATGGAGAAGTGAATGGTGTAAATGTTACATTCCTTGTGGACACTGGAGCTACCCATTCTACTGTTAGATCAATGGACATTTCAAACCTTCCTCTCTCAGGTGAATATATCCAAGTTGTAGGTGTTTCAAACCAGCAGATTAAGGCGCCTCTTACCAAACCAGTAGAGGTGAAAGTTGGACCATTCAGAGAAATGCACCGATTTGTGGTGTGTGATTGCAGTCCTGTAAACTTATTAGGACGCGATCTACTTTGTAAAATGAATTGCACCATTTATTGTACCCCGGATGGTATTGCATTTCAGACACCAGATGAAGATGTACTGTATAAAATGACAATGGCAGAACTAGAACCAGGAGTAAATGACATGTTTCATGTGTTTGACGTAGAGAAAATCCCAATTGAGTTAAAAGAAACAGTTAGATCTGATGTATGGGATTTCACAGGTGAAGACATTGGGTTAATGAGAGGAGTGGACCCTGTAAAAATTACTGTAAGAGAAGGAACAAACTTCCCAAACACTCCACAATACAAATTAACACCAGAAATTATTGAAGGAATAACACCCGTAGTTAATAAAATGATTGAACAGGGAATTTTGAAAGAAATAATGAGCAGTCCATGTAATTCACCTATAATGGGTTTGAAAAAGCCAAATGGAACATATAGAATAGTCTAAGACCTGAGAAAGATAAATAAAATTGTAATCCCTTGTTGTCCAATTGTGCCAAACCCCGCTGTAATACTGTATCAGATTCCACATGATGCAGAATGGTATACAGTCATCGATTTGTGCCATGCATTTTTCTCTATTCCATTACATCCAGATAGCCAGCCATTATTTGCGTTCCGGTTCGGAGAGCGTATTTTGGCATGGTGCCGAATTCCTCAAGGGTATACAGAAAGCCCCTCAATCTTTAATCAGATCCTAAAGAAATCCTTAGAAGATTTAAAAATGCCTGAAAAATCTGTGATGGTCCAATACATTGATGACCTATTAGTGGCATCAAAGACCAAAGAAGCATGTGTTACCGACACCATTGCTTTATTGAACCACTTAGCCGAAGGAGGACATAAAGTGTCTCCATCTAAATTACAATTTTGTCAGCAGGAAGTTCAATACCTAGGTCACAAGATTGAGAAAGGGATGCGGAAGGTAACGACAGAGAGAATAAAGATTATCCGAGGAATGAGAGCTCCAATGACACAGAGAGAGGTGAGAATGTTCCTTGGAATGGTTGGGTATTGTCGACAGTGGATAAGTGGATTTTCATTGATTGCAAAACCTTTACAGCGATTGACAAAAAAGGATGTTAAAGATCCGTTTGAACTGAATGACGAAGAAATGAAAGCCTTCAAAGAACTAAAAACAAGGTTGTGTGAAGCACCGGCACTGGGAATGCCTGATTATGAAAAAGAATTTGAGCTGTATTGTAGTGAGAGAGATGGATGTGCACTTTCAGTTTTAGTGCAAAGACATGGAAAAATGAAAAGACCTATTGCATATTTTTCAGCTGTTTTAGACCCGGTAGCAAAAGCGTTGCCTGGCTGTCTGAAAGCAGTAGCTGCTACTTGTGTAAGTCTGGAACACAGTGAAGGCATTGTGATTGGGTATCCATTGAGAGTATATGTTCCACATTCTGTTGAAATTCTTTTGACAAGAACCAAAACTCAATTCATGACACATAGTCGGTTGACTAGGTATGAAAAGGTGATTTTGAGTGCAGACAATGCAACCATTGACAGATGCACAAGTGTGAATCCTTCAACATCATTGCCAGATGAAGGGAGTGTAGGAGACAAAGATGAAGTCGATCACAAATGCCTGGACGTGCTTGAATTCTGTACGAAACCTAGGCCGGATATAAAAGATGAGCCCTTAAAAGAATCAGATTATGTGATGTTTGTGGACGGTTCATGTCTGAGGACGAGTGAAGGAGTTTTGAGTGCGGCGTATGCTGTGTGTACAGTAGCTGCAATAATGGAAGCATCTTGTCTGAGAGGGATACGTTCAGCCCAAGTGGCTGAGCTGATTGCTCTGATTCAGGCGTGCAAACTGGGAAAGAATGTCCGAATTACGGTGATCACTGATAGCCAGTATGGCTTCGGAGTGGTCCACGATTTTGGACAGATCTGGTCTCAGAGAGGTTTCTTAACGTCTGCAGGAACTCCAATTAGAAATGGTGAGTTTGTGAAGAAATTGCTTGAGGCGATACAGCTGCCTAAACAGATCGCAGTGGTGAAGTGTGCTGCACACAAAAATGAGGCGGATTACATTACCGTGGGTAATAGGTATGCCGACGAAATAGCCCAATATTGTGCTAGAAATATCGTTTCGTTAAATAGAAGGAGAGAAAAAGAGAATGTTTCATGTCCCTTGCTGTTTACTAACATTGTTGAAACATGGGATGAAGTGAGACAATTACAGGAAGAAGCAAACGATGAGGAGAAAGATGGTTGGATAAAAGCAGGATGCAGAAAAAGGGAGGAAGATGACGTTTGGGTTTATAGAGATGAAAGACCAGTTATGCCTGATAGCATGATTTCTAACATGGCACGGATGTACCATGGACAAGCTCATATTGGAAGGGATGCCATGATTCGACTTTTCAGACAAACCTGGTATAATCCAAAATTCAGAGCGATAGCTGAGAGTCTTTGTCAAAGATGTCTTATCTGCCAACAGATAAATCCAGGAAGAAAAACAGTAGTGAGTCTAGGAACAATAGGGCGAGAAGGAGGTCCTTTTACTAGAATGCAACTAGACTTTATTGAAATGCCCCCAAGCAATAGACTGAAGTATGTTCTTGTGGTCGTTTGTTTGTTTTCTCGTTGGGTGGAAGCCTATCCGACAAGAAGGAATGATGGAGTTACTGTAGCTAAGCTCCTGCTGAGAGAATTCATTCCAAGATATGGTTTTCCAGTAACGATTGAAACAGATAGAGGAACACATTTTCAAAATGAACTAATTCAACTGATATGTGAAGCTCTTGACATTCAACAGAAATTACACTGTGCTTACAGACCAGAGGCTTCTGGAGTGGTAGAACAAGTGAATGGAACAATAAAGAATAGGTTAGGGAAAATGTGTCAAGCCACAGGACTCAAATGGCCTGATGCCCTACCATTGGTACTGATGACTATCAGAAGCATACCTGACAGAAAAACAGGTCTAAGTCCCCACGAAATAATCATGGGACGAGCAATGAGACAAGCACAAGTACCTGTCAACAAACTGCTGACTATAACTGATGATCTCGTATTGGATTATTGCAAAGGATTGGCTGATGTGGTACATTCTGTGTTTCATCAGGTTGGACCGGATGCGACCACTCTTGAAAGAAAACCAGCTCATGATTTGAGTCCAGGAGACTGGGTCCGCATAAAAGTCCACAGAAGAAGAAACTGCTTGGTTCCTCGCTGGGATAAGCCACGTCAAGTGATCCTGGTGACAACAACTGCTGTCAAATGTGCTGGAGTGAAAAACTGGGTGCATGCCAGCCACACTATTAGATTTCCAGATCCTGAAGCTCGACCTGTAAGTCGACATCTGGAGATATCTGATACCAGTTCAGCATCCGATGCAGAAGTCGAAACAAGCAGGGATCCAGATCCTGAAGCTCGACCTGTAAGTTGACATCTGGAAGACCCAGGTACAAGTTTGACAACAGGAGAAGAACAAGAAGTAACAAAAGTTCCAGAACTTGAAGATCGACCTGTAAGTCGACATCTGGAAATATCAGATACCAGTTCAGCATCTGAAACAGATCAGTCAGATTGTGATGAAAAGCAAAGGAATAAATGGAGAACTGACATTATAAACGAAGAAACTGAACCAAGAGACAGTGATAATGAACAGCCAAGCACAAGTTATGGTAGACTTCCTTCGAAAATTGGAAAATTAGTTGAGGAAGGGTTAGATTCAGATAGAGAGGTAGAAGAAGAATCGGAAGAACCCCGAGGAGCAATAGGGATAGACCAACAAATAGAAGAACAACAGGGAAATTTAGAAACAGACAGAGAGACCAACGAGAATCCGGAAGAAACTCGAGGAGGGATAGAAACAAGTGTCCCAACAGAAAAGAAACAAGAAGGTTCAGATTTAGACAATGAAAACGAAATCATAAAGTTCAAAATAAGAGGAAGTGAAATAAGGTCTGAAACAGAATCCGAAGAAAGTGAAGAAGAGAGGAAGCAGAGACTAGGACAAAGAAAGAGGACTTGGAGAACTGAACGAGAGGAAAAGGAAAGTGAACCAAAAAGGCCAAGAAAAGGAGACAATTGGCTCCACGAAGTCAAAAGACTGAGATACAAGATAATAAACTTAAATAGAAATAATGCAGAACAGGTAAATGAGATAACAAGTCAAAGGGAACAAGGAAAACAAAGTGGAAAACAATTGCAGAAAACAAAGAGAGTGAAGAAACCTAATCTGAAATATAAGTCACCTGAGTGGCTATACATCGCATTGACTGACATCAAAGAAGAAGATAACACTCACGAAAGCCCAGAAGAAATCTGCAAACCAATGGGTGAGAGTGAAGTGCAACAAGTCTGAAAAAGAAAGAGGAAACTCAGACTGGACATTAAAACCTGAACGAGACAATGAAGAGTTCTGAAAGGAACTGAAGAAAGTACCAAACGAGACAAAGTGAAAGGGTAGAGTGACTGATACGTCATTCTGAGGTGTGGTGACATATTTTCTGTACAATATATAAATAGTTAGGTAATAGTATAAAATGGCAGATACTGAGAATAGAAAATCTAGATGTGATTTCTTACGTAGATGGTGTAGGATGTGTTTTTATTGTACCGGATTAATAATGTTTGTTTGGCTTATTTTAGCAATAACAATTCCATTGAGGTTAGCTGTAGAAGAAACAGCCGTAAGGGAAAATAACACGAAAAAGGATAAAGAAGATAAAATACAAAACACTGCAGCATTGATGGATAGTACTGATTTACATAAGGATAAGTCTATAACTGATTTCTCTAAGAATGTCTTCACGAAACTATTGTATGAGTATGTGGAGACAATGGATGTAAGGGATTGTTATGTTTGTATGCAATTACCTGCGTCTGTCACAGAAGGTGTGACCTATCATCACCTTCCTTTGACGTATGGGATAACATGTAGTGTTTTAGCCAGTTTATTTTATAAAACAGGTAGATTAGAATATTATTATACTGACATAAATAAGGTGTTTGCGAAAGTTCCTATAATCCCTGAACTGAACAAGGTGAAAGAAGCAAGAATATTTGGTGAATTTTTCCTAGAAAATAAAGATTTAACATTAGAGTATGTAGTTAGGCACAATCTTACCTGTGAATTAAAGAAAGAAGAAAAGGTATTTTTAGAGATGGTAGAAAACAGAAGAGTTAAGTTTCAAAGAAAAGTAATAGAAGAAGAGACAAAAACACCCCTTTGGGCGTTTGAAGAGAAAAATAAAGATAAGAGAGAGACAAATGCAGCTATGACTTTGGATTGGCCCCAACAGGGAAAGTTGTGTATTAGTAGAAATAAGACTATGTATGATAACTATTTTGTGGGTTCCAGTGAATGCCGAGACACTTACAAAATTTTAGGAGGATGGGGATTCAAAGGAGGAAAAGATCCAATATTTCCAGGGATCTATTATATTTGCGGAAATAGAGCTTATTACAAATTGCCGGACCATTGTTATGGGTCGTGTTATTTAGGCCTGGTCTTTCCAAAAAAAATTCATGTGGAGAGAGGAGAAAGAGGGATACACGAAATGGGTGAAACATTAACACGTAGAAAAAGGGAAAGTTTTTCAGAAATAGTTGGTGACATTTTTGGAGCATTGATACCAGCAGTGGGTATATCTTTGAATGCATTTAAGATTCGGAAATTGTCCACAGTAGTAGATCGTTTATCAACGAATACTGCTGGAGGGTTCTTTATGGTGAATACCGAGATGGTTGCCATGAGAGCTATGGTGATGCAAAATCGACTTGCCCTTGACATTCTTTTGGCAAAAGAGGGCGGAGTCTGTAGAATGCTGAAAGTCCAACATTGTTGCACTTACATTCCAGATAAAAGTGAAAATATACAGAAGTATATAAAGAATATTACTGATTTGCACAAAGAGCTTGCTCCACTGGAGGTTGAAGGTGCCTGGGAGAAACTTGGTAAGAGTTTTTCCTCAATACAGAAATGGTTCACTGAAATAGGTGGTTCTATTATAGGGAAAGTTTTAATATCAGCAACAGTAATAATATTCGTGGTGTTATTAGTGAAATTAGTTTATGAATGTATTAAAAGGAGGAAACAGACAAAATAAGATAAAAAGAGAAAATAAGATAAATAAAGAAAGAGAACGAGAAATGGGAGAAATAGAACTAGAAGAACTAAAGGAAAACATATATAAGAGAACAAAAGGTCAAGATGAAAGGGACACTGATGTGTGAACTAACAAAAGCAAGTGGACAAGAAACATTTTATCTGAAAATTGTATAACATGGGTTTTTGTGGTGATATTAAAAATCACCAAAGGGGGATTGATGGAGCAAGGTAAATGAAATAAATTTGTAACACCCCATAATAGGGATAATAATTTAACGATATTAATTGTTTGCAAAATTAACCAACAGATCTGCATTTTTATAAACATTTACATAAGTGGTAATCGCTATTTATGTGCAAAACTAACTTATTTACAATTGTAAAGTAAATTAATAATTAATATAGTAATTTGCGTACTAATTAGAGCAAAATCGCATGATTTGTGCTATGTAGTAAAATTGTATTGTGGCAAAGAATGCGGATGGTAAGTAAACATGGCTTTAAATGTCGCTTCTGCTAGGTAACACCTAACTTGGGTACTTAGAATGACGGGTGGGAAACAGAAAGGCTTAATTTCTTTATTTTAATTATGATTGTGTTTGTTCTTATGATAGTTCGTTTGGGCCTGCTAGGCCATGCTGCAAAAATGGCTGCCGAGGCAGATGAGGTCATGCGCAGACACAAAGATGGCCTCTAAGCGGAAGAAAGCCATAGAGCTAAACCACGTGGTTACAGATCGAGCCCAGAGTGAGAAGAGTCAAGGTCAGGCTGACCTGACACGAGGAGAATGCCAAGAAAGACTCAGCATGCATCCGTGAGAACAGGAGATGAGCCCAAATGAATTAACAATGGACTGTTTAAAAGTTGACCAAGAAAAGTGAAACATTTAGCGAACTGTCAATTGGACTGCTATTACCCAAAGGTCGTGTGAAAATATAATCCTTAAACAATTTTAGAACCGGTTTGAACAAGGAGGGCAATGAGGTGATTCTTGCCACCCCTCCAATGGACCAATCAGCGTGATTCTCGCCCCCAAAGATTGCAACTTTTTGTTTAGTAAGCTAGTAGTAGGGTATAAGAGGACTTGCTCTTAAGTAGAAGGAGCGCTATTCCTGCATAATGTTTGAACACTGAGCGTGATGCTGATGAAGCTGCTGCCATTTTCTATAGGCCGTTTTTCTTTGGAGAATTCTTTTTCTGAACTCTAAAATTTGACTGGGAAAGGAACGAGACCGATGCGGGGAAACCTGTAAGGGAGGTCCGTCGAGGAGGCTGTTAGCGGGACAGTCAGTCAGTTTTGGGAGTTCAATGCTGTGATCTGCTTTTGATGAATTTTTCCAATCCGCAACAAATGGGTATGCATTATAATCTTTTATAAATTTTATTTCTCATATGTTATTGAAGTGTATTAAAGTGATTAATAAACTAAGAATCTCACTCATGCAACTGATTTTAGATAAAATCTATTTCTAATTAATTCCGAGTCTGTGGTTCTTTAGCTTATTTAATGAATATAATATGTATTAAGGTTTTAAAGATTAAGCTGGTCTTAATCGCCATCAACTTATTCTACTAGTTGGTCCATCGACCAAAAAGCGGAATACCTTGATGTTTAGAACCGTCAGGATTAAAACTGAATAAACATGGTTGTTTAAAATAATATCCTATAAATTTTAATAAGGTATTCCGTTCTTCCAGCAATCTCGTTCTTCTCCTTAGTGAAAGTGGATGTGATCCAGGGAATAACTGAGAGGGTGTATGATTATGCGGTGTTATGGGCCCCACCGTCATATGGTATAGTTGTTGTGAATGATTTTTACCTGGATGTCATGTCCAAAAGAGAAGAATTTATATTAGCCGCGCTGGATCAACAGCCAGCTTCTTTATCCTCCTTTTCCACATGACCTCATTAATTTCTATGTTGGCTTCATATTTTCTGTTTAAGATTTATACGCCTTATTTAATTTCCCCCATTTATCGCCTCCTTCTTTATTTCCTTTACCACCATCATCTTGATAGTCCTGCTGCTCCCCAGTTATCTCATCTGATGTCTGTGCTGCAATTGCTCATTCCTCTCCTACAACATCTTCCTGTGATCTATTTCCTCCAATTCACTATAACCCCTTCTTCTCGCCATTCTCCTATGCTTGATGTTTCTCTTTAACAGTTCTTTGACATCTTATCTTTCTTTTGGTATATCGCTCCATCTAACTTTTCTCTACTGAAGAAACCATCCCTTAACCCATCTTTTTCTCCTAAATGTAGTCCAATCTTCTCACTCCTCTTTTTCTTAAAATTCTACAATGTCCTATTCATTTTCATAAGACCCACCCCTTTACTATTCACTGCTTTTTAGTCCCTTTCAACATCTGTTTTTCTGTACTCACTCTACCAATACTGTACTACTGCATATGTAAAGGTAAAATATTCAGGCTTGCAATCACATTTATTACATTTTCCCAATTCTTCTCAAACTGTCTGCAGACTTTGACATGGTCAACGCTACACTCCTTGTTTGGATACTTCCATCAGAGGAAAACACAAAAGCTGTGGCAGTAAACCCTCCATCCTATTTTTTGTAATTTTGCTGTCTTTTTAATGCTAAGATTGTGCTATTTATAAATAATTTGCTTGGAATGCTTAATGCATGTGTTTCTAAACCTTAACGTAGTTTTGTGTCTGCAGTGTCGGATTCAATTCCACGTGTGTGCTGACAGTACCAAAATTCACACTGGACCCAAAAAATAATCTAGGGTGCAAGACAAACATCTCCAATGCCTACATCAAGTGCAACTTTGAATGAAAACAGTTCCCTATGTTTGAATGGAGGCAAAACTCAGATCTTGGTACAGAAAAGGGCATTGTCCAAAATAACGCAATTTGACTAACTAGCTGTATACACATTTATCCGCACTGCATAACCTACAAAAATGTGTGTCACATTTGATGCACATATCAAAATGGCACCCCAGATAAATTTGATGGTCAATGGAATTGACTCCCAGATGTCGACGATCTGGAAACATTCTCGATCCTTCAAATATACAACTGAGCACCAGTAGCGGCCCGTGGAGGGTGTTCCGTGGGGCGGTGAGGCGGGGCGGGGGAGGGGCAGGGTGGGGGGTAGTAAACATCGGAATATGGATGAACGGAGGTAAGTAAACAGTTAAATAAATAAAACGAATTTCGTTGCGCGCGCTGCAACGCATTTTACAATGCAGCACGCGCAATGAAATTTGTTTTATTTATTTAAATGTTTACTTACCTCCGTTCATCCATATTCCGGAGTTTGCTACCCCCACCCTGCCCCTCCCCCGCCACGCCTCACCGCCCCACGGAACTCCCTCCACGGGCCACTACTGCTGAGCACGACTTACAGGAGCACTTGTTAAGGTAAGCCTCAACCAGCCGTGGCCGCTGCAGGTAAGAGCGGTGGGGCCAGCTGGGGGGGCAGGGGGGGTGGGGGGGATTTTGAGACGACCACAGGGAAAATTAAATAAATAATTAATTTTCCCTCGTGGTCGTCTCTCGAAATCCCCCCAGCTGGCCCCACCGCTCTTACCTGCAGCCGCCGCGGCTGGCCTCAACTATTGTTACAATACCTGCATTGGATGCCCCACTCATTGCCAGAATATTGGGATGGCACAAGTAATTAGTCAGGTTGCGTTTGAACTGGTGGAACAAAAAATCAAAATCACAGTTCTCTGCAGCGGAGACCCATCATTACCACCCTCAATCAGAAATCTGACCTCATATGGAACCTTCAAAGAGTTAAAGGCCCTACTCTTCCCATATCACTTTCTGGTTTAATGGACCCAATGACACTTCAGATTTGAATGAACCAATGTTATATGCACTACTGTAAATATTCTATCTCTGTCATCCCTCACCCAACAGTTCCACATTAATGGAAACCTTTGAAGTTATTTTATCATGTATCTAATGTAACTTATGTAAAACATTCTGTAACCTGATTAGGTGTTGTTCATGCGATATAAAACTGTTATATAAATAAACATCATGGAGCAAAGAATCAAGCAACTTTAAGAAACTGGCACCCACTACATCTCGGCCCAGGATCCTATGGTCAGGCAGCTCATCTCTCATGTCCTAATGAAGCCTAAGTAACAGAATTAGTAGGCCAGATAACTAGGTGCTCAGTTACCCGGACTCTGGAGTGACCTCAACCCATAATTGAGACCCGCTCCTAGACACCTGCACCTCAGACCGTATAAGGGGATCAAAAGCTTGCCTTTGGTTGGAGAATGACAACCTTGAAACGATGCTGCCTGAATAACCTATGCATGCACTAATACTTCATCGTGACTGTATGGTGACTTGCAGTTCTCCATAAAATCCATTTAATAAAAATAAATACTTAAATATTGATGTCACTGCATCTGAAATAAATCTTCGCCAGTGACAGTTTATATATTAAAGCACTTAGGTGAAGATTTATCAAGATTTAGGCATCACAACACTGCTTGGAATTCTGCAGGATTGCATTGCACAACTGGGGAAAAAAATTGGCGCTAAACTAATTGTGGTATTGCCAACACTCACTCTAATAGTGCCATCCTTGCAAGGCTCTATACATGATCTAACATTGTGCAACGATGCAAAGAAGATTTAGCAGTGTCTAGATTGAGATTTGACACTGAGACACATCCTTTAGTACAGATTTCTACACGCAATCACTCTCCTAATTGTGGGAAACATCCTTTACGCCGCAGTCAATACCACAATGTGCCTTTACGCCGCAATCACTACCCTGACTGCGATGCTACCACGCGTTCCTTTACCACACAAGTCATTACAGCGACTTGCTTTAGGCGACGCTTTGTTGGACTGCTGTTGGATTTTAAGTCCCACACCTTCTCTACTGATACACTGACTGGTGTTCGAATAGTAATTTATACTATTCCGAAGTCCAGGGCCCCCCTAAGGCAAATCGTTGTAATGACTTGCGTGGTAAAAGAACTCATGGTAATGTAACAGTTAAGGAATGCGTGGGAAATGCATGTGGGGTTCTGTCATACAACCCTAAGCATAAATTGAGTAATATAGCCTTATTGCCCACTGCCTTAGGCTATACAGATTGTTATAGGCCTTAAACCTGAGGTGTAGGCCCAAGCAGCAGGCCAGGGCCTATAAGGTGGGAGAGAGCCTTTACCAAGTGGTATCTCTGAAACAGAAGGCTCATAAGGCCTAAGGCTATAGAACATTCCACCAAGGGTAGAATGTTCCAAATTAAAATTGGAGAAACAGAAGAAAAAAAAACTTTGGATTGTTGTGGCCAAAGGCCTATACCAGCCATTATTGGCCCTGAGCACTTCATTATCTTCAATGAAGCTCTCAGAATTCTAATGTTTTAATATGTATAACTTTATTAAATTAAATGAAATAAAATGTACTATGCGTGTGAAAATCACGTGCCTATTTACCTCTACAATTCCACACTGTCAGGTAATGCAGCTTTGCTGGACTTTAGTTGAACTGACTGTCTGTGGAATCCTACTGGGTTTTGAATAGTTTCCACCAGCTTTAAATGTGAGATCGGGGTTTGCTGGTACAACACAGAGATATGAGCGCTCATGTCAACTTTCGGTGTGAATTTTTTTTTGTGCACAACAGTGATCAACGCTTCCCCTTTCGATGTTTTGCGTCGCACAAGCACCCAGTCTGAACCTTGGTAAAGCTAGTAAAGCCGAGCACTACTGGGCATTTTTCTCGTCCATGAGCATTCCACTTCGTGACGCCTGTGTTTACAAAAAAAACAACACTTCTGAACACCTCACAAACAAGATAATTACAGAGCGCAGCGACTCAAAATCAGACAGCTCAACCAGAGCCGGCTGGCATTTTTAACAGCACTACTTACATCGGGGTTCATTTGCGCGCAGGCCTGACAGGGGTTAAAACTTCGTGTCACTGCAGCATTCTCGCTGCCTCGCTGCTTCACGAGCTGCTGCCACAGTTGTCAACATCTGATGACACGGTAGGCAGAGTCTGAAGAAAAATAATCACGTCTAGAAAAAAAACATGATTTCAATCCTGTAAAAAAGTTGTACTTCATGCTGACAAAGTACAGTTGATGCGCGGATTACGTTTTACCTCTCAACACACTGTGGGGCAGATTTACAAGCCCCTTGCGCCACTTTTGCGTCATTTTTTCCATGTTAAAAATGACGCAAAAGTGGCAAGGGGCTTGTAAATCTGCCCCTTTGTGCGCAGCCGATTAGAATATGTGCTCTCATGATTGGTCAGAGTACCAAACACTAAGGCAGCAGCGGCGGGCTCCGATCGGGGGGGGGGGGGGAGGGGAGGGGGGGGGTGGCGGCTCAGGGGTGGGGAGGTGGGGGTGAGGTTAAATTAAAAAAATAATTAAACCTACCTGCTTACCGCGTCCTCCTTGCTGCTCCTCCTAGTCGCGTCTCTCCTCCTCCCGCAAGCAGGAACAGAAAGCAGGCTGGAAGCACCCAGGCCCCCCAGAGCCAATTACAACGCCGTAATGCAGTAGGGCTGTGATTGGTCTGAGCGCAGGGGCTTGGCGCTCAGACGGGGCTTGAGGGCCTGGGCATGTTCTCCACCCAGACTGTAATTCAGCCTGCGTGTAGAAGAGGGAAAGTGCACATGACTGTTATGGTCGGCCAGAGAGGGCCGGCCAAACAGTCATGTGCACTTAGGAGTGGGGGCAAACCACTCCTCGGCTGCTCTGTCAGCCCCGCCTTGCAGAGTTTTGCTGCCGTGCACTAAAAAGGAAAAAATAAAATGATAATAACTGAGTTAATGTCATTTTATTTTGTGTTATAGTGCTGAAAAACCAACAAGGGGGCGACGCTCCTCTGCATTATCGGAGGAGCCGCCACTGCACCAAGGGCCCAATTAACGAAGGTACTTACGTGTGGTAAAGTTACGAGTGCGGAGTCATTTGGGGAGGAATCTCCGCATGGCACACTCTCTGCAGTGTAGCTTTACTACACGTAAGTACCTTTGTGAGTCGGACCCTGAATGTTCTTAGAATGGTTAGACGCATGCTGATAAGATTTGTTTGTTTTAAATATTTTATTTAATTATTGTTCTTATTTACACTCAAACCCTGTGTCAGCCACACACATATACATATAACTTTTATGACATAACTACATAGATATAGTCCTTCATTCTGAGTGTAAAAGGTAAAATACTGGTAATTCCACTTGCAAAATTACTCTGCGTTTCAATTTTGTCTGCTGTTGGAATAGAGAATACGAGCCTTATTGCTAGTCAGGTTCAATTAAATGAAACCCATGCGTTCATGTGTTCATTTTGTTCTGCTTGATTAATAGTTTTTCCTGGTGAGGAAGAACCTGAGTCGATTTCATTCACCGATAAAATTGCATGAGACTTTAGCTGAAGCAGCAGTCAAGTCTCATTCCCATTTTTTTTACTTACAAAGGTACAATGATTCTCCCTGCTAACAAAAGGTTTCCCCATTCCTACCCTGCTATCTTCAATTCCATTCTGCATCCCCCACCCTACCCACAGCTTGCAGTTACACGAACCACCTGCTCAGAACAGGTGGTACATGTATGTATTAAACCCACTCATTTGGGAATTATGTGGTTTTACGTCCAGAAAAACTGTTCCCACACTGTTATTCCCTGACCATGGGTTTTAACTCATAATTGCACAGTACTGGGAGGATTTACCACACAATAATGGTAAATTTTGTTCTGTAAATCCTCCAAGCACATTGCAACTCATTATTGGGGCCTAAGTTAGGAAGTTGGTGTTTCTGCCCAGATTTTAGCACACCATTTTAATAATTCTTGGTTTTTTTGCAGGTACAAATTGTGACAGATCTCATCAGGCAAAATGTGTCCCTTGATTTCCTGTGGCAATTTTTTAACTCAGTTATAGCAAAGTTATCATGTCTCCTTGTGTCACTTTCTATTCATATCAGTATTAGCAAGCATCTCGTAAAGAGCACATAGAGTAAAGAAGTTCCTCATTAGTGGTGGATAAAATCATGCATTAACCATTGGAGGTCACCACTGTGTAGTTATAGTTTTCAGAGGAAAAGCATTTTTTGGTTTGCTAAAAAAGTTGGTGCTGTGGGATGAATCTCCACAAAACATTTCCCCCCCCAAAAAACATCTACCTCAGCTCCTTCCTGGAAAGTTTCAGGTTGATCCGTCAAGCGGAAGCTAAGGAAAATTGGACAACAATACCGCAAAAAGTGCTGAATGGAATTACACCAAATTTGGCAAAAAGCCAGATCTTCATGCATCAATCATGCCACGGTGGATCTGGGAGCTAACAGATCTAAAGATCTGCTTGGTTGCCACTATATCAACAAAGATGTGGCAGCAGCCATTTTAGGACTAACAGACCTAGTCCCCTGTCCAACAAAAAGGCTGTAAAAAACATATAGTGGGACAGGGTAGGGTTACCTTGCCCTCCTAGGCCTGGTGGGGGAATTCCGGAGGGCCCCTCCCGCCGGGGCCGAAAACATATTAATTTTAATCAGGTCTGCATAAGATTCACAGATATAGCAACACAATCATAAAAAATGCCAGGCTCCAGCCCTTTCAAATATAAGCCCCACGGATGGATCGGGGAGGGGGGGGGCTTGTTGGTGCACTTTAATTTTGAAAAGGTGGCGTGAGATAAAACAAAGGTTAACAAAGGGTAAAGGGATGCTATAGTTAGGTGAAAAAGTCTGTTAAAACACATTATTTTAAGCAAACAAAACCACTGGAATTCACCAGTTCTAGTTATCCCAAGTAACTATAAATCACTGCACTGCTAATTACCTCATATATCAAATCACTCATGGCATGCTCGAAGACATCATTGATAACATTACTGCAACATCTTGATGACATCATTGATAACAACACTATGCATGGTGGGGTCGCGACTTATAGTTACTTTAGGGCACAAGTTATAGTTATTTGAGATAGCTATAGCTGGTAAATTTCAGAGGTTTTGTTAGATTAGAATTGTATGTTTTTAACTGACATTTTCACCTAACTATAATGTTCCTTTAATCTGTATTTTTTTAGAGTGTGTATATATATATATTCATTGAAAAAACCATAGGTTTTAGGGACAGTTATAGTTAGTTGGACATTGCACTCGTACAAAACCCGTGAAATTCCCCCGTTATAGTTAGTTCAGGTAACTATAACTCGCGCCCCCGCAATGCACTGCTGATGACGTCACATATTACATCACTCATGACATGGTCAGTGACATCACTGATGACATCACTGATGACATCTCAAATGACATCACTGATGACATCCCTGATGACATCATCCATGTGATAATTTGATGCATCTTCTCATACCCTAATATAACTTTTGATACACCCACTGTAAATTACAGACTGCCATTGTCAAAACCATAGACACTCCAACACCAATTACTATATACACACTCACTGATTCTTAGGTCTACACAGACACATCTACTCACTCACCCGTACAGTCACTCATACTTATAGTCACTCAGTACAGGACTATTATATGCACTCATACACCTATATAAACACTCACACACCGCCACTCATCCATAGAGGTACTCACACACCTAGTCAGTCATGTAAAAATTAAGCACACACCCATTTACTCACCTATACAGTTATACACACACCAACTCACTTACTCATACAAATACTAGCACATTCTTCAGTGATGTCATCAGTGATGTCACTGACCATGTCATGAGTGATGTAATATGTGACGTCATCAGCAGTGCATTGCGGGGGCGCGAGTTATAGTTACCTGAACTAACTATAACGGGGGAATTTCATGGGTTTTGTACGAGTGCAATGTCCAGTATTCAAGGGGAATTACTTCCAGTTCTAACAACGCACCAGGGGGCGCGTTTGCAGAGTGCTGCAGGGAGGGGGCGGGGCCTCCGGCCCGATGCCGGTCTTTTTTTTTTTTCGTCTATTTTTTTTTTTATGGGAGGGTGGCCGCGTGGCCCCCCTTCCCTCGTCCACTTTTGTCCCAGGGGACCCCATCCCCCGGGGCCTGAGGATTTCCTGTTTATTTATTTATTTATTTTTTAAACGGGAAGGGGCCGCCCTTCCCTGGGCCTCTATTTGCCCCGGGGACCCCATCCCCGGGGCATGCCTTCTTTTTTTTAATATCAAAATATTTGGAGGGGGGCTGCGTGGCCCCCCTCCTCAGGCCATTTCAGGCCCCGGGGACCCCATCCCCCGTGGCCGGCCTTTTTGTCAATTTTTTTTTTTTTAAATAGAATTTTGGGGAGGGGGGCTGCGTGGCCCCACTCCCGGGCCACTAATGGTTTCCTGCTCTCGCTTCAATGAAGCAAAGCAAGTTTGCAATGACAGGACGAGAGCCGCGAGGCTCCCGTCCTGCCATTGCAAACAGCAGTGTCCCGGGGGTAGGCACCCCGGGACACTGCAGGAGCCGGCCCTGGGGGGTGGCGGTCCCCAGGGCCACCACAGGCTCCAGGAGGGGGCCGCGCGGCCCCCTCCCTTCAACTGCACAGCCCCGGGTAGGTGGTGGTCCCGGGGCTTCGAGGTCCGAACGGACCCCCACATTTGTTTTCTAAGTTCCCCGGGGAGGTGGCGGTCCCCGGGGTGTGTGGGGGGGCTGGAGCCCCCCCACACAGCTGATTAAGAAAAAAAGAAGCCCCGGGGGGCTGCGGGAGGGCGGAGAGCCCTCCCGCACCATTTTTTATTTAAAGCCCCAGGGGTTGGTGGTCCCCGGGGCTTGGGGGGCCTTAGAGGCCCCCCACATAAAATATAAACCCACCCCCGCATGTCCCCGGGACTTGGGCCACCCAGGGGCAAAATAGTATCGAAGCGCGGGAGACCGCACTTCGATTTTTTTTTTTATCGGCGGGATCCGCGCACCCTAAGCGCATCCTGCCGATTTAAAAAAAAATGCTTTTTGCCCAGGGGTCCTTGTGGGACCCCTGAGCAGACCTAGGGGGTCAGGGTGTTTCTACCCTGCCCCTTGTTGCGTTTGGCGACGTGTTTCTGTGCCTCCTAATCACAGCGGGATCCGCGCACCCTAAGCGCATCCCGCCGATTTAAAAAAAAAAAAATGCTTTTTTCTGCCCAGGGGTCCTTGTGGGACCCCTGAGCAGACCTAGGGGTCAGGGTGTTTCTACCCTGCCCCCTTTTGCGCTTTGCGCACTTGTTTCTGTCCCTCGGTTCTACCGAGGGACAAAATGGCTGCCAACACTTCCTGATTTGGAGTGTTGACAGCCACTTGACAGCCAATTAGCATGCAGCTCGTGATCGGGAGGGTACGCGGACCCTACTCGGCCATAGATATATATGTGACTTTACTTTTGATTTTCTCAGGAACTACTGAACGGATTTACACCATTTAAGCAAAAGGCACGACACTGAACCAAGGGCTACCTCTTTGCCAAATTTGGTGTAATTCCGTTTAGCAGTTCGGGCTGTAGCCGCGATGAACGGTTCCTATGGAAAAATGAATGGGAAAAACACGTTTTGGGACCCCCCTTTTTTCTCGGCCCCCGCTTGACGAATCACCCCGAGACTTTCAGGATAGGAGCGGACCAGAGCGCCCCAACAAGTTGGAAAATTTCGCGAAGATTCGTCAACCGACGCCAACGTTATTTCAAATAGAATGTTGCGGATTTCCTATGGAAAATAGGTCCTAACTATAACTATCTACTGGCGACCGCCAGTAGATTATATATATATATATATATATATATATATATATATATATATATATATATATATATATATATATATAACAAAACCACACTCCTGGTGCACCTCATATGCGGCGTAAAGAACAGGTACGGACCACAGCGTGTTCATAGAAGTGGATTGCAGTGCTTTATTGCAGAATTCTAGTCATATCAGCATCCCAAAGTGCAAAGACAAGTGTCCAGCCTGACGCGTTTCGCGTTGCCGCAGTCTTGATCACATGACGCGCTGGACCTATAGCATTGTACATATAGTGTACACATCCTTAATTAGCCACACCCCTGAGCAATGAACATGGTAAAAAGACTTGATATCGAAAAGGAAAGCCCTCAATAAATAATACAGGTATAAAAATATATGTCTCTGTACATACAAGTATAAATACAAGTAATTCCACAACCGATAAAAATGAAGTGTAAAACTGTAAAAGCAGGGTAAAAGCATGAAATAAATACTAAATGTATTACAAACCGAACCAAAATAGTAAACATGCCACATCCTGGATAAAATACAGTTCTGTTAGTCGTTGTACATACTTGAGGGTATCATGACATAATCAAGTACAGATTTACCACTGTTATATACTCCCCTTAAAGTGCATAAACCTAAAGTGCTAGTGCAAATGTGTGCAAATTCGCTAGAATGTGAAAAATGATATAATATAAACAATGATGTTAGCCGTGAAGTCAGCTTTACGTCCTAATCAAATTGGAATAAAGTGCAAGTGCACAGTAAACCTTTGACTAGTGCAAACTGGCAATGTTCAACAGTTCATACTTGCTATCAGCCACAATAAAGATATGAGTCACAGTAAAAGCCAGGTTTTTTTTTTTTTTTCGATATACAGTTCAAGAGTGGAATGATAAAAACTCACATAACCGGTTCAGGGTCAGAGTCAAAGGTGCGCCAGACTGTACAATTCATAAAACTTTCATAAAAAATTGTGAAGGTTCTCCCCTGTATTGAGACCGTTAGGCATCTGGTGTCTAACAACACAATAAAATGGGATTCAAGCTGGCGCAGTAGTTTCTCCCTATTGCCTCCGCGAACTGATTTAGGTACAGAACCAATTACAAAATACCTCAGATCGTTAAGATTGTTGTTGTGGACATGTTTTAAGTGACGAGCCACTGGATAATTGGGGTCAGAGTTTACCACAGCACGAAGGTGTTGAAGAATTCTGTTAAAAACCTGGAGTTTAGTGCTACCAACGTACTTGAGTTGGCAAGTGCATTCCAATACATACACTGCGAACTCGGTTCTACATGTATAATGACCCTGGATTTTAATAGGGTTATCATCAAATGCTGTGGTGTACTCTGTGGTGTTCCTCCCAAATTTGCAGGCTCTGCACGAACTGCACTTGAAAAAACCTGACCTAGGTGACAACCAGGTGTCAGAAACATTCACCTCAGGACTGCTTTTGACCAGCGCATCCCTCATTGAGGGAGCGCGTCTCAAAGTGAGTGTAGGAAGATTGGGCACTGTTAGAAATGGGATTTCTGGTTGGCTAAGGCTTGCGCCAAATCCAGGCAGAAACCACCACTCTAGTCAGGGCAAGGGAGTTACACGCTGAAGATAACCCCTGCTCACCCCTTTGGTAGCTTGGCACGAGCAGTCAGGCTTATCCCAGAGGCAATGTGTAAAGCGTTTGAGCAACACACACACACAGCAGCAACAAACTAGGCACAACGCAAAAGAAGCTCCACACAAGGTTATATAAAAAATAGCCTTTGTATTATCATAAACACATTAGAAACCTAATCACACATTTACACTGTGCCAACTGGCACGGGCAATATTCACAGGAGATTATATACAGGACCAGGCCAATCGGGCCACGGTCAGAACCATCAGAACAGGTAAGTAAATGCAGAACACAACCAGTAACTACTGGTACAATAATGACCTCAGCATTATTACGTCAGGCATAAAGCACATTAGGCCCAAACCTCATTAGCATAAACACATTACGCACTAGGACCTCAGCAGCCCAAACACATTAGCATAAACACATTACGCAATAATCACGGTGCATAAATCACAGTATACATACACCTTATGCATAAATCATTGTAGGCATCACATTAGGCATAAATACATTATGCGCCATATTAGAGCTCTGAGCCCTACCACATAAAACTGGCCCCCAGGCCAACTGGCCTCCTCTATGGCTCCAATGCCCTATGTCCAGCAAAGTCAGGGCTCAGCTGCCAATGCAGCGAAAACACAGGGCGCAGATGCGCTGGGGCGTGGGGTGCAACTCACCCCTTTCTCAACAAAAGAACTGGCCCCCCCAAGCGTTGCAGCCGCCCACTGTCCGGCGGGGCAGCTGTGACCAAATGAAACACTAGTACCACAGTGCCCTGAGTCTCCCACTGCGACGCTATGAAACAAATGTGCCCAACGTTGCAGCTGCCCACTGTCTGGAGGGGCAGCTGTGACCAAAGATCTGGCACCACAGTGCCCGGAGTCCCCCACTGGGACTCTATGAAACAAATGTGTAACCCTGGGCATCCAATTCCGCTCCGCTCGCGGAATTTGCGGAATTTAGGCAATTTCGCGTTCCGCAGAAAACGCGGAATTGCCAACAATTCCTCGATCCGCGGCGTAGCGGAATTATTTTCTAGTTTGCGCTTTAAAATGCGTTCTAGCGCGCGCGATAGCGACTTACCGGGATTCCTGCGTTCGCCAACGTGTTTTCCTATCTGTTCGCGTGCGCCACGAGATTTCGGTAGCCGGCCGCGTTATCCCGCGAGAGTTTGCGATCGCGAACACGTCATTCGCCGCGCCATCGGACAACGCGAGAGTGTGCGATCGCGAACACGTCATTCGCCGCGCCATCGTGCACCGCGAGAGAGATTGCGATCGCGAACATGTCATTCGGGCGCGCCATCGGACATCCGGCGGAATGTTGGTCAAGCTCGCGATCCCGAACACGCAAAATTTTCAATCTGGAGAACAATAAAATCGCAAGCAGCATAGAAACCTTCTATAAATTGATGATTTGGATGAAAAAAAAAACTCAGATTGATATTTGGCTGTCCTTTTTTGTCAAATTTTTTGGGGGGGAGAGGGAGGAAGTGCCACAGAGTCTCCTACTTCCTGTTCCTGTCCAGGAGGCTCCTCTCAGTGCTTTGTCCATCTCCTGTTCATTTTTCACTTGGATTTGAGCTTGAAGGATCACTCTTTGTGTCTGCTGCATCATTATCATTGGATTTGAGGATTTTGGGATTTGAGATTTTACAAGTAAGTTGGTGTTGTTTGATTGGGGCATTGCAGTTGCTGCAACTACAATTTTTGTACTTTTCATCATTTTTTAAAATAAATAGTTGTGGGTAGCCAGTAGGCCCAGAGCTAGTCATGGGTGGGTGCATGATGAAACATGATGAGACAACTGTTCCTTTGCTGTGTGATGTATTTGTTAATTTCAAACATCATTTAGGGGGCATGGATGGCATTGGATTGAATTGCAAAATGTGTTTTTTTGGGTGTATTTCAGTTTTTTGGGCTGTGTGTTAAATACATGCCTTAGGTGTGTGTGGTGTGCTGCAGGCCTTGTTTAGCCCTGTGGATTTTCGTTTTTGCATTTTATTGCATTACAGGCAAAGCAGTGTGGTTTACCATGCAGCCTTTGCCTGGCTATTATAGGCCTGTTTTCAGTACATTGTTTTCCAGGCCTCCTGCTTGTTGCTTGTGATATGTGAGTGTCCATGTGGCTGGTAGCCATTTCTGGTGGGAGTTATAAGTGTGCTGCTTTTGCCATATACTAAGGCCTGCATGTGTTTCCTTTGTGGCCTAGGCTTCTTGTTGTGGTCCTGGCCATGAGGCTGGCGGCTATTTTGAAGCCAGGCAGTGTGCTTTTTGCCATAGGCCTGCATTGTCTGTCTTCAGTTTCTTGTTGTTGTGGGCCTGGCCATGAGGCTGGCGGCCATTTTGAAGCCAGGCAGTGTGCTTTTTGCCATAGGCCTGCATTGTCTGTCTTCAGTTTCTTGTTGTTGTGGGCCTGGCCATGAGGCTGGCGGCCATTTTGAAGCCAGGCAGTGTGCTTTTTGCCATAGGCCTGCATTGTCTGTCTTCAGTTTCTTGTTTTGGGCCTGGCCATTGTGAAGCCCGGTAGTGTGCTTTTATCCATAGTCCTGCAAGCTTGTGGCCTAGTCTGCCAACAGGCCTTTCATCCAGTAGGCGCAGAGGTAGTCAGGGGTGCATGAAACAACTGTTTCTGTGTGTTCTGTTGAATTTTTAAACATCATTGAGGGCACATGGATGGCATTGGATTGAATTGCAAATGTGTATTTTTGGGTGTATTTCACTTTTTTGGGCTGTGTGTTAAATACATGCCTTAGTTGTGTGTGGTGTGTTGCAGGCCTTGTTTAGCCCTGTGGATTTTCGTTTTTGCATTTTATTGCATTACAGGCAAAGCAGTGTGGTTTAGCATGCAGCCTTTGCCTGGCTATCGTAGGCCTGTTTTCAGTACATTGTTTTCCAGGCCTCATGCTTGTTGCTTGTCATTTGTGAGTGTCCATGTGGCTGGTGGCCATTTCTGGTGGGAGATATAAGTGTGCTGCTTTTGCCATTTAGGCCTGCATGGTTTTCCTCTTGGCTTACTGCTTGAATCCATCCCCTTTGCCAGCTGCAGCTCCCTGAATGATGTGATGAGCAAATAATTTAATGCCAAACAGGGTCCACTTCTATTACATTTGTATTTTTGTTGTTGTTCCTCTTCTTTCCTATCCTTCCTGACAGTGTGCACAGTATACCATGAAAGCCCTTGTTGACAGTCTCACAAATGACTACACTAATTTATATCTTTTATTTGTTTGTTTGTACTACTAGTAATTGAACCACAACAACAAATGCAACATTTCACTGATGTTCTTCTCCTGGCTTCTTTGCTTTTAGGTGCACAAAAAGACAGAGGAGGAGGTGTCATCATCATCATCATCACCCGTTGTACTGCCAGGCAGAAGTCCTGCTGCGCGTCACGTCCACGTGTGACCACAGACATCTCTGCAACTTGTGCACCTGCGTCCTGCTGACATCTGAAGAAGATGGCCCCAAAGAAAGGTACCAGGTCCTCCAGTACCAAGAAAGTTGCCAGTGAGAAGAAGAAGGAACAGAAGAAGGAAGTGGCACTTGCCAAGACTGGTGTGCCGGCCGATGTGTTTTTTGGTAAAAAAAACTTACGCCTGCAGCAGCGGTGTCCGGCGGGGACCAAGCTGGGAGCAGCACCTCCGCATCAGCGGGCCCACCCCAGCAACCTAGGCCCAAGCCCATGACTGTGGCAGAGGTAGCCAGTCTACTAACGACCAGTGATGTTGAAATGTCATTATCGCAAAGTAGTACCCAATCCACGCACTCGCAGGCGGAAACTCAGCAGATAAGTGGGCAACCACAGCCGCAACCACAGCCGCAACCACAGCCGCAACCACAGCCCCAGCCGCAGCCCCAGCCGCAGCCCCAGCCGCAACCCCAGCCGCAACCCCAGCCGCAACCCCAGCCACAGCCCCAGACACAGCCGCAGCCCCAGCCGCAGCCGCAGCCCCAGCCACAGCCCCAGCCGCAACCCCAGCCGCAACCCCAGCCGCAACCACAGCCGCAACAACAGCCGCAACCACAGCCGCAGCCGGAACCACAGCCCACAATAGTAGTTGTTCCACCTGAAGTAGGGGTAGTTCAGGAAATCGAGCTTTTTGCAGACGAAGAGGAGCAAGCCACTGTTCCAGAAGATCCATTGTCTTCCAGACCCCAGCAAGGAAAAGGAGGGTTAGTCCATCAACTTCTTCTTCAAGCCCCGCTTCTGATGATCTAGATGCCACTTGGAAGCCACCAGCTCAGCCTGAGAGTGATGCACGCCACAAGACAAGGCTAGTGAAAAGGAAGGTTCCAGAAAGCCTTAGAGTTATGGAGGTAGATGTAGACGAGGGGCGTGATGATGATGATGATGAAGAGCCAGTCATCATGAACATCACTCCTGGGCCTGCAGGAGATGGAGACCAACATTATTAGACTATCCAAAATCGCTGCAAGGGATGTAGCACGGATACCACCAACACAGGTAACGCCAACACGACCTCCAGCTTCCATATTTGCCTTTGCAAAGGCCCGGCAGGGACCTACATCCAGCTCAACCACCACCTCAGTAGGTGGTGGTAATGTAAGTGCACAGAGTCAAATTCCAGGCACACCCTCCAGTTCATCTGGTATTGAAAGTGGCACCTCCAGCAGCGCCAGAAAGTTCTCCTCCCCAGTTTGGGACTTCTTTTCGGTTAGCAGTAAGGAGGAGAACATTGCTATATGCTCAATTTGTCGGCAGGCTGTTAGGCGGGGTAAGCTTGGTACAAACTATGATACCGGAGGACAAACAAGTCATCTGCAAAAACACCACAGTATCAAGTGGGAGGCTCACCTACTTCACTTAGAAAAAAGTAAAACTGGACCCATTGCTGTTGTTGGGGATGAAGAAGTAGGGGAAGATATGATCGCGGTGGAAGGTCAACAAGAGGGAGACATTTCTAGCCCTACCCCCAGCAGTGTAGTGGTAACGCCCACATCCTCAGCAACATCTGAGTGGCACCGTACTAAGAGTCAGCCTGAGACACCAAGGCAACCGGGCACTGCAATGAGCAAAAGTGCGGCGTCGTTGAGCCTAAATGGGTTCAAGAAGAAGGGTGCACCACAAAGGAAAATATTCCAGCCTACCATTGACAGCATGCTTAGGTCGGAGGGACAGTACCAACGCAACCACCCAATGGCACGGTTGTACAATGCGAAGCTGGCTAAAATGTTAGCGCTGGACCTTCTCCCTTTTTCATTTGTGGAATGGGTGGGTTTCCTTGAATTTGTGTCAGCCATCTGCCCTAAATGGAAGGTTCCCAGCCGGTCCTATTTTGCCCGAGTTGCTGTTCCAGCACTACATCACGATGTGCTGGAATTGGTTGGACAAGCTTTGCAGCAGAGTGCTGTTCACAAAATCCACCTGACAACAGACATGTGGACCAGTTGCCAAGCCACTGATTACATGTGCATCACTGCACACTGGGTCTCTTTTGTGGGGGTTAGAGAAAAGCTATCTGAAGTAGGTGCTGTTGACACAGCTGAGATTTTTAATGCTTCTCGGAAACATGCAACTGTAGCCATGTTCGCCATGGAGAAATCTCATACTGCTGCAAACATTTTGGAAGAGTTTAACAGCAAGGTCTTTGAATGGCTGCGCCCCAGAGGGCTTCACATTGGTTTTGTTGCCACGGATAATGGCAGTAATATACTTAAGGCCATGGCGCTTGGTGACTATTTCAGGGTCCCGTGTTTGGCGCACTGCATTAACATTATAGTTCAAGACTTTCTGAAAAAAGAACCCATAGTCAGCAACTTACTGACCACCTGCCGCAGAATATGCACGCATTTCAGCCATTCTTTTAAAGCCCGGAAGCAGCTGAGGATCATTCAACGTGACTATAGAATGCCAGTCAAAGCACTCATCCAGGAGGTGGCAACACGTTGGAACTCAACGTATTACATGCTTGACCGTCTGTTTGAGCAGTACAGACCAATCAATGAATATGTCATGCGAAGGGCGGATGCTACTGTGAAAGGCATGACCCTTCAGATGGACCAATGGTGCCTAGTTAAATCTCTTACAGAGATGCTTCTTCCTTTCGAGGTCTTCACACGTGAAGTCAGCAAGGAGGACTGTACTATGGGCCAAGCTATCCCATTGTTGCACATGCTAGAGCAACAGCTGAAGGAGGTGTCTGAAGCGTACATAGGTGTGGAGGAAAAAAAGAAGCATATGAGTTGGTGGAGAGCTTATCATGTCGCTTAAGAGAAAATGCAAGGGTGCAAAATAAGATTCTGTCACAAGAACATTACATTTGTGCCACAATTCTGGATCCACGGTACAAATCGGCACTGCACAGTAAGACATTACTCCCTTTTTCAGAAGTGGATGTTGCCCGGTACAAAACTTGGATAGCTGAGGCAGCCAGTACATTGGAAAATGAACGGCTGGTAATTAAAGGCCTCAAACCCACGTCAAGTACTGCAGCAGGGCATCCGGCGTCAAGTTCAACTTCAGAGCCTGTGGGCAGTGCATTTGGTTCACAGCTGTCACCAACACTATCGACAACAGCAAGAACCGGATCATCAGCCCCAGTACAAACGGCACAGGATTGG
Source organism: Calotriton arnoldi (assembly GCA_963921515.1). Classification (NCBI taxonomy): domain Eukaryota; kingdom Metazoa; phylum Chordata; class Amphibia; order Caudata; family Salamandridae; genus Calotriton; species Calotriton arnoldi. The sequence goes on from CAWUFW010005114.1 coordinate 553,750, forward strand.
TATTTACAGCAAGGACTTGCTAGGTCCAGTGCTGATGCAAAGACAAAAGAGGCCGAACAAAGTGTAGCACCCCTGAACATTGACCGAATGGTCCAGGCCTACCTGGATGACCCAACAGAGGTCTACATTGATCAAAACCCATTGCGGTATTGGTATGGCAAAAGGGGCCAATGGCCAGTGCTCAGCAGGCTGGCGATAAACTATCTGGCTTGCCCTGTCGCAAGTGTCTCTTCTGAACGTGTTTTCAGTGCTGCTGGTTCCATTGTAACAGTGAAAAGGACCAGTCTCTCACCCAAAAACGTGGAGAGGTTAACCATGATCAAAATGAATCAGCAATTTATACCACCGAATTACACAATACATGAATCAACGCAGGAAGATGAGGACAGCGGCTCAGGTGACGGAAGTAGCGTGTTGGATGCTGATTACCTACTTCTGGTTGAACCCCCAGAGTTTGAGGACGAGCTATACTTCCCTGACAACTAGGCTTCCACTTCTTACTGTGGTTCTCCCTTATTTACTTCTATTTGTGTGTCTGTCTTTCTGTTTGGAAACTTCAAATCACAACAAATCCATCACCACCGTCTTCGTATTTTATTGCCTTATATGAGTTTCAGCTGTCTGCATTTCAGTCCACTCCTCCGAGTCCTGCTCCTCCATCCTCCTGAATCGACCTAAATCTATTGCCCTCAAGCCAGATGATGATTGGATGTAGCATAATCGAAGAAAAACTAAAATCTTGCCTCGTTGAGTCTCTCCAAAAGAAGTGGAACATGATGATGACTACTATAGCTATCCTCCTTTCCGAGCCGATACAGACTGCCCATTAACTGAAGATGAGAAGGAACAGGTAATGAATGATGACATGCATTGGACGCTCACTGAGTGATTTGTGTTGTTGTTGTTTGTAGTGCATGAAGGTAATTCATTGTGTACTATTATCTAATCTACACACTAAAAGTAACTCAATGCAATGTTTGTTTCCATTCTTGTTTTTTAATAACAATTTTCTACTTCTACTGCAGGCCGATCCATTGCATTTTGAATATGGAAAGGGGACTCAATCTGTACACTACTGCACACTGAGTTGGACAACACACCATGATGATGACCACAGTGACATAATATCTTCGCAGTCACTCAGTACGATCCGAGATGATTGATGGAATAACTCAGGGCGTTTCATGAGTGCATTAAAAGGTAACCAAGTCAACAACAACCACTGCAGACCTACATGTCTGTGTAGTGGTGGAGTCGAGTGTGGTGGTATGACTGACAGCGGGGCATTGATTTAGTCACTTAATTTGTAAAATGCTATGTTGCTGTATATCTGCTTTGTCTGCCTCTGTCAAAAAAGGTACGCTAAATGGAGGATGGGTCACGGGTGCCGTGGGCCTGCTCTGTCCTGTTGTTGTTGGAGGTTAATGCTGGAAACAGACTAGAGTAGACATGATGTATCCAAATCCATGCCGCCTCTGAAAGTGTTCTTGTTGCACTCCACCGTAATTTAGGCATTTTTTTTCTACTTGATTTTTCAATATCCCTTTTGTTTTCCCATCTGCAATTACAGGCCGGCCCTTACCCTGTGCTACACTGGGAAAAACAACTCTCACTTACCTTACCAATGAATCTACATCTGCCAGGCAGGCAGTGGCGTCACCCAAGATTGATGGCCGGAGCGTCCATGGAAGGGAGGACCAAGACGAATGCCGAGATGCAACTCCCCATTTTGACCAGGATAACATACAGTAACAGTATCAACTTTCATCATCTTTTAAATTTGATTCATTTTTTGTCTTCAATCATTACTACTGTGTGTTGTTGTTGTTGTTATGTTTGCTCTCTGCTTATAATTCAATTCATCCCTACAGCTATTTTTGACTTTTCTTTGCTATCTTTAAGCCCGGGCCGGTACAACAGAACAGAAACTGTATGTAATTCGGGTCTCTCTGAGGGCAGACAGGCAAGGCAAATTGCATAATATACTGCTGCCCTGTACTGTCTAATTGTCTAGTAGTAGTAGTTAGTAAGTACTATCATTAACCATCAAGTTATCATCATCATGCATGCATTTCCTTTTTCTCCCTTAACAGATTTATGGATATGGTTGTCTGCCAAGATTGTGTTTTGTTGTTGTCCATGCGTACTGTTTTTCTTTGTCAAACCTTTCCCAAAACCCCCTTCCCAACCATTCATCAAACCCTAACCCTCTTCCCCCGGGCTGTGTGACTTATTGAGGTGTGACTAAATTAAATGTACACCAATAATTTATCACACGCTTGCTGGGGCGGATGTGGCTAAAGCAACAAAAATTCATTTTCAAGGCAGGGCGAGGATCTTCTTCTGCTTGCCCACCTATGAGCAGTATATTTGCGAGATAATTTTTTTACCAAAGGAACCTAATCCATCAGCATTAATTGCCGGCATAGATTGGATTTGTTGTCATCCTCCGAAACAGCACTAACGGTTACGCTTGTGTCGAGTGTACTGTAGGCCTAGTCGAGTGACTCGACACAGCTAGAGTTTGTAACTCTATGTACTAGGCTATCCCCGCCACCATTATGTTTCCTTGTATTTTGGCATATTATTGTTTGGCAGTAAGTTCCGTACTGTACTTCGTTCTACTACTCCTCCCACAGTCTCTCTCAGGCGACTGACTGTCTCATTTTCTTTTTTTTGCAAATGCTACTGCCAGGGTCTACTACTACTACCACCACAACCATGGCATGTTGGGAAAGAAAACCATCATCACCATGCAGCCATCGCCGTGCCCAAGTTAAACATCAAGCACAGGTAAGAGAAGAAGTTTGGGGGAGGCATAATTAATAACGGAATTTTTTTCATTAATTCTATTTCACACACCCCTTTGAGTCCAGTTGCAGAATGCATAGATTAGGAGGAGAGACTGACAGTACTAGTAGGACAAGTCCCTCAGTGAGGGGTACCGCATCTGTCTGTTTGTGTCTTAGTAACTCAGCCAATTATTTAAATCAAACACTGGCTGTGGCACTGCACCAGCAAGGAAACAGTGTGACGTAAAACAGTAACCCCACCCACAAAACATTAACAACATCGTATATAAAGTCTAAATATGTAATTTAATACCCTAACAAAAATAAACTATGTAAAAAAAATCCCACAACACCTGACCCACCCCTCTCCCTAACCCCAACCAATGTCCATGTCCCGGAACGAAAAAGTCCAACAAATGTCCAATAGTCCAAAACCCAACGCCCGATTCCCACCCACCAAAATAAGCTATAAAAAAGGGGCAATAAATAAACGGGGTCTCAGCGGGCTCGCCTCTCCAGGACACGGATGCGCTCCTCTAGGCGGGCCACGCGGCGCTTCAGCGCGCGGCAGTTGCATCCACAGGGGGGGCAGCAGTGCTTCTTGCAGTGTGGCGGCGGGCGGCTGCCAGGCGGTGGCGCCGTAACACTGGAGGGGGTGGCTGGGGCCCGGGGCATTGGAGGAGGCTGCAGCTGCTGCCGCCTCCTCCTCCTCCTCTAGAACCACCAGCCGCTGGTATTCAGCCTGTATGGCCTCCAGCTTCCGGCGCCGGGCCTTGGCTGCCAACTCCTTCCTGTCGACTTTACCTTTGGAAGGAGTAGCTATATCAAGAAGAAAAAACAAGACTATTGTAAAATATACTCTTAGCAAAGCAGTCAGACAAATTCATTCTACACATAGTGGCACAGTAGCACAAGCAAGCACAGTACGTAACATTTGTGGTATGTATCTATCCTCCCACTACCTCGGCCTCGAACATTTGTGGGAGTTTCAGGCATTCCACCACCCATGCATCTGATTCCTATCAGACACCTATGCATGCATCCCACGTATCCTTCTCTGCCAGTCATAAATATAAAATCTCGCCCGTCCTTCCTCCTTCCACCCTTCTTTCCCTTTTCGTTCAACCCATCCATCAAGGTCATCTGATCTGACTTTTAGTCTTCTCCATAAAACTTTCACAGCTGAGTTGAAGTCCGATAGAAGAGGCCATTGGTTACTCAGTACACTCCCGTCGCTAATGCTATTGCTAATGCTAAGTAAAGGGTGTCTTCTTCAACCGTTCACAACAACTTCTTACTTAAGTCTCAACAGTACAGTATACATTACACCCTTGCAGCGAGTGTAATGTCAATAAGTAAGGATTAGGAATATAACTTACCACCGCCCGCCACTGCTGCTGGCTCACCCCCTGCAGCTCCTCCTACAACTGCCGCATCGCCTGCACCCTCAGCGGCCGCGTCACCTTCGCCGCTGGCCCCGGTACTGGTGGTCGGTAGTACGCCTAGAAAAAACATTACACATTTTTCAGATGCCATATACACCTCCCCCTATTTTTCACTAGCAAGATTGAAAAAAAAGTTAATACATACATAATACATATACAACATACATCACTAGTACAAATCAGGTAGTAGAGTAGACACTAGTAGTGTTATATGGTCCCTAGGGTCATTCTAGTCTTTGCTAAGTTACCCCGAGCCATGCAACCATTTTAGCTTTGTGTCTTTTATTTTTGCGCAAGTTACCTCGCAGCTTGTTGTGAAAGACGCCTTTGAGCCCACATGACCTCATACTGCTACTGTCTGAGCGCTGCGTACAAGGTCGAAAAACAAGCCACTTTGTTATGGAGTTCTGGTGTTAGTCCATATTGCTTATCCATAAAAATACTACACTTTTTGGCACGACTGAGAAATGCTTGCACTATACTAACGCGCACCATTTTTCTCATAACAGACGGAAGATTCCCTTATACGAAGAACCAGAGCTTTGCAGAGCTTATGATGTAACCAGTACTAGGTTCTTCTAAGGTGAGGGGTCCCCAGAATTCTCACATCTCCATTTATAATTTTATATAAACTAGATTCCTACCAAGGGGAGGGTGGTTCTTCCACCACTGTTCAGTTATCATGATCTCGCCTTTTGGCTTCTATGGACTTGTAGTTGTAAGTGTAACTAAGTGTAACAATGTTTATTGTTTTAATCTTATGCATTTTGCTGTTGCTGCTGCATTATAGAACAACGTACAGAGCTTGTCAGTTGGAAATAAACCTTTTGAACTTACATAGACTCGGTGGTATTTGGTGTGGACTTACACGAGAGAGTGAGCGAAAGGGTGTGCATTGCTTCCGCGACAGAGGTCGGGAGTGTTATGTTCTGGGTTGTCTACTCATTGGGTATTTTGGGGAGGGGGGTTTCGGAGACCTAATGAGACACTATAACTAGTCGGTCAGGGGATTGTGGTGGCTTCTGATTGAGGTGTGAGGAAGGTCCAACCTCCCATCACCAACGTCCTATTTTCTTGTGCAAAGTTCTGTATGTGCAGAATCCCTACAACAGTAGTAGTATGTCCTATCCTATCAAAAATTGTAAAATGTGGTTGGGCATTTTCTTGGTGGGAATTGTCGAAAAGCCTCAAGATTAAGAAGACTAGAAGTAGTAGAAGAGGACAACCCAAAGGACTGGACTCAATGGCTAGAGCTATTGGTGAATCTGAGTTTTATTTAAAATATTTTAAATAAAGAGTGGCCAACTGGGCAAGCTTAGCTACAGACAGACTAATAGTAGTAGTACAGAGAGTCATAGCAGACGCAGTTAGAGGCAGGGATAACAAGAATTTAGAAACAGATAGTATAGATCAAAGAAGAATTTGTAAAAATTAGAATTAGGATACCGAAATAATAGTTCGGAAAAAATAAGGTGCAGGAAAAGTTTGGGAAATATAATTATTAATATTAACCACTGGAGGACTTACTGGGGCCAGCAGCAGAGCCCTCGATAGAGGAGCGGTCCTGTCCCTGGGAGGCATCTTGGAGATCTTCTTGGCCCGCCGCCTGTGACCCCGTCTTCTTGCCCCTGGGTGCTGATCATGTAAGATTTCATAAAGAAAGAGACAAAAATTAAAGTTTGGTGTGAAATAAATAAAATATTTTCAAATACGCACCAAAAACATTTTTGGTAACAACAATTGCAATAAAATTGACCTATCTAATCTGATCGACTGGTAGTATTGCGAGATTCACGGACCGTCTAGCAAGCCTAACTACCACCTGACCTAGCCCACCTATTCCAATCCAGACGGGCCAATTGTTCAGTAAGTCTGCATTTCCATTTATTTTAGTCCTCAAAAATGCATAGATGGAGGACACATGCATACATTTTTGCATACACCAAATTGTTGGCTGGTTGCTGCTGATGTTCTGCTAGTGATGATATAAGCCTATTAACATTAACACTCAGTAAACAAACTACAAAAGGTTCTACTAAGGACTGGGGTAAGCAGCACTCAGCAGCACGTGACGTGACAGAGGATGCGTCACGCACACCACTTAAAAATTACCAACTAATAAGTAACTAAACCTATCAATCCACCACTATCCCTTCTTAGTGGCAGGAGGACAAAGGAAGGACTACTCTCTCTAGCATTACGTCACTTAAGTTCTCTAAAGTAAACTCTTACATAATCATCAGGCCAAGCGAGCGCAAAGTTGCAAACAAGTAAGATTAGTAGCGCCGAGCGCCTGTGTCATAACAATCACAGATTTTTAAACGTAATTTACCTGCAATGTAAGCAGCAGCATTCTTGCTGGTCGGAAAAAAAAAATATTCGCAATATATAACACAGAGCAGAAGAACACAAAGTAGTAATATTAAATAGCTACTCACCAAGCCCCGGGACCTCCACTCCTAGCAGGTCCAGCAGGTCCTGCTCCCGGTCCAGAATATCGGACCACCGGTGCGTCAGCTGATTATTGGTGCGCCGGACACCAGAGCAGCGAAACACTGCCCGACGCACCTTGCCCCACCGCTGCCGACGCTCCCGGAGCCTGTACCCGGACCCAGGCCTGCCGCCTGCTGCCAGGGTTAAGGGGAGGTGGCGCTGAACAAAAAAACCAGTGCGGCCACCTCCGCCTCACTGAATAAGGCCCGTGCCTGCACCCTCTTTGGCGCCGCCTTCCGCAAGGAAGGCGGTCGCGGCTCTGGCTACGACTCCGAGCCCTGTGGCTGTGGCCCTTTGCCATGGTTCTGGGTAGGCGGGGGGCGGAAAAGAAAAGGTAGGAATTAAAAAAAGTAAGTAAAAGAAATTAAAAAGCAGGTAATAGAAAAAGTGTGAAAAAGTAGTTAAAAACACACAAAAAGTAGAAAAAAACTCAAAATATAGAATCAGGAAAATAGAGAGATAGATAATAAATAAAAAAGACCAAAAAAAAGTTTACAGAAACAAAGGATTGAAAAGATAGAGGGAGGATTCAAAAGCAGGCCCAGAACCATAGCAATAGAGTGAAAAACAACATGGCCGCGCCCATTGCGACCGCATGGGCAAGTTCGCGCGATATTTCCCCCCCGAGCACGCAAAAAGCGTCGCGAACACGTAATGCGCGTTCCCGAACAGGAAATACTTATCGCGAACGGGCGGGAGCATGCAATACGCGACCCGGAACTGGAAATAAGCATCGCGAGCGGGCGGGAGCATGCAATACGCGACCCGGAACAGGAAATAACCATCGCGAGCGGGCGGGACAAGTGAAAAACAAGATGGCCGCGCCCATTAGCGACCGCATGGGCAAGTTAGCAATATATTTCCCCGCAAGCACGAAAAAAAACACATCGCGAACGGGCGGGACCAGCAATTCCGCGACTTCGCGGAATTTCTACGTGCTCACGGAGATTTTTAACAATTTCGCGGAGATTTGCGTAACGCGACTACGTAAATTCCGCCCACCCTTACAAATGTGCCCAACTGAAAAATGGCACTGGCACTACTGTTCTCTGAGAGCCTCGCTTCGCAATGGGGCCCTTCCGGTGCCACCCTTGGCACCACAATGCGGCACGTTATCAGCACAGGCACAACGGAGCACGTTGGAGCCCCCCTCTGGGGCTCTGGCACACAAAATCACCACCCCGGTGCAGCTGCCCGCGACGGCGGCGCAGCTGAGGGAATTTACTTCGGTGCCACTGCGCCTTGGGAGCCCCCGTCGGAGACGCCTCCTGGTGCCCTCGATCGGCACCCAAAATGCAACAAAGAGCCCCCACTCACCGGGGCTCCTTTGTGGACTCCACTCCTCTTGCTGGCTGAAGGCGGGAACTCTGCTCTTCACCCCTCTCCTGGTACCGGGATTCCGCAAGGAGCCTGCGAGGCTCCGGGCGTCCTGGGAGGCGGGGTAGGCTCCCGTCCTCCCTTCTCCACACAGACTGGCTTCTCCTGGCTTCCGGCGGGCTCCTGCTCGCGTCTCGCGGCCCCGCCCACCACCAGGCAGCTCCGCCTGACTTCCGGGTCGCGCTGACAGCGGCCCGGCGGTTCACTTTTGCTTCGGCCCGGCCGCGGCGGTGATTCCTTCCACAAGTGCGGGGTGGGCACCCGCCACAACAGCACACAATGAGAGGTAGGCTCCCGCTATTTGAGCAAAGTTAAGAAATGCAGCAATAACGCGGGGTGGGCTCCCGCTCCCCAGCAGCACGGGGGAGTCCCCACGCCGGGACTCTCCCAGGAGGAATCTTCGCAGCACAGCGCTGCAGTGCCCACATGCTCTTCTCCTCGCAAATAAAGTACAGTGCTCACAATACGCTAAGCCCACAGCTCCTGGAAGTCCTCAGAGTTCAAGGGGCACAGCTGGGCCCAGGCAGGCCAGCACACAGGGCCCTCCAGCAGGGAGGCTGTCCCTCGTGGCGGTTCCTCCTGGAGCCCAGCAGCAGCAAGGCCCCTAGTAAGCACAGGAGCAGCATTTTTCATGGTGTCACAGCCTCTATCTTTATACCACTTTTCCCCTTTGTCTGCAAAGCACAGGGCTTGGGAAACCAGTTCCAACTGGTTCTGGAGCACTCTGTTTACCAGGCTCCTCTTCCCTTTTGGGAGGTGGGTGTCTTGGTGATCAGACACACCACAGGGGGCGGAGCCAGCATTGTACAGGCTAGGCACAGACCTATTCAGGGACTTCTCCTCCCACTACTCCAAATGCAGATGTCCCATTCAGCCTAGCGCTGACTCACCCTGCCCCTCCTGGAGCCACACACACCTCACCAGCCCCTGTCACTCAAAAGCCAGACATGCAATTCACATCAGGCAGGCAGACACATAGCACACAGAAATGCCAACTTCTAAAAGTGGCATTTCTAAAATAGTTATAATAAATCTGCGCACACCATTGCGTAGCATTTATTATAACTATTTCAAGCATACCAAACTTGACCACGCTGCGCCTCTCATATCAGGAATTACCACTGAAACACTTATCAGGGAATCCCCAGTGCATTCCTATGGGAGGGCAGCCCCACTGTAGTGAGAAATCAAAATGGCTGTTTGTCACTACCAGGACATGTCACACACTTAAGGTACATGTCCTATCTATTACCTACAATGCACCCTGCCCATAGGGCTAGCTAGGGCCTACCTTAGGGGTGACTGACATATAGTAAAAGGGGGATCATGGACACGGCACACACTTTAGGTGCCACGTCACAGCGGCACTAACACTGCGCACACAGGCTCTGCAATGGCAGGGGCCTAAAATAAGCTACTTTGGTGGGTGGCGCAATCAGCGCTGCAAGCCCACCAGTAGCATTAAATTTACCAGCCCTAGGTATATGGGATACCACTTTACAAGGGACTGACAGGTAAATTAAATAGGCCAAACATGTGTAGACCAATCTTACCATATTTATCACAGAGAGCACACGCACTTTACACTGGACAGCAGTGCTAAAGTGCCCAGAGTCCTAAAACCACCAACACCATGTCAGAAAAAAGGCTAGGAGAAAGGCAAAAAGTTTAGGGATGACCCTGCAAAAAGGGCCAAGTCCAACACAACCCCCTTCCAGACAAAACGCAGGGTAGACCAATCACCACCTTGATGGGCTTCCCTGCCTTGGGCGATAGAACACGGACGCGGGCCCGCAACTGCAGGAACACCCTCCGGTTCTACGCCATTCTGAACCCATGTGGTTCCCTCTGTCAAAGCTCCCAGGACCAACTAAGCTACCCCACTGGTACTCCCTACTTGTCCTCGGCCAGGACCAGGCCCTAGGCCATCCAGATGTATTTGGTCCTTGCCATCTCACAGAGTGGGGGGCAGTAACCCCTGGCACATAGTGACCCTTCTCCACTCTACCCCTCATCAGGGCAGTTCTAAACTGCCACTGATCTTCCAGCCTAGGGTCCGCACCCTCAGGCTGACCAGAAGTGACGGGCGAGGCTCTCCTCCCCCTACCTCTTCTTCTAGGGTTCCGCACTCTCTTCCTTTGAGAGGCACCCTCAGAACACAACTCTCCCACCAGTTCAGGACCTCTCTCCAGCAACTGGTCTCCCAACCTAGGGTCTGAACCCTCAGTGTGCACCGGGGTCAGAGGCGAGGACTCCCTCCCTCTGCACCCCCTTCCAGAGTACTGCACAGTCCCATCTGGAGTGGTGCCCCTAGATGACAAACCGGTCAGGACACTGTTTACAGTTGTCCCTCCCTCCAGGTCAGACAACACCTGAACCTGGCTTCCCAACCCAGGGATGGAACCCTGCGGTTGAACAATTGCCCGGCGAACCAGGACTTCCTGGGGAGTACATATACCCTCCCCGAGGGTGACACATAACTCATGTGTCGTGTGACAGTCTGCCTGGCGCAGATCTCCCGACCCCTGTCCATCTGACTGTGCGTGAAGATCTCCCAGGACAGAAGTGGTGTCACCATGGTCATTCATTGGTGACTCAGCCCTTCTGGCTGGCCCCTGACCCACTGGTTCTTCCACTGGGGACTCTTTCCCCCTCTCACCCCTCAATCTGGACTTCTGCACCCTCCACTTAGGAGTAGCACTGCCAGACACCATAACTGATGGAGGTCTGATTACAGACACTCCCAGTTCACCTGACACGGGGAGATCCCCCTCAACGGACGGTCCAAGAGGACAGACTAGGCTCCCTACCTGGTGTTCCCTTAAGGAACCATCCAGTCCTGGAGACTGAGGTTGGGGCACTTCGGGACACAGCCCAGTCTCACTCCTTCTCCTGCGAGACAGGATGTGAGGCCCTACAACCTCCTCACTATAAGGGAACCTAGCTGGGCTACTCTGAACCACTTCCACCACTCTGGGTTGGAAGATACCTGAACCACTCCTCTTAGGGTCACTCCCCAATGCCTCTACAGACCCTCTGGCACTCACCCAGAGGTCTGCCTCCTGTGCAAGTTCCCTAGGATCAGAGAACTCACACCCCAACAGGTGTTGGCGCAACCCCGGAAAACAATGACTGAACATGTGCTCTTTGACAACCAGATTGAACAGCCTTTCAAAATCAAAATCATTTGCCGTGCTAACCATCACCCAATCATCCAGTGCATCACAGCATTCATCCACAAACTCCCCTCAAGACTGGTGAGACAGTTTCCTACTGCCCCTGAATCTCAACCTGTACCCCTCTTCCTGGGAACCAGGTACCATACTCTGGGAACTGGGAATGGGACTTCCTGCACTGGACTCCATATTGCTGCCACCACTGGACCCCACCCTTACTGGTGAATCCAGATAATTAAAACTACTCTCATGGGCCAATCTACCCTGCAGAGCTAGTTTCTCCCTGGCGGAGGCCCTCTCTGCCTCCGCCATCCTCTCCTGAGCTAAGACCCTTTCGGTCTCTAGCTTTTGCTCCTCAAGGCCCAATGCCTTGAGACTTAACTCATGGGCCCACAAGGCCTTTTTCTCCTCCAAACCCAGCCGCGCTATGTCCGTGGCATACTCCGACTGGAGTGTGTCTAAAGCCAGCTGATGCTCCCTTTCTTCCTTCCTATGTACCCACTCCTCTGGGGACAGGGAAAGGGATGGGGCACTGCCCCCGGCACTGAACCCAGCAAGGGACTCCCTATTTATGGGGTCCTCACTATCTACTGGCGTCCCTGCCCTGTCATTTTTTTCCTCTTCTTCAGACTCTTCAGGGCCACCCTCAGACCCACCACCCTCTTGGTGTGCGGCCTGGGCCCTCTCCCACTTAGAGTGCTCACGTTTCCATTCATCCTCTTGCCATTGGAGCAGGACTTTCGTTAGGTTTAGATGGGTGTCTTCCCCACTCACTGCTAAGCCTCTTTCCTCACTGAACCCCCTCAACTCTAACACACTGTATTCAAACAGATCACGTGCAATAAAGGCAGATTCCATTTTTGACAAGAGACACAACCCACAGTGCAACAGGAGGACACAATTGAAAAATGACACTTGTAGGAGAAAAAATAATCAGGAAAAATAATCCCCAAACATGTGATTATCTAAATGCAGAGTTTGTAGTGCAACCAGTTGTCGCTGTGGTACTGCGCAAATGCAAGTCCTATCCTCACCGCTGACAACCAATGTTAGAAATGGGATTTCTGGTTGGCTAAGGCTTGCGCCAAAGCCAGGCAGAAACCACCACTCTAGTCAGGGCAAGGGAGTTACACGCTGAAGATAACCCCTGCTCACCCCCTTGGTAGCTGGGCACGAGCAGTCAGGCTTATCCCAGAGGCAATGCGTAAAGCGTTGGCGCAACACACACACACAGCAGCAACAAACTAGGCACACCACAAAAGAAGCTCCACACAAGGTTATATAAAAAATAGCCTTTGTATTATCATAAACACATTAGAAACCTAATCACACATTTACACTGTGCCAACTGGCACGGGCAATATTCACAGGGGATTATATACAGGACCAGGCCAATCGGGCTACGGTCAGAACCATCAGAACAGGTAAGTAAATGCAGAACACAACCAGTAACTACTGGTACAATAATGACCTCAGCATTATTACGTCAGGCATAAAGCACATTAGGCCCAAACCTCATTAGCATAAACACATTACGCACTAGGACTTCAGCAGCCCAAACACATTAGCATAAACACATTACGCAATAATCACGGTGCATAAATCACAGTATACATACACCTTATGCATAAATCATTGTAGGCATCACATTAGGCATAAATACATTATGCGCCATATTAGAGCTCTGCGCCCTACCACATAAAACTGCCCCCCAGGCCAACTGGCCTCCTCTAGGGCTCCAATGCCCTATGTCCAGCAAAGTCAGGGCTCAGCTGCCAATGCAGCAAAAACACAGGGCGCAGATGTGCTGGGGTGTGGGGTGCAACTCACCCCTTTCTCAACAAAAGAACTGGCCCCCCCAAGCGTTGCAGCCGCCCACTGTCCGGCGGGGCAGCTGTGACCAAACGAAACACTGGTACCACAGTGCCCTGAGTCCCCCACTGGGACTCTATGAAACGAATGTGCCCAACGTTGCAGCTGCCCACTGTCCGGCGGGGCAGCTGTGACCAAAGATCTGGCACCACAGTGCCCGGAGTCCCCCACTGGGACTCTATAAAACGAATGTGCCCAACTGAAAAATGGCACTGGCACTACTGCGCTCTGAGAGTCTCCCTTCGCAATGGGGCCCTTCCGGTGCCACCCTTGGCACCACAATGCAGCACGTTATCAGCACTGGCACAACGGAACACGTTGGAGCCCCCCTCTGGGGTTCTGGCACACAAAATCACCACCCTGGTGCAGCTGCCCGCGACGGCAGCGCATCTGAGGGAATTTACTTCGGTGCCACTGCGCCTTGGGAGCCCCCCCTCGGAGACTCCTCCTGGTGCCCTCGATCGGCACCCGAAATGCAACAAAGAGCCCACACTCACCGGGGCTCCTTTGTGGACTCCGCTCCTCTTGCTGGCTGAAGGCGGGAACTCTGTGTAGGAGAGTAGGATCTGCTTCACATGGGTACCCCCACTTTTTGCTGATGCTTCACTGTTTTTTTACTTTAGTCTGGCTGGGGCCCTGCTAATCAGAACCCCAGCCTAGCTGCTTCCTCTCTAAAATGGTTTCCATGTGCCTTAGGCACATCTCTGATTGGAATCTGGAGTGCCCTTATAAGTCCCTAGTATATGGTATACTGTGTACCCAGGGCATAGGTACCTCAGAGGCCTACCAGGGGCTGCAGCATGTATTGTGCCACCCCTGGAAGGCCATCCAAAATGACACCACAGGTCTGCTACTGCAGCCTGGGTAAGGTGGTGCATGCACCCCTTACAGTGGTATGGGCTACCTATATCACTACCATTGCACACACATATAAACCTATAAGTCACTCCTATGGCAGGCCTTACCAATCCTGAAGGCAGAGTGCTTGGTTTTTATGTGAGAGGGTGCCCCTGCATGAGCAGAGCCCCTCTGCAGCGTTCGGAGTCCCTCCTCTGATGCTGTTTGTGGTACAGCCTGACCATATACTCTTAAGTGCATTATATCCTCGCGGTAGTACAATGCTAACTTTGGACTGGCTGCACCAAAACATGTCGTGTTTGGTGTCAAACATCTTGGAATACTACCCCCCTCCAATGCTGGCGGTGGGGGTAGCATTCCACCCTTCTAGAGGAGAGACATGTACACACCGGGCTGCCCGGTAACTTCTTTCCAGAGCCCTGGCATCACAAAATGGATGCCGCTGCCACAGACACGGGTCTGGCCTCCTGCTGCTGACTGAAACTCCGGCAGGGGAAGCCTGGACAATAGGTTTCCTGTCGAAGGGAGGTGTAACCACCTCCCCAGACAGGATAGTGTGTATTGGGGCTGGGCGGGGGCACCCTCTGGTGCTTTGAAGTCCTGCACTAGGGGCACATTTGGTGTCCCTGTGCATATGCCAGTTCAAACCGGTTGCAGGGGCTACCTGCCCCTGCTCTGGCGTGAAACTGGACAAAGGGAATGGGTGTAACCACCCCTCTTCCCTGACCCTCCCATAGGTGGGTCCCCAGAGTATGTCCAACCCCCTAACTTAGTATAAGCATGGGACCCCAGTCCTTAGGACTTCAGATTACCCTGGACGAAACTCTGACGCCGAATCCTGGACCTTCGATGCTCTACTTTAAGATTAGAGGACTGAAGAATCTCCCTTAGGGTCAAGGAGTGACTCCCCTGCTTGGCAGGCACCTAAGAAGCAATTGTCCGGTCTGCATCGCTGAAGCTCTCGCCGGACGCCGAAGTCTTTGCATCACCAGAGGTGGATTTCCAGACTTCCCCAAGGCTGCCCTGGGTCCCCAGCAAAGCTGAGGCCCGTAGCTGTTGTGGGTAATGTGGAACCGTGACCCCTGGACACGAGCACATTTGCAAGTGCATCCTCTTCCTGGTCTCCCACGAAGTTGTGCTTTGGGCTCCAAGTAGCCCCCACCTCCAGCACCGACTGCACTGAAGATCACTGGCCTCCACTCCACGAGTGTCCTGCAAGCCAGCTCCAAGTGCATCCACTTGAGGCTCCTTCGCGGTCGCTAGTCCGTTGGCTAGTGGGCCCTCCCAAAGGCAACTCTTCTTCTGCTTGGGCTTTCCTGGTTGCTCCAGAGGTGCCCTGACTTACCCTCGCTGTGTGAGTCCCCCAGACCTTGCTGGTCTGCAACATCGTCCTTTCTTTGTTTCTTCGAACCTTGCCGTTGCCAAGGCTTGTTGGGTCCAATCCATTTGCCGACACCGCAGCAATCGACAAACGTCGTGGGACAGCTCGAATCCAGCTCCTGGTTGTCGTCGACGCCTCCTGGACCTCGTGGCTGAAGAGTCAAGACGACCATCAACCTACCTGAAGCACCCGACATCGGTGGGCATCTGCTCATCGCCTTCCTGGTCACTGGCTAGTGACCCAGACTCTGTCCCCTCTGCTTTCAAGTTCCTCACATCTTCAATCCACCTTTGGATCCACCCGAACACTTTCGACTTGGTCGCCAGCAGCACTTTGTAGCAGATCGCCATTGAAAATGACGACGAAGCCCGACCCCGAAAGACACCAATGCACCTGGCTCCCCTGGGTGAGGTAACTCGAGTACTCCGGTGCTCCCGTGGGTATAGACTCTAGAACCACCTAGTTCTAAAAGGGTTTGTTCCAAGTCCTCCTCTAAGTGTCCTTTTTCTTTAAAACTCCAACCGCGACATTCCCCATAGAAGTCAACGGCGGCTCGCGGCTGTGTTCTCACACTGCACGCGTCCCCCGTGGGTCCCCATGTCACTACCTTGGGTGGTTCCTTGTGGTCCAAGCATTTCTACAGGCTCTAGGCCTTGTGTCTAGCTCAGTCGTGGTTCTTATACCACTTTATTGGTATATGGTTTGGTACGCCCCTAGGGCTCAAACGTGTATTTGTGCTATTACTGTTGACAACTAACTTGTAACTTATGTACTTCGAACTCTAGCCTCATAAAGAGACTAGAGGGGTGTGTTTAAGACTAAATACATATATTTTATATATATACCTGGTGTGGTCCTCTTTCATTTGGTCACTCAAGAGGTTAAAGACTGGTAAAACAAGCTGCTTTACATTCCTTCAAGACTTAGCCTGAAGGCTGCTCTCCATAGCTACCACTATGATAGCTTTCAATAAAGGTTGTCTTTAACCTATCTCCAATAAGGGGTTGTTTGGACTGGTGCAAGGTGCCCACTATAATTAGTGGACAGCATATACCAGGCCAACTTCTCACATTGGTGTGCAGCGTGTGGGATTCCAGCTTGCTATTGTTTTACCAGATAATCTCAATTGAATTGATCAACTGAAAACCACTAAGGGTACCTTAGGTACATATAATTCAAGCTTAGGATACAGTAAGTTCTACTGAACTTAGAGTTGTGTGATAAGGGATAGCACACCCTATCTACAACTCAAGAGAGTTTAGTAGGCCACACTAGAGTAGGTAGTGCAAACACCACACCACACTAGTAATGTCTTCACTGCCAGGAACCAGTGAGCTCCTGCCATCTAGCTATGACAACCTCACATTCTTGGAATTGAGAGAGTTGTGCAAAGTTAGGAAGTTGAAGACAGGCAAAAGTGCCAACACCCAACGTCTCCTGGAGATGCTTCTGCTAGATGATCTTAGAAGACCCATAAGGTCTGAAAGGGTAGGCAGAGAGGGTGGGGCAGAAGATGAGGGAGGGGCCAGGGATGAAAATGCCCAGGACCTGACCTCTGAAACTGGCCAGGGGGATGACAATAATCCTGACCTGGAAAGTGCAGCTACTCCTGAGGAAGAGGAGGAGGCCCAGAATGACCTCCCCTTTGTCCCCCCAGGAAGAGTTGTGAGTGTGCCCAGAAGGACTAGATCTCCTTCTCAGGAGTCTAACCACTCTGACACCTCAGTAGGGACCTCTGTCTCCTCTCATGGGAGGGAATCCTCTCATGAGAGGAGAAAGAGACTGATTCAGTATGAGCAAGCCCAGCTTGAGCTCAGAAAACAGCAGTTGGCTATAGACAGGGAGTCCCTAGATCTCTATAGACAGAGAAAAAAGATTGGACTAGAGTCCCATGGTGGCAGCAATTTCCCCAGAGTAAGGGAAAGGTCTTATGACTATAGAAACCTGAGCAAGAGTGTCCCTCCCTACCAGAGTGGGGATGACATCCACAAGTGGATAACTGCACTGGAGAGGGTCTGTAAAGTACAGAGGGTCCCTCAGGAGCAGTGGGCTGCAATCTTGTGGCTCTCCTTTGCAGACAAAGGTAGAGATAAGCTCCTCACTGTTAGAGAGGAGGATGCTGACAATTACAAAGTCTTGAAGAGTGCTCTGATTGATGGGTTTGGCCTAACAACTGAACAATACAGGTTAAAGTTCAGAGATACCCAAAAAGCACAGACTCAAGACTGGGTGGACTATGTGGATTGTTCTGCTAAGGCTCTGGAAGGTTGGTTGATGGGCAGTAAGGTATGTGACTTCACAGGATTGTACAATCTTATCATGAGGGAGCAGATTCTTAATAACTGTCAAAATCAGCTGTTGCATCAGTTCCTGGTGGACTCTAATCTGACCTCTCCCCAAGAATTGGGAAAGAAGGCAGACAAATGGGTCAGAACCAGGGTGAGGCAGAAGGTACAGAACCAAGGTGGTGACACTAAGAAGCAAGATTCTAAAAACTCTGATAAGGGTGGGGAGAAGGGTAAAGACCAGAAGTCTTCACAAGGCCCCCAAAAATCTTCTTCAGGTGGGGATTCACAGTCTAACAAGGGAAAAGGCCAAAAGAAACCATGGTGCAAAGTCTGTAAGCAAAAGACACACTGGACCAGTGATTGCACCAAGTCCAAAGACTCTTTTCCAGCCCCCACCAATGCCCCTAAGGCACCTGTTCCCCCTAGTGCAGTTACAATTGGTGGTGGGAGTACAAAGGCCAAGGGTTTAGTAGGGTTGACCCTGGGTAATGAGATGAGCTCTGGCCTAGTCAGAGAACTCACTCAGGCTGTCCTAGTCTGTGATGGAGGCATGGATGTGACCTCCTCTATGAGTCCCAGTAATGTGGGCAAGTACAGGCAACAGCCATTAATCAATGGAAAAGAGGCTTTGGCATTTAGGGACACAGGGGCGAGTGTCACCATGGTGACACAAGACCTTGTGGATCCTGGGCAGATTATACTTGGTGAAATGTACCAAGTGACCAATGCTAGCAATGTCAGAACAGACCATACTCTGGCAGTTGTTAACTTCTCCTGGGGAGGGGTAACTGGCCTTAAGAAGGTTGTGGTGAGTGCAAACCTACCAGTGGAATGCTTGCTTGGCAATGATCTTGAAACTTCAGCTTGGGCAGAAGTGGAGCTCAGGACCCATGCAGAAATGCTGGGGATCCCTGCAGATGTGTTTGCTGTGACCAGGTCACAGAGCACAATGTCTAACACTGAACAGGCCTTGGATCCTGGAAAAATGGACCAAGTGCCATCCAAGAGGAGGAGTAGTAGGGTTAAGGTGGTGCCTTCCCCCTTGGCTCAGAAGGAAGATCAGTCTCTTGAGGGGATGATCTCAGTCCTGAGGAAGGAACTGTCCCAGAGGAGCTTGAACCTGACCAGGTTGAGTTCTTGGGGACAGGGGGCCCTTCCAGGGCAGATCTGAGCCAGGAGCAGTAGAGCTGCCCCTCTCTTGAACCCCTCAGACAGGAAGCTGCTGCTGAGGCTGCTTGGAATGCTAGTGGTCCCCATAAAGTGTATTGGGATGATGGACTCTTGTACTCAGAGTGTAGAGACCCCAAGCCTGGTGCCACCAGGAGGTTGGTTATACCTCTGAAGTTCAGGGGCTTCCTATTGACCCTAGCCCATGACATTCCTTTAGCAGGTCACTTGGGCCAGAACAAGACTTGGGACAGAATTGTCCCTCACTTTCACTGGCCCCACATGTCTGAAGACACCAAGGAGTTTTGTCGCTCCTGTGTAACCTGCCAAGACAGTGGGAAGGCAGGTGGCACCACAAAGGCCCCCCTGATACCACTACCTGTGGTGGGGGTTCCCTTTGAAAGAGTGGGGATTGATATTATTGGTCCCATGGATCCCCAAACAGCATCTGGGCACAGGTTTATCCTGGTGGTGGTGGACCATGCCACTAGGTACCCAGAGGCTATTCCCCTTAGGACCACTACAGCACCTGTAGTGGCAAGAGCCCTCCTGGGAATTTTCTCAAGAGTGGGCTTCCCTAAGGAGGTTGTATCAGACAGGGAGGCAAACTTTATGTCTGGATACTTGAAGGCAATGTGGAAGGAGTGTGGAGTGACTTACAAGTTCACCACACCCTATCACCCACAATGCAATGGTTTAGTTGAGAGATTCAACAAAACCTTAAAGGGCATGATTAAAGGGCTCCCAGAAAAGCTTAGGCGAAGATGGGACAAACTCTTGCCCTGCCTTTTGTTTGCATACAGGGAGGTGCCTCAAAAGGGGGTTGGCTACAGCCCTTTTGAACTTTTGTTTGGTCACCCTTTCAGGGGTCCATTGTGCTTGGTGAAGGAAGGATGGGAGTTACCTCTCAAGCCCCCAAAGCAAGACATAGTGGACTATGTACTTGGTCTCCGCTCCAGGATGGCTGAATACATGAAAAAGGCAACTAAAAACCTTGAGGCTAGCCAGGAACTGCAAAAAGCCTGGCATGACCAAAGGCTGTACTGACTGTTTACCAGCCAGGACAGAAGGTGTGGGTGCTGGAGCCAGTGGCCCCAGCAGCTCTCCAAGACAAGTGGAGTGGACCCCATACCATTGTTGAACAGAAGGGTGAGGTTACCTATTTAGTAGACCTAGGAACACCCAGGAGTCCCTACAGGGTTCTCCATGTCAACAGATTGAAACCATATGTGGACAGGGCAGACATGGGCTTGCTCATGGCTACTGATGAGGGACAGGAGGAAGAGAGTGACCCACTCCCTGACCTGCTCTCACAGAACCCTGATGATGGGTCAGTGGATGGTGTATCCTTGGCAGGCAGCCTCACTGCTCATCAGCAAACTGATTGCAGACAAGTGCTCAATCAGTACAGACATATGTTCTCTCTGACTCCAAGTCAGACCACCTGGTGCACTCATGAAGTGGACACTGGGGACAGTCTGCCTATTAAAAATAAGATTTATAGGCAACCTGACCATGTCAGGGACTGTATCAGGACAGAAGTCCAGAAAATGTTGGATTTGGGAGTTATTGAACCCTCAGATAGCCCTTGGGCTAGTCCAGAGTCCTTGTGCCAAAACCTCACACCAGTGGTGGGAAAAGAGAGATGAGGTTTTGTGTGGACTACAGGGGTCTCAATGCAGTCACTAGGACTGATGCCCATCCAATACCTAGGGCAGATGAGCTAATAGACACTTTGGCCTCAGCCAAGTATCTAAGCACATTTGACCTGACAGCTGGCAGATCAGACTAGCTGTTGATGCAAAGCCAAAAACAGCATTCTCAACCCCTAGTGGGCATTATCAATTTGTGGTAATGCCCTTTGGTCTGAAGAATCCACCTGCCACTTTTCAGAGGTTGGTGAATACAGTCCTTACAGGTCTGGAGGCCTATAGTGCAGCATATCTAGATGATATTGCTGTCTTTAGCTCCACCTGGGAGGATCACCTGGTCCACCCCAGACATGTTTTGGAGTCCCTGCAAAAGGCAGGCCTCACTATCAAGGCCACTAAGTGCCAGATAGGGCAGAGTCAGGTTGTGTACCTGGGCCACCTTGTGGGGGGAGGCCAGGTTCAACCACTGCAGAGTAAAATCCAGACCATCATGGACTGGGTTGCTCCAACCACCCAGACTCAGGTGAGAGCCTTCTTAGGCCTGACTGGGTACTATAGGAGATTTGTCAAGGGGTATGGATCAATAGTGACACCCCTGAATGACTTAACTTCCAAGAAAATGCCCAAGAAAGTTCAGTGGACAGCTAGCTGTCAAAAGGCATTTGATGACCTGAAGCAGGCCATGTGCACTGCTCCCATTCTCCAGAGTCCTGATTACTCCAAGAAGTTCATTGTCCAAACAGATGCATCTGAATTGGGGGTAGGGGCTGTACTGTCACAATTGAATGATGAAGGTCAGGATCAGCCAGTAGCTTTTATTAGCAGAAGGCTGACCCCTAGAGAGAAACGTTGGTCAGCCATAGAGAGGAGGCCTTTGCTGTGGTTTGGGCTCTGAAGAAGTTGAGGCCATACTTGTTTGGTACTCACTTCCTTGTTCAAACAGACCACAAGCCCCTCCTATGGCTAAAACAAATGAAGGGTGAAAACCCCAAACTGCTTAGGTGGTCCATTTCCCTACAGAGGATGGACTTTACGGTGGAACATAGAACTGGGAGTAACCATGCCAATGCAGATGGACTCTCTAGGTATTTCCACATAGAACATGAAGACTCAACTGGTCAAGGTTAGTTTAATGTCCCTGCGTTTGGGGGGGTTGTGTAGGAGAGTAGGATCTGCTTCACATGGGTACCCCCACTTTTTGTTGATGCTTCACTGTTTTTCGACTTTAGTCTGGCTGGGGCCCTGCTAATCAGAACCCCAGCCTAGCTGCTTCCTCTCTAAAATGGTTTCCATGTGCCTTAGGCACATCTCTGATTGGAATCTGGAGTGCCCTTATAAGTCCCTAGTATATGGTATACTATGTACCCAGGGCATAGGTACCTCAGAGGCCTACCAGGGGCTGCAGCATGTATTGTGCCACCCCTGGAAAGCCATCCAAAATGACACCACAGGTCTGCTACTGCAGTCTGGGTAAGGTGGTGCATGCACCCCTTACAGTGGTATGGGCTACCTATATCACTACCATTGCACACACATATAAACCTATAAGTCACTCCTATGGCAGGCCTTACCAATCCTGAAGGCAGAGTGCTTGGTTTTTATGTGAGAGGGTGCCCCTGCATGAGCAGAGCCCCTCTGAAGCGTTCGGAGTCCCTCCTCTGATGCTGTTTGTGCTACAGCCTGACCATATAGTCTTAAGTGCATTATATCCTCGCGGTACAATGCTAACTTTGGACTGGCTGCACCCAAACATGTCGTGTTTGGTGTCAAACATCTTGGAATACTACCCCCCCCCCGCCAATTCTGGTGGCGGGGGTAGCATTCCACCCTTCTAGAGGGAGAGACATGTACACACCGGGCTACCCGGTAACTTCTTTCCAGAGCCCTGGCATCACAAAATGGATGCCGCTGCCACAGACACGGGTCTGGCCTCCTGCTGCTGACTGAAACTCCGGCAGGGGAGGCCTGGACAATAGGTTTCCTGTCGAAGGGAGGTGTAACCACCTCCCCAGACAGGATAGTGTGTATTGGGGCTGGGCGGGAGCACCCTCTGGTGCTTTGAAGTCCTGCACTGGGGGCACATTTGGTGTCCCTGTGCATATGCCAGTTCAAACCGGTGGCAGGGGCTACCTGCCCCTGCTCTGGCACGAAACTGGACAAAGGGAATGGGTGTAACCACCCCTCTTCCCTGACCCTCCCATAGGTGGGTCCCCAGAGTATGTCCAACCCCCTAACTTAGTATAAGTATGGGACCCCAGTCCTTAGGACTTCAGATAACCCTGGACGAAACTCTGATGCCGAATCCTGGACCTTCGACGCTCTACTTTAAGATTAGAGGACTGAAGAATCTCCCTTGGGGTCAAGGAGTGACTCCCCTGCTTGGCAGGCACCTAAGAAGCAATTGTCCGGTCTGCATCGCTGAAGCTTCCGCCGGACGCCGAAGTCTTTGCATCAGCAGACATGGATTTCCAGACTTCCCTGAGGCTGCCCTGAGTCCCCAGCAAAGCTGAGGTCCGTAGCTGTCGTGGGTAACGTGGAACCGTGACCCCTGGACACCGAGCACATTTGCAAGTGCATCCTCTTCCTGGTCTTCCATGAAGTTGTGCTTTGGGCTCCAAGTAGCCCCCGCCTCCAGCACCAACTGCACCAAAGATCACTGGCCTCCACTCCACGAGTGTCCTGCAAGCCAGCTCCAAGTGCGTCCACTCGAGGCTCCTTTGCGGTCGCTTGTCCGTTGTCTAGTGGGCCCTCCAGAAGGCAACTCTTCTTTTGCTTGGGCATTCCTGGTTGCTCCAGAGGTGCCCTGACTTACCCTTGCTGGGTGAGTCCCCCAGACCTTGCTGGTCTGCAACATCGTCCTTTCTTTGTTTCTTCAAGACTTGCCGTTGCCAAGGCTTGTTGGGTCCAATCTGGTCGTCGACACCACAGCAATCGACAGACGTTGTGGGACAGCTCGAATCCAGCTCCTGGTTGTCGTCGACGCCTCCTGGACCTCATGGCTCAAGAGTCAAGACGACTGTCAACCTACCTGAAGCACCCGACATCGGTGGGCATCTGCTCATCGCCTTCCTGATCACTGACTAGTGACCCAGACTCTGTCCCCTCTGCTTTCAGGTTCCTCACATCTTCGATCCACCTTTGGATCCACCCGAACACTTTCGACTTGGTCGCCAGCATTACTTTGTAGCAGATCACCATTGAAAACGACGACGAAGCCCGACCCCGAAAGACACCTATGCACCCGGCTCCCCTGGGTGAGGTAACTCGAGTACTCCGGTGCTCCCGTGGGTATAGACTCTAGAACCACCTAGTTCTAAAATGGTTTGCTCCAAGTCCTCCTCTAAGTGTCCTTTTTCTTTAAAACTCCAACCGCGACATTCCCCTTAGAAGTCAACGCTGGCTCGCGGCTGTGTTCTCACACTGCACGTGTCCCCCGTGGGTCCCCTGTGTCACTATCTTGGGTGGTTCCTTGTGGTCCAAGCATTTCTACAGGCTCTAGGCCTTGTGTCTTGCTCAGTCGTGGTTCTTACACCACTTTATTGGTATATGGTTTGGTACGCCCCTAGGGCTCAAACGTGTATTTGTGATATTACTGTTGACAACTGACTTGTAACTTATGTACTTCGAACTCTAGCCTCATAAAGAGACTAGAGGGGTGTGTTTAAGACTAAATACATATATTTTATATATATATACCTGGTGTGGTCCTCTTTCATTTGGTCACTCAAGAGATTATAGACTGGTAAAACAAGCTGCTTTACATTCCTTCAAGACTTAGCCTGAAGGCTGCTCTCCATAGCTACCACTAGGCTAGCTTTCAATAAAGGTTGTCTTTAACCTATCTCCAATAAGGGTTGTTTGGACTGGTGCAAGGTGCCCACTATAATTAGTGGACAGCATATACCAGGCCAACTTCTCACACTCTGCTCTTCACCCAGTCCCTCTCCTGGGACCGGAACTTCCGCAAGGAGCCTGCGAGGCTCCGGGCGTCCTGGGAGGCGGGGTAGGCTCCCGTCCTCCCTTCTCCACGCAGACCAGCTTCTCCTGGCTTCCGGCGGGCTCCTGCTCACGTCTCGTGGCCCCGCCCACCACCAGGCAGCTCCGCCTGACTTCCGGGTCACGCTGACAGTGGCCCGGCGGTTCACTTTTGCTTCGGCCCGGCCGCGGCGGTGATTCCTTCCACAAGTGCGGGGTGGGCACCCGCCACAACAGCACACAATGAGAGGTGGGCTCCTGCTATTTGAGCAAAGTTAAGAAATGCGGCAATAACACGGGGTGGGCTCCCGCTCCCCAGCAGCACGGGGGAGTCCCCACGCCGGGACTCTCCCAGGAGGAATCTTCGCAGCACAGCGCTGCAGTGCCCGCACGCTCTTCTCCTCGCAAATAAAGTACAGCGCTCACAATGCGCTAAGCCCACAGCTCCTGGAAGACCTCAGAGTTCAAGGGGCACATCTGGGCCCAGGCAGGCCAGCACACAGGGCCCTCCAGCAGGGAGGATGTCCCTCGTGGCAGTTCCTCCTGGAGCCCAGCAGCAGCAAGGCCCCTAGTAAGCACAGGAACAGCATTTTTCATGGGGTCACAGCCCCTATCTTTATACCACTTTTCCCCTTTGTCTGCAAAGCACAGGGCTTGGGAAACCAGTTCCAACTGGTTCTGGAGCACTCTGTTTACCAGGCTCCTCTTCCCTATTGTGAGGTGGGGGCTTGGTGATCAGACACACCACAGGGGGCGGAGCCAGCATTGTACAGGCTAGGCACAGACCTATTCAGGGACCAGGGACTTCTCCTCCCACTACTCCAAATGCAGATGTCCCATTCAGCCTAGCGCTGACTCACCCTGCCCCTCCTGGAGCCACACACACCTCACCAGCCCCTGTCACTCAAAAGCCAGACATGCAATTCACATCAGGCAGGCAGACACATAGCACACAGAAATGCCAACTTCTAAAAGTGGCATTTCTAAAATAGTTATAATAAATCTGCGCACTCCATTGCGTAGCATTTATTATTACTATTTCAAACATACCAAACTTGACCACGCTGCGCCTCTCATATCAGGAATTACCACTGAAACACGTATCAGGGAATCCCCAATGCCTTCCTATGGAGGGCAGCCCCACAGTAGTGAGAAACCAAAATGGCTGTTTGTCACTACCAGGACATGTCACACATTTAAGGTACATGTCCTATCTTTTACCTACAATGCACCCTGCCCATAGGGCTAGCTAGGGCCTACCTTAGGGGTGACTGACATGTAGTAAAAGGGGGGTCACGGACATGGCACACACTGTAGGTGCCACGTCACAGCGGCAGTAACACTGCGCGCACAGGCCCTGCAATGGCAGGGGCCTGAGATAGGTTTGGAAGGCTACTTTGGTGGGTGGCGCAATCAGCGCTACAAGCCCACCAGTAGCATTTAATTTACCAGCCCTGGGTATATCGGATACCACTTTACAAGGGACTGACAGGTAAATTAAATAGGCCAAACAGGTGTAGACCAATCTTATCATGTTTACCACAGAGAGCACACTCACTTCACACTGGATAGCAGTGCTAAAGTGCCCAGAGTCCTAAAACCACCAACACCATGTCAGAAAAAAAGGCTAGGAGAAAGGCAAAAAGTTTAGGGATGACCCTGCAAAAAGGGCCAAGTCCAACAGGCACGATCTGTGACAGTGTCAGGTCTGATAAAACTATCGGCCTATGTTTGTAAATAATCTTCCTTATTTGTCTATCCTGGCAGCTATATGAGGTTATTAGTCTGACAGAATCTGAGGTATTAGATGACTAACAGTTGCAGAAGTTGCATTAGTCGTTGCAGTTTGACCCTGTAAAAATTCCTCCCTGTTATGACTATTAGCCCTAGTTAAGGCTTGTTTTAACTCTTTGGCTTTGTAAATCCTGGCTAAAAATCTCTGGAGAGCTTCTGCCTGACAAAAATTGAGGTCTGCTTCAGAACTGCAAATCCTCCTGATTCGCAGAAATTCTCCATACGGAATACTACGGATTAGATGGTGTGGTTGGGCACTGCTGGCATGCAGGATAGAATTGCCAGCAGTGCTCTTCCTGTGAAGTTTGGTTTGAATAGTGTTTTCATCTATGTACAGCTCCACATCTAAAAATTGTACACAGTTACTGCTGATGTACGCCGTAAAAATCAAGTTTAGGTCATTGACATTGATATCATTAACAAACTGATGCGCAGATTCCTCACACCCCTTCCATAGGATGCACACGTCATCTATAAATCTCCACCAATGGAGGACGTGTGAGTCATAGGTAGCTTTGTGGGCAACCCTGAGGACATGTTCCTCCCACCAGCCAACGTGTAAACACGCATAGCTGGGGGAGAAACATGCCCCCATCGCTACACCTCGTAGCTGTTGATAGATCACTTTGTTAAACAAGAAAAAGTTGTTATTAAGACATGTCTCAATCATTCTTTGAATCATCATATTATGCTCATATAGTTGGATGTTCCAATTACCCAAATAGTGTTTAACTGCCTGAATACCATCAGAGTGGTGTATGCTTGTATACAATGAGCTGATGTCCATCACAATGAAGAGGCAATCCTCTTGCCATTCGACAGTTTGCAGTTTAGAAAGGAAGTGACCAGTGTCCTTGATGAATGAAGGGAGGCTTTCTACAAATTCATGCAGGTAATAGTCTACATATTTCGACATTGGTTCTAAAAGACTACGTTGAGCCGAAATGATAGGTCTCCCAGGCACCGGTGTGGTGTTCTTATGTACTTTCGGGATAAAGTACAAAACTGGTGTTATTGGGTGTTCGTTTTTGAGGAAACTGAATTCATGTTTACTGAGCAGACCCATGCGTTTCCATTGGGCCAGTTCTTTAAAGACTATGGGGCATATTAACAAGGCCCGGCGATAAATATCGCAAAGCGCGCTTAGCGCTTGCATATTTATCGCCGGCTATCTCTGCAATTTATCGCCCGGTTAGCGCGTTATCAACAACGCGCATCGCCGAGGCGATAAAATTCCAGAGATAGCGTGGATATCGCCGTTTTCCATGGTGGAAAACGGCGATATCCTAGATGATAGGGCCTGTGGTCTTAGCCACAGAATCCACCCCCCATGTTAAGTATGCCTTAGTCAGGAATTTAACAGACGTTAAATTCCTGCGTTAAGGCATACTTAACGCGATTAAAATAATCGCTTCCCCGCATTGTAAATATCGCGAAGCTGCCTTCGCGATATTTACCCATGTTGTTTCCACAGACACGCCTACTTTGCATCTCATTAGCGATGCGAAGTTAGGCGTGCTGGAAACGGGAGCAAAATCAGCAAAACACGCGATAGCGTGTCTTTGCTGATAAGGCGATATAATTATCGCCGCTTTTTGGCCAAAAACGGCCGCAAAAGCGGCGATAATTGTTTATCGCCTCGTTGATAATATGCCCCTATGTCTCTTACTCGTATGAGGTCATTGGGGGAGGCTTTCCTTTAGCAAGCAGTATCATTCAAATGGCGATCAGCCTCCTGCATGTAGAGATCCCTGGGCCACAGGACAATATTGCCCCCCTTGTCTGCCTGATTTATTATCAAGTTCTTGTTGTTCCTGAGTCTCTGCATAAGGTTAGAATATTGTATATCTTGATGCCTCCTATGAAATTTCTTGCGCATAACCTTTCTGTTCAGATTTTTCAAATCCTCATTGACACAGTCGCTAAAGACGTTAATGGCGTCTTTGGGCATCATAGGGACAAACGAGGATGGCGGACGGAAGGGGCTGTCTGTGGAGGAACTACAACTGCTGCCCCTGTCCAACAAGTCTATTTGTGTGGACCTAGGTGTTATCTCATCTTCCTTCGATAAAGACTGCAAGATTCTCAACGTTTTGATGTCTGAGACCTGTATAGTGGAAGATGTAGAAGAGGATTGCTTGTTACCAAGGACAATGTCCGTTGTGCTCTTGAGTTTGTAAAATTTGAGCAACTTTAGTTTTCTAATGAATTTGAACACGTCCACCCTGGATTGAACATATTTAAAGCTGATGGGTGGGCAGTAAGAAAGGCCTAATGATAAAAGTTGAACTTCTGCAGTAGACAAGATGGTATCGGAGAGATTGATTACTGTATTGTCAGTACTAGTCATTGTTGGGACCACTTCTTCTTGTTCCTCCCTCCCCTGCCGTACATACCCAGTGGAAGGCATCAGCCGAAACGCTTTGGTCAGAGATAAATTACTTTTTCATAAAACTGTGTACTGTTTTTGCACATGGAAAGACAAATGGAATAAAAACATCAAAACAGAGAACTTGTCTCCTGAATGCTGTTTTCCTGGATTGTGCTGCAGTGAAAGGGAGCATACGTCGGATTCTAAGGCAGAAACACCACTGACCTGCTGTGAACGCCCAGCGGGGATGATGGAGAGCAGATAGTTTCCCAATTCCCTTCCACACCATCACCCAAGGAACAGCAGCATGTACTCACTGCTCCGTAAGGAGTGTGTCGGGGAAAAGGGGAATTGGAAAAAACAAGAAAAGAAACTGCTGGCGGAAGGATGCTCGGATCTAGTCCTTCTGTCGGGGAGCGGAGGCCATCAAGTTATCTTGTGTCACCCTGTCGTGTCCCTGTATGCAAGAAAGGATAGAAATAAGAAAGCATACATACAGCAAGACTACTCTCTGTGGTGAACTCTAGTCTAGGTCAAACTAATACTTACATACCCCCAACATCCACTTCACTTAGGCCACCATCAGGAGGTAGGACTAGTAAATCACACCACTGGCCACCAAGAAGGAGAAGTCCAGGGCAGCAAAGGACTCGAAGGCCTACTAGTCCGGAAAACAAACAAATCCAGGAAAAGGAGAAAAACAAAGTGTCCAAAGAAAACTTTGTTGGAACAATAAGTCACTTAAACGAATAAGAAGCCTAGCAACAACGCGCTCCACCACTTCTCTGCAGCAGATGAGAAGGAGCCCCCAGTTACTTCACTGGAGCGATGCGTGAATGCTACGAGACGGCAGACAACTATAGCAGGCACAGCAGGAGGCGGGACCCAGCTCCGGTCGGGAAGCCGCCGCAGAAAGGGACACAGAAGAAAGTGCCTCGGGCAGGTATCGCGGCAAGGAAAGTCACGGAGAAAAAAGCGCCGGCAAGGCAGCGTCGTTAACCGCTAACAACAGCGGAAATGCAAGGAAAGGGAACAAGCAGGCAGGTCGCGGTAGTCCAACGAAAGCAAGAACGACTAGCATGGAGCAGCGGGCTAGTCGGGTTATATCCTGTGCTCACCACATCAGCTGACCGCCAATTCCGTCTTCCGGAAGTGCCCCAGTGGATGCTGGGTGATGTAGTCCACTACTAACACGCTTCCCAGTCACGCAATGATAGTAAAGGAAGGGAAGAGTGTGCCTGCGTGTCTACCTATGTGCAACCTCCACCACAGCCATGACAGTATCCCCCCGCAAAGACTGCTGTCCCGGCGGTCTGCCAGGCTTGGAAGGGAACCACTCATGAAAACGCCGAAGCAGGTGAAGACAATGGAGGTTTCGAACAGGCTCCCAGGAGCGCTCCTCCGGGCCATAACCCACCCAATCAACCAGATAAAGGACACGCCCCCTCACTATCTTGGAATCCAGAATACGCTGCACCTCGTACTCATCGTCCCCATCTATCTCCACTGGGAGAGGCCTATCAGGTAGTCTGGTCTGAGGCAGACAAGGGCGAAGAAGGGACACGTGAAAGACGGTATGTATCCGCCACGTAGCAGGCAAGCTCAACTTCACGGCTACTGGGTTAATCACTTTGGTAATGGCATAGGGACCTACGTATCTTGGTTTCAGTTTATCAACCCCTTTCAAATGTAAGTGTTTGGTCGCCAACCACACTTTATCCCCCACACGGTACTCGGGCTCCTTCGTTCGCCGTCTGTCAGCAAAGCACTTATCTTCTGCCTGTTTTTTAAACAGCTGCATCTTGGCTTCTGGCAGCACTGCCCACAGATGGGCATGATGTTCTCGCGCAGAGGGAAGACTCGAAGAGTTGGGCCATTCGAAAGGTAGAATGTTAGGATGGCAACAGTTCTGGCAAAAGAAAGGGGAATAGCCCAATGAAGAATGCTCGGCAGTATTGTAGGCGAACTCTGCCATCCAGAGGAAAGTCCCCCATTCATCTTCATACTGAAGCGAAAAGCACCAAAGGTTTGCTCTAGTGTCTGATTTAACCTTTCGGTTTTGCCGTCAGTTTGAGGATGGTAGCTGGTAGAAGGCCGGGCATCTATCTTCATAGCAGTACACAGAGCCTTCCAAAAGCGTGAAGTGAATTGGTATCCTCGGTCGGTTATGAGCACTGCGGGGATTCCATGAAGCCTCACTACATTCTGTAGGAAAACAAAAGCCAGTTCAGAAGACGTGGGTATTTTCTTCAGGGGGATGAAGTGACCCATCTTCGTCAAATGATCCACGACCACTAGGATTACAGTATGGCCATCGCTGGGGGGCATTTCAACAATAAAATCCATGGAGACTGTGTGCCAGGGTGATGGAGGAACAGGTATAGATCGAAGCTGCCCCACAGGTTTACTATGTCTAGTTTTTCCTTGAGAACAAACAGCACAACCGTTCACGTACTGTCTAACATCTTTACGGAGGGTTGGCCACCAGAAGTGTCGTGCGGTCAACGCGATGGTTTTTTGGGCACCTAAATGTCCCCCAATGGTGGAGTCGTGCGTCCAGGATAATGCTTGGGTTTGCAAGGCTTCAGTTGGAAGGAAAAGCGTCTGGGAATGGTACAACAAGTCATCCTTTTTTGTCCGGAGATTAGGTTCGGCCTGTATCCACTCCTGCTGGTTCAAGAGGCCTATATGTTTTTTAACATCTTTCAGGAAGGTGGCAGAGGTAACCACCCCTTGTTCCGAACTGGGGTACTTCGCATTTTGTAGGGTTACATGTGGTTCAGGGTCTTCCTTTTCAAGGGGCTGGTGAACCCTAGAGAGAGCGTCCGCCTTGCCGTTCTGTGGGCCTAGTTGTTATTTTATCACGAAGTCAAAGTCAGAAAAGAAAAGAGTCCATCTCAACTGTCTTGGTGTGAGGGCCCGGGATGTTTTAAGGAACAGCAGGTTCTGATGATCAGTGTATATTTCTATGGTGTGGCCGGCTCCAAGCAGATAGTGCCTCCATTCCTCACAAGCCCTTTTAATTGCCAGAAGCTCCTTATCTGAAATGCTATAGTTGCATTCGTTAGGTGTTAGCCTTCTGGAGTAGTAGGCAATGGGGTGGACTTGTCCAGTCTCAAGTTGACGTTGAGATAGAACACCCCCTAAAGAGAATAGAGATGCATCGGTTTCCAGAATGAAGGGCAACGTAACATCCTGATGTCTTAGGATGGGAGCCTGTATGAATCTGGATTTTAGTTCCTGAAAGGCGGCTTCTGCTACTATTCCCCACATGAAACGCTCACTCTTCCGCAGGAGTCAGGTGATAGGTTGCACTAGTTGTGAAAAGCCGTTAATAAATCGTCTGTAGAAGTTTGCAAAACCTAAGAAGCTTTGCACTTCTTTCACTGTCGATGGTGATTTCCAGTATGTGATAGTCCGTACTTTCTTGGTATCCATTTGCAGCCCTTTTTCATTGATGGCATAACCCAAGAACTTGATTTCGGGCACATGAAAAAGGCATTTCTCCAATTTCGCGTAGAGTGCATTTTCCTGCAACCGTTCTAGCACAGCCTTCACATGTCCGATGTGTTTCTTCAAGTGAGTGGAGTAGATCAATATATCATCAAAATAGACAATACAAAAGACATCGAGGTAACCACATAAGACTTCATCCGTGAAATATTGGAAGGCGGCGGGGGCATTACAAAGCCCAAAGGGCATGACCTGGTACTCGTAAAGGACAAATTTGGTCCTGAAGGCCGTCTTCCATTTATCTCCTTGTCGTACTCTGATCAAGTGGTAGGCGCCTCGGAGGTCTAACTTGGTAAATATACGTGCTCCCTTTAACTGCTCCAATAGAACGGGAATCAGGGGTAGCGGATGTCGATTTTTCACTGTGACCCTGTTAATGGCCCTGTAATCTATATAGGCACGGAGGCCCCCCTCCTTCTTGGGGATGAAGAAAAGAGGCGATGAGGCAGGTGAGGAAGACGGTCGTATAAAACCAGATTTAAGATTACCCTCTAGATATTTCTTCAAATGTTGAGTTTCGGGCTCCGTGAGTGCATACACGCAGCTGCACGGGATGGTGGCTCCAGGAGTCAGGTCTATCCTGCAATCATACGATCGATGAGGGGGTAGTTGACTTGCTTGTTGTTTGCTGAATACCCCATGGAACTGTTCGTATTCCAACGGCACTGCCACTACCGAACAAACCAAAGGTGTTCCACTTCCGGCAGCAAGATGACCTGATCGAGTAATATGCCCCGACGTTTGCCACACCTCTTCACTCCGACAATGTTCTCGGCAATAAGTGGAACTCATGGTGACTGATTGGGTGGACCACCGCACATCAGGGTCATGTAAGGTCAACCATGGCATACCCAGAATAAGGCAGAAGCGAGGGGCATTGATGAGGTCAAACTGGATGATTTCAAAGTGCTCCTTTCCGAATTGCATAACCATGGGTTGCGTATGATACTTAACAGAACCTGAAGTCAAGGCTGTACCATCCACCGCCTTCACGGATTCAGGAGTGCTTTTCCGCACACAAGGTATACCTAGATTCCGGTGCGTATGTTTGGTCCATAAAATTGCCCGTGGCTCCAGAATCAAGTAAAGCGGGGACTCTTTGATGCAAATCGGAATCCAACCACAACGTGACCACCACATTAATATGGGCTACCGACATCTGCACTGTATTAGCCACCATGGAAGAGATCTCATTATGTACTACGCTCAAACAAGGGACCTCTGTCTTGCTCGGGCTCTTCAGTTTTTTGACGTTTCCCATTCGTTCAAGTCACTCTGTACAACGGCTTGTGTTTGTGTAGCTCCTCCCTTTTCCACAGACTTGGTCCATGCCCTGCACTCTCTAAGGAAATGCCCACTTCTGCCACAATATAGACACAATCGTTGCTTGCGCCGTCTGTCTCACTCTTCCATAGTTAAGGGCCCTCGGATGCCGTTGATCTGCATGGGCTCCACTCCATCCATAGAACGTGACCCCTCATCTATCACTGGTTTGAGATGGTGTATGTAGTACCTGGGTTCTGTCCTCCCTTTGTCACCCTTTCTCTCCATGAGGCGATGGTCCAACTGCACGGTAAGTGCTATCAACTCATCACAAGACTGGGGCATGTGCACCACTTGGGCTAAGACGTTCTTCAGTTCTCCCCTCAATCCTTGGTAAAACAAGGAAGTTCTCTTCTTGAGTGGCCAGTCCGTCTCAATCACTAACCTGTTGAAAGATGTAATGTAGGTTATGAGATCCTGCGCGCCTTGTTTCAGGGTGATCAGTTCCCTATCCAAAGACAGCTGATGAGATCTCCTGTCGAAGAGTTTCCGCATTTCCTCACAAAACACTGAGAAGTTATATAACACTGGGGCATCCCTTTCAACCAACGGAACAGACCAACTTGCAGCATTCCCCCCTAGATATGACATCACAAATGCAGTCTTGACTTGATCGTTGTGGAATACCGCAGGCTTACACAAAAAATGCAGACGACACTGGTTCAAGAAAACGCCGAACTTCTTTGGATCCCCATAGAAACATTCAGGTGGGGCCAACGGTAACTGAGGCTGTTGGATGACGTTAATGGAAGCATTGCCACGGTCGTGGTGCGAGGCAGTGTGGTTAGCAGACCAAAACCCTGTAACAGGAGCGCTCCCTTCAGGAGCCTGTGAAGAAACAGGTTCAGGGAATTCCTCCTCCGAATGTAGGGGAGGGGGCAATTTCCACTCCTTAATGTAAGGCCCGCTACTACTCTCTGTCTTGCCCTGTCACGTCAGCCCCGCTACTTCCCTACGCATTGTTCCTAACTCCTTACGTAGATCCTGATTCTCTACTCGGAAGGCCTGGACCTCTATCTGTAAGGTAGTCAGGCTTTTAAGAACTGAAGCCATCATTTCATTCGGTTCCATCACCCAGGCTGGTCAATAATGTGGGCTAGTCATTCTGTCGGATTCTAAGGCAGAAACACCACTGACCTGCACTGAACGCCAAGCGGGATGATGGAGAGCAGATAGTTTCCCAATTCCCTTCCACACCATCACCCAAGGAACAGCAGCATGTACTCACTGCTCTGTAGGAAGTGTGTTGGAGAAAAGGGGAATTGGAAAAAACAAGAAAAGAAACTGCTGGCGGAAGGATGCTCGGATCTAGTCCTTGTGTCGGGGAGCGGAGGCCACCAAGGTATCTTGTGTCACCCTGTCATTTCCCTGTATGCAAGAAAGGATAGAAATAAGAAAGCATACATAGAGCAAGACTACTCTCTGTGGTGAACTCTAGTCTAGGTCAAACTAATACTTACATCCCCCAAACATTCACTTAGGCCACCAGTGGGAGGTAGGACTAGTAAATCACACCACTGGCCACCAAGAAGGAGAATTCCAGGGCAGCAAAGGACTCGAAGGCCAGCTAGTCCTGAAAACAAACAAATCCAGGAAAAGGAGAAAAAACAAAGTGTCCAAAGAAAACGTTGCTGGAACTATAAGTCACTTAAACGAATAAGAAGACTAGCAACAACACGCTCCCACCACTTATCTGCAGCAGATGAGAAGGAGCCCCCAGTTACTTCACTGGAGCGATGCGTGAATGCTACGAGACGGCAGACAACTATAGCAGGCACAGCAGGAGGCGGGACCCGGCTCCGTCGGGAAGCTGCCACAGAAAGGGACACAGAAGAAAGTGCCTTGGGCAGGTATAACGGCAAGGAAAGTCGCTGAGAAAAATGCCCCGGCAAGGCAGCGCCATTAACCGCTAACAACAGCGGAAATCCAAGGAAAAGGAACAAGCAGGCAGGTCGCTGTAGTCCAACGAAAGCAGGCATGACTAGCACGGAGCAGCAGGCTAGTCGGGTTATATCTTGTGCTCACCACATCAGCTGACCGCCAATGCTGTCTTCCGGAAGTGCCCCAGTGGATGCTGGGTGATGTAGTCCACTACTGACACACTTCCCAGTCACGCAATGATAGTAAAGGAAGGGAAGAGTGTGCCTGCGTGTCTCCCTATGTGCAACCCCCACCACAGCCATGACAGCATATATATATATATATTTTTTTTCACTAAAAAAACAAAGGTTACAGGGACTTTATAGTAGGAAATAGTATTAAAAAAACATAGGAAATTACTGAAACAAAAATTTAGACATTTACTGAAAAAGCCAAAGGTTACAGGGATGTTATAGTTAGGAAATAGAATTTAAAAAAACATTACAAAGTCACTGAAAGAAACAAAGTTTACAGGGATGTTATACTAAAGTTCAGATTTTACACCCACAAAAAACATACAAATTCAGCAGTTATAGTTCTACTTATCTCAAGAAACTATAACTGGTGCCCTAAGATAACTGTAACTTGCAACCCCACCATGCACAGTTTTCTCATCAATAATGTCACTTCAAATGTTGCAGTGATATTATCAATGATGTCATAGAAGATGTGATGATGGATGTATTATATGGGGTAATTAGCAGTGCATTACGAGGGAGCGCAGAAAGCTAGATCTTGGTTCAGAAAGAGTGCTTTTTGTGCTTTGGTGTAAATACATCCAGTAGTTTTTGAGCAATTAATGCTAAAAAAAATTGTATATATAGGAACGCGGAGCCTCCGTGGATCCCGACATTGGCTGCCACCACCTCAACCAGGGAGTGGTGCCAGCCATCTTAGACTCAGAACTCAGTCCAGAGTCCTGAGAAAATTAGAACAAAAAGACATAAGGGGGCACGGTAGGAATACTCTGGCCCCCGAGGCCTGGTGGTAGGGTCCCAAAGGAACCCTGCCTGGGACCAAAAATGTTTTTCTTCTAAATTCTGAAGAGAATTCAAAGAGGGTTCACCAATCCACAGAAAAATAAAAAACATAACAAATGCGGGCTCCAGTGCTTGTTTTTGAAAGCTGCTGGGGCCTAGGAACTCCCCCTGCGTGGCCCCCTCCCCCTTTTTTTTAGCAGTGGCCCTGTGGGATGGGATCACTGGGGCCTAATAGGAATCATGGTGGGGGGCTATGTGGCCACACTCCCCTTTCATAAAAGAATCAGCCCTGGGGGACGGGTTCCCCAGCGCATAATAAAAATCAGGAAGGGGGACTGCATGCCCCCATCCCCTTTATTATAAGTAGTGGTCCTGAGAGATTGGGTCCCCAGGGCCTAATAAGGCTCAGGTTAGGGGTCCACCTGATCCCCTCCCCTTTAATAAAAACAAAACTGCTTTGTGGGATGGTGTCCCCATGGCCATAATAAGTTTCAGGAGAGGGTCATGTGCAGTGTGGGGTTGGCTGCCTTTGGGGTCTTGACCACAAGTCCAGACCACAGGTCAGGCCTTGTGGCCAATCCCCCATTGTGCATGGAAGAAACCTGTGTCCTGCATGGGGTTGGCTGCATGCGAGGGGTTGGGCGAAGGGCCAGGCTCTGTGGCCAAATACCCCACCCACCCCATGCGTGATCGAAGCCTTGCACTGTGTGGGGTTGCCTGCATGTTCAGCAGCTCCCTCTGTCCAAAAGCAAAGCCGGCTCCTGGCAGCGACCAGTCCCCAACATGAGAAACTAGGTGCCCTCGGTGGGACCAGATCCTGGAGGATAGGGTCTCCGGTGCCAAAATTGGCCCAGGAGGCAAGCCATGCAGCCCCCCTCCCATGTTTAAAAAAAATAAATAAAAAAAATAAAAGGACAGGCACAGGGGATGGGGTCTCTGGGGCCGTAATCAGCCTGGGGAAGGGGGGCCACGTGGCCGTAATCGGCCCGGGGAGGGGGCCCACACCACCCCCCCATTATAAAAATACCTGGCCCCAGGAGATTGGGTCCCCAGAGCCAAATACAGCCCAGGGAAGTGGGGCCACACGGCCCCCCTTCCTTTATAATGTAAAAAGAAAAAAAAGAAAATGCTGCCAGCACGACAACGGAGGCCCCGCCCCCTTTCTGCATCACTCTGCGATTGTGCCTCCTGGCACGCTGCTGGTTGGGGGATGAAGTCCCCTTGGCTGCTGAGGGTCTTTTGGGACCAACAAGACCTCCTGTTACTTCCAGTAAGTCCCACACAGTGGGAACAATGACTAATAAAGAATTTTTCAAGCTCCCACATGGCGTCGTCATCCGCTTTTCTTGAGGTGGATATTGGTTATATAAATATATATATATATATATATATATATATATATATATATATATATATATATATATATATATATATATATATATGAGTCAGAAAATGTGCGTTTCCCATGTTAATTCCCATAGGAATTTTAGACATGACTACAGCCCAAACTGCTGAACGAATTTACACCACATTTGGCAGAAAGGTAGCTGTTGGACCAGAAAGTTACCTTTTTGTAAATGGACATAATTCCGTTCAGTAGTTTGGGAAATATTAAGGTAAATCAAAATTAAATTTGTATATATAGGGACGGGGGCTGCCCGGCCCCCCTTCTGGGCCGTTCTCTGTGTTGGGGACCACCACCTCCCCAGGGCAGGCCACACTACAACAAACAAGGGGGGGCCCTCCTGGAGCCATAGATGGCCCTGGGGAAACCACCCCCCAGGGCGGGCTCCTGCTATGTGCCGGGGTGCCCACCCCTGGGACATAGCTGCTTGCTGTGGCTTGGTGGGAGCTTTAACCACTCTCGCCAAGTGAGAGCAAACAGTCACTCCACTCCCAGCGGGTGGGAGCAGGAACACTGCTTCCGCTCGCTGGGAGTGGAGTTTCAATCTGCAGAAAAACAGCTGGCAGAATTGCTCCCACATGCAGGCAGCAGCATTTTTTTGCTGCTCCCTATGTGTGGGAGCAGTGCTAGGTACAGCTGGAAGTGGGGAGCTGGCCGGGACCATGGAGGCACTGAGGCTCTCCCTGTGGTCCTCAACGTTGTGCACTGGGTGCCATGGGTGAACTCTATGGCACACAGCAAAAAGGGGCTGGGCCCTGGGGGAAGGGGTCTCTGAGGTTGAAATCGGCCCAGGGAGAGGGGCCTCATAGCACCCCTCCCTTTCCACTAATTAGGCCCCAGGGGATGAAAAAGAAGCTGAAATGCTCTGTGGAGGTAAATGCATCACTGATCTATAACAGTGCAATCTGTAGTGACTGTGACAAGTGGGCTCTTTCTTGGCCTCTCCTGTTGAAAGTCCATGGTTCTCCCTTTAAATTTCCATGAGTTTGAAAACGTGCAAATCACCTGGAAGCCTTGCCTGTTTGGGCCCGCTCTGTCCAACTTAGTAGTATGCAAAGGTCTTCCTGCATTTTGCCAGGATGATGGCCCCCAGCACGTTTCCTGCCGATTTTGGTGATGCCTTCTTGATGCCGAAGAATATGAGGACATCTCTACCAAACATTGAAGCACTTACCTCATATAGCTAAGAGAAAGTTCCCTTGTTTGGTGGAGAATTACTTTTTTGTAGTCTTGTTGTCTTTTCTATAGGAATATTCATGTTATTACAGATTTTGGGATAAAAAGACACCAGGAGAAATCACATTGCCGAAATGCACACAAGGTCACTGGAGACATTCCCTCATGGTCCATTTTGCAGATGTAGTGTAGAATATGCACTAAACATTTACACAACTAATTAGCACTTACTAATTAACCAGTAGAAAGTTCTCCAGTTGGGTAGATATTTTGTGCAAAACAGAGGACTCTTGTTGGATAAAAGGGCAGGTGAGGCTGCTTTCTGGCCCAGTCACTCACACAGCTACTGACTCACCCCCACAGACACTCAAAGATCCATACAGCCAATCGCATATCCACTCAACGACTCACAAATCCACTCATACACCCACTCGTGCGGGAAACAGCATTTACAACGCTGCCATTACATCGTGTTCTTTTTACAACGCGGTCGTTACAACAACAGCGTTGTTAGAACGCGATACCTTCACATTGCATGTCATTAGATCGACTTGCTGTAGGGGGCGCTCTAACCTAAGGAATAGTATAATTTACTATTCCAACACCTTCCCTACTGTTGCGCACACTGGAGTTGGAACAGTAAATTATACTATTCCTAAGTCCAGCGCGCCCCCTACAGCAAGTCGATCTAATGA
The DNA here is from genome assembly GCA_963921515.1 of Calotriton arnoldi. Taxonomy (NCBI): domain Eukaryota; kingdom Metazoa; phylum Chordata; class Amphibia; order Caudata; family Salamandridae; genus Calotriton; species Calotriton arnoldi. Next base: position 593,403 of record CAWUFW010005114.1, read on the forward strand.
CTTGCGATGTGAAGGTATCGCGTTCTAACAATGCGGTCGTTGTAACGTCAGCGTTGTAATAGAATGCAATGTAATAGAACGTGATGTAATAGCATGCGTAGTAACATGCTATACTCACTCATGCACCATCAAAACTAATCACACACCCACTTATATACCGATACAGGCACTCACACACCCACTCACACACCCATACAGCTATTCACACACCCACTCACATACCCATAGAGCCACTCACACGCTAACTCACACACTCTCACAGCTACTTAAACACCCACTCATACACCCATACAGACACTCACAGACCCATACAGCCAGTCACACACCAACTCACAAACCCATACAGCCACGTACAGCCCATAGAGACACTCACACACTCACTTACACATCCACAATACCACTCACACACCTACTCACAGGCCCATACAGCCACTCACACACCCACCCACCAACCTATACAACCACTCACACACCCACTCTCAAAGGTTACAGTTAGGGAAGAAATTTAAAAAACCTTCGAAATTCACTGAAAAAAGCAAAGGTCACAGGGACATTATAGTAAGGAAATAGCATTAAAAAACGTAGAAATTCACCAAAAAAAAGGTTATAGGGATGCTATAGTTAGGCTCAAATTTTACATGCATAAAACCATAGAAATTCAGCACTTATAGTTACCTGAGCTAACTATAACTTATGCCCCCGCAATGCACTGCTTATGACCTCACATATTACATCAATCATGACATGGTCAGTGACATCACTCATGACATCTCAAATGACATCACTAATGACATCACTGATGACATAATCCACAGAACCACTCACACACCCACTCACACCCCTATACTGCTCACTCACACAACCACTCATACTCATTCGTAAACCCATACAAGTACTCACACAACCACCCACTCATACATACAGCCGCTCACATAACCACTCACTCACTCATACAGCCACTCACATAACTACTCACTCACCCATACAGCTACTCATACAACCACACACCATGTACCCACTCACTCATCCATACAGTCATACACCCATACAGCCATTCACACATGCAGTCACTCACCCATACAGGCACTCACACACACACACACACACACACACACACATACACACACACTCACTCATACAGCTACTAAATGACCCACTCACTCATATATGCAGGCATTCAAACAACTACTCACTCACTAATACAGCTACTCATATACCCAGCCACTCACCCATACTGCTACTCACATACCTACTTATCTACCCATACACCCACTCATGTACCCATACAGTCTCTCAACACAGCCACTTACTCACCTACACAAGCACTCACACACTCACTCACTCACACACCCACACAACCACTTATAAACCCATTCACACATCCATACAAGCACCCCCACATCTGCTCACTCACCCATACAGACACTTACCCAGTCACTCACTCATACAGCCATTCAGACACTCACTCTCTCACCCATAGAGTCACTCACACATCTACCCATACAGCCACTCACTGACCCATAGAGCCATGATACCACTCACTGACCAATACATCCACTCACATAGCGACTCACTCACCCACACATCTACTCACAAACCCACTTATTCACCGATACAACCACTCACACACCCACTCACACACAGACACACAGTCACACAACCACTCACATAATATATATTAGAAATAGTATAACTCATTAGTAGTACACAAAGTATACTAATTTAACTTTTGTGCTACCAACTTAGTGTATATGTTTAACTCTCATAAACTTTTAGAAAACACTCACAATCACTGGATGATGTCATCAGTGATGTCATTTGAGATGTCATCAGTGATGTCACTGACCATGTCATGAGTGGTGTTATATGTGAGGCCATAAGCAGTGCATTGCGGGGGCATAGGTTATAGTTAGCTCAAGTAGCTATAACTGCTAAATTTCACTGGTTTTATATGAGTGAAATCTGAGCCTAACTATACCATAACACCCCTGTAACCTTTTGTTTTTTCAGTGAGAAAAAACAAAACAAATATATATATATATATATATATATATATATATATATATATATATATATATATATATATATATACTTACTTCAATGTATTAGAGACAATAAGTCAGTAGGTCACCAAAAATAGACAGCTAAAGCTGATTGTATGCAAGATCTAAAAGTATGTGTATATTTTAATATTTTATAGAGAATAGGACACTAGCTCTTCGACAGCAGACGACTGATGCTTTCCGTAGGCAAGATGTAAAAATGAATTCCACTGCAATCCTATATCTAGGCTTGCATATCGTATGCCAGGCCAAAGAAAATGAACATTAAAGCCTTTGGAAAAGAAGCTTAACTGAACATTATTGTGAATGGCATGCAGTTAAAGTGGTAATTTATGACATGCATGAGTTAGCCATGGGCAAGAAATGTTTGTGAATTAGCCAGAGACTGTGAACATGAATAGGTTTAAACTACGCATGTGGTAAATATTGAGTATTTCTGTGAATCATGGAGGTAAAACATCTGAGAACATGTACATCCATTAATGCAAATATTCATCACCACTAGTAAAGATCTCCTTTAATGTGGCAGTCTGCCCCTATCTAGAGTCCATAGCAAATGAGCCCTCCTAACACAGAAACCCTCGTAGAAATCTTCTAGGCAGTGACCCAGTAGAGGTTAAATCTGCCGGAGCTCAGCTGCAGATCCTTCCTTGGCTAAGTATGATGTATCTGTTTCAAAAGTTTATCCTGCAGCAGACCAATCTTCCATGTGATGAAACACGACTGGTGTAGCTGTCGGATTCTCGCCCCTCCCTTTTCCCCTACACATCCTTCCTGCCCTGGCAGCACTGACTCTCTCTCCCAGAGCCTGCCCAGAAGGAAGATCGATGGCAAGGTACGGAGCATGAAATTGCAGCGGTGTTAGATTACACTGGGTAATGAAATGAAGCAGGATGGCATCAGGCCTCCGCCATCTTGAGCCCGCTGCTGAGGACAGTGTGCCCGTGAACCACTGCTGCAGGCCCCTGGCCTGGCAACGATACCAGGTAAGAATTGATGGGCAAATCCTCCTTTCAGGCTTCCAAATCATAAGTAAAGAGGCACCTGACTCTGACAGCGGTTTTGTAATTAGGGCTCCTGGTTTTATGGTATTTTTTTGTTTTTACATTTCCGTCGGTATTTATCCCTATTTATTTTATGCTCTTGTTATCTGTATTTATCCATATTTATTTCTGGTTTTGTGAAAAAATGAAGTTGAAAGTAGTATATTTCCACATTTATGTACCTGATAAATGTGCCTTCGTGCTTGAACACCTGATAGGTTTCAATAATATGAACATCCACAGATGATAAATCTATGCACATATATGAAAACAAGAACATTTTAGTATCAAGGTTGTGCATATCTACTGATGTTTAAGCCTCTTTACTAAAATTCCTTTTTTTTAAAGACCTTACCTGCCAATATACAAAGCTATTGGCCAAGCAGTCATTACAGACAGCATTTAGAATCACTAAAAAAAGAATCCAATTTCCGTTTTCATCTACATTTAAAAATAAATACAGAGAGGAAATTAAATGGTTTTCTGTCTGCATTTATCTGTAAAACCGGAAAACCGGGAGCCTCCATTGTGATTCAGCCCTGCTTTCAGTCCGCCCATCTAAGAGCATTGTGGGAACTGTAGTTTCCAGATGCCTCTAAACAGAGTTATAGCACCATATCGTTGTCAAAGTATTGCCCTACTAAAATATCACATCCACAATATCGAAAACCACTATATCATCAAATTTTAATTAGAATAGTAAATCTAAATTTACCTATATATAATTCCCATGACAGTATAGTGGTGGTCAGTGCAATACATAAAATATTTTTGCTGGTCGATAAGTCGATATTGTGACACGCCTCCCTCTCAACACTACGTATTACTGTACCAAGGTCGGACATCCTCCAGATGTTGCGTATCCACTCCAGAGGTGGCTGCACACAGAGGCTTCTGGGAGGACTGTTGAAACATGTGCACCAGAGGCTGAGCCTGTACCTGGAGGTGACTGCACACCAGCATACATGCCAAAATACCCGATTCAGGTGGGAAACTCCCGATTTTATCAAACAAAAATGGCCTTAGTTTAGCTGTTTCACGTTTAAAATTGCCTATGTTTCAATGTACATCAATGTGGGAAATAAAATCCCCGATTTTTTTTCAAAACCTCTTTTCTAATTTCGAAATGTTGGCAAGGATGCACCAGACGGAAATAAGGAAGATCGACTTGAATAGCATGCATTCTACAATTATGTGAGAATCATTTCCCTCTTAAACTTTATTTGGTTGGAGTTAGAGGTAGTTTGGAGTCTTCCTTTAAGTTGCAAAGTTGCCAGGGAATTACAAACGAATGATCTGATACAGAACTACCGCACACAGAGGCAGAGACACACTGCAGCGTGGAGGCCCGACAGCTAGTAAACCTTTCTCTACCTTCTACTTCGATCTTCATGTTTTGAGCTGTCAAAAAGAGTCCAAAGAACACAGTAGTTGCCAAAATAAAGAATTCATAGCGTTGCATAATATTTTGCTGGGCTTCATCGCGTAAAAAAAAAAAAAAGTAGGCAAATGGAGCCCCCTGCAACAGCGGAAAAAAGTTCTTAACGACTCTCCGTAGTTCACATCTTGTTTTGCCATCCATTGCGTGCTCACAGAAAGTTCCGTCCCACAGGAACTTCCACCAATTTGATGAACAATAAAAATGCGCTATTTTATTCAGACTGTATAATCAGTTACTATGAAGCTTAATATCTAATGGATTTATAATGACCTTGAAGACCCAGGGGCAGATTTACAAGCCCCTTGCGCCACTTTTGCGTCACTTTTAACATGGGAAAAGTGACGCAAAAGTGGCGCAAGGGTCTTGTAAATCTGCCCCCCAGTTTCCAAACTAGGCATGATATAAATGGGTGGTTTCAGAAAAGAGGTACTACTTTAATGGGCCATGAGGATAAACTCTTTGCCATTAGTACACTTGCCTATTCTTGATCACTGGACCCAGGGCACGAGTCGGGGGTCCACGCGGGTGGACGGCGTCCCCCCACTTATTTCACAGGGGGGACGCCGTCCACCCTGCCAAGAAGTTGGGCCCCACTGATAAAGATGCTGAATTCGTCCCAGTGTAATATCTAAACACCGGGACACATTCAGCAGCACCTGCACGTTGTTATCTGCTTTCGATCGGCAACAACGTGCAGGGGGGGATGGGGCTCTCTTATTTCTAACTCCTGCTGGTTCTTAACAAAGGCCGAGTCTGAGGGGTCATCAGGCCTCCTTTTGTTCGAGTCTCCTGGCTGGCAGCAGTCAGGAGCCTCACACCTGATGCAAATGCAGCAGAGGAGAAACAAAGGCTCACACCTTGTTAGCACTTCACACATACTTGAGAGATGCAGCTTTCCACTTTGTTCAGTCCCTGTTTACAAGATATGCATGCACTGTAAGAACTGCAGATGTGTTGGTCTTTCCCAGTATTTGCACAAAATAAATAGCATTTATATAGGGCTTACTACCCCTGAGGAGGCATTGTAATAATTTAAATATCACTATTTTTTCTTTTAAAGCACTATGGCTAGAAGAAGCTTTACGCTGACAAAAGGCAACATTGTTTTATGTGTATATGTGTAGCGTACAAAAGTGTGAATCTGCTGCCTAATTCAGGAGAAGTATACTCGAAATGTGCTCCAATGTACTCATGATACACCTGCTAAATATGTATGTGAGGGCTTAAGATCTGATGTCACTTTTTGTGATGCCACTTCCTGTGATGTCACGCGCCGTGATGTCACGCGGCGTGATGTCACTTGCTTACTGATTAACTAGGTTAGTCCCCCCACTTCTTTTTTTAGGACTTGTGCCCTGACTGGACCGATTCACAAGGGAATTTAGCCGTAGATAAAGTAGCACGCTTTTGCATACTCTTGCATGCCTTTATGAATTTCTCATAAAATGACTAAAATGGGAATATTCATATACAATTAGTATCTCTTTGCCAATGTCTTTTACTCATGTTTTACAGCAGAGTGGAGTGGAGAAGAGTAGAGAGGGGTGGCATGGCGTACAGTGGTGTGAAGTGGCAGAGTGGAGTTGAGTGGAGTAGAGTGGCATAGAGTGAAGTGGCATAGAGTGGAGTGGTGCAGAGTGGGGTGGTGTAAAGTGGAGTAGAGTGACATAGAGTGGCATTTAGTAGAGTTTTATAGAGAGTGTTGTAGAGTGACATACAGTGGAGTCGAATGGCTTAGAGTACAGTGAAGTGTTATAGAGTACAGTAGAGTGGACTGGCATAGAGTAGAGTGGTGTTGAGTGCAGTAGCATAGAGTGGAGTGGGATATAGTAGAGTAACTGGCGTAGACTGAAGCGGGTAGACTGGAGTGGCATAGCATGGAGTGGTGTAGAGTGGAGCAGACTGAAGTAGATTAGAGTGGAATGGCATGGCATACCGTGGTGTAGAGTAGAGTGGAGGGGCATAGAGGTGTGTAGAGTAGATTGGGGTGGAGTGGAGTTGAGTGCAGTAGCTTCGAGTATTGTAGAGTAGAATGGCATTGTGTGGAGTGGAGTTGGGTAGAGTGGCATAGAGTCACACTGTATGGAGTGGCGTAGAGTGGAGTGGCATACAGTGGAGTGGAGTGGCATAGAGCGGAGTGGTGTAGAGTAGCGTACAGAGTAGTTGAGTGGTGTAGAGTAGAGTAGAGTGGACTAGTGTAGAGTGCAGTGGGGTAAAGTGCAGTGACGAAGGGTAGATTGGTGCACGGAAGAGTGCCGTTATGTGGAGTGCAGTAACATAGAGTGCAATGGTGCAGAGTAGAGTTGTGTAGAGTAGAGTGGTACAGAGTAGAGTTCAGTGGCATAGAGTAAAGTGGTGTAAAGTACAGTAGAGTGGTGGAGAGTGCAGTAGCTAGAGTGGAGTGCTGCAGAGTAGAGAAGAGTGACATACATTGTAGTGAGATAGAGTATAGTGGCGTAGAGTGCAATGGCATAGAGTGCAGTGGTGCAGAGTAGAGTAGAGCGGCATAGAGTGCAGTGGCATAGAGTGCAGTGGCGTTGAGTAGAGTGGTACAGATTAGAGTAGAGTGGCATTGAGTGCAGTGGCACAAGGTGAACTGGTGTAGAGTAGAATGGTGTAGCATAAAGTAGAGTGGGGTAGAGTGCAGTGGCATAGAGTGCAGTGGTGCAGAGTAGAAGTTTGCAGAGTAGAGTAAAGTGGTGTAAAGCAGTGGTTCTCAACCTTTTGACTTCTTGGGAACCCCACTTAATCATTACTGGAACGCGAGGACCCCCACTGAATCATTACTGAAATCCAGAGAACCCTCCACTGAGTCATTAATGGAAGCTGGGGACCCCTGCCTCAGCATTGTTGATGATTTAAACAGCAAAACAATACACAAAAAATACAGAGAAACACATTCATCAAACAAATCCACAAATGACTACATATTTTATTTAATTCGCAAACACATAAATAAATAAAAATCCACATTTAATTTAAATAAAATGGTTGGAGCTTTTCTAAATTCAATTGAGGCCACTCATCTTCCATACTATATTCTGTTTGATGCACCTGCACTACCTTCATGAATCAATCTGAGGATAGTGATATAATTTTTAGCCCTCAATTTAAAATTCCTTCACATTTGCAGTACACTTTAAAATTTTCAGTTGTACATTTAGCTTTCTTTATTTATTTACACGATATTAATCTGTTAATATTATTTAATTTTCTGAGTAGTTGTGAACCCCTAAGGAGTCTTCGCAGACCCCCCAAGGGTCTCCGGACCACAGGTTGATAAACACTGGTGTAGAGTGCAGTGACATAGATTGCAGTCCCATAAAGTGGAGTGGTGCTGAGTAGAGTAGAGTGACATAGAGTGCAGTTGAGTAGAGTAGTCCAGAGTAGAGTGGTGTGGAGTGCAGTGGCATAGAGTGAGGTGGTGCTGAGCGCAGTGGCATTGAGTGAGTGGTGCACAGTTAAGTGGCATAGAGTGCAGTGGTGCAGAGTAGAGTAGAGTGGTGTAGAGTGCAGTGGCATAGATTGCAGAGGCCTACAGTGCAGTGGCATAGAGTACAGTGGTGCAGAGTAGAGTAGCATAGAGTTCAGTGCTGCAGAAAGCAGTGGTGCAGAGGAGAGGGGTGTAGAGTGAGTGACAAAGAGTGTAGTGGTGTACTGTAGAGTGGTGCAGAGTATTGTAGAGTGCAGTGGCTTAGAGTACAGTGGTGCAGAATAGAGTAGAGTAGAGTAGCATAAAGTGCAGTGGCGTAGAATATTGTGGGCAGGGTAGAGTTTAGTGGTGTAGAGTGAAGTGGCATACAATAGAATGGTGCAGTGGCCATAAAGTGCAGTTGCGTAGAATGCAGTGGCGTAGAGTGTAGTGGCATAGAGTGCAGTGGCACAGCATAAAGTAGATTGGCATAGAGTTCGGTGGCGTAGAGTGGAGTGGTGTTGAGTGGTGTAGAGTGGCTTAGGGTGGCGCACAGTGCACTGGCATAGAGTGCAGTGGTGCAGAGTAAGTGAAGTGACGTGGAGTGGTGCAGCATCGCGTGCAGTGGCATAGAGTGCAGTGGTGTAAAGTGCAGGGGCTTAGCGTGAGGTGGCATAGATTAGAGTGGTGCAGAATAAATTGGAGTGGCATAGTGTAGAGTGACTTGGAGTGGAGCAGTGTATAATGGAGTGATACAGAGTTGAGTATAGTGTTGTAGAGTGCAATGGCATACTGACCATTAATCAATTTCACGTATCAGACGAGGGCATATCAAGACTTATAAAGTTTGAATTTATTATGAAGATACACCTTGGTCTTTAGACAGCGACATACCTAATATAAAGGTCCGGCTATACAGACATCAGTACATGACATAAATAGGTTGTTCTGTATATCGTACTCTGATTGAGCGAGTTCTCCGAGACGTTGTTGGAGGGAAGTTTTTACCCCGGCGTGGATAAATAGAAAGACATTGTTTGTGGCTTTTCCTGATGAAGGCGCAGTTGGCGCCGGCAGCGCGTTGAAGACGATCCATCATATAGCCACTGTTTTCTGTCATCTCTGCCTATGTTATATTCTTGTCTTATTGACATATTGTATTTATATGTGAAGTCTTTTTGATATATGTCACATTTTTTGTATTGTAATGTGAGTGTCCTATATATGTAATATATATGTTTGTAGGGTAAAAGAGATGTTTATGTTGAGAAATGTAGACATCACCTCTTTTTTTAACCTGAAAATAATAAATACAGAATTTCTCTTTTAAAGAAAATATCGGAGTTGACACTGAGTTTTTGACACTATAATTGTGTCTGAAATGAGTTTTTAAAGGTGCTTGACTTAATGACTGCCTAGGGTTTATCCTCAAATAGGGTGCAATTATTGACCAGAATCAGTAATTTCCCCAGGTAATTTCTGCACGCTTGCATCATATAACTTGTACTCAGGGCCTAAGAGTTTCTAAACTTGCAACCAGGCATACTTTTTTATCTTCTGGAGGTAAGTGTTGAGGATTTAGTCTCTGCTGCCATTTATTTATCTGGACTACTGCCCCAGGGTAGTGGAAGATGGCAATCCCAAACAACATCAACCATCCTACTAGATTCCTCAAAGGATCTGCAGTTGATCTCTCGCCCGCTCACCTCTATCATTAGTGTGGGGGTATGAAGGGCTCAGCAGACGATTTTGGAAATGTTATGTCATTGAGGTTGAATCTTCAGCACTCTGCCTCCTTCGTGCGGTGAGGCATCGACTGGGATGAAGCTCTCATCCGAGATATAGAACCCCTTGAACTGGAAAGTGGTTTCCAAACAGGGCAAGGTGATCTGCAGCGGGAGGGCAGGTAAACAGAGCTTAAGCTGGGCCACAGGTGTGGTAGTCCTAGAGAGAAGAAAGTGGACAGCACACTGGCATCCTTCCTGAAAGCCACCTGCAACTAAGGGTTCCATGCATGTCTGAGGCCAGAGAATGTTCTGTGAGCTGGTGGGTAGCTTCACTGTATGCTACCAAAACTGGGCAGTTTGACAAATGCCCAATTACAATCACAGTGTTTAGCATCCAAGAAACTGGTAAGGTCCAGACAGTTAGGCTGCCACGGTTTTCCTTCCACATACAGGAGTCTGGGAACACAAGAGTCTCTGGCTTCATGTTGGAGCTTAGGCGAGCCATCTATGAGCAATCGCAGCGGGAAATCAACAGGTAGGCAAAAAATTAGCAGAGCAGAAGTGGGTATTGGATTTTCCTCTATGGGTAACACTAACCCTCCATTTAGAAAACGCCACTCTTTCAGTAGAATGGAAGTTTGCAATCAGTTTTGGGAAACTAAAACAATTGCAGCTGTAATGTTTGTGCCTCTTTTTATTTAACCGTAACTAAAATGTGCAAAGAAATACCCCGGGAATTACTTACTCCATGTCATTTCGGTGAGTCCATTTATTAATAAAAACAAAAACATGGAGGAACTCCCGTCAGGCCGAGTAGGTAGTTCTACTGGTGCCACACGACGTCTCAAATATTATCAGGCAGTTGCCCCCATTCAGGGCTCAGTCCAATATATCAAGTTACTATATTCTGATCCCTCCACCTCTATTTGGGTCAATGGTCATCAATCCAGTTATTTTCCCTCCACGGGGGGACTAGACAAGGTTGTCCTTTATCCCCACTATTGTTTATCTTGTCTCTAGAACCCTTCCTGGAAACAATTTGCCATTCTTCACAACTCACAGGTTTCCAATTTAAAGATTTAGAAATTAAATTTACTGCTTATGCAGATGCTATTTTACTGTACCTTACTAACCCAAGCACATCCGTACCGGATTTGTTTTCATTATTACAAGAATATTTCATAGTCTCTGGGTACAAACTTAATGTAGACAAATCAGAGGTCCCTCCTCTAAATAAATATTGCCTTCCAGATATGTTTAAGGACACGGGTTTACATGGAATTCAAAAAGTATAAAATGTTTAAGTATTTTATATACAAACAACATTAAAGAAACTATTAAAATTAACCTAAATTAAATTAATACAAAAGTTTCAGCTTTGATAGAGGGTTGGTCGCCATTATTTTTGTCCTGGTGGGGTAGACTGACAACCGTTAAAATGATGTTGCTACCAATAATTAATTTTTACTTATCTATGTTGACAGTATCCCTTCCACTGTCTTTCTTTAAAACTATTAATCACTACCGCATCAAATTCTTATGGAACAGTCGTAAGCCTAGAATCTCATTAGTACGCCTTCAACAATCAGAGGAAACTGGAGGGGTAAATTTTCCCAATTTTAGACGATACCAGTCTCCCTTTACGCTGAAACAACTTTGGACTTCCCTTTCGTTAACCCCTCAAGCAGAATTTACTACTTGGGGTCAACTGGAACAGGCTCAATGTACACCATTTTCTTTGAACAAGGCGGTTCTTATCTCTCAACCCCGTAAGGCCTTTTTCTCTCCAATACTTACCCATTCCATTGCTGTTGCTATACCTTTAATTGTTTCTTCTAATTCCTGTATGGGTACTATTTAACAAACTCCTATCTGGTGCAATAAACACCTAAAACTAAATAACAGAGTTCTCTCCTGGAGAGAGTGGATTAACAAAGGTATTATTACTATTGGCCATATACTTAATGATGGCTCACTTATGGATTTTTCTGAGATTCAGGAAAAGTATGACATATCTTCTTATCATGTTACACATTACCTTCATCTCAAGACTCTTCTTCTTCCTCTTCTCTCTCAGGCTTCTATCGCTGTCCCAGTGGGTCAACCCCACTCCCTCAATTTAGATTTTTCCTGTCATATGAAAGCTTCTGGCGTATTCAGGATTTTGTATCGCCCCTCCGATTTGAGAACTAAATCCAAGGAGGGGCTCTTGTGGAAAGCAGACCTTAACCAAGAGTTCTCTCTTCAGATATGGGAATCTATCTGGTCTAAAAATCATACTTCATCTCGCTCAGCAAGCACAACACAAACATTATACTATTTTTACAATAGGCTATTCCTCACCTCTATGGATCTTTACAGAACTAAGTTGACTAATAATGCAAAATGCTGGTCTTGTTCGTATGATAAGAGTGATTTTTTTACATATGGTTTTTCTTTGCCCTCTGGTTAAGAAGCTTTGGATGCTCATATGGGAGAAGTTGAATGACATTTTATCCACGACCTTTCCTTTTGATATTTTACATAATTTCTTAGGAGGTTCCTCCCCTATATGGCACTCCCAGGGTATGGTAGGAAAGTAAATAGACTTGATTATCGCTATAGCCCTACAGATCCTCACCACAAATTGGAAAGACTCCACTAAAATTTATTTTATTGGTTGGTGGAATCTATTATGCCATCACCATAGATTGGACCGTGCATATGCTACCTCTATTCCTTTATTAATTAAAAAGGATTTATTATGGTCACCACTTACGTCTTTCTTGTCCAGACAATCTGCTCAATCCATATCCATTGCTTCCAATTACGAACCACCATAAATGTAGTAAAACTTTAGCAGGTTAACACTGTTTTTTAGGTAATGTTGCTGTTGCTTATTATATGCTTTGCCTATTTTCCCTTCCCTTCCCCTTTCTTCTATTTCTCCCTCTTATCATTCTTCTTCTTCTTATGTAAAGTTAAAATGCATTTGGTTTGGTAAAATGCTTATATTTTTTCAATTCAGACTCTATGGTATTTTAATACACCAGTTTATGCATTGTTAACCTTTGCTGGTTTTACATTTTGTTATTTGCTAATTTCTGGTTGATTGAACTAATGACTGTTCTTATTTCATTCTCTCATTCATTCTGCTTGGACTGAAGTACTTGTATATTTAGCTTAATTGCTGTACTTATATAATCTTAATAAAGCATTCTAAGCATGAAAACAACCCTGTATGAGAAGCAGACAGTGACAGTAATGGCTGTTGTAAATCAAGGAAGCATTTAAAAATCAACATAGTAAATAAGTGCAGGCAAAGTAGCCATTTTGTCTCCATACCAGCTATACAGAAAAAAAGCAGGCCTGAAGTATACACAGTACATTAACCTGACTTCCAACCAGCAGAGGGGGATTATAGCAATATAATACCCACTCTGACTGAAATGGCCAAATACAGTTTTGTTCCAAATAGCCAATAATGTAAGTGCTGCATAGACCAGAAACAAACCCCAGAGCTGCAATAAACATTTAGAAAGAGCCACAACATTGTACAAATATCTCCCTCGTTTCCTTGTGTAAATTAGGGTTGGGCGGAGTTCCGCAGAGTTCTGAGTGAGGGCAGAATTAGATATAATCAAACCTAAGAGCAAGAACCACAACATAAACCGATGGTCCTAAAACACTAAACCCATCCCTGGAAAAAAAAAACCTGTAAACGAGATAGCGTGATTTTGAAAACACCATTTCAGAAGACGGTGACAGGGAATATTCACTTGTATTTCACAATGTGCAGAATCATTGTTCATTCTCAAAAACCTTTCAGGTTCTTTGAGGTACAGCAAGCCATTTTGAAGGTAGTGGTTTGTCTTTCGTGTAATTATGTGCGTGCAGGGTAACTGTGTGACCTAACCACAATGAATAATAAAAAGGCTATCAATCAAAATGACTTGAGGGATGCGTGTGAAAACTAAAAACCAATCACTCCCTCGACCCTCTCCAGAACCCTAGCCTTTCTTCCACGTCATACCTGCCACCAGCATCTGAAAATTTCAAAGGAAGACGCTCCAAATGTACTGCTGTTTGAAAATTGCTAATGAGGCAAATGTGGGAATCGATGTTTATAAATGACGTTTCGTAACTGAGAAGGTTTTGCTTAGACAGAGAACCAAACATTGTGTTTGCAGTTTGCACAGGTCAGCCCTGTCTTGCAGCCAGCTTGACGTTGGATGACGTGGGGGCTGCTGGGAGGCAATGCCACCTGAGGCTCTCTGTGGCCAGCAGGCACAGCTCAACAAGTAGTGAGGACGCAGGCTCTGCCCGGGGACACTGTACGTGTCTGTCCTATCTCCCTCAGGGCTCAGTCTCACCCACCCATCACCAACCCACTCAAGGCTTTGCTCTCATGCTTTTTATACTTAAAGCTGCATGAAAGCAAAGCAAGGATTGGTTGGGATAGGTAAAACAAGCAATTCAGAGGAGACCAGAGGGATGTGCTGTGTTGCCCTTGACTCCAAAATGGAGTGCTGGTTCGAGGCTTGAAGTCTGCATGTCAGGTTTGCCGCAGCTACAGACCTGTCCAACCTGACGTGCACTTGATTACAGCTTCCAGCATTGACAATCACTCCACCATACCCCCAAAGGCTGCAAACCTTACTTACAGAGTGAGCAGCCAGGTGCCCAGTACTTGGAAAGGACTTATTTCTAAAATTAGGCACAGGGCACCTCACGTAGGGGAGTAATGTCCCCATGCCCCTGAAAAGGAATTGCGCCTGACCACAACTACTGCCTTCCAAGGCACTGCAGCCTGTACGTTTATTTGCTTGCTTGTTCACCACTCCAATCATGTTTCCTCCCCAACACACTGCAGTAGGAGCTCTTTGACTCCCGACAAAACTCTTCTTAGTGGGAGTTAGTGCGGCTGCAGCCTGGTCTGTGCGCATGTAGGGTGAAAGGTGTATGAATGTGAGGTTTGCGGTGTACCTGTGTGAGCGGTGTGCCATTGTTAGTGCCATGAGTGAAGAGCGTGTCTGTATTAAGCCTGGGCGGAGTTTGTGGAGTTCCGCGTAGTGCAAAAACTCTGCTGCACTACGCGGAGCTCCGCAAGCAGAGGGGTGCGTTAGATAAATGCCGTTTGTGGTGATTTTCAGCGCCAGGTGCTTGACTGCACTGTGCAATCATCGCAAACGGCACCATGCACAGCACAACTGGGCACTGCTTCTTTTCTGCCGCTCAAGTAGATTTTTTACTCAAGCGGCAGCTTTCTCAATGCAAACGGACGGTTTCTCAACAGGAGCGGTCGCGGGCATACGCGACCACTCTCAATGAGAAATTTTACCGCCCACTTTGAGAAATCTCTCTGGAAGGCTGAATTTCCATGCTTGCGCTCGCCAACTTGACGTTGACAATCACGAACGAGGGAAAATCCCACCGGGAGGTGGATTTTCCTCGTTAGCGCTCGCCAGCTTGACGTTGACGAATGTGAGTGAGGAAAAAACTTTTCGGAACTCCGCGAGCTCGGCGTAACAAGGATTGCGGAAAACTCTGCATACTCCGTGAGCGGAGTTCACTGCCCAGACTTAGTCTGTATGAGTGCAGTGGGAATGTATGAGTGCAGGGTGAGTGGAGGTACTGTGTGAATGCCGGGTGAGTGGTGTGAAATTATGAGTACAGGGTGAGTTGTGTGCATGCATTGTGGATGATGTGCTTGCAGAGTGAGCAGTGTGACTATACAAAGGCATGTGAGGTGCCTGCAGGGTGAGTGCTGTGACTGCTAGAGTGATCTGGGTGAGCAGTGTGCTAGTGTGAGTGTAAGATGAGTGGAATGACTATATGAGTGCAGGCTGAGTGGTGTGACTGTGTGAAAGGACTCGGTGTGCAGTGACCCTGTGTGAGTGCAGGATGGGTGTTGTGACTGTATAATGGCAGGCTGCCAGCAGGATGAGTGGTGGGTCTGGAGGAATGCAGAATGAGTGATGTGCTTGTGTGAGTGCGGACGGAGGATGAAAATAATCTGTAGCTTCCCTTTTTCTAAAATGCGCACTTACTATAATTAAAGCTGTGACTTATTTCTTCTTTGGTGGGCGTATTGGGGACTTAGTCACAAGTCAAAACAGACAATGGTAAAATATCTTTGCTGTGGACGAGATGTAATGCTGTCTACGACTAGTTAGAATTAAGTTAGCACCATAAAATATGCAACTTAAAGTGAAAAATGGATTTGAGCTTAAACACACATGCATACATTTATTCAGACGTTGAAGTTACCCACAATGTTGCCTTTCTGACTTTGGAACCTGTGACATGTGGGTTACCCACAGATTACAGCAGCAGAGACCCATCCTCCTATGCTACCGAATTGAGCCTGAAGGTTGTAACTTTCAGGATAACATTTCTATGGCAAGCAAATGATGGCTGAACAATCTGTTGTGGGTTTTCCCTAAAGCCTTCAGAGTCCAGACCAGGAGTGTTTTTGTAGCTGAACTAGTCTTACACCCTCACACACTACAAGAACGCTATGATTAGGGAGTAATTTTGATATATATTGAAACCGGGTGTCTCTGATGCAGAAAATCCACCTCACTTCTTCTAGGTTCAGAGTACTGAAAGACTGAAACAGTTAAAGAAAGCATACTGGGCCAGATGTACGACCGTTTTTTGCGGTTGCAAATGGGAAACCAGCCCGTTTGCGACCGCAAAATAGGTCTGCCCTATGTACAAACCCTATTTTGTGAGTGGGTAACCGATTACCAACTCTCAAAATAGGGTTTGCGATTCGCTATTAGGAAGGGCGGGCCTAGGGCGTCCCTTCCTAATAGCGAGTCGCACTTCAATGTACAATTGTTTTGCGCCCGCAATTGCGGTCGCAAAACACTCACAGTTTACCACCCATTTCAAAAAGGTGGTAAGCCACTCGCAAACCGGAAGGGGTTCCCAGGGGACCCCTTCCCCTTTGTGAGTGGCAGCGCAAATATTTTTTAAGAGCAGGCAGTGGTCCCACGGACCACTGTCTACTCTTAAAAAATGAAACAGAAATGTTTCATTTTTCTTTTTTAAATGCCTCCCATTTTCCTTTAAGGAAAGCGGGCTGCATTTAAAAAATATAACTGCTTTATTTAAAAAGCAGTCGCAGACATTGTGTTCTGCTGACTGACTCCAGCAGGCCACCATCCCTGGGAGTGCTAGCCATTCCCAATGGGGTCGCAAATTGCGACCTGTCTCATGAATATTAATGAGGCAGGCAATTTGAGACCCCATTAGGAATCACAAAGAGTGTCTGAGACACTGTTGTAAATTCCATTTTGCGAGTCGCAAATTGCGAGTTGCAAAACGACGCAATTTGCGACTTGCAAATTGGAAGGGTCATATATCTGGCCCACTCTGTTCTTCCGCATCTTACTTTTCCTTATATAAATACAGAATACAGACGAGAAAATACATTGTTTTCTATCTTCATTTATATGTTGAAAATATATAACCAAAAAAGAGTGCTAGTCTCTTTTCATGGAAGGAGTTTAGACGCTTGTTATGTTTTTTAGATTCATTCGTCTATGATGACATACAAAGTTGTTGGTGACACAGCCTTGGTGGCCATGGGTTATGGGAAAAATATGGCATTATTTGGTACGTAAGATGCCACCACTTCCCTTAGCCTTAACAGACTAATACCTTAAAGAGGCAGAATTGCTTTACAAGTAGGAAAGTGTTTGGGTTCATGGTGTGGTGGATGTATGCTGGTCCTTGGGGGTGTATGGCATTTTGCAAATAGACAAAATGGGCATTATGCCTGAGGTATGTTTTGACTTGTTTCTAATGAGTTTTCACAACATTTGTGCAGTAAAATACATCTTTTGCCCCACCCCTCTTTTAAAACAATGGTGTACATTTTCTCGGCATGTATACGGTAATATGCACCATTTGTACTCATTTTTTAAAACCTTTCTTGCTAGGGAGAGTCCCCCAAAGCTCCCTCTTTCAATTTGAGCTCACTCGCTATACTTGAGTCAAACCTTTCTGCCCCACCTCTTTTAAATTTCACCTGTCACCACTGAATTTTGGAAGGTCCCTAGATCCTGATGGAGACACTCAAACCATAACCAAAGATCAAAAATTAAAGAGGAATAGAGGGACAAAGGAGAAAATGACAGGAATTCAAGCCTTAGACTTTGTCTGGAGCGTTCATCCTTACATCAACCGTTCACAAACATAGGGGTATATTTACTAAACTTTCACGCAATTCAGGGCAGCATGCAAAGTTGCTATTCTAAGTTGGGTGAAAGGGAGAGAGCAGAAAAGCTTAATATTTACAAAGATATGGAGCATTTCTGCTCTCGCCTTGTTCTGGCGCACCGTGTGCAGCCTAGTGTCAGGGGTGTAGCTTCAAGGGGATATTTGGGGTGTGACACCCCCGGAAATAAATACATTCTTGACTTGATAGTTGGATCTGGGGGCCCTGGGTCAGGTCTGCTATCTCTGCGTCATTTTTTTCTCATTGTGAGCCAAGAATAAAGACAAAACAGTGACCTTTGTTTTAAGCAGGTGAGAGAGAGTCAGAGATCCGCATTTGGTGGCTAAATTTCAAAATGTCAAACCAGATAACCTAGAATCTAGGCCATGTTTAGGGTTTACATGACTACTGACTTGCTTCTTAGTTCACTAATGGCATAGTCCCTAGGGGGCGAGCCATTAATGTTTCTAAAAACTTTCACTTTTAATAAATGCCTGTCTCTGTAGTGATATAGCCTGAAGTACTAAAGTGAAAAGCTGTTACAGAAATACTCATTTTTGAATTTCTAAGAGATTGTACCATAGTTTTACATAGATATTTTACATAATATACTTGCCAAACATTTTCATGGCTTGGCTCGTGCACAGACTCTTAGAGCTAAGCCAGACCCATGGCTCAGCTCCGCCTCGGCTCACCGTATTAAGTTGGTTGCGTGCCCTCCTATGTTTGAGACTTGGACCCAGTACATGGGGTTATTAGTCACTTGATAAAATGGATTGAAAAAGGCGAGCACTAGAAACATGGGGCCTCATTTACAATGAATTGGCGTAGGGCAGGGCCACAAGTCTTTTTGCTGCGCCGCCCTATGCCAATTCAAAAGGGCAGGACTGCACCATGTTTACAATATACTGTGCATTCCTGCCCTTTCTGCCTGAGCCCGCACACAATTTGGTGCCTAGTGCCAAAGCAGACACCCTTGCACCATGGCACAAGGGTGTCTGCCTTGTTGGCAGGATTGTTTTTGTGCAGGAAGCAACACCTTCCTGCACAGAAACAATCCATGGAGGCATTTTCCTCTTTCTATGTGTGCTGCAGAATTCAGAACACAAAGAAAGAGGAAAAAACAAGGAGAAATGAAAAATATTTCTTCTCATTACGCCTCCCCTGGGGAGGTGTACAATGTTGACGCATTCCCAGGATTAAAAATCCTTGTAAATCTGGAATGTGTCAAAACCCATGGATGTTGCATGGGAAAACCCACTGCAATGCCCATGGACAACCCTCCAGGAGTAGTGTAAGGCAACACAGCGACTTGCACCATGTTGCCTTACACCATATCTACGAGGCCATGCAAAGCCACACAAAGTGGCTTTGCGTGACCTTGTAGATATGGGTCTGCACTCTGCGCTGCCAGAGCATCGTAAAATGTGACCCACTGGTGGTGCATGGGGCTCGTAAACAAGGCCCTAGGAGTGCACTGGAAACATGGAGCCCTGTCCACGCTCACTGATTTGACAACCCGACCATCAAATCTTTGTAGAAGAGGAGAAGAGTATGTGCATTGAAAATAAATTTAAAATAAGTGATCCCAGGACAGAGACTCCAGGCCGTTGTGTTATATGTGACAGTAGACATGAGTTCCCAAGGAAAACTAACAGGAGCAGGTGGGATGGGCAGGGGCATAGCTTCAGAAGGGGTGTTTGGTGTGTGACAAATGTCAAATGCATTCTTGCTTTGGAAATTCAGTCTGAAGGCCCTGAGTCGGGTCTCCTATGTCTCTGTTGTTTCTTTTCAGCATTCTCATTTCACAAGAGGTTTTAGCTTGTTCATTTTTTTAATCGGGATCTTAGATATATTTAGTGACCTGTAAAAAGTAGTAAATCTGCACCCATATAAGGATTCCTTTAACTGGTGCAAATGTGCTACTTTTTGGAATTTATAAACATTGGCAGTAGGAGGCTTGTAAAGTGGCACCAGTCTCAAGTTTCAAGGCATACTACTGGCAATCAAACATACATAAGGTGATAGAATAAATGGGTGCAAATAGTCTGACCAGTGGCAATCAATGGTGGTAGCAATCTGACCCATCGTTTTTGCCCACCTACTGCAAATCAGTACTGACCCTGTTCTTTATGGATAGAGTCCATTCCAAACATTGGTCATCCCACTCTCTACACTGCAGCCCATGCTTTTTATGTCTTATCTACGACAGCGTGCATGTGCTGTCGCTTGCAAGAGATACTGTGTACCACATCAACAAGGTGCTTGGAGCCCCCCATTTCTTACCATTGATTGGCTTCATTGTCACTCTTATTGTCTGCCTCCTAATTGAACGGCGCGGCTTCACTTCTTTCGTCTGAAGCATTGACCAAGTACTGATTGCTTCATCTTGATTACTGTCCTTCCACTGCTTCTGCTGTGATTGAGGTACTATTTTCTTCTTCCCATGTTATCCTTGCCCGTGTTGCTATTTCCCCTTCCAACTCCGCTTGTTCATGTTGCTCCTTCCCCTCCCACCCCCACCCTTGTCTGTGTTGGTTTTTCTCCTCCCACCCCCTCTTGTCTCTGTTGCTTCTTCCCCTCCTGCCCTCACTCTTTTCCATGTTGCTTCTTCCCTCCTACCTTCCACCCTCCCATTGTCCATATTGTTTCTTATATCCCATCCCCATCCTCCTATTGTCCATCTTGCTTCTTCCCCTACCCCCACCCTCCACTGTCTGTATCACCCGCTCACCCACCATAAGAACAAAGCACTATTATGTGGCCAGTGTTGAACTCATCATAGCGCTTTCTTTACAGTCCCATTGCATCCGTCCCTGCTTCTCGTTGTCCACCTGCTCCCACCTGCCTCCCATTGTACGTGTTGCCCACACCCTTCCCTTTGTCTGCATTGGCCGCATCACAGTGCATAGTGCTTTTTTCTTGCTTTTAGCCATGCTGCATATCGGCCACGCTGCTCACAACGTGGCCAAGAGACATTAATTGGCAAAGTCATTAGCTTTCTTATAGGCAAGACTTATTGGCTTTGCCAATGCTTGTCATGTCCCTCGACTCTCACTGACTAAGCTACACACCTGCCTAGTGCTAATGCAGGCAACCTTTCAGCATAGTGTACTGCTGCCTGTGTTACAGGCAGGATTGCTTTTGTACAGGAAGGGACACCTTTCTGCACAAAAACAACCCTTAGAGGCATTTTCTTTTTTCTATGTGTGCTGCAGAATACATCACACTTGGAAAGAGGAAATAAGGAGGAGAAATAAAGATATTTCCCATTGCTACAACTCACTGTGGAAGACGTAGCTTTTTGACGCATTCCTAGGTTTGCAAGTCTTTATAAATGTGGGAATTAGCTAAATCCATGGGTGGTTGCATCAGAATGTCCATGCTATACCTATGGAACACCTCCCAAGTTGAAATGTAATGTAACGCAACACAAGCAGCTGCGTTGAGTTATATTTCTTCACAAAGCCAAGCAAGCCCTTGCAATCAGGGCCTGCATCACTTTCTAAATATCACTGAAGCCTTTGTGTTGTCTTTGCAGCGCTTTGTGTGACTCAAGGACAAGGCAAAGGATTCATAAATATGGACCTAAGATCCTGTCCATTCCTATTGGCCACCATTCTAGTTGTTATCCTATTATTTTGCCCCCATCTCCCTGTCTCTGCCACTTGCAGCAATCTTAGAATTGTCTTTGACTCCTTCTCGCCTACTTCACTTCGTAACAAATTGCAGGCACCTGTATTTTTCACTGATACACCAGAAACAAAATGTGCAATTGCTGTCAATCATTTCACTTCACTACACATTGAATGCCCCTAATTATCACAGTAGTCTTGTCCTGTCTGTTCTCTTAGCTTGTTTCCATTGTTCAGGATGCTGCTCAATACTAGGGGTGGGCGATAAATTCCGCTCCGTCTGCAGAGTTAGTGGAGTTATGGCCACTCCACGTTAAGCGAAGTTCCAGCCACATTCCTCCACTCACTGTGTGGCAGTGTTTTTTTCTCAAGCACAGCTGGCCAACGGTAGGTGAGATTGCTCCAACGTGGGCAGGAGTGACCATTCGCGGTCTGAAAGCTGCCGGTCACGTAGACAATCTACTCGAGTAGCAGTAAAATCAAACTCGAGTAGCAGTGCCCTCTGGCATGCCACATGATGCTGTTCACACTGATTTCTCAGCACGGAAGGAGCTCTTGGTGCTAAAAATCAGCACAAGAAGCACAGGTGCCTAATTCCACCCATTTGCGAAACTCCGCGGAATCTCACAGAGTTTTCATGTAACTCCGTGGAATTCCACAGAGTGAAACTCCGCAAGTTCCGTCCACCCATGGTCAATATATCTATTCGGTTTCCCCTCATACATTCGCCAGTCTCCATTTTCTTATCACTTCATCGCTTATCAGACCTAATGTCCTTTTCCATTCTGTCTTCAGACCCTTCCTGCGCATCTGAATTGATTTACACATGGAGTAC
Source organism: Calotriton arnoldi (assembly GCA_963921515.1). Taxonomy (NCBI): domain Eukaryota; kingdom Metazoa; phylum Chordata; class Amphibia; order Caudata; family Salamandridae; genus Calotriton; species Calotriton arnoldi. The sequence goes on from CAWUFW010005114.1 coordinate 615,768, forward strand.
TCCTGGCTAACTACTAAATTCCTTTAGTAACCAGCAGTACTCCTGGCTTTCTCCTTGAATTCAAGAGAAAGCCAGGGACATTACCTGAGTAAGTCAAACGTACTCACAGCAAAATCTTTGCGAATCAGGAAGCATGATTTAAACATTTTTAATAAATAGCTTTGCTTCAGTATCACAACTAAGGTCATCTTTCCTGATCCCAGTCATTCTTTCATTCCAGCCATGTGCCCTCTTCTCGCTTCTAAGGCTTCACTGTCTACACCAAGTAGGGCCCGCCCCCTGTCCTTTTCTCAACTATGCTTTCATTTTTTATCTTGGCCCAAAAATTATATCTTCTACTTCTTGCGTTTCCTGTTTATTTCTAACCCAATTTACAATTTATCTCGTATGAGATAACTTGGTAAACAAATTAATATCCGTTATTTATTCTGTATTTTATGACCGGCGTGCAACGTTTAGGTAAAAAATTAATACAAATAGGTATGTTCGACAACGCATGCACCTGACAAAAGACCACAACTTGTTAAATCTGCATGAAAGTGAATAATCCATGTTATGAAACATTTGTGGGCGCGTGTAGGGGTGCTTGCACATTTGAGGTCCACTCATGCTTGTGAGATGTATATGGTTGCAAAAGAGGCATGTGTGAGAGAGATCTGCTTGTGTTGGTGAGACGTGTAGTGGAGAGCCTTGTATGTGCACGAGGTGCATGTGTCTATCATAGGTTCACATGTGCTTGATTCACATAATTGCCAGAGATATGAACATATACATATCTGCAGCATCTCGTTTGCCACAACACTACCAGATCACAAGCCGAGACATCACACACCTCACTCAATGCTTACCCATATAGGTCATACGAGAACCACACACCTTTCCAACCAAACATACAGTTACGCATGTAATCGTTCCAGACAGTTAGAACGCCACGAAGCCACACTAACGGCAGTTAGTCGCTATACAAATGCCAGAAAGCAAAGCATACCCCATGTGCAGTGGATTAACTTGTGCAGGAGAGATGCATGTGTGTGAGAGAGAGATGCATGTGTGCGTGTATAACGGGTATTTAAATCAGAGCTGTTCATACTTTGCTTGCTATGATGGTGAGATTGCTTTAGGCGCAAGACCTGTCAGCACTTCTGTGCCTCGCTTCACTGCACGTGTCCTAATACCTGAGTTATAGCTTTTCATCTTGATAAATTAATTTTGCTCTTGGTTTCTTTTGCCCTCATCAAGGGCCAATTTTATTTTAGCCTCAATAATCAAATTCACACAAATAAGTCAGGAATAAGCACTTATGTGGCGGTCCCTCAGAGAAGCCCCCAGGCCCCAGAGGAGCTGCGGTAAGGAGAAACACATTTCCTACAAAAAGCTGCGAGACGCGAGTCCCTTATTTCCGTGCAGGCCTAGAAATTAAGGCGGGAAATGGGATTTCGTCTCTCGGGCTCACTGGCACTTCTTCATTTACTAGACTCAGACTGTGCTGTAAAGCAGTCACTCCTCGCTCTGCTAACACTTCAAATGACCGAACAAGATAGCTTAGTTTAGAAATAGATCACTTCCGGGAACAGAGGTCGTATCGAAATAGGCATGGAGGAAATGTTTATTCTATAAGGAATATCTTCCAGCACCATATCCGTTTTTTATTTATTTATATTTGGTAAAGGAAAAAAATTCCCCTTCATGTTTGTCCATATGGACACCTCACAATAGCACTTCCTCCCTGAGAACTGTCTCCACTTTCACCCCACTTCTATCCAACACAGGTGTCACCAGTCAGGTGACCCTAGTAATAAAAAGGGCCGTGAGAACAAACCCAAGACCAGTAACACTGATAATCTAAGCGTATGCTCTTTATTTGTCAACAAATTGATGCTTTAATTCCATGCCCATGCTGAACTGCAGCTGAGCTCCTGCATCCGAGACCTGAAGCTGCCATTGTCAACTCCAACACCACCTGCACCGCCAATTCGTCACATCTTTGTCCTACTCAGCGAATCTGACTGCTGAAGGAGCTACCAAGCCATCCCCACTTAGCAGAGAAGGACTGGCTGCTGGGGAAGGAGGTGCAGCACACCACCTGGCACAGGCCCTGCTCCACAAGATGTAAATAGATCCAACACCCTCTTCAAGAGTGCCCTACCTGTCGACCGGCCCCAAGATTCTGTATGTGCAATGAGTGGCTGGCTGCTCAACACACTAAAGGCTATTCATCACCAGTACTGAGCACTGAGAGTGTGTCAGCCCACCACATGCCCCACCAGGATGAGGCTGACTACCATTGGTAAAGATAGGGGCCCAATCTAACCCGACAAACTGAAGGGTCAGTGTGTCCCTACGCAGCAAGCCATATCTAGAGGACACCGAACCACCAGGCCTCAAGGCATACAGTCAGAGCCATCAAGGAAACGATAAGGTATAAAGAAGTGAAACTCTTGACGGCCTGCACTGGCTGCATAAAGACGCCACAGCAACATGACTGCACCAGAAAGCACAATCATGCACCATAAGCACCTACAAACAAGTGCCCCAATGCTGCTGTGACTCAGTGAGCACTTCAAACAACAGCTCCCCACTGCTGCATATATCTATCCACAGAACTGGAGCTCTCAAAGGTCCTTGATGAGGGAACATGTGACACGTGGACTGATGCCACTCTGAACTAATGAAGAAGAGAAGGAGAGCAGATCAGCATCTGCCCTGATGACCACAAAGGCTGTGCCCAATAACTAGGGTCTGTTGGCTTGACTACAGAGACAATCAACCCTGAGAGGCCCTGTTCGCCGGTTCCCAAAGACAGTGCACATCGGAGCACCCAAAAGAAAGAGAAAAGTCTCGAGCAACTAGAAGCCCCACCAGAATGAGCGAGAAGAATGTGCATGGTTAAGCACCAAGAAGAAGGACATAAAAGTAAGGGTGACCAGCTGGTTCACACCGTCAAACCTGATGGCTGCTCGTGCACAGGAGAGAAGATCAGATAACATCAATTCAGTTCAGGTGGACCAAGCCTGGTAGCTAGTGCCACCTACATAAATGATGTGTACCACTAAATGTTAGTGTATGTATTGACACAAGTGAGTCACTGGTGTGGAGCGACGACGAATGGGTGAAAGCCTAGCTGAAGAACCAAGAGGAAGCAGCATGCATGAGCAAACCAAGTCTCTATCCCAAACATCCAGCCTGACTATCCAGACACAGTTCACAGCTGCCTAGAAAACCATGACGTCCACAACAAAAATCACTGATGCGTTGCACAAGTAGATGTTGAGCACCAGCATCTAGGCTACAAAGGCCATCTAGCCACCATCACTCCAACAGTTAACACACCAAGGAAGAATCCCAATGAAACACAATTCCACCCTACCAGCAACACCATCCTGCCAGGCTCAGTTAATGTGTATCACTGCTACCTCTCATGGAGTGTCTTACATCCGTATTAGAGTCAGACGCATCAATATACAGAAAACCAAGAATCTCCCATGACACTCTGAAGCACCAACAAACCAGCAACTATCTGCTCACCTCATCTGCCTCCTGATCCTGTCTTCTCTGGCACACTTTGACCATGATCCATCTACCCCTCAGTGTTGCACAAGTAGCTAGGAAGTGGCTCCTTGGTGGTCTTGCACTGGCTCACACGTGGCACTAACGCAGCCCTAGCACAGACTATAAGCAGTCCCATTGACAAAACATCAGTGTGCTTCCTCATGTGAGAGCTGAACCTAACGCTGCTCCACTGGCGGATCCCAGGAAGTAGAGCAACCTCAGAAGGAAGACCTCAGACAATCGGTGACAAAGTTCCAAGTCCTTACAGGACTGTCTTCAGAGAGTGAGTCAACCCAACAAAAGCAAGTTTCACAATGGACTCCTGCACCACTCCTGATGCACCATTTGAATATTGTACACTAGCTGTGAACTATTCTGAGCCCCAGCAAGATGGGTCAAATTTGATCTCTGCACAAGTGGCCCTGCTATGATGCTGTCAAGAGATCCTGGACTTCTCCACATCAGTGTTCGTGACATGAATTACCTTAGGCTAAATTGTGAATTAGAGAAATGATGTCCTGTGGCACCCGGCACCATTTAGCCAGTTGATCGTGGCTCTCCTCATTGACTTTCAGGTCAAATAAATTGAGTGTAGTCCTGTTTGTTTTGTTTCCACTGTTGGACTCATTGTCCTCTCGTTTGGGTTTTGGTTGGAATGTAGTGTTCTGATGGACGTCATGATACAGCTGCTCCCTGAGGGCTGGCTCCACCTTCACCCCACACCCATCCAACACAGATTTCATCAGTCAGGTGACCCTGTCAATAAGTATGGCAGGACATACGAGTCCAAGGCGAGGTACACCGCTAATCTAAGTGTATGTATGGGTCTTTATTTCTTATATGAGCATGGGGCCCATGCAATAACAATGTTTTCATGTAATTTTCAGCTGCAAGCAACTAATCAAGTACAAATTGTGTGTCATAGAGGCAAGCCATTTACTGCTTTGACAATTCCTCTGCCGGAATCTCACACGACTTTTGTACGTCTGCCTTCATGTGAAAGTTTCATTTTATAGATTTCGTGCAATATGCATAATTTGCAGGAAAAAGTATGATTAGTTCGTGATAAAAAAAAATGCAAATTCTACCACTACTAATATAAACTAGAGTGGTTCATTGTTGGCAGACCTCAGCAAAAGACCGTCCTCGCATTGATATGGGGACATTCACTCCAAGGGACAGGAAATGTGTTCCATTGTTTGGCAGGGTGTTAAGGGTCTGCTAGAAAAGGAACACCCCCAACTCCACACACACACACACACACTCTATATAAATCTCTAACTTTTAAATTGACAGATTGGTCACCTAATGCAGCCTTGTAAGTATCCATTCTCTGTAAAGATTGCTGTTTTTCGCGTCATGCACAGGTTTGCCACCCAATTTCAGCAGGATTTGGGGGACAGGAACAATAAAAGTGTTCAAATTATGGCCTTTGTTCTCTACATTATTGGCCCAAAACATGGTTTTGAAACCCACCTGATGTGAAATATGAATATTTGTGAGCTTTTCACACCTGCTCAAAATTAGAACGTCCAACTGTATCTTTCTTTTTCCAGCCCATCTTCAATACTGTTGTAGCATCTAATTCTGCAAGATGTCCAGCCTGGCGCCAGTCTACAGTTTCCTCCCCAGGGTATTCTCTGTGACATCCAACCAGCAATACGGATCACTCCGTCATGGTTATGGTTTGCAAACCAGGACTTCAAATCTTTTCTAAATCCAAGTCAGACTTCTATCCGGTTGGGGGTTTTAGCAACACCTGTTGTAATACACGGGATCTGCAATCCCTGTATAAAAACCTGTCTCTAATTTATATATAATAGGTAACTTGTGACACACCCAATCGCCTTTTATAAAGAAATAAAGTAGATGCTCAACTATAATAATTTATTTCAGTTGAGTTCTGACGTCAAAATGCATTCTGCCAGAGCCAGAAGCCATGGGGAAAGGTAGGTCAGGTCATGGAGCATAAATAAAGCACTTGTTTGAAAAACAAAAACGAAACACAGCCTTTCTTTCTTTTAGTCTGTTTTTCTAACTGTACGGTGCATGGCACTGCTTCAATCTCAATAATATCCATGTACGCTGAAATTATGTGGCAGGGAAGTCCAAATTATAGCCTGGGGATTACTAAATTATGGGGCAAGAGAATGCAAATTATATGGTATCATGTGGCATATTTTGTGGCAGAATTACTTAATTAATAATTTCCACACATATTAGCACTGTCCGGACAAATGACTAATTTCATTAGTACCAGTTTAACACCCAATTCCAGCAAAGGTTACTCTTAGGCAGGGCAACTGAAATTTTGCGGCAGGGGAGGACCAATTTATACACCTGGTAACACTGTCTAAGCAAAAAGATTTCCCCTCATTAGTACCAATCTAACAATTAAGGACAGCAATAAGCAACAGAACCTACCCAGGAAACAATCTGCATGGTTCAACCCACACTTAGCCTCACTGAAAAAAACATGTAAAAAAATCGAACAAAACTGGAGGAAAACATATGACCCCACTACCAAAAGTCAATATAAGTTGCCCATTAGACACTACCACAATGAGATCAAACAAGCCCAAGTCAAGTACTTTGAGGATAAAATCAATTCAGCCCTCAACTCCTCCAGGGAACTATTTAAGGTTGTTCGATCCTTAACCTCAATTGAACAGGAAACTTCCCCTCAATCATCCTCCAAAGAGAGATGTGACGAGCTCGCAAGCTTTTTCAAAAACAAGGTGAAAAAGATCTATAACTCATTGCAAGGGAGCACGGATACAGACAGCACAGATGCCCAACCAGAAACCTGTGTTCATCTGGGAATGGCCACAGGGCCAATCTTAGATCATTTCCCGGTGCTAAGTGGGGAATCCATACCATGATCTTGCAGAATATTAAAACAGGATCCCCCCCAAGACCCGGTTCCCCCACACACCCTACTGCAGGCAGGTAATGCTACACTGACCACTACAGCTGAACTTTTCTCGCTTTCTCTCACACAAGAGATAATTCCCAAAAATTGGAAACACGCCATAGTTCGACCATTGCTGAAGAAACCTCACTTGGACCCTTCAGACCCAGGGAATTACCGACTAATCTCACTTTTACCCCTGTTAGGAAAAATAGTGGAAAAGCATGTCAATCATACCCTGACCCAGTTTCTGGAAGAAAATGAGGTGTTGCACCACACCCAAATGGGCTTCAGACCACAACATAGCACCGAGTCTGCCCTGCTGGTGGTCACGGAAGAACTCATGGGAATCCTTGATCAAGGGAGGGTAGCCGCAATCCTGCTACTTGATCTTAGTGCAGCTTTTGACACTGTTGATCATAACACTATGATCCTCAGGTTGAAGGAGGCCGGCATTAGAAACAGTGCTCTAAACTGGCTGTGCTCATTTTTAGAAGACAGATCCTTCCAGATAATGGAAGGCGAGCACTTTTCAGAAATCCTACAAGTATCGTGTGGAGTCCCAACGGGAACCGCTCTGAGTCCCACATTATTCAATCTATAAATGCAACCTTTGGCAAATATAGTGCAGAAATTTGGTCTATCCATCATATCATACGCAGATGATACCCAGTTGGTACTATCGGTGATGGAGGGCCCTCAGTCCAATCACAACCAACTGGCCCCCTGCATGAAAAAAGTAGCAGAATGGATGAACAGGTGCAGCCTAAAATCGAATGGAGACAAAACAGAACTGATGTTCCTGAGAAATAAGTCTGTGCCCAGAGACATCATTAGTTGGCCCCCAGAACTAGGCAATCCCCCTATTCCTAAAAATTCCATAAAAAACCTGGGAATGCGGCTAGACCACAGTCTCTCAATGGAGATACAAGCCAAAAAACTGGCAGCCACCTGTTTTGGAATACTCCGCATGATTCAGAATTTTTTTACCTCTTATCCCTGAACAGACACTGAGAACCATGGTTCAGGCCTTGGTAATGTCACGGCTGGACTACGGCAACTCCCTCTATCTGGGTTCCCCCAAATATGTAGTGACTAGACTACAGGTGGTTCAAAACGCCGCAGCCAGGATACTCCATGGCATTCCCAGACAAGTTGCAGCGAAAGCCTCTCTGAAAATACTGCACTGGCTCCCAATCCCAGCCAGGATCAAATTTAACTCGCTATGTATAGCCCACACAGCCATGAACAACAAGGGTCCTGCCCTACTAAGAACTCTTGTAACTCCATATGTTCCTGGTAGGTCTCTTAGATCCTCCTCAGATCTACTCATGAAGATGACAAGGATAAAGAGATCGAGATGGGGAATAAGATCTTCCTCATACTTGGCTCCCAGTCTGTGGAACTCCTTACCCAAAGAAATGCGATTGTTAAGAGATGAACTAATTTTTAGAAAAAAATTAAAAACATGGCTCTTCCCCCGATAACTTCTCTTCTCCCTGATAGCACCTTCTCCTCAGAGCTGGGAAGCCTTTGGGCAGCCATGTGCTCTATAAATCCATAAACAAAAACATAAACATAAAGATGGCCAGTCAACCTTTGAGAAGGGACTTCCACTGTGTGGGAACACGTTTCCACTTTTTTTGATCCGTTTATGCTAGAAAGTTTTTTTTGTTAAAATCAGTAAATTAAGCGGCAGATGATAGATTATGTGGCAAATGCATTTGGCCAGAGATTCGCACAATTCCAGTGGCCCTAGTAATAACCAACCATGCTTCCCTCTGTTTGTTGCACAACCATGCTCTAGTCTCTATTCATAAGGAGGATGTAAAGTTGCTATCAGACAACATCACAGCAAATCTGACAGGTGTTCACACTTCACATTCTTTTCCGTGTGTTATTCAATCCATCCACGGAAGGCCCCGTACTTGAGCTCAAACCCTTTCCTATGGATTTCCCACCTTCATGACTCCTGTCATTTTGTTGAGCCTCTGACCCAGGTAGAGGCTGCATATTTTCAGGGAGTCCAAGCCGCTCTGTAAAGTAAACAGCTACTTGGCTCCCCTTCCCTCAAAGGAGAGTCAAGGTTTCTCCCTTACTATGCCATACTGGAGTGTCCTTTTTCTGCCCAAACTTGCCATTTTTGGGGGTTTCAATGCTCTATCATTACAATATGAACCCAATAGCAAAGTGTGTTTTCCAAGTTTGGGATTTTGAATGGAACAACCATTACCCCTCGACTTTTCCTGAGCTTGAGTGAATTTACCACCCTCGCAAGTTACAGAGCTTCCTTGCCCCCAAGATTCATGACTTCAACCCACAAACTAGAAATACTGTCCTCAAGCGTGTGGTATTGACGAGTGTGAACGGACACTCACTACTTCCTTTCCCTTCCTGCGCTACACTTGTGTGCTCCTGATCAGCCTCACAACTGAGTATTTCTTCCCAAAATGTGTGGGCTGCTGGTTCAGACTTCTCCATAGAGGGAGCCACAAGTCATTGCCCTTAGTGGTGACGTGGACAAAGGTTGCTTTTGCCAAAGAGCCATTGGACCAAGGGGCTTGTTCTAAAGAGTAAAGTAGTGCAGTTTTCAGAACTCATAAAGGGAGTGTGCTGCTGAGTCCTTCTTATAAAGGTTTCATTGACCATTCCTCCATGACGTATCAAATGGGTTGGCCCAGTCAGGATTCAGGGTCAAGCCACACCCCTGTAAGGTTTATGCATCAAATATCATAGAAAAACAGGTTCTGACTTCCTGCCCCGGACATCTGCTTTTCAACGTGTTAGTTCGGACATCTTCATCTCTTAATGGCTGTATTTTCCAGTCATATAAATAGCCCAGAGTCGCTTTTTTGACAACTAGGTTTAAAAAAATATGCTATCATCCATATTTGGTCTATATAGATCGGACAAACGAATGCAGAAGATTCAAAGCTGAAATTTCATAACAGACAAATTGTGTGAAGGCTTAAATGCACAAGCTATGTGTAAGTTTTATGTAGGAGAAAGGTTACATAACTCTTGTATTGTTATGATTTAAACAGGCTTATATACCCAAGGGTACGTAAAATAAAATGGACCTGTACAACACTGTAAATCCAAGCATACGGCATGCTCGTAAAACACATATGTTGCTGGAAGTCCAAGTTCTATATGCGTACATATTATCTACCAATTATATCATTGGCTGCTTTTGTAGCGCCCCAGGAAAGGTGATATGGGTTTTAAAGCTTTAGCTCTCAGCTGCTTAAGGGGTCACTATTTACCAACCGCGGTCTGTGCAGGTAAAAGCGGTGGGGCGTTGGGGGCGGGTGGGGGGGATTTCGAGGGACGATGCAGAGGGAAAATTAAATAAATAATTAATTTTCCCTCAGCATCGTCCCTAAAAATCCCCCCCCACGCGGCCCCACCGTCCCACCGCTGTTACCTGCACGGACCAAGGCTGCTATTTACATATAACCTTGTTGTATCATCACACCTTTATTAAAAATAAAAAAAGAAGGGACATCACAAGAACCAACAAGATTTGAAAAATGTATGAAAATGGGAACCATAAGTTGCACCTGATTTCTAGGATGAAGAACTGACTTTCTTGGCTATCGCTCTTGAGAAGAGTCCAGTCCACAAAGGTGAGAAAAAGAGTTGGGTAAGGAACTTAGGGCGTGATTTATTGTATTGCAGTCTTTTCTCTGTCCATCTGGATGGTGGAGGACTTTACACCCATCACCCTGATTGAAAGAATACCTCTACATTTAGAGATAACCGCCTGCCCAGCTCTGGTCGCTCTACCATCAGAGGAACCATCGTCGTCATGGTTCCTCTGAAGGTACCAAAGTTTGGTGGTCGGCAGCCATTAGTTTTGATGGCTGTCCACCAAATATTTTGTTTTTCTAATTGCCCCCACACCCATGGAAAAACCTCACTTGGTATGGAGGTCATTATATTAATTTCTGTGCATCACCACCAAGATTTTCTGGTGGTAATACAAAAAATGACATTGGACCATCTGCCTAAATCGGGCAGGTTATATGCTGCTCTTAATCCAACGGGAGCACCGCCAATGGAAAGTGAATGTTCCGTACGACTCTACAGAGGCATTGCAGGCAGGATACCAGGAGCGATACTGCTGGGCTACCCACACCAGATATTAACGAGGACTCCCACATCACAGGCAGGCAAACAACAAACATTAATAATAGTTGCAGCAACACAAAGAGTGAGCATAAAGAAAGACAGCAGAAAGAAATGTTTTTCTTTCAATGATTGGCAGACCTCACAGCCGGACTGGGAACAGAAACCAGCCCTGGCAGTTTCGCTAGTCTGGCCCAAGGGGTGGGTGGGAGTGGCCAGTGACGACTGGCACAGGTAAGCGCGGTGGGGCGGTGCAGGACACGGCAGGGGAGGAAGCCGACAGATGACGGAATAGGTATTATTTATTTATTTAATTCTACCTATTCCATCGTCTGTCAACTCCCCCCCTCCTGCCCCTCCCTCCGTGTTTACTTGTGCCGGCAGCCGCTGGGGCTGGGGGGTGCTACTGAGAAGCTCCGCTGATGCTTTTTCTTTTGTTACAGGGGGCCGATATTTCAGCACTGCAGCAAAGCCAGCCCCCAGTAACAAAACTGGCCCCCATGGGTCAAATACCGGCCCCCACCCTTCCGGCCCACGGGGAAAATGCCCGGTGTCCGCTACGACCAGTCTGGCCCTGGCAGACCTGCATATAAGAGAATCTGGGAAAGGAAAAATCTGGATTTTACTGGAAACAAAAAAGAACGGATTTGATTCAGACAGGTCACCCTTTGGACACCATTTAAACATATACTGAGAGATTACATAGTTAACGTTATCGCTGACTACTATGCATTATACTAAAGACCTATCTCAAATTGTTCCTGATGTGTGAGAGGACGTGGGTGATAGAGCAGGGTTTTGCGAAATAAAAACCTGCTCGGATCAAACTTCTCATTGTGTGAATTATTAACAAAATGGTGTGAAAATTAACAGTGCAAAACTAAAAAGGGGAGGATAAAAACTGCGCAAGTGCGTGCTGAAAAGAAATTAGTGTTTTTAGTACTTTTATAGTAGGCAGCAAATGTAAATGAATAATGCAGAGATAACAGCCAAAATAAATAATAATAATAATAGAAGACATAATATTTTCTTTTCACTAACTGTTTGAAAATATACATAACGTATTGCAAAGAAGCATTAATAATGGAAATTTATAAAGTAACAACGATAATCACCTGTGTATTTGTTTTTCCTAGAGCACATTTTACTGTTCTGCAGAGAAGGCCTCGAGAGTCTTTTTAGGTTTAATTTGCTTATTAGATGTAGACTGTAGAAATTTGTCTTTTGTCCTTCGTGAGTTCCTGATGATGGCCAAGGCTGTGTGGAGGAAGTAATGAACATTTTGAAATGGAATTTCCTTGCCAAGCGGAGTATGTGAACACTTGTGATATGAGTTTGATAGAATATATACCATTACATTGCATGCGTTTACAACGCATGCGATTACAACGCGGTCGTTACGACGACCGCGCTGTTACAACGCAGTACCATTACAACGCAAGTCGTTACAACAACTTGCTCTAGATGGTGCGCTGGACTTAGGAATAGTATAATTTACTATTCAAACTCCAGTGTGTGCAACAGTAGGGAAGGTGTTGGAATAGTAAATTATACTATTCCTTAGTTTAGAGCGCCATCTAGAGCAAGTCGTTGTAACGACTTGCGTTGTAATGGTACTGCAATGTAACAACGCGGTCGTTGTAACAACCGCGTTGTAAAGGAAACGCGATGTAATGACCGCGTTGTTAAGGTTGTTTCCCATTTGATACATTAGCAAGATGGAGAAATGCACAAGCCGCAGAAGAGATATCTGGGTTTCCTCTGCTGAAGGTCGATGACGGAAGTTTTTTAAAGACAAAGGAGCTGTTGAAAAGTTAGGCACACCGAAAGTGGTTTGACCAGACACCCCCTGGTTTTGACCAATGGGGTTAAAGGATTTTTCGTGTGATGACACATAGGGGGGGGGGGGGGGTTGGATCCTTAGTGAATTAGAATAAAACTATTGGTACTGAAATGTTGAGGAGTAGGCTTGCAAGATTTTCTTTGCGAGAGGAGAGAGCCGTGTTGCTGTTTCCTAACTTAATTGGCTGGCTGTTGTTCTGATGATCCTGACTCTTTAACTTTGCTCCTCATTATCTTTGAGGGTGCCCCAGCTATTCTCTCGGCCGGAGAGTAGTTTTCCAGTCTGCTAGTATTTAGTACTGATAGGTTAGTATGATATTCTAAATTTTCATTAATCTTGTTTGCAAATGACTCTGTTCTTTTGTCTCTTCACCCATCCACTCTCTCATGACACGGTTATTTGGGATGTGTTTATGAATTACTATTTTGTTATTTCACTTGTATGTTGATCTATGATTCGAGCTGTATTGTACTTGATGAGCTTTCACATTAATTTAGATAAAGGCATATTGATAAGTAATCAGAGTCTGTCTTTATTAATATCATTTGGTTATATTGAATGATTTTTTCCTTATTTAAGTTCTTATTGTTAGAATTCTGTCAATCTTTTGCCAATCCCTAACAACAAATAAAGATTCATCAGAGAGGAGAGAAGACCAAAATAGACAATAGAAATTGGTATCTTCCTTTAAACTCATGCAGCGTGAAAGGGACTGCTAGGTATTAAATTGGGTCCAGGTAGTAAAATTGGCAAAAGCCCCTTCCGCTGCACCATGGGCTTGGGGGCTTAGACACAAGCTAGACGAACAGACCTGAAGGTAGCACGCCATAGTAACAGTATATGAAAAGCTAACAAAATCTGTTAATCTTAGAATGGCATTTTCACTGAAGCCTCACCTTTCTGGTTTGTTCATCAACATATAAAAAAAACTGAAACAGAAGTAAGAGGCGCTACGTTTAGATGGTCATTCAGGGCAAATTTTTTTAGAGCTACAGAGTGACTACACATTTAAAAGGGCACTTACTTTTTCAACTTGAAACTGCAGAGATGTTCCGTGACATGCGGGTCCACTCATCCGCCAATGTTTTTTATTGACTATCGGGCTGATTTAGAGCTTGATAGTAATGGACATTCTTTAAATTTATTGAGGAACTAGTAATTCCAGGGAAGATTCCATCGCTGGCATTTTCTCCATCATGGTGCTGGTACAGTGGCGGAAATTCTACATTGTAAGTTCTTTGTTAAGTGCCCTTGGCATAAGCTAACCTTTAAAGACAGCCTCATCAAATGCTCCCAAGCACGAATGCATTCCACTATGCTAGCTTTGAACAACTTGGAAAAAAGGCCATCTGCCCCGCATCTAGAATGTAGCTGCCAAAAACAATGATGGACTAAGACGACCGAAATAATTTTTTCCCAACTTTAGCTCAAATGGATTCCTCTTATGTCCAGATCAGGACCACTGGAATTATATAATTCTGTAGTGAATGCACATTTCCGCATATTTATGGATTTACCACACTTGCCACATATTCTACCACCTACTTCATAATTTGCACCTGTCAGCAAAAAAAATTACTTCTCACGTAAAATGGATCAAAAGTTACTATAAACACATCAGGTTATGCCTCACAGTGACAGATCCTGTGCATAGTTTTTCTGGTCACTTTTCAGTTGTTGATTGCTCTATTCAGGTTTTAAACTGGTACTATTGTCAAAGGTTTGCCCGGATAGTACTAATGTGAATTAAAATGAAAAACAGCGAAATAATACAGCCACAAAATGTGTTCTATTATGCTGCTTACTTTAACATTTCTTGACGCATAATCTGGTCATTCCTGCCACCTAACTTGGTTCTCCATTACCACACAATTCCAACGGCCACAGTCTACACCATTATTCAGATATCCATGGCTAAACCAGGAACAACTGGGTATTAAACATGTCTTTTCTCTTAAAAATGAATTCACATGTGACGTGTTCATTACTCCAGAGAAAGAAAGTTTGCCCAGATTCAGGGGCTTCAATGGAGGCCCTGCTCATTTTAAGGCCTAACCCCATGTCTCTAGAACCCCCCCCCGCCACCATCACCACCACCGCAAACACACAAAAACACATATATAATGGCAGGTCTCTGCACCTGAGACTCCCTTTATTCCCTACGTTTACTTCCATCATCCACACCGCTCTAATTGTGACCAATTGTAAAAGGAAGTGCACTAATCCTTCTTATGCGCCTGAGCTGCTCTGTCTAATGCTGCTGTATCGGCCTTACATTACATCATACCTAGGTGCACTGCTGCACCAGAGACTCCTATGAAATGTTATTGTCAGGGAAGGAGCCAGACCAGACTACTTTATTGAGCTGTGATGCTCCTCAGAACGCTGTGCAATAGGGAACATGTAAAATACCTACATACACTAGTGTTCCCTTACGTTGTGTTAGGTTGTAGATATGCATAATCAAGCAGATAGTAGAGGAGAGTAACTGCTCACTGTTTTCTTCCCCTAGTCAAGAGCACCTTCAGTCACTTTTACTAAGAATTACATTTCAAGAGATATTCCATGCAAAGGGTAAAGCCGACAGTGCTTAATTTGAAATAAACAAACAAACAAATACATAAATAAAAGTGCAGTGGCCCAAAGTTTTTCTAGAACAGCCCAACACATGTTGCTGAACACAAAGATTGATTCATCTAGATTTCACATCATTCCTCTTCCTTCCACCACCCCCACTTCCTGTTTCTTTGTCTCGTTCTTTTCAGGTTGTTTTCCTCACTGCTCCACTCATTGTCAATGTTTTCCTTTAACTCCATTTAGTGTCTTTGCAGTTAACAATGACAGAACCTGTTTGGCTCCTGAAGAACTCTGTAAAGCTATGACGTAATGGATAGTATGCATTGCAGTTAAGGTTGCTTTTAGAATGTTAAGTTCACAGTTACACGCAGATGAATAAAGATGTATGATACGAAGCTATGTGTGTGGTGTAGTCATTTGTGGGTACCTCAGCTGGGAAGATGCTACAAATGACAACGTGATAGGGGATAAGTAACCTGAAGATTGACAGTCCTCTCTCAGAGAGTTTGCCGTGGCCCAGGCAAACTACTCGTGCGTGGCACAAGTGCCATCGTGGAGGTACAGAATTCGACGGTCTATACATGTGGAGTCAAAAGGCAGTTCCAGCCGCTGTGAAACAGTTGAAAATGAAAGTATTTACAGAGATTCTACACGTTGTTGGTCGAGAACTTGTTGGTTAGGCCATACATAGACGTACCGCACCACTACACAAGAGCAAGCCATACATAGTATGGCGTGATTAACACTGTGATTACAAGTGCTGCTAGATCAACCAGGTGTCAAAAAAAGTACAAAGCGAGAGCCAAGTGCATGAGAATTATTTGGTTGGAAGCAGACAATCACATACTGTCAATGTACTTACCAGAGTCTTGAAAAGGAAGAGCTCTATGACCTCAACAGTGGGAGAAGACACACAAGAAGAAGCATAGGGGTTGTGCTTACTGAGCTGTCTTATACCTGTGGTGACACACCAGCAATGCTGCTGGGTGGCGGCTCAGAACAACACCAAAGGTCTCAGGGAAAGTGAAGGGCTCCAATAAAGACCAAGAGAGAGATCACCATTCCACACACTGTCCTTGATGACCCAGGGGCAAGCACATCACAGGGCCTCAGAGATGGTACGTATGATCTGAATCCTGACGGACGGCAGAAAGTGTTGGAGAGAACTCCACCCTCAGTGTCAGCCACTCCTACAGATGTAACAATGCATCTCGCCACCAAGCCACACACCAAAGCTAGACCTATGGTTAAAACACCTAACCTCCTTTGACTGTGTCCCCCTCATCATTGACTCCGCAAAATCCCTAGGAATCTCCAAAGACAAACATCTGAATATGCAGTCGCACATCTCTATTGCCACCAAGGGAGCCAATCATAAGATGAGTATATTAAGAAAACTCAAACCCTTCCTCCCTCAGGCAGATCTAAAAACGGCAGTACAAGCCCTAGTGCTACCAAGAATAGACTATGGAAGCACCACCCTCTGTGGTCTCCCCAAATACAAGTTGGCTCTGCTGAGAGCAGCACTGAATGCTGCGGCTAGACTGGTATCAGGAACCAAAAGAAATAGTCACATCTCACCAACTCTGAAAGCACTGAATTGGTTGCCTTACGAGGCAAGAATACACCTTAAATTGGCCTGCATGACGCACAAAGCAATTCACAACAATAAACCCAGCTACTTGGCTCTAAAGCTGGAAAGATCGGGAGGCTGCAGACAACTACGAAGTGCAAGCACTTTCCTTCTGAAACCTCAATCCTTCCAAAAAAGGAGAACTGGTTGTAGAGCTTTCTCAGTGATTGCACCAAAGATCTGGAACTCTTTACCTCCACTAGTGCGTGGAATCACTTCCTTTACCGCATTCAAAAAGGAAGTAAAAAGACTACTAATGAACAAATTCATGCCCTAAGTTTTAATTATTGGAGGTCACTGAGTCATCTTTAAGAGCCGAATACCATTGCCTATCTCAGATGGACTGCATGTATGACTTTTAGCACAGCCCTCTTTGCTCAATAATTGTATGTATTGTAAAATCTTAGTTGGCTGTGGGTCCCCTTGGTCATCTATACATTTTATATCCACTGTGTATCAATAGAGGCTATAATATTTATGTTTGCTAGCACAATCACCTAATGTTCATTAACTATCTTTTGTACAACGTCCTACATTATCATGGTCCTCTATGTTTGTTATACATATATTCTATATTTCTTCTTATACTGTAAAGCGCTCTGATACCCTCGTGGGTCACGTTCGCGCTATATAAAACTTTATAAATAAATACCACCAAAAAGCTAAATATTGGCGATCGATGGACTACGGGAATAGATATATGTGAAGATTTCATTGATGCACTTAAAGAGGCCAATAACAAAAAGATTATCAAATACATCAAAAATCTTGCTTGTGATGTTGTAAAGGAAGGCATAAAGAAAATGCCTCAAACTGACGAAGAAATCCCACACTGTCAAATTAAAGAAACCTTGAATCTCAAGTTCAATCCATTGCCCAATGTTGTCTACGAAAGATATATTTTCAGTCAAGAATGACAGAAAGTTGATGAAACCATCAATGAATTTGTAGAAAGACTTGACACACGCATCAAACACTGTAAGTTCAATGAACTAAATGATGAAGACGCCATACGTCTTCTGGTCATTGATGGATGCTTGTGCGATTTATTCAGATGGCGAATGTTGAGAGAAACTCTGAGTCTGGAACAAACGTTAATGACAGCTAGAGCTGAAGAGCATGCCAATCGACAAGCTGCTGACATGGAGGCTTAAGGTGCCAAGAGTAAATCAGTCATGAGTGTGAAAAGTACATCAAAGCAAAACACTGAAGGACACAAGGTGATGTCTATGCGTAAAAAGAAGTTATGTTTTAGATGTGAATTTTAATTTCCACTCAAAGACAAATGTCCCACCATTGGACAGATATGTAAGGGCTGTGGGAAGGAGAACCATTTCATGATAGTTTGCAAAACAAAGGGAAAAACAAGTGTGTCACGGCACGAAGACAAAATGGCCGCTGGTACGTTCCAGATGCAACTTTCGATGCGCACCTACAAGGCCTAGCAGAGACATCAGGTCCGACAAATTGACATTGAACGAAGTCGATTGTTATCTAAATCATCATCAAACAGTTCCTCCATGTAAGTGTCAAGTGATAGTGAAGATGATGGTTGTGCCATGTCGATATTTACTCCAGAAAAGCGTGCACATGTTGGACTGACTGCATGTGAAGAAAAATGTATGTAAACAAAAAAGTCGACATGCCAAAGCACCAAAATCATTCAAACATTATTACAAAAATGACACTGAAAGTAAATGGTTGTTCAATACCTTTCATCATCAACAGTGGTGCGTTGATAGAAATTATGCCTGAGGAGAAATGTAATGAATTGCGTCCCTTCCCTCAACTTTTCCTTTGAAAACCAATGAATATACATGGGCTGCATTGACACCCTTAAAATGTCAAGGTTCATTTGTAGCAAGAATGAAACACAAGAAAACAAAGGTGCAAGCACCCATCCATGTGCTTTAAGGGGCAGAGTCAAGTGCCTGTCTACTCAGTTTTAGCACAGCTGCTGACATGGGACTGATTTCAGTGAATTACAACAGGAATGCTCACCATGAAATAGTAAGTCAGTTCTCTACATGGTGTCATGGTTTGGGAAAGGTTAAGACTATAAAAGTAAAGTTGCATATTAATGAGGATGTCCGTCCTGTTCCTCATAGACAATTTACTTTTCACTTACAACATGCCTTTGAAAAAGAACTTGAATCGTCACTTAAGCATGATATCATTGTGCGTTCTGCTTGTGCAACTCCATGGGTTTCTCCCGTTGCGGTAGTGCCCAAATAAGACAGTGAAGGAGCGGTATGCATATGCATTGACATGCATCAGGAAAACAAGGCAATTGAACGAGAATGACATCCAGGCTCACACATTGCTGATATGATAACCCAATTAAATGTTGCAAAGATTTTTTCTTGCCTTTATTTGAATAAAGTTTATCATTAGTTGGAACTCAAAGTAAACTGCAGGTACACTACTATCTTTTCTACACATGTTGGTTGATTTTGATATAAAAGGCTAAGATTTGGTGTGTCATCAGCTGCAGAACTTTTACAAGACGTAATTCGAGGTATTATACAGCCTGTCATGAATGCATTCAATTATAGTTATGATATATTGGTTTTTGGAGCCACCCAAAAAGAGCACGATAAGGCTCTCACACAAGTATGTCGTTTACTGGCTGATGCAGGTTTGACTTTGAATGCAGATACATGTAAGTTCCATAAGACAAAGTTAAAATTCTTTGGCCATATCTTTTCTGATGGGGGTATGACACCGATCCTGCTAAAGTACAAGCACTGTCAAATGCTGATCCCCCACAAGATGTTTCAATGGTGCGTTCATTTCTTGGCATGACCAGCTACTGTTCTAGATACATACAAGACTTTGCCACTGTAAGTGCTCCATAGAGAGAGTTGGTGAAAAAGAATGTTTAATTTCAATGGTCACATGAACGAGAGAGCAGTATTAAGAAAATCAAACAAGCCATTGGGAATGCTGCTGAACTGGCTTATTTCAATCCAAAACTTCATACAGAGGTTGTTGTTGACTCCTGCCCAGTTGGGTTAGGTGCTATCCTTGCACTGCACAGTGGACACTCGAAGGCTCAAAGGCATATTGTGGTGTATACAAGTAGGAGTTTGTCCCAACCAGAACGTGCTTACTCACAACCTAAAAAAGAAAGTTTAGCTGTGGTATGGGGGCATGAACACTTCCATGAATTCCTGTACGGAAACCCTATTATGCTGTTAACTGATCATCAAGCTTTACTAACAATATTTGGCAATCCAAAGGCCAAGATGCCTCCTACCATTGAACGTTGGGGACTACGAATACCAAAGTACAATTATTTCATTGTGCATCATCCAGAAAAGGAGCTGAACCCTGCTGACTACTTTTCCAGGGTGCCCATTCAAGGTCATGTCACTCCTTCTAAGTCAGCTGAAGCTTATATCAACTTTATCGTAAAATCAAACATACCAGCTGCCATTTCTTTAGCACAGATTATCACTGCCATGAGCCATGATAGTTACATGCTAAAGTTGAAAGATATAATTACACATCAGTTTTGGAACCAGCACACTCGACCTCTCACAAATGAGGGTGAATATCAAAAATACAGAAATGCCAAGATGAACTGTCCATAAATCAAGAGGGAGTTATATTGTGAGGGTCAAGAATCTTGATTCCGGAGAGTCTGGGACAGAAAATTATTGAAGTGGCCCACGAAGGACTTAGAGTAATAGTTGCCACAAAACGAGCTCTCCGAGACTGAATCTGGTTTTCTTATCTCGACAAGCAGGTTGACAAGGAATTAAAGGCCTGCCATCTATGCAACTATTTATCTACAAAAGTTACTCAACACACCCTAAACATGTCAGAACTCCCAAAGCAAGCCTGGGAGAAAATAGCCATTTACTTTTTCAGTCCAATCAACAATGAACAGCATATGATGGTGAATGTAGACAAATACACACGATTTCCATTAATTGAGGATCTCTTATGCAGCACTCTAGACGAGAGAATAGCCTTTGACATTTTCGATCCACTCAATAACGGACATCACCTGATAGTGATTGTGGATGAGTTTTCGTGATTTCTATTAATTGAGGATCTCTCATCCACCACTCAAGGCGAGTTATTGAGAGACTGGATGGCATCTTTGTGACATGGGATGCTCCAGCCATACTAAAATCTGACAATGGTCCGCCTTTTAATATTCGGGAGTTCAAACTCTTCTTAGAGCATCTGAATATAAAGCATCAAAAGAGCACTCCTTTATGGCCACAGGCCAATGGACTGGTTGAAAGATTTGAGCATGCTAAAGAAAGCTGTGCAGCAGGCTACCCTTGAGAAGCTCAGTTTACAAACTGTGGCAAACTCAACATTGACCACCAGCGAAAGTCTGGTGACATTGATGTTCGGGAGAGCAATGACAACTAAGATACCTCAGTGGACCAATCAGAGAGAAAGAGCTGAGAATGCACCTCATATGAGGGACTTGTTTCAGAAACAAAAGATAAAGACATATCCTGACTGAAGACCAGATGTGAAAAACATCGTCATTAGGCCTGGGCGGTAAATTCCGTTCCGCTCGCGGAATTTGCGGAATTTGGGTCATTTCGCGTTCCGCGGAGAACGCGGAATTGCCAAAAATTCTGCGATCCGCGGCTTCGTGGAATTTTTTGCTTGTTCGCGCTTTCAAAATGCGTGTTCACGAGATATTTCTCCCCGAGCACGCAAACAGCGTTCGCGAACAGGAAAAAAGCATTGCGAACGGGCGGAACAAGCAATTCCGCGTGTTCGCGGAACTTTTGCGTGCTCGCGGAGATTTTTTACCATTTCGCGGAGCTTTGCGTAGCGCGACTACGCAAATTCCGCCCACCCCTAAGGATGTCATCCACAGTGGAGGCAGAGTGCTCGCATGTCAGATGCAGAAAAGAAAATCTAATGCTCCCTTTGATGCAGAACCTTTTCAAGTGATGTCGACCAAAGGACACATGGTGACTGCCCAGTGCCCTGAGAAGTCTTTTACCAGAGACTCTTCTCACTTTTGGCATTTGATTCACCGATCACCAGATCTCCATGGTGAAAGAGGGACTGATTCTTAAGCACCAATGACTACTGATGCCTTTTCACCATCACAGCAGGTTTTTAATGAGTATGGGGGCAGGTCTCAACTTCACAGCACACGTTCAGATCAAACAACTACATCGCCAAAGAGATGATTGAAAAGATTTAAATGTATATATGTGTACATGTTTTGAAAAAATTGGTAAGTTTTCATCTAACAGAGGGGGAGAGTGTCTTGCAAGTTAGCAATGACAGAACCCGTTTGGATTATGATAAACTCCGTAGAACTATGATGTAATGGCTAGAGTGTATTGCAGAGAAGGTTGCTTTTAGAATGTTCAGTTCGCAGTTACACTCAGATGAATAAAGATGTCTGATACCAAGCTCTGTGTGTGTATGTCACAGTCATTTACAGGTACCCCGGCTTGGAAAACGCTACACTCCCCACTCTTTGTTTCTTTTCCACCTTTCTGTCTCTTGGTCTGACACAAAGTCTGATCATGAAAAAAAAGTCCTGGTCCCTGAAAATGAATGTTAGCTCCAATCATCTGAAGTCACTGGCAAAAATTAACCACTGAATATGCATATTTTGTTGAGGTAAATTTTTATGTACATATATGCAGAATCAACACATATAGGATGTATAGATGGTGTACTAATTCCTTCCTATCCTGAGATTGTACTTTTCTTATTTGGGCATATTGTTATATAATTTGACTTAAATGGATGTAGTTTTATATGATAAACCCTTGAACAAAATCATTGGTGTTGTATGCAGGCTGCTTGTGTCAGGGCATTATCGCTGTGATTACAAGTGCCCCAGTATTTGTGCATTATTTATCATTGCCTGATAAATTACAATATCAGAGGGATTAATATTTATCGAATGCATTAAATAACGGCAATGGCGTGTGCAGATTTTGATGTACAGAGCATCAAATTCCGGATGTTGGGGTATTTGCTGGTCTTGTTTTACTCTGTAGATTTCTGCAGGTTTGATCTGCCAAAATTTATGGGGGGGATGGACTGAGGAGGGAATCCTACTGCTGTAATTTAATACTAAAAATATTATCACACTGGTGAAAACGGGTTTACACAGTGTCAGAATTTAACAAGGCACTTGTAATGAAGGTATTTTCATTCAGCCATTTTTTGGCCCGAACTGTCACATGGCGGATAGGGACATTGTCGACATCACTAAGTTAGCATGGCTCGTGCAACCATGATGCTGCTTTTGCCCACGTTACTACATGACTTTATTTTTGCAAGACTCTGTTTATGCCTTTCACATGAGAACTGTCTGCTGTGTTCATTCTCTGCTTGTTTCTGGAGTTTAGTCTGAACCTTGTGAGCAAGGTCGATGTTGGACTTGGCCCTTTTTGGCAGGTTCACCCCTAAACTTTTTTCCTTGTCTGTGACCTGGTGTTGGTGATTTTAGGCCTCTGAGCACATTTGCACTGTGGTCCAGTGGAAAGTGCTTGCACTCTCTGTGTACGTGTGGTGAGACTGGCCTGCCCTCCCATAGGAATGCATTGAGGATGAGTGTGTCAATGGTAATTCCTGTTATAAGAGGAGCAGTGTGGTCAAGTTTAGTATGTCTGAATTCATGAGTATAAATGCTGCGCAATGGTGTGCGCAGATTTATGGTGACTGGTAGAGAAATGCCACTTCTAGAAGTTGGCATTTCTGTGTGCTCTGTGTCTGCCTGCCTGATGTGAATTGCATGTCTGGCTTGTGAGTGACAGGGGATGGGAGGTGTGTGTGGCTCCAGGAGGGGCAGGGTGAGTCAGCACAGGGATGGCTGGAGAGATCTCCATGTAGATGGGCGGGAGGAGTTGCACCTGGGACCTGAATAGGGCTGTGCCTTCCCTCTACAATGCTGGCTCCACCTCCTGTGGTGCGTCTGATGTCCCTAGCCTACACTCTGAAAGGGAAGAGGAGCTTGACCAAAACAAAGTGCTCCAAATCCCCCCATAACCAGTTGTATCTGGTTCCCCAAACCCTGCACCTTTGCACAAAGGGATTTTGTGTATAAAAGAAGGGGCTGTGACCCCAGAAAAGGTTGCTGTCTTGGTTCCTGATTCCTGCGGGGCGTGCTGCTGCTGGGGCCCAAGAGGACTTGCCAGGAGGGCTGCCTCCCTGGGCCCAGCTATGCCCCTGGGACCTTGTTCTTCCTTATTTTCCTCCAGGATCTTCAAGACTTTATGCAGCCTTCCTGCGCACTGGGCGCGCTTTTGAATTACTTTTCCCCAGGAGAGGGAGAGCCTGGGGGCTGCGCAGCGCTGAGCTGCAGCCCCCTTTAAGAGGGAATCCCCATCGTAGGGATTCCCCCATTATGCCTACAGCGGCGGGTGCCTACCCCGCATTTTTCCTTATTTCTCGGGTGCCCACTCCGCTTATTTTTTTATTATTGCAATTGCGGGTGCCCACCATGCGTTTCACCGCCACGGCCGGGAGGAAGCCAGGCGACGTGGTGCCTGGTGGCGGGCGGGACTTCCGGTTTCAAGAGGGAAGTCTCGCGCATGCTCCCGCAGCCGAGGAGAAGAAGCGGAAGGCGCCCTGGAGCCTCACAGGCTCCACCTTGAAGTCCCGGTCCCAGAAGAGGGACCGGGCGAAGCCAGCTGATCGGCAGGGCTCCCGTGAGTGAGGGAAGCCCCGCGCCAGGAGAAGAGGAGACCGGCGGAGTCCGAGCCCCCGGAGAGCCCGGTGAGTAGGGGCTACCTTCAGTGTGATGGGGGCCGATCCCGGCACCGTGTGGGGTATTGAGCGGCCCCGGCTGGCAGCGGGCCGCTCCCATGTGGCATCATTGTTTCAGAGCCGGCGTGGCTCTAACGAGAGGGGCATAGTTTGTTTTAGAGCCCAGATGGCTCCAACGTTCGCAGAATTATCGTAAGAGGGCCCAGAGGGGCCCATGCTGTTCCCCTTTGGCCATGATCCCAGCTGCCCTGCTTGCGAGAGGGCAGCTTCAACGTTTTGGGCATCATTGCTTACAGGGCACGGTCGGTGCCAGTGGCCCATATCGTTATTTTACAGCTGCGCAGCAATTAGTGCCAGCTGCATCGTTTAGGCCATTCTTTCCTTTGGGGCACGTCTTTTTAAAGTTAGGAGTGAGATGCACTCCTTTGCCCCATATCTTCCCAGCTGCCCAGCAAGTAGTGGGCAGCTGCAACGTTTAGGCCTGCGCAAAGTGCGCACCCTTGACTCCTGCTGCATTGGCAGCGCGCCCTGACTCTTGGACATAGGGCATTTGAGCCCCTTTTTGAGATGGCCAGTTGGCCAGGGGGACTGTTAGGTTTATAGGGCGCCAGGCCCTAAATGTGATTTATGCCTCTAATATGGTTCTTACTGTGAGGTCATGTGCTCATGTGATCAGGTGGTGCTAGGAAATGTGAGGCATGTAGTATGGTTCACGCACCCTGATTTATACCTCTAATGTACTTTCATGATTATGAGGTTCTGCATAATGTGTTTATGCTTGTGATTTTATTATTACCTAATGCATTTAGGTTGTGAGTTATTCTCTACTGTGAGTTATGCCCCTAATGTGAGTTATACTTAGGAGGTTAGGGTCTAAAATATTAGACTAATGAGGTTGGCGCAGACTGTAGTTCGCGCCTAATTTGATGATGACTGCATAATATGATTTATGATTGCAGGGTGATGCTGAGTACGAGGTTTTGCCAGTAAGTACTGGTTGTATTCTACATCTACAATTTGTCCTACATTTACTACGTTCACTTTGTGATGGTTCTGACAGTGGTCCATGTGGCCCTGCCATGTGTATATAATCCCCTGTAAATATTGCCCAGTGCCAGGTGGCACGATGTATATATGTGAGTACTATTCTAATGTGTTTTATGATAATACAAAGGCTATTTTTATATATAACCTTGTGTGGAATTCCTTCTGTGGTGTGCCTAGTATGTTGTTGCTGTGTGTGTGTTGCGCAAACGCTTTACACATTGCCACCGGGATAAGCCTGACTGCTCGTGCCAAGCTACCAAGGGGGTGAGCAGGGTTTATCTTTGGCGTGTAACTCCCTCGCCCTGACTAGAGTGGTGGTCTCTGCCTGGCTTTGGCGCAAGCCTTAGCCAACCAGAGATCCCATTTCTAACAGTCGATAAACAATGCCCCTTGTTATTCTGTTCTCGTCAGGCCCTAGCACCTAGACATAACATACCACTGCAGCTGCTGCTGGAAGCTCGTACTTTGATATTACAGGAATAAATGTTTAGGTGGCACACACTTGGAGAGGGGCCTTTCCAGGGAGAAGAGCAATACCCAACTTCGATGTAGAAATCCCATCTATGCTTTAAGGTATGGGGTCTGCTGACGAAACCCAGAGATCTTCAATTATATAGTAATAATACCCATTCCTGCCAAGGGGAGGGATGTTAGGCACTATAGTCCTTTCTCCATTGTCTTTGTACGATGACATCTCCCTTCATAATGTATGGACTGGCTGCGATGCTAACTGTATTACTGTTATGCATTTTTCTCCTTGTTGTGGCTCGTATACTGCATGTTAGAGCACGTTAGTTAAAATAAACATTTTAAACTATATTCGTGTCTCGGTCAGATCTTATTGTGGACAGGAGCGAGAGTGTAAGCGAAAAGGTGTGTCTTGTTACCACGATTCCTGAGAGATCCGGGAGTGTTGTGTTCTGGGTTGTCTAATCATTTGCTTCTTCGTGTTTGTGTAGGAGAGCGAGTGAGACACTATAGCTAGTCGGTCCTGGGCTCGTGGGTACTAAGGCGGAAGGAAGGCTCAGCGCCTATACGCCAAGGTCCCATAATCCTACGCATAGTTCTGTGTATGTGCAGAATCCCTGCAACATGGCGCCACCAACGTTTGGTCTGGTACTTATTCACGGGACCCCTGAATAGCACTTGCTCTTGTCCATGATACCCTTGCACCAGTTACATAGACGTCCATGGGATGGGGGAGTTTACCTCCTATATAGACGATTTTACAGGTTTTTCAAGCTTGAATTCTAAAGGTTCTCTTTGTTCTAAGCCCATTATTGCGCTGCAGGCTATAATGGCACATCCGATAGTCATAGCTGCGCCTAGCTGTGCTGTGGTTACTGCGCATTTGACTGCAAATGGAGTCCCAGTTGCGGGAGCGGATTTCATATTTGTCGTAGGGGCAAATGCAGCTTACCGCTTTGAGGATTTTTACTCCTGGGTTAAGTTTCCTGCAGTTGATGGAAATGGTAATTTCTTTCATGAGTATGTACATGGTGCGGTGCCACAAAATTACCGTCCGTATCGTTTACTTAAAGTTCCGTTATCAGCTTGGGAGCACACCATATGGTTTAATGGCGCCCTACCACACCCTGTTTCAGTGGTCCGTCTAGGACCCTTGTCGGTCGACGGGGCCACTTGGCCCGTTTTGGCGGGCTTTACTCCACATCCAAATTATTTGACTGTTTCACACGCAGAGCTGCATTTATTACACACTTGTTTAATTCACATACATAGAGGTGTCATTCAATATCTTTCTCGTAATGTTCCTGCGATTCCGGCAGGTGCTGCACAGCCGCCTGAGTAAGGTGGCATGGTGATAAGTCCTATCATGATTAATTCTGTGATGGGGAAGCAACCTCAGAATAGGGATGAATTCCCTTTTTAGTTAGCCGAGAAGTTTGAGAAGCTCGAAGCTGTTTTTCCTCACACATCTCCTGTGGATAAACACAGAGGGGCAGATTTACAAGCCCCTTGCGCCACTGTTGCGTCACTTTTCCCATGTTAAAAGTGACGCAAAAGTGGCGCAAGGGGCTTGTAAATATGCCCCAGAATACTTACCATGTGTTGGAAAACGAGGCAGTATCTGTGAGGCCTGCACAAATAACATGACTACATTTGTCCTTCACTGGGAACCAAACACCCAATTGTAGCGCCTGACTCTCAGAGGGTAGCGTTGCAGAGCAGTCTGAGGCTTTACTCAAGGGAGGTGGTGTGGGCTAGTAATCGCCATTTGCAGGTGCGCCGAAATAACACTCAATAATTGATTGTCCAGTCTGTACTTTGCTTTATAAAAGTAAGAGTACATTTATTAAACACACACACTACTCAATACTATGCACCAATTTACAAATATACATAAGCTGTTGGAATTACTTTGTGGCATTGCGTAACATCTCCACCCCTCCCAAAAGGGGGTGGGGTCTAGTACCACCACTCCCATGTATGCACATCATCTTGCCCCCTAATGCAGTGTGTTGAGCCTAACCTGGAGCGAGGGCCCTGCGCACTGGCACCATCCCAGTGGCAACCCACCCCATTACCTCAACGCGCATTAAAAATGGGTACACCTGCCTTGGTGACACATAACCCTGACTGAGCATTTCCTACTGACCATAAAGTATGCACCTCTATATCTTAAGGGCTAGCAGTCTGGGTCTTCACCTAAGTGCAGCAGCAAGAATACATGTTTACGCACACCTTAGAATGACAGTACTCATCACCTTTGTTGGACATTAGAATGCATTGCAATTACAGCCCCTAAGGGCATCAGAGATGAAATCACAGGATTACGCATATCCAGCCAGACACCCTAGCAGGAGTGTCTGGCAACATAACCCACTTTGCTTATGACATCACCTTACACATGTACTTCACATTACATATATGACCTTCAGTCCCTCTAAAAAGGAATAACAGTTAGTAAATGCAGTGCTGGTGCAATTACACCTCTTCACCTCCAGGGGATGCCCTTCTCCAGACATCCCCAACTCAGCCCTTCACTCCTTGAGGCACTTCTCAAAACACCCTCAGCTGTAGAACAAAAGTTCCAGCATAAAGGGAGTTAAATGCTGGCTGAGCCCTTGAGGGGTTATTCTTTTAGAATCCCTATGACACTTAGGGAGGGACTTTTCTTCGTGCTGGGGGGAGACTGCGCTTCTCCAGCAGCTCCCCCAGCACCTTTGCGCCTGTGTGGTGGTGACCCCGTTCTCCTGGGGCCACCACAAGCCAAGAAAACGGTGTTTTGCCCTTGCAGGCCGATCCTGGCCTGCAAGGCATTATGGGATTCGCCGCATATTTGATGAGCGGCTCTCCCGCTGTGCCGGGGAGAGCCGCGCTGGCGCTACGCGCCCGCTCCTTCCTCAGTGGGGGGCCCGGTCCCACCCGGACCCCCAGGTGAGGGTAACGGCTCGGGGAGCCCACCCCCGGCCGCTTGGCTCATTTTTCGGGGGCCCGGTCCCACCCGGGCCCCGCGATGCCCCAACTCGGTTTTGGCGGGTCCCGGTCCCACCCGGGACCCGCGACGGCCTCTCGGGGTGGAGGGCAGCCTGGGGAGCCCACCCCCGGCTGCCCCCGCCGGTTCCACGCCCGGCCAGCACCCTCGCGTGCTGCCGCGGGAGCCGGCACTCGTCTTCTGGTCTGCCCGCTCCAGCGGGCAGACACGGAGGTTCCCGCCGGTCCCGGCGCACCTCGGGGGAGTGCGACGGCACTCCCCGCCACCTCGCCAGCACCTCGGGCCGGGGATGGGGTACCGGGCCCCTGGACAGTCTTCACGGGGGCACGACGGCGCCTCCCCCGACTTCAGTCTTCTCGCCGGGGGCCAGGGTGGGCTCCTGGTACCCCCGCCTCTCGGCATCTTCACGGGGAGCGCGACGGCGCCCCCCCGCCCCCCTCCTCGGCACACGGGGCCCGGAGTTGGGATCCCGGGCCCCTCCTCCTCCACACCTTCGCGGGGAGCGTGCCGGCGCTCCCCGGCTTCTTGAACGGAGGGGGGCCAGGGTGGGCTCCTGGCACGCCGCGGCCAGCTCTTCACGGGGAGCACGACGGTGCTCCCCGACTTGGCTTCGTGTTGGGGGCAGCCCCCGGGACCTGATCCACCCCGGGGGCACATGCAAGACCGGCGGCGAAGCCCCTCATGCTTCATCGTCGGTCTTCTTGTAGGTCAAAGGTCGCTCACCTTCTGGGGTGCATATCTCGTCCCCCTGGAGTCCGATTCCCTTCATTTTCGTCTCCTCTCGCTCCTCTTGACCAGCCCTCACCGCTGGGAACACTCTCCTTTGCCCTTGGGGTCTCTGAGAGGGGGGATTCGGCAGGGAGCTGTCTTCACTGGCTCCCTGCGCCAGCCTTTCGCCTGTCTCTCCTCCTTGGCCTCTCTTCTCCTTGCGCAGAGGCCTCTGCTTCTGCGCACTGGTCCTGGGCTCCTCTTCTGGTGCTGGCAGGGCCCTGGGGGACAGTCAGGGGGTTCCTCCTTCCAACTGCCCATTGCGCCAGGCTCCAGCACCTTCAGCCTCCACAGACCACACCCCAGAAAAAGCTTCTCTTCCTGCGCAGACACTTTTAAAAGTTGAGTAGGGGGCTGGCAGGAAGTCTCTGTTGATCCTATCAAACAGCGACACATCACTTCCCTGCCCCTGCTCCCTCCTCCTGGTCCAGCCTCTGGGCTTGTTCAAAATGGCGTCGTCCAGGGTCTCTGGCCACATGGTCTCTAAAACCAGACCCCTTCACTCCTCACTGCCTTCCCTCCTTGGTGCAGCCTGGTGCCTGGCACACAGTGATAGCTGCTGAAGGATGAGCCTGTAGCCCCACCCATCTTCTCTTCGTGGAGAGGAGGCCTTAGCTTGTGGAAGAAAGGTTATCAATCCATCCAGCTGAGGTCAGCCCTCAGCCTGGCCCTGGTTATGACTGACTCAGAGAAATGTGACATTTCTGGATGACCCAAAAGCAGTACAAATATGACTTTGGACTCTGCAGAATACTCCTTTTCACATCCGCTACAGTGGACTTTAGTGCGTGTCTGGAATCTGTAGGCCTTAGGAAAGTTAATCTAGCACATGGGCTCCACATCCCCATAGGGGAATAATGAAGTGAAAAACACAGTAAAACACACTGACTTTCCCTGGCATGTTCCTTCCCAGTGTATAAGGCCTATTCCGTGTCACCACCCACTTCTGCATAAGTCCCGCCACACCATTAACTTTGTAGCTGCTCCTGGACTGCGCACGCCAGGAATCTCCCCTGCGCAGCCCCTACACGTGTGCACACGCTTGTACACAGGTGTCTGCATGTAACCAGCCCGGTGCCCCTTACTCCAGCTGCTGCGCAGCGGCCTAGTCAAGCTAGGGGGACACCAGTAAAATCCACATGCCGTCTCCTTCATTATGAGTTCACTGTGGATGAGTCCCAATTTATGAGGCTCTCCCACAGTAAAAGCTCCACACATAGGTGCTCAAAAAGCGAAAAATCTGGGCGGCCCATCGTGTCAGAACCACCTTCTAACACCATGAGTTTACCGAAAGGCTTAATTCCCAATTTAGCTGATTGCACCACTTGGGGGAAGGTGTTTGCAGCAGTTTACTCCCTATGCTTTGGCACCCCCTCTATGACAGTGCTTCTGACAGTTCTTAAGAAAGTTCAGGATGAACATGGGGCGGAGGCTGCACTGGAACTGGGGATGAGGCTAGTAGGGGCATTCCCTATTATCTCCGACATGATTCTTGCTAACGTCAAGGGTGAAGCAGTTAGCTTGCAAGTGAGTCAGCGACTTGAGGCAGTCGCTGACGTGGATAAACAACGTGAATTGCCAAAGATTATAGCTAAGGTTTATAAATCATTGGGGCACAACAATTTGGGAATTAAAACTTTTACTCAGGCACGAAATAAACCCCTGCCAGAAAATGAGGGGCGTCCAGTTTTTCCAAAAAAGAACTGGAATAAGAATAAGCGGCAACAACAACAGAAGCAAGGATCACGCGCAGGTTCGCCGACACCTGATACTTCTGAACGTAGATATGATTTGCGTGACCGCACTAAACTTAAGACACCAGAAATATTTCAGGTTCCTGATCCGCGCTCTCCTCATTCCTTTCAGGAATCATCGGACCCACAGTTCGGTGGAGGGGAGCAGCAGGATCGCAGACAAGGCGAGACCACTCAACAAAGACGTGATCAGCCACGACAGTTCGATGTAAAAGCAAAGCAGGAGGGACAGCTTCCGTACCGTGCCCTGTTTCAGAAGAAGAAAGTTGCTGCTTTGACAGCAAAATATGCCTCAGACGGTGAGAACCCTGCTCCTCGATTGGAGATGGGCTTTGGCACTCCACAACAGCGCAACGGAAGTTACCATAGTGCGGGAGGCACTCCGTCCTTGTCTGGAGACGAGAGCAAGTGATAGTTTTGTAACAGTGGAAACAGTAGATAGACGAGTTGCACCCCCGATAGGCTTTACAAGATAATCCTCCAAATTGAGGGTGATATCAGACGGACAATTAAGGCAATCATTTGGGAAAACCTTGCTTCCTCATGACATTTTGTTGGCGGAGGCTGATTGACCTCCCCCATTCGTCTTGGCTTCTTCACGGGGGTAGACGTAATACTTCCTAGTTTTTCCTGTTACGTCTCGGATGAGGCTAAACAAGCTTACGCGTCGGAATGGGCTTTGGCCCTAGCGCCGGCTGTGTATCGTAATCAAGTGGGTTGGGACAAGTTATCACCGGCACATGAGATACCTTTACGCTCTATGCCACAGCCGCAGGCCCAGTACCCAATTAAGGGTGACACCAAAGCTTCCGTGAGTGAAATCTTGACCCAATTGGAATATCAGGGTGTAATTGAACCCTGTGTTTCATCGCTGAATAATCCTCTTTTTCCGATAGTGAAACCGGACGGTTCCTATCGTATAGTGTTGGATAACAGGAATTTGAATAGTCGTGTTCGTATATTTGCCGTACAAAGCACCCACAGCTCTGCGTTAATAAATAACATAGTACGTAAAAAGTATAAAACAACACTTGATAAATCCGATGGATTTTACAGTCACAGTCTGGCTTCTGACAGCTGTGACTTGACCACATTTACCGCGGTCGGCAATCAAGAAAGATTTACACGTTTGCCTATGGGCTACAAGAATAGTCCTGGGGCTTTTGCTGTGTGTGTTGTGTCTCTTTTGCATACGATAGACCCAGACGCTTTCTCATATGTGGATGACATTTATTTGACAGATGACGAGTTGATACCGCATCTAGTCCACATTGATCATGTCATTATGTCTTTTGCCGACCTGGGGTATAAATTTAATTTTGCTAAAACTCACATTGCCTACTTGGCGGTTCTCTTTTTGCGTTACGAACTCAACAACGAGGGTAGGGGCTTGGCCCCTCATTTCTTGGAGAAGGGGTTTTTTAATTTCGGTCGAACATATATACCTGACTATGCCCAGCGTATCAAGTCTCTTTATGCGTTGATACAACCTACTTTTACGTCTTCCAGCCGGCTTCCAGCTTCCGGAACACACCGCAGTTCTTCAGTCCTTGCATGCAGATATGCTCGCTACAAACTTTCTTTTAACAAGAGACAATTCTACGAACTTAGTCATACGGATTGCACAGGGTACGGTAGGTTTCACGTACTTGACGTTTAATGAGGGTGATACAGTCCCAATTGCATACAAATCGCACTTGTACACTTCAGCAGAGATGCGTTTCTCTTCAATAGAAAACATTCTTACAGCAGTACAGATGGCGATTCTTAAGGAATGCTCTGTGGCTCAAAGTAAGCGCATTCTTATGGTCTCGCCTGTGCCTGCCCTAGAAGCTGTTACTAAGGCGAGCGTTCCAAATTCTAAAGCTTTACATCCATGTTGGATTCAGTGGGCAAGTTCATTGACATTGGCTAATGTCACTTATATCTTTGACCCATCTTTGACCCATCATTGCAGATGCAGGAATTTTTACAGTACGAACAGGGTCATCCAACTCTGTCGTTTCTCCTTCCTCTGGATCGGTATAAATGTATCATTTATACCGACGGATCTGCTCAACCAGCCATGGGCTCTAAACATGCTTATTTGGCTGCCTGCGCTATAGTGGCGGGCTCTATGGTTGAGGGTGAGTTTAAATCTTCCTTGGTGCACACACAGGCTCTAGGAGACTGTACGGCTCAATTGGCTGAGCTGCGTGCTTTGTTGTTGGCTCTAGAATTCGCTGATCCCGCAGTGCCCACTCTTATAGTGTGCGATTCATTTTACTGTGTGCAATCTTTTAATGACAATTTGTTCTTTTGGTCTCAGAATGATTATTGAGATTCTAAAGGCAGCGCAATAAAGCATAAAACGCTTTGGTTTTGAGTGGCAGCTCTTAAGGAGAGTCTGCCGCTCACACATTTTATCCATACTCTTGGCCATCAGCATGTGGGAGCACAGGCTGTTGGTAATTCTATGGCTAATGAGGCAGCCAAATCTGCAGTAGCCACTTGTTCAGTAGCAGCCGTAACAAGGTCCATGACTAAAATAGACAATGACATACTTGCTCCTATAGCGGCAACGAAGGATGGGACGTCGTTCCCACAAGGTTTTCCTTCAAAATATTCTTATCATTTGTCACCTGAGCAAGTCCCATTTGCTATAATACCGTCCGTTGGGGATTGGCTGATTCCCAACGAACACCGCAGACTTCCTTTGATCATAGCGGCTCATGAGGGCATGGCATCTGCTCATGCTGGAGTTTCAGCGACAGTGTCTCTCTTGCAGCAGCGTTATTGGTGGTGTGGCCTGTATAAACAGACTCATAATTATGTTCTGTATTGTCACATTTGCCAACAGATTAAGCCGTCTACAGTTGCACGTCCACCACATACGCAACTTTAGATTTCAAATCAACCATTTGGTTGTATTTACCTTGATCACTGCGGTCCTTTGTCGTCAGACACTGTATATAAATATATTTTAGTTGCAGTAGATTCATGCACGAGATTCCTCTGGGTTTGGCCGCAACGTAGTGCTGATACTCGAAATGTCATTAGAGACTTGCGTGTCTTTGTCGGAACATTTGCCTGCTGCACCTTCCATTCTGACCAAGGTCCAGCGTTTGCCTCTAAGGCTTACGAGGACGCTATGAGGTCATTGGGGGTGCTGCTGCCATTTTCGTCTCCATACAGGCCTGAGGGCAATTCCGTAGTGGAGCGAATGAACCGTGACTTAAAGCAGTCTTTGACAGCTAGAGTTTTAGGTGCTGGTCGGAGTTGGCTGACTCATTTGTATGGTGTCCAACGTGCACTAAATAATCTCCCTAGAAGATCTCCGGGTGGGCGGACCACGTACGAAATACTCTTTGGCATTAAAATGTTTGTGCCAGACCTTGATGGTCTAGACGTTGCAGCAGCTGCCGCAACATTTGCTGTAGATAACCATTCTACTATGTTACAGGAACTACAAAAGACCCATGATGCCCTTGCAAAGGATCATATGCCCTCGTCCACGGATGCAGCGGTACTGATTCCTGTGTCCGGCTGGCTTCCTAAAGTGGGTGATCTGGTCCGGAAGAAGTTGGAGAACAAAAAGGAATTTGGTCCATCCTACGGTGCACCTGTGCCAGTTCTTGGATTAAATGCTACTCGTACAGTGATTTTGCCTCCGCTACCAGGTCGGAAGGAGGAAAGATACATTTCCATTCAACATGTCAAGTTACACCATATGGCCGATACTAAATAGTATGCCTAATAGCATTCCTCGGCGGGATGTTTCTCTGCAACAGATGTCGTCCACAGCATTTCCTGAAAACCAGGAAACCGACGTTGAAACCTCAATCGATGTTTTGCCTGTTTTGTCATCATCTACGGATGCTACGTCCCCTGAGTATGCTACTCCACCACTGGAAAACACTATTGATATTCATGCTACTGCTGTACACTCTTCATTTAATGCTGATCAACCTCCATTGTTTCGCCTAGGAATGAGTGGTTATTATATGGATAGAGATAACTTTTCTTCAAGCTCTTCATCTTCTTCATCAACTTCCTCTGTAGCGGCTCCACCAATGAAAATTTGCATTTTCTTTTCCTGGTTTCGAAGAATTTATCTGGTTCCTCCATGGACATACATTTGGATGGTGCTAACCATGATATTCCTCTTCATGTCGATAGGTTTTGTGACAGTTTTTTTCCTTTTGATCAATGGCCATTATTTGCCTAACGCTCTGCTGTCCATTCGGTCGATGGGGTGTTGGCACCACATACTTCCTCTCATAAAATGAAAAGGGACCAAGCCCACGTTAACATCTCAGCTGTTCCAGTCGGGGATGGCATTGTTTGGGATAAAGTACCATACGAAATCTACGGCCCGACTGAGACGATTTGAATGCCATATGTCTTTCGTGTATCGCTGGGTGATGTCATTACGCCAGGACTGCATTCCGACGAGTGGGATATTAATGCTGTATATTCACTATTTTCTGATTTGAAATATTATACTGCCTTTGAAACTGAGGATTTGTATTTAAATTCTGCCAATTGTGCTGATTTATTCTGTTTCCAAAATTATGGTCATCATTTTTTGCATTGGTCCAACACAATACGGACTCCAGTTAATTATACTCAATGTTAACATTGTCCTGCACCATTCCAGGGTAGTTCACGGACACAGACAAATAAGTTTGGCTATTTTTCAGGCTATAATGTCTCTGACCCTAACTCTTACTATTATAGGTTGCATGCTACGACACACTCAAAATTCATGCTGACCCATACTAAATTGATATACTCTTCGACTTTCATTGCCAATTTATCCTTGAAAGGTTATGATTATTGGAAGGACGTGATCGATTTAAAATCGATAGGGGGTACTAAAGATTGGCAGGTGCAGGTAATTGAATCATTGCATCATGCATGTTTGATACCATCACAGCAGATATTCCTGAATCATACTGTACAACAGACTACTTGTTTTGGTTTAGCTACAGCTACAAATTTTAATTCTCCCTCTTTTCCGTCTCTAGCGGCATATGACGATGGGCAGCTGTTTACAAATTTGTCTTTAGAGGCATTGAACGATATGGTCCACAATGGTTCCCTTAACTCATCCACTATAAATCCCTTGGGCTGTTTAATATGGCCCATCAATAATAATGCTTGCCAGTTGCGTTTCTCAAATTCATCCAGTGGATTTACGCTCAGTAGACCGGATCCTCGTTTCCCACACACACATTCAGTTACTTCCTATTCTGTAGGTAAAATGTGTCAACAATGGTTGGGACAATCTACTTTGTCGTCTGTGAAACAACATCTCTCACGTTTATCAGGCGACATTGATCTAGCAGATTTCATTTTAGGTCCAAGATCCCCTCGCCTGAAACGTTTTGCATTTGCGGCTTATAATGAAATCTGAAAGCTGTCCCAAATGGAGGCAGCTTAGATTACAACAACTTGATCAAGACAACTTGCGTAAGGTTTTAGATGTGGTCGACAACAGAATTAATACTTTGTCTTCTCGTATTTAAACTTTGGACAATATTGTTTCATCTGTTATTGACATTGTGCAGAATGATGTGTCTGTATTGTATCATGGTCAGAATAAATTGGGCTCTGTAATGCAATTCGGCTGGAGTTTGCAAATATTGAAAAATGGGAAAGTGCCTTGGGATTATTTAAACACTACGGCCCTGTTTTTGCCCTTTAATTTGATGGATAAGGAAAAGCTTATGTCCATGAAAGATTCGACATACACACAATCACATATTGAAAAGTTAGACCAGCTACCGTTCTCAATAGCAGAGACTGATTCTTCGGTATGGTTAATACATGGGGTTATTTCTTTGCCCATTCCCCTCTTTCAGTTTACTGCATGTATGAAAGATCAGTAGGTTTGAACCCCTTGGTAGTACTTTCCTGCACGAATTGTGGTCGTTACCATTTACATTTCGCTGTCTACATGACGATAAGGAAGTGTTCCTTACAGGGGAGGACTGTGATTCTACTGTGGGACATGCTTTAGTTTGTACAAAGTTCAACTTCACGGCGCTTGCAACATATCTGCGCCCAATTTGGCCTGTTTTCTAAAAGGAACACCAGTCCCTTCAATTGTTCCCACGTTAACTTTGCTTTCTAATGGGAGTTATCTTATCCTAAATAACCACAATTGCTGCGGCTTACGCGCTGGCATTCCGTATATAGTAAAGGTTTCCCATCGTGTTACTTGTTGCAGCAATGTGCTTTTTCCGCCCCCACACGGGAGTGTAGATAGTTCACTGTGGCCTTCAATTCCCACTTTGAAAACAGAATTCAATAAACTAAGGAGACTCAAAGCGCTATTGTTTCAACAAGAAGTCGCTCTCACTTCAGCTCGAGAGACCTTCGAATTGCAGGTGGCAAGAACTTCAAGTGAGATTCAGTCACTCTTGAATACGAATCTCCACCTGCATTTTGTGGGATTAATGCATCAGATATTTAATGCATCTGATACTGAAGGCCTTGCACATTTTTTTAAACTTGTGGGATCTGGCCTTGTTTCCTCTTTTCAGACGATTTTTGGAGTAATACCGGCCTTTATTCATTCTATTTTTTCCAGCGCCTTCGGAGGGTTTCCATTGATCTTCTCACTGGCGTGCGGGGTGCTGGTACTTCTACTCCTGTTACGCAATGGCTGCCCGTCCTGTGGTCCTGCCCAAACCCGGCCAAGTGCGTCTGTACCGTGAACGAATGCAACAACTTTTTGGATGCTTACCTTTGGCGACGCGGGGAGTGAGTTATGGCATTGCCTATCGCTTCGCATATTTTACTTGCGTACAACCTGTGTTCTATTGCAGACGGTGCCTGTTCTACTGGGCCCAGGATGTCTGTCTGTCCAATAAGTCAAGTGCTACCTTGGATTATGATCTGTTGTTGGGTCCCTTGCTGGCCCATGATCAGGCCTGTTCTGGGAACGGCTATTTGATACGTGCGGCTACACTTAGAGTATTGGTGCGCTGGAATACCTGTGAGGCTGCGCAGCGCCTCCTGCAACAAAGTTTCATCAAATATCACACAAGTTGTCCAACTATGCTCCTAGAGGCACTCGATTATGAAGAGCACGTCTGCTTCTTCGACCACCTCAACTGGATGGCATCCCTCTTCGCTTTGAATGATGGTGATGACCTTTTGGAATGAATTGCATTCCACGGTGCACGTAGTTGGTTACTGGTTACATTTATATTTCGAATTTTTACTCCGATTTGGCCTTTTTCACTGGCGTCTTTGTTTCTGCTTATCGTTGCATTCTGTTTGCCTATATTCTACGACCTGGCCAAGGGGAGGGTGTCACGTGGTGGATAGGGACATTGTCGACATCACTAAGTTAGCATGGCTCGTGCAACCATGATGCTGCTTTTGCGCCCGTTACTACATGACTCTGTTTATGCCTTTCACATGAGAACTGTCTGCTGTGTTCGTTCTCTGCTTGTTTTTGGAGTTTAGTCTGAACATTGTGAGCAAGGTCGATAAACAATGCCCCTTGTTATTCTGTTCTGGTCAGGCCCTAGCACCTAGACAAAACATACCACTGCAGCTGCTGCTGGAAGCTCATACTTTGATATCACGGGAATACATGTTTAGGTGGCACACACTTGGAGAGGTACCTTTCCAGGGAGAAGAGCAATACCCAGCTTCAATGTAGAAATCCCATCTATGCTTTAAGGTATGGGGTCTGCTGACGAAACCCAGAGATCTTCCATTATATAATAATAATACCCATTCCTGCCAAGGGGAGGGAAGTTAGGCACTATAGTCCTTTCTCCATTGTCTTTATACGATGACATCTCCCTTCATAATGTATTGACTGGCTGCGATGCTAACTGTATTACTGTGATGCATTTTTCTGCTTGTTGTGGCTCGTATACTGCATGTTAGAGCACGTTAGTTAAAAAAAACATGTTAAACTATATTCGTGTCTCGGTCAGATCTTATTGTGGACAGGAGCGAGAGTGTAAGCGAAAAGGTGTGTCTTGTTACCACAATTCCTGAGAGATCCGGGAGTGTTGTGTTCTGGGTTGTCTAATTATTTGCTTCTTCATGTTTGTGTAGGAGAGCGAGTGAGACACTATAGCTAGTCGGTCCTGGACTCGTGGGTACTAAGGCGGCAGGAAGGCTCAGCCCCTATACGCCATGGTCCCATAATCCTGCGCATAGTTCTGTGTATGTGCAGAATCCCTGCAACAGAACTTTATCCATTTGAGTTTGCCATAGAGATGCTGCATTAACCTTTACACTGTGCTGTCTTTCATCACTCTGAGGAAAGGATATTTTTCTTTACCAAAGAGATTGCTTCTTCATCCTGAATTTAGTTCAATAATAATTTAATGAGTGGCTCCAAGCCTCACCCATAAAATATTCTAAAGCCATACTTTAGACAGGGTGATAAAATCCGAAGTGTGCTTGGAAATCTGAGTTCTATGATAATTCTAGCACCCCTGCTTGTTGCTTGTCACAGATTTAACCCAAGTATAAAACTGGTAAAACAGACAGGGTTTGGTGCTATAAATACTGATTCTGCATGTTATAAATACTGATTCTCCATGTTGTATCTCGGAATGGGAGGTATTTGCCACACCCAGTAACTAGCTCTTCCCTGGGGATCTGTATATATCACCCCTATCCCAACGTACATTAATTAAATTCAAAAGACATTTTCCATTGAATAGCCCGGAAGGGGTCAAATACCGCAATTTGAGAGCAGCACAATTCATCTAAGGAGTCGAACTCGACTTGTGTTCATCTGTAGCACGGATTTCACAGTGTCAGACTGTACGAGGGCTTTGCAATTGCCTTGCACAGAGGAAAATGTACTTCCCTCTCTTTGTCTCATAAATCAGTCTGGCTGGAGATAGAGAGAGCCTGTCTGATGGAGTGATAATTTGACTGCAGTGGTTGCCATTGATCGTAACTGTTCCAGAGTGACCCAGGGGCGGATTAGTAGACATGTGCATTAGAGGTATCCATCAAGTCCCTTTGAAAAGAAATTATTCTAGAAAAGGCTTTATTCTTGGCTCAGCGTTCTGTCGCAGCAGCGGACTCTCAAACTCTTACAATGCATCATCAGGCAGAAAACACACAATTGAAATTCTTGCCATCGTAAGGGGGAATGTTTGCTTTAACCCTGGCGGCCATATTGGATGAGCCAAATCAGTTGTCTGTGATAGGCGAGTGCAGGAGTGTACCCGGCACTATAGGCTATTGCTAGGGCTTTAAGTGGGATGAAAAAAGTGGGAGGTCTCTAAAAGGGGGCATGTGTTATAAAATTAGGGGCATATTGTGATTCCCATAGTGTAATACCCGACCGGAATTTTGGTGCTTCTTTCAGTTATTGCATCCATTTATATAACACAACAACTGACATACACCTAAAACAATGGCACTAAACGTCAATGGGGTTACCTTGTATTCATCGGAGCCTGGGTATCATGTTGTACATGGAACAATGGTTCTTTCGGATTAAATTATATACAGGAACAATAGAAAATGAAATCGCAGTGCATCCAAAAGTGACTGTACATATACGTAAAAACAACCAATTTCAGATTCTTTCAATAGGCCTGCTTGTCGTGTACTGATTTAGTTTTCTCTGTAATGAGCAAAATAATCATACATCCATAGGTGCCCAAAAAGGGAAGATTTGCAGATGCAGATGACAGTTAGAATTATTGACGTTTCGACCCTCCTAGGATGCATGTAATTCCTTTCCTCAGGGACTTCATCAGGACTAATTATGTTTGCATCCTATAATTAAGAAATCAGGCTGCATGTCTGGGTTTGTAAACTTTTGTTGAGGTGCACTCACATTTCAATTCAATAATTCAAAGAAAAGATTCAGAAAACTGTCAGCATTGAAAGTTACACGCAGTCATTTCTAATTCTGAATTTGCGTTCCCTACATTGTCTGCTCTGGGCTGGGCAATTTAATAAAGGTCACAAAGATGTTTGTGAGAGAGAGAGAGAGAGAGAGAAAGAGAGAGAGAGAGAATTGTTCGCTCACACTGACTGATTAGTTAATTTAGGCATTTTCAAAGTTGGTATTACGGTAAGTTGATGCACAGGGAGTTGCAAGCATGTGAACAGGTTCATGAGGTTTGATAAATGTGGGAGACTAGTCATAGAACCCAGGTACGTCTCATTGTGTCATCCACAACCTAATAACACGACCACAACTATTCCCCATGCTGTAACTGAGTTGCGTCATATTTCGCATCATGATAATTGTACTGACAACAGCGTCACTGGATAGAAAAGGTGCAAGTGTGCTCTAAAAATATTCAATCTTTGTGACACGTTAATTGCTGGATTCGCTTTGGTTAGATGGACCCTGATAGCTTCAGATTAATTACTAGAGTGTAGTATGGCCAACTTTTTAGCAGAATGTCA
This sequence comes from Calotriton arnoldi, assembly GCA_963921515.1. Lineage (NCBI taxonomy): Eukaryota > Metazoa > Chordata > Amphibia > Caudata > Salamandridae > Calotriton > Calotriton arnoldi. The sequence goes on from CAWUFW010005114.1 coordinate 657,558, forward strand.
AAAGTCAGATCTCTGGGTTGAGAACAGTCTACAGAAGACCTAGTGATTAAAAGACTCCAACATTAGCACAATAATGAACAGCCACATTACTCATAGACATTACTTTAAAGTGCTTTAAATATAAAAAAAAATGTAATCCTGTTGTTGGACTTAGTCCTTTCCGCAGGGTCATCCCTAAACGTTTTGCCTTTTGCCTCCTATTTTTCAGACCCTGTTTTCATTGGCTATAGGATTCTGGGCACTTTACCACTGCTGATCAGTGCTAAAGTGCATATGCTCTCTGTATAAATTATGGCATGGCTGTTTATCCATGATTGACATATTTGATTTACTGGTAAGTCCCTAGTAAAGTGCACGTTGTCTGCCAGGGCCTGTACATCAAATGCTACTAGTGGGCTTGCAGCACTGGTTGTGCCATCCACAGGAGTAGCCCTATAAATGTGTCTCAGACCTACCACTGTAGTGTCTGTGCACGCACTTGTAAAATGCCATGTTGTCCTGGCAAGTGCATGCACTTGCCAGGCCCAAACCTTCCCTTTCCTTACATGTAAGGCATTCCTAAGGTAGGCCCAAGGTACCCCCATGGGCAGGGTGCAGTGTTTGTGAAACGTAGGACATCTACTGGTGTGAGTGGCATGTCCTGATAGTGAAATACTGTGTATTTCGTTTTTCACTGTTGAAAGGCTGTATGTCCCATAGGCTTATCATTGTGGTTGCACTGTAACATTTTTACATGTGTAACTTGCAATGGGTACAAGATAGAAAAATTGAGTTTAGGCTCTCTGAACTCAGAATTTATTAACGCTCCTTTTGTTGAAGGTGGTTTTTAAATTCTGTGTTTGAAAATGCCACTTTTAGAAAGTGGGCATTTTCTTACTTTACCATTCTGTGTGCCTCTTGCTGTTAGTGTATTCAGAGTCTGGTGTTTGAGTGACAGGAGCTGGGATGTGCATTCACTCTGGACAGTCACTGGGAGGGTTGAGGTGTGCCCTGCCTTGCCTGGGTGACTCATTGCAGGGCTGGATAGACCTGGTATGCATTTAGAGTGGTGGGAGGAGTTTCGCTTGCACCTGAATAGGCTGTGTCTCCTTTTTCACAATGCTGCCTCTGCCCCATGTGGTCATGCTGCACCAGGGAGGACAGGACTGGTTTGGACAGGGTTCAGAGACCCTTGCCACAAAGAGGACAATGACAAAATGGGGTATAAGTATTACACTTAAAACCCCAGGACTTTAGATTATGTCTAGGAACAAGAGAACCCTGCTAAGAAGAAGAGCTGCCAAGACTGTGTGAGGAGCGCTGCCTTTTCTGAGTGAGGGGTGGGTTGGCCTGTAGCTGCTGCTTCTGTCTGTGGTGGAGGAAAACGACTGACTCTTTTTGCCCTGCTGTGGTATCCTGCTTGGGAAGGAAATCTCCAAGGACTTGTGTGTGCTGGCCTCCTGTTGGAAATCTCAAGGAGATAAAAGATTTCAAGAAAGATCCTTGCTGGATCCTAAAATGTCCTGCCTGGGAGGAGTGCTGGAGAAGCTGTGTGAGAAGCGCTGCCTCTGCCTTGAGTGGGGTAGAAAGGACTGCAGTGGTGGCTCCTGCCTGAAGCAGGAAAAGGACTGGACTGTCCTTGTACCTTTCTGTTTGAAGGAGGAAATGGGAAAGCATGTGAGGAGAGCTCTGTTTTACAGTCTGGTGCGTGTGTCTACGCTTTCGGCAAGCCCAAAGAAGCGCTGGGCCTGTACCATAAATGCCCATGGAGATCACTGTTTAGAGGTCCGGGTACTTGGTTAGCACACCCGGGATTTCGAGTGAAGGGAGGGGAGAGGTTGTCACAGAGGAAGCACTTTCCCCCTCCATGGCCACCAAAGTGTTCGCATCGAAGGAACCCGCATCCGGAATTCCTCTTGTTGGCTAGCAACCACCAGGGAAGCTGATCGAGCGTGACCAGGAAGTCCAAGGTGTTGCCTGGCAACAGCCCCGGAGCCGAGGGAGGAAGGCGGCGCTAGCCAGGAGGAGGCCATGAGTCTGCAATGCGGCTGCCGTGCGAGGCGGCAGCCTCACCCAGTGCGAAAGCTCAGATGGAGGCGCAGGAAAGAGGTCTGTCGGTGGAGCGGGAGGCTGGAGAAGTGCCCCTGCCCTTCGCTGGCCATGTGGTAATACCGGGAGCCCTGCGATGGCTCAAGGCCGGTGATCCTCCCTGGGACCGGCTGAAGGCCTTTCCCCCACCTCGTTACTGGAGCCGCGCGCCACTGCGCCGCCCGAGAGAGGGCTGCGGTGCTTTTCCTTACTTTTGGGGGCATTGTGTGATTTTTACATTGTGGAGAAAGACCTCCACAGAGGCCCCCAGCCCCAGAGTCATAGAGAGACAGGTCCCCATAAGAATCTAAAGGGAACGTGGTTCTCAGAGGCGGGGGAGAAACCGGGGGCACAAAGCTGATAAACCTCATGGTACTCCGGGTGCTAGTCTCCCCAACACAGCCTATTTGGGTAATTGAAAAGTATTTCTTGTACTGCTTCTGGAGCCAAGGTAGCAGTTGCTGCTCAGCCTGGGAGATGCAGGGAAAGTAAGGTTATGATTCATGTCTGGCCTTAACCCTATGATAACGGCTGTGGTTTTCAGAAACTGCCTAATACATAAAATGGTGGTGTAAGAGGTTGTTTTCTTGATGTTCTTGTGACTTGGGCACCTAACAAGCATTTGTTTATTGCCCCCAAATATGGTATTTTGACAATTGCCTGGTAGCAAAGCAAATTATGCTCTATAACATGTGTGACATCTGATTCTTTACTGTATTGCACTACCTATGACGTTATGACCATTGCCTATTGGTAAGGTGGTTTATGTGATCCTTGGTCTAATGTGCTTTACCTGCTACAAAATGATTTATGATCTATGTGATGTCATGACAATTGCCTAGTTGGCATAGTGATGTATGTGATTTGTGGTCTAAATGTCTTATATGCATTTTGATGACAAGTGCCTAGTGGCACAGAGATTTATGTGATTGCGGTATAATGTATTTCATGTATAATACAAAGGATATTTTTGATATAACCTTGTGTGGAGTCCCTTTTTGTGGTGTGCCTTGTGTGTCACTGGTGTGTGTGTGTGTTGTAGAAACACTTTACACATTGCCTCTGGGATAAGCCTGACTGCTCTGCCAATCTACCAAGGGGGGGAGCAGGGGTAATCTTGGGTGTGTAACTCCCTTACCCTGCCTAGAGTGATGGGTTCTGCCTAGCTTAGGTGTATACCCTAGCCAACCAGAAAACCCATTTCTAACAACTGTGAATTCACAGCTTAGCGGCCATAGGTTTTTGTAAGCTAAAGTATATCAAAAAGTGATGGATGGAATGATTGAATTAATCTCAGCCCCTGGTAATTACTCAGGCTGCATCCCAGTCCATTGTTATTTTGCGCACCATGCCACCTCAGTATGGGCCCAGCTATTTGGAAATCAGGCTTGACGCTGCTCCAGTGGGAACAGGCCAGCTCGAACTGCCAGCCAGGTCCTCACTGAACTGGAACACAAGCAACCCAGGACCAGTTTCTCTCTACACCTTTTGTATACATTTTTGTATATTTTAGTATGGGTTTTTATAAAGACATGTGGAAATCAATATTATCTCCTTATTCTTACTATTTCCCTGTCTTTACTACATGAGCCCTTTGAATAATCAAATAACATGGACCTTATGCAACTTAAATCCCACTGTGTCTGCCGTGTATACTAAGCCCAATCCAGGACAAAAGGTCCTGTTCACCCTTTCTCTAAGAGAAGACTCACCCTAGAGGGGAAAGCTGTGGTCAGGAGTAATTTGCTGTCATTGGGCCTGGCCCTGCCACCAACCATGCAAATGGCAGGAAGTCAAGCAATGATGATTGCGGACCATTTAAAGGCCCACCTTCCCTCACAGGGTTCCTTCTCCTTCAGAGCCTGGTGAGGAGGAAGTGGTGTACTGCGGTCACAATCAAGTAATGATGATTACCTGACAGCAAATTACTCTGCTTCTCCGCATGAAGAGTAACGTGATGACTTCTGCACATGTCGCATTGTTTGGTTATACATTTTCATAAGCATAAAATTACCCCAAGCCCTCGCCATACAGTCCATAATAAGCCCACTGTTTCCCCCATATTTTGGCATGTTTCTTTGGTTACCCTCCCACTGCATAGATTGGTTCCTCCTGTTTTGCGCACCAGTCCATTCCCACCCTTCAATCCCGAGACGAGGGGCCTCAGCTGCTTTCCAGTTTTTTAAATGTCCCATTTTGCAGTCAGCATTCCAAGCTCAACAAGAATACGATCTCCCCCCGGACCCCTGAGGTCATTAAAGATACCCATCAGAGCAGTTTTTGGTGAGACCACAATCGGGTGATCCTGTACCCTCGATAGGATATCAGACATTCGGTACCAGTATCAGGAAATGAGTGAGCAGCCCCATACTACATGATTGATGTCACCTACCCAATGTGGGCATCTAAAACAACTGGGTGTGGGCACGTTCTGTGCTTCCTACAGTCAATGGGGTGTGCAATATGTATGATGTAAATAACTCAGCTGGATGAAGTGTAGGCATGCCAAGATCACCAGGGCGTGAGGTCTCATACACGCCTTTCCAGTGGTCATCATCCGGGAGACCCAACCACCCCTCCCAGCATGCCCTCAAGCTTTTCATCATTTACATGGAATGGGTCGCTAGTGCCCTGTAAATCTGGGATATTCCTCCCCTACACAAGGGGCCCATGAGTAAGCACACCCCCAGTGGGTTGTAGTCAAGGGACCTTCGTCATCATGTCTCAGTAGCATGAGAAGGCATGTCTTAGCTGAAGGTGTTTATAAAACGGGTATCTGTGTAGGAAGAAGACAGTCTGAAGAGTCTGGAAGGACTTCATGTGGTCGCCTTCTCATATGTACCCAACTCATGAAATACCTATTCATCTCATCCCCTAAAGCCCTCCAGTTGTGTCACTTGTCTAGCCAGCGGCCTGTCCAAAACTAAGTCTCAGTCGTCACTCATCGGTCCTACCCAGTCCACCTCAACATTGCTCTCCATGCCAAAAACACCACCTTGGTGATCTCAGGGCGTCTCCAAGGCATATGTTTTCCATATAGGATGCCTAGGACATTGTTGAGGCCTAATAATGCAACCTCCATCCTAAAAGCATAATCCTTCCATCCACCCTGCATCCAGTGGTTCACCACCAGAGCCTGTGCTGCCCATTAATAGAGGGATGTGTCAACTATGGCAAGGCGCCATCATACATGGCCATCATGCATTTAGCGTATGCATTTCTATGAGGCTTGTTGGCCAATATAAAATTACGTGGTTTGGCTGTGATTCAACAGAGACAACTTTGTGGAATAGACAAGAGGATGTTCTGGAGATATACAGCACACATGGGAGAATCATCATGTTGAACAATGTGACCCTGCCTAAAAGGTTGAGCAGCAGTTTGGTTCTTCTGTCCAAGCCTTCCTGGACTTTCAAAGTAACGGGTCAAAGGTTTAGGCTCCATGCCTGCTCCGGTTCCTACATCATAGGCATCCCTAGATACAGAAAGCTAAGACAGTGATTTGGCAGGTATGGATGCCAGGTTGTTATATCCTGTGGTCTCCTAGTTCCTTGCTGCTCAGCCTGTGTGAGTGTGATGCAATACAATGTTCATGAGTGCATGGTTTGGATGAGTGGTCAGGTCTCATCCCCTCTGTCTCTTCTGAAGGGAACTATGAGCGACTTAGAGTAGTTTACACGCAGACCAGATGCTGACTCAAAGGCCTCAAGGATAAGAAATAAGCGATTTCCCATCATGTCTAGTCGGGCCGTAAACAGGAGAATTATGCCAGCATAGAGGGCTATTCTGTCCTGCATTGCTACTCCCCAATCAAATACCCAAACCTGAGCATCACGTTATACCTATGCTGCTAGTTGTTCTATTGCAAGAGAGAAGAGGAGGGAGGACAGTCAGGTTTCGAACCGGAGGACAGTGTCCCATTCATCCGCACCTGGGCCTGTGGTGTTGCTTAAAGAGCACACACTTATGATATGAAGTGAGATTCGATTCCTAGTTTGAGCAGTACCGCCTCCAGAAAGTTCCAGTCCTGAGAATCAAAAGCTTCCTCAAAGTCGACAAATATAAGAGCCGTAGAGCAGTGCAAGGAACGAAACTGGGCAAGCACCAAGGGGACCCTCCAAACACAATGACACATACTGTCATTAGGAATGAAGCCCCACTGGTCAGGATGGACCAGGTGATCTAATATGCAAGTGAGGCATTTCACCAGAACTTTGTCAAAGAGCTTGACCTCTACATTTCTAAGTGAATTTGGCCGATAGGAGGCACTGCAGTCAAAGGCCTGCACGACTGAGGCAGTACGGCTATGGTAGCTAGGTTCACCTCCAGAGGGAAGTGGCTTTTGGTGACAACCTCAGCATACATATTCAAAATGGGTGGAAAAATAACCATGCAGAGTTTATGATAGTATTTGGTTGGGAACCCATCCGGTCCTGGGGTCTTAGCAGGGTTTAGGTCATTGAGTGCTTCATTTACCTCTCACAGCATCATGTGTTGGTCAAGGTCTTCCTGTTTGTGGGCAGTCAATCGAGGCATCTTTATGTCGGTAATTAAATGAGGCAGACCCTTGTGTATCAAACATGTACACTCTGCATATAGGGACCCATAGTACTCCTCAAGGGTGGAGGCTACCTCAAAGAGGCTCAAAGGCAGTTGTCGCCTGCGCCCCAGATCCCGTGGTGATGCGAGACACCACTCTACACTGCAGGCCCTTAGTGGCCAGCAAGTGGAGGGGCTTATTCGATTTGCCCCGTCTGCCCCGTCTGGCTGAGGCTTCCCAACCCGACGGGCTTCATCTAGGCATAGTTGACACAAGGAGGCCTTGTCCTCCGCTAGGCAGTAGCTCACTTGCTCCATTTGAAACCCTCGGGTACTGGTTTCCATGGATTGGTTTTTAAGGCACTATTCTCCTATGTACTCTATTGCAGTGAAAGTTTCCGCATAACACAGAAACTGGTTACTATAACAACAGTGTATGTAAATTTCAAATACGCACACCTGTGCAATTCGAGATTGCCACCAAAGTCCCAATCAGCTAGCAGACTATTAATTACGCGAGTATGCCTCACAATTTACAGAACGAAGATAAGTAGGCACTTGTCTCACAGAATTGTTATTAATGACCTTGAGTAACTATGGAATGCATAAATAATACAAGCTATACACCTGTAAATACACTGGTTCCAAATCATGTGGAGGCGAGGGCCTGTCAGAGAACAAAAAGCAAAGACCTTTGTTGTTTTCCTTTCCATTTCTTCATTATCTGGATTGAATTCTCGCATGAAAGAATTCTTTGTGCGAAAATGAAGGCTGATGCGGGACTCGGAGAAAAGGGAACGAAACCCATTCATTTATGGGTCTGCAATGCGTGTGCTTCGTGTGTGGGTGTTTCATTTCATGTGGAATGTTTCATTCAATGTATATATTTTGTATGCTTACTATTTACACAATTTAATATTGTAAAGATGACTTTGTGTGCATGGGTATCCATTGTTTGTTTGTCTATGTGTATATGTGTATCAATGGTTTGCATGTTTTTTACTGAACAAATCCTGGGTTAAAAGGAAGTTACGGTTCTTTAATCAGAGTTTTTTTAAAACAAAAAAAAACACTACATTTTTCTCAGTAAAAGAATTCATTTGAAGGGACATCATTGTTGTATTCCAATATCTACAAAGCACAACAATTCACCAAACATGTTGCACCATGCAGCAAACAGCTTGAGTGGTATGATGCTGATGGAGCAGGGTAAATGAAATTTTTTAACCTCCTAATAATTTTCGTAAAATAATTAATAAACATGTTCGTTTAAGTAAATAACCAACAATGTATGTTACATGTTAAGGGTTAAAGGTAACACACTATTCCGTGTGCAAAATAATCAACTTATAATTGTTTACGTGTCTAACATAACATAATATTTGCGTACTAATTAAATAATAAATGCATGATCCGTGCTTTTAAATAAAACGTGTAGTTGCAAAATAAAGCGATGGTAAGTAAGGGACAGCTTTATATGTTGCTTTTTGCTAGGTAATACCTAATTGGGGTACGTAGAAAGACGGGAGGGAAACGAAAGGGTTTATATTTCTTTGTTTTAACAATATTTTGTTTATCTTTGAAAATAGTGCGCTTAGGCCTGTCGAGCAGCGATATAAAATGGCCGCCAGTTGCTAGAGTACGCATGAGCAGGGAACCATGTGATAGAGGAGAGAGGCTGTGGAAAGGGATGATCACGTGCTGGTGCTGAGAGGCTAAGATGGAAGTATGGTCAAGGCTATTGTGACCTTTCTGAGCAGATGTGTGCCAAGATGATCAGCAAGAAGCGTGAGAAGTCCAACTGAATCAATGGACGGAACTGTTGAATCTAAAAAGTAGCAGAAAAAGATACAAATTGGACTGATCGAAATGGATGAGCAATGACATAAACTGTGGGAAACGATGCAAGCATGGACATTCGACAAGGAACTGGTTAAGACCAGGAAGTTTGATTAAAAATGTATATGGGCCTGAGGGGACCAATGAGAAAGAATCACGCCATGAAGATGCAACATTTTTATTCTGTAAGCTAGAATTAGGGTATAAGAAGACCTACTCTTGGTGGGAGGGGTTAGTTGCTGGAGAGTGAGTTGCTGGAGAAGTTAGATGCTGTAGATGGGAGAAGTTGCGGTTGCTGATGCTGACGAGCTGATGCTGCTGCTGCTATTTTTATTTCCAGTTGAGTATAAGATGCTGCTTTAGGAGAACCTTTTTATTCCTGATAGATTTTTCATTTAGAACTATTAGATTTTCCCCAGACAGATAGATTGATCTTTTAGAGTTCTTACTATGACAACCTTATTTTTCCGTCTAATAGATATGCATTGCAATTTCATTTTATTCTTATATTGATTATAAATGTAAAGATCTGAATAATAAGCTTAACCTCATTTCTTGCTTCGAAACCTTATATAAACTTTATTATTCTTTAAACAAATGACTCAGTGATTCTTTAGCTCAATGATTAAAGTAAATTGATGAAGAGTTTATTGTGATTGAGCTGGTCTTAATCACCATCAACTGATTCCTACTAGTTGGTCCATCAACCAATGAGCGGAATACCTTAAAGCAAATGAGAAGTATTATGTCATGTTAAAAGAGGTATCCCGTCTCCTTCCAGTGAATCGTTTTTCTCCTAGGTTGTTGACGAAGGAAATCCAGGGAATAAATGAGTAAGTGAATGTATATGCGGTGTTATGGGCCCCACCGTCATATGGATATAGTGTGTGTGTGTTGAAGGAATAATTGCACCTGGATGACCGAAGTATATAGGAGAATAATTTTTATTGTTAGCGCTGGATCAGATTTCTTGGTAGCAGAGTTATGGTTTCTATAGATTAGTTTGGTGATTATTGATTATTGATTATTGATAAGTTAATGTCTAACACTTTTTGTTGGGTCGCGATATGTTATATGTAAGTTTTCACGCTTCCGGGAAGTAGGAAGTGGAACACGTGTGGCAAGAGAAGTCACATGGAATGGTGCATTGTCTGAATTCATATTGGTGATAACGCAGGTTGTGTTATGATAGGGACATTTTCCGTATAAAAGGTGTGTAAATGAAATAGTGATCGGTTTTCTTGTGAAACTCTGGCCTTAATTCTCAGGAGCAGTATAGTCTCCACATGTGTTTTATCCCCAGAGAAACGGGTTTACCGCTTGCTTGTAAGAAGGGTAAGGTAGAGGGAAGTGCTACTTTATCGGCGAAACGGGAAAATTCTGTGGTAGGGTAGAGGTAAGCGCTGCCTACTGGAAAATACAGAGTTCTTGTGTAAATGGTCAAAGCTATCTCTTTGGTTTAGCGAATCAGACAATGGAAATGTGTTTTAAATGTTGTAACTAACGAAGAATTGTTGAAAAAGAAATTGCCGATAAAAGTTTGTAAAGGAGGGGTCAAGAGCAGAAGTGACGTAGACAAGAGTCGCGCTGGGATTGGACAGTGCGTTAGTCACATGGAAACAGGAGCAGAACTGACGTAGACAAAAGCCGCGCTGGGATTGGACAGTGCGCCGTAGACAGAAATCGCTCTGATTGGAGCTTTGGTGTGAGTCGCGCAAGGATTGGTTGGAATAACGCATAGAGAACAGTGTTGAATTGCGGATCGTTTTGAGGAGAAAAGTGATTGTGAATCATGTCGTATTATGAATACGGTAGAGAGAAAACGTCATGGGTGACGAAAGTTAAGAATTTCTTTAAGAAAGACAAAAAGGTAGTGACTAGAGAGGGACAAATAATTCCTCCGCCGAAATCACCAGCTTCACATATGATGCTGAAATATGGATATCATACATGCATATGGTTAGAAAATTGGACAAAATATACCAAGAATGATGGAGCATTGGCTTTCCCTGAGAATGGTTCATTTAATGTAGCTGTACTACGGAACTTGAGAAAAAAGATGGCAATGTTAGAACCTAGACCTAGACCGACACAGTTTGAAGCTTTAACGGAATGGGAAGATGAGATGTATGAGCGAGAGAGATTCAGAGGATTAAAGAATCATGAGTTTGTGCCTGGAAGGTTATGGGGAGTAAATCATGAGGCAGAATAAAGCGTTGGAGATGTGCCAACATGACAGGAGGTTTGTTTCCAGCTTTTACAGTTGAGGAAGAAGCAAAGAGAAAGTGTACAGAGAAAAAGAAACATTTAGTGGTAGAGAAGTATGTGTATGGTGGTAGTGAAACAGATGACGAATTGCTGGAAGATATTTTAAACAGAAACCCACCTCCATACCAACAGACTTCTGCGGTGGTGACACCTAATGCACCGCCAATGGAAACTGGGAGGAATAAAAATCCCGAAGGAAGAGATGAGACAAATAGGTCTCAAGATCAATTAAAAACTTCACAAAATGAAGAGATAGAAAGTGACAATGCAACTGAATTAGCAAAAACGACAAGAGAATTGACTGAGAAAATAAGAGAATTGACAAAGAATATGGAAGCTATAACTGTACCAGTAACGATAGGTCCAGTAATGCCAATTTTTGAGAATCAGAAAATTGATGAACGTTCTTTAGTGATTCCCATGAATTCACATTTGCAAAGAAAAAGAGAAGGGATGGAGCTGAATAATGAAGGTGCACACAATTTGGCTAGTACCTATAGACCAAGCCCACCTACTAATTTGACGATAAATGAGAATGAGATTAGGAGAATGCCTATGGTGACGGAGTCTGCATCAGGGACACCAGAAAGAAGTAGCAATTGGATAGAATTAAATAGTACGCCTGTAGGTCCGACTCCGGATGAGTTAAATGAATGGATGAAAGCGCTAAAAACAAAAGAAACGGAAGTGAAACCATTAGATGTAATTAGGTTGAAAATAGACATGGAAGAATTGATTTTAGGAACAATTGGTACAGAAAAATAAAGAATTATCAGGATGATGAGATTATGTTTTTGTGCAAAAGTCTTACATGGAGAGCTAGAAATTTACATGACAAATTGGAAGAGACAGCAAGTGAACTAGGAGTGGAGTTTGTAAAAGTGAGAACGTTGCAGAAACCATACAGAGTAGATTTTTGTGAAAAGGATATAGAGAATTTGAACACAACAGGAAGACTGACTCAAATAAAAGAGTTAATTGTTTTATTGAGAAAATGGGGTGATGTGGATAGATGGAGAAATAGATGGTCGAAAAGGAATGAGAAAACAACAGATAAAGCATCTTTGGCTTTTGCAGTGACAGATAAGGAACCAGTTGTAAGGGAGTACCCGATGAGAGAAACTCCAGGTGGTAGTTATGTGCATGTTCCATGGACCAGACAGGATATACTGTCATTTACAAATGACTTCCCAAAGTTGAGAGAGAAGCCAGTAGAATGGTACAGACAAGTGGAAAGATTTGTGAAGGTTTCAAAGGTGTTGTGGATAGATCTGGATGGATTGTTTGATATAGTAGTGCCAGCTGATTTGTGGACAGAATGTAAGATTACTATTGATTGGCCAACTGTAGAGTATCCAAGGGACGCTAAAACAGGAGCGCCAGGACCAGAAGTGATGAGGAAGTACGACCAAGTAATTACCTTTTTGAAGAATAAGATTCCACCTAAAGAAACAGATTGGGTAAAAATAGACAGAACAACGCAGGAAAGTAAAGAATCAGTGCACGCTTACTACGAGAGATTGTTGTTGGTTTTCAAACAGTACAGTGGTTATGAGACACTGAATGAGAAGGATATGAGTCATTTTGTATATAGGTTTGTGTATGGATTGAAACCAGAAATAAGTGAAATGATTAAGCAGCATATGATTTGTTGGCAGAATAGCACAGTGGATGAGGTTTTGAGATATGCTAAGTATTGCAGTGATGATATTGAGAGTAGACAGCGTAAATTGAAAGAAAAGGCCATGTGGGCGCAGGTGAAAGTTGCAGAGAAGCAAGAAGCTCAATTGAGTAATACTGGTAATGAAACAGGACAGGTTAGATCCCGACCTAATATAGGTAAAGGAAAAGGACAAATGAGCATAGATGAGGCAAAGAAAAAGTGGCCATGCCACAACTGTGGAAAGCTAGGACATTGGAGAAACGAGTGTAAATCTCCTCCAAAACCTAATGTGGAAAATCAATCATTAAATTCACAGGTGCAGAGTGAGGTAGTTACTCAACAAGGTCAGGTGCCACAACCACCACTTCCCAAGAGTGTTAACCAACAGAAATACAGTGCAGAAACAGGATTCTACGGAGGAGAACAGGTAACACAGTTGCCGCGTGCAGCTGCAATTTCTCAATATTGGTTACGACAGGATGAGGATGACACGGATGAAAGTTTCTGACGGTGCCTAGGAGAGGGGAAGAGTGCGTGCTTGGCGCAACTCTAGAGGTAGATCAGTCTGGTCCATTTGTGGATGGAGAAGTGAATGGTGCAAATGTAACATTCCTTGTTGACACTGGAGCTACCCGTTCTACTGTTAGGTCAGTGGAAATTCCAAACCTTCCTCTCTCAGGTGAACATATCCAAGTAGTTGGAGTTTCAAATCAGCAAATTAAGACGCCTCTTACTAAATTAGTGGAGGTAAGAATTGGTCCATTTAGCGAAATGCACCGATTTGTGGTATGTGATTGTAGTCCCGTGAACCTATTAGGACGCGATTTATTGTGCAAGATGAATTGCACTATCTATTGTACCCCAGACGGAATTGCATTTCAGACTCCAGATGAGGATGTGCTGTATAAAATGACAATGGTGAATTTAGAACCAGAAGTAAATGGTTTGTTTCCTGTATTTGATGCAGAGAAAATCCCAATTGAATTGAAAAAGACAGTGAAAGAAGAAGTGTGGGACTTTACAGGAGAGGATGTAGGATTAATGAAAGGAGTAGATCCCGTTAAAATAACAGTGAAAGAGGGAACGAGTTACCCAAATACGCCCCAGTATAAATTGACACCAGAAATAATTGAAGGAATAACGCCAGTAATAAATAAAATGATTGAACAAGGGATTCTAAAAGAAATCATGAGCAGTCCATGTAATTCGCCAATAATGGGACTGAAAAAGCCAAACGGAACATATAGAATTGTACAGGATTTGAGGAAGGTAAACAAAATTGTTGTGCCTTGTTGCCCAATAGTACCGAACCCTGCTGTGATTCTATACCAGATTCCACGTGAAGCAGAATGGTACACAGTAATTGATTTATGTCATGCATTTTTCTCTATTCCATTGCATCCAGATAGCCAGCCATTATTTGCATTTAGGTTTGGAGAGCGTATTTTGGCATGGTGCCGAATTCCTCAAGGGTACACAGAAAGTCCCTCAATCTTTAATCAGATTCTAAAGAAATCGTTGGAAGATTTAAAAATGCCAGAAAAATCAGTGATGGTTCAGTATATTGATGACCTACTGGTGGCATCAAAAACGAAAGAAGCATGTGTCAATGATACAATTGCTTTGCTGAATCATTTAGCAAAAAGAGGACATAAAGTGTCCCCTTCAAAATTGCAGTTTTGTCAACAAGAAGTCCAGTATTTAGGGCATAAAATTGAGAAAGGAGTGCGAAAGGTGACGACTGAAAGAATAAAAATGATTCAAGGAATGAGAGCTCCAATGACACAAAGAGAGGTAAGAATGTTTTTGGGAATGGTTGGATATTGTCGACAATGGATAAGCGGTTTTTCACTGATTGCTAAACCATTGCAAAAACTGACAAAGAAGGATGTTAAAGATCCTTTTGAAATGAATGATGAAGAAATGAAAGCATTCAGAGAGCTGAAAAAGAAATTATGTGAGGCTCCAGCATTAGGAATGCCTGACTATGAGAAAGATTTTGAGCTGTATTGCAGTGAAAGAGATGGATGTGCATTTTCAGTTTTGGTACAGAGACATGGAACTATGAAAAGACCCATTGCATATTTTTCAGCTGTTTTAGACCCTGTAGCGAAAGCGTTGCCTGGATGTTTGAAAGCAGTTGCTGCTACTTGTGTGAGTCTGGAACAGAGTGAAGGCATAGTGATGGGATATCCACTGAGAGTATATGTTCCCCATTCTGTGGAAATTCTCTTGACAAGAACGAAAACCCAATACATGACACATAGTCGGCTGACTAGGTATGAAAAAGTAATTTTGAGTGCAGATAATGTGACCATTGACAGATGTATGAATGTGAATCCTTCGACATCATTGCCAGATGAAGAGAGTGTGATTGAAATGGATGAAGTAGATCACGATTGTCTGAATGTGCTTGAATACTGTACAAAACCAAGGTCTGACATACGAGATGAGCCTTTGAAAGAATCAGATTATATTCTGTTTGTGAATGGCTCATGTTTGAGAACGAGTGATGGAGTTCTAAGTGCAGCATATGCAGTTTGCACAGTAGCAACTGTAATGGAAGCATCTTGTCTGAAAGGGTTACGGTCTGCCCAAGTCGCAGAATTAGTAGCTCTGATTCAAGCATGCAAGTTGGGAAGAAATGTACGGGTTATGATTGTGACAGATAGCCAGTACGGCTTTGGGGTGGTGCATGATTTTGGTCAGATTTGGTCACAAAGAGGTTTCTTGACGTCTGCAGGAACGCCAATTAGAAATGGAGATTTTGTGAAAAAGTTGCTTGAGGCGATACAGCTGCCTAAACAGATTGCTGTTGTGAAGTGCAATGCACATAAAAATGGGGAAGACTACATAACTGTTGGTAATAAATATGCTGACGAGATGGCACAGTACTGTGCAAAGAATGTGGTTTCTTTAAACAAAAGTCGGGAAAGAGAGCATATTTCTTGTCCTTTGCTTTTTACTAACTCTATTGAGACATGGGATGAGGTGAGACAGTTACAGGAAGCTGCAGATGATGAGGAAAAAGATACATGGATAAAAGCAGGATGTAGAAAACATGAAGAAAATGATGTTTGGGTTTACAGAGATGAGAGACCAGTTATGCCTGATAGCATGATTTCTGACATGGCACGGATGTACCATGGACAAGCCCATATTGGGAGAGATTCAATGATCAGACTTTTTAGACAAACATGGTATAATCCAAAATTCAGAGCCATAGCTGAGAGTCTTTGTCAGAGATGTCTTATTTGTCAACAGTTAAATCCAGGAAGGAAGACAGTAGTGAGTCTAGGAACAATAGGACGAGAAGGAGGTCCTTTCACTAGAATGCAAATGGATTTTATTGAAATGCCACCTTGCAACAGACTAAGGTATGTCCTAGTGGTCGTCTGTTTGTTTTCCCGTTGGGTGGAAGCATACCCAACAAGAAGGAATGATGGAATAACGGTAGCAAAACTTATGCTGCGAGAATTCATTCCGAGGTATGGTTTTCCAGTCACGATTGAAACGGATAGAGGAACACATTTCCAAAATGAATTAGTTAAACTGATTTGTGAAGCACTTAGTATTAAACAGAAACTGCATTGTGCATACAGACCAGAGGCTTCTGGAATCGTAGAGCAAGTGAATGGAACAATCAAGAACAGGTTAGGAAAAATGTGTCAAGCTACAGGACTCAGATGCCTTGCCATTAGTTTTAATGACAATCAGAAGTATTCCGGAAAGGAAAACTGGACTCAGTCCCCATGAAATAATTATGGAACGAGCAATGAGACAAGCACAAGTACCTGTCAACAAACTACTGACTATAACTGATGATCTAGTGCTGGATTATTGCAAAGGATTGGCTGATGTGGTGCGTTCTGTGTTTCATCAGGTTGGACCGGATGTGACCACTCTTGAAAGAAAACCAGCTCACGACTTGAATCCAGGAGATTGGGTCCGCATAAAAGTCCACAGGAGAAGAAACTGTTTGGTTCCTCGCTGGGACGAACCACGACAAGTGATCCTGGTGACAACCACTGCAGTCAAGTGTGCAGGAGTGAAACACTGGGTGCATGCCAGTCACACCATCAGAGTTCCAGAACCTGAAGATCGACATGTAAGTCGACATCTGGAAATATCAGATACCAGTTCAGAATCTGATACAGATCATTCGGATTGGGAAGAAATTCTAAAAAGAAATTGGAATTTTGAAAGCATAAGAGAAGAAACTGAGCCAGAAGATAGTAACAGTGAGCAACCAAGTACAAGTTGTGGTGAAAATCCTTCGGAGATAATATTAATAGATGAAGAAGGGAGAGTTTCAAACAAAAAGCTAGAAAAATCGGAAGATCCCCGAGGAGCAATAGGGACAAATAGTCAAACACGAGAACAGGGAAATTTAGAAGCAGATAGAGAGACTGACACAAATTCGGAAGAACCTCGAGGAGGGACAGAAATAGGTGAACGAAGGAAGATAAGAAAAGAACCACAAGAAGAGAAAGAAAATGACATTATAAGTTTCAAAATAAGAGGCAATAACGAAAGAACTGAAACAGAGTCTGAAGAAAGTGGAGAAGAAAGAAACCAAAAACTAGAGTCAAGAAAAAGAAATTGGAAAACAGAAAGAGAGGAAAAAGGAAGTGAGGCAAAAAGGCCAAGAAAAGGAGACAATTGGCCCAACGAAGTAAGAAAATTAAGATACAGAATCATAAGGTTAGATGGGGAAAGTGCTGAACAAGTGAATGAAATAACAAGTCAGAGAGAGCAAGAAAAACAAGGTGGAAAACACTTGCAGAAAACAAAAAGAGTAAAGAAGGTAAATCCGAAGTATAGATCGCCTGAATGGATGTATCTTGCTCTGACTAGTAACAAAGAAGAAAAGAAAACTCACGAGAACCCAGAACAAAGAAACCTGATGGGAAAAAGTGAAGTGCAACAAACCTGAAGAAGTTTAAATAGTTTCTACCGGATTTGACAAAACACTGGATCTGACGAATTTTACTGGATATGACAAAGAAAGAATTCTGAGAAAGAATTAAAAGAAAGTACCAAGCAAAGACAAAACATTGGAGTACAGAGTGGCAAATAAGTCATTCCTGAGGTGTAGTGACACAATTTTCTGGAAAACAAATAAATAAGGTTATAAAACAAAATGGAGAATACTAGAGATAGAAAATGTAAATGTGAGTTTTTAAGTAGATGGTGCAAGATGTGCTGCTTTTGTACAGGATTATTAATGACAGTATGGGTGGTTTTAGCAATCACTATTCCAATTAGTTTAGCTGTAGTAGAAACGTCTAATAACACTGAGAAAGAAAAAGGAGCTAACACTCAAAAACCAGTTATATTAAAGAGTAGTGCAGAATTACACAAGGACAAATCAATAACAGATTTTTCTAAAAATGTTTTTACTAAATTATTATATGAGTATGTAGAAACAATGGATGTAAGAGATTGCTATGTTTGTATGCAGTTGCCTGCATCTGTAGCAGAGGGTGTGACTTATCATCACCTCCCTTTGACATATGGAATAACATGTAGTGTTTTAGCAAGTTTATTTTATAAAACAGGTAGATTAGAATATTATTACACTGACATAAATAAGATTTTTGCGAAAGTTTCTGTAGTTCCCGAGCTAAACAAAATAAAAGAGGGAAAAACGTTTGGTGAATATTTTCTAGAGGATAAGATTTTAACATTAGATAATATAATTAGGTACAACCTTACCTGTGAGTTAAAGAAGGAAGAAAAAGTATTTTTAGAGATGGTTGAAGAGAGAAGAGTGAAATTTCAAAGAAAAGTGATAGAAGAGACAAAAACACCTCTTTGGGCGTTTGAGGAAGACAATCATGACAAGAAAAAGACAAATGCAGCTATGACTCTGGATTGGCCCCAACAGGGAAGGTTGTGCATTAGAAGAAATAAGACAAGATATGACAATTATTTTGTGGGTTCCAGCATTTGCCATGACAATTATCAAATTTTAGGCGGATGGGGATTCAAAGGGGGAAAGATCCAATATTTCCAGGGATCTATTATGTTTGCGGAAATAGGGCTTATTATAGGTTGCCGGACCATTGGTATGGGTCATGTTACTTAGGCCTGGTCTTTCCAAAGATGTTTCATATGGATAGAAAAGAAAAAGGAACACACAAAATGATAAATACCTTTACACATAGAAAAAGGGAAAGTTTTTCAGAAATAGTAGGTGATATTTTTGGTGCATTGATACCAGCAGTGGGAATATCTTTGAATGCATTTAAAATTCGGAAATTATCCGCAGTGGTAGATCGTTTATATACAGATACTGCTGGAGGGTTCTTGATGGTAAATACCGAGATGGTTGCCATGAGAGCTATGGTGATGCAAAATCGACTTGCCCTTGACATTCTTTTGGCAAAAGAGGGCGGAGTCTGTGGAATGCTGAAAGTCCAACATTGTTGCACTTACATTCCAGATAAAAGCGAAAATATACAGAAGTATATAACAAATATTACAAGTTTGCACAAAGAACTTGTTCCACTGGAGGTTGAAAGTGCTTTTGGAAAACTTGGTAAAGGGTTTTCTTCAGTAATAAATTGGTTGACAAGAATGAGTGGATTAATAATAGGGAAAGTTATAATAATAGCAACTGTGATAATAATAATAATATTAGTACTGAAGCTTGCAATAACATGTATAAAGAGAAAAAGACAGAATAAAATAGAAAAAGAAAACATGATAAACAAGGAGAGAGAGAGAGAAATGGGTGAAATAGAGTTGGAAGAAATAAAAGAGAACATGTACAAGAAAACGAAGAGACAAGTTGAAAGGGATACAGTTGTGTAAATTAACAAAAGCAAACGGATAAAAGATATATGCTGTCTGAGAAAATTGTATAACTTGGGTTTTGTGGTGATATTAAAAATCACCAAAGGGGGGAGTTGATGGAGCAGGGTAAATGAAATTTTTTTAACCTCCTAATAATTTTCATAAAATAATTAATAAACATGTTTGTTTAAGTAAATAACCAACAATGTATGTTACATGTTAAGGGTTAAAGGTAACACGCTATTCCGTGTGCAAAATAGACAACTTATAATTGTTTACGTGTCTAACATAACATAATATTTGCGTACTAATTAAATAATAAATGCATGATCCGTGCTTTTAAATAAAACGTGTAGTTGCAAAATAAAGCGATGGTAAGTAAGGGACAGCTTTATATGTTGCTTTTTGCTAGGTAATACCTAATTGGGGTACGAAGAAAGACGGGAGGGAAACGAAAGGGTTTATATTTCTTTGTTTTAACAATATTTTGTTTATCTTTGAAAATAGTGCGCTTAGGCCTGTCGAGCAGCGATATAAAATGGCCGCCAGTTGCTAGAGTACGCATGAGCAGGGAACCATGTGATAGAGGAGAGAGGCTGTGGAAAGGGATGATCACGTGCTGGTGCTGAGAAAGCTAAGATGGAAGTATGGTCAAGGCTATTGTGACCTTTCTGAGCAGATGTGTGCCAAGATGATCAGCAAGAAGCGTGAGAAGTCCAACTGAATCAATTGACGGAACTGTTGAATCTAAAAAGTAGCAGAAAAAGATACAAATTGGACTGATCGAAATGGATGAGCAATGACATAAACTGTGGGAAACGATGCAAGCATGGACATTCCACAAGGAACTGGTTAAGACCAGGAAGTTTGATTAAAAATGTATATGGGCCTGAGGGGACCAATGAGAAAGAATCACGCCATGAAGATGCAACATTTTTATTCTGTAAGCTAGAATTAGGGTATAAGAAGACCTACTCTTGGTGGGAGGGGTTAGTTGCTGGAGAGTGAGTTGCTGGAGAAGTTAGATGCTGTAGATGGGAGAAGTTGCGGTTGCTGATGCTGACGAGCTGATGCTGCTGCTGCTACTTTTTATTTCCAGTTGAGTATAAGATGCTGCTTTAGGAGAACCTTTTTATTCCTGATAGATTTTTCATTTAGAACTATTAGATTTTCCTCAGACAGATAGATTGATCTTTTAGAGTTCTTACTATGACAACCTTATTTTTCCGTCTAATAGATATGCATTGCAATTTCATTTTATTCTTATATTGATTATAAATGTAAAGATCTGAATAATAAACTTAACCTCATTTCTTGCTTCGAAACCTTATATAAACTTTATTATTCTTTAAACAAATGACTCAGTGATTCTTTAGCTCAATGATTAAAGTAAATTGATGAAGAGTTTTTGTGATTGAGCTGGTCTTAATCACCATCAACTGATTCCTACTAGTTGGTCCATCGACCAATGAGCGGAATACCTTAAAGCAAATGAGAAGTATTATGTCATGTTAAAAGAGGTATCCCGTCTCCTTCCAGCGAATCGTTTTTCTCCTAGGTTGTTGACGAAGGAAATCCAGGGAATAAATGAGTAAGTGAATGTATATGCGGTGTTATGGGCCCCACCGTCATATGGATATAGTGTGTGTGTGTTGAAGGAATAATTGCACCTGGATGACCGAAGTATATAGGAGAATAATTTTTATTGTTAGCGCTGGATCAATGCCTCAGTAGTTCCAATTGTGAACTATACAACTGCTAGATGACATAAAATAGCACAGCACAGCATAGTATAACATATTGTAACATAACGTGACCCCTCTCATTGCACTAACAGTCTCACAAATGATGTCAAAATGACACCAATTACATCTCTGGTGAAATCACAGAGCGCATCACAACTGTTATCATGGAAGGCGTCAGAGAAGACACTCTGCTCCCCTGCACCCCAAAGTTAATGTGGCACCATGTCCAGCAATCTGTGAGTGTAGGGACGGATCTTTCCACAGGCAGTGGGAAGGGGTGCGGAAGCCAGAGTCCACTTGGCAGTTGCATGAGGACTGTGGCCACAGTTCTGTTCCTTAAGTGAGGCCCTCAGCTCAGAATGGGCACTGCCAGGGCCCTCTGGGCACAACCTTTGCCAGATCCTTCACCTAGGCCCTGCACCATCTCCAATGGCTTTCATTTGTGCCAAGTGAGCTGTGAGTGCAGGCCTGACCTTTGGAAAAGGCCCTGAAGAGGTGGAGAGGTGTGGTGCAGCGGCCAGGGCAGCTGACTTCGGAACACAGGGCTCAAGGTTCGATCCCTGGCTCCGGCGGCAGCTCAGCTCAGCACCATGTGACTCTGGGCAATAGCTCACTTAATTTCCACGACGGCCCCCAGTTCCTTGAGACCCGTAAGGGTGAGTAGTTCGCGCTTTACAAATACGGATTTACATTTACAACTTGAAATCCCTGCTCAAAGAGCCAATTGGTCATGTCTTTTGGGGCGTGTCCTTTGGCAATGCTCAGTGGGTTCTAGTTGCAAGGCCTCCCCTCAGGCTCATTGCTCAGAACCCCTCAGCACTCTACAACACCCCTTCTTCCATGACCTGACAGGAAGGACAAATTCTGATGAGCAGCAGTGGCCCTTGCAGGTAAGAGCAGTGGGGCGGTGGGGCTGGGTTTGGGGGGGAACCAACAGACTACCATGAGGAAAAATTAAATAAATAATTTATTTTCCCTCGTCATCATCTGTCGAAATTCTCCCCCACCCGGCCCTACCGCTCTTACCAGCAAGGGCCTGTGCTGCTGACGAGTCCATAGTCTCTGACACAGCCCAATGGGCTCAGGCCTCAGCCGAAATTAGTAGTCTGTGTGCCCGACCTCTATGTGACCTTCAACATGGATGTGTGAAAAAAGTGTTCAATTGTGCATTTATTCTCAAATGCACAGTAAATTGCAGTTAAAACTGTTCAAGAACCAGTTACTGATGTCAACCAATAATAATATTAAAAGCAACCTTTTGGTTGTTTTTCTGTTCAGATAATTTTTCATTACTATTTGTCCTTGAGTCTATGAGTATTGTATTTCTAGAGGGCAACTGCCACTCCCAAAGGAGCATCCTGGCGCGAAGCAGTAATGAATGTGACTGTGTACACTTAGTCAATCTTGATCAATCTTGGGAGAGCAATGTGTCAAAGAATAAGTGGATAGCACAAGGCATCGGAGATGCCAAAGAGCCAAGTCTTAAGCTGCCATTTGAAAATCCTTTCTGAATCCGTGAATCTTAACTCCCTGGGAAGCTGGTTTCGTGCCCAAAATTGTGAAGGATTGTCCTCCTCCGGTCTTGAGTCTGTGCTTATGGGGTATTTGTGTTATGTTGCAATATGTTACATTATGTTATGGGACATTTTACAGAGCTTTGTTCCGCACTGGGTATCTTGGTGCCTTAAAGTAGCGGTATGGAGCTATAGTAAAAAAAAAACGAGTCTGCAGTATCATAGCAAGGACGTCTTGGGCCCTGGTGCAAAAAAGGAAAATGGTCCCTTTGACTGCTGTTGGGGTAGTAAATACAACTATTATCAGAGTGCACTTGGCCCCTCAAGGCCCTAGTGCCATTGCACCTGCTGCACCAATGGTATCTACACCTCTGCCTGAATGCAAAACATACCATTCAAATCAATCAATCCATCAGGATTTATAAAGTGCGGCTAATCACCCAATAGGGTATCCAGGCGCTTACAGGCCCGGGGGCTTATTCGAACAACGAACTTCTGAGTTTTTGTCCCAACTGCAGAGGAGCGATGTCTCAGTTGCAGATGAGGGAATATTTTCTTGCACTCACTCTAAGCAGAGGGGGGCAGATTTACAACTTCTGGCGCATCCCTGCAAATCAGCAGGGATGCGCCAGAATAGTTGCGACACGCAATTCTCTCCTTGCGCCACCACGGATGCGCCCGCATTTACAATGCGGCGCACCGTGGCGCAAGGAAAGGCCGATGCGTGTCGCATCCTGTGGCGCAGGGCGGCGCATTGCTGGAGTCGTGTCGCAAGCGCGACGCAACTCCAGCAATGCTCGTGGGCTGCCCATACCTAACGTGGTGCGCCACTCCTTACGCCTGCTTGAAGCAGGCGTAAGGATTCGTCGCAGCGCAGTCGGAAAAGTGACTCAGTGAAATCTTGTAGATTTCACTGCGTCACTTTTACGAGGCTTTCCTTCGACGGAACGCCCACCCTGCGGAGGAACGCCCACATGAAACCTGACGCAGGTTTCATGTGGCGCAGGGCTTACAACGTGACGCATCTCCCTAGATGCGTCACGTTGTAAATAATGCGCAACGTGGCGCATGGTTTACGTCGCCGCTGCGTCACAAAAGTGACGCAACGGCGGCGCAAAAGTGGCGCAAGGGGCTTGTAAATCTGCCCCTCGAAGTTTTGTAAGAGTTCAATAAGAAGAGGGCGAGGGGATGGAAGGGGTGGGTAGAGACTAAAGAGGCCACGTTTTCCAATTCTGCCCTAGGAAAACATGCACATTTTAGGAAAGGTTGCTGGGAGAAACATAAAGCATGAGTAGGGGCAAAAACAACAATCCCTTTCAAGAGAAATGAAGCAGCAGCACCATGAGTAGCTGTATCAGCTATGCATAAAGGTCTTAAAGGACATTTTCTATGAAAGGCAAGGCAGTATAAGGCTAGGTGTAGTCCTGCAGAGGCAGTCGTGGGCAGTCTGAGTGTGAATCATTATTTATGCTTTGAACAGGAGCGGATTTAATACTCAAAGAAGCAGCGTTACAATAGTCACGGTGAGTTGGCCCCGGCATTCCATGCTGACTAAGGTGGGGGGCAGTGCATAATTTGAGCTGTTGATTGCCAGTTGGGGGCACTGGCACTCTTTGTTGGGGACCTGCATTTATTTTTCCAAATCAGACGTTTACCGAGACAAGAGAGCGAGAAACATAAAAAGCAGAAAGATGGAGGAAGGGAAAGATAGAAAAAACATCACAAAGGGAGAGAGCAGGAGCCTGCAAGAGTGAGATAAAGATGCAGGGAGTGCCTGGTAGTGGATTAAAAGACATATAACTGTGCAGCCTTGATATTCGTCATGCCAACATTTAATTGCACTGCCGGTGGGCTTCTGAGCAGAGTTTTGGGTACTGACCTTCCTTCTTTTACAAATTAAGCATTGGGTGGAAGAGAACATTGGCAGTGAGATGCCAGAGAAGGACCAGTCAAACATTTTGAATACACAAAGACACTTAATAGGAGCCCACATTTTAAGTTCATCCAGGTCAATTGTCTAAACCAGACACATTTGGCCCCTCCCACAGAGCAAGGATGTACCCGGGAGCCTCGGATCACTGGATCTCATGCAGAAATTTTTCATATGGTCTAGGAGTGTGTAATGATTGAAAAATCCTGAAAGGACGTCTTGTTGGTTCTATTAGGACTAACTGGCAAGAGTTTAGAACAAAGTCTCCTGACATGCCTACTTGAGCAAATGTTCAAAACCTAGAATGCAAAGCAAACCTGACGATTTCTGGACTTGGCTATTGTGTTCGCCCAAATAAATATAGCCATGGCCTGGTAAGCTGATTTTGCACCAGGCACCAGAAGATAGCTACGAGATGGTAACTAATGGACTAGAGCTGATGTGACAGCGAAACCCTCACAGAGGGGGCTACAAGGCAGGGATGTGGCTCTCACAGATTGGGACTCCATTTTATTAGCTGTAGAGGTGAAAAGAAGATGAAAGACCTGCACAAAGTCTGCCCAGGGCCACTTAGGTACAATATGTGACTAAACGGATTTCCGAGTCATTGTATGCGGGGATCAAGTTAGTGACGCAGTCCAGAAGGCAAACCTCCATAGCGAGTAATGCCTACACATTGAGTATGTCATGTGCTCTTCTGAATAGCTATCATTGAGCCTAAATTGTGGACAGAGACTGGAAGCTGACTGCTTTTGTCACCAACGTGTAACTTTAATTGGTGTGGCAGATGTTATTGCTGCTCTTCTTTTTCATTTAATGAGAAAGATGTATGCCTAATCACTGTCCACGCAAAAGGACCCCCAGATGTATTAACATTTAATATATATATATATATACATATATATTTATATATATATATATATATATATATATATATATATATAAACAAGCCTATTTAGGTGGGCGAAACGTGTCATATCATCATGTCAGAAATAAAGAAAATTTAAGCAGAGCACAAATTATGGAGTCCGTGTCCCAAGATTGCGAGGAAGCTCATTGGGAATCAATCTCTGACATATATATATATATATATATATATATATATATATATATATATATATATATATATATATATATATATATATATATATATATATATATATATATATATATATATATATATATATACTTGAATAAACAGTGATAACAATGGTCAAGGCGAGAGTCAATGATTGCCGAATCCACAACAGCAGTCTTTTGCAGTCAGATAGGGACAGATCTTATTTATTCTCTTTCACTGCAAGTGCAAGAAAAGACTCCTGCTGAGACAGTGCTTACGTTTGGAGAGAGGATTCAATTTGTACTCCAAGATTCCTCACTACAGAGGACTGAGGAGGACATAGACCAGGTTCTGAGGGCCAAAAGCAGGAACGCACCATGTGACACTCTCCTACTCACCGAAAGCTCTGTATTGTTGGTAGTAAGCTTGACCCAATGTCTGTTCAACTGCCTCAGCATTTGGCTTTGCAAAGCAAGGACACCAGATGGTTGGTCATTTAGCCAGTGGCGGCTCCGCGCAGTGAAAAGTGGTGAGGCAGCACGGGGGCAATTATAAAAGAATAAAAAAGAAAACAAACCTGCTGCCTCAGTGCTCTTCATCTCCTGATGCACAGGCTCCCAGACTCCCCTGTGCCAATCCACGTGCTGCTCTCATGCTGGTATTGCCCAGCATGAGAGAAGCACGGGGATTGGGCGGAGCGGGCTGGGTTTATGCTCCAGCAAGAACTGGGAGCCTGTGCCTGCTACTCTCCATGCAACAGCATGGAGATAGCTAAGTGTGCATGTTGGTTTGGCTATCCTAAGACAGGTGGCCAAATCATCATGGGCACTTGCAGTAACCTGTGCCCACCACTCCTCCTGCTGCTCTCAGGCCTCGCCCTCAAGACTCTGCTCAGTATTGTAAAATAAAAATGATAATAAAGCAGTCTTATTAATTGCTTTCTTATCATTTTACATGTTCTATCTGCTGGCTTCAGCAGTGAGGTGACGATCCTCCGCCATAATGGGGGAGCCGCCACTGCATTTAGCCAAAGAAGGACTTCTCTACATCATACAATGACGAATTACAATGCCTGAAATCCGGTAGGGCTGTCCGAATCAGTTCCGAAAGGCATTCGGACAGGGTGCGTCTTTCGGAGCCGAATCGTACAGCTCTACGGACTCGGTTTTCCGAGCGAGCGAGTACGATGACCTATTTGGACTGCTGTTCCGACTTGGTTTCTCCGGAACGAATCGGCTGCCGGAATCGATCTTTGGGGGCCCATAGCAGGCCCCCCTTCAGCTGGCCCTCCTGAATTGTGCCCGTGGGGGTACACAAGGGACCCTCCCCTTTCCAACCATGCACAGTGTGGCAGGCACCATGGGGTTCCCACCACAGGATGCAAGGTTTTCCCCAGCCACCCCTTTCTTCAATGGGAGCCTGTGTTCTTGTTTGTAACACAGGCTCCCATTGAACTCAATCGGAGTCCGGCCGAATCATATCCGGAAACATTCGGATACATCCAAATCGCTTGGACGGACTTCCCTGATCCGAGTCATCCGGAAAGCATTCAGGTACCGATTCGTTAGGAATGCTTTCCGAACGACATCGAAATCGATTTCTAAGAGTTTGAAATGGACATGATAAAGGGATATAATTATCAAATATATTGAATGATATAAATAGTTTGTCTTGAATAGCCTTTACAATGGTACTATTCCTTTGGATGTAGATTTTCAATTATTAACTCCAACGAGGTGATATTTTTATAAATGTTATTTAGGGCAGAATATTTTTTGTCAAACATTACTTGATATTCTGGTAACATATCACCATGAAGCTGTGATGGCCAAAGATGAGGGACCAGCTTGATGTACCAATTGTATTATGTGCATAGTTGACAACTTCTTTTGCATGGGAAAGGGTTGTCGCTCTGACACCAATTTTTCCAATCATGATTTCTCAATTTCAATAAAGACAAAGTAAACAAAAGAAAGAGTACTCAGCAGGAGTGGATAAATGTAAATCTTTGCTTGCTAACCCGAGCAAAAACGGGAAACTTCAAGCCTCATTTACAAACAAATTACGCAGCACGGCGCCGCAAGCCATTTTGCTGCACCGAGCTGGGTCATTTTAAAAGCACAGGGATGCATCGTATTAACAACAATACGATGCATCTGTGTGCTTTCCCCTGTCGTGGTGCACAATTGGCTGCCATGCGCCAGCGCAGGCACCCTTGCGTCATGTTGCAAGGGTGCCTGCATTGGGGGGATAATTGTTTTTAGGGCAGCCATCTGAGGGATTTCAGGACTGGGGATATATGTTTGTTTCGTTTGGTGTCTGTAACCAGTCTAGCCACAATGTTCAGTGATGCCCTTAGTGGAGCCAGGGCGTATTTGGGAAGGCCACAGAGGGTAGCACTGCCGTAGTCTATCCTCGGCAAGACACGCGCTTGGACCACCTGCTTGAAATCATTTAGAGGAAGGAAAGGTTTGATATTTCTGAGTGACCTCATCAAGTGGTTTGCTCCTTTACATACATTGCTGATATGATTTTTCATATTCAGGTGCTTGTCCATGGTGATTCCGTGAGACTTGGCTGAGTCTATGATGAGGGGAGTGCAGTTGAAAGCAGTGAGGTGACTCAGCCAGAGGTCTAGCTTGGGGATGTGGTTCGGAGGGGAGATGAGCAGGAATTTCGTTTTGGAAGTGTTGAGCAGGAGATGGTTCTCCGTTAACCAGTTTTGAGTAAGAATTAGGGTAGTATTTAGTGAGATGATGTTTTCCGAGGATGAGATTTTCAGATATAGTTGCGTGTCGTCCGCATACATGTGGAAGTGAATGTCCATGGAATTTAGTGAGTTTGCAAGAGGTTCCAAGAAAAGGTTGAAGAGGATAGGAGATAGAGCGGACCCTTGGGGGACCCCCATGAGTACAGGAGAGGGCTGGGAGAGAGAATGGTTTGCCTTGACTCTTTGTGATCTGTGATGTAGGAAGGATGAAAACCATTGTAACACCTGATCAGAAAAACCCATTCTGTTTTGCAGGATGGATAGGAGGTTGTCATGATTAACCGTGTCGAATGCGGAGGAAAGGTCAAGGAGGATCAGGAGGCAGGATTCGTTTTGGTCAAGCATTTTTAAAATGTCATCCATAACGTGAGTGAGAGCCGATTCGGTGCTGTGCCCCTTCCTAAAGCCGGATTGATGCTGGTCTAGGAGTTGGTAATTCTCTATGTGAGCACAAAGTTGGGATTGCACACATTTTTCTAGGAGTTTCGCTAAGGTGGGGATGTTGGAAATGGGACGGAAGTTATTGAGATCCGATTTGTCAGCGTTAGTTTTTTTTTAGTATAGGTGTTACCTGAGCTGCTTTTAGGCAGTCGGGGATCGTGCCTTGTGATAGAGAAGTGTTTACAATCCTTGTCCAGGTGGGGATGAGTGCATTCTTGATTTCTTTGAAGATGGGGGGGGGGGAATGGGTTGTTTTGGAGTAGCACAGTGCCCAGCAGCCTAGGTTTGGGGTGAGTTGTTATTTCAGTGTGGTCATTAGCAAAGTGTGGTGTAAGCCAGGAATGTGGTGTTCTAGCACAATTGTCCCTGGCTTTAGCATAGCAGGAATAGCACTGGTTACAATGCATGCGTTTACAACGCATGCCATTACAACTCAAGTCGTTACAACGATGCGTTGTTACATCGCATGCCATTACAACGCAAGTCGTTACAACGACTTGCTGTAGGGGGGGCGCTGGAGTTTGGAATAGTATAATTTACTATTCCAACTCCAGTGTGTGCAACAGTAGGGAAGGTGTTGGATTGAAAATCCAACAAATCCAACACCTTCTGCCCCCTACAACTAGTCATTGTAACGACTTGCGTTGTAATGGCATGCGATGTAACAACGCGTCGTTGTAACGACTTGCCCTGTAATGGCATGCGTTGCAAACGATGCGCTGTACACATTGTTTGCCGCATAGCAGTAGTTGTCACTGAGTAGTACCTATATACTTATAGTACCTGTATATGGTACATATTATATAGTTGTGTGGTCTCATTAGTAAAATAGTAACAACGCGAATGAACCCCAGTACCTGCACTGCATGGCCTGCACCCATCCATGCCATGCAGGTACTGCCTTTGACATTCCCATTGCAGTGCCTATATCACTGGCACCGCTGTGGGACAGCCAAAGAACCGCCCGCCAGTGACTGTAAAAGTTATAATCTGGGGGGCAGTGCGCACACAGGTTTAGTGGTGTGGAAGCGGGGCAGCAGCGCCGCGGTCCCGCTCCCACACCACCAAATTGGTAATCAGACCCTTAGAATTCTTACAAAATGGAGACACTGTAATGCAAGTCAGACCACTGGTAGATTATCTACCTTTGGCAGTGTGGTCTTCTACCTTAACAGGTTTTACTCAAGTTACTCAGGTTATTGGAATTATGTGGCAATGGAAAGCCATATTGCATTGGAGAGGTTCTAAAATATTTCAAGGAAGGACTGGCAAATTATGCAGCAAGGGAATTCAGATTCTTCAACTTATTATGTGGTTATGTGATTAAAAGCACGTAGTGCTGCCCATTCTGTGGCAAAATTAAGCAGCTATTTTGTCATTTTAACAGAAGGGTTTTCATGGGTTTAGAAAACACAGGTTTCTTAAGAAAAAACAATGCACCCATTTAACTGATCATATTTAAAATCTTATTCCCCAACATTATAACTTTTTTGCAAATTACACTTATAAGGTTAAATTTTTTATGGCTTTTTTTAGAGATTGTTTAATTTCCTTTATTTTCTCTTCATGAACCCTAAGTGGAATTTTGCTCAGGAGAGAACCTTTCATTGTATTTTGTATTGATATTCCCAGCCCATTTTGTAGAGTCAGATTCTCCATTTTGTGGGAACACTATATAGAACTTGGAATGCTTTGCTCAGCAAAAAACAAGATTACATGTCGGCATTAGTGCAATAAAAGGTGTGCAGCTTTTATTCTGTACATCCCACTTGTGTTTAAAACTTCCATTCACTTTCGGGGTCATTCTGCATTCACAGTATAGAAATTCTAGAAGCACTTTTTCCTAATAAGAAATAATCCCATGGAATAGTAAAAATACATAGGGACATATTTACAAGCCCCTTGCGTCACCTGTGCCTATATCAAACTTTCATGCAGCGCAGGTGAAAGGGAAAGAGCTAGAAGGCGCCATATTTAACATTATATGGTGCATTCCTGTCCTTTCCTTGCACTTGCAAACAAACTGCAGCCTAGCATCAATGTAGGCACCCTTGCGCCATGGTGCAAGGGTGCCTGCTTTGCAGACATTATTATTTTTGTGCGGAAAGGGGCACCTTCCTGTGCAAAACAATCCACATAGGCACTTCTGCTTTTTATGTGTGATGCAGAATGTAACACATATGGAAAGAGGAAAAAACAAGGAGAAATAAAGATATTTCTCCTCATTACGCCTCACCTGGGGGGGGGCGTAGCATTTTGACGCATTCACAGGTCTACCAGTAATGGTAAGTCTGGGAATGCGCAAAAATCCACAGGTGTATGCGTGGGAACACCCATGCTCCACCCATGGAACGCCTCCCTGGGGCAGAGTAACACAGCGATTTGCACTGCGTTGCGTTACTCTAGATTTATCAAGTCAATCAGGGCCAAACAATTTGGCCTTGCTTAACTTGATAAATCTTACTTAGTAGTTGTGTCGCACTTGCGCCCCATTGCCTGGTGCGAGGGCGACGCAATTCATTGATAAATCTGCCCCAAAATGTTTTCTACTCTTCTAAACTCTACGGGCCGATTCACAAAAGTAATCTGAGACAAAATCCTAACTTTACGACTTTTGGTATTCACAAAGGGCATTTAGGAGTAGTAAAGTTAGTAATCCTAACTTTACTACTCCTAAATGCCCTTTGTGAATACCGAAAGTTGTAAAGTTAGGATTTTGTCTCAGATTACTTTTGTGAATCGGGCCCTACGACTTTTGAGCTAACTGCAGATTTAACAATATTATTTGTTTCATAAACATGCATTTATATTTCGCTTGAATGTAAAGTTTATGTTCCAGCTGCAGAAAAAGCCCTTAACATAGGCCATCAATTATGTATAGGAACACTGTTTGGGCAACATTCACACCTTTGTAATACCCAACAAAAGTAATTACCAGCTGAAATTTTACCAGCCATCTTTTGCAGCATTGGCTGGTGATGCACTGCAGCTTTGGTTTGATTAGTTTGAGCTGGAAACATTGTTTTTTGTTAAATACTGGTGATATGCATCAGATGTTAAAATGTGTGACAAGTGTTGAAAATCTTTTATGACACTGAAAATGTGAACGTTGCAGTATTGTGTAACTCAGTGGCCCTAGCCATAATAATGATGCACCCAGACAAAAAGCCAGTGTGATGATTGATGAACCCTCGCAAAATACATTTAAAAGGATTAGGTGCAAGGTCATCCTATTTCACAGCTAATGTAAAATTCTTGAATAGGGGCTCATAGTTAAACTCCATGACATTGTTATTCTTTCTTACAGATAAAAGAGATCAATAGTTGATTTTACTGAGAGAAAGGTCAAATGTAATTTTAGCACCTTGTGTATAATGAGAAACATCTGTAGTCGCTGTGTCCTTCCTTCTCGTGAACCTAACATATTCCTCATCTGAGGTCCTACAAAATTCTCATTTTGACTACAAAAGGTGTGATTCTATCCTGACCTGGAGCCACAGTACTGAAGGGTAAGATACAAAGCAAGCACGAGCCAACAGTGTTCCCTGCATGCATTCAGGACTCTGGTCTCAAACAATCATGACCATTTATTACAAAGATATTAAAGCACCACAATGACGCTGGCCATTTGATAGGACTCAGTTGTATGCTGTACGTCTTAAAGGAACAGCAGCTGTTGTGTGTGTGTGTGGGGGGGGGGGGAGTGAATCCAGATTTATTTAAATTTATGAACCATGATAGATCACTCTTAAATCTTTCCCTTTTCCATGGCAACTTTAAGAGCTTAATTTTCAAGATTCTCTTGGAGCAGCAATGATTGCCTTTAGCCCACTGGTGTGGCCCCAGCTTGTTCCAAAATTGGAGGTTACAAATCCCAGTGATCTACCGCCATGATTTTGACACTTGAAGGTCATAGGAGCTCCATGGCACAAGTGGCAAATTATACCCTGGATGGGAAGCTTTAAGTGCTGACTGCTGGACTTTGCAACATCCATTGAACAATTCACCCTTGTTCATTGCATAGGGCCGGTCACTCCCACCAGTGGTCTAAATTTCAATCCGTCTGCAAACAAAACTCTACACATGGATTGGAATATCATGTTGAGTGGTAATTACTGTATAACCACAATGTTTCCAGGATAGATTTCTCCAGTAAAAACACAGTGAAAAAATATTGGGGTCAAACAGCTGTGCTTATTACATGGAGTAATAAGCACAGCAAACTCATATTCTGCATGTTATGCCCCATTCTGAGGTAGGGAGGTAGTCTGAAGATGGTAGCTAGTGTGGCCAGTACTTACTGTGCTTTTCAGTATCAGTAAACACCAAGGGGCTAATTTAAAAACCCCTTATGCTGCTGGGGTGCCACTTTTTAGAATGCTCCGGCGACGCAGAGTGCAGACCCAAATCTACGAGGCCACGCAAAGCCACTTTGCATGGCTTTTCATGGCCTCATAGATATGGAGTAAGGCAACGCAGCACAAGTTGCTGCGTTGCCTTACACTGCATCATGGGGGTTTTCCATGGGTGTTGCAGTGGGTTTTCGCACGCAACACCCATGAGTTTTGACACAATTCCATATTTACAAGGATCTGTGACCTGTAAATGCATCAAAACTGTATGTCTCCCCAGGGGAGGCGTAGCGAGGAGAAATGTCTCTATTTCCCCTCCTTTCCCCCCATTCTGCAGCACACATAGAAGAAGGAAAAAGCCTCCATGGATTGTTTTTTTGCAGGAAGGTGTCCCTTCCTGCACAAAAACAATCCTTCCCACAACGCAGACACCCTTGCACCATGGTGCAAGGGTGCCTGCTTTGGCACAAGGCACCAAATTGTGCGTTGGCTCAGCCAGGAAGGACAGGAATGCACCTTTTCTTGTAAATACAGTGCATTTCTGCCCTTTCGAAATGGCGTAGGGCAGTGTAGCAAAAAGACTTGCGCTGCTGCCCTATGCCAATTCATTGCAAATGAGGCCCCAAAGGTGGTCATTCCCACCCAAATTCCACACTACTCGTAATAGAGGCTAGGTATGAAAAATTAATTTGATCCTAGACTATGCAAAAACCATTGGGGTAATTTAATGGCTAACTTCTCCTTGTCATTTCTGCCCACTTTGCAGTCAGCTGGTGAGTTTTCTGGGAAGCTATGAGTTTGGGTGCACAGGATAACATTCCACCCCTAATCTGTGGCTAATAATGTAATCCTATTTTTTGTAATCCTTTATATTGTATTGTATTGTAATATTTATATAGTGCTTACTACCTCTGTGTGAGGCACTGAAACACTTGTCTGCACGGGTAGCATGCTACACCATGTAGGGTGTGTTGATGGAAGTGCATTGTCTTTGTTTTGGTCACACATGGACCCTGTTTTCATGTCATGCGTGATGACCACCAAGTTGTGCTTAGTGTGTTATGGGATGCAGCGTTTAGCAATGTAATTGATAAAGAAGCATGAAAGAAAGGCACACAGTTTATGGTTTATGTAAGCTGGAAGCTGTGAACAGCTCTGCAGGCCCCTTTATGATCACAGGCTACTTAGCTGGTTATCACACCGAATTGTTCATGCCGAGGTTTTTAGTTTAAAGTGTATGGTCATGAGCAGGCATAGGTTGGAGGTAGAGATGGTGAGGAGATGAATTTCCCTGCCATGAACCTTTGGGTCTATATAGTGAAATGCATTATATGACCAGGGCCAATGGAACTATGAAGCAGTGAAATTATGCAGCAGGGCTGACAATATTATACAGCATTATTCCTTTTTCATTTCAAAGTTGTGCCTCCTTAATATCAGTTTAACACCTCAATAATATAGCAATTAGCAGCTGAAAGGTGACCAGGTAATCTTTGCAAAGCACATGTCACTACACAGCACGATGGGACTGGTATAGAGTGTGGAGGACCAGCTTTACTGCATCAGGGTGATGGAGTAAAATACTCCGGCGCCCTGACGGAGTAACAGTCCTCCACAGTTAAAGATATCCGCCAGCCCTGTGGACATCACTTAACATTGGTATGAACAACCGTCACGGCAGATCCTGTCAATGTGTTAAAGGTTTGATGGATGGCTCCATCAAACATGACGGCATCCAGCAAACTTTTAACTTGTGTTTGTTTTTTTAAAAGCAAAATCCTAAAGCGGGATCTTGTTTTTGAAAAAAAACAAAATAATGACCAACACTCCATGGGAGTTGTCTCACATGGTGTGGGTGTCATTTAAACATTTTCACTGACCCTTACAGCCACATTTTCACAGTGGTTGGGGAGAGTCAACACTGGCCATTTGACCACCGACTCTAAATTGGGCGGGTGGTCGAATTGCCAAAACTCTGACAGCCTGACGGAGTACAGGAGATACATGCCAGGCTCCGTTGCGGACATACTTAAGTTCACCCAACAGTAAATAAGACAGGCGGACCAATAGTTTGGCGGAGAGGGTACTAGTGGCATTGCCTATGACCCACTTGTTCAGAGTTGAGGTGGGACTATTGATATCAGGAGTCCTCCTTCTTTCTGTCCTCAGGGCTTATGGGAGCCAATTAATAGTGAAGAAGTAGGCAAGAATTCCACTGATTTACTGTAAATGGATGGCCAGACTTTGTAACGGTGTTCATCGCTCGCAATGCATCTTGGCCCTGCCAGTTTCATATGGGTCCTGCTGTGGATCAAGAACTGCCTGAACCGCAAGTGTGCATGTACGTCTTTGTCTTGCAAACTGGAAATCCCAGAATCACATATTCACTTTGGAAATCAGGCCTGAGTTCCATTTTATGACCATTGAAAATGTACTGCTTTCCACCTAGGGCTCTTCATTTATTACTTTTAGATGTCCCTTTGACTACACCTTTGCCCTCTTATCTTATGATTAATTTGAACAAATCTTTCTGTTGACCCAGCCCTGTGCCTAGAGAAGTTCATTCTAAGTGGGATAACCACACTGCTGTCAAGCATTGCAAGCACAAAAGTTTTTTTAAAAATTTTTTAATTTCAAACTATAGAACACAATCAGTACAATAAACTGCATTACGTGTGTCGTCTACAATAAAGAAAAAAAAGGTAAATCAGCAACTAAATAAGAAAGGTATTAACCCATACAATGAAAAATAATGGGGTTCTGAGTGACATAAAACAGACATCGAGAATGATGCTTGCATTGTCTATGAAGTCACTTGTATCCCTGAGTTGGAAAAGTCCACATCATTGTGAGCTACTGAGCTGCCCATCTACAATTGTATATGATGTATGGCTTATGAATAGTCTTCATCTGTGCAGCTGATTCTATGAGTAAGCCGCACAGGGTATAGGAATCATGGGCAAACCGTGCACAACATGGCCTCTCCACCTCCATCGTCCTCCCCTAAATGAATATCAAAAATAACATTTTCCAGATGTCCTGCCTCCTACCCACATCACCGATTAGTGTCCTCCTCTTACCCAAATACTCAGAATGTACCTAGCTTCCTGCCACCCACCCATTTACCCTTTTTAATGTCCTCATCCATCCCAAATAAACCAAATATACCTGGCCTCTTGCCACCCTCCCTCTCAACCCTTCAAAGTATCCTCCTTCATCCCATTACAATATAAAAATAAACAATACCTGTTGCATACATGCCAACATTTGGAAAGCAGAAAGAGGGAGATTTAAATTAAAAATTGTGGGAAGTTATTTCCCCTTTGACTTGTACTGAAATGGGGATAATTTTCGGAAGCAGAAAGCTAAATTAAAGCCATTTTCCCGCCTGAATCGGGTCTGTTAGCATTTGGACTGATGTTCCTCCCCCCTTCCCCACCATCCTTAATTTCTTTTTCCCCCAGTCATCTCATATTTTTTAAAATCTTTAGTTCCTGGCATCCTGCTACCCTCCCCTACCACCTCCTGCACATTTCCCTGCCCGAACTTCACTTGCAGAGAGCCAATGTTACACTAACATTGTGTCTGCTCTTTGAGAGTTGCTCATCAGAGCTGCCTGGAATGCCCTGTCATTGCTGGTCTGGTCATACCAGAGCTGACCAGAGGATATGGCAGTTGGCACATCCCCACCTCCCTGTAGTATATGGAGAATCTTGAGGGGTAGGGAAGACATCAAAACATGAGCCACCATTTTGTCATCTTTCTTGGTTCAATAGAGACCGAATTGGAGGGGGGGGAGACAACTTAGCTTCTGTGTAAATAGAGGCATCAAGGCCTGATTTTTCTTATTGGTTTGATGGAAGAGTAGTAAATAACTAGGGGTGGGTGGAACTTGCAGAGTGAAATCCGCAGTGTTACATTAAAACTCTGAGATTCCACGGAGTTCCGCGAGCTGGAGGAATTCGACTCGTTGTGCTGCTCGTGCTGATTTTCAGTGCAGGGAGCTTGTTCTGCACTGTAAAATCAGCAAAAAATGTACCACGCAGTGCGCCAGAGTGCACTGCTTCTTTCTGCCGCTCGAGTAGATTTTCTACTCGAGCGGCAGCTTTCTCAACGCGAACGGTTGCGACCTGCTGCGACTGCCCACGTCGAGAAATTGCGCCAGGGTGCTTTCTAGTGCTGGAAATCGTGCCAGGGGATGCAAATTCTCTCTCATGCTAGCCAACTTAACAGCGACCCATGTGCAAGAAAAACTCAGCCATGCAGCAGTTGGGGGAGTTTTGCTGGAACGCCGCTCTCCAAACGGAACGCGGAGTGGGCAAAACTCTGCGAACTCCACCGGTGGAGCAGAATGTTTGCTCACCCCATGCATAACCAGGTTTGGAACTCACCCTGTAAATTATGTACACTCGAAGGTAATGGGACCCTCGTTATCATTAATTCTAGCAGTACAAACTTAACACCCCAGCACTGGGCATACACAGGGCCGGCTTTAGCACTGGTGGCGCCCGGTGTAACAATGTTTATTGGTGCCCCCCAGTCACCTCCTTCTCCACGGATTCCCTCACTACCACCCTTTACCAGTGCCCCTTAAGTTTCCATAACCACCCTCTATCTCTCATGCATTTAATTTGTTTTATAGCGTCACTCAAACCAGTTTAGGGTGCACTTTACATCACACACACATTACACAGAGACAATCAATGATACTGTGTAAATCAGTGTATTGGAAATTTTACATAAGACAGAGGACTACAAGGTGTAGGACTCACATGTCATCCCTACTGGTCGACAGTATAATTTGAGAGTGCTTGCTCTGGAGAAGCACAAACTCAGAATTTAAAATGTAACACCGCTCTAATCTGAATCTTGCCTCACTCCGTGTACTCTGTGTACTCTGTGTATTTGGCCAATCTCCCTTGGCTAACACCAACCTGACAGCAGCCTTAACTCGCCGCAACAAGCAAGCTTTTAAACTTTTTATACTTGCGCCGTATGCACTAGTCTTTTTCACCTTTGTGTCCCAGCTTGTTCTCAGCATCACGCAGGCAGCTGCCGCAGACCCCGGTCCGTCACGGCTTGTGCCGATTGAACGGAGGGTCGCCACGGCAACCACACAACTTCCGGTTTAATTGCCGGAAGTTGCAGTCAGCGCTCCAGCTCTTTCCCGCACCATCCCCTATTTAGAGCAGGACAGGGAGCGGACGCGCGCAGCGGCGCGCCGGCGGCGTGCCGAAGGCGCGCCAAAGGCAAGCCCATCTGCGCTTGTCCACGCCTGACCGATGCCAGAGGCCAGGACCCCTGCTCTTTTAATTTTTCACCCCTCCTATCAACCCCTGTCCAAGGAAAACGTCACGGACAAAGGTAACATGGCAATCCTAAAATATTCAAACAGCGAGTTAAAAGACCTAAACAAACCCTGCTCAGGACCCAATGCCACATTAGAAGAGGCACTATCCAGACATCCTGACATTTCCCGCCTACCGGGACCCACTAATCTAACTAAAATCCCTACTTCTAACGGCCTTAACAAACCAAGTTTTCCCGACCTACTCAGCGCCATCTATTTCAATGCGCGTTCTATCCCAAAACACTCAATAGAGATTTGGAGCCATTTAGATCTGGCCGCTCCGGACATATGTTTTGTCACGGAAACTTGGCTGCATGAACACGCTTCCCCGGATGTGCACATTGCCTTTCCTCCTCAGTACAACATAACTAGAATAGACAGGAAGGAGAAAAGAGGCGGAGGTCTACTAATAGCCTCCACCGAGGACCTGATTATCACAGCTTTAGAAACTACTACCTCAGACCACTTAGAACTATGTATCTTCAAAATTGAAGGCCTATCTAGTGGAACCTGGAAAGGGGCCCGAATCTACCGCCCCCCTGGTCCCAAAGGTGACTTCTCTGACATATTGCTAGAGACCCTCGCGCCTCATGTATTGGCCTCTGATAATTTTTTCCTTATCGGAGATTTCAATTATCATGCTGAGATTCTATCCAACTCGGATACTGACCAGCTGATTTCAAATATGAGCACTCTTGGACTCGTCCAGCTGATCACAGGTCCTACCCATAGCGCTGGTCACACACTCGATCTTCTATTCACAAACTTCCCAGGAATTACTGTTGAACCCCCGGCGCCATTATTATGGTCAGACCATTACTTATTAAAATTCACTATCCCTACAAAAATGACCAAAAACGATTACAAAAACACATCAACACTGCGAAGATCATGGCGTAAAGTCACTCTGCCTCTCTTCTCAAAATATTTCAGCCCAGACTATTCAGGATCAGAAACCAGTGTACATCAAGCGGCGCAAGACCTCGATAAAGCCATTTTGGCTGCGCTAGACAAAATTGCCCCCCTTACCCAGGTCAAAATCAAGTCCAGGACTGCCCCCTGGTTCACAGACCAATTAAAAACCACAAAGCTTCTGTGTAGAACCGCGGATCGAAAATGGAGCAAAAGTAAAAACACGGCTGACCGTGAAATATATAAACACATCCATCATGGCTACATGACTCATATCAAACTGGCAAAAAAACTATTTCTCCTAAATAGGATAAATCAGGCAGAAAACTCTCGCAAAGAACTCTATCAAATCCTGAAAGAATTTACAGCTCCCACCAACCAGCCATCGATCCCTAACTCCCAAACCTGGACCGACTCTCTTTCCGAATTCTTTGAGGAAAAAATCATGGCCATTCATCGGTCTTTTCCACCACCATATAACAACACTAATTCTGAAGATGTGCCCAGCATGTCCTCCGACCCCCCCTCACATCTTGGACGAATTCACCAAGCTTGACACCAAGGCAGTCACTACTGTTATGTTGAAGATAAAATCAGGTTCTCCCACTGACTCTGTACCTCCAAAAATCCTTCCCACAATTGCTCCGGTATTACTGGAGAGTCTCACAGGGCTATTTAATAAGTCACTCTTGGAGGCGGACTTTCCAAAAAGCTGGAAGGCAGCTAGGGTAAGACCTATCCTGAAAAAACCCACTGCCGACCCAAAACTGCTCCCAAACTACCGTCCAATCTCTCTGCTTCCTTACTTCGGGAAAATATTAGAATCACTCATTAACCAACAGCTCGTTGACCATCTCGAGAGCCAGGGACTGCTTGATCCCTCTCAGTCTGGTTTTAGGGCGGTGCACAGCACAGAGACAGCACTGGTCGAGGTAACAGATAACATCAGGCTGGCCTTGGACAAATATCAGTCGGCCATCCTCATCCTGCTCGACCTGTCCGCCGCCTTTGACACCATCTCCCATAGCATTCTAGAACATCGGCTTTGGGAGATAGGTGTCAGAGGCAATGCCCTCGAGTGGTTTAAGAGCTATCTAGCCGACCGAGTAACAACAGTACAAATTGGCAATAACATCTCATGTGAGAGACCAGTCAAGATGGGAGTGCCACAGGGCTCCATTCTGAGCCCGACCCAGTTTAACCTGTACATGACGCCACTGGCCAAGGTGATCAGATCTTACGGATTTGATGTCATATCTTACGCAGATAACACGCAGATTCTGATCACTATTGGCCCAGATCCCACTGAAACACAGCAGCGCTTCAATATATGCCTATCTCACATTGATAGGTGGATGAGCTCCAATCACCTACAACTAAATGGAGCCAAGTCGGAGATTATGCTCTTCGGCAAAGCACAGGAGCACTGGTCCACCGACTGGTGGCCATCCCACCTTGGCCCTTGTCCAACTCCCAAACTGACGGTACGAAACTTAGGCTTCCACATAGACAATCAATTGTCCATGAAAAACCAGATCAACCACATCATCGGCACCTGTTTCGGAGTAATGCGTAGCCTGCAGAAGGTTTTCAAATGGATTCCAACTGAGGCTAGGAAACCATTAGTCCAAGGACTAATAATAAATCGAATGGACTACGGAAACGCCCTACTGTTCTCAATTAATGAAAACCTTTTAGACAGACTACAAATTTTGCAGAATACCGCAGCAAGGCTGGTCCTGGATCTTCCACCCAGATCCCCCTCCGCACCCTGCCTGAGATCACTAGACTGGCTTCCAGTAAGAAAACGAATCCTCTTCAAGATCCTCTGTCTGATCCACAAACACATGTACGGAAAAGGCCCGAGATACTGGTCCAAGAAACTATGCTGGTATCAACCACGCAGGATGCTCAGATCCAGTAACAAATTTTTGCTTACCATTCTCAAAATTCACACGGCCAGAAAAGGAGGCAGGTCTTTCTCCTTTCTCGCCCCATCATCATGGAACAAAATTCCTATCCATCTGCGTACTGTTTCGGATCATAACTCCTTTCGTAAGAGGTTGAAGTCATGGCTATTTGACATCTGAGCTATCATCTCTTCAGAGCCGTCTGCAAGCGCCATGAGACTTCCCAGTGATGTGTGCGCTGTACAAATGTCCCTGATTTGATTTGATTTGATTTTGATTTGGTTGGGTTTGGCTTTACTAAGAAGAATTGATTTCTACCAAAGTGAATCCTTTTTGCAACATTAGGGCAATGAAAGACTGGGGAAAAAATCACAATGCTCTAATCTATACCTTGCAGTTTTCATGCAGCTTTTTGATGATAG
This sequence comes from Calotriton arnoldi, assembly GCA_963921515.1. Classification (NCBI taxonomy): domain Eukaryota; kingdom Metazoa; phylum Chordata; class Amphibia; order Caudata; family Salamandridae; genus Calotriton; species Calotriton arnoldi. Next base: position 699,141 of record CAWUFW010005114.1, read on the forward strand.
TTAATACAAGCTCACTGTTCTATATAAGGATCTAAACGTATAAACTGCAAGTAACAAAAGGGGATCTCTGACAATAGCAGTAGCGCTCTGACCTATTTACATTGTATGCACTTTGTGATCTGCATAGTACACATGCGTTGCAGCAGGCATTTTAACCTCCTGGCCCACTTAATGATGAGTCAAAACTTCCACTAGACAAAACTACGATCTCTCTGTAGGTCCATCAATCACCAGAGTGATCTTGACATTTTTATGGTTGCCTAAAAATTGCTGGAGGCAATTAACGCGGTGGCAGGTGCTTTTAAAACCATATTGTACTTGAAAACACAGCGCCCTCAAAGTCAGCACCGGATTGCACAGCCCTAGAGCCGGCCCTGGGCATACAGAATGAGGCCTAGGTAATTTGAATTAGATCTTTACATAAAGTCAAAGGAATAAACCCTGGTAATCCTCTGTGAAAGAAGCCTTCTCCCAAATCCCATTGAAGCCATTATTTTGAGAATTTATAAATCCTCAAACCCTAATTCTCTAAGTCCATGCCCATGCATCAGCTGCAAATGCACTACAAACACTTTGAAGACATTAAGTGCAAAGAATGGGCTGTGAACTGCTCACTCACTCATCCATCCCCTATCCCACAGGCACTGCCACATAATTTATGTACAGGTACAAATGACATCATCTTGCAGGGTAAACCACAGTCTCTCCTCCTTTGCTTCCTCTTAATAAAGCATTAAATCTGTTTTGAAGTGCGAGGGATTTGGTGGCGATAGTTGGTACCTGGGCCAAAAATAAAAATAACGCAAAACATTCTCGAAGCATGACTAACCAGTTAATGTGTTCTGATAGTGCTACATGGTCCAACTATATCATTTGGGTGTTCCGTTTGTTACCGACTGACATCTAGTATATCATTTACTTATTTTGGAATTTGAGACCGCCAAAAGAAATTAATCTGACATTGTGGCTCTCTAGGGCTTCATAGACCTTGTTAATAGTTCAGCCACGGGCATCTGGTATGACACTTTTTTTTTAAATAGTTAAGATAATTTTGCTTTTTTCATATCTTCTTGAAATGTTTGGTAAAGGTCTTCTGTGGCCACGTCACCTACAGAAAAAGGCGCCTTAGAGAGGAATCCAACTGGACACCGTCCACTTCAGGACTCGGTCTCCTCAGGTTAGCTGGTTATCCAGAAAACGTCCACAGCTTCTGGCTACGCACACTGCTTTCTTTTGTCTGCAGCTTCAAGAGCAAACAGCCTTCTAAAAGTAAAACAAACTTTTCAGTAGCCATAGGTTCAGTCACTTCAGTGTCTCAAGTCTAATTAAGCTGAAGGTCTGGAAACAGCCCCGAATCAAGTCCTTTTCAGAAAGAGAATGAAAGTGGTTGGTCTGTCAAATTCTACATTTCCTCTCTAGAATATCTAGCAAATCAAAATCGCCTACTTCAGGTTTTCAAAAGATGGAGAGTGGTGTATAGGTCATTATAAAGAAGAAATCTCTTATGTCATTGGATCAGAAAAACTAGGCACTGCTAATACAATCCCAATTTAAAAGCACCTCTTTTACTACAGTACGATGTCACTAACGTTTTGCATTATTTGTTTTCCAGCACTAGAAATCAAAGGCCAGACTTTATAAAAATATGTATCCTCATGTGAGAGCTGGGGCATCAAAGGGGCGGGGGTAATAGAAGGGGGCGGGGCTTCAACCCATGGTATCCTAAGCTGTCTAGAGCAAAATTAGAGGAGACAGATTCTGTAGAGTGGATGGCCACACCTACCCCAAACAAAAGCTCAAAAGGCTTTCTAAGCCACCTTCGGTTTATGAACCAGCAAGGTTCTAAAATCCGTAATGGATTTTAATTGTGCAGATCACTTCCCACATGAGCTGAAAACCCACTCTGAGTAGTGTTTGCAGCAATCCTGATGCTCACCTCTTCACCAGGTGACTGTAGGCATACAGCGGATATCGAGTGACCCGCAGTGACACCGTGAGATTTGGCAGATCTGAAATCAGTTAAAGACTTCTGGGAAAAAATCAATATTTTGTTGTGATTCTGCACCTGAAAAACAATTCTTCAAAAGCTAGACATTTTCCTGGAACCCAAATCTTTCAATCAATATAGAACAAGTATAGTACTCAGTTTATTAACTCTGCAGTCAGGCTAAGCTATGGCTCTTTGTAGTCATCACGTCTGCATTTGTCTTTATTACTGAAAGGACTTTACCAATTGCAGTGCTTACACCTATCTGCCAGCAGGTTAAACCTTTAGGAACATTTATTGTATGTTCCTGTCATTTCTTTTCTCTGAATCCATTGGTCTGCCACTACTACCAGATGAACTAAGGGGTCTATTTGAATTGCAAGCACTTAATTATTGAAATGTAAATCAGTCCTATTTCTAGCACCATAGACCGAAATTAAAATTTGTATGAAGGGGTTTTGATATCAGGAAATACCGCACTTTGGATTTTAGAAAAGTAATTAGTGTCCACCATTACAAAGTCAGAGATTTAAAGGTGTATGTAGAGATTGACAGACGAGGAGTACCGCCATAAAATGGATGTGTGCTCACCCCACCACACTTGTGGTTCTTCCACTATATTTAGGGGAAGTGCTGTGTTTAAACCGTGGGGCCTCCATCGGCTCTATCGGAGTAATCCTCTGCCCTGGTGGCCCATTCACCAAGGGGATGCCAAGTGATAACCAAGACACAATGGCATCTGCCTTGCCTTACAGAGAGTTGGAGGACCATCACTAATTTTCCCTGCCTGTCTCTGCTATGCTTTTTTATCTCTAAATAGAGCAACCAAATCTCCACCACCCATCCAACCTGTGATACCATCTGCTAGGGTTTTAATAACTCTCTTAGGGGTTCATATACAATCTTTTGACGTAGGCAGTGCTTAATTTTAGCCAGTGGTTTCCAGAAATGATTGACACCAGCACTTTTTTGCCAGCACCAGCACGTATGACAGCTTGCCACATGGTGGCGATGTTTGTCTAATTATGTGAGGCACTCAGCAACAGTTGGTTAATAAATCAATAGACATTAAACTGACTGATACCTTTCACCCAAAGCTATAAGAATTGCTTGGGCAGCAGATATAGTCATTTTTAATGTATATTTTAAGTCTGAATTGTCACACTTGTAGGAGTGTAACGGTTAGTTGTGTTGGCACTGTCACTGACAGCATTGTCGGAGGCAATGGGCGGCGCCAGCTGCAGTGGACTCCTGATAAAGGCCCTGGCACTTATTCTTTAACACATAAAGCCCTGGGTGTAGGGCAGCACTGCAAACCTTCCTGCTGCGCTGCCCTACATTAAAAGAAAAGGGCAGGAATGTGCTGTATCTATCAGATACTGCTCATTCCTGTCCTGTAACCCTGCGCTGGCACACAACTGGCTGCCATGCGCCAACGCAGGCACCCTTGCGCCATGGTGCAAGAGTGTCTGCAGTCTAGGGGTGATTGTTTTTGTGCAGGAGGGACACCTTCCTGCACAGAAGCAATCAATGGAGGCAATTTCCTCTTTCTATGTGTGCTGCAGAATTCAGCACACATAGAAAGAGGAAAAAACTAGGAGAAATAATGTTATTTCTCCTTGTTATGGCTCCCCTACGCCACACCTGGGGAGGCACAGACTTTTGATGCATTCCCAGGTTTGCGAAATCTCGTAAATCTGGGAATGTGTCAAATGCCATGGGGGTTGCATGGGAACACCCACCGTAACGCCCAGGGCACGCCTCCCTTTCACAGGATGTGGCAACGCAGTGACTTGCACTGCGTTGCCTCAGTCAATATCTACAAGGCCATGAAAAGCCATGAAGGGTGGCTTTATGTTGTCTTCTAGATATGGCCCTGCAGTGTGCGCTACCAGACCGTCACTAAAATTGACGTTCCGTTGGAGCAGGGGCCTTGTAAATGAGGCCGGAAGATGATTATTCATTCTCGGGTATATTAGCTCACAGCTTACCTTTGTGATTTATTAAATCTTAAACATGTCATTCAGAATTAGAGAATATCAAATTCTGATTCATAGTTTTATAACAGTACATATTTGTAACACTCTTGAAAGTTAAATTACAATATGATATTTCTGACAGTATACTGCTTTCAGGGTCACTATCGTGTTGTAACCGTAAGCCAAATTAAGTGTGCAGGAGCTCAGAGGAAGAGAGTGTTGTTGTATAGTGCTCGGGTGCCTTTTGGCTCGTGCTAAACTTGTTCATGCCTCATGCAAATGAGTTGGTGGAATCCTGCCACGCAGGGTTCCAGATTATGGTTTGAGAGTGAATGTTCCTGGATGGGCAGTTATCCACTGGCCAGCAGGGGATGTCCGCTGTGAGCTGTTTCCTGAAATAAAGTCACTTACCCCTTCCATTGCGTTGTCCCTGCAGTTTCCTTCACAACAATTTTCATGTCTTCTTTTTACAGAGGATGTTATGGCAGAGCCTTTTGATCGGGGCTCCATCCAGAGGAGAGGCCCCATTACAGGGTGTTCAGGAAAGCAAATATCTGGGGATTTCTGCAAGAGTGAATGGATGTTCATGTGGACTCGATCCCCCACTTGCTTCTGATGGGAAGCAGCGTTTACATCGCATGCGGCACAACGCATGCGATTACAACACTGTCGTTACAACGACCGCGTTGTTACAACGCTAACCATTACAACACAAGTCGTTTCTACGACTTGCTGTAGGGGGCGCTCTAAACTAAGGAATAGTATAATTTACTATTCCAACACCTTCCCTACTGTTGCGCACGCTGGAGTTGGAATAGTAAGTTATACTATTCCTAAGTCCAGCGCGCTCCCTACAGCAAGTCATAGAAACGACTTGCGTTGTAATGGTTAGCATTGTAACAACGCGGTTGTTGTAACGACTGCATTGTAATCGCATGCATTGTACCGCATGCGATGTAACATCGCATATTCCTTCTGATACTATGTTCTTATTTCTGTGAGTCCACACCAGTAAGGTGAATAGTTCTCTAGTAGTTGCTAAACTTGGAAAATGGGGTAGTGAGATCTATTCTCAACTTCCATACTTGGCTAAAAAAAACATTTGGGAAATCACATAGTCTCCTTGTAACTAAAGTTGTAAATATGTCTAATGTAACTGTGTAATATAAGCAATGTTTAATGAAATGTGTTAAACCTCTACTGTAACATCCGTGCAATCTTGCTAATTTTGGAAATTTCATGTTACACTTGTTATGCAAAATTCTGTATCACTCCATGGCATGTAATTGCATTTTGTTTGCACCAAATCTTTCCTGCAAGCTCAAGGAGATAACAGGAACCCGATCGGTTGCTGTTTATGGTGCTTGTGTGTTTTTGTGCTTTTGTTACTGAACAATGATTCCTCCAATACGCAATGGACGTGAGGATGTATTTCACACTAAAATCGAGCACCAAATAATGATTTTGCATTTTTTGTAATTATTTGTACTTTGGCATAATTTTACGTAATTTTTTTTACAATTATGCAACAGCAAATTACATGAAATTCACACACTCCTAGTAAAAATATGTCTCAAATCACCTGATCTGGAATTGGCTCCCAACGACCCATTGAACAATTGCAGTCCATTCTCGCCAGCTATTCCTCTACTATATATTTTTTTATTTCTTTATTGCAATTTAACAAATCTGTTACATTGCAGGTGCTTAACCGCACCAGAAACAACAATGGTGTGGTGACACATTGTCTCAAACATCCCATCTGTGAGACTGGCGTATACCCAGCTCATCACACACATTGATTATAAGCATTACATAGGTGCCGAGCCTACTCTTGTTTAGACCCAGTGGCGGCTCGCCGAGGGAGTGCTGCAGGGCGGTAGGGCGGGGCGGGGGAGGGGCAGGGTGGGGGGTAGTGGAGTCCGACATATGACGGACAGGAGTAAGGTAAGTAATGAAATAAATAAAACAATTTACCTTGTGCGCGCTGCATCGCCGAGTTGGTGATGCAGCTCGCAAGGTAAATTGTTTTATTTATTTCATTACTTACCTTACTCCTGTCCTTCGTATGTCGGACTCCACTACCCCCCCACCCTGCCCCTCCCCCGCCCCGCCGCCCCGCAGCATTCCCTCGGCGAGCTGCCACTATTTAGACCATATTGAAGCCACAGCGGTTCCAGGAGATAATGCACCTATATATCACAAATTTACAAGGAAAATAAACAGTGCTTAATGAAAAATTCAAAATAATTGAAATTCTTATCAGATAATGATTTTACACAAACATAATACCATTGGATTTAACCCAGATCTCTTGACTAGGGGGGAGCATTTGAAAATCTTCAGCTCTCCGTCCATCATCTTGTTGTGTTCGCTATGTTCACCCTAAGGGGCCAAGGTTATGCCCAGATGTGGGTCCCTTGTTTTCTGTGCCACTGGATTCAAGCTAACCTGGCTGATATGGGGTGATACCCCAAAACCGGTCCCAGTATGCTTGTTCCAGGACCATGAAGAACCTGGTCTGGCAGTTCGGGCTGGACTGTTCCCATGGGGAGCAGGGTCAAGACTGATTTGCATATGGAGGGGTCCAAATTGGGGTGGCATGGTGAGCAAAAGAACATTGGATTTAACCCAGATCTCTTGACTGGGGGTGAGTATTTGAAAAGTTTCAGCACTCCGTCCATCATCTTGTGTTTTCCTCATTATTGCCATCATTATTTTTTCAGATCTTTGTTCTTTCTGCTCCAAACTTTGTCTGTCCTGATGATGAACCACTAAATTGTAAGGGTTGAAACACCATCAACACATCATGGACAAATTGGGGAAGAAACATCAACTGTGATAGGTTCCATCCTGTTTGCTCTACTTAATTGAATTTAAGACCCTCTGTTGTTGTTTTTGTTTACACTGTATATTGTTTTTATGTCTTTGTTTAGTGTAATATGTTGAGCACAAACTGTTTGTTTGTATATTGTATTATGATATTAGGTTTGTGTAAAATCATTTTCTAATAAGAATTTCAATTGCTTCTAACTTTCTGTTGGACGCTCTTATTTTCATTGTAAATTTGTGATATATAGGTACATTATCTCCTGGAACTGCTATGACTTCCACATGATTTGACTGCCCCTGGTTGTGGGTCAAAAGGGCTGCCTCTTGTTACACATCAGGCTTCTTGCACCCTGACATGGCTGAAAACACCCCTACTACAACTCCCATAATGCACCCTCTCTACCATGCAGTAGCCTTGATTGTGGACTATCTCTGAAAACACCCATGCATCACCTGGGCCAATGACTAGCATGGTATAAAAGAGGACTTCCCACCGATACCGATGCGTGGTTTACTTCTTCGGTAGTGCTGGACCACGCCCCCTGACCTGGATAGCCTCGTTTGGACTTCCTGTTTCCCTCTGGAGAACCGTGAATCACGCAACGTCAAGATCGTGGATTCCTCAAGAGACTCATGAGGATCTGTATCACGTTTGTCTACCATCTCGGCTATGCGGCGCTGGGATTCCTAAAGTATTTCCCTTTTTCAAGACTCTCCCTTCCAGTTTCGTTAAAGCGCGCACTCGCGCTACAGAGAAAAGCTGCCGGCCCCGCTAGGACACCTTCGGCCCAAGCTGTCTACGCGTGCCCTGAGGAGGGTTCCCTCCCCTAGCGCTTGGACGAGGTAACGCTCGAGGAAAGATAGCCTCGCTACATTGTATCCCCGCATTGGCTTTCAGGTCAGCTGTTTCCTTCCCTTTTACGTGTGAAGTTAAAGACAAGCCGATTTCAGTGACTGTCTGCTGCGCTTCGCTCAAGCGGCATTTCCCGTTTTTTTTTTTGTATGTTTGTTTTTTGTGTTTGCCTTGTATGAATGCGCTTAGAGCTGAGGCTACCAATCTTTCGTTTTAAAGCTCTTAACTGGCGACTTGAGAGCAGGACACGTAGTTCACAGATTGTTACCCCGGAAGGGTGCTTCATTTTGAACTCCTGATCTCTGCAGGTTTCAATCTCCCCGGAAGGCAGACGTATGCCTCTGATACGACTGGAAGACAATACAGAAGTACCTTCCGTTCTTAAATCAAACTAGAGCGGACTCTTTTCTTTTGTTTACCTTACTTGAAGAGACATCTTGTGTGGAGCTCAACCTACATTTAAAAGTGTGAGTATGTGATAGTACACAATCAACAGTATAGGTGCTTGGTTAATTATCATTAGCTGGAAAGGTTCTATAGCAGCATTTTGTTAACATTGGTTATTCTTTTTTCTTCTCTCTTTAATATGTTTTGTGTATGCAGTTTTGGGGCTACAAGCTTAAGAAACTTCACCGCTTCCACACGCCTGTTCTGCTGAGAGTCGTCCCCGAGTGGTCCTTTCTTTTGTCTCTTCTCTCCTAGGGCGTATTAGGCATCACCCTTGTAATAGTTCTGCTTGGGCTGACTATACCTTATTGGAGAGCTGAGGTACGTCTTCGCTCCCGTGGATCCTGGTTCTTCTGCTTGACTGAAGTAAGTCCTGATACCTCTCTTGTGGCTAACCTGTTCTTGTTTACAGTCAGATACTTTTTCCGGGGTACTCCCATCTGTTCTCATTGTCAGGAGCTACATCGCCCTCCAATGTATTTAAAAATGTGGTATGGCTCAACAATAGTCTCATTATAACTGGAAGCATGTCTTCCCCCCAGGTGCAGGTCAAGAAGTGAATTTGATATTCCAGGTGTAGCAGGTGGAGGGACTGTCAGTACAGCGTTGGAGGTGTTTTGACGCTGTGTGAACATGTCACAAAAGGTTTCCACAGTTGCTCTGTTCTTGGTCTGCACTGTGTTAACGTATACATGCTGCACCCACAGCCCTATCTTTCTCATTACCCTGTGGGGCATCAGATCCAGGGTTCAACGAGGTTTGAGGTTGCTTTTAGCCTCCAATTTAATGATGTATGCACCCCAGATGGTCCCAACTGGTACCCCCAACCACCCCTCAATCGGGCCAACATGAGGACATCTATTAGTGCACTTGAGCAGGTGGTGCAACCAGCACTTGATGTTGGGTGTGGGACTGGCTTTCCATGTCATGGTAATGCGATGTTTGAACAGTACAAACGCTAAATCCAAAAACTTGCATAGATATTTATCAGTTTTGGGTCTGGGCATTAAGTGCAGCAGGCATTATTTCGGTGCCAGGGTGATGGTGCAAAGCTATGCCTGTACTATATAAATGCAGATGCTAGAATGTGAAAGCTCTTTAAGCTAGCTCATCCTCCAGCCACCAAGAGACTCCCAGCTGCCTCTTCAAGATGGAACCTAAATGAGTAAAATAAAGGTGAAGGGGCAGAAGAGGAAGGGCTAAGTTAAAGAAAGGTTGGGCTAAGTGGATGGGAAGCAATAAGAAAGAAAGTGAATGACTAAAAATAGGGTGGTAGGGCCTGTGGAGATGAGAGCGAGAAAAGAGTGAAAGAGAAATAATCATGGACGTCAATTCACCAAAATGTCAGGGATAGTGGAAGTTACATCACATGCCCTTTGACCTTCACTTTCACTCACACACACTTAGACATGCACACACATTCGAACACTCTCTCACACATAAACACACTCTCACCAGCAAGAACGCACACAACATACATTTAAAAGCATTTTTTACATACCTCGGCTGCAAGGGAATGTCACATTCCAACTAATTGCACTCCATATTTTTAAAACTCTAATAGTGAATCATAGAATTGTAGAGATTGCAAGAGAAAAGCGGATGAGAAAATCTTAGATCGAACAAGAGAAAAATGCAACGAGAGATGAGTAGGATGCGTAGAAAAAAATGCCCTGTTTTCAGAGAAGGGAGAGAGAGAGAAAAAACGAACGATTTGGCGTAGGTAATGAAGAAAAGAGCAAAAAAGTGGGGTAAGGAGGGGAAGGAAGCGAAGACAGGCTGGAAGAGAGGACACTTTTCGAGAGCGATGTTTGGAAGTGAGAGACAGCCAGAGGGAGATAATACATTGAGAAGAAATGAGATAGAAAAGAAAAATGTGCAGGCGAGTGTAGACAGAGGTGAAGTATAAGTACAGAAAGAGATGGTAACTGAAAAGATAATATACCGAGAGAGAGAGAGAGGTGGGGGTTAGGGAAAAAAGAGACTAGGAAGTGAGAGAGCGCGCGATTTTCACGTTTGCTTTGGAAGCAGAGATACAATTAACTGGATAACAAAACAGCAGGGAACCCGCTCCTCGCTGCTTTGCCTGCTGTGAAATGAGAAGTGATATTTGCTGACGGTTCGGGCGGGCGTGGGAGGGGGGACTCATGTCCCTGGCATCTCTTCCCGCACACCGCTTTCCTCGGAGCAGCCCTGAAATCTGCAGGCTTGGCACATTCATTTACCTGGAAAAGCACGCGTTGCCTAATTTTACGGCCTATGTTAATATTGTTTTGCATGCGAGCCAATCTTCAAAGGATTAGGGCACGAGCAGACTGGCGCATGGAAACCGGCAGTTTATCACCCCAACAGCAGTCAAAGGGTCCATAGCATCTTCTGCCCATGTCTGGAGCGGGCGGTGCATGCCATAATACCGACTCTCACCCAGCCCCGCTAGCTACATCCCTGTAATTAACGTTTCCAGAGGTCTAACGTTGCTGTATAGCAAGAGATGGTAGCACAAGCATTCTGTTTGTACCTTCTTTCTCTTCTGATGTCTTATTGTAAAACGAGGGCTGCATGTACCAGAATGTCTAGCAATAAAATTGGCCAAGATGAGGAACACATCCCTGACATGGAACAATTAAAATTTTCTGGCAGGAGAACCATTCACCGGCTCTGGACTTTGTTTTTGGCAAGTGTTGTAATTCGGTTAATTATTTTGTATTGCAGTGGCGGCAGCTGAGGAGAACCAGGACTGCATCTCCCAAAATACACCAATTTGATAATAGAAAGAACTGAAAACGTGACTGGTGCAATGTGGAATCATGTGACATGTTTGCTTTTAACAAAAAATAATCTTTTTTACAGTCTAAATATTAAAATTGCATAGGAGAGAGTGTCCCTGTTCCTTACATAAACAAGCATTGGCAAAAAAAACAAAATTGGTGTTTGTGTAGTGAAAGTTTTTTTTTACCAAGCTTTGCTAGCATGCACCAGATGCCAGATCAGCGCAAGCTTCCCTAACACACAGAAAAGGTACTTTGCGAAACAGACGCAAGTTCTCTCACAAACACAGAAGCGTTACACCACACAGAGCAACATTATAAGCTCTTCATGTGTCTTTCAGCCCGTACAGTGGCATGGTAAACAATCCATTCCTATCTCTAAAGAAGTTCTTACACTCTCCCCACCACCAGCGGCGGCTCCTCCGCTAAGGCGGAGGAGCATCACCCCACTTTGCTGTGAGCAGTTTAAAAAGGAAAACTAAAATGATAATAACTAATGTTATTATCATTTTAGTTTTCCTTCCTGCTTCAGTGTGGGGCAGGGCGGGTGTGGCAGGGCTGGCCAGGTGGAGGACTGTTAAGCACAATCTAAAAATGCGCAGGATGGTTTGGCTGGCCCTTTTGGGCCGGCCAAACCGTCCTGCGCACTTTGCATGTTCACCACCAGGCTGCATTACACAGCCTGGTGCCGAACATGCACAGCCTCCCTGTCCCCGTCTGAGCGCCAAACCACAGCACTCAGACCAATCATAACGCTGCATTGCAGTGTTGTTATTGGTCAGGGGATTCTGGGAGGCTGTGTGCTTCCTATTGCAGCCCATAGCAGACGATGGAGGAGAGGCGGCAGCCAGCGGTACCCAGTTAAGTCATTTAATTTTATTTTTTATTCCACCCCCTCCGCTTCCCCCTTCCCCGCCTCACCACCCCCATTCAGTAGCAACAGCTACTGCCCACCACCTGGTAACCTCATACTACTTCTCGCTAATATTGCCTGCTGCTCCAGCTACTTCTTTACCTTGTGCTGGAATGGAAAAGCCTCAGGTCATAGCTTAAGTGAATGTGGCTCCTTGGCCTGAGGTGCACTTGCTGTATGTCTCTTTAGGGTTTTGATTTTTTTGCCTCTGAACATACAAAAACCATACTTGTGATCTGAGGGCCTCTGTGAAGTGGTATGTGACAGAGAGCAGGACTCTGCAGTCTAGATGGACACATCAAGACTACAATGCTTTTGACGTAGTAAGCGCAAGCAGTAATCCATTTTGAGACTTTTGTATGTGTGGGGCTGACAAGATGGAAGTTGAGGACGAGCTTGACAGACTGGTTTGTAAATTGGTAGAAAACCAGGGAACTTTTCCAGGTTGTTTTGCAATGATCAAGGCTCATGTGAGTAGAGGTAGAGAGTAGAAGCCCAAACCCTTTTTCGAAGAGCCGGAAAGTTCCCTGCCCTTTCATCCTTCTTTCTTCACCTAGAAGAGTGCTGTAGACAATTCTGTGTATAGCCAGGCAGGGAAGAACCCTCTCGTTTTGAGATTTTTTTTATACCTCATGACAGTGAACACTCAACTCCATCATCTCTCACTCAATCAGCAGCACACAGGAATGTGGCCTAATAACCAATATCGTAACACACAACGATGGGGTCCCAGCAGAAAGTGATCAAGGGCCCCTGAGCCTCACATATCTTATAGATATTCAATGGCCTTGTGCTGAATGGGGGCCCCTGAAGGGTTGGGGGCCATTGAAGGTTGGGGGACCAATGCACTGCAGGAGCTTCAGGGGCCTGCATTATATCTCTAGTGACTAAGGTCCACTCTTCCCTGAAACAAGCCTTAGCCATGAACTGAACTGGAATCTGAGATACATGTGTGTTAGAAGACTTCTTCAACTGTTCGTTGGATTGGGTGTCATGGAATTTTTGTAAATCCTGTAAGTCAAGGTCTGGAATTAACATTTTGATGCCAAAAAGGACTTTGAATGGGGTCCGGCCACCCAGAGATCTTTTAAGGAGTTTATTGAATGCACGGTGTACCCCATGTAGGTGTTGATCCAACAACGTAGAGTGCCTAATACTCTAGCTGTTAAGGATTGCTTCAAGTCACGGTTCATCCTTTCCACAAAAGAATTGCCCTTGGGCCGGTATGGAGAGGAATAATGCACCTGTACACCCAGAGAAGACATAGTATCCTGATATGCCTTAGAAGCAAAGGCCGGGCCCTGGTCCGAGTGGAGTGGAGTGTGCTGCATGCCTGTGTCCCAATAAAGACTTGTATGTCTTTAGTATCAGTTTAAGTGTCAGCTGAACACTGTGGCCAAACCCAGAAGAATCTGGAGCAAGAATCAACTGCAACTAAGATAAATTTATGTACAGTCTCTGAAATCAGTGGACCAAAGTGGTCCAAATAAATGCAGCAAAAAGGCTTGTTGGAAATTAAGCTGTGTGTCTGCAGAAAAAACTCCCTCATGTGCAGCTATCAGTAAAGCTAATCTGCGGTCTTGGTTGGGAAGCAAACGATCACCAACTCCTGGAATAGGTACAAAAGGAATGCTTTGTTCACTTAAGTGGAAGGTATATTTAGAAGGAAAGCTTTTAGGTAAAGGGGTGCCGTCTTTATTAGAATTAACGGTAGCCAGGATATCAAAATCAATTCTCGTTTTAGAATGAGTAATTGCAGCAACAGTAGCAGTCGCGACTGCAGATTTGGCCACTTCATCAGCCAGAGAATTCCCTACAATGTGTGCTCCCACATGCTGATGAATCAAAGTATGCATAACATGAGCCTGTGGCAACCTGTCAATGAGGTCTGCCACTTTAACCAAAAGCGTTTTATGCTTGATTGTGTTGCCTTTAGAATCTTTGAATCCATTTTGCCACCAATAATATAAATGATCATTAAAGGACTATACACAGTAATACATCCACAAATGATAAGTGTGGGTAATTCAGGATCCGTATGTTCTAGTGCAAGAAGCATGCTTTCAGTTCAGACAGTTGCACAGTACAGTCCCCTAGGGACTGGGTGAGAGTTTTTTGTGGTTGGAATTTTCCGTCCAACATAATCCCAACAACAGTAGCGTATGCCGCTGAATATTGCTGTTTAGAACCTATAGCAGGTAGGGCTGAACCATCAGTGCAAACAATATATTTATACTGGTCAAGAGGTAAGACAGAAGTGGGCATGGGGTAAACATGTTCATACTGTAGAAATTCTTGTGTCTGTAAAGACGTGTAAAAAGACAAAGTCTACATCAATAGCTGTTAAGGATTTTGCCCATTGTATCCATCTAGGATAGAGGGCTTTAGAGTTATGAACACTATATTTTGTGACAGCCTCTAAGACTGGGACGGGAGTGACCACAATAATGCATTTCCCGTGTGCAAGTGGCCATTCTTTAAGGATAGCCATCTGCACTGCAGTCAGTATTTTTCAGTGGAAGCAAAACGCATTTCCGCACAGGAATATAAATGTGGTTTATATGCTATTGGCACTATTACACCTTCATTAAAGGTGATTTAGGTGAATCCAATGGCACCCGATAGAACACGAATGACTAGGATTGTAGTATTTACACATGTATGTAAGTGACACATGGCAAGTAAGCTAGATTGTAATGAACCCAGTGAATCTGTGTTCCAAACCTCACTCACCTGAAAACCAGGTACTGCGGAAACAGAGAATGTCCAAACTCTCCCCGAGTGCTTTACCCTCCATGCTGGTTGAAGAACAGATGAGGGCGGTAAAGCACTGGGGGAAAGAAGGTAAACAAGGGAACAAGGGAAGGATTCTGGAAGTCCAGATGCCGCTTCTTTAAGGTAGGTGTTGTGGGTAAATGATAGGCCAGTGACAAATCTCCTTTAGCGTCAAGGAGACAAATAAGCAGCATTGAGGATCTTGAAAAGAAAGAAAAGATAGCATTTGTAAGATAGTTATCAACAAGAAAAACATTCAAAAATGTTTTATCTGACCCACAAACATCACTATAATAGGCCCCATGCTCATCCAACTTCATCCTTGTTGTCATTTGTAACAAAGGCAGTAATATAGTAACAGCAATAAGCAATCCAAAGACTCCAGTTGTGGCAGAAAGCCTGAAAAGTTCCACAAAGAAAAAATAAGTGTTTCTGGAAAATAATATTGTTCCTTATTATCGCAGGTAATGTTAAAAAAAAAACCCTCTAAGAAATTGGATGATTCAGTGAAAAAAAGGCCAACAAAATTAATGAAGCAATAGGGGGAAGCAGTGTACTGACCCAAAAAGGAAAAACACAATAAACTCTGGACTATGAGTGAGACCTTTGAGGAGGCAAAAACGTAGACAAAACAAAACGAGCAACACAACAGTCTTACTGATCCTTGGCGTCAGGAAGATGAGGGGGAACGAAGCAACTGCAGGGTGAATGAAGCCACTCCAGTGAATCCACATGTTGGAGCGCAAAATCCAAAAAGACGCTATGAACAGGACGGAACCCGTAGTCGCAACTACAAGCAAAGAAAATCGGAATAATCCAAAAATCACGGAGAAAGCAGCAGGGAAACAAGGAAACCAGCAAGACCGCTGGTGGCAAGAATCCTTTCATGTTCAGCGAACTGGAAACGAAACCAAGCACTGAGGAAACAGAAGACGGTCTCTAAATAGTTCCAGCCCTTCGTCTACCATGCATCATCAATCACATGGTAAATCTCCTAAAATCCATGAGGCAGCGACACACTGGCCGAAAAAGGCCAATGAGTCAATCGCACACACACACACATTCACGCAGAAAAGGGAAAAGATACGAGAAGATGAAGCGACAAAGAACAGAAACGTGTATTCAGGTATTTTGAATAGTGCCAGAAGTAGTAATACAAAATGTGTTGGAGACAGGAGCTCTATTTTGGACAGTGCGGGAACAGATGATATGGGATGTAAAAAACTGCTTGTTCTGATGTCCAACGTGAAGTGGAAAAGTCAGGGTGAATTGATTCATGAAGTAGTTTGATGCGTTGTTCATCATCAGGAATATAAGTACTGCTGAAACTAAGGAGTCCTAACAAGAATTGTAATTTCTTTAATCTATTTGGAGGGTACAACTGTTCACACTTCTCCAAAAAATGAGGTGCAAGACTCTTTCCCTCATGTGTAAGTTCATATGCTAGGAAAAGGACACTCAGAAAACCTATATTAGATTCGTTAAAGTTGAATTATAGCCAAGTTCAGCAAATCCCAATATTATGCGATTACTCTGGCCAAATGTGGGTTTTATTCATCGTCCTTGAGGGATATATCATCTACATAGGATAATGCGGCAGGGTCAATGTCATGTAGAATTGACATTAGGCGCGCAGCAAATAGTCCTGGCCTATTCTTATAGCCCATTGGGAGCCTTGCGTATCTCCTTTAAAAGCCAAGCACTGAGAAGGCTGTCCAATCTCTGCTTTCAAGTGCCAGATTGTGGCTGAAAAACCCATTGGAAATATCCAAGGTAGTTTTGTATTTTTTACAAACTATATTGTTTATGAGCACCGCACTGTGTGTATTCTGTATTACAAAAGTGCGTGTATGACTGTTTAAATGTCAGTAGTCCAAGGCTATATGATATGAATGATTCAGTCTCAAAACAGGAAAAGGGGATTATTCATCTGAGAGACACAGGGTTCAATTAGTCCCCGGTACTCCAATTCGGCGAGTATTTCTCTAACAGGTGCTTTAGTATCCTTTTTTATAGGGTATTGCGGATGCACATGCGGGCTGGACCTTATAGGTATAACATGATAAGGACAGTCCTTATCACAACCAACATGATTGCGATAGAGCGCAGGGGCTAGTGCAAGAGCCCATTCTGCCACATTAGCTTGTTTAACTTGTTCAGGGACAAGTGCAGAAAAAGAAGGAAGTATTGCATCCTCACCCTGTGGGGATGTTTGTACAAACTTCGGGGGCCACTCAATCTCATCAAAAGGATTTCATAACACAAAGTTAAATTTTCCGAGAATATTGTTTAAATGATGCACCGTATGCCACCCTGAATTTGAATGTCTAGATCATATAACCTATCTGGAGGGGCACAGGCCTATCTGGGATTTCAACTGTAATAAGAGTATCAGTTGCTCTCGCTGCCAGAAACTCCTGGAGCTTCTGGTGCACTATTGTGACTTCTGCCACGCTGTCGATAAGAGTCACCACCCAACTCCTGTTGAGAAGGAGGGTCCTCAGTGTCTGTGGCATATTTAGCGATGATTGCTGCAATTTTCATTTTCTTAAAATGGGCTTTATATTGATTAGGTCTTTCCTCCTTCTTTATCTTCACGTCAGACGAGCGCTGCATCTCCCTCTTTAGTTTCACGTACTCTTCTTGTCTGCGTTCAGATCGCCCTCCTCTGTCGTACTTCTTGTTAGACGATTCCTGAAAGGAATGAGGAGAGCATGTATGAGGAAACTGATACCTTTCTGAAGTCCTGAGTTTAGTGTAATCATGAAAATCATAGCACCTCTCAGAGTACTCCAGGGGGGAAGAACCTCAGCGAGGTTTACTATCTGTGGTATCTTAGTATTAACCCATGTTTTTTTACAAACTGTCGGGTCTGCTTGGCTTCCTTATCTGTGCTAGGTTTGCCAAGAAGTGGTTTGGTAGGTCTGGTTCCCAAATTATTGCATCCTAAGGCTGTGAACACATCAGCAATAATTATAAGCTCCTCACGTTCACGGTTGGCTTGTGCAACCACAGTGAGCCGCTGGCGTATAGCCAGAGATGCTACTTCACCTTTAATGTTAGCCAGAATCATTGCGGATACCACAGAACATTTCCCATTAGTTTCATCCCCAAATCCAGGGCAGCAGCTGCCCTGTGTTTATTCTGTATTTGTTTTAAGACATCTGGTGAGACTGATATCAAGGGAGTGCAGTGACTGACAGTATAGGCAGTGGTAAAAACTGTCCCCTAAGTGTTGCAATCTGATGTAGCGGGAATCATCCTGTGGGGTAAGCACATAGTCAAAATTCTGTGCTTGTCTTGTGGTCCCGTAAGGGGAAACACAGCTTTAATTTGGTCAAACTTTTGGGCGATCATTGGAATTTCCTCATGATTAGTGGGTATCTTGCCCATAACTGAATGAACAATTACAGGACTTATTGTAGGTACGGCAGGCAACTGGGCTTTCCTCTGCAAGGCAACGCTTGCTGGTTGTGCCAACAAGGTGCGCAAAACATATTGAGTCAAGCGGCTGTATAAAGTAACCAGAGCTTTGTATAAGGCTCGTGTTTGCAAAAGATTTTGATTCGCTGTGTCAGGATATGGCATGTATCCAGTTAATGCTGGCCAGGTCATCCCATCATTACTAAGGGGACCTAAGCATTCAGGTGTAGGTACATGTGGGAGGCCGCCTAGTAACAAAGTTTGATGTTCCCACTAAGATAAAGATATTTCCATGAGCGCATATGCTCTGTATTGTGCCGGTGCTGCAGGAGTGGTGTATGTATGAAATGTGTTTGTATTAGCATCCATTGCTGAAAATCAACCCAAGAGTAAAAGACTTCAAAGCTATGAGCGGCGTTCGCTTCTACCACAAAGAGGGTAACAGCGTTTACAACGCTGTTTCCACAACGCATGGCTTTACAACGTGGTCGTTACAACGACCGCATTGTTACCACATGTGCCATTACATCGCAAGTCGTATCAACGACTTGCTCTAGGGGGCGTGCAACACCAGGGAATGTGTTGGATTTTAAATCCAACACCTTCCCTGCTGTTGCACAAACTGGAGTAGGAATAGTAATCAATACTATTCCTAAGTCCAGCGCACCCCCTACAGCAAGTCGTTGATACGACTTGCGATGTAATTGCACGCGTGGTAACAACGCGGTCGTTGTAACGACCGCGTTGTAAAGCCATGCGTTGTGAATGTATGCGTTGAAACGTCATACATTCCCATAAAGATAAATGCACCACCTGCATTAGTAAGTTTATGATGTGTTACATGTCCATAAACAGCAGGTCTGTATTTTATGGGAATTGCAATAGCCTGTGGCGTTGCCATCATTTAAGCAGTATGGAAAACAAAGTGCTACACAAAAATGGGTTTTGTCCTTTTAAAGTTTTAAGTTTGAAAAAACCAACAGAAATTGGGGCTTCTTAAACACTGTGGAGGGTTAATTCCCAACACCACGGACATTTCTGGTGATAAGTGTAAGGGTATCATGGACACACACAAGTGCTACTTAGGAGACCCATGAATAAGTACAAGACCAAACGTTGGTGGCGCCATGTTGCAGGGTTCTGTTTAGAAACAGAACTATGCCACAGAACATCAGTATGTAGGGACTTAGTCACCACACCACCTCAGTATCTATGGGCCCAAATCCAGACTAACTCATAGTGCCTTACCTACCCTCTGAACCTTCCAGAGTAACAGGTAAGTTAGCACCCAGAACACAACTCTCTGGACCCTCTCAAGAGTTGCAGTAACAGGTCATCACCTTTCGTTGGCTAACTTATGCATGTCTACAATAAACTGAAAAGAGACACGAAGAAAGTTTACAATATTTATTGAAACTATCGTGCTCTATCATGATGCAACTGTGCTCCAATTAAAAAATATATGCAAGTCAGCACTGTGATTTGCACGATCAGTAAACTGTACACAATAAAAAGCCCTGTCACAGCTTCTGACAAATCAGCCTAAGCCTACCCTCACTATGGAAAGACAGCGATACATTAGAGTTTTCTGATATTAGTGCTGGACCCCATACCTGGCGTTCATAGTCAGCTGGTCTATATCTCAGATGGCATGGCTCTCTCATCTAGGTACTTTTCCTCTGCAATAATCTTTCCTCTCGATTTTCAAAATGACAAGTCTCAGCTTATATGATATGAATTGCCTTGTTCAAAAACAGCAGCTGAATCTCTCTATTATGTCTAGGTGCTAGTGTCTGACCACAGAGAAAAACAGAGCACAATGTTGTTTGAACTTGTACAAAATGTTCAAACTGAATCCCAGCAGAAGAGCTGAATAACAAAACATGTGCAGCCTATTTCTAAAATAACAATGTGGCACAAAAACAAGCATGTTACTTCGTAACGTGTGCAAAGCAAAAGCGGCCTACTACATGTGCAGTTAGGCTAACCTAGGGGAGAAACTACAGTGGGCCATTTAGGGAACCCACCACAAAAAGTAATAACCCCTCAAAGGTCAGTGGCACCTATTGGGCTACTTTTCAATTTCACACATATGTTGTAATTTTTCTGTTGAGAACCTGGGAGTGGTTTAAAGTTTGCACTGATGGACTCCCTATTGCTCATGATAACCATGTGATAATGTCATTATTTTGAATACTATTTTGCTCTCTGCATTTCATGTGAAGTATTTATCTATGTTTACAGTGGTTGAAGTACTTTTTCCTTTCAAGTCACCACACTGGCTGGACAATGATTTATTACGTTTATTACATCCTTGATTATGTTCTGAGTCTGGACCCCCCACCGTCTCTCTCCACGAGTAAGCCTTGAGCCTCTTTCCTCACCACCCTGAGGGTCAAGCACTAAAGGGGCGTACTTGATGTTTAGTTTTGGGTACAATTGTAAGGTAAGCCCCATGACACCGGTGGTAATAGGCTGTCATTGTTACAATTTGCACCTAGTAATCCCTGATTGCCCTGGCTTACAGTGAAGGAAAGATGATACAGAGGGTGACACAAGAAGTGTCCCCCCGTTACATGGTGCATTCAGGAGCAGCAAAAAAATAAAGGTAGGCCTGAGAATAAGCATAGGGGATGAGTAGTCCAAGAAAGATGTAAAAATTCCTGATTCCATGTACAGTATGTAGGACATAGGTGTGAGGCAGGGCAGGATGTGCCGGGTGACAGTAAAGCTGGAGACTTAGAGGGGTATGTAGTATATATCTGACATGAAACAGTGTAACCCTGGTGAGGTTAAAGCTCTTGTGGAACATGGAAAGGCAACACACTGTGGCACAGCAGCTTCACAGCAGCAGGGAACATGAGGAACCACGCACGCCATCACAGCAGTCTCTAAGAAAGGACAGGTCCCCTCTATGGTCTAGCTATCTCTCCTGATTCCATAAACACAGGGAGACTGCACACAGTTCTCCAGCATCCCCTAAAAAAGGTGAAAACATGCACAGCAGCCTAGCTGTATGGTGTATCAAATGGGAAAATACCTCTTAGGAGTACATTGTAAGGATGTGGCATCTCATCTCAGAGTTTCATGCCTTTATAAATGCTCTCAACTTTTGGCCTCTAGCCTCTGTAGGGGCATGTAACTCCCTCCTGATTTGCCATATTTGTATCATGCATAGTTGGGGAGGCAGTACCACATTATTAGTATTATTATTATTATTATTACGGTTGGGTGAAATTTGCTTTTGTGTAATGGCAAGAAATTTTGGCAAAATTATGCTAAATTACTCATAATTATGCACAATGCTAATCCATCATTGTGTGCTATATTTTACCCAAAATGCGCCTTTGTGTCAATTTTTGGAACAAGGATGCATTTGAACAAAGCATTGTGAACAACAGCTGTATGCATTCTGTTGTTCCTGTGCATTCACAGTAAATTTTCACAGCGGGTAGCACCATTTGTGGTATATTTTTATTGCAAATGGCGTAACTAACTCAAAACAGCATAATGTCTTAATTTGGGGAATTTCTTATAATGCGAAATTCCTGAGATTTTGCAAATTACACTAGCATAATTTAAATTTCTCCCAGGCCAAATAATTGTTATTTAGAATTCTTGTTTTATTGTAATCATCAGTTTTAGTAGTATCATCATCATCAGAAATGCTTTCTCCACATGCTGCCTACTGCCTAGTCTTGCAGCTTGTAAAACAACGGTTGTTATTGTGGTTGGTTGCGCTTTACACGCCACTTTACAATCTGTCGTTTGAGGACACACGTGAGTGAGCTGAACCCGGCTCTGCTGGGAAGACGTGCATCCAGGCTCTGCTCAGACATCGTTAAACAGCACCACAGCAATGTTTAATTACCCGCAAGAGCAGAGCAGGTGCGCAGAGCTCTACTGACAGAGCCGCAAAGTAGAATTCCCCAGAATAGTCGTGCGCTGAACATGTGCCGCATGCAGTTCTTCACCGCGCAGCTTGCTGGGGCACGTGACCTTCCAAGCTAGGGTCGCCAATCAATCTACTTCAAGAGAAATGTCAGGTTTCAATTTCTGAACATTAGTTTATAACCTAGCAGAGGTGAAACTACTTACAGGGATAGTGCAGGGACGTAGCTACTATAGGTGAAGCAGGAGCAGTGGCACCTGAGCCCAGACCCACACCTGGGAAATTCAAGCAAGTTATTAATCTTCAATGAAAATAAATCACAATGTTAAAAACCAAGAAAATACAGCAGAGATCTACTACTATGCCTAACAAGATCATCAATTCCTATGACCAACATGGGGGAGACAAAGGACAACATACAGAATTATAGAAGAGTAACAGTGAGTTACGGGGGTGTTTTTCAACAAGAGGTTCTGAGTAACATCTAATAGACAACATGAGCAAAGCTCGAGTTGCCTATGATGTTACTTAGCACCATGAGGTGAAAACCATCCCCATAATTCACTTTTCACCCATCTATAATTTTATGTTATGTATGGCCCCAAAATGATCTTCCCCTGCTATCAACTTATACGCAGTGGCAGAGGATTAACAGAGGAGGCATACATAACACAGCCTCTCCTCCCTGTCCTAAATAAAATTAAAAAAATACCTGCAATCCATAACCTAGTCCAACCACCATCTGTGCCTTCCTTCCCCCTCCTGCAGCTGTGTGTTCTGCTTTTAATCAAGGTAGACAAGCAGCCCTCACTGACATGCTCTCAGAGATCCCTGTCAGCCTGGCCTGGAAGGCCTTTATGATATCACAACAGTGAGTAACCAGTTTTGTTATCAAATGTCGCTATGTCATAGCAGTAGGTTGTGACAATTTGAAACTGAAATAAACGAAAGTGGGTCTCTATAAGAGTCAAACATAACAATACTGCTCCATTCTAGACTAGACCCAAAAGGGTTTGTGCCCACTGATCAGAGTGTGGCTGAATAAGCCCAGGAAAGCCAGTGTGTAGCTTAAAACAGTGCTCCCTGCGGGGGCGTGGCCAAGCGCTCCTTAAGATGGCCGCAAGCCTGTGTGGCTCCGCACGGCACCGGAGGCAAAACGCCGTCCATGGGTGAGCGGATTCGATGTGTGAGCGCATAGAGGCGAGGTATTTTCCTTTTTTTGGCTTTTTTATAAGCATTTACCTCTCTTTTGCTTCCCTGCGTTGTGCACCACAGAGACAGCGCTTGCGGCTGCTATTGTGTTAATTGCTGAGGCTCGCTGGTGCCGGTTTTGGCTCTCGGTCGTGCTGCAATATTTATTTATTTTCAAGGCTCCCAGGTACATTTTGGAGACAGAGGAGCCTGGAAGACCTATTTTCCTTTATGTTCCCTGCCACACAATGGTTGATATATTGTGTCCTGGCAATTGAGGAATATTAATGCTTATGGCATCATCTCCAATACATATTAAGTAATGTATTGACATTTTTGGACTTCAATTTTTTAAAATACGTCTCCATATATTTATCTGCTTGATTTCAATGTTGCAGTTTTGAAGGAAATGGTCGTACTCGCTATTTAATGCACAGGACAGCTCATAGCTTGGTCTGTGTTTGGATGTACGCTCCTTTCAAGACAACTGACTTTGCTCATATTCAATAATAGAGACTAAACTTGATATCTTGTTGACCACATGTGATTTGAATATATTTCATTGAGTTGCATTTTCCCATTTTCCTCGATTTTTTGCATGCTTATGGAGTCCTCTGTAAAAACTCCTATCCCATCTATAAGCATGCCCATGGCTCGTAAAGACTCAAATGCTCCACCTAAGAGGCAAAAAAAGGACCCTGGTTCCCTCACTAAGTCTCCCTTACCTCTGACGTTAGAAGGCCTAATGGAAGAGATAAAGCATTTGAAGCCCTTTGCCATGGAGACTAATGTTACACTCCAACGTATTGAGGAGAAGTGGTCTGCGCTGGAGTCCAGAGTGACAAATGTCGAACAACGGATAAGTGATGTGCAGGACGTTGATGTAAAGTTTGAGGGTATGTCTAAGGAGATAGCACTTTTGAAACAACAGACAGAAGAGTTAGAAAATCGCAACAGGCATAACAATCTTTGAATTTATGGAATGCCGGAAGGAGCTGAAGGATCAGACATGCTCGCCTTTCTTGGGGTACATATCCCCAAACTGGTGGGCCTGAAAGAAGGCACTCCTCTCAACCTGCAACGTGCCCATCGCATTGGTCCTAATTCTATACGTGCTTCAAGTTCTGGCCGCCCCAGAGGAATATTTGTTCTTTTTCTGGAATACACTCAACTGCTTATGGTTCTAATGGCAGCTAAGCAAAGAAAGCAAATTCTATGGTCTGGACAGTTTATCTCTCAAGATGTAGCACGCGCAACTGCTGCCCAACGAAAGGAATTTTTGTCTTTCCGGCCAACCCTACGAGCTATAAACGCAAGGTATGGACTCGTGCACCCATGCTTCTTTAAAGTCACATATAAAGATCGAACTTATTAATTTGACTGCCCGGAAGACCTGAAGAAATTTATTCTACAGCATAAAGGCGAAGCTATGGAACTTGGGAAAACCTGAGCTTTTGGTTTGAATGTTATCTTATTGACTATGGTCTTTGTATTTGATCCGTGTTGCTGAATTGAATATTTATCTTAATTTGTATGATTCTTTATATTATCATCAGTGGTTTCATGTTCTATTTTCATGTGTCTGTTTATGTCAGTTGTTGTTCTTATTTAATTGGTACACTTGTTTAACCCCTTTCTAATTGTTTTTGTTCCCTCTTGCAGATATTTGTTGTCTAATTTGGACTCCCTCTTTTGGTGTATTGTTCTCCAATTATCCCCTTCCTATACCTACTGTTCCCATGTTATCCGCTTGTTTGGTAAGTTGGTTTATTTGTGTATTAATGCATTTTATTCTTTATAATGTTTACTATTCTATTCTATTTTATATTCTCTGTCTGTTTTCTAAGATATTATTCGTCTCTGTTGCTAGTGGTCAGCCATTTAAATGGTTCCTCGTCTGCTGGTTGTCTTCGGTCTTGCGCTTTTCTACCCCCTTGATATATTCTTCTTACACTGGATGTGTTCTTCTCTTTTCGTGACTAGGGTCTTTTGGCTTTTCGTCAACTCTTTCGTCTTTATCAAGACTATTCTCCCTCTTCTTATTCTTACCTCTCCTTTCTCTCTTTCTACCTTTACTTTTTTTCCTTTTATTTTCTCTTTCATAATTTTTCTTATGGATTTCACCATGTACTGTTGCTCTTGAATGCATACAATGATCGAAATTACTCATCAGTTATTTATATTCAGTTGGTTTGTTGCTATGGTTTCCTTTTCTAAGTACAATGATTTAATGTATATGTTTAAACATAACAATGGTTAATTCCCTTAAGATTATTTCATGGAATGTCAAGGGCATGCTTAATCCTATTAAGAAGCAGCAGGTTCTGACCCATCTAGCTCGGCTTAAATGTAATATTGCTTTATTATAGGAAACACACTTAATTGATAAGGATTTAAACTCATTACGTAGGAATTGGGTCGGACAAATTTTTTGTTCTCCAGCTCTTGATCATAAAAACGGGGTTGTTATTCTAGTACACAAATCCCTTCCCTTGGTGATAGAGAGGGAGGAAAGAGATGCAGATGGTAGATGGGTTTTAATTCATGCCACCATTCACCATGAACCTATCTCTATATTAAATATATATGGCCCCACTGGTATAGATATACAATTCTGGGAGCAAATGTCCGTGGTTCTACGTTCCTGTACAAGTGCAAATTTAATAGTTGGTGGTGATTTTAGTCAGATTCTTGATCCTTTCCTAGATAGGAAATCACAAGTTAAATATGTCCCTAATAAGATGCAAAATTCATTTACACGATTTTTCCACTCTAGAGGATTAGTAGATGCCTGGAGATTATTTTCTCCAGACACCTTAGAATACACTTTTTACTCTCCGGTCCATGGGTTTCATTCCAGAATTGACTACTTATTTATTTCACCCCCCTTGGTTGCCTCTCTAACTCAAGCCCAAATTGGTTCAATATTAATTTCGGATCATGCACCCGTTATTATAGATTTGGACTTATTGTCGGAGACATCTAAATGTAATAGATGGCACTTTAATAACAGTTTATTGAAAGATAAAGAGTTTGTACACAATTTTGAATGCTTCACAAAAGATTGTTTTTTGCAAAATATCACACCTGATATCCCATTTATTTTTATTTTTTATTTAAAAAGTTTTGTATAGCGCGAACATGCCCCAAGCGGGTATCAGAGCGCTTTACAGAAGCAGGTCGACATACAAACGGGGCGACAATAGGGTAAAGCAAGATTAATATACAGCAACAGTAATGTACAACAATAGCAACAGGCACGTATAGACAAAATAATGAAGGATATCGGAGCCATGACATTCCAAAATACCATAGGTAGTCAATGGTCCAAAAAGGTCGGCCGGGACTGCACTTTAGCCCAGAGAGGTAGTCATAAGTAGAGTTTTCACTTCCCTTTTGAAGGACTCTGTTGATGCAATCAGTCTAATTTCCGTAGGTAGGGAGTTCCAGATTCTTGGGCGACACCCGAGAAGGCACGATTGTAGGTTTTTTGTTTTTTTTTATTTGTTAGGTTTCAACAGCAAGGTGCTGGAGCTCCTAGAGGAGCGGGAACCTCCCGAAAGGACTAGCTTATTTGCAAGGTATAGAGGAGTGTTGAAATGAAGTGCTTTATGTGTCATACAGGCCAGTTCTAGTTGTATCCTTGCCTTGAATGGTAGCCAATTGAGAGCTTTCAAAATCGGGGAGATGTGGTTGGATTTCTTGGAGCCCATGATGATCCTAGCAGCTGCGTTCAGTGAGGCCCTGAGAGGGGCCAGCCTGTACTTTGGTAATCCACAGAGGATTGAGCTGCCATAATCAAGTCGGGAGATCACTAATGCTTGCACAGCAGATTTGAAGTCCTTAGGGGGGCAGGAAGGGTTTTAGTTTCCTAAGGATGCTCAGTTGAGGGGGGCGTGGCTGGACCGCGGACCAAGATGGCCGCGTAGCTCCGTAGCTCCGCTCGATTCCCCGGACATTTTGGTCATACCGGCGGCCCTGGCCACTGCGGAACGATGACGAGGGTGGCAGTCGACTCCCTAAGGACTCCGGTCTCTGCCGAGCCCCGCCTTTCATCTTCCCCGCACTTCTGAGCCGCCGCAGTGCCACGATGCGCATCGGGCCTAGTGTGCTCGGCGGAGCCGGGGACTAAATTTGCGCATTTGCCCGCCGGAGCACGCACCCGCGAGCACAACCAGAAGTTGCTGCTTCCACGCCAGAGAACCACCTGGGGCTTCTCGACAACAGCACCGGGGAGCCCACCGTGCCACTGCATGAGAGGACAGTCGGGAGTTCGGAGCACCACGGACACAGCACGCAGGTTGGCCCGCACGGTACCCCCGGAGGCCCCGTGGGGGCAGGGTCCACGGGTGAGCCTGGGGACTGGCCGCCCGGCCGGATCGTTGCAGTGGCCCTTCTGCCCCACCTTTCCACTCCCGCCCCACTGCTTGGCTCCCATGCCTGCCCTGGAAGAACGGTGCATTGGCGGCGCGCTTTAAGCCACGGTCTCCTCTACCCTGGTGCTCTCAGTTGCTGCATGGCAATGGGCCCCTCTGTAATGGCCAGTTAAGTGTGTGGTACCGGAGCAACAACAGGGCATAACAATAGGATTGGCTTCTACTTCACCCTACATTTTCCCAGCAGGGCTCCGGAAACAGGGGGCATCGCTCCTACACGGTCGTCTGGACCGATCAACCCTCCCCTTCACTCCACACCAAGCAACCAGTTGCCGCCATCTTTGATTCTGCCCCAGTGCTCCCCACCTTGTTTTGTTCTTTCTCTCCCCCCTCAAGGCCATGGGGAAGGTCGACCCCAAACAGTGCAAGCTGCCATTTGAAAAGTCGACGGGCGGCACTGAACCCACAGGTGGCACAATGGCGGAGGGGGGTGAGTCAGCGTGCCCTCCCCAACTACCTGGTGCGGGTAACGAAGCCCTGATGGCAGAACTGCGGGTCAGATTCCAAGCGCTCGACTCAAGATTCAACACCCTGGACAGGAGACTTGACACAATGGGGGCTTGATTGGATAAACATGACGCGCGCCTCGACACGGCTGAGGGCAGGATCTCGGACCTGGAGGACGGGTCTGCACAGGCGACCAAGCGCCTGGAAAGGCTGGAGAAGGTGCTTAAGACCATTGCAATGAAAAACAAGGACTTGGAAGCCAGGGGGAGGTGCAACAACATACGGATCGTGGGTATTCCGGAGTCTATGAACACTGGGCGGCTTGATGGGTTTGTTGAGGGCCTCCTCTGTGACTTATTTGGCGTGACTCTTTCACTCCCACCTTTGTTATTGAAAGGGCGCACCGGATGCTCGGTCCCCGCCCCAATCCTGGTTGTCCCCCTCACCCGATTATGGTGCGCCTCCTGAATTTCAAGGACAGGGACACCGCCCTCTGCCTGGCCCGGGAGCGTGGATTGTTGGACTGGCAGGGCTCTTCCATCTCTCTGTATCCAGACTTCACCGCAATGGTTCAGGAAGCCCGCTGAAAGTTTGGACCAGTCAAACTTGCCCGTCTGAAGGTGGATGTCGAGGGCAGGTCTTGGGTCTTCGATTCACCAGCCGAGGTCCAGGAGTTTCTCTGACACAGGTCGAACATTTCCCAGTTGCATTGTTCTCCCCCTGCTGATCGTTCACCTCGCTTACCGGACTCTGGCGCTAGTGCTGATTTGTTCTCTGCAAGTTGACATCTCCCCCGCAATTGGATGAGCTGATAAGTACTGATCCTTTTCTTCTGACTCGCTTCCCTCACTGTTTTTCTGGGGGTCCGCAGGTTTATGGTTTCTTCGATTTGATCTCACGAGACTCTTTTCAGATCCGGGGGATTGGTTGTAGCGTGCCTTCCCCCCAGTGCTTTGGCACCTATTTGTGGTTTCTAAGGTTTAATTGTAGTAACGTTTTCACATGTTTCTACTTGGGATTTGGAATTTCCCCTACGTAACGGGTATGGGGATGGGTGGGGGGTGGGGATGTTGTAGGTTTACGATTTTTCTTTCCTTACACGGTCTAATTGTTGAATTTATGGCTTTGTCTTCTGTTCCAAGTCGCAGCTTTGTAAAATCTTTTATTAATGTCACGCAACGCTCACCGTACAGAATCTATTGCCCTGATGTCCTGGAATGTCCGGGGGCTTAACAATACCCGCAAGCGCAAACACGTTTTACATTATTTACAGCGCCATCAGGCGGATATTGCCTTTCTCCAGGAAACTCACCTCCCCCCCCATTCCTCTCCGAACTTTGCCTGCAGCTGGGGACCAAACAGGTATTTTGCGGGTTATAGCAACTACTCCAGGGGGATCTCAATCC
Source organism: Calotriton arnoldi (assembly GCA_963921515.1). Taxonomy (NCBI): domain Eukaryota; kingdom Metazoa; phylum Chordata; class Amphibia; order Caudata; family Salamandridae; genus Calotriton; species Calotriton arnoldi. The sequence goes on from CAWUFW010005114.1 coordinate 728,490, forward strand.
TTGTTCATAAACGTTTGCCGTTCAGAATGGTGGCGGTGCACTCCGACTCGGCAGGCAAGTTCATTTTGGTGAAAGGCTGGCTCCTCGAACATACGATCCTCCTGGTGAATGTCTACGCTCCCAATATAGACAGCCCGGATTTTTTTACGGAGCTCCACTCCTGCATTGATGCAATGGGAGCAGAGCACATTTGTTTGGGGGGTGACCTTAATATTCTCCTTGACCTCCAACTGGACAGTACTGCCACCTCGTCAGACACAAAACCAAGGGCTAGAAGGACTCTTTCTACACTGATTGACACTCTCCGGTTATCTGACGCGTGGCGTCATATGCAAGCAACCACTCCCGCATACACACACTACTCCGCCCCCCACAACACTTGGACCCGTTTGAATTACTGGTTACTTTTCCATGGTGCTGCTACTTGGTCGAGCTCAATTCACACCTCCCGCGCACTCTCTCGGACCACGCTCCAGTGCTGCTTGGGTTGCAGATCCCGGGGGCCGGGGACAGGCTGGGGCAATGGCAGTATCCTGAGATGGCCCTCCGAGACTCTGTGTTTGAGGAAGAGCTACACGCTCCCGTGGAGGAATACTTTGAACTCAATGTGAACCCTGTGGAGTCCAAGCCACCTTGCGGGAGGCCTTTAAAGCTTATATTAGGGGGATATGCATCTCAAAAAGTGCTGGTATATTGAAGGATCTCTGCCGCACCCTGGCTGGGATTGAGACCAAATTAGCCGCCCTGGACGTTAGACATGAGTCCCCCTGTTCCGGCCCCGACCTTCGACTTAGAGCTACATTACTGACGGAGTTTCAGGAGGCGGCAGATAGGGAAGCTCACTTTCTGGGGAAGTATGCCATAGCCAGACGGTATGGGGAGGGTGAACGTCCCGGACGCACACTGGCCAGACTGATACATTCCCAACGCGGACCCTCGTATATCACTAACCTGGTTGGCCCGCAAGGCAAACAGATTAACGACTGTGTGGGTATTGTCAACAGGGTTTTTACTTATTATCAGGACCTCTACAGGACCAGGGTTAATTCTGACCCGGATGCCAGTAACGCCTATCTGGACGAGGTAGCCTTGGTCTGGCTGGAACAAGTGCACAGAGACTTCCTGGCTGAACCCTTCAAGATCGACGAAGTTATCCAAGCAATCGAGGATATGTATGGCTCAAAGGCACCTGGCCTAGATGGGTTCCCCGGTTGTTTTTACAAGGTCTTCAAAAAGACCTTAGCCCCGCACCTCATAGATTTGTTCCAGGAGGCCATTGAGCAGGTGGAATTACCCCCCACGCTTCGTGAAGCGGTTGTCACTCTCCTCCCTAAAGCCGGCAAAGACCCGCAGCACTGTGAATCCTAGAGGCCCCTCTCACTGTTGAATTTCGATTATAAAATTCTGGCAAAAATGCTCGCCAATAGACTCTCCCTGATCATAGATAAGATGATATCACCCGCGCAGGCCGGATTTATCCCCCACCGGTCTACCGCACTGAATCTGCGTACGCTGTTTGCCACTCTCCACCAAGTCAATCCCTCCCTCCCGGCTGCGGTGATCCTATTGGACGCCGAAAAGGCTTTTGATTCACTGGAGTGGCCCTTCCTTAGAGCCACCCTGGTGCGGCTCGGCCTCCCACCCAGGTTCATCTCAGTGATTTCACTATTATATACTCGCCCCATGGCTAGAATTCAGTTAAATGGCACACACTCCCCTCCCTTCACATTATCCAGAGGGACCAGACAGGGCTGCCCCCTCTCTCCACTCCTCTTTATAATTGCAATGGACCCGCTTGTTCGTCACCTTCAAGATAAACACTCCCACAGGGGCATTCAATTTCATACTGGCCCTTTGTTGCTTACTCTTTATGCTGATGATGTCATTCTTTACGTACAGAACCCAGACGACAATCTAGAGCCGATCCTTTGTGAATTTACCCGCTTTGGTAACCTGTCGGGTTTACAAATTAAATGGGGTAAATCAGAGGTCTTCCCACTAACAGAGGCCCCGTGTACTCGCTCCTCGGAGTTCCCACTTAAGTGGTGTGACGACTCCGTTCCGGCATCCACATACACCGGGACCAATCACAAATCCTTCAGCTTAACTATGGTCCGGCCATGGTGAAATTGTCTGACAACATTGACCGCTGGTTGAAGCTCCCTTTGTCAATGGCCGGCAGAATGGCTCTAATTAAAATGGTCGTTCTCCCGCAATTTCTGTATTTGTTCCAAAACATCCCCATACCCTTGTACTGGAGCTTCTTCACGACCCTTCATTCACAACTATTGAGGCTGGTCTGGGGGGGGGTGGCCAACCCCGGGTTATCTGGGATGCCCTGACTCTGCCTTTTGAGCGCGGGGGATTCGGTGTTCCCACCTTTCGCATTTATATTTGATTGCGCAATGCAGCTTCTCACGTAATTGGTTTCACTCCGATGCCCGGATCCCGTATCTCAGGCCTGAAGCAGACCTTGCCCTCCCTACCCCTCTGTCGGCCCTGTTACCAATTGGGTTGCCCCGGGATCCCCAAGATTTGCAGACACTCTCCACAACCAGTTGGGCATGGAAACAATTGACCCGGGCGACGGGGGTTCCACTGCTTTATTCCCCTTCCCTCCCACTAGCGGGTAACCTATGGCTCCCCATCACCAAGGAGGCAGTAGTGCAGCGCACGCTCTCTAAATTCAATTTGGGAACTTTCAGGGATCTTTTCCCGAACAATCACATCTTCTCTCGCTGCGAGGACACTCGTTTCACTGATGCTACATTTCTAGACCACTTTATACTACGCCGACTATTGAGCGCACTGAGGTCCACTATCCCGACTTACCCGATAGAACCACCCGACTTTCCCCCACTGTCTCTCCTAATCAAGGATGCCAGTGGAGACCATCTAATGTCCAAAATGTACAAGGCCTCTATTGCTCTTCTCCCGCCTGGGGATTCGAAACTACGGCAGGCATGGGATCGCGACCTGGGTCACCCCCTTTTGGATGTGCAGTGGCGTTTCTGTTGTGAACAAACCCGTAAGGTTTCCTTTAATTACAGGCATAAATTGCTACATTTCGAATTCCTACGGCGAGCATATGTAACGCCAAGCACGGTCCACCGCATGGACTCCTCTAGACCTCACACATGTCCCCGATGTAGGACTCCCATGGCCGATTTCCCACACATGGCGTGGACGCGCACCAAAGTCGCTTTCTTTTGGGAGAAAGTGTTTGAGGCGATATCTTTAATGTTGGAACAACCCCTCCCTCCATCACCCATCATGGCCTTACTAGGTTATGTCGGAGGGCTCCCCAAATCATCCAGGCATTTTTGCGCCCTTGCACTACTTTTGACTAAGAGGGAGGTCGCTATCCATTGGGGAAATAAACGCCCTCCCACACTGAATGGATGGATGTACAGCATGACCTATTGCAATACTAATTCTGAACTGTACACCCAGCTGCAGCCTCCTATGTCCTGTCCCCTTGATATTTGGCAGCCCTTTAAATCTTATTTGTTGACCCAAGCATCGGTGTGCTCACAAACCGATCCGGAGTCCACCATGGAGCTGTAGTGTTGAATTTGTTGTGTTAATTCTGTTTCATATTGCAGGTACTCAGGGAACAAGAAGATGTGAATTGTTACGTTGTAATTGACATGTGTAACTGTGGATCAATGATGTACTGACTGACTTAAGTTTTTATCCAGCACTATTCCGAGGGACCTCGTAGAGTCTATGATATGTGGTGTGCAATTGAGAGCGGAGAGATTTTTTATAAATTTCTTTACAATGAGGTCTTGCTTGGGAGGAGAGATAAGGAGGAATTCAGTTTTGAGGACGTTCAGTTTGAGATGGTTGAGGGTTAACCAGTTTTGGGTTTTGTGAAGGGTTCCGTTGAGAGTCGTGATATCGTCTGGTGAAGAGATTTTCATGTATAACTGCATGTCATCAGCATACATGTGGTAGTGTATGTTAGATGCTTTTAGGATTTCAGTAAGAGTTTCAATGAAAAGGTTGAACAAGGTGGGGGAGAGAGATGACCCTTGGGGGACTCCCAGAGTGCAAGGACTAGGATTGGAGAGGGTTTGATTGGTTTTGACTCTTTGAGTTCTGTTATGGAGAAACGAGGCAAACCATTTTAGAACTGAGCCAGAGAACCCCATCCTATGTTCCAAAAGGTTCAGGAGGTTATCATGTTTGACGGTGTCAAAAGCTGATGAGAGGTCAATAATATTAAAAGGCAGGATTTGTTCTGGTCAAGCATAGTAAGAGCATCGTCAACTATATGTGTGATGGCTGTTTCGGTGCTGTGACCCTGACGGAAGGTCGATTGGAATTGATCCAGTAGTTGGAATTCCTCAATGTGGTTACATAGTTGGGATGCGTTTAAAGCTTCTGCCCGTGGACACATAATTAATTTTGTTTCGGCTAAGAAGAAAAAAGCAAATAAATAATCCTTACTGTTACTTCAGTCCGTCAAGCAATTAGAACACGAGTTTTTCACCACTAGTGATGATAGTGTGCTTTGACGTTTAATAAAAAAACAAATTTGAATTTAACAAAATGTCTACAGAGGAGGCTGCTGGTACATTACTAAAAATAGATTCTAAGTTTTATGGTGGACGTAATAAGGCAGGGAAACTACTTGCTAATTATTTGAAGGTTAAGTCTCAAAAATCTAAAATAATAAAGGTCTTAGATGATGATGGTTATCCGCATGTCAAGAATGATGAAATTTTGAAGTGCTTTACTGATTTTTACTCAGCTCTGTACACACCGGACCATTTCCCCACGGATGAAGAGCTAGACTCCTATATTCATTCTCACCCACCAAGACGGCAGCAAGTACAGGATCTTTCTTTTTTGGAAGAGCCTATATCAATCTCTGAGCTAAAGTCTGCTCTCTGTGTATTACCCAAAGATAAGGCACCAGGTCCGGATGGGTTTTCTGTTGAATTTTATTCTTGTTCTTCTCATCTTCAGCTCCCACACTTACTTACTCTATATCAAGGGTTTCTTTCGGAGAAGGAAGCTAAGGGGACCTTTTTAGAGGCTATGATCTGCTTGATCCCTAAGAAAGACGAAGATCCTTCTTTATGTGCCAACTATAGGCCCATTTCCCTTAACTTAGACTGTAAACTTTTTGCTAACGTTTTGTTAATCAGGATCTCCCCTTTAATACCTGACATGGTTGGTTTTGAACAGACAGGTTTCGTTAAAGGCAGGCATATGACTGTTAACTCTAGATTACTTTTAGACATATTACATTTGGCCTCCTCCGATCATACACCTATCGCGGCTGTAACATTAGATGCCGAAAAGGCTTTTTATCGTGTCAACTGGAGATTTATGATGTGGGCTCTAGAATGGCATGGATTTAGTCCAGCCTTTCTCAAATGTATAGCGATATTATATTGCTCCCCAATGATGTCTGTTTTTTTAAATGGTTCCCAGTCAGCATATTTTCCCCTTTTGCGGGACACCAGACAGGGATGCCCTTTGTCTCCGTTGCTTTTTATTTTATCCCTTGAATCCTTCTTGCACACATTACGGCATTCCTCTTCATTCCATGGCTTTCATCATAAGGATATAGAGATTAAATTCTCAGCAAATGCTGATGATGTGATTCTTTACGTCTCTGATACGGAAGTATCTATCTCGGCCTTTTCTAATCTACTGCTTTCATATTCTGGATTGTCTGGATATAAATTGAATTTTTCAAAATCGGAAGTACTCCCTCTGAATAAGTATTGTCTGAGAGCTATGTTTGATGGCACTGGACTTAAGTGGTCTCCACATGCTATCAAGTGTTTAGGTATTAAATATTCTGCCTCCATAGCAAAAACAATTCAGATAAATCTAGAAGAAGTACACCATAAGATCCTCCAAATGTTGGAAAGGTGGTCTCCTTTATATTTGTCTTGTTGGGCAGAGTGGCTGCTATTAAGATGATGTTTCTACTGGTGCTTAATTTGTATTTGTCCATGCTTCCTATTAAATTACCCTTAACTTTTTTTAAACTAATGAATAAATCGATTACCTCATTCTTATGGAATGGCAAAAAGGCGCGTTTTTCCTAAGCATCTTTATGTAAGCCCAAGGAGTTGGGAGGTGTAAGCTTTCCAAACTTTCAACAATATCATAAGGCCTTCGTTTTAAAACAGGTATTACCACATATGGGAGACTCTGAATCTCCCCCCAATAATGTTTGGCATAAACTGGAGGACTCGCTTCTGTCACCTTTACCTTTTTGCTCTCTACCATACTTTCTGAAACCTCCTCGGGCCTTCTCAGCTCCGCCTATTAAATTTTCCAATATATTATCCTCTCATACTCTCTTGAGACCCTTGTCCCCAATACAAGAATTTTTGGAATCCTCTGTTTGGCATAATAAATCTCTTAAAATTTCGAATCGAACTATTTTCTGGAAACAATGGGTTCAGAAATGTATAATCCAAATAAAGCAAATATTATGTGACATGACTCCTCTTCCTTTTTCCGATATTCAAGCCAAATTTGTCCTTCCTTCATCTTATGCCCCCAAATATGAGTCTCTTAAAAATGCTCTTTTACTCTCTATCTCCATCCTTTCTCAATCGCAGTCTTCCATAAGCCCCCCACTTCCTGACCCAATTATGTCTTCGACATCGCTCAAAGCGTTACATATGTACAAATACTTGCACTACATTACTCCTTCTCGTCCCAAATCTAAAGTTGAGACATTATGGGAATCTGATGTTCAACAACCCTTGTCTTTAAAGGTTTGGAGCTCAATTTGGTGCAAAGTACATCATACTTCACTCAATGCTAGCACTACACAAGCCCTTTATTATTTTTATAACAGGCTGTATATTACCCCACTTTCATTGCAAAAATATAATCCAAATCTTTCAGGCATGTGCTGGACTTGTGGAGCCCTTCCTGGCACATATCTACACATGTTATTTCATTGTCCGCCAACAGCTGCTTTTTGGTCAGAGGTTTGTAGAATTATTTCTGCTATTTGTTCCACTAACTTTCCCTTTGATGTTACACATATATTTCTAGGAAGTTCTTCACACTCTTGGCCAACACGCTCCAATTTAGGGAAATTTCTAGATCTGACACTCGCTATTGCTTTTCAAGTCATTACATCAAATTGGAGGAATGCCAAGAACATAAGTGTCATTAGCTGGTGGAGTATTCTTTGTTCACATCACAGGCTAGATACAGCATCAGCTGCATCTACTCTGCAGATGATTAAAAAAGATATGTTTTGGTCTCCGCTTGTGGGTTACTTGAACAAAAGGCCTAAACCACCTAGGGATTCTACAATGGTTTTTCAACCAACATGATTGATTTTATCCTTTTCTCTTTTTGTTCATTAATATGCATTGTTATTTTGTAATTGTTCATATATAAATTGTGATGTTATATGATGTGAAAAATAGTGTACAGAATAACTTATATTATGATATACGGTTCCATATGCAAATTATTTATAGATATGCGATATATATGGTCTTCTTTCTTCTTCTTCTTTCTCTTTTTTTCTTTTTCTTATCTTCTGTTTTCTTTTCCCCTCTTCTTTCTCTCATCATAAAATATGAAAATTGCGAGTGTATAAGTACAGATTTTTGATAATATTATAATAGGTATATTGTATACTCTCTTTCAGCATATTGATGGATATTGTTACTGTTATCTTCTTTGCTATATATATCATTTCATAACCTGATTTTTCCATTTAAAGTTATGGATTTTTCTGTACATTTGTATTTCACTCTAATAAAGCTTTTATTAAACTAAAAAAAGAAAACAGTGCTTCCTAAATGTGTTCTTATACTTCAGTGCTATTTCTTAACTCAGGCAAAATACCACGAGAGCCAACAATGGGGGAAAGAATGATCAATATTTATCGAGGTGAAGAGATTGCCTCCATTTTGGATCTCCTGTGTTTGGATGGCACACATAATGGAAGACTGAGAGACTCTGTCAGACCAATTAAGAATGTAGTAACATTCCTGAGAACCTTCGAAGTGATGCATCTTCCTGTGAAAGGAATGTCGGAGATAGTTGCTCCTTTGAAGTGAACAGACAGTCTCTACCCTCTTCCTGCTTCATTCATCCCCTCAATTATTACTGCAGACAGGTTCCTGTATTGGTTGATTGAGAAGGCTTCTCTTTCATCTATGTCTTTGTTTCAGATTCCCCTAGAAGAGAACACCTAGCTCCACCGGTTTCCCTGTTGAACTGTGAGTGACAAGATACTTTAGCCCTACCCGTCTGCAGCTAATAAAAAACAGTCAGAAACTGTGTGATACCAGTACCAGAGATGGATTTCTAGATTCCACAGGTGTGTATGCAAAACTAGTATTAATATGATGAGAAATCCAGCTTGGTGTACCAGGATTCTTAGTGACGAGTGCCAAGCCCCACAGAGCAGTGTAGGTGAGTAATACTTGTGCCCTGATCCAGCGATCTGGGACTAATAAGTTTCCACAAACTAGGCCCAATTTCATTACCCACAAGCCCCTTCACGCTGAGATTAGTGAATTTCCAAAACAAATTACCAAAATTACCATAATCCAATTTGTGTCTTCATTTCTATTATACCAATTGTGGCGATGCGATCTTTATATAGTTAACAGGGTTTGGCAAACCAATACTTGTTCTAGAATAATCATAAACTAGAAAAACACCTCTAATAAAGACAGACACATTTGTATATTTATAATTTTTATCTAAATAATGTGAAATAAATGCTCATCAATACCAAAATACAGTACAAACCATAGATCATCACAGAGCAACAATATCAGAGAAATAATGATAAACAAACATCTCACAATGACAATGCATAAAGATTGGAAAGGTAAAGAGACAAAGGTTCAGAGACAAAGTACATTTGCAAATGATTATGCAAATTCAGTTTTCTGTCTATACTAACCCAATTGAATAGGAAATCTACTCTCTGGCCATGAGAGCAGTAAGGCCCCTCAAGAAGAGTTGAAGAGGCAAAGACTAAGTGAGGAATCAGCAGACAGGAACAGCCAGCTCAAGATTAGAAGACAGCAAAGAAGGCCTCTCCTCAAGCAGGTAGGAAAGCAAGACACCAACTAACACCAACAGACTTTCCAACAAAAGCCTAAACCCCTCCTACCAGGAACCTCAATTATAATCTAAAACCCAAATGTCCAACCCACACTTGTGTCAGAACAGAGGATTTCTCTACACATGATTGGTTAAGGAAGAGGGTGTACTGTCACACCACTCTCGTCATGTCCCTTAGCTCATCTTCTTTATTGTTAATTTATTCTGCATATGAAATGAAATGAAATGAAATTTGTACTTGTAAAGCGCACTTATACCCCCAAAGGGGTGTCCTGGCGCTGTACGCATACCGCTGTGGAACCCTTCCTGGCTTTTCCCTGTGAAATGTCCACTCCTGGGCACCCCCAGGGTGAAGCCAGGCATCCCAGCGCTGTTGGGGCCGTTGTGGAGATTAAGCAAGCTATTGCCCAGAGTTGCAGAGTGGGACCCATGATTAGAATAGGCACCGAGGCGAGAATTATCAGGTCCGAGGAAATTGAGCCCAAGACCCGCCGAGGCGGGAATTGAACCCTGGTCCCGGGCCAGATCTCTGCATCAGGGTCTGCCGCTCTAACCATTCAGCCACACTTCTCCACTATCCACTCCATATCTACTTTCACCCCAGGAAAAACAAATTAGAGCCTCTGTCATGACATTCATTTCCTCCATCCTAGTCATGTACCAAATTATGTGTCGCATTTATCCATTCGTGCCGCTCGAAGAGGAAATGTTCTTTCACTCAAGGAAAATTTTGTTTCTGTCAGTTGTCTCTTGGCAGGCACACAGGACTGGCGAAGGACAATTGTCTTCCACTGCCATCGTTTTTCTCAGTATTATTTTGGCAGAATTCACAAATTTTCATTTAACCCCGTGTTTTCCAGCAGAACAGAAAAACATGCTTATATGAAAAACAAACACAGGCATTATTAATCACTTATAATGCTTTTCATTACGCATCCACCCCATGTTGAATCTATCCATGCGCAACCCACGTTAATATTATTTTCTAGCAAACGTTAATACTGTGCACAAAAGCAGCATTAGTCTTTTATTTTTCGTTTGTCAAGAAGCATTTGCGGCCTACTTCAGTGCTTTAGTACGCGCTTGCGCAGTAGCATTTTCTCTCATGTTAGGCTCTTTTCCACATTAGTTTTTCACCGCACACGGTTAGTACATGTTACTGAGGGTTCAATTCGAGCAGGTTTTATTTCGCGAAAACCCTGTTCCATCAATCCCCCCTTTGATGGCATTTTGAGCCATCACCAAAATACCCACCAATACAGATTATCACTTTAGAAGGCAGTTGTTCTCTCTCGCTTTATCATTATCCCATCTAAATCCTTCATTATTTCATAATAATTCCCTTTCTTGTCTTCCAATTCTATCTCTTCTCTCTTTCTCTTTCTTGCTCTTCGTTTCACATCAGAAGTCTCTTTTCTGTATTTACAACATTTATAGATCAGATAAATCATTAGTACTGCTGTAGCCACTGCAATGATAGGCGTTAGTATTCTCCCTAATACACTATTCCCAAAAGTAGCAAACCAATTGCCCATGGTGGAAAAACTCTTACTAAGTTTCTCCTAAGCACCGTCAACCTTTTGTTGTATTCCTCTTAGGGTGTCCATAAACGGGCTTTCCAGTATCATGTCCTTATATAGGCACAATTCGCCCTGCCCTTATATAGGCATAAAATCCCAGCCCTTATTTAGGCATTAAACCGTGCACTCCAAATACAGGCATGGTCTCCGACATCCGTCCACCCTAACGTCACAACGAGTTCATGAAGAACAGACCCTTAGGCTGCGGGAGTTTCCCTAGCCCAGGACTATTGATTTCTTCAAGGACTCATATATTATGCATGAACCATTATTCCTTAGGGGTTCATTCATGACGTCTTCCACTGTCCGACTCACGTCAATACTAACATTCTTAGGTACTTCTCAGGTATAAATATACCTTCCCTAGCCCCTGTAAATCAGAGGAGACCTTGACTTCAGAGGAGCCCCTTTCCCGGCCTGACGCACAGAAAAGACGCTGTCATCCCTGCACGCAGAGAGTCCAGCTTCCAGTGATCTGACTTCCCTTGCGGGGTGTTGGAGTTTGAGTCTGGCAAAGAGATTCCTATCTCTCTCATTCTTCAGGTATGGAGCTGACAAGAACCTAGAGGGACTCTTGGCATACTAGGCATACTAGGCTTAACATACTCTTAGTATACCATAGTAAGGAATACTTCACCTACTTCATACCTCTCCCTACACCTAGGTTAGGTTAGGTACATTGGGGTAGAACTAGATTAGAAACGCATCGTATGAGTACTCGCATTTTTAGTCTGTGTTATTTATGTAAAGGCATATGTACTAAAAGATAATGCTATCGCAGTATTATTTATTTCTACTGCTCACACTGTACATTATTTATCTCGCATACTGTCTTGTGATCGTAACAGCACATTTTACTTACACCAGAAACAAGACTGTTCAATAAATCTTTTATTGAAACGCCCGTCCATTTCTTTCTGTGTAACTTGGAGAAAACTAAGCATGCACGATTGAGCTGAGTGAAATAGTTATCTATTGTTTCCACGACTCTGGGACACGTTCTGATTCTAAAGGGAAACAAAGTGGTCATGTTTTGCGGCTGCCAGAAACTACTCCCTTCTTGTTATCCAAGGAGTTTCTAGTGGCCTCTGAGCTAGCTGGCACAAGTAATTAAGTTTAATATACTCGATAGGGACATACTGACCTTAGTCCTATGTCAAACCTATAGGATATATTATTCCAATGCGCAGAGCCTATTAGGGAAATAGGAGCTACACTACACTTTAGTTCAGCCAAATCTTCTCAAAGATTCATAGTGTTCTTTATATACCCCTCTAAACTCTTACTCTTGTCAGGTATATAAGTGCAACATTGTTGAATCTTTAACACATTACAGACTCCACACTCTTTGGCCAATAATACATCAAGGGCAAGTCGATTTTGTAAAACCATTGATCTAATAGCAACCATTTCAGTATCAATCATCAAGAAACCACCAGCAGTATCCGTTGATAAACGATCAATCACTGTGGACAATTTTCTAATTTTGTGTGAGTTTAATATGACTCCAACTGAAGGTATCAATGCTCCAAAAATATCTCCCACTATTTCCGAAAAACTCGCTCCTCTCTTATTACGTGTTAGTCCATTCTTTACTTCACTGATTCTGTCATTTTTATCCAAATGGTACACCTTTGGAAACACAATGCCAATATAGCAACATACATACCATTGTGCAGGCAACCTATAGTAGGCATTCTTACCACACACATAATAGATTCCTGGAAAGACAGGATCAGTTCCTCCTTTTATTCCCCATCCTCCCGTAACTAGGAAAGTATGATCACATTCACAAGAACCAATGAAAGTAATTGTTATAATCAGTTTTTAGTCTAAGCAAGCAAAGTTTCCCTCTTTGATGCCAGTCCAGGGTCATGGCAGCGTATGTCTCACCCTTTTTGTAATCTCCTTCTCTGAAAGCCCATGGAGGTACATGAGACTTTTGCTCAGCAGCTTTTCTCTTAAAATCCTGCCTTCTATCTTCTACCATGTTAATGAATTCTATTTCTTCAAACCGCAGTCTACAGTTTAAATTGTGTCTATGAGCATATACTATATCAATTGTTTTTGTTGGATGGAAAAATTCCTCCATATATTCTGCATTTTCAGCACTACTCACTCTATTCATATTCTTTCTAATGGAAATTTTCGAAAACACTAAATCCATGTTAGAGTAGTAGTATTGTAAACTACCTCTCTCGCAGAATAGACTAGTTAGTACACTACAAGGCACACCGTATGTTAAAGGTAGGTGATGGTATGTCACCCCCTCTGAGACACACGATGGTAATTGCATGCACACATAACAATATCTCGCATCCATTGTGTCAACGTACTCATACAACAACTTAGTAAATACATTTAACGAAAAGTCATTAATTGATTTATCTTGATGATAAATACTATCACCTTCCATATTTTCTCTATTAATATGTGAGATTTCTTTATGACTTTTTAAATCTACTGTTTCACTCGACACATCATTAGTATTATTTTTATGGTTAGTTACCATTAAGACAGGCACAATAACAATTAGTGTTAACCACATCAACATTAGTAATAAAATACTAAATAAGCAAGCATTAATACATCTACGTTTGAACCTACGATTTTGATATCCAGTCTCTGTTATTTTTGCCATTTTGAGGAAAAAAAATTATATCAATTCAAAAATAAAAAATAAAAAAACTATAAATACTATCTAAGTAGTGTGTCCAAACACTTCAAGCCTTCTTCTTCTTTCTTCACCCCCTCTTTTAAAAAAAATTATTTTTATATCTTCTTCACAGCCTTTAGTTCAATTTCTTCTTTCAGTTCTCTTTTCTTTTAATGAATTCTTTAGTTTTCTGCACCCTTTACTTTACACAGTTCTTTTAGGGCGGCTCAAAACCATTTGCTTTACTCTGTTTTGTACCAGTGTTTTCTTTGCTCTGATCTGTATGCTCAATTTCTTCCAACACCACATATGTCCATTCTGGTGCTGTGTATTTCCTGTTTGGAACTCTTACTCTCTTTGTTTTCCAAACTAATTCTTCTTCTGACTCACTTTGTTCTGTTTTATTTGATACGTCAACTATTGTGTCTGGTATTTTCTTTTTCAGAGTGTATTTCAGTCTTTTCACTCCTTTTGGCCACTCGTCACCTTTTCTTGCTCTCTTAGCTTGCACAGTTCCCTCTGCTTCAGTGTCAAGTTCGCAAGTTCTTTTATTCAGTTATTTTCTCTGTTGCACTTGCTCTTGATTCTCATTAAACATTCCTCCATTATCACTTTCAACAGCAGTCTCTCAAGACCCAGTAGCTGGTGCCCACTTTATTCGACTTTGTTCTCGATCATCCACATGTTCAACACTCTCAGAATCTGTAGCTTCAGACTCTATGGTTTCACGTTCTACAGCTTCTGGCTCTTCATGACTCTCTGCCAGTCTCTGCTCTTCTTCTTCTTGTCTTTCAAGTGGACATGAGACTCTTCTTGTGTGACTTGCATGTATCCATTTCGGCAAGCCTCCACACTTCACTGCTGCCGTTGTCACCAGTATTATCTGGTATGGGCCATGCCACCTAGGCTCCAGACACAACTTTCTCACATGTTTCTTCACCAGGATCCACTCCCCTGGACTTAAATCTTGTGCTTGCTCTTGCTGTGTTGTGATTGCACTTTCTCCAACCTGATGAGACACAGAACGCACCACGTCAGCCAATCCTTTGCAATAATCAAGCACCAAATCATCAGTTATATTCATCAGTTGATATGCTGGTACAATCGGCTGTCTCATTGCTCTCCCCATTATAACTTCATGAGGGGATAATCCAGTCTTTTTATCAGGAATGCTTCTCAGACTCATTAATACCAAGGGTAAAGCGTCTGGCCATTTCAGGGCTGTGGATGCACATACCTTTGATAATCTCGATTTAATAGTGCCATTAATTTGCTCGACCACACCTGAAGCGTCTGGTCGATAGGCACAATGCAGCTTTTGCTCAATTTGTAATGCTGCGCAAATCATCCGAATGATTTCATTATTAAAATGAGTTCCTCTATCCGTTTTTAAAGAGACTGGAAATCCAAATCTAGGAATGATCTCTCTCAAAAGCAATTTAGCAACTGTTAAACTATCATTTCTTCTTGTTGGATATGCTTCTACCCAACGAGAAAACAGACAGACAACAACCAAAACATATTTCAGTCCAATACAAGGAGGCAACTCAATAAAATCTTCCTGCAATCTAGTAAAAGGACCTGCTGCTTTTCCAATCCATCCACAACTGACAACAGTCTTTCTACCTGGATTCTGCTGCTGGCATACTACACATCTCTGACAAAGACTCTCTGCAATAACCCTGAACTTTGGATTGTACCATGATTGTTTGAAGAGCCTAATCATAGCATCTCTTCCCACATGAGTCACTCCGTGGTACATCCTTGCAAATTGTGAAAGTAAACAGTCTGGTATTACTGGTCTATCATCCATGTACACCCATATTTCATCTTCAGGTCTCTTTGTACATCCTGCTTTAATCCAAATTTCTTTCTCTTCCTCACTAGCTTCTTCTTGCAATTGTCTAACTTCATCCCATGTTTCTAGAGAAGAGAACATCAAGTGACAATTTGTATTCTTTTTTTCTGTTCCTTTATTGATCGAAACCGAATTTTGTGCACAGAAACGATGTTGCCACTAGTCACCTAATTATTTCCTGATTTATGCGTTTGGCATTTGACCACTGCAATTTCTTTAGGCAATTGTAATGCATTCAGCAAATCTGTTTCTTATCGGGGATCCTGAAGAAGTCAGAAATCCACGTTGCATCCACAATTGACAAAAGTCATGCACCACCCCGAAACCATATTGACTATCCGTAAATATGGTTATCCTCAAATTTTTGCCAATTATACATGCCCTGGTCAATGCGACCAACTCAGAAATTTGTGCTGAATTTATCCCTCTTAGACAAGATGCTTCAAGAACCATGGCCACTGTACATACTGCATATGAAGCACGCAATGCACTTTTTTCATCTCTCAGACACGAACCATCTACAAACATCACACAATCTGATTCTGGCAATGGTATATCTTTTATGTCAGGCCTTGATTTCGTACACAACTCTGTCACATCCAGACAATTATGATCTGCTTCATCCTTTACTTCTTCACAACTCGAACTCGGCAACAAAGTCGCTGGGTTCAATGTTATGCATCTTGTTACTGTCACATTCTCAGCACCCAAAATCACTCTCTCATATCTTGTCAAACGACTACTTGTCATGTGCTGCGTCCTCATCCTTGTTAGCAAAATCTCAACAGAATGTGGCACATACACTCTCAATGGGTGTCCCATCCCAATTGATTCACTCTGCTTCAGACTCACACAAGTTGCAGCCACTGCTTTCAAACAACCTGGCAACGCTGCAGCCACTGAATCCAAAGTAGCAGAGAAATATGCCACTGGACGATGCGCCATTCCATGTGTCTGTGTCAAAACTGAAACTGCACATCAATTCTTTCTCACAACAGAACAATGCAAATTCTTTAGAATAATCTGGCATTCCCAATGCAGGTGCTCTACAAAGACTATCTCGCAACTCAACAAAAGCCTCCATGCTTTCTTCATCCAATTCGATCGGATCGACTACATCTTTGTGAGTCAATCTCTGTAATGGCTTGGCTATCATTGAGAAACCACTGATCCACTGTCTGCAGTATCCAACCATGCCCAGAAACATTCGAACTTCTTTCTGTGTTCTGGGGGGACCCATTTGCAAGATCACAGCAATTCGATCTTGTGATACTTTCCTGACTCCTTTCTCAATTTTGTGTCCCAAATATTGAACCTCTTTTTGACAAAACTGCAATTTTGCTGGTGACACTTTATGCCCACCTACTGCCAAATGGTTCAGTAGGTCAATTGTATCTGTCACACATGCTTCTCGTGTCTTTGATGCCACCATTAAATAATCAATGTATTGCACCAATACTGAGTCTTCTGGCATAACCAATGACTCCAGACACTTTTTCAAAATCTGATTTAAACTTGAAGGACTCTCTGTATACCCTTGAGGAACTCGGCGCCATGCCAAGACACGGTCTCCGAACCAAAAAGCAAAAAGATACTGGCTATCTTGATGCAAAGGTATCGAGAAAAAGCTTGACACAAATCAATCACTGTGAACCATTCCGCGTCACAGGGTATTTGGTAAAGAATTACAGCTGGGTTTGGCACTATTGGACAACAAGGTACTACAATCTTATACATTTTTCTCAAATCTTGCACAATTCTGTATTTGCCACTCGGTTTTTTAATTCCCATAATAGGTGAATTACAAGGACTCCCTAATATTTCTCTCAGGATACCTTGTTGAATCATTTGCTCAATTGCAGGAGCAACTCCCTCAATAGTCTTAGGACTCATTTTATATTCTGGTGTTTTCAGAAATTCTGCACCTTGTTTGACCAAAATTTGAATTGGATCAACACCTTTCATCAATCCAATGTCTTTCCCTGAAAAATCCCACACATCAGTCGTCACAGTATCTCTCAATTCAACAGGCAAATCCTTCGCTGTAAATAAAGGATACAAATCATTCACTTCTGTCCCTTGCCTTGCTAGCATCACTTTGAAAGCTACATCCTCATCTGGTGTTTGAAAAGCAATACCATCTGGAGTACAATAGATGGTGCAGTTCATCTTGCACAACAAGTCCCTACCTAAAAGGTTCACCGGACTCGTATCGCACACCACGAACCGATGCAAATCTCTGAATTCTCCAATATGAACCTCCATTGGTTTGGTTACTGGAGTTCTAATATACTTGTTTGAAACTCCTACGACTTGGATATTTTCTCCCGAGAGGAGTAGGTTTGAAATTTCTGCTGCTCTCACAGTAGAACGGGTAGCACCAGTGTCCACAAGGAATGTAATATCATTACCTTCCACTTTCCCGTCCACAAAAGGACCTGATTGATCTACCTCTAGAGATGCGCCAAGCACGCACTCTTCCTCCCCCCTCAGGCACCGTCATTGAGATGAATCTGAATCACTCTCAGGACATTGCAAACAATATTGTGAAACCATTTGTCCATTTTGTTTCTTACCAATTTGCTCACACGTGTGAAATCCAGCATTCGCACTGTATCTCTGAACCTGAGCATTCACATTATTTGGCATAGGAGCTTGAGGCACTTGTACCTGTTGTACCTGTTGTACCTTTGATGAAACTACCTGTTGCTGTTGCAGCTGTTGTTGATTCACAACCACCTCATTCTGCATCTGTAGATTGGAATTTTGAACCATTCCATTATTTTCGAACAAGAACTTACACTCGTTCTTCCAATGTCCTAACCTGCCGCACGCATGACAAGGGAATTTTCTCTTCATCTCTTCTTTATTATTTCTACCTCTACCTTTTCCCGGTAATTGCACTTGAACACCACCATTCGGTACAATATTCAAACCAGATACCTGACCATTTTGAAAATTCTGATTCTGTCCTTTCATCTGAAAACCTGTTTGAGAATATTCAACAAAATTCCCATTTTTCTGCTGTGCCGCTTTCACTTGTGCCCACATCATTTTCTCTTTAAATTTCTTATGCCTAGATTCAATATCATCACTACAATACTTTGCATACCTCAGTATTTCATCCACTGTTTTGTTCTGCCAACAAATCAAATGCTGCTGAATCATATTACTAATTTCAGGTTTCAATCCAAACACAAACTTATACACAAAATGTCCCATATCTTTGTCAGTTATGCTTTCAAAACCACTATACTGTTTAAACACCTGTAAAAGTCTCTCGTAGTAGGCATGTACTGTTTCCTTTGACTCCTGTGTCGTCCTGTCAATCTTAACCCAATCTGTTTCTTTTGGGGAAATCTTACTCTTCAAATAAGTAATCACTTGATTATATTTCTTAATCACCTCTTTTGAAGGTGCTCCAGTTTTAACATCTCTAGTATATTTTTCTTTCGGCCAGTCAATTGCAATCTTACACTCAGTCCATAAATCAGCTGTAACTACAATGTCAAACAAACCACCCAAATCTTTCAACAGGACCTTTGAGACCTTTACAAACCTCTCTACCTGTTTGTACCACTCGACAGGCTTTTCTCTCAACCTCGGGAAGTCATTTGTAAAAGACAATATGTCCTGTCTTGACCAAGGAATATCAACATATCCACCAACCGGAACTTTCTCTCATTGAATATATCATTTCAGCAGGTTCTGCCTCTTTTAACAGAAGCAAAGAAGATGCAGTCACACCCTTACTTGCAAGCGCTTCTTCTTTCTTTCTAGCCCATCTACCTTTCCATCGATCCAAATCACACCACTTTTTCAAAGTATTAATCAACTCTTTTACTTGCAATCGTTTACCAGATGCATTCAAACTCTCTAAGTCTTTGTCACTAAAATCCAACCTACATGTCTTTTGTAAAACTTTTGATTTCTCAATGTCCACTCCATAGTCTTGTGCTGCTTCCGCTAGCTTCTCATGCAAAATTTCTCGCTTTCAATGTAATATTCTTACACAAAAATAACAACTCATCATCCTGATATTTACTCAATCTCTCCAGACTTATTGTACCAATAATCATTTCTTCCAGATCTACTCTTAACCTACCTATATCTATAGTCTGTTTGGACTTATTAGATGCCATTCCCCTAATCCAATAATCCAACTCTTCTGGTGAAGGTCCCAAGGAACTCCCTGATACTGAAGTCGTTTCTCTCACATTTGACAATAATTTTCTAGGATCAATTTGTACATTCCTTTTTGGCGTTTCAGTCACATTTCCATTTGCTGGAATATCAATCAGTGACGTACTCATCTCATTTGACTCTGGTCCACTAACATCTCTAGCACTATTAACTGGAACTGTCAATGCAGTCACTCTTGAAATATTTTGACCCTCACTATACAATGGAACTATAGGACCAATTGTTACCGGAACTGATAATGCTTCTGCATTTAAACTCATCTGACTAATTTTCTGAGTCAATTCTTCTTTTGCCCTATTAAGCATTTCAATCTCTCTCTCCTGTGAGACTCGTGTAGCTGATGAAGACGGTAATACCAATAGAATTTGTGAAGCTTGTGTAACCTGTGGAACATGTGGAGCTTCTATCTCAATTAATGGTGCACTTGGAGTAATCTCATCCGGACTCTCCTGATATGGTGGAGATCTTTTCAATAACATCTCATCTAATAACTCATCATCAATTTCATTTGGATCTATATCTAGTTCTGAAGTCTCTACATTATTCTTTTTCTCCTTACACTTTCCACTAGCTTGTCCCTCAGCAACCATTACTGGATATAATCCATCTATCATTACATCTCCTCCACTTTTTCAACTGCGCATCCCATTTAGCCTCTGAATACCATCTCATTGTGTTCCTATATTTCATCCCATTCCTATCTCTCTCCCTTGTGTACGCCTCACGTTCCCATTCCTCGAGCGCCTCATACTGCATAGGTCTAGGATTTGGTTTTAACAAATTCATTCATCTTCTCAAATTCTCCAAAATCTTTACATTGAAAGTACCATGCTCTGGGAAAACTAAAACTCCATCATCCTCCGTATAACTCACCCAATTCTCTAACCATGTACACGTATGATATCCACGCTCTATCATCATGAAAGAAGCAGGCGATCTTGCAGGAGGTACAGGAAGTCCCTCTCTAGTAACTATTGGCTTGTCTTTTTTAAACAAATCCTGTATCATCTTTATCAACTTCATTTTCAACTCTCTCTTTTTCAAAAAATACTTTAAAAATCAAGGAAAATCCTTCCATAATTCTGCTTTCTCTATTGGCTCGCACTCGTCCAATACCAGCGCGACTCACACCAACCAACCAATCACAGCACAATACACGCCCGCTATCTGACCAATGCCAGCACAGCTTTTTGTGACGTCAGTATAACTCCTGCGACTGACCCTCCCTTTAGAAAATAATATGGCAGTGTACTACAAAAGTCTCTCTAAATAAATTCTTATTAGAAACGACACAAAACGCTGCTACTTTGTCTGCTCCACTAAATGAAAGATAGTTCAGTCGTTCAAGAGAACCTTTTACAACCAGCAGTATAAGGACCAGCGTCACTCTACTCTCAATCAAAGTGAAAGAGGTCTTGGTACTCCTTTGGGGATACTAGCCAAAGTTTCGGAAGAGATACTTTTTAGAAAAGAGGTCTTGGTACTCCTTCGGGGATGTAAGGCCAAAGTTTCGGAAGCAGACGTTCACTTATTTTCATACAATCTTCTTTCAACAAAATAGGTCCCTTAGAATAACATCAACAGCATTTCACTGTTCGATATTACAACAAAAGACAAAATACTTCTGCAGTGTGATACTTTTCCACACTATTCCTCTGACACTAGGGCTAAATAAACATCCTGGGATCTTAGGCAACTTCGTGCCCGTACTTCCAGACTACATAAAACATAGACGCTAACTTTTCATATTAGTAACCAAAATCAATAATTCAACGACTAATTTGCCAAAATAATCAATATAAACTATCCTCTGCTACCAAAACTGATCCAGCGATCTGGGACTAATAATTTTCCACAAACTAGGCCCAATTTCATTACCCACAAGCCCATTCACGCTGAGATTAGTGAATTTCCAAAACAAATTACCAAAATTACCATAATCCAATTTGTGTCTTCATTTCTATTATACCAATTGTGGTCATGCGATCTTTATATAGTTGACAGGGTTTGGCAAACCAATACTTGTTCTAGAATAATCATAAACTAGAAAAACACCTCTAATAAAGACAGACACATTTGTATATTTATAATTTTTATCTAAATAATGTGAAATAAATGCTCATCAATACCAAAATACAGTAGAAACCATAGATCATCACAGAGCAACAATATCAGAGAAATAATGATAAACAAACATCTCAAAATGACAATGCATAAAGAGTGGAAAGGTGATGAGACAATGAAGGGGGTGTACTGTCACACCACTCTCGTCATGTCCCTTAGCTCATCTTCTTTATTGTTTATTTATTCTGCATATCTACTTCCACCCCCGGAAATACAAATTAGAGCCTCTGTCATAACATCCGTTTCCTCCATCCTAGTCTTGTAGCAAATTATGTGTCGCATTTATCCGTTCGTGCCGCTCGAAGAGGAAATGTTCTTTCACTCAAGGAAAATTTTGTTTCTATCAGTTGTCTCTTGGCAGGCACACAGGACTGGCGAAGGACATTTGTCTTCCACTGCCATCGTTTTTGCTCAGTATTATTTTCGCAGAATTCACTAATTTTCATTTAACCTTGTGTTTTCCCGCAGAACAGAAAACCATGCTTCTATGAAAAACAAACACAGGCATTATTAATCACTTGTAATGCTTTTCATTACGCATCCACCCCATGTTGCATCTATCCATGCGCAACCCACGTTAATATTATTTTCAAGCAAACGTTAATAATGTGCACAAAAGCAGCATTAGTCATTTATTTTTTGTTTGTAAAGAAGCATTTGCGGCCTACTTCAGTGCTTTAGTACGCGCTTGCGCAGTAGCATTTTCCCTTATGTTAGGCTCTTTTCCACATTCGTTTTTCACCGCACACGGTTAGTACATGTTACTGAGGGTTCAATTCCTGCAGAGAACCTTGATTGCTGGCATGCTTCCCAGATGAAAGCAACTTGGACAAAACCCTTCAATGAAAGCTATCGACGGTTTGCAGAAGGGGGAACTGTCTACTGGAGAAAGATGATTGTTGGACTGCACTACTTAGAGGAGAGTGCCTTATGGAGTCAGCAGTCCAGATGCCAGGTGACTATGTAGCTTTGTAACAAACTTGGGCCCTAACACTGCTGGAGGAGCTGCATCTGCAAGGAAGAGGCCACTCACTTTGATAAGCGTGGAAGTGTATCACTACAGGAGTATGCAGGCAGATGTTTTCTAGAATTATCATAGCTATGCATATACCACATAGATATTCGTCCATCTGGAGTGGCATCTGAGAGTAGGACATCACCCCAAAACACATCCAAAATTATGGAGTGTTTGAGGAAAAATGTATATACCAGCACAGGAGTCCCAGACAGACACCTTTCCTTTACAAAAGGTGAGAACTCAAGAATGGAAGTAGCATACCTCAAATGGCCCCCAGTGCATGAAAAAATGCACTGCTTTAACCCTCTTCCAGGAGGGAGAAAAGTGGTGCCCAGTAGCAGTAGGGCAATTGCTTGAGTTGCCTGTTGATGCCTAGCTTTTGTCAAGGCCTATTGTAAGAGGACACCCACTGCTGTTGTGAGGCCCAGGAGAATTGCTAGGCAACTGGTAAAACAAAGCAGAAGTCACAAAGGATTTGGAGTTCCATTGGAAGTAAAATTGAGTCTCCCTATAATTATGCTTTGTCTCTGAAGAAGAGGCTGTTTCCTAATAGAGCCATATATTTTTAGGTCTATCCGGAAGACTATAAGCCCCACTCCTACTAGGTTCCCTTACTATTGAATCTTATGTCAATTTGTTTATGGAATATTAGGCTAGATTAAAATGCAAGTTGTTACTCTATTGACAGATCAAATATCAGTGATAGAGTTAATATCAAAGTAAATAGACCACATTTAATTCATTGTTAAAAGTGGATAGTTAAAGGTTGTTCGCTTTCCATTTGAAACAAGAAATAAACCTTCCATTTAAAATATGAAAAAACTGGCACAGAGAAGACCCAAAAAACACCAAGCAACACTGCAAACAACTGGAATGAAAATGGAGAACCACTAAAGTGGAAAAAGATGCTTCCAAAGCTGCCAGAGGAGGTCCCACCAGCTCATCCGAGAAACCAAGAGGAAGGCTCTAGTTGAACAAATACACACCAACTCCAACAGCAGCAAATAAATCTTTGCAATCATCAAGGACTTCACCACACCCACAGCTGTCACTGGAAACATCAACCCTTCACAAGATCATTGCAAGAACCTCTCAAACTTCTTCTACAGTATAATCACAACTGTATACAGTATCTTCCCCTTGCAACTGACCCCCTGGCCCTCTCTAGAAGTCTCCCAATGATGGACGTCAACACAATCACCGCATGCAACACCATTTGCACTGAGGAGACCACATAAATTATGAAGACCATTCACTCAGGAGCCCTAGTGGACCCCTGAATCCATCATGCCTTTGACAAAGGAGCTATCCCTGTTAGCTAGGCCATCACCCTTATCCTAAACACCTCAATCAGTACAGCCACCTTCCTGGAACAAGGTCAACATGCATCCTCCAACGCCCTTCTAAAGAAACCCCGAGCTGGCCGACCAAACTCAGCAATTACTGCTCAACATCCCTCCTTCTCTACCCAGCCAAAGTCCTGAATAAAGCCATCAAAAATTGCCTCTCTGATCACATTGCCAAACACCAGCTTCTCTACACTACACAATAAAGATTCAGACTCAACAACAGCACAGAAACCACCCTTATAGCTGCAATGAATGACATCCGGATGATCTTTGTCAGGGGGAAACCTGAGCCCTCATCCTTATAGACCTGTCAGTAGCCTTTGACACTGTTTCTCATCCCATCCTATTCCAACAACTCAATGAAGCAGTCATCCAGGGACTTGCCCTCAAATGGATCTGCTCCTTCCTCACCGGAAGAACCCACAGCGTCAACATGTCCCCCTGCCTCTGAAGCATGAGGTCTTGTTTGTGGAGTCCAGCAGTGCTTCTCACTCAGTCCAATGCTCTTCAACATCTACATGACCCCACTGGCTGACATCATATGAGCTCACAACATAAACATCCTCACTTATTCCGATGATATGCAACTGATACTATCCCTCTCTGACAAAAACACCCAACACCAGGAACAAGTTCACCACATGCATGACAGAAATAGCCACCTGGATGAAATACAATTGCTTCCAATTGAACTCATACAAGACCAAGGTATTAGTCTTCGGGAAGAATGCCTCGCCCTGGTACTCCACCTGGTGGCCCACGGACCATGGACCCATTCCCTGCTCGCAAGCGAGAAACTTTTGAATCATCATAGACAACAAACTGGACATGAACACCAAAATCAGCAGTGTGATCTTGGCCTGCATAAACACACAATGCTGAAGAAAATCTTCAAGTGGCTACCAGACAACACCAGGAAAATGATCCCCCAAGACCTCATCACCAGCAGACTAGACTGTGGAAACACCCTTTATATAGGGATTCCAACCAGCTCACAAGAAGAATGCGGACCTTCCAAAACCCAACAGACAAATGAGTCCTCAACCTCTCATGCCAAGCCCACATCACACCACACTTTAATGACTCCCTGGATCCTGATACACAAGCTTGCATACTTTAAACTCCTCACCCACACCTACAAAACTCTCCACAACACTGGCCCTTCCTACATGAACAGCAGCATACACTTCTACCAACCTTGCAGAAACCTCCACTCTGCCAGTCCCTCACAAGCACACAACCCACACATACTCAAAAGCAGAGCAGGGGTCCACGCCTTCTCATACCTGGCCCTTAAAGCCTGGAGCAACCTCCCACAAAACATCAGAGCCTCCTACCCTCTTCTTGACTTTCGCATGAAGGTGAAGACCTGGCTTTTCGAGGAAGCCCCCAGAGCTGACCTCACACACCTGCTACAGAGCACCTGATTGACCTCACAGGTGCTTAATGCACTATAAAGCATTGGTAACATGACATGACATAACACATAGTCAAATATTAATGTAATTGCCTCATTCAAAATGTACTGTCATTTTGTAAGCTAAGATCGGCATGAAGTTTGTCGCTAGACATTTCGAAGAAAAAAGAACAAAATGAGGTTAGGGGTTTAGGGGGTTAGCTTCCATTTGTGATGAACCGTGAGTGTAGATGATTTACACATGGTTATCTCATGGGCCCCCTTCAGGAGGGATTATAAATAATTATTCCCTCCAAGAACTTGCTCAGTATTTGTTATACTTATTGGCAAGTGTATATTCTATGCATGTTAGTAACTGTATGTGTAGTATTGATGTGTGTGTGTTACATTGCTTTACCATTTTAAAAGTAAAAGCTCTGACTGGGAAATGTCTTACTGAGTGTAGTAATTATGCGTTCTCAATGTCAAACTCATAACACTTTCTTGAAAGTCAAGTGCTGAAGGGGTGTGCTTTGTTTTGCATTTGGGGTGACAGTTAGGCCTGGGTGGAATTATTAATTCTGCCAGTGGAATCTGAGGAATTTTGGAAGTCCAAGTTACTCTTATAATGCAGAATTGCTAATAAATTCTTCTGCTCCGCCTGCAGAATTAATCTACAAAGTTTTTTTAAACAAGGCTGGAAGAGGAAGCAGTCCTTCTATGTTTAAAAACCACTGCAGATTAAAGTTTAATCTGCAGTGATTTATAAACATTGGGTGACAGCTCCCTCTTCTGGCCCTAGTTAGTAACCACTGCATGTACTCGAGGGGCATGTACTACAGTGCATACCTCTCAGCACCCTTACATAATCTGCAGTGATTACTGCAGAGTATGTTCGGGCGCTGAGAAGTATGCACAGCAGTTCATACCTCTCAGCACCCTTACATACTCTGTAGAAACCACTGCAGAGTATGTAAGGGCACCGAGGGGTATACATTGTAGTGCATACCCCTGGCATCCTAACATACTCTGCAGTGGATACTGCTGAGCATTTAAGGGCATTGAGGGGTATGCACTGCTGTGCATACCTCTAGGCACGCTTACAAACTCTCTGGGGTTTATGGAGAGTTTGTAAGGGCGCCGAGGGGTATGCACTGCAGTGCATTTGGTATTTGGCAGCACTATTTCTTAGAGCAAAAGACACCCTCACATCCATTTTTAGATGCAAGGGTGCATATTGTGCTAAGAAAATAGTGCTAAATGCCCACTCCGCCTGTCGCGGAATTCCGAGTAATCTTGTGGAATGTTAATGTTATTCCGCTGACTCAAATTCCGCAAATTCAGCAAATTCCGCCCACCTCTAGTGACAATAATACAGGGCTCCCTGGATACCACTTGCAAACAACCTCCATTGATACTGTTAGGGGTATCATCCCCTAGATGTAATTGGGTCCCTGGAACCAGTCATCAAACACCAAAAATTAGAAGCAAATATTGAAAAGTTCAAAAATAGCGTGGAGAGGAGTGGTAATGTTTTCTGAAAAACCCTCAACCGCACACATCATGGCGTGCTCAGTTTGAAGAGGTCCTAATTTTAATTTAAGGGACTACAATCCATAGATTTAGTGCTCTTTAAACTTTTTACTTCACGTTTTTTATCCATTCCTACATATTTTATTACACACTTTTGGGTCAAAGGGGAAGTGAAAGGGTTAAGGACACGAGCTGGGTGTCCTAAGGTTCGGAAGATCACCAACTGGTCTCTCCACCGACACTGATATTTTCTGGGTTCTGCCTCATGTTAACTATTCATAGATTTTGGGTGGGAGGCTATACCAGAGGTGAAGCCAAATGGCTATTCCATATAAATTAGTCCAGGAATCTGTGGTAAATTAGGGCCCATTTATGTGTACTTTTTAGATGATTGTGGATGTTCACGTACATTGTATGTTTTGCAGTAATGAATGCGAACAGTACAAATCAAATTGCAGATGGGACATTATTTGCAATCACTTTGAGTGCACCTGTCATTGGGTTTACCCTTAGATGCTATTAAATTTGTTTTAGTAGAAAATTGTCCGCAAGGTGGCTGGTAGCTGCTGTTTTTTTAGATAAATAATATGGCCAGCCCCATCCTGCACTCTTTTCCTTTTCCAGCTACTTTTCCTCCTTGTTCTGGCCGATGGGAATACACAGCTTTTCTCCGAAGCAGGCAGGTGTAGGGGGTATCTGCCTAGAGTTATATTAATGCTAGCCCCCACAGTGCATTCTAGGGGCAGCGAAAGGCCTGCCCTCATGAAAAACCACTCTGAGGGGGCAACCCTTGGTCCAACATGCTGGGGGGATTTCAAACTTTGTGAATACAGTGGCTCTGGTGGGCGGTGCGATGGCAGCCGCCCCACTGCCAAAGATTGTGACTATAATCTCCAGCCTATTGAACAGCTACATAAAGTAAGACTTGTCAGGGACATGGCATGGTGCTTCCTCCACATGCTGCTCATTTCCCCAAGGCCAGAAGTATGTCTGATGCTCTGCTTAAACTCTGCCTCTGTCAGCTAGTGCTGCTTCCGTGGCCGCCCTGGCTTGAGTGGACCCCTCCACACTTCAACAGAGACCAGATGGATGCTGCATGGTGGACACTTACAAATGCAGGTACACTGGGTAATTACTCGGTCTGGTGAACAAATTCTCTCCTTGTGCCAAAGCTTTCTTTGTTCGCTGGTGCGCAAGCCTCCTACTTTGCCCCTTTCCTGGCATCCAATAGTATTCAGCCAACATGATGTTAACAATGACCCCTCACCAGTCTGGGCTGGGTGATGGAAATATTGTCCTTGAGCTTAATCTGGGGGAACCCTTCACCCTTCCTTCTTGCAGAAGTCCAACATGGTCCCTTGTGTCTGCAGGCTTCCCTCCCCCCGCACCCTCAACCACCACCACTGGATCATTCGGCTGACTGCACCGCCCCCCCCTTTAGTGACTAGATCTGTCCCATGGGAAAATGAAATATACACATTTTAGGGTATATGGAAACCTTAAATATAAACCAATAGATAAGTATTATGTGCAGCTCCATAACTCTTGACTGTGAGCACAGAGACCTTGGACTCCATTACTCCATTAGGTAAGTATGTTATTTTCCTCTCCTACAGATTTCAGCATTTGTATTCAGTATTTTTGTAAGATTTCCGTTTTTGATCAGCCAACAAACACCAACAGAGTTTAAACGTTTATCCAATTTAATTGTGAGAATCACATTGCTTCTGCATTCTCTTTGGATTGCCAACACAGTGTTTGGGATCACCTAATGATATATAAATAGTATATGACTCTTATTGTGTGTGACTCGGGGACACAGAGCTGCAACTGCATTCCATTATGTTAGTTTGTTTCTTTATTTGACTTAGGTAATTTATATTGTTTGATTAATATGATAGTTAGATATTTATATTTTGAAATGTTATTACAGTGTTGTGCCACAACAATAATCTTCAAACTCTGTGCAGCTGCCCTGTCTGGCATCACATCGTGTGTGGGGTCTATGGGGGGGGGGGGGGAGGGGGCGCGAAATGGACAGCAAAAAACCTATGCTGTCACACTGCAGATGGTGTTGTTTTGTCCTGGGAAGCTGAGAGGCAGCTATTAGTGACTGAAAGGAGAGAACTCACCTCATCTCGACCCCCTCTTTAATTGCGGTGTATGATTTCCTATCGTTTGCCTAAGATGCAGTTGTGGTCAAGTAGATGTCAAAAGTGACACATCGACTGATTGTCACTTCACAAGCACAGAAAGCAATCAACTAAGACATGAAAATTAGTGTGATGCCACAGGAACAAATGATTTTATATCCTGACTTTCTTTGAGGCAAGATAAAAGCGTGTGCCATTAATAATACTGAATGCATCCTCTATGCACAAGTAGGTGGAAAACCAACACAAAAATGAATGTTTAAAACACAAAAAAACTAACTGAAAACAATGGAGCTTCATAATATTTGCTATCCAACTCATTGACATTCATTTTATCAATGTACTAAACAATCAAAATTGCCTTGGTCGTGAAACGATTCAAGCTTGTGCTAAGTAGACAGAAAGCAAATGTTGCACCGCAGGCCATTATTCAGACTGCGGTGCTGCCCGCTTCTTCCTCGCGGACCACGGTGCAGCCCGCGGCGCCTCCCTCTTCTCATCAGACGCATTGCAGTACTGCACAGAGGCTCGCTGTTACTGTTGCCGTTTTGGGTATGCAGCTGCATTCCACGACGCCTACCCCCTTTCTGTGTTGGGCACGCTGCAAACTTATGCGGCGGCCCGTTGTTTAACATTTTGGAATGTTGGGAATGCCGCAGCTCCAGTCTTGGAACTGTGGCTTCCTATTTTTTCATGTTGGGCACTATTTCCTTACCTTTTTCTCACTGAGTGATATATTCTTCTTTCTTCATTCTTCTTGAGGCCATATTGTTGCCTTCCACCTTTCCATGATTCCTCAGTCTTGGTCCCAGAAGGCCTTGGGAAGTATTTGCTCTACCATTCCAAGATGGCGACCTTCCTATTCTGTTCATTATCCTTTTCCTTAACCCAGATGGTGGTGACGTACTTCCTGTTTGGTCACTTCCTGTTCATGGGTATTTAAGGGGCTGAATCCTTCACTTCCTTGCGTTGCAACACTCCTCACTCCTGCTGGTGTGTTTTCGCTCCTGTTGGTGACCTGTGCTCCTGCCTGGTGTATTTTTTGCTTCCTGTTGGCGTCTGATTGACGTTCTCTGTTCCAGTTTGGATTCCTTGAACCCTTCTACTTCTTTTGGATTCCTTAGCTTCATTTTTTCCTTCCTTGCTGGTATTTTGCTCTTCTGGTGTATACTTTCCTTCCTTTTCGTTCGTGGAGTCTCCGCTTTCATCAGAGGTTTTTCCCTATGGGGTTTTTTCCTCTTGGGACTCCTTTTGGAAGACACAGTCTGCTCTGGCTTTTCATTGTCGGCAGCACTGAGGCTACCAGAAAGGGTCGCCCTTACTTCGGACAGACCAGAACCCTTAAGAACCGAAGTCGAGAATCTCTCCAACAAACCAGAACTGGTAAGAACATTACAAGTCATAACAGCATATGTTTGCATGAGGCGCATGACCCACTCAATAGTTTTCTAGGTTCAGAACATGCAATCTGAAGATTACCCAATAAGGCAAGGCGAATGCAGTGTGTGGCAAGTTCACAACTTGACTTTATATGATTGGCTTCTCAGATTTTGGAGTGTTTGGTCCAGGCATAGATGTTATGAACTTCCTAGATTTCATGCTAATTGACTGGCAAGTAAGAAAATCCCCCCCCCCCAGGCTTGCACTTTAGATCACATGAATAGCTTGTTTGAAAAAAGGGTTTACAGGACTGAGAAGCTGGCTGGCTGCCTAAGCAGTTTGATCAGTATCAAAGAGGAGAGAGAGGAAAAAACTATAGCCAGTTCACTTCCCCTAATAATGTATGTAGATATCAACGGGAACTAGCTACAGGATAGAAGCTCCTAGTGTATGTTTGTTTTATAGAAAACACATTTGTTTTTTAGGAAGACCCTCACCCACCAACCTAGTTGGTGGCATGCTTCATCATCGGGTCCCACCCAAGGCACCGAGTGCACCTTGGGTGTGCTTCGACGCCTGGATGCAGCGGAGCAGGTTTTTGTGCAGTGAGTGTGCAGGGAAGGTGAGATTAATGTGAATTAAAAAGCTGTCCTGCAGGGTCCCAGAATGCAAAAAAGACTATTTAATGTTTGGGTCCTTGGCAGTGATTAAAAAAGACTAAGGAGTTGATATCAGTGGAGATTATTAATGGCTCCGATATCCTTTACGGTCAACATGTTTCAGCCAGGTTCTCAGTATTGGGCTGGCTTTCATCAGGACCTTATGTGAGTGAATTTTAAAAGGTGGTCTAAAGAAAATATGCTCGAGTCCATCTATGTGACGCACACACTAAGGTGCGATATGTGAAAGAGGATGGTTTCCTCTAACGGCGCATTCCTGTTTTTGGGAGGGAAACAACAGACAGACAGACAAACAAACACATTTTAAAAAAAGCTTCATTTTGTCACATTGCATCATGTGACTCAGGAGCGTTGTGTCCGTGCTCTATGCGGTCAAATAGCGCGGTGAGGGCGGAGCGTCGCGTTTAGTGCATGGTGTTTTTAAAGAACCGCCTTGTAGTATGCGTTACCGGGTGGTAATCAATATGCGATAAAAGTGATTCACAATTGAGAGAAACGAAAAAGGCGGTATTTCTTACTCAAAAACTTTCTGGAAAATGCCCCATGAGTTCCGTGTGGGGGCCCGACCTATTGTCACACACTGTGTGATAGGGAGAAAGAAATAAGAGATAACACAGAGATTGTTTAACTTACGGGCTCGGTAATGTGAGGACTCCGCAATCCGACGTGACAGAGAAGAAAACCCCCCTGGTGTGCCCCACTTACTTTGTCAAGATCTGAGACCTGCCTCCATACCTACTGCAGCCGCATCGGAACTCCGTCGATGTGTGTCCGGTGCAGGGCGGGAGCTTAAATACCTTTAGAGCTACCCCAGGTGCGGGCGATCTACTCGGTGAATAGCGTCTGCAAGACATGACACAAAAGAAAAGCACGGGCACGTGTTGTATTCTGCGCCTGCTAGTTGCGTCGCATAAAGTTTTATTGTGATGTGAGCGAACTCTCAAAGGTTTCTAAATATATATAGGAGTTTCCTGATTTTTGGAAGTAAATTAAAAGTATGGAGGCTGATTAAAATTTGTTATAGATCGCTAAAAACTGAAGAAAGACTTGCCAGAGCCCGCACGGTTAATAGCGGGAGCGCATGGTTAAAGTTGAATCTCCGAGGGTCAAGGTAGTTACATGGATATGTTGGGGTTTATAAATTATAAGCGCTCAAGTAGGAACAGAGCGTATAGGCGCTTATTGTGTGTAATAAAGCGCTGCGACTCACTGGGGTCGCTGTGAAGTGTAAGTGGCCCTGGTATGGTGCTGTTGGTGGGAGCATGTTTGTGGGAGGTGACACTACGTCAGTGGTGTGATAGTTGCCCCTGCTCATCAGGTTATAGTGGCACGGGATTATTATCACGGGGAGAATTCTATATCACAACCCCATTCATACTGGCTTAAGTTTGTACTGATAAGAGTCTGATGGAGCCTATACAGACGTCCCATGCTGAGGCGTGGCTGTGACCATGTTAAGTGGTCAGGAAAACAAGGCTAGTGATACTCTCAGTGATAGTTCAGGCTGTTCCACAGGATATTGTCGTTCAATCCTATCTTGTGGGTAGAAAGGCGATATATCCAGCGTTGTTCTTTTTGTAATAATATTCTTTCGTTAGTGGTATTTTGGCAGTCAATTTGTTCTATCACTGTCCACCTAATATCATTAGGTGTATGGCCTGCCTGTATAAAGTGGTCAGTCAGTTTGCTAGTATTCTTTTTGCAACGTATTGTGCTGCGATGTTCTACAATTCGTGTTCTCACTTTGCGGCTGGTCATTCCTATGTAACGTAGTTTACATGGACATTCAATTAGATAGACAACGTGAGATTAATTGCAGTTTGTGTGTCTCATCTGGTGCCAGGTTTTCCCTGTCTCCAGGTCCAAGGTTTTGGTGGCCTGGGTAAGATGGCAGATGCTGCAATCTCCGCAGGGGTAGTGACCCACTACACCTGTTAGACCCCATGCGTTAAGTACTGTGTTAGTAGCCGGTGTCCGGGGTTTCTTGGGCCGAGTGGAGACAAGATGGTCTCTCAAACTCCCTGCTTTTTTGTATGCAAAGAGTGGTTGGTCCCATGTGAGGGCGCCAGTGTTGAGTATGCGCCAGTTTTTCTTTGATTATTTTGGCCACTTGGTTGGAAGCTACATTATATGTAGTTACGCATGTTAGAGGAGTGGTGGTATTCTCGCGTCTGGTGTCTTCTTGCAAAATACTGATAGCTCTTGGACTAAGTGGGTCTTTGTTAGTCGCATTTCTGCTGATTGGCAGAATGTCACATTCAAGTCATCTTTTAAAAAATCCACTCTACCCAAAACAGAATCCAGATGGGCCAACAACTAAAATATTTTCACTGTGTGAGTATGGGCGGGATTTGTATCGAGCACAGACTGAGGCACTTTTACACATCGCCTCCCCCTCAAGAATCTAGCAAGGATGCCATGGGCCTTAGTGCAAGCAAGAAAAATGACCCTTTTTACTGCTAAATAAGTAAAATATAGCAAATATTAGAGTGCAATGGCCTCCTTAGAGCTCTGGGCCAGGTGCCACTGCACTTGCTGCACCAATAGTAGCCCCGCCCTTGCTCCTACTCCCACAGCAATTAATTTTAAAAAATCAACCGATATTCTGAGGAGGTATTACACCCAGGAATGGACCTGGCTTTGCAGAGACTTCTCAGAATGAGCTGGAAAGTAAAACCTGCTCTCTGCATGGTTTTTCAGTTCGACACATCGTGTGAGCTGGAAGATAAAGTCTGAGAATTTCAAGTTCAGCTGCAACTGTGAAAAGTCCAAGGTATTTTCGCAGGAAACGTCTATTACAATGCAGGCATTAAACGTAGTGCCTTTACAATGCAGTCAATACCACGACTGCGACGTTATCACAAGTTCCATTACAACGCAAGTCATTACAACTTGCTTTAGGGAATGCGGTCTTAGACTGGTGTTGGATTTTAAGTCCAACACCTTCCCTACTGATACACTGACTGGAGTTGGAATAGTAATTTAAACTATTCCAAAGTCCAGCTCTTCCCTAAAACAAGTTGTTGTAATGAATTGCGTTGTAATGGAACTCGTGGTAATGACTCAGTCGTGATATTGACTGTGTTGTTAAGCCACGCATGGTTTTGGCATGCTTGGTAACAGATGCTTTTCTATTTTCCCATTACAAGAGATGGCAGAGTAGGTTATTGGGCTATTAGTAGTGCTATTGGGAATATGCAGCAAGGGAGGACCAAATTATGCAGTGGTATTGAGTAAATTATGTGCAAGAAAAGGCAAATTATGCAGCGTAGTGTGGCATATTTTGTGATAACATTACCTCATTACTTTTTAAGTTTTATACTTAGTAACACTGTCTGTGTAAATATTTCACCTCATTAAAACTAGTTTAACAACCAAATAAAGCAATAAGCAATCGAAAGATGACCAGTCAAGCTTTGGGAAGGGCTCTCCACTGCAGAGAACACACGTCACCATGTTATTGATAACTTTAGATCTGTTTGAGCTACGAACAATTTCTTTTTCATAAAAACGGCAGATTATACAGCAGAAGATGTAGTGTGTGTGCAAATGCGACAAATCCTTAATTATGCAGAAAGCTCTAGGGCCGGAAAATCGCACAACTGCAGTGGCCTTGCTTATAGAATAATAGCATTTTTTCTCTAAAAGGTTAATGCTTCTAGAATGCATAAAGGATTGGATGGTTCTAGAATGCTGATAGGGCTGGAGGAAAGACCGTG
The DNA here is from genome assembly GCA_963921515.1 of Calotriton arnoldi. Lineage (NCBI taxonomy): Eukaryota > Metazoa > Chordata > Amphibia > Caudata > Salamandridae > Calotriton > Calotriton arnoldi. The sequence goes on from CAWUFW010005114.1 coordinate 763,226, forward strand.
GCATGTGCGGCACCCTTTACTTACCACGACCTCCGCCACAGGTTTCTATAAGCATTAGCATTCAGTAAGACTGGCTACAGAGACAACCACAAAATAATGCAATAAAAGGTTCAATATATATGATCTGAGGAAGCCGCGTGTAGAGCTAGCGTTAATAATCATCTCGCAGTTCATAAAAATCTCTGCCTTAGGGATTAAAGCCAATAAGGCGTAAAGTACACAGGCCTTCAGACCAGCCCTATTGCCATGGTGCTGAACGCGCACCTTACATCACGTCAGGGGCCGCCATTAAAGCTGTAATTGGAGACACATGCTGTGATTATTCTGGGCGCAGAGGAAATTATGTCTCTATTTGAAAACAGGCCAGTGAAAGGGAAATTTAGCTGTAACTATTGGTATGCACACCAGCTTCACACTGCTTTGTGTTAACTTGTGCAGGGTGCGGTTTCTCCCACCCTTAGTCACAGCACAAGCACAAAAGGCTAGTCTGTCACTTCATAAATGCATCCCTCTTTTACAGTCAATCAAGAGTGTTTATTTCGGAAACAGTGATCCGTAAAACAGTACAACAGGTTAAAAAATATGTAAAAACAGTCAATTTGCTTTAAAACAGTAAATACCATGAGTCACATATCAGATACCTGTGCAGCAGTCATAAAACACATGATAAATAACAGAAGACCCCTAGCAAATTAAGAACAAGACAGCATAAATATAGATAAAATAAAGAAGAAATGAATTAAAAAACATTACTGCTTCGCAGCTTTGACATGACAAGTACGAATAAGGCAGGCAACGTGCAAAGAATTTGTCATTCGAACAACAATCACCTCTCTGGTCAGGTGTCTGAGCGTAAAGTGCGTAGTGCAGGCAGATAATGGCAAAAACCCAGGAGTTTGTCACACATGCTGTAGCCATAGTTTGTGCGATCCAGCGAATAAGGGGCAAAAGAAGGCAAAGCGGTGAAGAGTTTCCTCCGCCAAATTGCAAGAGGGGCATTTGCCGAAGCTACAGTACTTCGCGCTCCACTTCATACAGAACCCCATACTTTAATTTTAGAAAGAGATGCAATGGGGAATGTCCAGAAAGAGTGTCAAAGAATGATTCATAAGCAGGTGTAAGCTTAATGTCTAAGAAAAGGTCAGTTAGGCTCCCTGCTTTGACACCTTACAATTCTATGAGCCACAAGCGCTCCTTTATGCGTACTCTAACCAAGGAGGGGCACTTGTTTGCAGTATCTGGGGTATACCACAAAGAGGGCAGGCCTGTATCATACAACATAGATTTAATATAGGCAAACCAAGCGATCTTCATACACCCCGGGAATTCTAAAAGGGCCTTAATCTAGACTCTATAGGACCTCAGCTCGCCTGTTGATCAGAGTCTATGGCAATATATAATCGGACACCACATAATGTATTGACTGATCGGAAGGATACCTAGATCCAACATTTGTGGAAGGCAGGGGGCACTCTGCGGGAGATTAAGAATGCGCCTCACTAACCTATTTTCAATTTTGCAGAGGTCGTCAGTCCTGACGCATCGCCACAGTTCTACACCATATGTGGCTGTGCTCTTTGATTTGAGATTATATATCTCCACCCCTGGCTCTAAGGAACATGCATAGGTCTTCTTCTGCAATTTAGATACAGCATCAGATTCTTTATAGAGCTTCATTGAAAACTTCTTAACCCCTTGACCGCGATCGGAATTCCGCTCGTATGCTGGACATTCCGATCGCGGGTGGGGTCGTGACGAGCTCAGCTCGTCATACGCACAGCGCTACCGCGCAGCATGACGAGCTGAGCTCGTCATGAGCACGGAAAGGGTTAATGTGTGTGGTTTGTAGTGTCCTAGGTCTAGGCCTGGTGCAGAGGACACATAGAGTCAACACAAGTGCGGGTCTGTTAACAGCCAGTAACTCACTGACTCCGCCCAGCGTGACCTGGGCTATTTATTGCAACACACACGTGCTGGCCGAGCGTACGCTGGGCCAGCCCATTACATTACGCAGTGGTGGTGAACCGGGGCAACCACCCCTTACTAACATGGGCAATGTGGAGTGGTCCAACATGGACGACATTACATTCCTCCTTTACCCAAAATACAAACGAAACAAAACAAGTGAGAAACACCCCACAGTTATGAGCACCAAGATAATAAACGGGACATCTATGGAACAGTCTTACTTGGTCTGCCGACACCACCATGTCCTCGGCCTGGAGTTCGACAGCAGGCTACAAAGTCCTGATACTTCTGGGACGGCTTGGGGTAGGGCCGCAGGCAATACCGACCCTGGCTGTTTCTGTCAGGGGGGGTCAGCAAAGGTTCTGTAGGACTGCCATTGTCTCGTGTTGTTTGATCGCCCCTGAGTTCCTTGTCATGGGCCTTCTCGGGAGCTGGGGCGCTTCTGTCATCATCCGCGGTGACGGCTGTGGGCCGGCCGTTCCCTCCCTGGGAATCGCGAGGAATGTCCGGTTCAGCCACCCTTGGCTCGTCGAGTGGTAGAAACTCCTCCGCGTCGTCAGCGGGAACTCTCCTGAAGAAAGATACGTTGCGGGTGACACTTTCGTACCCTCGTGATGCCGTCACCATCGTACCTTTGACTCCGATCACTGTCCATGGATCCAGTTCAAACGGCAGCCTGAACTTTCCGCCGGGGTGGCGGTCACGCACCAGTACACGGTCGCCGACCGTGATCGGGCTCACCTGCGCACGCCTCCTCTGGGACGCCTCCTGGTTGGTCTTCATCCGCTTTGCCAAGGAGTGGTTTGGAGGGTTCGGGGACTCTGCCCACAATGGATGGTGCGGGATGGTGTCTGTCACTGCTCGACCAAAACACAGGCGGCTCGGGGAGATGCCGGTGGTGCAATGGGGGGTGAGGCGATATTCGCGGAGAAAACTGTACAGTGCCTGTTCCAGGATGTGGCCATCGGCTAGGGCTATTTGGATCGTCTTGTTCAGGGTCCGCATCAGACGTTCTACTTCCCCATTCGCCTGGGGCCACCTTGGGGTTATCCGGCAGTGCTTGATCCGGTGGGACGTCAGGTATTCGAGTAGCTCAGCACTGGTGAACGGCGGACCGTTGTCTGTCCGGAGCTCTCCAATCAGGCCATGGGTGGCCATAATCTTCTCAAGTTTGGGAATGACTTCTCCTGCTGACGTAGATGAGACAATTTCGATTTCTGGGTATCGCGAGAAGTCATCCACGACTACCAGCATGTACTTCCCTCCCGGTAAGCTGCCGAAATCTGCCCTGGCTCTTTCCCAGGGAGCGTTGGGGCCTGCTTCGGTGATCACAGGCGCAGGTCTGCTGGGCAGGCTGGTTGCCAGGCAAATGGGGCAGCGTTGTATGATCGATTCAACTTGTTAATCTAGACCAGGGAACCAGACTTTGCTCCTGAGGCGGTTCTTTGACTTTACAATTCCTTGGTGTGCTCCATGTGCAAGGAGGGCTGCCTGATGAGTCAGGCGTTCAGGCAGGAAGAGGCGAGGGCCTCGCAGGAGACAACCATCTGCAGACACGGACAACTCGTGGCGCACTTGATGTAGAGCCTTTAACGTGGTTTGGGCTTCTGTCGTGCGGAACGGTGTTGGGTTTTGCAACCGCTTCCAGTCTCCCGAGGTGATTGCCTGGATGGCGATCTGGAGGCAGTCATCTTCTCTGGTGGCTTGTATCACTTCCTCCAACGAGATCGGGAGCGGTCTGGACCGTTCGATTATCATTCGCACGTGGCCTTCTGTTGCTGCCGCTTCAGCAGCTTCTGGCTTGGTGACAGGTCTGGCGTGCCTGGATAGGAAATCCGCCGGGTTTCGGGTGCCTGGTCGGTACTCTACGGTGAACTGGAATTCTTGTAGCTGTAACACCCATTTTTCTATCCGTGGGGGAGGACGCGATGATGACCCTTGAAACAGCGGGACGAGGGGCTTGTGGTCAGTGACCACAGTGAACGGGTGCCCGTACAAGTAGATGTGGAAATGGCGGCATCCCCACAGGATCGCGATGGCTTCTTTCTCGATTTGAGAATAGCGCTGTTCCGTGGGCGTAAGTGTCCTGCTGGCGTAGGCCACCGGGGCCCATTCTCCACAGGTCTGCTGCTGGGCTAGGACCGCTCCTAAGCCCGTGGGGCTGGCATCCACTACCAGCTGGGACTCGTTTCGGGGGTCAAAATACACCAACGTAGTGTCAGCTGAGAGAGCAGCTTTCGTTTGGCGGAATGCATCCTCTTGCTCCGCTTCCCACGTCCAGTGGCTGGAGGTTTTGGTGAGGTCACGGAGAGGCCCTGTCAGGTCTGAGAGGTTTTTGATGAAATGCCCGCAGTACGTAACCATGCCTAGGAAGCTGCGGACGCCGGACACTGACGTCGGGGCGGGAGCATTCTGTATGTCCGTTACTTTGTCCGGGTCGGGGCCAACGCCTTTGTCGGAGAAACGGTATCCAAAAAAACTGATGTCCCTCCTCAAGAACTCGCACTTTTCACGGTGGAGGGTGAGTCCACTGTCTCGGATGCGGGATAACACGGCCTGGAGACGCAGGAGGTGCTCTTCCAGCGTGGGTGCGTGCACCAGGATGTCATTGCTCACGTTGAGCACACCTTCCAGCCCCTGGAGGACGTTTTTGACAATATTTTGGAATACTTCAGCAGCGCTGGAGATGCCAAAGTTGAGGCGGGTGTAGCGCCAGAGTCCTGCATGGGTGGAGAACGTAGTGATGGGGCGAGAGTCCAGGTGGAGCGGGATCTGGTGATAGCCTGAGCGAAGGTCCATCTTCGAGAACCACTTGGAGCCAGCGAGTTCCCCGATGATGTCGTCTACTGTTGGAGTCAGGTGGCGCTCCCGCTTGATTGCGAGATTCGGGACCCTCATGTCCACACAGATGCGGATGGCTTCCGGTTGTTTCGGTTTCTTCGCGACGACAATGGGTGACACCCATGGGGTGGGGCCACGCACCCGTTCAATGATGCCCGCTCTCTCCAAAAGGTGTAGCTCTGCTTCTACTTTGGGGCGGAGGTGGAAGGCAATCCTCCTGTGGCGGAGGGCGATCGGGGCGACGGACTTGTCGATGTGCAGTCGGACTGCTGGACCCTTCAGGCATCCAATCCCTTCGAATAGTGTTCCGAACCCTTGTAGCAGGCGGTCTAGATCGTTGGCATGCACGTTGAATGCAAAGTGGATCAGATTGAGATCCTGCGCGGTGCGGCAGCCAAGTAGGAATCCTGAACCTTCCTTTGATACATATACTTTGGCCTGCTGGTGTGCAGTCTCATGAGAGAGACTGGCCTGGAATACGCCACACAGCGTGAGCGGAGAACGGGTGCTGAAGGCGTAGACTTGTACTCTGGTAGGGCGTAGCGTTGGAGGGTTGGGTAAACTCCGGTAGACGCTGGCAGCCATAAGATTGATGGTGGCACCTGTGTCGATGAGGGCAGCTATGGCATGTTCTTGCACTTTAACCTTACACATGGGTGTAGCGTGATGGGTGGCCGGCAGAGCATTCAGCATTCGGACTACGTGGACAGTGGCAGCATCGGCTTCATCGTCGTCCATGTCACTGTCGGGGGAACCTTCGGGGGGCGGCTCAATCACGCAAACTCGCCGTGGCGGGCCATTTTGCTTCCTCCTCTGCGTCGACCGGTATACTTTGGAGAAATGGTTCACTTTCCCACACGCGCTGCAGGTCTTGCCATGCGCGGGTCAGGCTCCTTCGTGGGGTAACAGGCCTCCACACCATCCACATGGGCGACTACGGGAGTTCGGTTGGGAGGTCGTAGACTTCGGCCTCGTGGCTCTCTGTCGTGGCTCCTGAACGTCGGTGCGGATGGCGCATACCGGTTCTTCCTTGACGGTGGTGGCCGGCTTGGGGTCCATGTGCGCCGCGCGGGCCTTGGACAATTCTTTGGAGCGGCCAAGTGTCAAGATGTCCCTCATGGACATGTTGTGCTCTTGCAGGACCCGTTCGCGCAATTTGGAGGACGCGCAGCCTTGGATGAACTGGGCCCGGATTTCGTCGTCCTCGTCTGGGAGGGTGCAGGTGCTTGCCAGCTCTTTTAGCCTCACGTAGAAGACATCTACAGACTCCTCTGGCTGTTGGCGTGCTTGGCGGAGCAGGAAACGCTCGTAGTCGGGGTTGGCAAAAGGCTCGAAATAGGCCGTGATGGCGTTGCGCATCGTGGCGTAGTTTCTTGGGGGTCCTGCTTCCCGCACGGTCTTCGATATTTTATGAATGTCCGCCCCTCCGAGGTGAAGAAGCATGGGTCTCCTCCGTGGAGCAGGGATGTCCGCCGCGTCGAAGTACGTCTCTAAGCGCTCAACCCATGCCTTCCAGCGTGCTGCTTGGAAGGGTGGGGGGCCTGTGATGGCGAACGGCTCCAGATGAGGCATGTGGGCGACGCAGTGGGCGCGGCTAGGGTGGCAGAGCACTCGTGGTAGGACACCAGCAGGCAGGGCTCGTGATCCGGCGCGGTGTCAAGCGGGGCGCCGTAGGGCAGTGCAGGCAGCAAACTCTCGACAGCAGCAGTGAGGCTGCGAGGGGTGAAGCGTAGCAGGTGGGTGCGCACAGCCACCAGAGGGCGCTGCGGAGTGAGTCTTGGCAACCTGCGGCCTACACCCAGCGTGTCCGTGCTAGATGAGGGCGCGCTGTTCTGGGGCGCCACGTGCGGCCTGGCAGAGGCGGCCTGGAATGCCCCTGATGCGAGGAGAAAGAGAGAGAGTAAGGCCTAGCAGGGCCGTGGCCGGAGGCACAGGCGTGGAGAGCGTCAGGAGGAGAGCGGCTGGGAGTGGGCAGCGTCACTCTTACCGCAAATCTGAGGGCCGCCGGAGGTTCGTAGCGGAGATGGCCGGGTGCCGGAGGGCACTGAAGGAATCCGCACGCGTGCGCGGTCAGCAGAGCGGCCGTAGAGGCTGTCGAGACTGACGGCTGAGAGCCGCTCGGAAAGCCAGCGCAGGGCTCCGTGACAGTGGCAGCAGGTGTGCGGTAGAGAGCACAGTGCGTCAGGCAAGGGATGCGGGAGCCGCGGCTGGGGCGGTCTCGCTGTGACGGTGCAGGCGGCAGGCACAACCGGTGTGGTGAGTCACGGTGGGGTGGGGAGACCACCTCGTCGCCAGTGTAGTGTCCTAGGTCTAGGCCTGGTGCAGAGGACACATAGAGTCAACACAAGTGCGGGTCTGTTAACAGCCAGTAACTCACTGACTCCGCCCAGCGTGACCTGGGCTTTTTATTGCAACACACACGTGCTGGCCGAGCGTACGCTGGGCCAGCCCATTAAATTACGCAGTGGTGGTGAACCGGGGCAACCACCCCTTACTAACATGGGCAATGTGGAGTGGTCCAACATGGACGACATTACATGGTCCAACTCATTTTATTAGTTAAGCAGACCCCCACATGCACAAACTCCTGCACTTGTTCAAGGGGAACATCCTGCGCCATGATGTTTGCCCTACCAGATTTGTAAGGATTAAATGTCATGAATTTTGTTTTGTTACTATTAAGCTCAAGGCCCGAATGCTGCAAAAACTTAAAAAGCGGTCAAGTATTGCCTGCAGGCTACACAGAGTTTTAGAGATTAAAAGCGTGTCATTTGCAAAGAGCAGCGTCGTAATTTTGTGAGGGCCTAATTTGGGCGTATTGTTTCCAGGGAAGTCAAGTGCTTGAACTAAGTCGTTAATATATAGGGTAAACAGAGTTGAGGCCAACACACAACCCTGTCGAACACCAGTTTTAATATTAAAAGGGTATGTGATCTCACCATTGTTACCATATCTGACTCGGGCTGTGTTGTGTGCATGCAATTTAAGGAGGATGGACAGGATATTAGCGGGGACACCAATCTTTTGCAAAACCTCCCACAACTTGGGCCTTGTTATGGAATCAAACTCAGTTCTCAAGTCGACAAAGACCACATATAAATGGCTCTTGTCGAGCGTTACAGTTTTCCAATAAAGGGCACAGCAACAAAGGATTTGGTCCACTGTACTGACCTTTTTCCTAAACCCTGCCTGCATCACTGAAAGAATCCATTCCAGCAGCTGTGCTAGAATAAGGTGAGAGAAGAGTTTCTGAAGTATGTCAATAAGGCTGATGGACCTATAATTCCCTGGGTCATCTTTACAGCCTTTTTTATAAATTGGGATGATCATGGCCCTCTGCCAGGAACCAGAAATCGGGCCACCTTCTAGAATTGAACGGAAAAGCTGGTGGAAATAGGTAGCTCAGATCAGTGGTTCTGATCTAAAAAGGTCACCAGGGATGGAGCTTTATTCGCTGGAAGCGCAATAAGCACCTCCAGTGCATCTTTGCACTGAAGAGTCATGGGCGTGCCCTCACCCACAAGGGAAGGAGGGCCGCCTGCTGACACTTTTCCCTCATAGTCAGACTTAGCTGCATACATTTTTGGAAATGCTCCACCCAAGTCTGGGGTTGAAGGTTATCATCAACACCTGTGACTGCATTGTATTTGAAATGGGCCACAATCCCCCAGAATTATTTAGCATCCCCTGCACCTAACCGCTACAACCAGATCCTCCAACATCTCCCATTCCCAATCTAATTTGGCCTGTGTTAGACCCCTTTTGTAATCCTTTATGGCTCTAGCAATGTCTTGCCTGATGCCAGCTTTTAGGCTGAGGATCAGGACATGTCTTAATTTCCTGCAACTACTATTAAACCAAACGCAGCGGGTGTGTAAGCTATGGGCCTTATGGACCTCTTTGCTAAGTGAGGCTTTAAGGGAAATAAAAAGATTTTCATGGTACTTAACGATATCACCTGGGTCAGGGATTTGCATCATGCAAGTGGACAGTGCCTCCAAAGTGACCGGCACATGGTCGTAAATCAGGCTCAGCACAGTTGAATCCTTACAGACAGCCTTCCATTTTAGGGCTTACTAATTATTCGTGAGTGTCGGTGCAGCCTCAGGAATCAAGTTGTCACTCCGATGGTCGCTGTTCCCAAACCCACTAAGAAATAGATGAAGGACCTTGTGGTCACTGTCATGGCGCTCTACAACCACCATATCATTAAAAGATGACCACAATGGTAGTGACAGGAATATATAGTCAATGCAACTCTTTTGCAGTGTATATTTAAAAGTGTAGGCACCAGAGCGATCCGAAGAAGACCTGCCATTGGAGTCCTGCGGCCAAGACAGAGGGATGAACTCAACAGTTGATCCATGACCACAGAGCATCTCGTAAAAGTGCCCAAAGCCAGCTAAGGGACTCCCCAAACTGCATCCTCCTTCTCTGTTAATTTAAAGAGTTTAGGACCGGAAGGTTCAAAAGGAACATCAAAATCACCAGTGGCGATTACCCTGTCTTTGTGTGGGAGGGTGTCTAAAACATCTTCTAAAGCATGTAAGGTATTAGATGGCTTATTTGCCCACTCCACCTATTATACACATTAAAACCATAACAAGAAGATCCCCCAGCAATAGATAGCCCCAGGGTATCATAAGAATTTATAGCCAGCCTTGCAATGGCAAGAGTTAGAGAATTTTTGATTAATAAAATTAAGCCACCTGCTGGCCGACCCCTGCCACCAGAGACCACAAGACAAAAATATGTGGTAAACCCTGATCTGTGGACTGGAGCAACACCACGTTTCCTGTAACATACATATATTAAAAGCGCCAATGAAAGTCCCCCAGTCTGGGTCGGGCAGCTTGGCATTGAGACTAGTAATGTTTCACAAAAGTATATTCCAGTTTTGTGCTGTGAATCCCTTGGGGTGGACAAAGCTTCAGTAACGGAGTATGATACCTCTGCAGGGGCCAGATTTGAAATGGATAAGGTCTCGATGGCTTGTTCACCATGAAATCCAAATATCTGTAAGGCTGATCCATACATAGCAAAAACTGGTGATTTAGGGAAAAAAGGCTCTGTGGGGTGGCTCAGGGATTTCTCAGTGGTAGCTGGGCTGGGAACAATAATTGATGCAGTGTCAGAAGGACCCTGGTGGAAACTCAAGGGCAAGAGAAATCCGGTAATTCCAGATGCTGGCTTTCAGATACCATCAGTCATGAGCATCCAGTGATGAGAATGGTTCAAAAGGAATTCCTAAAGGGATGTTCGTTGTGTTGCCAGGAAAACCAGTTCTTTTGACAGTGCTAGGCACATCCCTTACGGGATTCAGAGTGGTAAGATGCCTATTAAAATACAAAAAGAACAATTGATGGACAGAATGCAGAACAATGTCATACATTCACCCCAGTACAGAGATCTGGGCCTAACTCCATCCTTTTTTGCTCACCATGCCATTCCAGTTTGAACCCAGCCATATGCAAATCAGTCTTGACCCTGTGCCTCATGGGAACAGTCCAGCCCATACTGCCAGGCCAGGTCCTCCCTGCACTGGAAACAAGCATCCTAGGACCGTTTTCGGGGTTACACCCCTCATCAGCCAGGATAGCTTGACTCCAGTAGCATGGAGAGCACGGGACCCACGTCTGGACATACCCGTCCCACTCCGGGTGACAAATTCAAAAAGAACAATTGATGGACAGAATGCAGAACAATGTCATACATTCACCCCAGTACAGAGATCCGGGCCTAAATCCATCGTTGTTTTGCTCACCATGCCATTCCAGTTTGAACCCAGCCATATGCAAATCAGTCTTGACCCTGTGCCTCATGGGGACAGTCCAGCCCAAACTGCCAGGCCAGGTCCTCCCTGGACTGGAAACAAGCATATAGCATATAGCTGGGTCTGAATTGAGGTGGCGAAGTGAGCTAAAGAATGATGATGGATTCAACCCAGATCTGTGACTGAGGGTGAGTGTCTGTAAAGTTTCAGTGCTCTGTCCATCATCTCCTTGTGTTTGCTTTCTTCGCCCTAAGTTGGCAGGGTATGCCCAGACGTGGGTCCCTTGCTCACTTTGCCACTGGATTCAAGCTAGCCTGGCTGATGAAGAGTATTACCCACACAACGGTCCCAGGATGCTTGTTTCCGGTTCAGGGAAGACCTGGCTTGGCAGTTCGGGCTGGACTGTTCCCTTGGGGCACAGGGTCAAGACTGATTTGCATATAGCTGGGACTGAACTGAGGTGGCGAAGTGAGCTAAAGAATGATGATGGATTCAACCCAGATCTGTGACTGGGGGTGAGTGTCTGAAAAGTTTCTGTGCTCCGTCCATCATCTCCTTGTGTTTGCCTATTAATATACCCCAATTGCTTCCAGTTGACGGAAATTGCAGGTGGTTTAATCATATCAGGAGAAGTTTCACAATTAAGAAGTCTTTAAGTTCACTAGTGCACAGTCCCCAGGGCAATCTTTAGGAAGGATACCAAGCCATGGTGATCTGTGGACTGATAAGACCTCTGGGGCTAGGTCAAGGGCCAACTCATGTTGGTTTTCAACCAGTGTACTGATTTATTCCCTAGAGTCCCAAATCTCCTCTTGCATTGGAAGGTAGCTCAGGTACATTTTTGAGAACAATTAGGTATGTGGTGCACTCAGGGGGGGAGTTGTGGATAGCACATGGGAGATCTGCCATGGTGGATACTCGGGTATGCTTCCTACTGCTTCCCTGATGTTGTGCCCTACTTTTAGGTTTGCCCTGCTCCCCCAAATTATCTGTAGAACCCTGGGTACCACTAGGTTCTGTCACGGATGGCAAATGGGAAGAAGTAGGTGGAGTGTATCTAAATTGCTCCTGCTGCATGTGTAAGTGAGGGGGTCCTGTAATGGATGAAGTGTCCTTCCCCACCTTAGAGCGTGACAGGGCTTGTAGTGATTTCACTTTCCCCTCTAACAGGCCAAGATGAGCCACTAACGGGGCAAGCTCTACCCTTAGAATGGTCCTAACATTTTCTAGAGAATTCTCCAGGACCCCCTCCAGGAGCTCCTGGAAGGGTACCCTAGAAATCTCGATGGACACACCGGATGGTGAAGGGGAAGTAGAGTTGTCACACTGAGAAGACGTCTCTATTAACCTCATCGACTGGTTGTTGATATCAGGGGCAGGAAAATTAATCTGCTCGCCTAAGGACTAAGTCAGGGTGGAGAACTCCGCTCTGCTCACGGAGTTTGCGGAGTTTTCCGCACTTCGCGTTACGCGGAGCTCGCGGAGTTCCGGAAAACTCCGCTTTGCGAAGTGGAGCAGAGTTTCTTTCCTCCCTCGCGTTCGTCAACGTCAAGTTGGTGAGCGCGAGCGAGAAAAATCCACCTCCTGGTGAGATTTTTCCTCGTTCACGATCGTCAACATCAAGTTGGCTGTCGCGAGCGTGGAAAATCAACCTCCCGGTCAGATTTCTCATTGCGAGTGGTCGCGTATGCTCTCAACTGCTCGCGTTGAAAAACTGTCCGTTCGCTTTGAGAAAGCTGCTGCTCGAGTAAAAATCTACTCGAGCGGAAGAAAGGAAGCAGCGCCAGCTTGTGCTGTGCATGGTGCTGTTCGAGATGATTGAACAGTGCGGACAAGCATCTGGCCCTGAAAATCATCGCGAACAGCATTTATCTAACGCACTCCGCCACTTGCAGAGCTTCGCATAGAGTGGCAGAGGTTTTTTTGCACTTTGCGGAGTTCCGCGGCGGAACTCTGCGAACTCAGCCCAGGCAATTACTAAGGAATCTCTCAGGGAGGCAAAATGATTGCTGCAGGGCAAAACACAGTCAGGGGAGACTAGATTGGAAGAAGTCAAGAGAGATGTTAAAGGTGGGTCTATCTGGTAGGCAGAATGGCGTTCCAGAATCTCTTTAATAGATCTCGGAAACATTCCAGGAATTCTCTTTTGCTTACACTGGGCATTACTAGTGAGGGGACTGGTAGTACCTCGTTGAGGGGTGGCCGGAGCGGGTACTAGAATTGGCTCACATTCAATCAGCAGATTATCTATTCTATCCAGAACGTAATTGTACCCAGCAGGCTTATGAGTTTTGTTAGATCTCTTTGATGGCCCTCCCTCCATTGCCTTTCATTTCCCTATGACCAAGCATAAGTAGCCCAGGTATCAGAAGTACAAACTAGGTTTGCCAGGGACTAGCAGTTGGACAAGGGCAACTGGAGAGAAGGAAGCAACTTGTGCTGTTTGAATGACTCCAGATGTACCAAGCCACACAGGTGTGGCTTTCTACATCTCTTTATAGGTTTTCTGTCACTCTGCACTCCCTTGCATGATGCAAGGGTGATGCAAAACCCTTGATAAATATGCCCCTTAGTCTCCATTAGCTTGATATTACTCTCTGATGCCTGATTTCTTGCTTCCTCTTATTCTTATTTTAGCTCACATTTTTTATAAAGGTCCTCCTCCTTTTCCTCCTCCCCCTCCCCTGCTCCTCCCGTCCCCCACCCCTTCTACTTTCCTCTTCCTCTTATTCCCCTCCTCCTCATCTGCCCCTCCTCTTCCCCTCATCCTCATCCACCCCCTCCTTCCCTCCCTCCCCCCCTCCTCTTCCCCTCCTTCTCTCTTTCCCTTCAACCTCCACCTCCCCCTCCCCTTCCGCCTCTTCCTACTCCTCCTCCTCCTCCTCCTCCTCTTCCTCCTCCTCCCCACCCCCTCCTCCTTCTCCTCCTCCTCTCTCCCTCTCCGGCCCCTCCACCTCCTCATCCTCTCCCTCCTCCCCCCCTCCCTCTCCTCCTCCTTCCTTTCTTTTACAAACAACAATAAGCTATCCCTTCACTTCTATCACAAACAAACACAAGCTAGGGTGAAAGAAGGGTAGAAAAAATGAGCAAACTCTTTGGCCTGTCATATTAGGACTTACATCTGCCACAGAAGGTTAAGCGCAAAGCCTCAGCACACGATGGATAACACCCTTAATTATCTTGCTGGCAACAAAAAGTGAAAGACTCAGGTTGCACACAGAAATCTGCAGAAAGATGCATTAACCTAACATGCTATTTTACAACTGCCTGAGCACATTAGCTTCAAGTAATATACATCTTTGCAGCAGGTGTACATACCAGTCAGGGTATCTGAATAACACTGATACCTGTGACATGCATTGCACTGTAGTTCCAATGATCTAGTGTTTCATATGCTGGACCAGGTGCTGACGTGCATTCTACCTGAGAGTGCTATCACTGGAAAAGTGAGTAACTGTGATGCAGCATATATGGGTAGTGTTTTGGTGCTGTGCATGAGGTTCACAGTTTTGCTCTTGTTGCGCTTCAAATTAGGCAGGAGGCTAGAGCAACCTAGCTCTGGCAAAGCCAATAGGTTTCGCCTAGGCGAGTTTCATTGGCTTTGCCAATGTTTTTTTAGAAATGTTGCACAAAAGCACGGGCTGCTGTACAAAGTGGCTTTAAAAAATTAGTGCTGTGACATGGCCAATGGAACTCGCCTCATAGAGCTTTTTTTCTTTAAGTCATGTTGCACTGCAGCACACGTTGCTGTGAAATATCTCTAAAAAACATTAAACAAAGTTAAATAGTACTCGTATTTGGCTTTGCTTCATGGTATTGTGTGCGAGGGAGGTTTAGAGGTGGCAGGAGGAACTATGGGGAGAGGTCAGCAACACAATGGAAGACGGGGTTGTGCAGGGGATGGAGCAACATGAAGGAGGTGTGGGGGGAGGAGGGAGGGAGCAGCAGTAACACAACAGAGAGTGGCGGATTGAGGGGGGCAAGCAACATGAGGGAGGTGTGGAGGAAGAGGGAGGGAGCAGCAACACAACAGAGGATGAGGACGTGTAGGGGGGCCAGCAACACAAGGAAGTTTTGGGAAGGAGGGAGGGAACAGCAACGTAATAGAGAGCAGGTGGGTATGGGGGCAAGATCATGGGAGGTTGGCAGAAGGAGAGAGTGATGACACATGCACTCTTACAGAGTGAATGTATTTTTTTTTAAGTACCTGCAGGAGCCTGAGGCCAGTGGAAGGACCCAGTCCGCAGGCAGGAAACTGTACTTGGTCCATGCTCCACAGCAGAGACAAGCACTTAAAGTCCCAGGAGGAAGAGAAGGTGACCACTAATAAGCAAGGAAACGAGAGTGATATCGAAGCCAACCAATGGTAAGTAATGGTAAGTATTTGGTGAACTCCAAACCCATTTATAGGTTTTAATTTTTGTTGTCAAAAGATGTTGCTGATAGCACATGCTCGCTGTTCGGGATAAACCTAAAAAGAAGGGACAAATGGTACATTTAAGTATTAAAGTCGATGAATAAGTGTGTAAAGAGTATTTGGATTCAATGTGGACTATGTGGAAAGTGTATTTCTGTTGTGTTGGTATGACAGAAAAAGCTTAGCCTGAGTCGCTGCAAGAGTTAGGCTATGCATGCTCAATTGTTTTAAGAACCAATAAACGTGGTCATGCAAGCATGCAGATGCCTAGCATCTTAGGGGCATATTCCGAAGGACTTATCGCCGATTTATCAGCACTTTAGCGCCGCAAAAGTGGCGATAGATTTATCGCCCTATTCTCAAGCTGGTGCAAACTGCCGATATCGCCAGTTTACCAGCGATAGCTGCCGCAAAAAACATCGCCATGGATGAGTGCGACAACTAACGCTAATGATATGCAGAGTAGGCGTTCCCGTGCAAAAACACACAAAAACACCACTTCGCGAGATTCTCAACGACCAGCCAGATCTGCAATGCGAACCAAGAACAGGCGATAAGGCGCGTTAGCTGCAGGGATTTAACACCTGCCTTCTGCTGGTGCTAAGCAGGACGACTACCTGCAGTATGAAAGGGAGCCCAGCCCAGAGCCACATCTGAAGACCCACAGATGCCATGGAGCCAATGAACATGCAGCTCGGAGACCCAAGAGGGCCACAACACCCACCGCCACCACCCCGAGGCCCCACCCCCTCCGGACCCCCTCCTGACTACCACTGAGGCAGCGTAGGACAAGACAGCAGACCTTCCGAAAACGGCATGGCCCCACAGCCACACAAGTGCAGAATGTGGGGAGTGGTGGGAACCAAGTGTGTGTGAAGGAGGCAACTCACCCATGAAGAAGAATGTACACAATGCCAAGTGTGGCGGTGGTGTGCTGGACAGACCACAGAATGCAGAGCACAGACATGTCCATGTGGACATATACTGCTGGGGTTTGTAGTGTTGTGGACAGTGGATGCAAACATGTTACCTCAGGCAGTGGGGAAGACCTTGGACATGTAGCTGTGCCGTCCCCCCTGTAAGCGTAAGCACAGTAGGCTGGGCCGGCGTATGCCACTCCAGCGGAGGAGTGCAGATAAAAAAGGCCGGGGCTCTGGGGGTGGTTCTCTTCTGTGATGGGCAATGCGTCTGCCAGGGTGGCGCACCTCACCCTGCCACGAGTCCGCCGCCGTGACCTCCAGACTCGGCGACACAGGCCCCCAGCGCATCCAGCGGCACAGCAACACGGAGTCATGTGTGTGCCGGATACTGCCTCAGTCCTACACTGCGGTCAGCAGGTCCCACAATTCAAATCATGCCACATCTCTGTTAATGGAGGAAACCACTAATCAACAGACATTGCCCCCAGTGCGGCCCGCCCGGACGACGCATCATCGTTGGCTGTGCACCTGCTGAGCGCTCCAGGTGCCACTGACTCTGTGCACCACAAGTCGACGCCACGTGCCAATATTGAGGCAGAATTCAGTAGGCAAAAAAACATTGCTCCCAGTGCGGCCCGCTCTGAACGACGCATCATCGTTGGCTGTGCACCTGCTGAGCGCTCCAGGTGCCACTGACCCTGTGCAACACAAGTCGACGCCACGTGCCACTATCGAGGCAGAATTCAGTAGGCAAAAAAAACATTGCTCCCAGTGCGGCCCGCCCGGACGACGCATCATCGTTGGCTGTGCACCTGCTGAGCGCTCCAGGTGCCACTGACCCTATGCAATACAAGTCGACGCCACGTGCCAATATTGAGGCAGAATTCAGTAGGCAAAAAAAACATTGCTCCCAGTGCGGCCCGCCCGGACGACGCATCATCGTTGGCTCTGCACCTGCTGAGCGCTCCAGGTGCCACTGACCCTGTGCAACACAAGTCGACGCCACGTGCCACTATCGAGGCAGAATTCAGTAGGCAAAAAAAACATTGCTCCCAGTACGGCCCGCCCGGACGACGCATCATCGTTGGCTGTGCACCTGCTGAGCGCTCCAGGTGCCACTAACTCAGTGCACCGCAAGTCGATGCCACGTGGCTGTGTGCCCTTTCTGACCGCTGCCTCTGGCCTACACGGCGGTCAGTAGGGCTCACAATTCAAATTGAGTCTTGATTAATTTATGGCAGAGTCCAGTAGGCAACAGACATTGCTTCCAGGGCGGCCCGCCCGGACGACGCATCATCGTTGGCTGTGCACCTGCTGAGCGCTCCAGGTGCCACTGACCCTGTGCAACACAAGTCGACGCCACGTGCCAATATTGAGGCAGAATTCAGTAGGCAAAAAAAACATTGCTCCCAGTGCGGCCCCCCCGGACGACGCATCATCGTTGACTGTGCACCTGCTGAGCGCTTCAGGTGCCACTAACTCAGTGCACCCCAAGTCGACGC
Source organism: Calotriton arnoldi (assembly GCA_963921515.1). NCBI lineage: Eukaryota > Metazoa > Chordata > Amphibia > Caudata > Salamandridae > Calotriton > Calotriton arnoldi. Next base: position 780,647 of record CAWUFW010005114.1, read on the forward strand.
CACGTGGCTGTGTGCCCTTTCTGACCGCTGCCTCCGGCCTACACTGCGGTCAGCAGGGCTCACAATTCAAATTGAGTCTTGATTCATTTAGTAGGCAACAGACATTGCTTCCAGTGCGGCCCGCCTGGACGACGCATCAGCGCAGGGCGCGCACCCGCTGAGCGATTCAGGTGCCACTAACTCTGTGCAGCTCAAGTCATCACCACGTGGCTGTGTGCCTTTTCTGACCGCTGCCTCCAGCCCACACTGCAGTCAGCAGGGCTCGCAAATCAAATTCAATCCTGACCTGCAAGGACACGCCATAATCGCTGGCTGCACACCCGCCAGGACCACCTCCAACCAACAACTGCCAGAGTCGGAGGAGTCTCACAGCCAGCCTATCTAAGTTGCTCACACCTGTCTTGGGTGCCATCATCAGCTTGATACCCTGCTCAGCTCTTCAGGTGCCACTAACTCAGTGCACCACACCTCATGGACCCTTTATAATTGAATCTGTGTGTGTGATCCGATGATCACTGTTCTAGTTGTTGCCAGCACCAACCACTCCCTGAGGGCTGGCTTACACTCACCCCACACCCATCCAGCACAGGCGTCACTGGACATGTGACCCTGGTAATAAAAAGGGGCCGGGCGCACGTGCCCGTAGCCAGTTCCACTATCTATCTAAGTGTGTCCGTGTGGTCATTATGTATGCATGATGGGCCAGGGCCCTACCACATTACATTGTGCTGTGGACAGCAGACGCAACCATGTCACCTCAGGCAGGGGGTAAGACCTTGGACACGTAGCTTTGTCGTCCCCCCCTGTATGCGTAAGCTGAGTGGGCTGGGCCAGCGTACGCCAAGCCAGCATAGGGGTGTGAAGGATTTGCCCGGGGCTCTGGGCGTGGTTCAGTTCTGTCCTGGACAAGGAAGTATCTAATGAGTGTGTCACTGTTGTAGTGTCGGCGCCACCCAGTCCGCAATCGACAATGTTGCAATGTAGCATGCACCCGGAGGGTGGGCTCGCACGAACGGGGAAATGAAGGAGCGCAAGACCGCTCGGGGTCTTGGCTCATACATGGCAAGTGTTGTGTGTATCTGTATTGCCGCAGCATGAGCCAAATGCCTAGCCTTATCGCAGCGCGAGTTCAGCCAGGCATGAACTCTACATCTGTGTCCGCCCTATCCTTCCCACAGGCCTACACTCACGTGGCCGCCCACCTCCAACGGCCAACATCACAGTGTCGTTGTCAGGCTTGTGGACATGCGCAGACAGGCATGACAATGGTGTGACGTAGGAGTGCAAGTGATGCAACCGCGCAGCGCACACAAGTAAATAGGCTCGGGGGAGGGAGGAGCAGCTGTGAGGCCACGTAACACACAGTGATGCCGCTCATTTGCCACATGCAAGACATGTCAAACATGAATCCCAAAGTGGCACACATCCCATCCCACCCCCAACAAGCCACATCACATTTCCTGAATGCAAGCAGATGACAAACTAACATAAGTGATGAAAGCTCCTTTGTCTGAACTATCAGGCGGAAGCACATCTGCACCTCCGACCTCGGAATTGCATGTGCCCGGCACCCCCTGACAGATACTTTAGCAACTGATGATGACTCCCACACTATGCACAGCCCGACGAAAGACCAACGTATACACACCCCACACACAGAAGTCCTTGCTCGAAGTTATCTTGCATGGAACGGCCTTCACACTTACTCCCACACCATCCCAGGCGTACAACCGTTGCACACTTCAATAACTTATTGTTCCGAGCTGTGGCATTTCAACCACAGAACTGGCGCAGGTCAGAACAGTGCCGCTTCAACCAGGGCCACTAACGCAATGGCAGAACATCCCGGACACATGCACAACCCCTGTCACGGGGAACTGTACCGTGCACGTATGCTGCATTTACTGGGGGCACTGCCATTGGTAGTGCTGCGGATCAGTTACCGGCTAAACTTCCGCCTTGCCAACGTCACCTGCGTGCAGCCTGTGTTGCATTCTCGCTCGTGCATATTCGAGTGGTCCATGGATGTCTGCCTATCCAACAGGACGGTAGCCGAACTGGATTTCGACCTGTGTGTGCGCCCCCTGTTGGCCCACGACCATGAGTGTCACCGTGACACCCGTCTATGGGATGCCTGGATGCTTGGCATACATGCTTGGCATACATGCTGGCAGCTGGACCTGGGAGATTGCAGAACTCCTTGTGTGCAGTGACCAAATTGAGCCGCTCCCCTATTGGGCTGTAGTGCTAATTGGGGAAAGGGGGTGGACGCAGCACATCTGTCCGGACCTGCTAATGGTTAGCCTCGCCATCCTGTTCGATGAAGTCAACAACGACCTCATGTTGGAAATTATTGCCTACGAAGCTGCACTAGCTTTCATGGACGTGTAACTACGTACCTGCAGACACAACAGTTTGGAACACATTGCACATGTCCCGACACCTTGTTGGAACTTGGGGTTCAGGTCACATCTCCCACGACGACAGTGGACATGGCTGCATTCACCTGGACTCCGAATACATGAGCGGACGACGACACGGGTAAACACACACCTGTGAATGGTGCGGCACTCCCCCGGAGTGGACAGCGGCGCTTGGCAACGTTCCACGTTCTGACATACTGCTGCATTGGTCTGCATGTTGTGGCACTTATCTTGGCCGTACTGACACGCATATGCTAATAAAGTCTACGCACCTTCACTTGTATTCAACTGTGATGAGTGTTGATTTGTATGACAATGTGTGTCTCACTGCCTATCTGGGTCACGGCCATACATGCATTACTACACCATCAGGGATGTGGGGTTGTACTAGTACATTATCATCTCACAGTTTCCTGCTATGTCACATGCGAATGGCCATTTTCCACACACAAGCGGCAGCAGTTGTGTCCTCTGTTCTGTTGTGCTGGTGTTGCTGTTTGTTCAACATTGTTGTACATGTTGCGGTGCTCTGGATCTTATGTGTGTGTGCTGCATTGTAGGTGAGTTGCCCCTTCAGCTCTGATTTGGCTGGCCCTTATCCCTTTCAGGTGGTGTGGCTTTCACTTCTGTGCTTATGCAGTGCTGTGATGTTGCAGACTTGGGTAAATTGGGCTCTTGGTTGGTGTTGTGACTCTTGGCCATGGTTTGTCCGCAGATGTGCTCTACTTGATTGTGCATGTGTGCCATTGTGCCCATCTCCCCCCGTCCCCCCAGTCCCTGGTGGTTACTCACCCTGTTGCTGTTGTGTCGGGTCATGTTGAGCAGTGTCCGGTCCCCCAACTCCTGCCACCATCTCCACACTGATGACTGTGGTCACCATTTCCTCCATCTCATCCAGCTCCTCCTGTGGCGCTGGACTCCCACCTCCAGTCTGCAATGCTGCCTTCTGGTTGTCTGCGAGTTTCTGCTTGGTCTTGCGCTTCACATCATTCCAGCGCCTCTTGACCTCGTCCATTGTCCTCCTCAGCACTCCGACTGCATTCACCTTGTCCAGGATGGACTGCCATATTCCATTTATTGTTGCCAATGACACAGTGGAGGTGACGAACAGTTGTTGATGGTATTCTATCACCTCCGTGATCAGGATCCTGTTTTCCTGCGGACTGAACCGCGTCTTCCTCTTCTTCTTCTCCTTGCCCTTCCCTGACCCCAAGGTCCCAGGCTGGTCCTCCGTGGGGCTTGTGGGGTTCTGGTTGTCCTCTGTGCTTGCTCCGGCTACCTCCATGGTGCTTCGCAGTTGTTTGTGTTTTGTGTTGCCGCTTTTATTGTGCTTTTTGCAGCCTGACTTGTGGGACTTGCAGGCCTGGCGCTGCTTATCGCTGGATTTTTTATCGCGGTTGGGCACATCGCAACTTATTTCACGTTAGGGTTGAGATTTTTATCGTTGTCCCGGTAGTGTTATCGCGGACATTTGCAGCGTTATCGGGGTACTATCGCATGTTACCGCCGTGTTGAGAATGCCACGTTAACACGGAGTTATTTTCCCGCGATAGACGGCGATATGAAAACTTGCGTTAACCTATTTTGGCGATGATTATCGCACGTTCTTGAGAATATCCCCCTTAGAGCGGTCTGTATCATACAGCTGAAACCACATTGAGTGTGAACCATTCCCTGGTGATACGTGCTTTCATGGATTGTAGTAGGGGCCCAGGCGTAGTAGTAAATGTTATTGCCATATTCACTGGTCCTAATGATGTTGGCTTTGGAAGGATGAAATGTAGAAATGCCCACATTGGTGTTGAAACTTGTGAACATCCAGTTTGAGCAAAACTCTGCAGAAGGTGATACAGAAATCGCTTTAACTCACTTCCAGATAAAAAACATGATGTGCCAAAATAACTTACAACAGTACTATGATTCCAGTATACACAGAAAATGAGAATAAAGTGTTATGTTCCAGATAGGTACCCCAATATAGGCTCAGGTAGTCACCTCATCTTTCATCTATATTCTCCCCTACCATTACACTGCATAACGGTTCTTAGTACTGACCTTTTACCTAGTTACGGTAATGCCTAAAAGATGACATGGGGTTTTCTCCGAAAAGCTTAAGCCTCATTCGTTATGCATGAGGATTCTTGGAATCACAGCAGGACAGCAGGCATACTATCTCCTGCATAATAACTATGCATAAGGGTCATTCCTTCTGTCATCCTAGTCCGACATGACACAGCAAGGTATATCCCCAGGGGGTACCACTTTGGGTATATATACACCATATATTGCTGAGCTAGTCAGAGGAAAAAAGTACTTCCATGCTGACATACTGACGTGGGACGCTGAGGCTCCTGCACACAGACATTCCAGCTCGCAGTGGTCTGACATCCCTTACGGGGTGCCCATCTCGAGACCAAGACGGGGTCCCACCGTTTCTCACTTCAGGTAATGGGGTTGACTTTATCCTATAGGGATTCTTGGCTCTACACCCACATACATGCTAGGTACATTCAGGCACTGATACAAACAAACCGCCCTTTCCATTTCACAGAAATGGTACAACGTATCTTTAACATGTCTGATACAACGGGTATTGTCCACCTATTCAAGAACATAGGTTCAGGACTGTTAAGCACCTGTCAGACAATCCTCTGAATTGTTCCCAACTTCATACACTCCGTATTCGGAAGCATTTTTGGAGGGTTTCCGCTGATCCTGTTCCTAATAGCAGGTATCCTGATTGTCCTTTTTTCTGCTACGAAATGGATGTCCCAGTCACCAAGGAGATGGAACGCACGCTCTTGGAGCGCCGATACCGTGATCGCATGGTAATCCATCTGGGCACACCTCTTCTTCGAGAACCGAGCGAGTCTTGGTTCTTGTCATCTAGACCAGTCTGGATCGACTGTATTCTGCCTGTCCTCCGATGCTTGTTCTGCGGACAAGAATGCGTGTTGGACCTCTGTCTAACACTTCCAACAATTGCGCCACCGGACGTTGATGCTTTACTGGACCCAATAACGGCCCATGTTCTGCAGTGTCCTCAGCGTATTCCAATGTTGATGTCTGCATTCTTAGAGCCACCACGAGATGCTTCAGCTCCTGTCGAGAAGGATACCTGCTCCTCAACAAATTCTCAGGCCTCGAATGACACTAGTACATCCCCAGCAATGGCTGTGGTGAATACGGAGGAACATCTGTGCTCGATTGACCTGATCTGCGAGGTGTTGCAGGGACCGTCGTCTGCGATTGCAGGCAACAGTAATGTTGCGTCTCCCAGCCAGGACACATAAACATTTGGCTCATCGTGTGCTGGGAAAATTCGGCCATTTTTTCAAAAACAACAAAATTTGGAATTTTAAACAAAAAACCCTTTTGCTAGGCTGCATGGCTTTCAGTCTCTCATTGTTCGGACTATATATACTAACTTATTTAGTACAGACTTCTATTGCATGCACTATATTTCTTTTTAGCATTTTCTCGAAATTTTACATTTTTAAAATACTATTTTTAATGGACTTATTAATAGTTGCGAACTACGTTTAGCGGCGCGCAGAATTTTTAGTATGTTGTCCAGTCGGATGAGGAGTGGGTGTTATGTTCCAGATAGGTACCCCAATATAGGCTCAGGCAGTCACCTCACCTTTCACCTATATTTTCTCCTACCATTACACTGCATAACGGTTCTTAGTACTGACCTTTTACCTAGTTACGGTAATGTCTAAAAGATGACATGGGGTTTTCTCCGAAAAGCTTAAGCCTCATTTATTATGCATGAGGATTCTTGGAATCACAGCAGGACAGCAGGCCTACCATCTCCTGCATAATAACTATGTATAAGGGTCATTCCTTCCGTCATCCTGGTCCGACATGACACAGCAAGGTATATCCAAAGGGGGTACCACTTTGGGTATATATACACCATATCTTGCTGAGATAGTCAGAGGAGAAAAGGACTTCCATGCCGACACACTGATGCCAGACGCTGAGGCTGCTGCAAGCAGACACTCCAGCTCGCAGTGGTCTGACATCCCTTACGGGGTGTCCATCTCGAGACCAAGACGGGGTCCCACAGTCTCTCACTTCAGGTAATGGGGTTGACTTTATACTAGAAGGATTCTTGGCTTTACACCAACATACATGCTGGGTACATCTAGTTAGGGACGTATCATAGGAGTACGCATTCTACTGTCATGTATTTTGCATACTTGCCTGTATTCATTGTTTTAGCACAATGGTAGAAATCTACCATCCTTTTACTCTGTTAGTGCTTATAATCATTTATATCTGTTACTGTCTAGTGGTTGTTTCAGCACACCTATTTTACACTAGAATGACGCTGGTTCAATAAATGCTTATTGAAAAATGTCCCCACCGTTTATTCTGTGTATCTCTCTGAGACATAGTGAGCACGAGTGACTGAGCGAAAAGTAGTACACTGTTTCCACGATCCCTGATGGGATAGGGTTGTCATGTTCGATAGTTGTCAAGATCTATTCTCTCCTTGGTAAGAGGGGTTTCTAGTGACACTGTGAGCTAGCTGGTATACAGGCTAACATACTCGGTAGGGGTGTCTAGAATCAGTCTGACTCCAATCCTACAGTATATATTGTCTAAACGCACAGATCCTGTATAGGTTTTATAGGAACTACACAACAAAAGGTGATATGTGCGAGCAGTGTCACTTTGGATGTAGCTAGTGAATGATGCAAATGCATCATGCACTGCAGATATAGTGCATTGCAGCTTACAAAGCACATTGGATATCAGAATGCACTCCATATCAGCATAAAGGGGCAAGTTATCGTTTCTGAAAAAGTCTCAAAGCAATTGTCCAAATGCATAATATGGGTCACATTAGAGGTGGTCTGTAAGAACAGTAGATGTCTCAGCATTTGGGAACCAGTAAGAGAGAGATGTCTAGACGGATGGGCGGAGGGAGAGATGGATGGACGGAATGATTTTAAGGCAGTCAAGCAGAGTAAAATAGGTGTTACAGGAACTCTGTAATATTCAGGCCAGTGAATAAACAGGAAGGGTTAAAGAAACCATCCACTCGCTAATCCCCTTTGTGTTCTGCTACTTGTATTTCTGCTTTAACCATGTTACATTCAGGACTTTAAGTATCAGATTGCTATGGAAAAATTTGACCTGGATGAGGTCTTCATCATGCTTTGCACTAGTCAGTTAAGCAGGACGGGGATGTAACTATTCGACCAAAGGAAGGTGGTGAAAGAGAGAGGGGAGGGAAGGGACACCATGCATTTATCTCTATCGAAGCCTTTCCATGTTAGAAAAGATACCTTCATCCAGCTATGCAGTCTCCTTTTCTTGCTAGTACCAGTATTTTAGTTTTCTTGCATGTCTACAATTGTCAGCACTTACAGAAACAGGAGGCTTGGATGACCCAGAACTTGAGAAGGACAGATTGAGAAGGACAGGAAATTTCTGTGCCATGTGCGTATATATTTTTAGTGACCTGTGCTCAATTTTAATTATACTTGCTAAATTCATGAAATTTGCAAATTTTGCATTATGTAAAATATACAACATTCCATGAATTTCACAGGTGTCAAATGTTTGCAATATGTTGTTCTTTTTATTTTCTGTTTGAGGAGAAAATGTCTCACAGGACCCAGTACCTTTCTATATATCGCACGTGACTTTTGAATGTGATGTATGCACTCAAACTCAATTGTCACACGAGATACTGTAAAGTCATTTCACTCAGCATTATGTATTGTTCATGAATCTTTGCAAAAAAAATTGCTTTCACAAATTTTATCTGCACCAAGCATAATAATATAGCATGATATAAGGCTATTTCATTGGGCTGTTTTTTTTAACAGCTGTAGATCCGTGGTTTGTCTTTAATACAATGCAAACTGTAGAACTGCATGCAGAATCTAAGGCTGTTTTTACAAATGCCACCATGTCAAATTATTTATGACATTGATCTTAATATTTACTTTCTCTGAAAATTCATATTCAAATACATTTAAATATTAAGTTACATAAAATAAAGCATTAGGGAAAATGTGCATCATTCAGAGGTTTATCTTGCAAGTGAACCCAAATCTTAAGGACAGTGGGGTCCACTCCCTTGGAGTTATATATATATAGGAGGCAAATCTGTTGGATTGTACTCTTGAATACAAAGTACATGAATATCATGGCAGACTAATATAGTGACAACACACCGAGAGACAAGTGCTTGAAGTGTAAGTACTGAGAGGGAAGTATGGATTTATTATTCTTAACTCCACATCTATGTATCTTGATAATATATATTTCAACAAAGTACACATAAGTGTAGTTAGGTATAGAAAATCTATGCATACTTGCCTCTCGATATCTGGTCCCTCGATGTTTTGTACACAATATTAGTGTCCCACCATACCCTGGACTCCATATTTGGAACCGTGCCATCTTGTGAAAATTCTACCCTATCTAGAGATATCTGTTTTCTAAAAATTGTTAATATCTTTCTCTGGGAGAGTTTTTCACAGTCAATCAATTGGATATTAGCAATTGAAATATTATAGGTAATGTGGTGCATTTAAGAGGTGTTGTACCATATTTTATCATGTGTCAATCTAATGCATCTAACAGTATCTGTGCAATAAGGATAGACATTCAAGATTTATAGTTATACACATGTTGGCCTTGGAGTTATACACATGTTGACCTTAGTATACGCGTCATTGAACTTTTGCTTGTGTAATAATCAATTTCTTGATGGAAGTCCTTAGTTATTATTAGGCATTGTGTTACCGGCGCTCCGTGAATCTGGTTACTAATCACCTCATTTGTCAACTTTGGACTTGTCCATTCATTATTGTTGCTATTATCAGTAGAGAGGTAGAAAAGTGCAACTATGATGGGGACTGATCTCTGTTGTGGACCTGTCCTGTGTGCTGGGCTCTCTTTCCACCCAAACAGTAGTCACGGGTACTGAGCTCTACTTTCTATCAGGGGTCATAGGTACAGAGCTCTACTTCCGGTCTCTAGTGCTGGGTACCGACTTCTCCTGATATCCAATAATCCTTGCGGTCTGTAATCCTGGATGCGGAGCGCTCCTTCCAGCATGTAGCTGTGGGCACTAAGTTTTATTTACATCCATTACTCCTGTGTACTCATATCCCCTTCTAGCTAACAGCCATGGTTTCCTTTTACATCCAATAGTATTAGGTACTAAGCTCTACTAGAATTCAGTAGTAGTGGCTACTGAACTCGTCTTCCAGTTAGTAGATCCGAATACTGGGTTGTAGTTAGAGTCAGTAATCTTGGGCACTGAGCTCTTCTTACAGACAGGGAGTTCTGGGTACTGAGCTCTTCTTCCATCCAATAACATTTCCAGTTTCTAATCCTGGGGAATGAGATCTGGCTACTGACGTCCCCCTTCATTCAGTAATCGTTGCAGCATGTAATACTGAGTAATGAGCTCTCCTGCCATCAAATAATCTTTCCAGTAATACTGGGTACCGTACCCTCCAGTTGGTACTCCAGCGTACTCGTATCTCATTCTAGCCAACAGTCCTGATCTCCCTTTACATTTAAAAGTATTAGGTACTAAACTTGCCTTCAAATCAAGATTAATGGTGTTGGTACTGGCACGTTCTGGTTGGCTGAGGTGAAGCCCTAGCCATGCAGAATCCACCACTCCCATCAGGGGCAGGTGATTGCACTCACAGTATAACCTGCACTCACCCTTGGGTAGCTTGGCACTGAGCAGTCAGGCTAATCACAGAGGCAATATGTAAAGCATTGGCACAGCACAGTCACACAATTAATTACGCTGAGCGTAACAAAAGAGACGTCACACGTGGTGTATGTAAATAAAGTTTGTATTCAACACACACATACATTAACACAACATGAACATCATATAGTTCTGGGCATAAATCACATTTGGAAATATCACTAGCAGTACAAGGCCCAACCGTGTTAAAATGACATCAGAAACATGCACACTTGGGAAAGATCCTGCTTTACCGCCCAGCACCCTTATGCAGTGTGAAACGTTGCTAGAACAAGGCTCACCCTGGCAATTATTATAATTCAATACCACACAGTTATAGGATGTACCCCACATCACAACGATATCAGAAATGTGTACATACAGATAATTACATTACTTTTAGGCAGCGCCATGGGCCAAGGCTGCAAGGGTAAAACCAATGTCAAATGTAGAATGCTTTTGGTAAGGAATCAACATGTAAAGCAACACCGTTGTGCGGTGTAAGTAATAACAGGTGGACACTTCCACACACTCATTCAGCACTGCTACGCTAGGTCCGTATGGAGCACACTTGCACACACACACACACACATACATACAGCACCGTAATGTGGTGCAACTGATATCCAGCAGGTCGGTTGATAATTCACATGCAGACCCCGTGGTCCAAGCCCTCCTTCCCCTTTCAGCTAACCCCGACTACCCCACACCTATGGGCTGGAGATAAAGAAATCCTTCCCTTTGATACTAGGCCGATCGAAGCTGGAGTCACACTTAGTCAGGGTCCCAGGGAAGAAGGTGGGTGTAGGTAGCAGGGCTATTTAGGCAGCAGTCGAGAAATGGATGTTTGGCCACTACTTGGGAACCTCACCCACAGTATGCAAGCAGAAGTGGGATAAGGGCAATAGTCGTTCAATTAAGGGATTCCACACTGTGCCTTCAGCACCAGCCCAGTTCTACAAAGCACAGGGGGGGGTCACGTAGTCTCTTGACACACTTATGGTTGCTCACGGAAGTGGTCCTTATTCCAGTAATTACTCTCACCACCCCGGGCAGTACTACCTAGTAACACAAAGTTGGTGGGCCGGGTGAGTAGAGGGCGGTTGGTCCGCCGCCCTGAGAGCACAAGAGGAACAATTGATGAATGGGGGAGGATGCTGGGGAGCCTCTTGAAAGAACGAGGCACCCCGTCAGACACATGTTGATCAAAGTAGCACCCAGGCAATCCGGGCACCACGCAACACGAATCCGCTACCCCTCTCATCCCTGGAAATGAGGCACAGTGTCTGGTGCGTGTTGATACGAGTCGCACCAGACAGTTCTGGTCACATGCAATGAAGAGTTGAAAATTCCTTACCTCACTGGAAATAAGGCACAACGCTGGGTGCGCATTGATACAGGTTGCACCAGACAATTACGGTCAAGCACAACAAAGAGTTGCAAATTCCGTTCCTCCCTGAAAATAAGGCACAACACCTGGTGCGCATTGATACATGTCGCACCAGACAATTACGGTCACACAGAATGAAGAGTTGCAAAATCCATACGTCCCTGGAAATGAGGCCCAACGCTAGGTGCACGTTGATACAGGTCGCACCAGACAATTCTGGTCACACACACAAGCTTAAGTTCAGATGTGCTGCACGAGGTAGAATAAGGCACTACTATGGGAACATCCTCACCTCTGAGGGTTGCAAACTACAAATCGGACACTGCACGCAATGAGCATGCATTCGGTGTGTTGCACGAGAGAGATGCAAGACGATCGAAGAAGTGGGCCACGCTGGGTCCCGGAACCGGTGAATCCGCTTACCAACAACAAGACACTTTAGGCATGTTGAGGTCCCACGATGCAGGGGCCACAATCCTTGGATGCGGGCAGTACTCTTGGGGCTCCGCACAAGGCAATCTGGTCTCCAGGCACAATACTTAGTACCTCACTCATGCCGTGCTACTCGTTGGGATCCAGCAGACGATGTGGGCACTTAAGAGTGCACTGACTTCCAGGTGTCACAAGTAGATGGTGTGGGTCCCTCGCGGGAGGTCTTTGATGTCCTTGAGACCTCCACAAGAGAACAGGGGGCAAGGAAACAAGCCCTTGGAGGGCACACTTCAGGGTGCCACACAGCATCAGGTAGTCAGCCTGGGCCATCCACTATTCAGGAAGGGAGCACGGTTCCATCCAATGGCAGTAATCTTCCTTGTGCACAACAGATTCCTCTGGCAGTGTGCACCATGCAGTTCCAGGATTTCAGTCCCACGTCCCCACAAGTGTATCTCTATTTGCTGAAGTATGGCACCAGTAGTTATACTGTAGTGTACCTTTGAAGGTGAGGTTGGTTCAGAGGGTTTCCCTTTTAACCACAGATGTTGCTCCTAAATTTCAGTTCTGTCTGCCATTGGGTAGTGGAATGCAGATCTTAATCTTTAGTGGGGCATGATCTGGCTCCCAGAGGCCAAGTGTCATAACATCTTCCTCCAATCTATCCAGCCATGCCCTCAAATGGCATAGGTCTGTCATTCCGATTGCATGCCCGGTGTTTGTAGCTGTCTCCCGGGAATGCACAAATGTGCTCCCCAGCCTCCTGTGTGGACTGGAGTCAAACTAACAGGCACACAAAATGTTTTACAGCAGAGAAATGCCCACTTTATCGAAGTGGCATTTCTAAGCAATTAATGACAAATCCCTCTTTATGGCAGGAGAGGGTTTGTCATTGTGAATCCAATGATAGGAAACATTATGAGGCTGCTCCACTGTAAGCCACTATTGCAGCTTGAAGTAATTTCACCCATTCCCCCATCCTATGAGAAGAGCAATCCTCATAGGTAGTAAAAACATACCTGAGTATTCTTCACTACCTGGGCAGGGAACACACATGCGCACCTGCCCTGCATTTCAACTACCACTGGCTTCACTCCTTTAAGACTTACGCCTGGGGTGCCCTGGTGGTAGTGAAATGTCTCCTCAGGATTGGCCAATGGTTTAGAAATGCCAACCTGAGCATAAGTGCAATTGCACACACACACACACACACACACATAAGCCTGCAATAGCAGGCTTGACACGTCCTGACCGCCAGTTTCAGCCAGTGATCTTAGGTACTAAGGTCTTCGACCAGACAATAGCTCTGGGTACTGCAGTTTCCTTCCATAAAAAACCCTTCCAGTATGTAATCCTGGGTACTGAGCACTTCTTCCATCTAATACAACTTTGTGGAAGTAATCCGGCGTACTGAGCTCTCATTTTATCCAATAATCCTTCCAGTTGGTAATCCTCACTACTGAGTTCTCCCTAATCCAATAATCTGTCCAATCAATAATCCTGGAGACTGAGCCATCCTTCTAGCCTGTATTTGTGGATATTGAGTTTTATTTCCAGCCAGTCACTCTAGGTACTAAGATTTCCTTCCAGCCAGTACCCCCTGAGTACACATCTCTTCTTCTAGCCGACAGTCCTTTTTTCCTTTTACATCCAATAGCACTAGCTATTATGCTTTTAGTCAAGCTAGTAGTACTGGATGCTGTACTTGTCTTCCAGTTAGTTCTAAGTACTAGTCTCTGGTTCCAGGCTGTAGTCTTGGTCAGTAAGTTCTTGCTCCAGACAGCAGTTCTGGGTACTGAGCTCACCTTCTATCCAATAATCATTCTAGTCTATAATCCTGGACATAGAGCTCTCCTATCATCCAACAGTTTTTCTAGTATTAAATCATGGTTACTAAGCTCTCCTTTCATCCAATAATCCTTCCATAAATTATTCCTGGGTACTAAGCTCTTCTTCCATCCATTAATTCTTCTAGTTGGTAATCCTGTGTATCGATATCTACTTTCAGCCCGTTGAAGGCATTGAGGGCCTCAACCAAAACTCCTGGGTACTCATCTCCCCTTCTAGCTAACAGCCCTGATCACCCTTCACATCCAATAGCAGGAGGTACTAAGCTCTGCTTCAAGCCAATAGCAATGTCTAACAAACTCTTCTTCCAGTTGGTAGTTTGTTAAGTGCTGGCCTCTACTTCCAGCCAGTAGTCTTGGACATTTAGCTTTTCTTCTAGGCAGCAGTTTGGGCCCTGAGCTCACCTTCCATCCAATAATCCTTCCAGTATGTAATCCTGGGTACTACTTGTGATGGGTACTGCCATCTTGTTCTAGCTAATGGTCTTGGGGGTTGAGGTCTCCTTCAATCCGCAGCAGTCCCACTGTCCACAAACATTAAAAGATAGAGACTTATCATTCTTTGGACTATGACACCTTCACCTATCTGTTCTGAGGAAAGCCAAACATTAAAACGGAATGGTCATTCATCCCTACCCCTTACCCAGGGGGCAGACCACCCACCACAAAATGAAGCTAGGGATTAAATGGCTGGAGAATGATATTACTCTCAACAAAGTGGAACAAATCCTGATAGGTTGGTACCAAACAACGCTTGTAGGCCTGAAGTATAGTTAACCATATGGTATGAGTGCCTATCATGTAAATGACTCCAAGCCAACCCTACATGCCTTTCACATGCAAACATCAGTTTTAAAATCAGGACATTACCTCATAGGTTGATACCTCATAGGTAGGGCCACTGGAATTATGTGATTTAGAGACTGCAGCATTTTCCACATAATTATGGATTAGACAAATGATCCATAATCTGCTAATTTGTATAAATGACATTTTGTTTATAGGTCAAATGAATCAAAAGTTACTAAAAACGTGGCAACTCATGTTACTGCATATTGAAAGGCCTTTTGCATAGATTAACTGGTCACCTTTCTGTTGCTTTTTGCTGTATTTGAGTGGTAAACTAATTCTAATGTGGTGAAACCTTTGCCCAGATAGTGTTAACATGTGCAAAACTCAATGACAAAATAACGAGGTAACACTACCCTAAAATATGCAGCATTATGCCCCACAATTTGCCTTTTCTTGCTGCATAATCTAGTCAACCCTGCATTATAATTTGGTCCTCTCCTGTCACATAAACCCATTGGCCCTGCTCAAATGCCAAGAGCCTGCTACCTAGTACAGGATCCAAATATTGCTGTCTCGCATATAGGGAAGCATGCTACTCTGCATAATGAGGTTTGTCAGCAGGACCGTTTTAAGGATTTTTTGGGAGGGCCCTATTTTGCACAACTTTGAATTTATTATCCATTTCCAGAAATGTGCCATTGTATCTGATATTAGATCACATTCAAGACTCATATGGACAGATGCTGAAGTTCTGAACAATTAGTCAGATTTAGAATTTGGTGGCATTGCGAAATTCTCATTTTGAAAGATTCGCTGGAAAACTCTCAGGCAGAACTACTTCCAATAAACTGCTCATGTGGCAGAGGTAATTATGTCACAGGACTCATCAGTGATGAAGACAAAGCATATTTTTATGGACGCTCACTTGGGTGGAACAGCCCCCAGAAGAAATTAATTATTTTCCTTGTAGTTAGTATGTGCCTTCAAATCAGGCGTGGCAGTGTTTTTTCAGAACTCAGGAGATCAGCATTGTTAGTGCTAATTACACGTTCCCCAGACTTTTTAGGTGAAGTGTCCCTCCTGCACACCACTTCGGCTTGGAAAAAAGAAGGAGCAAATAAGGCCAACTGGAACTTGTTGTCTCAGTAACTAGCCAATAACAAGACATTTTCCATATCTAAAAGTATGCTTCCTGTGTAATCTCTACAGACTTTTCCCCATATTTTCTGTTATGGTCTGCTAATTAGAGGTAGGCTCAAAGACACTGAGGGCCAAATTACGAATCTGGTGGTCCGAGGACTGCTTGACTTGTGGATGCGCGGTGGTGGAGGTCCAACCACTGCCGCACCGGCGGTCCTACCACCCAATTATGACTTGGGAGGTTGAACCGCCATGGGACCGCCACTGCCTCCAGGGAACCACCATTCCCTGGAGGTGGTGCAGCAGTCCTGAGGCCGCAATTTGCGGTCCCGCCAAGCATATTATGAGTTCCCTCTCTGCCAATGTTTTCATGGTGGTTCCACTGCCATGAAAATTGTGACAGAGAGGAAACAAAGGGGGGCCTTCAGGGCCCCCTGGTGCCTCACGCCATGCGTATGCACACAGGGGGCACAACATGTGCCCCCCTGTGTGCATGAACACCAGTTCCTGCACGGCATGGATGTTACAGTCCATGCCATGCAGGAACCTTGTGTGGCGTTCCCATTGCGGTGCCTTTTTCAAAGACACTGCTGCCTTTGAAAGAGGTACCACAGTGGGAACCACCACGCCGCTTGCCCGCCAGATCACTTTTAAGTTGTAGTCTGCTGGGCATGCCGCCAGCCCCAGCACCGTCAAAAATCATAAACGGGCCCATAATGTTAAAATATATGTTCTGTGGATAGGAAAGGTGGGAAGATGATAAATACCAATGGTTTTGCTTGGCAAATGCTTCCTGTGAGTGTGGATGGACCATGACAAAATAGTGCTATCCACCACACCCTCCTTATCACATTCTTTTTTTGGTTTGCAATCTGGTTTCAACTGGTCCCGGCAGACACACAATACTGTTCAAAATATGCAGCACCACTACAATGAAAGTTCTCTATAAAGCATTATGCTGCTTTTTGAAGTTATCAGATCAATATATCAAATGTATAACACATATATGTCCCTCAAAACTTCCTCTACACCATACCCCCCTCCCTCTTCTCTGAAATAGCGTTACTGCTTAGCAAATATCTCTTGCCTGGTACATAACTCTGAGTTTTCCTTACCAAATACACACATGCTCCATTTGATGGAGGGCTAGGGATCCCAGATATGTGCTTATATTACTGGGCATCACAACTGGTGGTAATTAATGACTGGACACATGGAGAACAGGATGACCCGACCTACTCTGAGCAGGTGGTAACCAGGTGCAACCTATTTAAATAGGCCCACAATGCTACAGGGCCTTCCACAATGGCAGCGCTGTATGTGATAGCCAGGAGGATGTGGATTCAAGCAGCAACACAGAGAAGGAGGCAACAGGAACGGGTCTTCAGAGTGCACATCACTCTGTTCCAGCAGACTGAGAAAGAGATACATGAGGAGTATAGGCTGGACTCAGCGACCATACTGGACTTGATTGCAGAGCTAAAACCTATGCTTGAACACCCCACCCGCAGGACCCAAACCATACCACCACATGTGCAGGTCCTCTGTTCACTGCACTTACTGGCATCAGGGAGCTTCCAGGGGGTGATAGCGACAGCAGGAGGGGTCTCCCAGAGTTGCCTGTCGCGCTTCTTCCTTGCATTCCTGGATGCAATGGTACAGAGGCTACATCATCACATCACATTCCCCTCCACACAACAGGCATTGCAGCAAACCAAACTGGACTTCTACCAGATTGCCCAATTTCCCCATGTCATTGGTTGCATAGATGGTACCCATGTAGCCCTCACACCCCCCTCCAACAATGAGTACGTATTCAGAAACCGCAAATCATACCATTCCCTCAACATACAGGTCATCTGCAACGCCAAATATATCATAACTGATATAGTGGCAAAATACCCTGGCAGTACACACGATTCCTTCATTTTCAGACACAGTGGGATATACAGACGTCTCACTGGGGGTGAATTTGGCGAGGGCTACCTGCTAGGTAAATGTATGTCAAGCACTCTTACATACAGTTAAGGGCTGAAGTTAGAGTACAGTGAATAACCATATGTCTTTCATTCTGCAGGCGACAGTGCATATGCAGTCCGCGAATTCATCCTTACACCGTACCTCAATCCGGCTAATCCAAGAGAGCGCAGATACAATCGCGCACACAAGTCAATGCACTGTGTAATTGAGTGGACATTTGGTATTCTGAAGAGCAGGTTCCACTGCCTGCATAAAAGTGGAGGAGCACTACAATACAGCCCTGAGACCTGCTGCAAGATTGGGGCTACTTGTACCATGCTGCACAACATTGCGACTAGAAAAGGCATACCAGTGGAACTGACAGTTACAGAATCAGATGAGGATGAGGTACCAGGCCCACGTTGCAGACCAGCAGGTGGTGTAGGGGCAGCTGTGGGACGGCAGAGACGTGATGAGATAACACACAACTATTTCTAGGTGAGTAATGATGACACAATGCAAATAATGATTTGACAATGACTGTGTTTTATTTTTCCTTTAGCTTCAGGTAAATATCAGTCACACAGCCTACAAACACACTTTATGTGTGGCACAATCTGTTGCACATGTCATGTCCACAGTGCATGGATGAAGGGTAAACAAAAGTCCATATGCCATGGGTTACTTCACCCATTGGCATTCTGCTGTGGTGACAGTTTATTTTTTGCGTGCACGTCCTGCTGTTGCACCCTCAGGGTGCTGACTGCTCTCCCTTGAGGCATCCAATGGTGTTCCCTGCCTCACACTATGCCGTCTGGGTTCGGCAATTGGTGGGGTGATGCTGCTTCGGCTTGAGAGCTCCTCACTGTCCCCTGAGCCGAGGAGACCGGTGCCACCTATGGTGGCTGTCTGCAGCTGGTCTACTGCATTCATCACCTGCACCAACCCTTTGGCCACATCCTGGCTGCAGTGTGCCATTTCGACCTGCATGGTCACTGTGCGGCGTAACAGCACGGAAGTGGCATTTGACAAGCGGTTGACCGCCTTGCTCTAAGTGTCCAGACAGGCGTCTGGATGCCTGGTCTCTTTTCATGGTGGCACAGAGTTCTTTTATTGCTTCCGTCATTTCCCTGGTGCTGTACGCACAGGCCTTATGTCCCTCATCTATTTTAACATTCAGCTCTCTGATGCCCTCCTTCATGTCAGTCAGGTTATGGTTCACAGACACCAGCTGCCTGTGTATTGACTTCATGCTTCTTGTTTGCAGGTGCTGTACCTTCACCATGGTACCTTCCAGGCCGGAAAACACCGTAGGATCCTCTGCAGCGTCTGCGCTGGTGTGTGCCCTTGGCCTGCGTCTCCTACAAGTTTCTTCCCTACGGTGCACAGGGGGCTGATCGTGGACCTGTTGTGCACGCTGTTCCTGCTCTGGCTGGGCCTCATCCCCTATGGACTCTGGTTCTCCCTCCAACAGTGGGAGTGGAGGCACAATCTGACGGTGTCTCCATGGGACATGTGTTGGCAGTGTCGTCTGCTCTGTGTCCTCTTGCCCTGCCTGGTCCTCTGTGTGTGCTGCCTCCTCGGCTTCAGTATTGTCAGCCTGTATTTCAGGTTCAACTGTAAATGAAAAAGCACTTTTAATTTTGTGTTCTGCTTCACATTGTTCACTGAATAAAGTTTTCTGAATTTGGGTTAGCTAAGTACTGTCTAGCATTTTTTCCTTTACTAATTTGCTTCAACTGCTTATACATTGCTGTGTCTCATTGCTCCACTGTATTATGTGTGTGACTACATCTTCCATGATGCACTGCTGGGTGTGCCAAAAAATGTGGAATGGAGTTGCATTCTTACTTTGTAGTTGGGGCATTCCTGAGTGTGTGATTAAGTTGGTAATGTGTCAGGGCTGATTTAGCATGCATCTTACCTTGTTTGGTGTTGGGAGTGTCGGAGCTGTCGATGTCAACCACACCACTGATACTTTCAGGCTGTAGGGTGGACTCCACCAACTCCTCAAGGGGCGTGGATTCTGTCTCAGTGGATGTACCCCCGCCAGTCTTCTTCGCCTCCGCAAGCCTGGTTGCCACCTTGTCCTTGGACCTGTAGCGCATGTCATACCAGAGCTTGCGTAGGTCAGCAATGGTGCGCTGGGTTACACCGATGGCATTCACCTTTGCCTGTATGTCCAGCCATATTTTTCTTTTCTGTAATTCTGGGACATGAAGGGATTTGTTCCCAAACAGCAGCTCATGGCTATGGACCATCTCTTCAATGAGTACCTCCTGCTCCCTCTCACTGAATTTGTGCTTCCTTTTCCTCACAGCCTCCTCCTTAACCTTCTCCTGTGGATCCTTTTGTTTTTGGTGGTGTTGCAGTCCAAAGTGGTTTGCTTCTCCTCCCAGCCTCTCACACAGCCTCAGGCAATCAGGAACAGCATGGGCAGTCACACTTCATGGGTGTGATGTCATCAAGCTGCACCTCAATTGCACATTCGCTAAAATTGCGATTTCTTATTTGCGTATTCGCAAATAAGGAATCGCTATTACGGAGTTTGCAAATGGAATTTGCGATTTTTAAGAAATCGCTAAATTATTGCGAAAATGTATTTACATCACGGCTTGCGATTCTCAAATTGCGATTCGCTAAAAATCGCAATTTCAGAATCGCAAAAAGATTTTTTGATACATATGCCCCCTAGTTCATTATCATATATTGCAGCTGTGGTAGTTTTTTTTATCATTATTATATACATAACTACTTTGACTTTGTTTGCAATGTCCCAACCTCCTCCTTCTTCAATGATCTGGGTGAACTACTTATTCCATGGAAGAGATAGATAAAACTGTTTGAATCTTACCTTACTGCTATTGGAGGAGATAGATTCTCCTCAGTGCGTAAGCAACATATACTCCCACATAACTTGTACTTGAATATTATCAATATTACTTTCAGAACGGGTGACTTGATACTACAATTATACCTGTATGATTTGATTTGCTTTTATGGTTTTATAAAAATTGAATAAAGATATTTTTACTACTACTACTCCCACATAATTTAGGGATGCATGCTAGAGAAATATTTGATGATTTGCCCGAATTGAACACAGAGGGATAAGGGGGTGAAGAAGATGCACAAAGAGACTTACAGTTAGACATATAGCAAAATACCCTCAAGAAATTGGAAGAACAGTTTGGGGAACAGATAAATGTTGAGTTAAAGTGTCATAAATATTTTTCAAGGTCACAAGGGAAGAATGGAAAAGTGAGTAACTACATTTCGGTTCTAAGAAGGTTGTCAGCTACCTGTGATTTTGGGCCACTTACTGGCTCAACTATAAGAGTTCAACTGGTAAGGTGCACGAGGGACAACAAAGTCCAAGAAAAATTATTAATGAAAATCCTGATTTAATCCAAGCTATAGACATAGTTAAAAGAATTGAAAATATAGCATTCTGTATGAAGGAAATGAAAGATACAATTGACACTAATGTAGTAACTGAGGACAAAAGTAAGGTGAATACTAGGGATGTGCATAAATAAAAATTTGAAGGTGAAAAATTGAGATGCTATAGATGTGGGAACATTAGCCACTTAGATAATAACATCAAGTTTTCGAGCAAGAGGAGTGACTTGCAGGAAGTACAACAAGAGTGGACACTTTACAAAGGTATGTAAGGATATGGGAAATAAGGTCACACATATGATAAATGAGGAAGAATTGCAAAAGAAAGAAATTGTGTTTCAGATTGCTAGTGGGATGGAAGAGCCTGTAACACCTTATTCCACATGTAATACACTCTTGGATGGAATTCCTTACAGTGACTTTGCAAACTCCTGCTCTCCTTAGACATTGATAAATGAAACTACTTTTATAGAAAAATTTCAGAACAGAGAATACACAATTTTACCACTCGATGTAAACCCAGAAGGATACAATGAGAACCCTATACCACTAGCAGGAATGTTGGTCATGCAGATAGTTTTCAAAGAAAGAACTACTCTTGGGAAGGTATACATAACTGAACACGGTTCCAAACTCCTGAGGTGGAAGCACCAAAGGGATCCAGCGATCAAATTTGATCCCAATGCTGTGGAATAGGTGTATTTAGTCAATAGGTCCATCATAGGTATGGAAGTATCTGAAATGTTTCCTGAGATTTTCATTGAAACATTAGGACTGCTTAAAGGCTTCCACCACAAAATGAAACTAAAGGCTCGTGCCAAGCCTGCAATACACAAAGCACGTTCCATTCCATTACTAATGAGAGTCCCACTAAAGAAGGAGTTAGACAAGTTAGGGGACACAGGAATTATTGAGAAAATTGAAAGCACAGAATGGCTAGCCCCATTGTTATTGCATCTAAGAAAGGTGGGAAAAATATCTGTTTATGCATTGATCTCAGAGATCTCAATACAAACATATGGGTTTATAGGCATCCCCTCCCTAACATCATTAAATATTAAGTGCTATTCAAGAAGCTAAGTACCTCAGTGTCATAGATCTTTCACCAGCACACCACCAGGTTGCCCTCATCCTGACTGTAAGGCTTTGACCTCTTTCATAACTCCCTTTGGAGCATACCAGTTCTGCAGGATGCCATTGGCCTGGCTTCTGCAGCTGTGGCTTTCTAACATGTAATGCAGCACATATTGCAGGGAACCAGTAAAGTCCTCTGCTTCCAAGAGGACATTTGATGAACGGAGGTTCTAAGGTGGAACATAATAAGGTGCTTGATGAAGTTCTGAGTAAATTAAGTAAAGCGGGATTTACCATACAGATGGGGTAGTGTAAGATAGGAGTCAAGTCAGTGGCATATCTGGGACACACCATTTCCAAAAGGGCATTAAACTAAGCCTGGGCGTAGTTCGCGAAGTAGCGCTACGCGAAGCTACGCAAAGTGCAGTTCGCACTACGCGAGCTACGCGTAGCACTCACGCGAACTGCGTAGTGCACTGTTCGCAATGATTGCACAGTGCCGGATGCTTGTCCGCACTGTGCAATCATTGAAAACGGCATCTTGCACAGTGCGAGCTGTCGTTTACTGCCGCTCGAGTAGATTTTTACTCGAGCGGCAGCTTTCTCAACGCGGACTGGTAGATTCTCATCGCGAGCATACGCGACCACTCGCAATGAGAAACCTGACCTCCCGCGTTGAGAATCTCGCCGGGAGGTTTATTTTCCACGCTCGCGATCGGCAACTTGATGTTGCTGATCGCGAACGAGGAAAAAGTCTCGCCGGTATGATCATTTTGCTTGCTCGCGGTCGCCAACTTGAGCGTTGAGGACCGCGAGCAAGCACAAAATGACCGCTGCACTCACGCTACGCTACGCGTGTTTGCACTGTGCTACGTGCAATTCGCGTTGTGCGAAGTAGCGCAAACTTCGCAAACTACGCGAGCGTAGCGTAGTGCTTTGCCCAGGGTTACATTAAACCCAAGAGTAGTTTAGTGGACTCTGTCAGATTAGCACTAGCACCCACCAACAAAGAGGAATTGTCATCCTTCCTGGGCCTAGTTGAGTATATGTCCAAATATATCCAAAACGTTGCTGGACGTGTGCACTCGTTGAGAGCCTTACTTAAGAAAGGTGCTCCTTTCGAGTGGAGTGGTCAGTGCCAATTTGATTTCATTCAGGTCAAGGAAGCTGTTTCTAGCCCCCCCAGTTAGGTATGTTTGTTTCAAAGGCAAAAACACCAGTATGAAAGGACTAGGACCGTCTATGTCCCAAGCAATTGATGGAAAGGAAAAAGTGATAGCTTTTGCATCTAGAACCCTAAGAGATGCAGAGTTTAACTATACCACTATAGAAAAAGAGGCATTGGTGTGTTATTGGGCCATATATCACTTTAAGTTCTATTTGTGGGGCATAGTATTCGTCTTGATGACAGACCATAAACCCCTTATACCTATGTTTTCTTCCAAATGTATTGAGAAGGCATCTTCCCGCATATCCAAATGGGTGTGGAACAGGAAGATGGGACAGACACCAACACAAGGGCTAAAGTTTTGAGTATGATTATTCTCTTCTTCTGAATACAAAAGACAACAACGTGTAGGAGTGGTAGGCACTGTAAACTAGTCCCTTCTTTGTTCTTCAGCCGGGTTCCTTGAACTTCCCAGTCTTGGCGTGATGACCCACGGGATAAAATTACAGGGAATTAGAGGATTGCCTTTTATTGTTCAATGGATAGAGCCCACACCCACTGGTGCTTAATTTTACTAAAAGGCTCTCCACTCTGCGCTTGTTTCCTGTGGTGCCCGCACAATTTCTTCTCTCGTACAGATGTGCAGTCTCTCTATTTCAATGAGTGCCCAAAATGCCCCACTGTGCACACATGTCATTAGCCGGCAGCCCGTACTAAATTCCCAGTAGAACCTCCCTCGCAATCACCCACCCCCATATAGTTTCCTCATCCCCGTGAGCCACTTCCCTGCTGCTAAGACTCCATCATCGAGCCGCGGCATCCCGGTCCATAGTGCATCTCTCAAGGGTCAATGCCTCTTCCTCCTTTGTCTCTGCGACCACCGGTCCGTCCAGGCTTCCCTCTGGATCTTCTTCTTCTGCTCCTGCTAGTCCCACCGCTGTTCTTTGGGTCTCCGCTTCCTCGTCCTTCGCTGTCACTATTCCTTTTACCCGGGCTGTCTCATCACCTCAAACTCCATCTTCCTCCAGGGGGGGCAGCGCCATTACCGTTGTCTTCAACCCTCTTATTTCCATTGTTTGCCACACCCCGCACCACTAGAATGCTAATTGATTGTTCTTTAGCCCCAGGATCCTGCTGCCTCTGTTATTTCCACTCGGTTTTCCACGGCCGCCTCCCAATTCTCTTCACAGGGTGTTAGGGTTACAATTTCAATACTGTGTACGTCCCTGGTATCAAAAATCAGATTTATGATTTTCTCTCTAGACCACCCATAGCATGTGAGGACTCTCAAGTTGTAAAAATTGCCAAGGGTTAGCCTAAGAGATGTAATGACTTACCAGGCATCCTTCAACCGTATAGGAATGTGAGAGCCGAATTATCGGTAATTTGAGAAAGGGTTTTACTATCCAGCAAAATTGTTCCCCCTATAAATATGTAGAAATGCATCATTGAGATAGCTCATGAAGATCATTCTAGGAAGAGTATGACTAAAAGTAAAATCAGGAACAACTATTGGTTTCCCTACATGGACTCCATGGTAGAAGAAAAGGTAAAGGATTGCTTAGCTTGCAGTTCCAGTGACAAGACCAAAGTGACACGCAAAGCTCCTCTTCTTTCTATTAAAGTACCCTCCAAACCCTGGGACAAACTATGTCTCGATATCATAGGACCTTTGAAAATGTTCAATGTTACCAAGAAATTCATGTTCGTGTTGGTCAATTACCATACCCATTGGGTATCCACTAAAGTGGTGAACAACATTAATACTTCCTCACTAATTGAATTTCTAACGGAAGTAATCTCAAAAGAGGACAATCCCAGTACCTTAGTTACTGACAACGGAGTGCAATCCACTTCTGAAGAAATGACACTGTTCTTGAAAAACATGTCTATTATCAATGTAAAACTCCTCTTTATTACCCTAAGGCCAAAGGGTTAGTGGAGAGAGTAAATAGGATGATCAAAAACATGATTCATTTAGCTCCTCTTTCAGATGAATCAGTTGACAGATTATTAAGGAAATTGTTGTGATCATACCATACCATTCCCAATGCTGTTTCTGGGGTATCTCCCTTAGTATCCCTCAAAGGGAGGAGTCCTGGATCTAAACTAATGCCCAACTCGTGGGAAACAGCCTTTACAATGAGGTTTTTACCTCGTTGTGCCTTTACCACACATTTTTTAGCACGCATATTTTTACAGCAAATATGCATTTAGAACGCATGCCAATACCACGCATTTAAGGTAAGTTGGGGTGTGTGGGGGGTCTCCCCCCACAAATACATTGTTTTTAAATCTAAAAACAATGCGTGGTATTGGCATGCATTGTAAATGCATATTCGTGGTAAAAACATGCGTGCTAAAAAATGCGTGGCAAAGGCATGCAATGTATTTACTGGAGTTGTACGGTCGTACAACCCCAACTCGCTTAATTGGGGATGTCCTGCCTAGGTAGATAGGGGCTCAGTCAATGAAAACTTGGGGAAATATCAAAATGATTACAAAACAAGATATGACAGGAAATGGGGGTCCGTGAGACTTGAGTGGAACAGAGGACAATGGGTCATAGTTAAAAGAACATACACCACACACTCCAAATTATCATCCTTCTCCAAACCAGAAAGGATTAAATGAGTCAACCGTATTTCTGTGGTGCTGGTGGATGGGTGTACCTGGAGCATAGATAATGTGGCCCGTTGTCCACAGGCTCACATTCCTGTAATTGAAGAGGAACAGAAAGAGGGTAAGATTCCCATAGAAACCTCTAAGAAGCTGGGATCCGCTGCCCTCATGGTTGGCAGACAGACTGTAAGATGGCTTAACTCTTTCCTCAGTTTTGTACATGGTACAGTTTTCCTAGAACTTCTTTTCTTTCTATTTTGCTTTCCCTTTGGTCATACTATAATGTTGCAGGGATTCTGCTCAGGAACAGAACTATGCTTGGGACCATAGGTCATCAGCTTGTTGGGACTGAGTCACCATACCACCTCAGTGTTCATGAGCTTGAGTCCAACTAGCTATAGTGCCTCACTTACCCTCCTAACCTTACCAGAGAAGCAAGTGAATTGGCACCCCAGAACACAACACTCTCAACCCTTTTTATACCAAAGTTAGATTTTTATCACTAAATGTATTGTTATAATATGAATTATTGTACTTTTATAATATTGTAAGATTTTAAATAATCAAACAATAAAAATACTTACCTACAATTGGAACCCTCTCAACCCTCTCAGGGACCGTGCTAACAGAACACACCCTTTTGCTCTCTCACTCGAACCCGTCCAGAATAAAATAACCAATAGACCTAAAGGAGGTTTAGAATATTTATTTAAACTATTGTGCTCTAAAATGCAGTATTCATGCCACAATCATAAAACCAATGCATACCAAAAATACTGTTATCATGGTCAATAAACCATATACCATAAAAAGCCCTGTCATGTTATAAGACAGATTAGCCTAAACTCCCCACCACTTCTACTGAAACTAAATGATTATATAGCAAAGATCTCTGGGATTAGTGGTGGATCCCATACCTTAGCATACACAGTTGGATGTTCTACATCGCAGCTGATGTAACAATCTTGTCTCAGAACCCTCGTTCAGTGTTAGCTATTAAACACTTGTGTTCAGTATTATGACAAGACCTGTGCTCACAAACAGCAGCTGTGTTTTCGTGTTATGTCTAGGTGCTAGTTCCTGACCAGAGAGACTAACAAGGGGCATTGTTGTTTGACCTTCTCTGTGGTGTTCAGACTAAATACCAGGAAAAGAACAGAACACAAAAACATATGCAGGTTCCATGTGAAAGTACAATGTGGTTCAAAAGCAAGCGTGATTATATATTAACGTGTGCAAAAGAAAATGCAGCCTACAACGTGCACAATTGGGTAACATAGGGAAAACTACAATGGGCCATGCTAGAAACACACAACAGTATGGATACCCTTATCCCTTAGTGAATAGCATCGCAATTTTTTCCAGGAGCTTGTTCCATTGTATTTTTGTTCCTTTTTTTGTTAAAGGGAGATGTGTTGTAATATAGAATGGCATATTCCTTACCCTCTCTGTCTTTTACTCCCCCCCTCTTTGCTTCCTCCCTATTGTTATTTTACACATTCTATTTGGAACCTTCAGGTGAAGCTCACTGTAGAATGTTGGTGAAGAGCTACCTGAACGGTTGTGTTACCTAGAGTACTCCTTGTTTTTTAGCAGTGAAATAAAGGGAAAATAAAATAATAACTTCCATTATCATTTTATTTTCTCCTACTTCCGCGGCTTTGCGTGAGGGGGCAGGGGAGGAGTAGTAGTACCCTCCTAAGTGCGCAATGACTACTTGGCCGGCCCTCTCGGGCTGGCCAAACAGTCTTGCGCACTTCGCATGTTCTCCATGCAGGCTGCATTACAGCCTTCGTGGAGAACATGCCTAGGCTCCCAGTCAGCATCTGAGCACCAAGACACGGCCCTCAGACCAATCACAATGCTGCTAAGGCAGCGTTGTGATTGGCTGACTGGGAGCCTGGGTGTGCTTCCTGTTCAGGCTAGCTAGGGAGGACAACGGATGAGAGACGCGGCGAGGAAGCGACGAGAAGGTACGTTTTTTATTTTATTTTTTAATACCTGCTTCCCCCACGTCCTCTCTCCCTCCTGCCCCTGTCGCCGCCCCCCTAGCTCCTATCCCTGCTGGTCACCGTTGTTTACTTACTTTACTACAAGTGGACTATTTATCTAACCAAGACATTGGGGCATATTCACAAGGAGCTATCGCCGAATTAACGGCACTTTATTGCAGCCTAAGTCATGATAAATATGCCTCCCCATTAACAAGCTGGTGCAAACAGCCCACAGCACCAGTTTACCAGCGATAGCAGCCGCAAAAAATATCGCCACAGAGGACCCGCGCAACTATCGCTAATGAGATGCAGAGTGGGCGTTCCCGTGCCAAAAGGCGCGACAACATCACACTTCAACATTCTCAATGACCAGCCACATCGGCAATAAAAACACAAAACAGGCGATAAGGCGCGTTAGCACCAGGAAATCTAAACCTGCTCTGACCTGGTGTAAAGTCGGACGGCAGCCTGCAAGCCAAAAGGGAGCACAGCCCAGGGCTACATCGGAAGGGCAACAGATGCCATGGAGCCACCCATCATGCGGCCCGGACACCCAAGAGGGCCACAACACCCACTGCCACCACCCCCAGGACCACCCCTCCCTGGCACCCCCCCGACCAAAGACATGCCACATCAGCCACACCTAAACATGTACAAAATATTCCGCTTGATGTCGCACAATCACAACTGGTGACATGCATGTGTCGTCACAGAAATGAGCAGCACCCATTCACTTTCGAAGCAACAAATGAAACTTTATTAAAATGAACACCGAAATGAAATGAAGACACATGGCCGCTCCCCTCAGGACAATACGTAGGTCACAGCCTGTAAGACAAAAAACATGATGAGAAGGTGTGTCCTGCGCACATCAGAGGACAGAGAGAGAGTGAAGGAGAGAGAGAGGAAGAGAGGGAGGGAGAGAGAGAGGAAGAGAGGGAGAGAGGAAGAGAGGGAGAGAGAGAGAGAGAGAGAGAGAGAGTGCCGCCCCTGCGCACCCAGGCCACACTGCTCACCTGCTGCCACCGGTGTGTCTCCAACCACGTGCCGGTATGTATAGCAGGACACCAGGTCACACATCTGAGTCAGAGCCGTCAGCTGAAACAGAGTCCAGATACATGACTGGCACAGTACACACACTTGCACAAGACAACGTCGCCTGCCCGCCCATGCACACCCAGGCAGAGGCACCCCAACCCCTCCCGCCGCCCATCGGAGCATGCCCGCCCATGCACACCCAGGCCTCAATGCTCACCTTCCGCCACCGGCGCATAGACAGGAGGTTCCACCACGTGCTGCTGCAAGCCACAAGCCCAGGCCCACTGACATGGCACCCTCCACATCATGCAGCCCCACTCCGCAGGCCACCAGGTCTCACGTTTGGTGCTGGGTCTTGATTACTCCATGGCATAGGACATACCAGTGCACCTGGCACCATCGCAGGCTGCACACCCGCTCAGCCCAATGGGTGGCACCAACTCTGGGATCCCGGAAGCGACGCCATGTGGCGGTAGGCCCGCACTGTCCGCTGGCTCTGGCCTACACTGCGGTCCAGCAGGGCACACAAAACCTGAGCTGTCTGGACCGCCGGGACGGGGCATCATCGCAGGCTGCACACCCGCTCAGCAGCTTAAGGTGCCACTGACTCAGTGCACCCAGAGTCACCATCCCATGGCGGGGTGCCTGTGCCGTCCACAAGGCCCCATGTGCCACTAACCCTGTGCAACCCCAGTCTGCGCCACGTGGTGGTAGGCCCGTGCCGTCCGCAAGGCCCCGTGTGCCACTAACCCTGTGCAACCCCAGTCTGCGCCACGTGGTGGTAGGCCCGTGCCGTCCACAAGGCCTCGTGTGCCACTAACCCTGTGCAACCCCAGTCTGCGCCACGTGGTGGTAGGCCCATGCCATCCACAAGGCCTCGTGTGCCACTAACCCTGTGCGCAAAAACTCATGGGCCCTTAATGATTGAGAACCGTGGAGCGTCCGTCATCCAGTCACCACCGGCAGAGGGGAATGTGACGTCGTCGGCCCCTTATGTTAGCGGAGTCACATGGCCTGTGATGCCTGTGCCGGATGGGTGTGGTGTGCGTGCAAACCTGCCCTCAGGGAGTGGCTGTGACATGCTGACAACTAGACCAGTGACCTGCACACCACCAGTGAGTACGCCTGCGACGGGTAGCAATGAGGGCCCCCCCTCGGAGCGTTAGCGGAGTGGTCTGGTTGGCCGTACGCTGGACCAGCGCAGGGCTTGCAACAATGACTTGTGGGCTCTGGGCGTGGTTCAGTCCATGTCCGGACAAGGAAGTGACTGATGCGTGTGTCCCTGTTGTAGTGTTCACGGGACCCGGTACACAAAATGCAATGTAGCACCCTCTGACTGGCATCCCACAGGATGAACATCATTGACGCAAGGTAAGTCACTGTCCCTACATTCATCCACACATTCACACATGAATGATGAAAGACATGACACAGCAGTGCGTCACTGGATGTTTATTGCACATCCAGTGCAGTTATCAAGCTGGAGCGGTACAGGGCAATGACGAGCACACTACACAATATGGGCACGTGGAGGGCCAAGCCAGAGTCCATCCGGGGATGACATGTACTGCGGAAGAGGAAGGGTACAGTCCGCAGTCTGGTCGCCGTGTCATTGGTCGTCAAACAGGATGTGGCAGTCCATGTCGCTGTCCAAGGTGAGTGCATCGGAGTGTATCGGGGGTCAGTGGAAGGTCATGAGGCCATGTGCGGGACCAAGCAGAAACAGGCCAGGTGGTGGAAATGTATGCTAGTGCCTCCTTCTGAGAGCCAACCCATCCACGTCCTCGTCCTCGGATGTGTGCTCTGCCCCACCTGTGGGTGTTGCAGTACCGGCTGCAGCACTGTGTGCCACTGACACATCAGGGGCCTGAGTGGATACGCCTGCCACACTGGGAGACACTCACACACCAGGGGGCAAAGATGTGGATGGTGTGGGGGCAGCCGCATTCATCAGCGGCACACCTTGTGGCAGCAATGCCATGATGAAGTACTTCAGGGCATGGTAGATCCCTGCTACATTTCGATGGTGTGCAGCGGTGGCTGCCATCCTTTCCGCCTCCATCCGCACCATGTCCTCCATGAGCCTCCACATGTTGGCCAGCTCACGGCTGGCATCGCTGGAGCCACTCTGAGCAGACAGGTGTTCTTCTCTCCATGTCATGACTTCAGCGATGTCAGTCAGGGCTGGTTGGAGACCATGGGGCGGACGTAGACACCCATGGATGGCGTCCAGTTTGGTAGCCATGAGGTCGAACCCCACCCGCACCTGCTCAGCCGTCTCCCTCTGGCCCTCTAGCACAAGGTGTTGGAAGGCCATGTGTTGTTCCTGGGGGTCTTGGGAGAGTGCCGGGGCGGTGGGTGCCTCCTGCTGGGTGGTTTGGGTGGTGGGTGGGGTCTCATCGATGTGGCAGGGCTGCCCTGATCCTGGAGGTGAGTGGCGGATGAGGTCAATAATGTCTTGGATGGTTTGGGTGTCGATGCTGGTGTTGTCCTCCTCATCATCAGTGAAGAGTGGCTGGGACTGCTCTGCAGGAGGTGTTGACGATGCCCCTGCGATGTGAAGGGGAGATGGTGTATTACAATGTGTCCACATGTATGTAGCCGCATGGTACAGGTTGACATTCAGACATCATGGCATTGTACATTGTGACAGTCTGTGGGTCTGGGCGAGGACCCAGGGTCATTGTGGGTGTGCACTGTGCCCTGCTTGCTTGTGCATGTGTGCCATTGTGGCCATCTCCACCCGTCCCCCCAGTACCTGGTGGTCACTCACCCTGTTGCGGTTGTGTCGAGCAGTGTCCGGTCCCCCGACTCCAGCCACAGTCTCCACACTGATGACTGTCGACACCAGCTCCTCCATGTCATCCAGCTCCAGCTGTGGCGCCGGGCCCCCACCTCCGGTCTGCGTTGCTGCCTTCTGGTTGGCGGTGAGTTTCTCCTGGGTCTTCTGCTTGATATCATTCCATCGCCTCTTGACCTCGTCCATTGTCCGCTTGTGCTCTCCGACGGCATTCACCTTGTCGACGATGTCCCACCATATTCCAGTTTTGGTGCCCAATGACACGTTGGAGGTGACGAAGAGTTGTTGATGGTGTTCCATCACCTCCATGACTATGATCCTGTTCGCCTGCGGACTGAACTTGGTCTTCCTGGTCTTCTTGTCCTTGCCCTTCCCTGTCCCCGAGGTCCCAGGCTGGTCGTCCGGGGTGCTTGTGGGGTTGCGCTCGTCCTCTGCGCCTGCTCCGGCTGCCTCCATGGTGCTTGGGTGTTGGTCAGTTTGTGTGTGGGTGTTTTTTCTACTTTTATGGTGATGTTTGACGCCTGCCAGGTGTGTTTTGCAGGCCTGGCGCTGCTTGTCGCTGATTTCCTCATCGCGCTTTGGCCCATTGCGTGTTTTTTGATGTTGTGGTTTGTGTTTTTATCTCCATTGTGGTGGTTGTATCGCGGACATTGTCCACGGTTTCGGCAGACTATCGCTTGCTACCACCTTGTTGTGAATTCCACGTTGACACGGGGTTATTTTCCCGCGATAGGCTGCGATATTGAAAGTTGCGTTACGCTACTCTTGCGGTAGTTATCACACGTTCTTGTGAACATACCCCATTGTCCTCTGCTGGATTGCACCTACCCCCCCCCCAGCACTTGCTGTATTTAACCGGGGGATTGAATATCTGTGCAGCAGCTGAGAGATCTGCATAAATAGCCCATGGCTGCCCGCGAATATACCACAAGATGTGAGATGTATGGTGGAACTAACGTAACTAAATGCACCTGGGCGAAGACTGATCGAAGCAAGGTTATTAGAATTTATCATATGATGCTTTGTGTTATCCATATTGCAGGAGGGGGTTAACTACATACAGTTCATCTACTTGGTAAAAATGCAAATAAAAAGAACTCTTAAAAAACATACATAACACAAAATAACAAATACAGGCAAAGCCAGTAGGTCTGGCTTTAATGTGCTAACACATGCAAACATATGCACAAATGCTGTCTGCATGCGTTGCATGTACACTAAAGCCAATCCTACTGACATTAGCAATGCTAGAACAAAAAGTAGTAAAAGCACTGTGTTCTGTCAAGAATGCGTATAGGTGATAACAAACTGGATATGACAAACGGTGTCATGATTAAGTGCACTTTTGAGATGTAAAATAGACACCCATTTCTTCTATTCGAAGCACTTCCTTTGAAGGCGGAATGATACACCAAACAGCCATTAGCATGAGGTGAAAGAAAAATACTCCTCGGGTTGAGCAAAAGCCCACCCCTCATATCTTTTAAAGAATAGGTAACAATAGGTCAGGAGGACACCTACACTAAACAAAGCACTGAAAACATGCATTTTGTGCAGCAGGTGCACTCAGCAATCTGAGATATCTCATGGAGACTGGAGCTTGCAAAGTGGGATTGAAAACCTCAAATAACCACCTTGTCCCCCATCCCCATAGCTCCCTCGCTTGTCATACCTTAGTTTTTTAGATGGTTACACTGCATTGATTGGCCTGAAATTTCAGAACCACACCCACAAATCTCATGAAGTAACAACGGAGAACCCTCAAACAGAGTATATAGCAAAAAATTGCATGACCATCCAACTCTAAATTACGTTTTTTTTTAATTTCTTGGTTGAAGTAGATGGTTGCCTGAGATTTCTGCTTGAATTTCCTTTGTTGTGAATCCACAGCGCGTGTCAGCAAGGGGAGAAACTTGGGCAGTGATGAGAATGATGCTGAGGGAGAAACTGTTCTGACGTGAAATGCCTTAGGATCTTACATACACAAGGCATTCAGCTTTACCTTAGACAGCAGGGACATGTGAGTGTCACCACATAAACAAGGTGTTGTCTCTCTGAGAGGCAGGCAGTCCATCCCTATTGGCTGTTCCGCTAATGATGGAGGGTGAAAAACACATGTATCTTTTTACACACTCACTGGAATGAAAGCTATATTTTAACTGTTTGAGCACAGCACAACCTAACGGGCCTGCCGCAATAATATGCAAGGTGTCTACTGAGGTGAGCTAGATAGTCATTACAGCCTGTTATTGCTGGGAATACAGCAAAGGTAGCAGTGATGGTGAGGCGTGAGGCCGCATATTTAGCCCTAGTAGCTTCAATAAAAACACTGAACTGAGTTTAAGGGGGAAACGGTTAAATCTTGTTTAACAGCAGTCTGCTCTTGATTAACCATCTGAGCTACAGAATAGTGAAACACATCACAGAGTCATGAATCCCTCTAGGTCTGAAGGAAAACCTGCCAAATAGGAGCTTAGATTGAGTAGAAGGTGAAGCAAGTATGAAAGTTAGTTGGGGATCGGAGAGAATACCTGTTTGCACTAAGGACATCTTAATGATTTTTGGGGCCCTGGGCCAAACGTATTTTAGGGGCTAGTCAGAACAGCTTTGAATTTATGATCCAATTTCAGCTCTTTCATGCAATCTTTGGCCAGGTCACTGACACTGCACAGGCACACTCGTCCAAATGCTAAATGTGTTTGCATCTAATATTCATAGATAGTGATGTGTGCTTTTAATATTGTCACACAGCAGCACCT
Source organism: Calotriton arnoldi (assembly GCA_963921515.1). NCBI lineage: Eukaryota > Metazoa > Chordata > Amphibia > Caudata > Salamandridae > Calotriton > Calotriton arnoldi. The sequence continues at coordinate 815,228 of CAWUFW010005114.1, forward strand.
CACTAATGTTACTGCAAATAATCTCTGTGATACCCTTCTGTTTCTCATATGTGAGGTCTTTTTTTGATCTAAAAGAAACATTTTTTAATGGATGTTGCAGGAAACAAACAACATTTCTCAGCAAATTGTCTGTAATAGACTCTCACACATCACCCACATTAAAAATAAATTAAAGGAAAACGGTGTTTCAAAAAATCTGTTTAAGAATCATTCAAGGTCATCAGGGCAGGACTGTGTGGAAAACATAGACAGATCTATCAGGGGGCCCCCCTGAAAGGCTGGGGCCCAGGGCCAGAGCCCACTTTACCCATGCCTTAAAATGTCTCTAGCATACGGCTTATAAAATTAATCCCTCATGTGTTATATAGCAGTTATATACCCAGTGGTGTAACAAAACTACAAAGTACATAGAGGGCCCACCGCGCTTCCCCTGGACCCTGTCAGGAGCTCTCGGGCCAGGGGCCCACCGCTCGAACATAGTGCCAGAGGGGGCCCCTGGAGCTCGGTGCCCCCCCTGCACCGTGGGGGCTAATATTGCGCCAGTGTTCATACCACCGTTTCTAAACTCTGTAAATATCAAGTGCTACCATTTAACCCATTTAGGGCCCGATTCCGATGTCGTTCAGAAGGCCTCCGAATTGGATTTGGCTTTCCCGGATCCAATTCGTAGCCCTTGTTTACGACCGAATCGTAAACAGGTCGGAATGACCAAGTATGATGCGAAGATCGCGTACGCCCCGACTGAATCTTTTCCGGGACCCGAACCTGTCCGTACAACTAATTCGTAGCCGAATCGTGCCACGCTATGGAGCCGAATCCGAACGAGCGAGTACGATGCACGATTTGGACAGACGCTTCGCCTCGGTCTCAGCGAAACGAAACGGCTGTCAGAAGCGTACTTTGGGGGGCTGTAGCAGGCCCCCTTTCACCCGGGGCCCTCCGAATCTGTCATGGGGGTGCCCCTGGGTCCCCCCGATCCAGGCATGCACAGTGTGCCCACCACAGGGTGTACGCTTTTCCCCACCCACCCCTTTTTGCAATGGGAGCCTGTGTACGCGTCTGTACACAGGCTCCCATAGAGTTCAATGGGAGTCCGAGTAAACCGAGTCCGTAAGCATACGGCTGCATCGTACTAGCTCGTTCGGACCCCTGAAGCATGTTTCGCTCGGTAAGCCATCCAGATCCAAGTCGTACTGAGGGCTTTCCTAGCGAGATAGGAATCAGGCCCTTAGTTTTACTCAATTTAATGGTCGACAGGAGAATGAAAGGATGAGCAGATTGCTGGACTTCAAATGTGTGAACGGAGGCGCACCGCATGTTTCAGCGGTGACTGTTGATTTCACTGAACCATCCTAGTAACTGTGGTGGGAATTGGGTCTGCGTAAAGTTTAAAACTGTATATTGTCACTCCACGAAGTGACAAAAAAACACTGCAGAGTTCCGCAAGTGGCGGAGTGCAGTGCGAACTGTCATTCGTGCTGATCGTCCTGCTGCTCGAGTAAAAATTCTACCCGAGCGGCAGCTTGCGCTTTCCAACTTACTGTTGGCGAGCACGAGCAGGGAAAAACTCCTCTGCACTACGCGGAGCAGAGTTTTCTTCACTCCGCGAGCTCCGTGGAGCACGGAGTGCAGAAAACTCCACAAACTCTGTGAACGGAGCAGCGTTCACCGCTCAGGTCTAGTAAAAATTTGTATTCTCACTCCAGACAGTGCAACAGTAGGGAAAGAGTTGGACTCAAGAGGGGTAAAAATTACTACTCCCACTCCAGTCAGTGCAATAGCAGGGAAAGCGCTGGACTCAGGATAGGTACATTTTCCTATTCCCACTCCAGTCTGTGCAACAATAGGTAAAGGACTGGACTCAGGAGGGGTAAAAATTACTATTCCCACTCCAGTTGGTGCAACAGTAGAGAGAGTGTAGTTCACTTCAAATAAATAACAAATTTTAACAACTCTATTAAATAACAAAAAATATAAATATTTAAATTTAACAATTACATTTCTAAACTTTTACAAAAATTAAACAAATTAAATATTTATTACAATGTTTATTAATTATTATAAATTAAAACAAATAATACTAATGTAATTAAAATACCACACTATGTGCCTAATTACAATGCCGGTCAGACCCCATTCCGTGGTCCTGTCAGAGTCGGCCAGACAGTCGAAGGTCTCTTTGGAAGCGGTCGGTGCGACCGCCGGATTACGATGCATGCATTATGTACTTATACTGCTGAAAGACCACTGACTCCGACAGCTTTTCTCGGACCGCCGAGGTGGCTGTCGGAGACAAACTGCATCCATGGAGCTGTACAGGGCTCTCCGACTGCTGTCCAGATTCAAAGTGGGCTTTCGACGACCCGACCATGGCGGTCGGACCGGCTGCCTTGAGTCATTGGAAACAAATGAAAAGGGGTGAATACTCAGTCGATTCCCCTTCTCCCTGGTGGACTCCAGTGTGGACACCTTTCTGCAGGTCCACCCTACATCTCAGCAGCTGCACCCCGAAGTGGATGGTCGTGTGGGTGGCGGAATCCAGGTAAGTCCTCATGTGGCATGTACCCCCATTGACTAGACTCCAGCAATAGGGTACATGGTGCACAAGGCATGTCCCCACATGTGTCATGCATGTGTGTGCAACTGCACATGTTTCCTGTGCATTTGTACCCAGTTGCAGCGACATGTCCGGGGAGCGAGGCACTGCTGACGATGAGACCTCCGCGGTAGCAGCAGTTGCATCGTAATACGGCGGGCAGAGCTTTCCCACCTCAGCAGTCGGAATCAGACCGCAGCTGCGGTGGTCGGATGGGCAGTCCGACTGGCATCTTAATCTGGCCCTATATTCTCACAATCATAACAACCAACCAATAAAATGTAATTGAAATTAAATTGCATAATCAAATTAATATATAAAGTAATAAATAACACCATTTCCAATAAATAAATAATATTTCTAGGTTTATTATTACTTAAATAACTTCCCACCCAATACCTTTACAAACTAAACAACACACACCTAAACTATACCTCAACAAATATGATAATTTCACAATTTACATAATTATCAATTAAATAATTAAAAACAAATGAATAATTAGCTATCAATAAATTATCTCTTAATTAACTTCATACCCTGTACCCTAAAACCCAAAAACCCACACCTAAAATATATCCTAAATATTATAACAATTGCACAAATTACATAATTAATTATCAATTAAACAATTAATAATAATTAACTAATAAATTAATTATATGTAATGAATTCCTCACCCTTTATCCCTACAAACCTAACAACCTGCACCTGATATATAGCTTAAAATATATCTTAACTACACAATTTACATAATTAATTATCAATTAAACAATAAGTATTAACTAATAATTATTTAATCATATTTAACTTCCCACCCTTTATCCCTACAATCCAAAAATGCACACCTGATATATAACTTAAAAATATATTAATTACACAATTTACATATTTAATTATCAATTAAAAAATTTATATTAAAGAATACAAATTATTAATTGCTATAATGAATTACCTTCCCACCCTTTACCCCTACAAACCATACAACCTGCACCAAAAATATCTTAATTACACAATTTACATAATTAATTATCAAATAAACAATTAATATAATTAAAAATGTATTATTAATTGCTTATAATTAATTTACTCTCCACCCTTTACCCCTACAAACCCCACAACTTCCACCTATAACTTAACTTAAATAATAAATGCATTTAAATAATTATTTATCAATTAAATAATCAATAATTCAAAAATATGTATTAATTATTTATAATTAATTTACTTCTCACCATGTACCCCTACAAACCCCACAACCTCCTACGACACAAAAAATTACAATAAACAATTAAATTACATTTTTTTTAAAACAAAAATGTAGAACCTATATTAAAAAACATTAAGAATAATTATACAAACAATTTATAGCATATGCAGTTAAAATATATACTAAAATACATAAAAATAATTTAAAAACTATATTAAAAACAACACTATTTTTGCAAACAATATTAACAGCATAGATATTTTACCATTGATATTAAGAACATAGATATTTTTGTAAACGATATTAACAACATAGATATTTTTGACATCGATATTACTTACCTTAGAAAATAGATATTCTTTTAACAATATCCCTGCATCACGATATTTGTGGATCATAATATTAAAAACTCGATATTTCTTTATCTCTATATTTTTTACTCAATATTTTGTCTGCATACCCTCACAGCAGAACAGGGCTCTGGTTACAAGTGTGTGTTTGTTATATTTGTACCCAGAAGTGCAATGAGTAAAATTACATACACAAGACAATATTTTCTTATTGCAGCATCAGTTACCTGATCACTTACCAGGGCACTTCTTGAAGGGTGGGGGTCAATTGCCCACTTTGCCCATGCCTTAAAACGTCTCTGTTTGCCAGGAGGGAATTCTTTTGTAAAGCGAGGTTCAGGCTGTGAAGTGAAAATTATTGGAAAGCAATTAATCTGTGGATTTCACATGGAATGTGCAAAATCATATCATTATTTTTGGTGACAGTTCTCGGAACTATGGGAAAATTAAACAGAATGCAAAGCGATAACTCGCATAGAAATGTCAAGCGAGACACTGGCAGGATAATGGTTAGAACAGAACTAGTAAGTAAGTAAGTCCGTTTTTATATAGCGCAGCTACTCACCCTTACGGGTCTCAAGGCACTGGGGGCCGTCGTGGAAATTAAGTGAGCTATTGCCCAGAGTCACATGGTGCTGAGCTAAGCTGCCGCAGCCAGGGATCGAACCGTGAACCCTGTGCTCCGAAGTCAGCTGCCCTGGCCGCTGCACCACACCTCTCCAACAGAACATACTCCTCGGTGAGACGAGGTAAAGATGAAGCAAAAATGCCTAAAGCCAATAGTTGTGCTATAGCGCAGATGTGTAAAATAATTGTTTCACAACCAAATTTCGCATGGAGGGCATTATTATGCAGAGTAAGGTTTGCTGTAGAGAGGTATTTTGTAGATTGTGTTTTACATGGAGAATGTTATTCCTGACAATGTGTTAATTGGGGACCAATATTCTGTAGCATGAAATACAGCAGCGGCTGCTGCCAATCTGACTTGAGGGGCCAGCGGGGGCAGCGTGGGGTAAAAAAAATAAAAAAGGTTTAAACACTTACCTTTCACTGCCGGCCCACGTTCTTCTGCTCCCTCGCCGGTCTGCTCTCTTCTTCCTCGTTGTAACATGCCTCGCTGCTCCTGGCACTACAATCCCCAGGCGCACAGGCTACCAGATCCCACCCAATCCCAGCGCTTCTCCCAGCATGAGAGAAGCACCTCTGATTGGGATGAGCATGCCATTTTAATGCTCCGTGGGGACTGGGAGCCTGTGCCCTGAGCACCGATGTTATCTCCCAGGAACAGCCTGGAGATAACAAAATGGGCATGTTGATTTGGCCGGCTGTGGAGGCCCGGCCAAACATACATGCACACTATCAGTGCTACTTCCACTCCCCCCCTGCTGATGCGGAGACATGGCCCCGTCCTGCTCCAGACTTGCGGTTGCGGACTAGAAGTGAAAAATAAAATGACAATAAAATAGTTTTATTGTCATTTTATTTTTCTTCTGTGTGCTGGCATTTCACCAGTGGGGCAACGCTCCTCCGCCATATGAAATATTTTGAGAGTGGTGTTGTCTTTAAAGTGTGATTTGTTTGTGTGGCTTTATAGAGTTTTGTTTGTTGGGTAGCCTAATTCTATAGAGAGAGTTTTTTGCTGGGTGTCATTATTGCCTAAAGTGTGATGTAATGGAAAGCACATTTTCCTTTAGAGTGAAGTTTGTGGAGCGAGTTGTGTTGAAAGTTATTTTTCTGTAGATGGAACCATCATTCATCTGCAGAGTGAATAAGCAGGATTCTGTGAATTGAGCGTGGCTTGGAGGCCATAATTCCTTGCAGGGGATTCAACAGAAGACCGTTATTCTAAAGTGTGAGGTTTGTTCATAGAGCAGTATTCTATTGACTTAGGGCCTCATTACGATGCCTGGTTGGACCCACCGTTTGACTGGTGCGGCCGTGATCTGATTCCGACCGCCGAGGCTGGGAACATTCCCCCACCATATCACGATGCAACCGCTGCTACAGTGGCGGTCTCATCTACAGCGGTTCACATACCCCTGCTTTGCTGCAAATGAGTACAAACTCATAGGAAAGATTTGATATGTACACACATGCATTACATATATGGGGATATGGCTTGTGCTGCATATACCCCATGGCTGGAAGGTGGCGATCTGTCCACAGTCCAGTCAATGGAGATACAAGCCACCTACAGACCTACCTGCATTCCAGCATCCATAGGGTCGTAGTCTTCGGGGGTTCAGCTGCCGTGGTGTAGAGGGACCTGTAGAAAGGGATCCACGCCGGAGACTGTCGGTGAGAAACTGATTTGGGTGAGTATGCACCCCAAATACTTTGTTTCCAACAAGTCTAGGCAGCCAGTTGGACCGCCATAGTCTTCTTGTCGGAAATGCACATCGTAATCCAGATGGAGGCTAGAACTCCCTGTATACCTCTATGGCTGCCACTTTTGTCCGACCACCATCTCAGCGGTTTGAGAAAGGCTGTCTGAGTCTGCGGTCTGTCAGCGGTTGGAGTACACGATGCATGGATTGTAATCCGGTGGTAGGACTGACCGATTCCGACGAGACCATGGCGTTTCAACAGCCTCCAATAGGACCACAGAAGCCGGTTCGACCGGCATCATAATGAGGCCCTTAGTTTGTATGAGGAGAATTACTTCTTATAATGTGATTTTTCGGGAAACCAATATTCTGTAGGGTGATCTATGTTGGGAGGGGACTTGTATTAAAAGTGTGATTATTTTTGGTATAGGTGGCTTTACTCTGTAGTAATGTATTTGTTGGGCAGCACATTTTCACACTCAGTTTTGTGAATAACCAAAAATAGTAAAGCTACTCAAAAGTGTGAGAGTGTTATATGGGTAAATTACTCAAAAGTGTATGTCACTTTTGTGAATAGCCTCTGCAGTTTGTAAATAGCCCCCAGCCACTTCAGTTTAGTGGAGGCATGTAAATTACACTTTTGGAGTAAATTTACACTCTGATTTTGTGAATAGCCAAAATGTAATTAACATACTCAAACGTGCAAATTACTCAAAAGTGTAAGTTACCTTTGTGAATCGCCAGACTGTCTGTAAAGTGAGCTATGTTGGAATGGTATTCATCTGTGAATTTAGGAATTGTTACCACTGCCTTCTTCTCTAAGTTTGACTGCTGAGACATAATTCACCAAAGTATAGTTGGTTGGGTGACATTATTTTGCTGCATGTGATTTGTTGGAATGGTCGTTTTCTCTACAGTAGTTTCTTTGTTGATAAGAGTTTTTTGTAGAGTAATCTGTGTCTAAAAGTTGCTTCTCTTCACTTTGAGATTTGAAAGGAGAGCATTCTTCTGTTGAGTGAGGCTAGTCCACGGAAAATTGTACTGTAGAAAGAAGTTGTTGAGGAGACCATTTTATATAAAAATAGGTTGATTCAGAAGGCCATGATTCAGTATAGTGAGTTTCAACAGAAGAGCATTCTTTTGCACAGTGATACTGGTTGGTAGAGTATCATTCTAAATATTGAGGGTTGTGTGGGAATAATAATCTTTTGAATGGGTTGCTTTTGAACAGCATTATTCAGATTTTGAGCTTATTTGGGTCGACATTAGTCTGCAAAGTGATTCATTGTGAAGTGGCAGCGTTTTACTTGTAAACTTCACATATATATTGGGAATACTACAAAAATAATTGAAATTTGTAAACTTGCACCTGAGTTTAGATGTTCACATGAAAACTGAAATTTTCAAAAGCATTTTGCATGCTAGGGTATTTTGTTTGCTACTCACTAGAAAAATGAAGCAAAGCATAGGTTTGCATGCAAAAAACTCATGAGTGACTAGAGCAAACTAATACTTATAAGAGAACCTATGCAAGCATGAGAATGTAGAAAAAATGTACCATTGGTAGATAGGAAAGGAAACGGAAAATTAGAAAGGGGGAAGAGCATCGTTCACTCACACCCAAAGATCCCCTTGCATGTGGCAGACCTTCAGTCGACTCCGAGAGGGGCTTATGAACGGGCTGGACAGCTAGATCAGGAGGCTTCTTTCTCTCACATGTTCATCCTTCACGTGTCTGTACTTTGAATCCTAGCACTCCTGCCTATCCTCCCTGTTACCACACAATTTCAAGACCCCCCTTGCTCTATTCCATGGGTTAACACTCATTTTCATTTTCAATTCTATGGACTCCTCTCAGTCCTATCTACCCAACCAAATGTATATGTAGTGCTGTCTCCTACCCGGATGACATGCGCATACCCCTTTTAACAATACATTAACCACAATACAATGTAAGTGATGCACAGCAAGCAAACAAAACACAATGTAAGAACAATTAGACTTTACAGAAAGGTTTGGTTCAGTTTGCGCTCACATCTTTATTCAGTTCACCAGTTACAGTGCTAGGCCGTACTCCACCCTAGTTCCCCTAAAGAAGCTTATCCTTTACTTCTGGTGCCTGGAGTGCTTGTGTGAATCCCATTCCAGTGCTCCACTGTCTTCTGTCTGTTGAGGCGATTCTCGACCAATGCACTGTCTGTTTAAAATTAAAATAACATGACAGGAAGATCTCAAGTCGAAATGCAAAAATAGCAAGCAGTATAGCTAATAAGCAAAAGACTATTGTCATTTCAACTGACCAGAGCTCTGACTAGACGAGAGTCATTTGGAGCCTAATGCTAAAATACATGACAATTAGGACATTTTAAATATATTTTCTCTCAGTACAGGTCCATGGAAACTAAGCATGTGATAGAAACTTGTTACTTTCTGTAAAAATGGAGGTGGCAGGATCTTCTCTAAGAGGACGCATGAGATGTCCTTGAGGAGTAGATATCATTGGTGAATACAATACTGAGTTTATTATTCTCCTAAAATCCTGTATGTAGTTGCCAACACTGAAAACAAAGTTAGGCTTGGCAAACATATGCAAATGTACTCACTTGAATAAAATGGCTTCTGGGTCTACTAGAGCTATAAAACTTAAAAAGCATATCTGAGGCTAAAGGATAAGAAATTACATCAATATTTGATTATAAAATGCATCGGTATACACAGTTATATACAGATATATTTATATATATAAAATAAACAGTAGTGTTGAAATACATTGGAATGTATGATTATATTTACACAATGGCCTATAGTTGAGAACTAGGCTAGACTACAGTAGCATTATAAAAAGGTACATACCTCTAAACTATGTAGAAGTTGTGTTTTGGTAAGGCAATTTTCCCATATAGTGAGGTTTGTCATATTTTTGAGTGAGGTGAGATGTGTTGAGAGTGAAGATTTTTTCTGTATAGGGACTGGGTTTTTAGGTGATAGCCTAACAGACGCCACAGCTGTCTGGTTGTGAAAAGACTTCTTGGGGGCATTCTACAAGCTTCCCTGGGAATGCATTCTGCCCCTTGTCTTCTATTGACTTTGTTCTTTGCAACTCACCTTTGCTGCTTTCTATTTGCTGGCTATATTTGTTTTAGGCTGTCCAGCATGTCTTTGTCCCTCCCGTGGAAGGTAGTCCGTTTACGGTATTCCTCCACATGTGCTCACTTTCTGTAAGCAAGCCTTTACATTTTGTTCTTATCTTTTCACATTTGCTGTGCATTCAAAAACAAAGGTCAAATGTCAGCCTCTGGCTTCAGAAGGAGCTTGGTGTTTACTTTTCCTTCTCTGACTTCAAAGTGAGAGGATTAATGTGGCAATATTGGTCTGTACTAGAGGCTAAAAGGGAAGCCTGTAGGATATTATGTTTTTCTAGCACACAGCAAAATTTTAATGTCTGTAAATGAACTGTGAAAATATTTCAGAATATACCAGAATTAGGAAAGCACAAATGAAGAAACTTTTTTGTAATTCTGAAGTGTGTTGTAAGCAAATATTTTAATACAATCAAAACAAACCAATACACTAGAGGATGCCACACATTATTGTTTGTGCACTGTATAGTTTTATCAGCAAAACTGTATGTGCAAATGTAATAGTCATTTCAGTTGAAAATGGGTTGTCTGTAATGGCAGTGCACTACCACACCATAAATAATCCCCTCTATGGCACTCCTCTGTATGCCACTCCACTCTATGCCTCTCTATGACACTTTATGACACTCAACACCATGACACTCTATCGCACTCCACTCTGTCCCACTCGAGGCTATGACACTTCACTCTTTGACACCCTACTCCACTCTACACAATTCCACTCTAATCCACTATAGGCCAATCTAGAACACTCCACGATGCTCTACACCACTCCAGTCTACGATACTTCACTCTATGACACTTCACTCTATGACACTCCACTCTATGACACTCCACTCTATGGGCCTCATTACGATGGAGGTCGGACGAGCGTCCGACCACCATCGTTTCGAGCAGGTGTCCAACCGACTATATGTCAGCGCTTCCACCTGCCCGATTACAATGCGACCCCCAGGCAGGCAGCCAGAAAACTGCTCTTTTCCATTGACGCTTGTGTTGCAGCCCTAGAAAAGGGGTGCAGCACAAGCCGCAGTGGAACAGGGCAGTTCTCAAACATCCATGCACCGTGTGTGGTATGGATGTTTGGGGGGGCACCACATGTTCCCCCAGGGCCCATAGCGGAGGCTCACAGGGGACGGGGGCCCTGCTAGGGGCCTCCAAAGTCACATTCTGTCTGCCTTCACATGGTGGTTGGACCACCATGTAAAGGCAGAGGGAAGAGGGTCATCACAATCCCTAAGGTTGTGCCTCCGCAGGCACCACCCCCATTGTAGGGATTATGCTCTGCCCGACGAACCAACGGTCTCCTTGAGCCTGTCGGAGACAACGGTCGGTCCCTCGACCAGCTGCACTCCGACCGACCGCATCATTATGCAGCAGTCGGACCGCTGACTGAGATGTCGAATGGACCACCACTGACAGCCTGTAGGTGGCGATCTGCCTGACATCATGATCAGGCCCTATGACACTCCACTCTGACATTCCAGTCTATGGCACTCTATGTCACCCTACACCACTCCATTCTATGACACTCCACTCTACAAAACTCCATGCCACTCCAATTTACTTCACTGTATGCCACTCCATGCTATACCACTCCCCTCTACTCCACTTTACTCCACTCCACTCTATGCCACTCCACTTTACAACACTTTACTCCACTGTACGCCCCTTCACTCTATGCCCCTCCATTCTATGACACTCTAGTCTACTCCACTCTATGGCATTCTATGCCAGTGATACTTAAGCTACAGCCTGGGGACCGCATATGGCCCCCTGGTCAACAGCAGCACCGGGCTGCTGTTTACTTAACTCAGCACTAATTTTTAAAAGATGCTACATAGGCAGGCAAGCATTTATTTAAAGATTAAATGAAGTTATAGAAAGGAAGTAACTAGGATGTCCTGCACTGCTTAACTTTAGGAACAACTTCCTTTTTATAGTCATCTTGCAGCAAACGTGTAAAAATATTATAAAGTATCTTGAAAATTCAAAAGGTGTATGGTATTAACATGCAGAACCATTTCACTTTAGTACATCAAAATATATCAGTGCATTGAAGGATTTTTAAAGTAATTAGTTTTCCGACATGAATATAGAAACAGTCATGCTTCACCCCACCGCCACTCTATGACACTCCACTCCACTCCACAAGCTCCTGTTAACTTTACCACACTCCACTGAACAACACTCTACGACCCTCCACTATGCAACACTCCACTCTTTGCTACTCTACTCCACTCTACTCTGACACTCTACTCCACTCCATGCCACTGTACAACACTCTACTCCACAACACTCTATGCTACTCTACGACATTCTACTTAACTCTATGCCACTCAGCTCTACAACAGTCTACTCCACTCTATGCAATTCTCTCTACGCCAATTTACTCCATAGCACTTTACTACACTCTACGACACTCCAGTCGATGACACCCTACTCAACTACTCCACTCTACACCACTTCATTGTATGTCACTCTTTACCACTCCACTCTACTCCGCTGCTCTCTACACGCCTCCACTTCACTCCACTCTGCGACACTCCACTCTATGCCACTCCAGTCTATGACACTCTGCACCAATCCACTTTACGACACTCTACTCCACGTGACTCCACAACACTTTACTCCACTCCATGAGCTTCCAATCTACATCCTTCCACTCTACTCCCCTCTACACCACTCTACGGCACATTATTTCACTCTATTCCACTCTACACCACTCCGCTGTACACCACTCTATCTGACTCCACTCTACGGCACTTTATGCCACTCCTCTCTAAGACACTCTACTCCACAGCCTTCAACTCTACGCCCGTCCACTCTACTACACTCTACTCCACTCTAAACCACTCTACACTACACCATTAAACTCCACTCTGCGACACTCCACTCTATAAGACTCCACTCTATGACACTTCACTATGACACTCCACTCTAATTCACTAACTTTTATCCATGCTGAACAGCAGTCACACTGGTGTACAACATGGCTAAAACACATTGGCAAATCAAATAGCTCTTGCGAGGCGAGTCCTATTGGCTTTGCCAGTGCTTGTTTAGTGTAGTTAGGTGTTTTGAGAGGCAGAGTATTTTGAAGTATCATGGTTGTTGGAACAGCATTGATCTGTAGGTGCAGGTTAATCATGGAGTAAGAGCGGGGAGGAATAAGGTCAAGTTTTATATAGAGGGAATTATTTTGCATAGTAGGGTTTGTTGGCAAGGGAATTTTTCTTTTTAGAGAATGAGGTTTGCTGGAAAGGCATTCTTCTGTATAGGAAAGTTCATTGAGAGGTTTTTTTGTGCCGTGAAGCATGTCAGAAGGGCACTGCTCTGTACTTTGAACTTTGACGAATTGCATTTTCCTATAAAGGGGGCATGCCATGAAGGCATTTTTCTCCAGCTTAATCTCCGAGAAATGCATTTGTCTGGAGAGTGAGATTTTGAATGTGCATTTTCCTGTAACGTGTAGTATGTCAGAAGGGGATTTTTTCTGTGGCATAAGGTTTGTCAAAGTGCTTTTGCTGTAGTTGGAGTTTTATTGAAGTATATTTTATTGTAAACTGAAGCGTGATAGGAAGGGATTTTTCCAGTGAATAAAATTTTCCATGGTGCGTTTTTCTGAAAAGTGAGTCATGTCAGCAAGGCATTTTTCTCTGGAGGTGTGGCAAAGTGAATTTCCCTGCAAAGAGGGGTATGTCAAGAAGACATTTTTCTGTAATATGAGGGAACATGAGCTTTTTCCAAAGTGCATTTTCTGTAGTATGTTGGTAAAGTGCATTACCCTGTCAGGAAGAGATTTTGTGCATCTGTAGAAGTGCATCTTCTGTAAAGTAAAGAATGTGAGCAAGGCATTTTTCTATAGTGAGTTTTGGCAAAATGAATTTGATGTAAGAGGAGCATGTGAGGAGGCATTTTTTCTAACAGGTTTGCCAAAGTACGTTATTTGGTGGCATCAGGAGTGTAGCACAGGCCCATTCAGTTCTTGCAGCGTACGGGGGCACACATCCTTCAGGGGCACCAAACCCTTTAAAGGGCCCCGTTCAGCCCAAAGCCACTGAATCTATGTGAAATATGAAAAAATCTGGGGTCCCTCATCAAATTCGACACAGGACCCAATCATTTCACATTCGCCTCTGCGGTAGCGTGAGGCTTGTTCGCCAGATTTTTCTTTAGAGAGGTTCTTTCAGACTTCATAGACATGAGGCGAATACTCAGTAAATGCTCGCGGGCAGATTTCTCATTGATTTGCATCGCCCTTACACCACACAAGGTGATTTAGGGTGACGCAAAACCTACAATTAGATTTACCAAGCCGCACAAGGCTACCCTGTGTGGCCCTGCGTAGCATGGTAAATCTGATGCAGCACAGGCAGAGCAAGTTGCTGCCTTGCGTTACACTGTATGATGGATGCATTACATAGGTGGAGTGAGGGTGTTCCCACTCATCCAACCATGCAGTCTGACGCATTACCTCCTGTCCCTCCCTCGCCTTCCTTCAGTACCTTTGAGGCCCCGCCTCCCACCCAGACCCACCCCAGCATAAAAACTCTGCCCGCCCCCACCTCCACCTGTTTTTTTCTGTCTCCCTAGTGAGACTTACCTTCAGTTCCTCCCTGTGGCGGTGCCGGGAGTCTTCGAGTTGGTTCTCTGCGACGGCGGTGCCCTCGGCAGCGTTCTCCTGGCGATGCCTCCTCTCCTCGTCTCCCTCGTGGTATGGGGGCGGAGCGGTGGCTCAGGAAGCCGCTGCGTTGTTGGGCGGTCCTCCTGTGGCTGGGGCTGTGTTTCCGGGTCGGGCTGTCGTGGCTGCCTCCTCTCGGACTGCACTCTTTCTAGGAGACCTGGTAGGACGGGTTTGTGCCCGATCTTTTATTTTGGCTGGCATTTGGTTGGTTTCTTTCCTGTTTTTGGCAGTTTCCTGGCCTGGGCATTCATTGGATGGTGCCTGGTGGGTTTTCTCTACATTTAGGTGCCGGGGAGTTGCTTCTCCATTCCTCTGCTGCCATGGGTCGCAAACGTGTGTTCAAGAGGAACAACCTGGTTTCTTCTTCCCCTTCTTCCTCTCCTGAGGATTCTCCTGTTCCCCCCAAGCGCCCTCGGAGTTGGGGCCTTTCTGGGGGTGATGTGCCTCTCATGTCCAAGGATGAAGTGCAGGGCATGATTGAGGCTGCTGTGGCGAAGGCTCTCTTGGCTCGTCCGGTGCCTGCTGCTCCTTCGCGTCCTCGCTCGCTGGATCCTGCTGGGGCAGTTTCCCTGTCGGATGAGGAGGGTCCTTCTACTTCCTCTGGGGGAAAGTATATCTCCAGGGAGGAGAGGTGGGATGTTCTGGCTCATGTGCGGGACAATTTGGGGTTCCCTCCGTTCCAGCTGGGGGAGACGGATGGGAGTCTTTTTCCTCCGTATGCTTCTCCCTCCAAGTTGGGCATGCCCTTTCAGGGTCCGGTCAAGGACATGGTGTTGAGGGAGTGGCGTGAGATCGATAAGTTGCAGGTCCCTCGCTTCCTTCAGAAGCTTTACCTTTTGGAGGGGGAGGATCCCTTGCCTCACAGTTTGAAACTGGACTCTATCCTGGCCACTCTGATAGGCAAAACTGCGATTCTGCCTGAGGATTGTACCCCGGCGGATGCTACTGATAGGAAGGTGGACTCTGGCCTTAAACGCTCCTTTGCAGCTGGGAACCTGGCGCTGCGGGCTAGCTTTTTCTCTGCCTACTCGGCGCAGTCTTTGGTGCAAGATTTCGAGAAATTGGCTGCCGCGGTTCAGGAGGGGTCTGAATGCTCTGACCTCCTGGCTGCTATGGAGCAGCAGGCTAGGCTGCTGGCGGACATTTCATCGGACGTGATAAAGTCTTCAGCTATGTCCACTGGAGCTTTGGTGGCGGCGCGTCGTTCCCTCTGGCTCCAGTCCTGGAAGGCTGATCCTGGGGAGAAGGCGGCTCTGTTGAAGTTGCCTTTTGATGGACTGGCTCTGTTTGGGGACCAATTGCCTGCCATGATTTCGAAGGCTTTCAAGGAGCGGAAGCATGCCTTGCCCTATAAGGGCGGATCAGCTCCGTCTGGCAGGCCTTGGAATAGGGCCCCTCGTTCTTCCCCAAAGCGTGATTCTCGTCAGTCTTTCCGCAGGCGGCGTTTTCAGCCCCGTTTTTCTCCCAAGCACGCTGCCTCCGCGCCTAAGGGCCCTGCCAAGAAGGGTTCCTGACAACTGCTGTCTGGCCGGTTCCCTGCCGGTGGGTGGTCGTCTTCGGCATTTTCTTCCTCGTTGGCTGCGGGACGTTTCGGATGGCTGGGTCCTGAGCACTGTGGGTCATGGGTACGTGATCGACTTTGTGCAGGTTCCGCCGGATTCTGGGGTTCGGCTGACTCCGGTGCCTGTCTCCGGTCCCCGCAGGGTGGCTCTGCTGGACGGGGTGTCCTGTTTGCTTGCCAAGAATGCCATCTGCCGGGTTCCTGTCGAGGAGATGGGGACGGGGACCTACTCCATTCTGTTTCTGGTGCGGAAAGTGACCGGCGGCTTTCGGCCTGTCCTCGATCTCAAGTGGGTCAACTCCTGGGTTCGGCCCGTTCACTTCCGCATGTTGACTCTTCAGGCCATCATTCCTCTGGTTCGGCCTGGCGACTTCCTGGCCTCCGTGGATCTCGAAGACACCTATCTGCACGTCCCTGTTGCCGCTTCTTCTCAGCGTTTCCTGAGGTTCGCTGAGGGAGACGACCATTTTCAGTTTTGCGTGCTTCCCTTCGGCCTCAGGTCCGCGCCCAGGGTTTTCACAAAGGTCCTGGCGCCTCTCATGGCTCTCCTTCATGCAGGGGGAGTTTTTGTTCATCCTTATCTAGACGACCTCTTGCTGCATGCTGCGGAGGAGTCTCTTTTGCTCACTCACATCGGGAGGGCCTTGGAGGTTCTTCAGGGGCACGGCTTTTTGGTGAACTGGGGAAAGTCTTCTTTGGTCCCCTCTCAAGACATGGTGTTCATCGGGGCTCGTTTTCAAACTTTGCTCGGCCATGTTACCTTGTCCGTCAAGCGCATGGTCTCTCTTCAGTCGCAGGTTCGGGCCTTGATGTCCCGGGAGGCTCCTCCGGCGGTCCAGTGGCTGCGGGTGCAGGGGCACATGGCTTCCGTGGTGTTTCTGGTTCCCTGGGCTCGTTTTCATCTCCTCCGCCTGGCCAACTGGATCCTGTTGGGTTGGTCTCCGGGGTCTCAGAGTCTGCTGTCCCTGCTACCCATGACGGACCGGATCCAGGGGGAGCTATCCTGGTGGCTCAGCCGACGTCACCTTCTGGCCGGGGTTTCGCTGGCTCCTCCGGGTCCGCTTGTGGTGACTACGGACGCCAGCCTGTCCGGGTGGGGTGCTTGGCTGGGGTCGGATCAGGGTCAGGGGTGCTGGTCCCTGCTGGACTCCCGGAGGTCCTCCAACTGGCGGGAGTTGAGGGCGATTGGGCTTGCCATGGTGCACTTTCAGGACTCTCTACGGGGTCATTGGGTGTTGGTTCAGACGGACAATCTGGTGGCGAAGTCCTATGTCAACCGTCAGGGGGGGACCAGGTCCCGGTCCTTGAACTTGATTGCCATCGTCCTCTTTCGGTGGGCTCAGGTCTGGGTGCTGGGTCTGTTGGCTCTCTACATTCGGGGGGTGAACAATGTGCGGGCGGATCTGTTGAGCAGGGACATTCCATCGTCTCTGGAGTTCTCTCTCCTTCCCGGTGTGTTCGTCCAGTTGGTGGGTCGTTGGGGCCTCCCTGTGGTGGACCTGTTTGCGGATCCGGGGAATGCCAAAGTGGTCCGGTTCTGTTCTCTGGGCAGGTGTCCCGGGACTCTGGGGGTCGATGGCTTGACCTGTCCTTGGCCTCGGGGTCTGCTATACGCCTTCCCCCCCTTTCCGCTGCTCCGCTCCTTTCTGGTGCCGGTCCGCAGGGACTGTGCTCAGGTGTTGTTGGTGGCTCCTTGCTGGCCTCGGGCGAATTGGTTTCCTCTCCTGACCGAGCTGTGTTGCGACCGGGAGTGGGTCCTTCCACTGGTTCCGTCCCCTTTGGAGTTTCTGGCCCTTCCTCTGAGTTCTCTGCGGAGGTTACACCTGACGGCCTGGCGGTTGAGCGGCAGGGCTTAGCTGGGTTGGGGGTTCCTGACCAGTTGGCAGTTACTTTGCAGGCTTCCCGTAGATCCTCTACTCTGCTGTCCTATGCTAGACATTGGCGGGTCTTTTCGGCCTGGTGTGCTGGTAAGGGTGTTGATCCCACGGTTGCTGACCTCTTTGTGGTGATGCAGTTCCTTCAGGATGGGGCTCTTCTGGGGTTGTCGGTGGCTTCTCTGCGGGTGCAGTGGGCGGCTATTCAGGCTTTTCGGGGCTCCAGGCGTAATTTGCGGGATGACGGGGCTCTTATGCCTCGTTTTTTTCAGGGTCTGTTAAATTTGTTTCCCCGCCCTGTTCGGCCCTTTCCTTCGTGGAATTTGCATTTGGTGTTGGATGTCCTGTCTGGTCCTCCCTTTGAGCCCCTTGAGGGTCTTGAGTTGCGTCTCTTGACTTTTAAGACTTGTTTTTTGGTCGCTATCACCTCGGCGCGGCGCTTGGGGGAGTTGGGGGCCTTGTCTTATAAGTTTCCCTTCTGTAAGGTCTTTTCGGATTGGGTGGTTCTCGTTCCGGTTCCGTCCTTTGTCCCTAAGGTCAATTCGGCTTTTCACCTCAGTCAGGAGGTGATTTTGCCTGAATTCTGTCCTGCTCCTTCCTCGGCTGAGGATTGTCGCCTACATTGTTTGGATGTCCGTCGGGCTTTGCTGTGGTACTTGCAGGTTGTGGAGTCCTTCCGGGTGGGGGACTCTTTGTTTGTTAACTTCGGTCCGGCTCGGAAGGGTGTTAAGCCGTCCACGGCTACTTTGAGTCGTTGGATTCGGTCCACGGTCTTGATGGCTTACCATCTTAAAGGGGTGGATCCTCCTGTGGGGGTTCAGGGGCGTTCCACTCGCAGTATGGCGGCTACGGTGGCTGAGTTGCAGGGGGCTTCGGTGGTGGAAATCTGTAGGGCGGCGACATGGTCTTCTCCCTCTACTTTTGTCCGTCACTATCGGATTGCGAGTCTGGAGCGTTTGGATACTGTTCTGGGCCACAGGGTCTTGTCCTCTATGCGGGACCAGGGATGTTGATCTGCTGTGTTTGGGGCACTGTATTAAATTTTGGTGTTCTTTATCACTCAGTTGTCCGTCTCTGTTTTTCTTCTGCTTGCTATGTCCTCAAAGGTACTGAAGGAAGGCGAGGGAGGGACGGGAGATAATGCGTCCATTTCTAACGATAATGGCATTACTCCTAGTCCTACTCCCTTGCCTTCCTTCGGGAACCCTCCCTCCCGGTGCGGTTCAACTGAGTGCTAGCTCGGCTTGTTTATGTACAGGTGGAGGTGGGGGCGGGCAGAGTTTTTATGCTGGGGGTGGGTCTGGGTGGGAGACGGGGCCTCAAAGGTACTGAAGGAAGGCGAGGGAGTAGGACTAGGAGTAATGCCATTATCGTTAGAAATGGACGCATTCCCATATTTACCAACACTGGTAGACCCAGGAATGTGTCAGAATTGTACGCCTTCCCGCCAGAGGCGCAATGAGGAGAAATTCCTTTATTTATCCATGTTGTTTCATCTTTCTAAGTGTGCTTTAGAAAGAGGAAATTGTCTCTCAGGATTGATTTTGTGTAGGAAGGTGTGCCATCCAGCCCAAAAGCAATCCATGCTGTCTTGCACCATAACACAAGGGTGCCTCAGTTGGCGCTTGGCTGCACTGACTTTCCCAGGACAGAAATGTGCCATATAATGGCAAATATGGCGCATTCCTGCCTCTCCCTCTCCCTTTCACGTAGCACAGCAAGTTGTCTTGCTGCATTGCGTGAAAAATTATAATACAGGCCTGCATGTAAGCAGGTCTCATTCCCTCGTAGGAGGCTGCTGCCTGTTTGATATGACAAGCAGCACTGTCCTCAACTGGCACATCTGATTGGGTCACATGACTCCATGCCTCAGCACTGCTGATAACTTTCTCATATAAAGTCCTGGGGAGTTTTATAATGTATTTTCTCATTTCTAAACAGTATTTTCTTATCTCGCTTCCATTTCCTTGGGAATTCCATTCTCTTTGCCCCTAATGCCGATCTTCGAGCCTGTTTATCTGCCAGCCCAGACTGATAAGTCCTTGAGACTGACTTTGCAAGTCCCCAAGTCTCTTCTTTGCCCACTGGGTAAAGATAAGAACCTGTTGTTCTTTTTACTAGTTTGCTGTTTTTGATCTTGCTCTGAAATTAAAGAGGAAACTCAAATTCCCTTTTTAGAAATGATAGCTGTGCCATTAATGCTGAACTGTGAATGGAAGCTGAAAATGTCCGCTGCAGAGTAGGTACAGAATAGGCAACAACAGGCAAGTTTCCTTCGAGCAGAAAATAGGTCATGGTGGTGATCAGCAAGGCTAGCTTATCTCTTCTTACCCACAGTAGTGAAACAAAGCACGGGCAACAGTATTGCAACACTTCTCACATGTACTGAAAAACTGCACTGGCAGCAGCAAAGCAAGCTTCACTCCACACACCCACAGAACAACACCTCCACCAAAAAATGCAAACTCACACACACACACACACACACACTCAAGCACACACATGCACTGGAAGTGAAAGCTTGATAAACACACATAAGATATATGGCAGAGGCAACAGGACAAGAAGCTTCCCTTACACACAAACACACACACACACACATGCAGACTAAAGGATAGAGGCACAGGCGGTAGCAGTGCAAACTTCCCTCACACACACAAAACAAGTCCAGCACAGGCCCAAAACCCTTACAAATACCATTGTCCACGGCAGTGCAAGTTTAATAAACACACACATAAGAGGTATGGCTGAAATAGCAGAACGGGAAGCTTCCTCCCTCACACACACATAGAAGCACATATAAGGAGAGAGGCAGTAGCAGTGTAAGCTTACCTCACACACAAAAGTAGCGTGGGTCGAAGTTGTTCACTTTTTCAGTCACCCAAACAGATGCAGCACATTTAGCTGCCAAATACACATGCAGAATTGTGAAACACAGATGTATGAAACATGCTTTGTAGGATATCCAACTTCCCTTGGGAAGTATTTACAGTCTCAAAACCTGTAAGGAAATTGCCCTTTTTTTGCAGGCTCTCCCCACCTTTTGCTACATATTGCTGTTTTTTACTCTGAACTTCTCATCTCCCTGTTGACCAAGCCCCAATGCATGTGCTCTGACCCCTCAAGGTGTATGTGCAATTGACTAATCCCAGAATGGCATATTTAACTTACCTATAAACTCTAGTAACTTACATGTCACCAGTGGACTGCAGCACTTATTGTGCTATCACTGCTGTGACAAAGTGAAAACATGGCTCTAGGTCTGCCATTGCAGCCTAGTCAGGCAGCTTTAAAACTGCCAACTCCACATGGCAAAATAACCAATTTGAAACCACAAAAAAGAAACCCTTGGGGCTATAAAAGGTCGTTGTTCTATTTGAAGCCCTAGCTGTAGTGGAATATCCCTTTATAAGGAGATTTCCTTCACCCACCATAGGTGGCATGCTTTATCATAGGGAATCTCCTCGTACCGTGATGCCTAGTCACGGTATGGGCTTCATACAACCCCCACAGTGTGAGGGAGGAGCTCAGGGATGTTTTATGTTTGAAGAGAAGTATACTAAATACCGAAATGATGAGCTTGGTGTAGTGAGGGCAGCAGAGCAATGTGAAAAGTGCAAGATTAAAACTAGCTGCAGGGTACACAAACACCTTTATTCGTGGGGCCCTGGGCTATGGTTAAAAACAGGGCACTGCAGGAAAAAATTAGACCCCCTTTTGCTGTCAGAAATAGTTGCTTCAGCCTCTTAACCCTCCACAGAGATGTTGCAGCTTTCTTTAGGACCTAAAATTCAGTGCTGCTGCTTAATGTGCTCAATCTAAATAAAAACGAGTGTGTTTCACAAATATGTGTGAAAAAAATATATAAATATACAAAACCATCCAGTGATCTTATGAGATCGCCATCCCACAGGCTACAAGATAACACACCGGGACCAAACCAACAAACACGGAGGTGGAATTACCATGATCTACAAGGACACCATCTGCTGTACAACCTCCTCAGACGACTCAAACCCGATAATGGATCATCTCAAGTTCAAACTTCACACAGCTGGAAAAAGCACCATCAGAGTCACCCTTACCTACAGACCACCAGGACCGAGCACTAGTTCTACAACACCATCCCAAATCTCATCGCCCCCATCGACTCAGAGCACTACATCTTCCTAAGGGATCTAAACTTCTGCCTAGACGGTCCCAGCGACACCAACACAACTGACCTCTTGGAAAGCATGAGCAACATCGGCCTCAAACAATTTGCCATCAACTCTACCCACAGTGCAGGACACACGCTCGACCCCATTTTCAAATCCAGTGACAGAGTCAAGTACAACCACGTCTCATAGCTCACCTGGCCCAAATGCTACATCATCCACTTCACCATCTCAGGACCTACCAACACTGGTACCATGCTCCCCAGCTCCACACGAAGAAACAGGAAATAGATATCAGTAGGCCAGTGGAACAACGTGCTCAACTTCCACCTCCCAGACACAACATCCAACCCAGAACAGAATGTTAAAAACTTCTACCAGTGGATCACAGAATGTGCCAACACAATCACCCCAGCCAAGCTAGCCAAATCCAAAGGACCTGCTAGAAGGCCAGTTGGTTCACCGCTGAGCTAAAATCCACCAAAATGCAACTGCTGGCATTTAGAGAGGAAGTGGCACACCAGCAAAGAGACAGGAGACCATATAACCTTCAAGACAGCACTCAACCATTACCACCTCTCCCTGAAAGAAACGAAGAACGCCATAGCAGACCAAAAATAAGCCAGCACAAACCGCAGCAAGGAGCTTTTCACCTTTGTGAAAGAGTTCTTCAACCCCGCAGCTGCTGAGAATGACATCAACCTTCCTAAGAACTGTGTGACACCCTGGCGGACTTCTTCCACAACAAGATCTCAGTCATCTACGAAAATTTCAAACACCAACCCCCCATTGCCAACAGAATCAGTCCACTCACACCCACAAACACAAACCCCGAACACCTTCTCACCCATTGTGACCCTCTCACAACTCAAGCCACAATCTTGACCATGAACTCCGTGCAGTCGGGAGCACCCATGGACCCCTGTCCTCACCACATCTTCAACATCGGGAGCAAGACGATTGGCGACGAGCTCAAGAAAGTGCTTAACACCTCCATCACCTCAGCCTCCTTCCTTGAGAACTGGAAACATGGTGAACCATCCACTGGCCCAGCAGAACCGAAGAACCACCTGCCCATCTTCCTGCTCCCCTTTCCAGCGAGGGTTCTCAAGAAGGCAATCAACCAGCAACTCACCAAACACTTGGAACACAACAACCTCCTGGACCCCTCTCAGTCCGAGTTCTGAACTAACCACATCACCGAGACAGCCCTGATAGCAGCCACCGACGACATCAGGGCCCTCCTGGATCATGGCAAAATGGCACCCCTTATTATCCTGGACCTGTCAGCTGCCTTTGAAAGTCTCCCAACACATGTTGATCAACAGACTCCATTACATCGGAGTCCAGGGAGATGCCCTCAAATGAATTGTCTCATACCTCACTGGAAGAACCAGAGAATCTGTCTCCCACTGTTCACCTCAGAACCCAAGAAGATCATCTTCAGCATCCCCCAAGGATCATCCCTCAGCCCCACTCTCTTCAACACGTGCATGACCCACCTGGCCACACTGACAGATCACACGGCCTCAACATCATTTCCTAAGCCAACGACACCAAGCTTATCCTCTCGCTGTAAGAAGACCCCTCCACCACCAGAGCCGACTTTCACAGATGTATGATGAACGTTGCTGACTGGATGACAGACAACTGTCTCAAGTTTAACATGGACAAGACGGAAGTCCTCATCTTTAGGAGCAACACCTTGCCATGGAACAATGCATGCTGGCCTGCTGATCTCAGCCTATCCCTGCCCCGATAGACCATGCCCGCAACCTCAGCATCATCTTAGACAGCAAGCTATCTATGAAGAAACAGGTAAGCGCAGTCTCATTCGCCTGCTTCCACAGCGTATGTAAGCTCTGCAAGATCTTTTGATGGCTCCCAGTCAACCCCAGAAGGACCGTCATGCAGGCCCTCATCACCAGCAGGCTGGATTACGGGAACACACTCTACGTAGGCATCACTGTACACCTCCTGCAAAGACTGCAGACAATACAAAACTCAGCAGCAAGACTCATCCTAGACCTCCCCAGACAGACCCACATCACGCCGCGCCTCAAGAAGCTCCTCTTCTGGATTTGCTCCCAATCCAGAAGAGATGCCAGTTCAAGACGCTGACCCAAGCATACAAAGCCCTGCACAATGAAGGACCAGCATGCATCAACAAACGCATGACCTTCCACCAACAGACCAGACACCTATGATCCACCTCCCTCTTCCTCGCAGACACCCTCCGGATCCGCCAATGCAACAGTGAAGGACCCTCCTTCTCACACCTGGCGCCAAAGCTTGGAATGACCTTCCCCTGCACCTCAGGACTGCCTCATCACTTTGTGAATTCAGGATAGAACTCAAGACCTGGCTGTTTGAAAGAACAAGAAGACCACGAAGCAGCTAGCAACTCCAGCACCTTGAGACCCTCACAGTGATTTGCCAAGCATTATAAATCTTTGATTAATTTAGTGTGAACTCCACATTAAATTATGTAAAATTTGGTATGGTTGACCTATGGGAATAGTGGCTCCATTGGCTTGTGAGTCCTCCCCATGGGCAAACTTGAAATTGGGATAAAAGTGGCCTCCTTGGCTTTCAGCTGTAGAACACCACTGGACTCAGAAACAACAGAAAGAAGGACTGCACCTACTGAATTTGCTAAACCTGTGGACCTCAGAAAGGAAGGCTGCACCAAGAAAGCCTTGACCTGCTACACCTACTGAGCAAAGACTTCAGAAAGAGAAAGGCTGATCCTGCTATTGAACCCGTGAAGAGAGGCCCCAAAGGCTACACATGCTCCCACTCATGCCAAGCACCAGTGAGTAGAGTCCGGGGACTACTTGGCTGGCTTCCTATTAAGCTTCAGGGACACAAAGCTAAATAAGCCTGCACCTGCCAAGTACCCAGCTGACTAGTTCTCAGGCCCTGAACCCTTGGATAATGCTGGAGTGGACTCTTTCTCACCACAGGAGTGCAACTTGTGAGCCAGTTACTCTAACACCATGTTGCTGAAAGGGGTCCAACTTAGACTTGCATGAAAGGTTGTAAAACTATCATAAGCGGTTGTTAGTTGCACTCCAAAATGTAAAGTACTATGTGTTTGCGAGCCTCAAATGTTCATAATATATCTAAGAATATCTAAATATATGTTTCTTAATACTTGTTCTTTCCTTTCCAGTAGGTGAGCTATCTAAATGTGTTTAACAGACACGAGCAACATGAGTTTCGTCCTCTGGACTTTTTCATGCCTTTTAAATTGTAGGTAATTTTTTTAGTTTGCACACTAGTTCTGTGTGTTTTTCTAAATCTGAAATAAATTATAACCATTGTGGAAAGTGTTTCTGTTGTTTGGTATTGTAAGCTAAAAGTTGAGTAGCCATTAGTCCTTAGTTCACTTATAAGCATGGGTATTGAGTGGTGTAACGTTAGTTGTGTGATGGAGTGTCCAGTTTGTTAGGTGTATGGCCGTGGAGGTTAAGAGGCCAGGAAAACCATCACACGGGTCTAGACTTAAATTAATTTAGGATTGAAGGTTACTCGACTTTTACTTTACTCCGCGAAACAACAGAAACACTATCCTCTGTGGTTGTAGTTTATTCAGAATTCGGAATAACACGGGTAACTTGCACTTATGTGGCCTTTAGAATGGACTAGTGGTGGTCAGAATCATCCAATTCTGTTTTTTCAGGAACAAAACAGGTGAAAAGGCTCAATTGTATCCCCATGGTGGCACCCCTTTCCCCCACCACCACAGAGTAGATGGGCACTCAGTAATTCTCAAAGCCTTTCCATAATAAATGAATGCCAAGGCTGCTCAGTCTCCATTCCACTTCATGTCTCTCCTTCCACCGCCCTGTACTCCCTGGCACTTTATTTCACTCTTGAAGGTTCTTTGTCATCCCTGCTTTTTCCATTTGCCGCCGTGTTTTTTATACTTATTCTGTGCATTCCTTCTGCCTTTCTCTCCGTTGCTATGAGCAAAACTCAGATGGTGGAAATGAGCACAGGCGCCCAGCACCAGCACAGATGAAAGCACTACAGGCGAGTCACATGGTTATACTAGATGACCTGTAGAGGGCGCAATCCCCATTCCCAGTCGGGCCGTGTACTCAATTGACTGCAGCCTGTGCTGCGCAGTAACCACCATTGACAGTAATCAATAGCGATATTAATTAAACGCGTCTCTCTTAAACGAATGCCTTTATTTGGCTGAAGGGTCTTCGGGGTAAATATTTACTTCTTAACCCGAGGGTGAGCGGTAATCATTCTCCCATTAAATATTATATTCATCTTTGTGTCAGACCAGGGCCGCGTGCTTTCTAAACGCCATATCCATCACGCCTTGCGTGACCCAAGGACATCTCACAAGGAGCCTGTCAGGCAGACGCATTAAATAATATCCCCGCGTGGACCCAGCCTGCTCTGCCCGCAGGAGGACCGTGGCAGGGAGGGAGCGTCGCTTCTTAATGTCTTGCAATCCTGGAAGCTCGCCAGTGCCACGCAAGCTGTGGAGGGTTCTGTCTTCTAATTAACAGACAACAGACAGACACGTGCACGCGCGACCTCGCGTAGCTCGTCGGCTTTCGGACAGTTCTGCACATAAACATTGCGGTACTGACAAATGCAAATTTAATGCACCCTAAAACACATCATCAAGAAATTCTATTTTTTTAACTTTTTCGCATGTTCCTAGAGTACCAACCTCGCCACGGGTGGCAGTGAAACGCCGTGAATACCAAAGAATGGGAATCGTGCTGCTCTGACCGATATGATGTGTTTGAAAACCTTGGGGCTAATTTACAAGCCCCTTGCGCCACTTTTGCGTCACTTTTAACATAGGAAAAGTGACACAAAAGTGGCGCAAGGGGTTTGTAAATCTGCCCCCTTTTATATATGCATTAGGGGACAGATTTACAAGCCCCTTGCGCCACTTTTGTGTCATTTTTAACATGGGCAAAATGACGCAAAATTGGCGCAAGGGGCTTGTAAATCTGCCCCTAGGTATTTTGACGCACAATCACCTAAAATCCTTTTCATCACTGTTAGACCCGGGATCCCTGGTTGGCTGAGGTAGGTACCTTAGGCCAAATAGGGACCCACGTTTCCATGTCAGGGAAAAGAAGGTCACCTTCTGAGATAGCCCCCGCTCACCCCCGTAGTAGCTTGGCACGAGCAGCCAGGCTTATCTTCAAGGCAGATGTGTAAAGTATTTGCAACCACGCTCACAGCAACCCAATGATGACACCACAAATAGACTCCACACGAGTTTTATAAAAACGAGTATACATTTTATATAAAAAGACCACACGATATAAATCCAACATATGAGTATGTGTAATATTTCTCCTGGCTGGTTGTTAGGCCAGCCAGCCCTTGTAACTTCTGACGATATTAATGAGCACTTCTAAACATTCCACTGTAATCCTAATACCATGTTATGCAGTTCGTAATGCTAGAATCAGGCACTTGTGCAATGTAAAAATAATGTAATGCGTAACGCGACAATCAGGCACTTTGCAATATAAGAATAATGCAATGAGTAACGCAACAATCAGGCACTTTGCAATGTAAAAATAATGCAATGCGTAATACAACCACCAGGTACATCGTTATGCAGAAATAAGGCAATGCGTAATACACTAATCAGGTAGTTCGTTATGCAGGAACAATGCAATGCGTAATACGCAAATCAGGTAGTTCGTTATGCAGAGACAATGCAATGCGTCATACGACAATCAGGTAGTTCGTTATGCAGAAATGATGCAATGTGTAATACGACAATCAGGTAGTTCGTTATGCAGAAATATGATAATGCGTAATACACTCCGGCACTGATCACGGTGCCTTAGGCGGTCTCTTCGCCACTCCTTCTGACTCGCAGTCAGCCTCTGTCAACAGTTGCCCCCAACACGGGTATGGTGTAACAAAAAGTGCAGCTCCGCACTCCGGCCCCGGTACTGCCACTCCTTTGGCAATACAGGCCGCGATACGAGCCGAAGCAGAGGCTCGTGCTGTTGAAATGAGAGAGAGGCCGAGAGCGTCTCCCTCCGAGCCCGCACCCCGCCCCAGGCGTCGACACACGTTACCTGGGGGGCGCGAACCCACTCTCCTCTCCTCTTCCAACGACTTGGGCCTCAGATGCAATCTTTGTGAATGGGCAACGGCGGGCTCGGGCCGGCGGCTCAGCTCCTCCGAGGCTGCCGGTCCGGCCCGCTACTGCTACGAAGATCTCAGGCTGCCACAGGGCACACGCACACAGCGTCGCTGAGTCTCCCTTGAGCTTCGGGTGCACGATCACCGGGCACTCTACACGAAGGTCTCAAGCTGCATGAAGAACACGCGCACAGCGTCCCTGAGACTCACTTTAACTCCGCGTGCACGTTAACAAGGCAATCCTCCCGAAGGTCTCACGCTGCACAATGCACACGCACACAGCGTTGATGAGACTCACTTGGATTCCGGATGTACGATAACAAGGCAATTCTCACGAAGGTCTCATGCTGCACAAAGCACACGCACACAGCGTCGATGAGACTCACTTGGATTCCGGGTGTGCACGATAACAAGGCAATCCTCACGAAGGTCTCACGCTGCACAAAGCACACGCACACAGCGTCGATGAGACTCACTTGGATTCCGGTGCACACGATAACTGGACAATCCTCACAAAGGGTTCAGGCTGCAAAAAGCACATGCACACAGCGTCGCTAATCCTCGCTTGGACTCCAGGTGCCCACGATCACAGGGCACTTCTTACGAGGGTCTCAGGCTGCAACAAGCATACGCACACAGCGTCGCTGAGACTCTCCTGGAAACTTTTGTGTTACTGAGTTTCCGCAACAGGGAGCCAGCTCACCTCGGGCCTTGGGGATAAGTTACTTCAGGACACAGCACAGCAAAGTCCTTTCAAGCAGGGGGACACAGCACACAGCAAAGTCCCTTTAGCCTTTCCTTGTTTAAAACAGCAAACTGCAGGCCAGCAGGCCAGCCCCAGAACACACAGCAAGGGTCAGTCCTATCCTTCAGTCTCTTCAGTTGTTTCTTCCTTGGCAAAGGTTCCTCTTGACCACGAAGTAGCTCCATTCTTGTTTAATCTTGATCAAGCCATTCTCCAATGTTCAGGGGCTTCAGCTCTCATAGTTATACCCCTCAATGGCTTTGAAGTCTTTGTGTTCAGGGGGCACTGACCCCTGTTCAAACCAGTTCTGGAAGCCTCCCTGCCAGTGACACCTTTATTCCTTTGATAGTGGGGGTCTGGATCCTCAATCACTCAGCAGGGGCCGGAGCCATTGGTTTATGGCTGCAGCCCAGGCCTCTTCACCTCTAGGGGCTACTCCTCCACCTACACTCCAGATGCAGGTCAGCCTGTTGCTGTCTCAAATCCTCCCCTGGGTCAAGACATTCCCCAGATCCTATCACTTTGAAATCCAGACAGTCAATCCACAACCAGGCAGAGACACACAGAAATGTTAGAGCACAAAAACCCAGCCACTTCTAAAAGAGTGGCTTCTAAACACACAATGCAAAAACCACCTTCATAAAAAGATGTGTTATTACACTGTGAGTTCAGGCATACTAAACATCACTTCTCCATCTTAAGCTTATGGGAAGATAGGCTGGAAAACATATTACACAGCCTCCCCATTCTGTCCTATGGGCAAGATGGCCTTTCAACAGTGAAAAACGAAATGGAGATTATTTCACTGTCAGGACATGGTACACACTGTAGTACATGTCCTACCTTTCACATGCACTGCACCCTGCCCAGGGGGTACCTTGGACCTACCATAGGGGTGTCCGATGTGCATAGAAAGGGAAGGGTAAGGTCTGGCAAGTGGGTGCACTTGTCAGAATAACATGGCAGTTTAACAAACTGCGCGCAGGCACTGCAATGGCAGGCCTGAGTTCCCTTTTCAAAACTACTTATGTGGGTGGCACAAATAGTGCTGCAGGCCCACTAGTAGCATTTGCATTACCAGCCCTGGCACACATAGTGCACTTTACTAGGGACTTTACTAGTAAGGCAAACATACCAATCATGGACAACCAATTACCATTACACTTTATACAGGGAGCACTTGCACTTTGACACTGTTTAGCAGTGGCAAAGTGTCCAAAGCATCTAAGTTGGCAAAACAATGTCAGAAAAAAGGTCTAGGGGAAAAGCAAAAAGTTTAGGGAACTTTAGCCAAAAGGGCCAAGTCCCACAATCACCGTAAAGGAGACTCTGTGAAATCGGCTGTAGAAACGGCCAACCTGTATAGATTTGTGCTCATTCACGCACCGCAACTTCACTGTAGGAGTTCAGCCTGCACAAATTCGCTAAATAATAAATATTCTGGGGCAGATTTACAAGCCCATTGCACCACTTTTGCATCACTTTTCCCATGTTAAAAATGACGCAAAAGTGGCGCAAGAGGCTTGTAAATAAGCCCTCACTCTCTCTCTCTCTCTATATACTATATATATATATATATATATATATATATATATATATATATATATATATATATATATATATATATATATATATATATAGATATATATATATATATATATATATCACAAGTTCAGCTCCAAGTGGAGACAGACTGAAACTAACACACAGACACTCGCACACAGATTCATTGTATTTCTTTCTCTAACTGGGCAGACTCCTATCTCACAAACCACAGAACAGCCCCGGCACATCCCAGGCTTTGCGTTTCAGGCTTTGGACAGCTCCGCATGTAGACCGACAAACGCACACATTTTTAGCACCATGACGGGTCTAGACAGGGCTCTGCATTAATGACCACACAGACATCTCCGCGCATACACATACAAGCGCGCGACCGCACACACGCATTGCACCATATACAGTACAGCACCTGGACAACTCCCTGGTTTTTCAGGCATATGTGTTTTAATTCAGCTTTTTCTATTGGAGGATGGCCATTACCAGGCGCTCAATCATGTCTCCTTATAAACGAGTGGTCAATTGCACGTCTCCCTCCCCTTGATGAGTGAAAACGTGAGGTAATGTGTGCAGCACGCGGTGAAGAGCATAACTTTCTTGGTATTGGATTAGAATAGTTCAGAACCAAGACAACACTCACTAATATTACAGGTACCAACCATAGAAAGATTGACAGGGACACGAGCTTCCTCGATTTCTGTTAGTGAACAAACGCAAGTGCACGATGAATGCAAATGCGCTCACAAAAGGGGCCACATGTACGACCGTTTTTAGCGGTTGCAAATGGAGAATTGGGCAGTTTGCGACCACTAAAACGTTTTTTGCGATGTACTAACCTATTTTTCAAGTCGGGAACCTATTACCGACTCGCAAAATAGGGTTTGCGAGTCACTATTAAAAAGGAGCTTTTCAAGGGCATCCCTTCGTAATAGCGAGTCGCAGTGGCATGTATGAATGTTTTGCGACCGTAATCCGGTCTCAAAACATCCATATTTTACTGACTCCGTGAAGGAGGTGGTAACCCATTTGCAAACGGGACGGGGTCCCGAAGGGATCCCTCCCAATTTGTGAATGTGGGCCCCAACATTTTTTAAGAGCCGGCAGTGGTCCCACGGGCCACTGCCTTCTCTTAAAAAATGAAAAGGAAACTTTTTCTTTTTCTTTTTTGAATTCATCCTGTTTTCCTTTAAGGAAAACGGGCTGCATTTCAGAAAAAAATGCTTTATTTAAAAAGCAATCATGGACATGGTAGTCTGCTGATCCCAGCAGGCCACCATCCCTGTGACTACAAGCCATTCCCAATGGGTTGCAAATTGCAACCTATCTCATGAATATTTATGAGGTAGGTTATATGCAACCCCACTGGGAATCACTAAATGTCTCTGAGACACTTTAGTACATTTCATTTTGTGACTCGCTAATTGTGAGTCACTAAAAATCGCAATTTGCGAGTCGCAAAGTGAAATGGTCAGACATCTGACCCAAAGTTTAGACGGGCACAAAGCCATACCTACAGCAGGACAGTTTATCAGTGAGGCTACTTTCTAATTATTTTTAGTTTTTGTATTTTATAATGATTTATTTTTACCCTTAACATATACCTTTTAAATACATTAATGCAGGCACATCCTCGTGTTAAAAAATGCACAGCGTACATTTAAATCATCATTGAAGCATTGTCTCCTAACATTAGCTAGAAAAGATCAGCTAATAGTACATAATTCACCTGCTGCTTCTATTGTGTTTGCATAAAATCAAAAGGTGTCTTGCATATTTAATGATGTTTTGTACTTCAAGAGGTGGATTGCACTGTATCAATCAATCAGGATTTATAAAGCGCGGTTAATCACCAGAAAGGGTACACAGGCAGTGCAGGTCCTGGAGGCTTATTTGAACAGCCATGTCCTGAGGGCCATTAGGAATTCCGGAAGTGAAATGATGGTCTGGAGTTGCATGGGGAGGCTGTTCCAGGTCTCTGCTGCACTGTGGGAGAAGGAGCATTCTACACTTCTGCTTTGGAAGATGCATTTTATGAGTAAATGAAAAGGAGGCATAGCGTAGTCTTCCCGACTGTTGGGGGAAGTTCAGGCAGTGATTAATGAAGGCAGGTCCTTTATTGTGTAGAGCATTTTGACCCTGGGTCAGCAGCTTTAATAGGCCTCTCTTCTGTATGGGGAACCAGTGGAGTTACCTGAAGTGGGGTGTGATGTGGGTTTGTCGGGGAAGGCCGAGAATGAGTATGGCTGCTGCGTTCTGTATGGTCTGAAGTTTCTGTAGGAGTTGTGCAGCGATTCCTACATACAGGGCGTTGCTGTAATACAGTTGGCTGGTGATGAGGGCCAGTTTCACGGTGCGTCTCACGTGTAGGTGTAGCCATTTGAAAATCTTACGTAGCATGCGCAGAGTGAGTAAGCAGGCGGCAGAGACAGCATTTATCTGTGATTTCATTGTGAGCTTGTTGTCAATGATGAGTCTGAGGTTTCTGGCATGATCGGAGGGAGTGGGTGCAGGTCCTGGGTCTGATGGCCACCATGAGTCATTCGATGTGTTGCTGCTGTTGCCGAAGATCAGTACTTCCATCTTCTCTGTGTTTCGCTGCAGGCAGGTGTTCTTCATCCAATCAGTGATGTTTGTCATGCATCTGTGGAAGTTGGGTCGGGTGGTGGGGGGGCCATCTGTGAGTGAGAGGAGGAGTTGCGTGGAATCTGCGTAGGAAATTATGTTGAGTACGTGGGACCTGATGATGTTGGCCAATGGGGCATGGGGCTGAGGGATGAGTCATGGGGGACACCGCAGGTGATCTCTTTGGTTTCAGAGGTGAAAGGTGGGAGGTGGATCCTCTGGGTTCTTTGGGTGAGGAAGGAGGTAATCGATCTGAGCACATTCACTTGGATGCCGTTGTGGGGGAGTCTTTCAATCAGCGTGTGGTGGGATATGATATTCAAGGCTGCTGAGAGGTCAAGGAGGATCAGAGCTGCTGTTTCTCCTTGGTCGAGGAGGGTGTGGATGTCATCGGTGGCTGTGATTATGGTGGTTTTGGT
Organism: Calotriton arnoldi; assembly: GCA_963921515.1. Classification (NCBI taxonomy): domain Eukaryota; kingdom Metazoa; phylum Chordata; class Amphibia; order Caudata; family Salamandridae; genus Calotriton; species Calotriton arnoldi. The sequence goes on from CAWUFW010005114.1 coordinate 848,626, forward strand.
GCTGTGATTGCTGGGAGAGCTGGATTGGGAGGCATTGAGTAGCTGGTTCTGCTCCATGTGTGTCATGAGTTGCTTGTTGATGATCTTTTCCAGTAGCCTCACTAGGAATGGAAGCAGGGAGATTGGCCGGTAGTTTTTTTGTTCGCTGGCATCAGCGGAGGTTTGGCTTTTTTTCTGCGTGTTTCCAGGCATCAGGAAATGTTGCGGTGGTGATAGAGATGTTGAGCAGGGTGGTGAGTTTCTGATCAATCCTTTGGTTTCCAAGGATGAAGATGTGGTGCAGGCATGGGTCTGAGGGAGCTCCAGAGTGGATGGATTTCATGGTGGAGGTGGTGTCCTGGGTGGAGAGGAGGTTCCAGGTGGATAGTCTGTGGTTCGTGTCGGTTGTGGTGGTGGCGTATCTGTTGAGGAAGTCCGTAGGTGTGGGTTGGGGTTCGGAGCTTCTGTATATGGTTGTGATCTTGTCATGGAAGTAGTCGGCGAGGTTGTTGCTCCTGTGAGGGTGTGATGTTGTTTTGGCTGGCAGCTGGGTTGGAGAATTCCTTAACAATGTTGAAAAGTTCCTTGGTGTTGTTGGCACTGGTTTTAATGCGTGTGGCTAGGGCTGTCTTCTTTGTTGCTCTCAGCATGTGGTGGTAGAGGTTGAGGGAGGTCTTTAAGGCTGCCCTGTCAGAGGTGTCATTACTGGCATGCCATCTCTGCTCCAGGTATTTGCTGTCTTGGTTTGCTGTTCTGAGTTCTTGCGTGTACCAGCTGGCCTTTTCGGAGGATTTTCTCTGGATATTGCTTTTGATGGGCACAATGCTGTTGGAACAATTGGTGATCCAGACGCTGAAGTTCTTCACTCCCTGCTCAAGGTTGGTGGCAGTAGCAGGGTTGGAGGTGTCGAGGGTGTCCCTCCAGCTGGTCTCTGAGATTTTGTTCCACCTCCAGTGGTGGGGGGTGCTGGTCATCTTAGAGGTGTTGGTGTGGGGGCTGGAGATGTTGAAGTGGCTGATGGAGTGATCGGTCCATATGAGTTCTGTGGCGTGGCTGTATTTGACGCAGTTGCTGAAGGTGATAATGGGGTCCAGCATGTTTCCTGCAGAGTGTGTAGGGTTGTGGATGATCTGGGTCAATTCGAAGCTGCTTATACTGTCAAGGTGTGTGGTGTTCTTGTCGTTGGGGTTATGGATGTGGAAATTTAAGTTGCCAAGGAAGATGTAGCCCTTGGAGTCTATGGCTAGGGGTGCAATGAAGTCTGCAATAGTGTTGCAAAATCTGGAACATGGGCCTGCGAGTCGGTATGCAAGGGTGCCTCTGGTGGATGTCTTGTCATCTGTGTGAGGCTTGAAGTTGAGATGTTCCATGGGGATGGTGGTGTTGTTGGAGGTGGTGCACTCTATGGTCTCTTTGTGGATGATTGCTGATCCTCCTCCCGGCTTGTTGGTGCCATCTTGGTGAGTGATTTTATATCCGTCAGACATCGCTGTGGCAATATCTGTGGTGGATGTAGGGTTGAGCCAGGTATCGGTTCGGAAGATGATGTGGGATGTGAGGATGGCGATGAGGTCACATTATTCAGTGGAATGCTTGCATAGTGAGCGTTTGTTGAGAAAGGTGCATGCGTATTGGTGTTTTTTGTTCAGATGGTGTCTGTTGTATGTTCATGGTGGGGCTGGTCAGTGGGCTTGTGTGTCTGCTATGGCAGGTGAAGTGGCAGTGGGTGCAGGTGGAAGGTCCTACCATGGAGTGTGGGTCGGTGCAGTGGCAGTATTTTGTTGCAGCATCCAGGGTCAAGGGTGTAGAGCTCACCAATGGTGTATCTTCGTGAGGCGGGAGGGCCAGTGGTCATGGCATTGGGTGCGTTCCAGGCACAGATGGGTGCAGACAAAATTGCTAAACCTAATACAGAATATTAAGGAAGATCAATAAATCAGACCTTTTCTGTTTTCTTGTTGCACATACATACTGCCAGTCCCATACTCAGTCAGAGCACATGCTTACAGACCCAGTGGTTGTTTTCTCATGTCCAGGCCTGCACTTTTGGATTCAGAACCCAGACGGACAGAACACTGGTAAATACAATTTTATTTCTGCTAATCTGCCATTTTAATTTGTGACGGGTTCCGGGCAGCTTGCACAAAGGGCACCCAACATCAACCTACCCACCATGCTTGGATCAAATTGGGGCTCATTCTTATTTTTTTGTTCTTTTGCAACCATGACTGTTTTGAAGGGGTCCAAAGGGGTTCTGGCTCTTATGTCTTTGGGCAAAGTTAATGCTTTGTAAAACTGTCAAGAATAAATAAAAATTCGTTCTTGGCTAAAAGAAAAAGAAAATAGTGAGATCCTAGGCACATTTTTTTATTTAAACAAGCCTTAATTTGGCTTATTATCACACACGAGAGTACCTTCAAACGCATGCGTTCGGGATAGGTGCTAAAACCTCTCATGTTTGATTGAATTGCCGTTTGATGAAGGCCACATAAAGAGTACACTTGACAACTGACTTGCCTCATAGCTCACCAATAGTCATCAGGGTGGTTTCTCAGTTCATGTTTAAACTTGGAGCAGCAGCCCCTGGATACCGGCCGGACACCCCTTAGTGGAAGGCACTCCCCAGTTCTCCTGTGCACACCAGGGACAGAGCAACAGTCCCTGACTTTCAACCAGCTCTGGTCTGAAGATAGCATAGGGCTTGCGATCTTGTGGTTACGGGACTTTGCTCGTGCCTGCTGTACCACCCTCATTCAGTTACACCTCTGATATTTCTTTTACTGTCCTTTGATGTCGTTTATTGTCTACAAATGAATGCTAAAGTCATCAGTTAGGAAAGGTAATTTTTTTAATTGTCAGTTAAAATTGCTAATATAGCCTGGAGGCCAAAAGTTTAAAGCCCTTATTTAGGTCTCGGCAGTTGGAATACTCCGTCACAAATGTGACGGTTATCCCACCTGCCATATTATGATCTCCACTGGATATAATGGGATAGTAATATGGCGGATGGGATATTTGTCATGTTTGTGACAGATTTTTCCCCTCCGCCAAGATTTAAATCAGGCCCTATGTGTTTGCAACCTAGGTTTGTGTATAACCTACAGGAGGAAGGTTCCAGTCCCAGTGATCTAGCTAACGAGTTTGTGAAGCTGCCATAGGAGGCTTTGACAGCTGCAACCTACATGATTCATGTTACATTCAGGGGCAGCTCCTCTGCTATGGCAGAGGAGTGTCGCCCCACTGCTGCTACACAGCAGAGGCAAAAGTGAAAAATAAAATGATAATAAAATAATTTCATTATCATTTTCCTTTTCACCGTTGCCTCTGCTGGGTAGCCTAGTCGTGGGAGGGAGGGTGGGGCCATCCTCCTGAGCTTCAGGAGGAGGAGTTGTGGGCACTACTAAGTGCTCATGTCAGTTTGACCAGTGGTTCTAGCCTGGCCAACCCAACATGTGCACTTAGCATTTCTCAACCCGGCTTTGTTATACAGCCAGGTGGAGAAAAGCCACAGGCTCCCAGGCACTGTCTGCGCAGCAAACCAGGCCACTCAGACTAATCCTACTATTCCCAGCATGAGAGAAGTGCTGAGATTGCATCTGGGAGCCTGTGCAGTGTGCACCAGTCGAGGATTGGAAGAGGAGGAAGACGGAGCGGACGCAGCATCAGGTAAGTCGTAATTTATATATATATATTTTTTTGTTTTAAATGTATTTATGCCCCCCCCTTTGCCACCCTACTATGTCGCATTGAGAGCAGCCGCCATTGGTTACATTCAAAGTGAGATATCTCAGTGGGTTAAGGCGCCTATTGCACAGATCTATTTGCAGCTCACACGTTCCAACCCCAAGAAGTTGGCTAAGGTGGTTAATGCAACTGGAGAGAAGATCTGTCTATAACCTTCACCATAATAGGTGCCAGTCTAGGTAGACAGCTAAGCAGGTTAACATTGTAGTTGTTGAGTTCTTTGAATAACTGGCAGGGTACAGGTCAACAAACCCATAAAATAGGTCACCTGAATGTACTTGCTGCAGTGATTGATCAACAGGCTACAGGCTCAGTCCCAGTGAGAAAGTCCTGTGGGTAAATGCTCCTACTGGTGAGGTCTTTTTGGGATTTGAAGCTCAAAGGTTCAATCCCTTGGCTCAGTCGTTCTGTGGTTGCTAAATTGGTACTGTTTACATGTGCTGATCCAAAGAAAACTCTGCTGCATTTTTTGCTCTTGGTATAACATTGTGCTTGTGTAGTACTTACTGTTGCACATGTGTTGAGGAGCTATAAATAACAGGTATAATTGTTACTGAACTTAACGGCAATCATCTAGCCAAAAGCTCAAAAAATGAGGGTAGGACGTAAAAGGGTTAAACCAGAGCATACAAATCCAACAGTGACAAGCATGTCGGGGGCAGAGAGGTAACAGATTATGCAATTTCAACCAATTTAATATACAGACGACGAGCAGACTTGCAGAGGCAGGAGAGGTCCAGTATGGGAGGTAAGGCTCCACTCTACCCTGACTCCCAGTCTCTCATTTTTCTAGGCTCATGCCCATACTCCTTTTCTCTGGACCCATCCTCTTACCTGCCTTTGTACACCCTGATCCAGGCACTGTTCCCCTCTACTATTCTCAAACTCAGGCTGTGTTTCACTGTACTCAGTCACGCGGTGCACCTCGTGTATTTCTGTGTACACCATTTGCTTTTTCTATTGATGCTCCTTTGCTAACCTTTCCTTCTTTAAGGCATTTCTCACACCTTAGCTGCTCCTGCGCTGTGCTCTCCTGTCCTAGATGCCTTTGCCATGTGTGCCCCGTCTCTAGTTGCACTCCTGGCTTGGATGGTCGGCCACGTGGGCTCCCACTCTAGCTTCTCTTACTCTACGCTCTCCTGTCCCAGCTGTCCATGCTGTTTGTGCTCCTGTCGTTGGTCTCCCCCTATAGTTTTGCATCTTTAGAATGCACGTTACCTCGAAAATATACTCTATGTTCCTAAAACCATGCACAAAAATGTTGACTTAAAACTTCAACTCCTTTTTCCTTTGAACGACCTCCTCTTTACCTTCCATTCTCTGCATGCCTTCTCTCTCTGAGAGTGGCCCATTGTAAGTCATGTGCATGTTTGCCTTAATCTATATTTTTGTATTTCTGCAAATTGTCCACACTTTATCTCAAAGATCACAACCTCTCCTTCCTTCAAAGTCATACCCTGCAACCTAGCAATACCTAATTCCCTCTTGCTCGTCCACTAATCCCACATAGGAGCTTCATTAACGCATACACTGCCCTCATTACTAATGATCACACCTAACTCATAATGATTTAATCTATCACAAAGACACTGGAGTAAAGTATGTAATGGTGCCCTTGAGATCACAACACTAATCCTAATAATCACCAAAAACCACTCTGCAAATCAAAACTTAATACAGAATACTAAGGGAGATCAATAGGTCAAACCTTTTCTGCTTTTCTCCTCTACCTTCCTTTATGCAGCCTACAGTCCCTGTACCAAGCTTCGGATACTCCAGTCTATGTGTAAAAGCTCCCACAAAGAATGTTTTTTAACCTATGTTATGGATTAAGGTGCCTGTTGCACATATTTAATGCAGTAAGAAATGGGGCACTTGAATGTTTTTAAATATTTCAAGACTACATGTTCAGAGCTGCTTTATAAACCACCTGGTTTCTCACAAAATTCTTTATTAAATTTAGCTTTAAAATGCCCCTCTTTTTTTCAAAAAAAATTTCAGCTGGAGAATACTCTCCCCCACACACACACATGTTCCCCTTAAGTGAGTCTGACTCAGTTGTTTTGCTTGCTTACTGCATAAAACTCATCTCCAACTTTTATGCCCACCACTTTGCAACGCCACCAGTCACCACTGTTTCAATATAAAGTGGACATTCCTGCATTGCTCGTGTATTCTAGTGTTCTGTTTTATGACCCCATATTGACTTATGTCTATAGTGATAATTTGGAAGTTGTTGGATGCATAGGGTCTGCCAAAAAGTGATGGATGCTTCGTCCACTAACCTCGTGGTTCCCCAGCCCCATTTAGGCATTGGGAAACTGCTGGTTCTTAATTGAAGTAGCTTTGGCTAGCTCCACCGGGGGACACTCTTAGCCTAACAGCTTCTTTGACACTGCTCCACCAGCAAACAATTTCAAAAGGATCTGATGTCTTGTGAAGCCGAGTAATGAGACTCCAACTAAAGATTGCATTCCCCCAGTACACAGAGGAGCCAACAACTGTCCAGGATGTGCCGGGTACACAGGTAAGAGTCCTTCTTATACCCATCCTGGCCAACTGCACCCACAGTAGAAATGTGAGTTGTGACAGAGATTTTATGTGACCATCAATGTCCTGGCCAAACAGGAATGGCTTAATATGAAGTAACAATGAGACTTTTAGCAGTGGCCTGGTGATCGCACTGGAGCCTTTATGGCAAACATTTCGATTTTTTTCTGATGGCTATTCATGATATCTCTAGAAAGGACGTATAATTGTAAAATGTCAGAACAGCTCTTCTCATCACCTTGGTAAAAGGGAAAGAACGAGTACTGGCAAGCCTTGATCTATCTATGGGCTATGATACTCTGGTGCATGATGTTCTGTTAAATAGACTCAATCAAACGATAGTGGTGTCCAGAATGGCCTTATAACAGACACAGTCATATACCTCAATTTAAAGCCACATAGTATATATTGAATTGGAGGAAAAACTGAGTCCGTGGGTGCCATATAGTATCCCACATTTTATGTTATGTGTATTTCTATAACGCACATGGTCACCTATCCCTCCTCTTTCATTCAGCATCTAAACGCTTCCATGAACATAAATTCCAGAACACCATATGATTCACTTCCAAATGTATGCTGATGACAATCAATATCACATCAAACTGACCAATGAATTAGGGAGCCAGATAAACATCACATTTCTAGATTAAACTCTCCATTGAATGCAGAATAAAACCAGCACTGCTGTGTACAAAACTATCTATCAGTCCTAATCACTAGAGGGTTGCAAATACCATGTCCTCTTCAAACGGGGAAACAGAAAAGAAGACAATGCAGTAACTGTAAAGTTATTGGACGGTTCACGAAATATTCACAAACCTGAAATGTTCTTGTTTGCTACCAGATTGTAAACAAGGCTCTGTAAAATTTAAAATCTCAGTGTTCTCATTAACACTTATAACTCGGGTATAGATACACAAACCCTTCCCGTTCTTAAGCCTGGTGACCCTGTTTACCGACAACAGCGAAAACAAAAGCAGTACAGTGGAATATCAAACAATAATGATGCAGGACCCATGACAAGAAAACAACGGTATCTCAGCATGTGGGAAAGTGAGTTTTAATGCCTAGAAAGATCCACCTATCTCCTAATTTAGGACTATGTTGTGTTGCTGTATTAAAACAAGCATTGGCATAGCCAATAGGTCTCGCCTTTGAGACCTTATAAGTGTTTAGCCATGCATCACATTATCCTGGATGCTGTGCCGCCAGGGATTGAAGAGCTATACAATTACTACACACTGGGTTATGCGGTCTGACTCAGGAATACATCCTTGCTATTTCAAAATGCTCACATTGACCATTTATTTAGATTTTTTTGCTTAGTAGAAACACACACCGTAATAAAGACATTTGAAATTGGCTAGGGAGTTCACGGTGGTTTCATGACAAAGTGCACTGCGCTCTCTTGTACTTAAAGCCCAAGAAAACTGAGCAAAAACAGTTACATTGTTGGCAAAAACAGGGCACAAACTGAATACATAAAAGATAATTTTAGAAAAGCACAAAGGGAGCCTGCAAATTGTTTTAAACAAAGACTGAGCGTGTCAGCAGAAATTCACCATGAACCCGGCTTCTTAAAAGTCAAACAAAGAAATACCGTTCACACAAAGACTGAACATATTGGAAAAGGCCCGCGAACGAAAACGTACATTTGAGGACTCTTCTGGAGAAGTTATTGCGACGACACGAAAGGAAAAACTAAAGAATAAAAAGTGGAGTGCCTTGTTTAACGAGATACTATACCTACCGAATAGAAAGCAGGAAGCAGCAGGCTGGCAAATTATTCAAACTACACACACCTCCCCTCGCCGTCTGAACAGCTGTGGGGGCAATTACACCTGTCACACGGTGCATGTACTTAATGCACGGTGCTTTTCCAAATGCTGAAAGGGCATGAATAAAGGCAGCCTCGAAAGAGGGGTCCGTTCCCTTTAAATCCAGATTACTGCGGACTGAAATTAAGAGGTGCAGCTCCCGACGAGGGGCTCGGCTTTTACATCATAGTAGAGGAGAATGAAGGCGGTGATGCCTGTCCCAGCGGAGGGCTTCACAGCATGGTGGAAGCTCGAGAAAGTCTGTGGTGGGGCTTGAGAATGGTTCACCGTAAGCCCCGTATGAACTGCCCCAGCCCCACCGGCCACTTGGAATGCTGCACGTTCCCCTGTAAGGCAGTTACGTCTTCAACAAGACTTCTCGTTCAGCCCAAACTGAACGAACCCATTAAATGTCCCCGTCGGTTTTTCTTTCTAAAAAAAAGATTTGTTTCACTTTTAAGGCTCCACAAACCAGCAGTTCGTTACTGACGCCAACTGGACGCCCGCCCTCCTGGAAAAGTGTCAACAAAGGTTGGCAGGGGTGTATTTTTGGCCAGCTGCTGCCCCCGTGGTTGCGGGATCAGCCTGCGCGTATCTGAAGGCAGCCTGAACTGACCCGCTCCACACTCGACAGAACTGCAAAAACAAACCTGGATCAAGCAAGTGCAGAGAGTTCCTAAAAAGCCAAAGCGGGCTTGTGCCGTTTGCTTCAGTGAAGAGTCAGCAGCGCTCTAAAGCAGGTGTCACCGCCGGCCTTGAACACAACCATCCCACACTTGCAGTCACACACAATGGAAGCAAAATGCGCTATAGCGAGATTTGTTCAATAAATAAGCTGGTCGCGGATATTTTCAGTATGTATAGAAGGCAAGCAGCTCGTTTACAATTTCTTTCCAAAAATATTCCACATTTTTTAAACAACTGCTTCATTGTACGCACCAATTGCTAAAATAACACTTTCAGCAAGCGCGGTCGGAGCGCAGGCTGCTAATTAAAACAAGATATCACAAACAAAACAAGCGCGGCCGCTAAAGTGAAAGCAACCGCGCTGTGTTCAATTAGTAACATGATCCACGACGAGGGAGGAATGCAGCTGGCAGCCTGCGCGCCGCTGCTCGCTCCTGAGAGCCAAAGGCAGCGGGAATTAACTTTTGGAAGAGAGGTGGGACATGCACCCGCCTTTGGCCATTTGCGTGCTTTCATTTTTGAAAGTCACACGCAATGGCCAATAAAATGTGTGGGAGTTAACAAAATCACACGGAGAAGTCTCTGGGAAGTTTGGAGTGCTTACAAGAAGCCTCCCCATAGAGGGCTCGACCTAAAAATGGAAATATTTCATGGCCTAGGGCCTTAGAGGCTCTGGGTCAGCAGTCTCAAATTCTGGGGTGAAAAACTCAAGTGAAAATTAATTGTAGAACACAACGTGACCCAAGAGCATGGTGAGAGGTGTTGTGTCTTGCGAGTTTGGAACAACGGAACCCTTTTGGCTCCTGATGGACTCCCTAGAGCTGTGATGTAAGCATTATACCAGAATGCAATGAAGGCTGATTTAGAATGTTGAGTTTGCAGTTACACGAGATGAAATAAGACGTGTAATACCAAGCTCTGTGTGTGGCATAGTCATTGGCGAGTACCCAGGCTGGGAAGACGCTACAAGAGGGTCCACAGAACAGAGAAGAAGCACACTGAACCACTTACACACTGCAGGATGTGACTAGTGAACCGGCCAATCAGGTGCGGGACCTCTGCACAAAAAGCAGGTTCAAAGGAACGCAATGACAACAAAGGTCAATGCAAGGACAAAGTGTGGTCAGCAGGCAGTGTCACCATTTATGCAACCTGCACTTGGTAGCAGTAGAATCTTGAAGGAGCTCTAACAATTTCTGGCGCTGGCTAATTAGGGCTTTCAGGTGCTAGGTTCACGTCTCTTGACTCCTTGGGGTGCACAAGGTGTTCCACAAAGGCAATTTCAGCATCAGCATGAGGCTAGTCCAACAAAGAACGAGCAGTCCTCCAGGCTTGATCCTAACCAAGAGGAAACAGATGTCACTCAGCTTTGTGTTTTGGAAACAGCAGAGTACATGAACATCCATCTCAAAACAAGTATTTTGAAGAGAGCCAGGTGGAGCTCCAGATTAAATTTTTAAGTCATCGCAATTGGGCAGTGGCACCCTGTCAGCAGGATAAACGCATCAGTTACAGTTCAAAAAGTTAATCAACCAGGTTGTGATCAACCTTACCTCTCCAGAGCAGTTCCTCAGAAGATTATTCAGTGTATTTTTTCAAGAATGGACTGTGGTTGTCGCTGCTTACATGATGTAGACCATGTAGACCCTCCTTGGGTCAGCTTGGGTGGGACACTGCAATTTTCTCATAGATATGCCTTAGAAAGAACAGAAACAAGAGAGAGGAAGAGAACTTGGGTGCGGGCTGCAAGTATTGTTCTCTATGGACAAGAACCATCCTCCACCTTGAAAACACCTTTTTCTCAGATATAAATAAGTTTTAAATCAGCCACTACTAACCCTAATGACACCGGCACAATTAGTGGTCACAAATTATCGCTTTTGCACACGCAGACTGATGTTTGTGATTATTATTGTAAAATTAATGCATATAATATTGACAAAAATTTCTGAACATGTAAAAAAAATGGACACAAGCCTCGATCTTCCTCTGGCCACTCCACTTAAATTAAATGTGGAGTGCAATAGACATCTCCCCTGGATCCTACTAAAACTATAAATACTTATGCTAACCATTCCGTGTACAGAGGGGGTTGATCGGAGCCTACAGCAGTAGCGGCTCCTGGAGGAGTTCCGCCGGGCAGTGACGTGGGGCGGGGGAGGGGCAGGGTGGGGGGTAGTAAAACCAGAATCCGGCCGAACCGAGGTAAGTTAGCAAATAAATAAATAAAACGAATTTCGTAGCCGCGCAACGAAATTTGTTTTATTTATTTGCTAACTTACCTCGGTTTGGCCGGATTCTGGTTTTACTACCCCCACCCTGCCCCTCCCCCACCCCACGTCACCGCCCGGCGGAACTCCTCCAGGAGCCGCTACTGGCCTACAGCCTTGAGAGTACTAGACTGGGGACCAAATGTAGGACCTCTCCATCTTAAGACACACCAAATGTGTTGCTGAGAAGAAAAGTCTTGCTAACTACTCAGTGGCCGATATTGCAGCACTGCTGCAAAACCGGCCCCCAGTAACAAAAACGGCCCCCACTGGTCCAAAACCAGCCCCCACCCTTGCAGCCCACCGGGGAAACGCCCGGTGCCCGCTACGGCCAGTCCAGCCCTGCCTGTGTGCTTCCTGCATCGACCGAAGAGGACGAAGGAGAGGGGGCAGCCGGCAGGTAAGTGAAACTTTCTTTTCTTTTCTTGTTTTTTTTAACCCCCCTCTTGCTGCCCCATCACTACTGCCCCGTAGCAGCTGCTACTGCAACTACTCCTTAAATATTTTCATGTGTGACTCTGTTGTGGTCTTTCTCTCTGGGGGCTTTCTCTTTAAGTAGTTGAATGTTTCTTTTTGATGGTCTATCTTGCCTTCGTCGTTCCTCTGTAAGTGCTGCGGACTCTTCAGTTACGGCCTGCGGAGCCGGAGCCAGTCACAGAGAGACATCGTGTGCTGATTCCTCTCACTAGGAATAAACTCTACTTAAGTTATCTTCAGCCTGTGGTTCCAGTTATTTCTCTCCACACAGGCACAGCAGGCACCCTACAGACTCAAAGCTCCCTTTGAAAGTAGACAGGTGAACCTGATGGAGCCAAAGTTGGAAAAGTTTCAGTATTTCTAGAAACGGTGATTCTCTTTGTACCTTCTGATATGTTCAGTGCCTGCTCGCACAGGGATGTACCCTAGACCTCCAACCAGTGGGAGAGAGGTCTTTGATAGGGACCTCAAGAAAGGGATGGCGAGGACGTAGCTACTTCTGGAGCTTCGCATTTTCTTTCAATGTTAAAGGGAATGCTAGACAGCATTGCAGGTTAATTGCTCGGGGGTCACCTGCACTTGTTGGTGAGTGTCCGGCAGCTCACCTGGGAAAAAAGCCTTTCCCTGACATGCGGAAGAAAATAGGCGACCAATCACGGGGACACAGCAAACGTTTCAGGATAAAACAGCTGTGACAGGATCCATGACATATATCAATGCATACTATGAGACATCAACACACTGTTGAAAAAACTTGCACACTTGCACAAGTATGAGCACTCTAAAGGTGTGCAGAAATGCAAGTATTTCCACCGTAGACTTTGAAAGTTTTTTTTTTCAAAACTTTTAACTTTATAAGGTTGTAAAGCTAAAAAAATATTGTAAGGAAAATAAAAAATATTTACTGGTATGGTTTGCTTGCCTAAAACATGTTTGTGCGAGGACATTTTTCTGAAAAATATGTTTTTACAGGAATTGTGACCTGCAAGCGGAATTTGTGAAGTTTACAACTTGCAACTTTATAAAATGCAAAGTTTGTAAACCTTGCAGAACTTGGCAGACAAATTGTAAATTTCACTCACCCCTAGCATTCACACATCAGTTTGCATATGCTGTAACTCAGCACGTGTTCAGCGCCACAATTTAACAGCTGCATACAAGACAGGCACAGTAGTCTAGGGGTGTGTGAAATTCATGTAATTTGCTTTAGAGTAACTACATGAAGTGTGAAACTGGCATTTCGTGCTTTATTTTTGTGCAAAATGCATTCTCGTGTCCAATTCTTTGGATGAGAGGATGCCTTTTGCGCTAAAAAGTGCCAAAAAACAAAAGCCTTGCAAAGAACAGCCCCTCGCGTTCTGTTCGCTTTATTTCCTAAAAACTACTTGAACAATAAAAAATATATATATTTTATCATGATTGACGCATTCGCTGTGAATTTTTACCATAAACGATGTGTAATTACATGGTATGGTGTAATGGCATAATTTTGGGTAGTTTGCATAACACGAGTAATGTGAAATTTCTAAAATTATGCTAGATTATGCCCGTGAAATGCAAATTTCACCTGGATTTAGAGTAGTGCTCTGTTCATGCTGTGAGTACATTTTCTGTGCCTCTCAAGTCAAAGGACAGAGCTTAGACCTCACCTTGTCAGGGAGAGGCATAAGCATGAATATCATTTAGTAGTCACTCCAGATCATAGCTGTGATCCTTGGCTTTCCCCTTTAGACCCATGGCACTGCCTTTGTGACCTCTGGTATCAAAGGTGGCAAAATCAGTGACAAGAACTGTCCAGGGATGGCTCGTCCATATGGGTGATGCTCTGTTTTCTGTGCAACTTTTTATTACACTGATTATGAATAAATCTATGTATTAACTATTAGTGCAATACAAATGGTCACAGTTAGAGGAACTGGACCTTTGCTGGCAGCAGAAGGAAGTAAAAATTGCTTTTAAATATATATTTTGGGTGTGTTTGTGAAAGACATTTTTTTGTGAGGGAGAGCATATGTATGTGTGGACATGTCTGTGTAAGCATGTGTGTGTAAGTGAAAGTGAGTGAGAGTCAGTGACAGGTAATGAGTGAGAATAAATGAAATTGTGTGTTAGTAAGAGAGTATGTGTAAGAGTGAGAATGAGTGAGTTAAAGTAAGGGTGACCGCAAGTAAGTAAACGTGAGGAGAATTAATGAACAAGAATGAGAACGTATGAGTCAGACAGTGAAAGAATTAGTGAGAATGGGTAAGGTACAGTAAGAATGAGTGCAAGAGGAATAGTGAGACTATATGAGTGAGTGCAAGTAAGTATGAATGAGATAGTCAGTGTGAGTGAGAATGGGTGTGAGCAATGCGAGTATGATTGAGAATGTGGTATTATGCTTATGAGTCAGCTGTTGCAACATGGCAAAATACTTGCACTAGGATACCAGTGGTAATTCTTAGCCCAATGGGCACCCAGAGCAAAATATTGGTACTGGCATACTAAAAGTGATTCATGGCATTAGAGGAGACACCCATGGGATAAAGGGGGGTGGGGGGGTGGTTCGCTACCATGACAAAATGCTGGCCCTGATATACTATGGTGATTTTTTACAGAAGAGTCACGCATGGTATATGGACGGCACTATCAGAAAAATTCTGGCTTTGGCATAGCATATGTAATTTTTAGCAAACAGGGGACCCGTGGCAAAAGGATTGCCCAGGCACAATGAAGGTCATTTTTGACATATTAGGGCACCCTATGCACATTTTGAAAACAAATGGCTCAACTGTGGAGAATCAGGTTTTATTTCATTGGAACACCGTGAAAGGACTTCAACGGGTGCTATTTCAGAGCATGTGGAGATTAAGCAAATTTATGTGAAAACTATGCTCTAAAATGCACTAATTGGCCCCAATTTTGTTCTGTGAAATTTCCTAGAAGAGGTCTGGCTCACTCCCTTTACTCACTTGCTACAATACAGGGCAATTATTATGCCCCAGCAGTTTAAAAGATCATGTCAGCACTTTAACATAGGTGGTATCTAGAATAGACATTTGTCTGCATTATGTTTTTATATTAATCATGCAGTTATTATTTAACCTCAGTGATGTTAATTATTGTGATGTCATGAGAGTTAAGGTTATGAAATGACTTCCACAGAAGATTCAGGGTCAAAAGTCATATAATAACACTTCCTGTAATGTCATCAAGGTCAATGGATGTGTGATTTCATTTGTCATTTCCACTAACCCTGGAATCGTTTGGAATAGATATCCTTGGGGCTAGGGCTCTGCACACAGGCTAGATTAGCTTAATCAAAACACAAAAATGAACCTTTGGGTCTATGTACACTAATAGCCTAGCTGGGAACTTAACCACCAAGGAGTGTCCCTTTCATAGGACGGTTTCCCTCACCCACCATAGATGGCAAGCTTCTTCATTGGGAACCTCCTCGTGATGCCTAATCACGATATGGGCTACAACCCCCTCACTGGGAGGGAGGAGCTCTGGGATGTTTTTGTGCTAGGAGAGGTATGTACTAAATACCCAATTGTGGAACATAGGGTGGTGAGGGCAGCAGAGCAAGTGAAAAGTGATGGTTAAAAGTAACTACAGGGTTTGCAAAAAACTTTATTGGGCAACCCTGGACTAAGATTAAAAACTGAGTGGCACTACAGGAATGATTAAACCCGCTTGTGTGTCACAGACATTGACATCTTTCAGCCTTTGACCCAGAAGGTGTTGGGCCTTTCTTCAGGACCTAGGAGTGCTTCTGCTCAAATGTGCTCAAATCAAGAAAGCATAAATCGTATTTGCAATATATACAAAACCATCCAATGATCTCATGGAACATCAGAGGGTGAAGGATTTACCTGTGAAAGACATAGGCAGAAATAAGTTTTTCACAGAAAAGTATGCATGCTGAATGTTGATGGTTAATGTACAGACACTAGGCAAACATATCTATACATGGGTATTATTGACCAAACTCATATATAGAAAAGTCATGTGAAGGGCATCTAAGACCCTTCTCATTACTGTATGTTTTCAATAGTAGAGCATATATCAAGCATAAGGGGGACTGGGGGCGCCTATAGGTCCAGCATACATGCCCCTAGGTATATGTATAACAACAAAGGTATGCAGTTCCTAGAAAGTCTTGAATGGGAAAGAAGAGGACTGGCCGTTGTAGGTTAATGTCCAAAAAGGGGAGAAGGTGTCTTCCATTTTAGGAACTAGGGCCCTGCCATGCTTCATCATAGGGCATGCTCCTTGTCAGGCCTGTGCTGCAATGCCTGATGGGCAACCAATGAAAGGCTCTTTGTCGGAGATCTTTTATTCCCAATGCCGTAAGGTACGGTGTGGGTGTAGGGCCTTGTGGTGTAGATGAGTGTCAAAATTGTGGGTGCAAAGTGAGGGGGAATTTTAAAATGGGATATAGTGGTACTCAAAATTAATTTTAATCAGCGAGTCCACTAATCTCAGTTAAAAACGATAGTGGCACACTACTGATGTAATGTTCAGCTGTGGCTTTAGTCTAGAGGTCAACATGTTTCTTTCCTGGGTAGTCACAGGATCAATTGGCAATTCTTCAGGACCTAAAATGTATAAAATAACTATCTACACAGTGGTTGGTTTCCTTAATTAGTATCCAGGGTAAACCAAACACACAAACAACCTAACAGTGATGTACCTTGTTTATAGACCGACCTAGGGAAGGATAATGGTAAAGCTCGTTAGAAATCATTAAAAAAGTCCTCTGTAAAAGCAGCATGCAATAAATAAAGTCAAGCTGTTAGTGAAAGATAAAAAGTGATAGACGCAGTGAAAAGGAAGAGATATGTGGCAGGAAGAGATATGTGGCACATCTAAGAGGAGAGACAGGCGGGGTGGCTAAACAACCACCATGGTATAAGGAGAACACATGTAACTCACCTGACTGGGGTGGATCACCAGCAGCATCGAATGCTGGTAGAGGGAACGTTAAGGAATACCTAATGTCCTGGTGTGTAAAAAAGGAAAAAGAAGAGAGAAAAAGTAATTTCAGCATAGTGGTCAAGTAGTAAGAGGGGAAGCAGTCTTACCATGGGGGAGGTAAAGGGTATCTCCCCTTTTGACAGCATTGCCGCAGTACTTATGGTTGAGCAGCAGCTCATTAGCCGTTCGACCTACCCTCGCTCCACTAGTTCAGCAGAGTGAAGGAAGGATTGTCATGCGTGGTTAAGTACTCATGGCAGCAAGACTCAACAGTGCGGGAGGCCGGGAGGAGGCGGCCGGCCCGCTGAGGGGTGTGGTCTGCCGGGAAGGGATGGTGCATAATGGTGACGCATCTAGGGCTGCAGAATCTGCTGTGGGTGCCATGTTGAAACAGTAATATTCCGGTTAGAAGTGGGCTTTGTGCAGGGCGGTAATATCCTGCTGAAGTCGAGCTAGAGTTATGGGTGACAGCAACCACCAGATATGCGGTTCAGTGTGTGCAGAGAAATTAAAAAGGTACTTATGTAAAAATGGCTGGAACAAAATGTCCTCCCATTAAAGTTCACGAGTCAATTTGATCAGCTCAGAATCAGCTCTATGCTGGGCGAAAAAGGTGTCCAAATGGAGAAGCAATTATCCGCTAAGGTCGAGCTAAAGTATAGAGTGTCCACAACCTCCGAATGTAGGGTTGAGCATGTGATGACAAACTCAACAAGTACTTAAGTGAATGAGGCTGAAACAGACTAGTGTACCCTCATGTGAGTTCACGAGTCAGATTGAAATCGAACTCCAGTGTTGGTGTCATAGTGGACCGAGATTCTAAGAGTGTGCAGTGACATCTGTTAGAATATGTTGGAACAGTAAAATGATCAAGAGAGTTGATGATCATGTGGTTGTAAGTGTGAAATGTATGGGAGTCCACCCAAAGGGTCGTGGTGGACAGAATGCCACAGCAGGTTGCATAAAAACAATGTTAAACAGGCCTGGGCGGGCATCCAGTGTGGATTTAAAAATTAAGAGTGTGGCAGTCCAACCGAAGGGTCGCGGTGCAAAAGTGGTGTGATAGCCACAGCAGGTTGATAATAGCAATATTAGAACAGGCCATATAGGGTACGTAGAGTGCGGGTGTTGTGCTACAGCAGAGGTATGAAATGACAGGTCGCACAGGTAGGATGCAAATGTGGTGAGGTATGTGAATGGAAGATGTTGTTAAGGGCCATGTAGTTGTAGTTGTAAAGTTGCCGGCGTGTGACAGTTAGATGCCTTGGGTAGGGCAACATGAGACAACTCGATGTTGTGGTAGCGAAGGCAAAGCGGCACAGTAGTTACGGTGTTTTAGGGTCATTCCATACAGTAGTATGTGGATAGGATAGCATGTGTGTCAAAATCTGTTGGCAAAACCCAGTGGAGAGGTTCATCTGTTCAGTTTGCTCCAAGGAATGTCCTCATTCAGACTTTTTCCTTTTTTACACACCAGGACATTAGGTATTCCTTAATGTTCCCTCTACCAGCATTCGATGCTACTGGTGATCCACCCCAGTCGGGTGAGTTACATGTGTTCTCCTTTTACCATGGAGGTTGTTTAGCCACCCTGCCTGCCTCTGCCCTTAGATGTGCCACCTGCCTGCCACATATCTCTTCCTTTTCACTGTGCATATCACATTTTATCTTTCACTAACAGCTTGACTTTATTTATTGCACGCTGCTTTTACAGAGGACTTTTTAAATGATTTATAATGAGCTTTACCATTATGTTTCCCTAGGTCGGTCTATAAACAAGGTACATCACTGTTAGGTTGTTTGTGTGTTTGGTTTACCCTGGATACTAATTAAGGAAACCAACCACTGTGTAGACAGTTATTTTATACAATTTTGGTCCTGAAGAATTGCCAATTGATCCTGTGACAACTCAGGCAAGCAACATGTTGACCTGTAGACTATAGCCACCACTGAACATTACATTAGTAGTGTGCCGTTATCGTTTTTATCTGAGATTAGTGGACTCGCTGATTAAAATTAATTTTGAGTACCACTATATCCCATTTTATAATTCCCCTCCACTTTGCACCCAAACTTTTGACACTCATCTACACCACAAGGCCCTATACCCGTACCGCACCTAACAGCGTTGGGAATAAAAGATCTCCGACAAAGAGCACCTCATAGTTTGCCTGTCAGGCAGCGCAGGACTCGCCTGATGAGGAGCATGCCCTATGATGAAGTATGACACCCAGCCGGGTGTGTGAGGGCCCTAGTTCCTAAACTGGGAGACACCTTCTCCCTTTTTTGGACATTAACCTACACCGGCCAGTCCTCTTCTTTTCCATTCAACACTTTCTAGGAACTACATACCTTTGTTGTTATTCTGTAGTAGAGCCCCATTTGCACCTGCCTCCTTGTTAGCGGGTGGAATGGGTAAACAGTAAAACAATACATATTAATAATAGTGATACTTAAATACCACAACAGTGTAGTCAGGTGTCACGCCTCAACCAACCTAGGCATGGGGCTCAAGGGGGGGAGGAGGGATCTTTGTCCTATTAAGCCATCATAGGAGAGAGAAAGAGGAAAACGAACAGTTAAAAGTAGGAAGAGGATAGCCCCTCACATTTGAAATACAGAAAATTCCAATATAAAATATGAGAGCAGAGAGATCACTATTTCCAAGAGAACATGGAGTCGGTCGACTCCAATTGCACCTTATGGGAATCTTTCAAAACAGTGTTGCGTGGCCACCCTCAAGCCCTCATAGGGATAAAGAGGAAGGAACAGTCTATTAAGTATGAGTTGCTACAGAAGGAGATTACCTTTTTGAAATTAGAAATAGCGAGGGGGTGCCTGACACCCACCTGAGTTATCATCTTTGGCAACAGGAGTTGAGAGACATGGCAGAAGATAAAGCCCGAGCACACGCACTGGCTACTCGGAGGTGGCTCTATGATGTAGGCGGTAAGGCCAATAAGCTTATCGTTTGGTTGGAAAAGAGAGACAGGGGTAGGAACTGGGTGGTAGAAATTCAAGGCATGGCTGGATTTTCCCATACTACTGTAACAGCAATAGCGGAGGCCTTCGCGAAATACTATGAAGAAGCGTACTCTTTCACGACTACCTGATCCAGTCAGGATTGCTCAGACCTCCTGAAAAATCTCTCTCTTCAGGTCCTCTCCCTAAAGGACAGCAATGGATTAGAACAGGACTAGACAGTTGATGAGATAGAGGGTGAATTCGAGGATTACAACTCGGCAAGGCTGCGGGCCTAACAGCCTACCGGTAGAGCTCTACAAATGCATAGCCGATAAAGTTGTGCCACATATGCTTAGCATGTTCCAACCGACTGGGCAAGAAGGTACACTCCCAGCAGATCAGAGATTGACCACTATCATGGCCAGCCCCAAGAAAATTAAATCACCCATGGCCTGTAATTCCTATAGGCCTGTATCTCTTTTGAATTTAGAGGATAAGGTCCTGGCGAAGGCCCTGTCCAATAGACATGTGAAGGTAATAGCTACGGTGGTCTATCCGGACCAATCCGGATTTATGCCTCACAGGGGTACCAGACTGAATCTGAGGCACCTTCATGGGGTATTTCATATGATGGCGACTCCTCAAGCGGAGGATGCTGTTCTGCTCTCATTAGGTGCAACAGTGGCTTTTGACAGTATAGAATGGCCATACTTATTTGCTGCCTTGTCCAGACTTGGATTCGGTACCAAGTTTTGTTCCTGGATTAGACTCCTATACTATGATCCCATGGTGAGGGTGCAGGTCAATGATGTACTTTCTCACCCTTTTACTCTTCTCAAGGTCACATGGTAGGGCCACCCCTTGTCTCTGATGTTCACCGGTTGACCAGACTGGGGGCGAAGGTACTGCCCATGGAAGTCCCGGACATCTAGAGATATAGGCACTCCTCAAAGAGAAAGAAATTATTTTTCATTGCCAAGGTGGCACAATTCATGATGAAGGAAATGGGTGTGAGAGCATCCAAGTTACTTTCCCGAAGTAGGGTCTCAACAGTGGTGAGAGTCTGGTCCTAAGGAATGCAGATGTACAGCAACTCAACCTCAAATGACAACAAATAATCTGTCTCCACTTCAAAAGTCACATCTTCTGCAAATGTTCTCAAGATCTTTGGTTCGCAATATGCCAACCTACCTTCAGGACACCAAGGATGTTCTTCGCCATCTGAGCGATGTGACTTTTGAACCTGCACATGCATGCATTACCTGGATCTGCCTCCGATGGCCTTTACTCTGCAGGGCTGTTGGATGGGCTTAATCACAGCGAAGAAGGAGTAATCTCTACCGTGATTAAACCTAAGGTCAGCTTGCATCTAAATTTAGACGCGGACAGCACATTACCTTGGTGGTATAAATACTCAGTCGCCATGGTGGCGGAATATATATACCGCCAAAATATAAATTGAGCCCTAAGTCTTAAGCCAATATGTGTATGAGACTGGTCAAACAATGACAGTGATGGAAAGGAAGCCAGACCCATGATGTGAATACTGTTACCTGTTTTACACCTGCACTGTCAAAACCCAAAGCTAAAAATAAACATCGCTAACTGCCACTTCACAAAGTTGAACAAGTTTTTTTTTTTTTTATTAAATTAAGTGAAGTTGAGAGTCAGCCAACTTCGCAACTTCTAGTTCAAGGGCCCACTGGCAAAGTACTATGCCATAAAATATGTCGCTACTATAACATAACGTTGTGCAGATGCACAAAGAGATTGCAGTGTGCCTAAATCTGAGATTAAACACATAATTTACAAATAGGCTCTGAAATAAATTCCACTGGCTCTGCCTCCAGTGACCGGCCATGCTGCAGTCCCAACCGGATGGTCGACTGGAAATATTAATGAGCAGATGGGAAACACAGAGGAACAGTGAGATGTCACATGCTTCAATGGAGCCTCCTGCAGCCCCTCCCACCCCCTGAGCCTCATTCACTGTCACATCACGAAGACAGCCAGCTGCATCGAACCAAGCCTCGGTTAATTGTATGCGATGCGGATTGATCAAAGCTATCAGAGGGAAGCGTGTTCGCCTTTGCAGCCCGTGACCGTCATCCATCGCTCTTTGCGCTACGCGTGCTTCGACCGATGGACGGCGTGCCCAGGGACCGAGGGAGGGGCTCGGAGCGCCAGACTCTGTTCCTGAACTCATTTTCATGTCTCCCCCTGAGGACGGCGGTTGCGTGAGAACTGGGCCGTGTTGTGCTTTGAAGTGACGTGCCTAGCGAGGAGGACCGAAAGGCCTCTGACTGGGCTATGAAACTTGGCAAGGGACGACGGGAGAGAAGATAAACCTCGGAGGGCCTGGAAGATGTACTCGAAGGGGAGTCTCGTCGATGAGGGAGATGGTCCAGGCCGCATCATAAATGCAAACTCTACGGTGCATCAGTGGGGACAACATGCCTAAGGTTGAAGATACGCGAAGCATTTTATCGGTCGGGAGTCATGTAAACGCATACCTAGTGATATTGGGCAGATGTATTTGGCTGTAAAGGGAGGGTAACTAGAAATGTCGGTGTGGAGTCATGGGATAAGATACTTATTGCATGGTTTTACATTTATTTTAACATATGTCTTTGAACACTTTTATATTTGAGATTCCTTCTAATACAAACATCTGTATGGGCTTAATAGGATGATAAGGATGGAGTGTGGCCTGGGAGTCTGCTAGAAAAGAAGGAAATACTAACTTCGTTGTTTAAAAATAACTGTCTGCTGCTGATGAATCACAGACACGAAAAAAAGAGTTTACTAAAATAAAAATTTACTGAAGTATCAAACTCCATGTCTGTGATTTGTGAAAGGAATTACTAAACTCCCACTCCACAGTTTCTAGTTGTGCTTAGCTTCGGAATGGTGAGAAAACTGCGATCATATTTTATCTTTTCAAGACATTATGGTGAGAAAAGCTAATAAAGAGCACCACCGTGCCCTATATTTCTTCACACAACCACCCACCCACACAAGACACAAAATACTACTCACTGCTGAGTCAACATCACGGTATGAATGATATGAAGGTACGTTTTTTTTTTTTATGCAAGGCCCCATCAGAAGGAACAGGTTGTTTCACAAATTGTGTATTCAGAGGGAGTCACTAAAAGGCCTACCTATTGAATATTAATTTGGCAAGTTACAGGTCGCGAACTCTTTTGGAAGGTTGTGAATGAAGTAACGTTGACTTGCAAGGAAAAGCAGACCACCATCTCTGCAAATGCTTTCCCAAATAGGAAACTTATTTTTTTTACACACAGCTTGAAGCATAGAACAGACAGATGTTGCAGGTTTTGGAAAGAAAATCCTTCCCACTTGGGAACACATCACGTGGAGAAGACATTGGTCCTCTGCAGGGGCGTAGGAAACACGAAAATTCTGGGGGGGACAGGGACAACCTTGTAGACTTTTCAGTGACCCCATACAAATCGCCTGTAGTGTGAGACCGTGTGCCCGTTAAACAAATACAATCCCATAGTTTTGAAGAGAAATATTGAGAAAGGCAGGCATTAGTCACAGTTTGCAAGTATGCTTTATTGTTATTTACATTCACATAGTAATTAGACCAAATGTTAAAAAAACATGTATATGAATCTTGCATCTTCATGCACAAAGCAAACAAAGGTCCCTGACTTCGGGTGGGGGCGTCGTGTTTGCAAGTGCATTATGGTTTGAAAAGTACCTGCTGCTGAATTCCTGGTCTCCAGCAATTTTCAGGCAACAATAAAAATGTGAAGATAACTCCGGTGATTAATGTTCTTTGTTGAGAGAGATTGGAGGTTTGTCTAGTGGATGTTTTGACTCAAGGTAAGGTAGCCACAGTGAGTTGATATGCCTGCTGCAAAGAACGTGTACCATGCAGATCACAAAGTGCATATAATGTAAATAGATCAGTTGGTTACTGCTTTTGTCTGAGAGATTCTTTTGTTACTTGAAGTTTATAAGTTAAAATCCTAACATAGAAGAGTGAGCTATTAACCCTCATCAAAGATCTGCATGAACACTGCAAGGTATAGATTAGACCATTATGATTTCCCCCCTGTCTTTCATTAGCCTAATGTTGTAAAATGGGTTAATTTGGATAGAAATCAATTCTGATTATTATAGAGAACCCCCCAACTGTGGTGTTATGTTTTAAATTCTGAGTTTGTGCTTTTCCAGTGTTGCAAAGTCAACCTCTGCCCTGGGCACCCCCCCCCCCTCAACTGTTTGCTGACTGCTACTGGTGGTAACTGACTCTGACTGAATCTGGGCTCTGCCTAACCAGGCCCAGTGCCGGTGCTATGCTGAAAGAGACACTTAACAATACAGTGAAAACACCTACATACACTATGGGTTAGGGTACCACTATGATTGGCATGACCTCCCCTATAAGGCCCTAGTACATGATAGAGCAGGGGGATTAAAACTACCTCTAAGTCTCTAGTGTATAATAGGGCATGGCAGTTTAAAGGCCAGCAGCCTATCTGCACTTGCATGTGTGCAATGCTGAAGCGTGAGGTCAGTTTAAACGCAGCCCAGTGTTGCAGGACTGCTTTTAAAATGCAAATTGTGCCCAAATTGACTTCTGTGTTTGGGGCACTTAAAAGTTGATATACTACAATGTTGGGTCATATTAGGTATCCCCGGAGTTTCCCTTAAGGTGTCCCAGGGGTGGGTGTCAGGTATCTATAAAGAGGACCCTTATAAAATGAGATTTATATGCCCTGGGTTTAGTGAAATTGAACATTGCACTCCCCACATTGTAGTAAAGTGCTTCCCAAAATCGAATTTTGTGCTAGGAGCACTGTGAAGTGAGGATCTGCAATATATTGATATAATCAGAACCCCTAAAGTCTTTTCTAGGTGTTCCAGGGGTGGGGGGCCCTGTAGGGATAAGCAGGGTCCTTATAAAACATGTTCTATAGGCCCTGGTATTGGAGAAATTGCCCAGTTCATTTTTCCATTGCAGATCTCCAGCCCATAGGTTAACATTGCAATAGGTTATTAATTAATAACTGGAGAAAGGAAAGCCATAAAACTAGGATTAAAGGACTCCGTAGAATGGTAATGATAAATGCAACAATTTGGTATTGTTGAATGTATTCTAAAATGTACAGAGAAGAAGTTATAAGATTTTCTTGTCTGTAAGCCAAAATGTAGCCCTCTAGTGCTCTGTCTTGATTGGTCAAAGATAAGTGGATTAGCCTGGCTGTTTGAAGAGGTATTAAATAGCCGCTGGGCTTAGGAAGCCTTTCTGGGAGGAGAGGTTGCTAAGCATGGGAATGCCAGAGCCAGGGCGAGGGGTAGAAAAAAATACTCTTCAAGGGAAGGAGGAGACAAGCTGGCGAAACCAGTTTCATTTACACCTCTCCCCTCTGCCCCACAGCCAGATGGGGGATTAAAGAGGAAATCCCAGATGTAAGGGGAGTGGACCTATGCAGATGAAGCCATCCTGTAGGCTGGTTTAATTAGTTCTGCTCCCTCTGCTGGAAAATCAACCATGATGAATTTTGCAGAAATGGTGCTCTCTGGTAGAAATAATGCCACACTTTAGAGGATCTGGTCATACCCTGGGGTGTTGCCCTGCACCTCGTTGGACAGGAGTGACCTCCTGATTGTCCCAGAGTAGTTGGAATAAGTATCTGAGAGGGACATAGCCTCTCAGATGATACTGCTTGAAACTTAGGAGAAGAAGGGTCCCTGCTGAGGAGTTTGATTTGCACCAACCAGGCCCTGCACTCTGAAGATTTCGCCTGTTGCACAATCTGGAACTACAGCCCTGTGGACTACCTTGCTCCAAAAGGACTAAAGAGTGGACTCCCTGCAAGCTACAGGTTAGCCGAGCTCACCTGGACCATCACCACCAAGAATCCCCAGCCTGTAGAACTTCCAGTGAATTTGTAAGGGTTTTGTCCAAGTGGATTGTGGGAACTGAAGTCTCAAACTTTCAAGGACTATCTTGGAGATTCCAGACCCTTGGGGTAAGTTTTGGACACTTTGGGAACCTTTGGGGAACTTCAGGAAAACGTCCCAGAGGTTTGGAGAAGTTTGGAGCAACTTTGGAAAAAAGCTCCATTAGTGGACCGACTTGACCTGGCCAGCCAAGTCGGCGACCCTCAACCACGAGCTGGCCTGCCGTCCAGGTTCCTCCCGCTGAAAAGCTCCAGAGGTCCGACTTTCAGAGTTTGACCAGGCGTAGGCGGAAACCAAAGCCGGCGAACCCTCATCGAATCCAGCCTGGTGAAGAGCATCGAGGGACCTGCAAGAAAAAGCTCAGTAAAAGTTTTTAATTCTGAATGTAGAAAAGGTGACCAGGACCAACCGTGAGAGCCAAGCAGCCCACCTTCAACTGCAAGCCGGCCTACATCCCTGGCTCGTCCCGCTGGAAAGCTCTGGAAATCAGACTTCCATAAGTTTGACCGGGAGCTCGTCGCAAGGCAAGCCGGCGAACCCTCACCGAATTCGGACTGGCTGAGAGCTTCGAGGGACCCCGGGAAGAAAAGCTCCAGAAAAGTTTCTAAGTCAGAAGGTAAAAACTTTGACCAAGACCTACCGCAAGGGGTAGCCGTGCAGGGCTCCATCGCGGTCGGCCTGAAACTTTGACTTTAAGCCAGTCTAGCGCGACCAGATGTCCCAATAGGCGCTATAGGTTTATATATGCTATATAGTGCTAAATCTTTAAAAAGTCATATCTCTGGTTCCATACATTGGATTTTTTTCATTTTAAAGATAAAAAATATTTCCTATTTTTATAAATTAGTGTTGGATTTTTATTGTGTGTTATGTCTTAAATATTTACTGAATTGGTGTTTTTAAATGCTTTACATACCTATCTTTGAAGTTAAGCCGGCCTGCTCGCAGCCAGGCTGCCAAGGGTTGAACATGGAAATAATTTTCCAAGACCGGTACTGAGCCATATATTGAGGTAGTGGCCTTATTGCCGGGGACAGATATACATTTGCCCCTACTAATAACCCATTTCCCAACATCTAGACCAAGCACTCTTAAACTATACTGTCTACAAGTATGGATGACATGTGACTCCTACACCTTGTATTCCTCGGTCTCATGTAACATTTCCTATACACTGATTTACACACCTATGATTGATTGCCTCTCTGTAGTGTGTGTGATGTAAAGTGCTCTGACAACCTACACTGGTATGAGTGGTGCTATATAACTAATTAAATGCATCTGAGAGAGTGGTTATGGAGACTTGAGCGGCACTATTAAAGGGTGGTAGTGAGGGAATCCGTGGTGGAGCTGGATTGTTGAATACCAAGGCTGTCTTTTTGATTTCAGCTCCTGGCTCCTTCATCCAGCAACATAGTCTCCCTTCACATTATCTGACTCTTGAAGCTTCTTTCTCATCTTTGCTTTCTCCTTTTTCACTGTTTTCCATATTTCCCTTCCTCCTTCTTCCCTCACCCCTCGATGCCTTTCTCTCTCTTGTTCTGTTTTAAAAAAATGTACCGGTCTCTAAAAAAGAATGCAGTTGGGCCTGACCTGCAGCCACCAGCTTAAATTAAGCATCATTAGCTTGCAGCTCACAAAGGAAATGCCAGAGTGGCTAGTCTGACCCTTACTGCATTTTATCTCCTGCCTAAAGAGCAGATACACCATTTTCTCTCCTTTCTGCAAGACACAAGGACCCCAGCCTTCTCCCTTCCCCATGGCATAGCATAGAAACATTACATATGACCAAAAATAAGAGCCACAGGGTCAACCTCATCTCCGAGTCCCTGCACCCTTTCTACCCAAAACGGACTCCCAAGTTAACTGTTCTTACTCAGCACAACTGACTCTGGTGTTAATCTGAGCCCATTTTCATATATCTTCTCCTATCCTTGTTACTTCTGCTGGGGTACTTACATTACTATTTCCACCAGAGTGAATGCTGCTTCAGAGCATCACCAGCTACCAGTCTCTTGTCTGTAATTGTCGGAGGGTTCCACTACTAAAGAATGCTTGCCGACTGCACTGTGTACAGCTTCTGCTGTTTCTCATTCATGCCTCCCCCCACGTACCATCCCACAGTATGCAAGAATATAGAGCCTCTACAGGCAGGACTTGTTGCTTGAACCCCGTACCATCGAATTCGCATTCAGCCACAGGCCGTGCAGGTAAGAGCAGTGGGGCCGGGTTTGGGGGGGGGGATTCGACAGACGACCACAAGGGAAAATTAAATAATTAATTTTGCCTTGTCATCTGTCGAAATCCCCCTCCACCGAGCCCCACCGCTCTTACCTGCATGGGCAACGGCTGTTCGCATTAACTGTATTTGTAAAGTGCATATGGAGTGCTTTACATGGTCAAAGGCAGAGATCCAACCAGAAAGTGAATCTGGATGGGAGATGCTGGGGTCTGCAGTGGGAGGTGGACTCTCTACTTTGTTGGGATGTAGTGTTCTTTAAAGATATGCATCTTCAGCTCCTTCCTAACTTGAAGCACGGGCCGCGGCTGAATGCGAATTCGATGGCACGGGGTTCAAGCAACAACTCCTGCCTGTAGAGGCTCTATATTCTTGCATACCGCGGGAGGGTACGTGGGGGGAGCCATGAGTGAGAAACAGCAGAACCTATACACAGTGCAGTTGGCAAGCATTCCTGAGTGTGTGGATGGGGTAGCCCTGTTTCCTCGTTGTTTTATTGGTTCTTACACGTCTTTGTCCCCCTGAATGAGGGTGTCTGAATATGTCCCTGACTGGCCCATTTTTAATTTGGCATTGTTTGTTAGATGTGACCTGCATGACTGGGCCTAATACTGCAGATGAGGCCTCACCAGTGGTGTTCACAGAACTTTCACCTGTCTGCTAAGTTTGCAGCCCGATATCCAATCCAGAAGTATTCATACTGGCCCCACGTTGTTGACAAGTGAATTCCACAGATTGCATTCTTGTAGAGCCATCATCCCTCTGTCATCCTGGACCCAGATTCATGCCTAGAGCTGTTATGCTCCTAGCTGCCAATTGGCCACATGTCATATGTAGGCCCTTCAATGCCATTCTGGATTTTTGTCCCACTGTACTTTGCACGCCTGGATTTCAAAGTCCATGCTTATAGTAGAAAAAGTAAAATTACAAGTACCAGAATGCAAAGGGCTGCTGGCTAAAGAGCCACGACTGGCTGATGACCTCATCTGTGATTCTTGTCCACTTGGAGCTTTAAAATTTAAAGTTACTCTGCTGAAAGTCTAATTTGTGGTATTCAAAAGCATAGTTTTTTCCTTGAAAGCCCACTTGAGTGCCCCTTATTTAAGAAGACCCACAGCTGTCACAGACAAACACAAAGAGACAGCACAGAGGGCATGTGGTGCTAAAGCACTTGGCACATATTTTATCAAGAAGATGCCCTAGCAGGCAGTGGCGGTGCGTCCATTGGGGGCGTTGGGGCGTTGCCCCACTAATGCCACGGCCCCATCGTTCTACTTCTGATGCTAATTGCAGCAATCTTGCAATTAGCGTCAGAAGTAGAACACGGACGCTGAAGGGGGTGGGGCTGCGGCAGCACTGTCCGGGTTGAGTGACAGCGGACAGCGCAATAGTGCGCATGTTCGTTTTTGGGCTGATCATTTTTACGATCAGCCCGAACATGTGCACTAGCCTTCCCCTTAAGAGACCGAGGGTTGCTTCATGCGCAGCCCCCGGTCTCCTAACGGGCAGGGAGTATGCCTGCCCTCAGCCAATCCTGGCGCTGCTGGAGCAGCGTCTGGATTGGCTGAGAGCCAGGGTTGCCAGCCACTCACGCTAGACATTGAGAAGGCGCCATTCCAACGCACCGGACCCCGGCCCAGGAGCAGACAGCAGAGGCGTCGCGGACTCGCCCGGTCAGGTAAGTTTACGTTTTTTTTCTTTTTAAACTTTATTTTTAAACCCCCTCCGGCCCCCACCCCCTCCCCCCGCGACCATTGCGAGCCGCGACTGAACATGGCATACAATCCCTGGATAGATTGTAGTAACATACGTAGTTTATTGGTTGCCGATCATGAAGGGACAAGAGTTTATATAATGCGGCATTGCACAGTCGATTATTGCACAAACACCCTCACCTCCGAACTGCCGCTGGACATTTATTTGACAAGGTGTTAATATGCACAAATCGTCATGTGATTACTGTAGATGCAAAGCTTTACATCCTCAGTCGGATCGGATCCATTCCCTTGATAATCACGAGAAAGGAGCACTGCGGTGCTTGGAAGAGGCTTATGTTATTATGACTATCTTTTCATTCCTGAATCAACGGTAACCACGCTGTAAAGCCACCCTGCTTCAGAAGCAGGGTGGCTTTACAGCGTGGTTACCGTGTATTGTGCCTGGAACGGAAGGCTTCGTTTAAGGGAGCTGTTTGGTTTACAGCATGTTGGTTTGTGTGCCCCCTTCTTATGGTTGTCTTTGTGGTAATGGTAGTTGTGGCGCGACTACCGGGCACCTGTTTATAGCTGTCTGCAAGTAAACCATTCCTTAATAGCCTACTCGGAATTTGCTAACGCGTGTCCTTGCAGGATATAAAAAAAAAAAACTAATGTTTATTTTAGTTTGGCACACATCCTCTCTTTCATTCAAAGGAACGACTTTGTCTTCGTGTCGAGCCTTACTAATGACTGGGGACTCCTGTGTTAATGAAACGCCGAATACCTGCTAGTACGCTCATGTTTTGATTGACCACAGGTTTCCAAGATAGATTTCTGTTTTGCCAGCTTTAGTTTGCCAAACATGTGTCTGTTTTCTTTTCAGATAAAAAAAATACACCATTGTCGTTTAAAACTGCATTCTCCATTTTTTGTGTATTATCCAAGGTACAAACAAGACCAACTTAAGGAAAGTCCCCTATGGAACCAGTTAATATAACCTTTTTTACACGTTACCCTGTTTCTTTTCTATGCATTGCTTTACTGAAATGAAAACTCGGTGCTGGTGAGTTGAGCTGTGCAGTGTGCCTCCACTCCCCGTTAGAGAAGAGTGGGTTATTTTTCACAGCTCCTGTAACCCCATCACAAACAACCTCAATAGGTTTATTTACAGGAGGACATTGAAATGTTTTTTGTTTTACATTGTATTCAAGAGGTTCCCATATTTGATTGTTATTTATGGTTTACAAGAGCCCAACAACGTAAGCCTGCTGGCTAGGAGCTTGCATTGTAAAGTTATACAAGCTGGCATTTTAAGAGAACTGAAAAGTGTTGCATGCCACAAGTTACTTTGCTTTTGGATGGTGTGATTATTCCCGGTCTCCGTCATTCTCCTTTCTCTCTGTCCTATGCAAGATGGGTAACACTAATGCTCCGAGTATTTGAGAAAATGTCAGGAACCACATCCCACTGCCCTCGCATGCGGTGTATATGGGGTCTATAGCTCACGGTCACTGCTTGCAAGCATAAGATACGATGGCGCACTTTAATCTCTGCATTTCTATAGCTTTGCCTGATTTGATGGTGTTTGTTGCTTTGGCACAAATTTATCATAATGTTTTCCTTCATTGTAAAAGAGAAATTTTTTGGGGAGGTTTCAGTACAAAGAAACTATTGGGTCTCCAGAGGTGCCAAAGCACATTTCCCAATCATGTGCAGATATAATGAGCGTTACAGGAACTTATGTCTTCGCAGTGGTCAACTACATTTCCAAAAGGCACATATATATAAACATCTATACACAGCATGGCAGGAAGTTGGAGTCATTTGCTATTCAAACACACCTCACACTCGTTTGCTCCACAGTGCTTCCTGCTCTTTGGTGCATTGTATCCTGACAACTGTATTCTGGTTTTCCTAGATCCAAACCTTTCATATATCTTTAAATTGCTTGTGGTTTGAAAGCTTGCTTGACAGTAGACTGTTGCACTAACAGGAATTCACCTTTCCGAGGATTTACGCAAATAGGGTAGGAAAGAAAAGGAGGGAGTTTATGGATGGAAAGTTTTAAGATTTATTAAAATCTTAATCGCTGCCTTTGTAATAGGAGACCGATAAAAGTAAAAAGGGGAAGGACTCAAACTCACCTCCGGGATAATACTTTACAGACTTAGTGGAAAGGCAGAGGGAAATATGACATCCCTTTATTAATGTAATAACTGCACTTTCACAATTGCTTCTTGCTTCTCAAATTTGCTTGAAAATGCACCATTTACCCACTCTTTTTCAAAATTTTCTCGGGGAAAAGCTTAAGATGTTCGGGCTCGATCGCTGCGCTCGCTCGCCGCGGTGCACTCCGACAAAGTTTACGCCCCACCACTTTCAAATGTCACCAGCCACCACTGCTAGCAGGCCTGCAATTTGTAAAGGTGGACGGGGCGCCAACTGGTGCAATGGGGTTATAAGAGCTACTCACATTTCGATTGTTGGTGCAATACTGTGAGCAAATCTCTTGCGCTTTTTGTGATTCACAAACACAAGAACAGGCCTAAGTGGGAAAATTATGTTTTAAATTGGGAACATTGTCAGGCCATTAATGGTACTGACTATATAATGAGGCAACTTGGTTTACACTTGGCGTGCCTGCAAAAAGGGCCCTCATATTTCTATCTGGTTCAGAGTGGTACTGCCTGAATAAGTGTGGCTTACCCTTAATGTTACCAGAGGACTCCATAATATCATCAGAGACACAGTGGTCAAGTCATGGGCTCTCCCTTTTCCTGACATTGCTCTCAGGTGTATTAGTCCACTTGGTTAAGCTTATGTAATGTAAGACTATCTATCCCAGAATGCATTATTGTATCTAAGGAAAGTCGGGGACAGAAAAATAGCATTTTCCCAGATGAAGTGTCATCTGGTACCTTTACTAGGCTTCTTAGTGAAGTAGGAAGGCACATGAGAAAGTGCCTTATGCAGTCTGTGATTCCTAATTTCAAGCCCCAGCTCCCACCTGAGCCAACTGTGATCTGTGACTGCCGCACTTAACCCCACAGTCAGACTCTGATAATACTTCAGTTCGTGAGGCCTTGACATTCAAAAAACAATAAGCAGGAAGCAGTGGTCGAAGTGGGGAAAAAAAGTAGGAGAACTATGGGCGGAGAGTCAGAGGGCGAGAATAACCTGAGATTTGGGTCTGTGGGCGGATTCAGAGGTGTTGCCAGAAAGAGCAAAACTTCCCTATTTTTAGTATTTCTTTGGCATTTCACTGACCAGTTAATTCAACCAATAGATACACATGTTTATTTAAGGTTTAATATGAGTTATTGACATTAAAATACATTCACAAAGTGGGATATGTTTTCAATCACAGAATGTGCCAAATACGCTTAAAAGTGGAATCACAAGCCATTTGTCTCCGAGCCATGGAGTTTCTGTCATCAGCACTTCTCCTCCCTTTTTCCACAATAGCAGTTCAAACATGAATGGCAAAATATCCTAGTTTGCAAATGTTTTCCACTTAATTATGGCTGTACCATATTTGCCACATAATACATAATCCGCTGCATAATCTAACAATTTCACCTAAAAAATTGTTTGTAGCTCAAACAGATCTAAAATTACTATACAAATGTGACTTATGTTGCTGCGAAGTGGACGGCCCTATGCAAAGGTTGACTGATCACCTTTCTCACTGCTGCATTTGTATGTTACACTGGTACTAATGAGGCAAAAGCTTTGCAGAGGCTGTTAGTATGTATAAAAATGTCAAAATAAAGTATCATAAAATGTACTGCATTACTCTGTAGCCTTTTTTACTGCATAATTTAGTCAACATTGCGCTATAACTTTTTCCTCCATTGCTGCATAACTCCAGTGGCCCAAAAGCAGGCAGCACATGTCAAAAGTGCTGGTGCATGAAGCAGAGACCATGAAGTTTGTGAAATTAGTTTGGTGTGCATGCAAATCCTACATTGCCAACCCCTGGTAAGTTGCACTACTACTGCTGAAAAAGGCCAATGGAGGTACCAAAGGGTGAGGTGGACTGGCCTCAAGGGTCTTGTGACCTCAATAACAGAGTCATTGTCGCTCTAGGGTGTGCTTCTTCGTATGCCTGCCCACAAGACTGGAGGTGAACTTCAGTATGGATTGTGGTGGACAGGCCTTCAAGGTTAAGACATACTTGCCACCGCAAGGGTCAACCTGCTCGTGCTAAGACACCAGGGTTTCTAAGGTTTATCAGGGCCTTCTAAGGTGTATCATGGGAATGTGCTCTGTCAAGAGAGTGGGCTGGTGGACTGGTCATGAAGGCTGAACCTGGTTCTCCAGTTCCAAATTCGGCAGCTCTGGCCAGAGTGCCACATCCTCTCCCCCACTGAACACCATACTACCCCACTGAGAGAAACTAGCACTGCCTTCAGCTACAACCCAATTGTGCTGCGACTCAATTCAAATTATGCACTAGACAAGAGTAATATGCTGCCTGAAAAAAAAGTAATAACATCCTGGAAAAAGCAAACACTCAAAGGGAATGCAAGGATAAGTAAAGCTTGTGAAATGTAAGCAGGAACAACATGGTTACCTTAACGCTTTTACACTCATTATTCAGACATCAATGAGTGATTGTGCCTGAAAAAGTTCAGGACATGACTACAAGACCCGGAAGGGACCTGTTTGAATGTCCATTGCTTATATTCTTACAAAACTTAAGCAGTTTGCTTTAAAAAGACCACATCCCTGAACACAGAGCAGCGGTACACATTTTATAATCTAAAATAATTAAAACAGTTGAAAAGGATCACATTAAACGTTTCCCACTCCAGCCATCAACCAGGTATTGCAGCCCCTCTAGGAATGGTGCCCTTCCCCACCCTGGGAAAACAATGTTGTTCAAAGAAAGAAGGTAAAAAGAAAGTAGCGCTTCACTGGCAAACTCTGTTAAGTGGCGCTAATGTGTGTGGGTGTAAATAACACCAATCTGGCCTGTATGTGACCAGTCTGTATTGCTTTAATTAGTTATTTAATTATTTTTCATATTTTGATACTTTTTTCTCTTTGTCCCGCGATTGCACTTTGGAATAGAAAAAGGTCAGAAAATGACCACATTTCCATCCAAAGTGTTTTGTTCTTTTTTGGAACCATTTCACAGGGGAACAAATAAAGGAAAGGAGAGGCAAGAGAGGGTAAGAGCTGTCTCTTGAAAAAAGCAAGTGAGGAGGAGCGAGACGGAAAGAGGGAGGAATAAAGAGAGAGAAAGGAGAGGAGGGCAGCTGCCAGAGGCAGAGCAGGAGAAATGGACACTTCTCTGTGCAGGAAGGAAAAGAGACAGGTTCTTTTCCTTCTCTGCCCATCCCAGAACGGCCGAGCCTTACTGCAGCATAACAAAGGGCAGAGGGCGGGTGGCCTCTGTGGCTGGAGGCAAATCACAGGTAAAGTGCAGGGCCATTAACGGTAGCGCTTTCGCGCCCTAATGGCCCTTAGAATCACAGAAGGGAGAGGGGAAATTCTTTTGTCCCCTCGTCCCCCCCAGCCTTGTCCCCCGTGTCCCTCCCACTCCATAATATGGGGGGGGGATATATCCCCCGCGTCCCCAACACTTCCTACGCCCATGGTCCTCTGGACTACTGCCTGCCCTTAACAAGGCCATCCGCCAGAGTTATGCAAATCAGTTACTAGCCTATCTTGAGAGGTGCTAATTTTTTAATGGTTTGGAAAAACAGTTGAGGTCGCAGCCATTGAGAGTTTATCTTGCCAATCGCATAGAGAAGGCAAACACCTCTTTTACAGCTTCTACTGCTTGCAAATTTGGAAAGGGGTAAAAAAAACTCTTTTATAAGTCAAATACTTTTTTGACTTGTAAACCGTCTCTTGTACATTGAGAAAGGGTGGATGTTCAGCATTTGCACAGGCTATTTCACTGGCTTGAAACTTCAATATCCTTAGCAAACTAGGTCCCAAGTTGTTTAACATGTATTTTACATAATCAACCAAGGGTCAGATGCCCTAAAACGTTTACAGATGTAAACAGCCTGTATCACTGTTTATAACTGCATAAACTTTTCTACCCTGTGCTGAGGCATTTTCAGAGTCATCACAGTTTTACAAATTCCTAAAATTGATTTCCCACGCTACTTCAAATAGCTATTGGGAGGGAGCATGTTGTAGGCATTTCTTCCAAACAGCGCTTCAGTAGGAAATGTAAAAAAAAAATTTTCAACCGAAATCCAGTTGCAAAACATTGATGAATTAATATCTCCCTATTTGGGGTGGTAAGCCATTCAGAAAACGGAAGGGGTCCCATTGGGAAACCTTCTACTTTGTGAACATAGAAAATGTTTGTTGGGGGAATAGGTAGTGGTCCAGGGGTCTCTGCCAAATCTGACACAAACTTTTCACAAAGAGAAAACTTTTTTTTTTAAACAGTGTCATTTTCTTTAAGGAAAATGGGTTGTCTTAAAAAAAGTTTACTTTAATTAAAGGCGATCACAGAAATGGTGGTATTGTCACGCTACGAGGCTGTCATTTATGTGATGGCCAGCAATCGTTGTGATGTCTGTGATGGCTACCAATCGACGTGAGTCACAATTTGCAATCTACCTCAATAATAACCATGAGGTAGGCAGATTGTGACCCACTCTGAATGGGGATTTAGCATACTCACTCATTAGTCAATAAGTCAGTTCTTTAATTTCTTTACTGGGCACAAAAATGCTGGTTACAAATTGCTGCAGATTTTCGTGACCAGTAATTAATGAATTGGACCTATAGTTTATTTATTGGTCCCACTTATAAGTTCACACAAAAAGTGTATTGCTCAAAAGGTTAAATAAATTCAAGCAGATATTTAAGACCAAGTTACATACTAAGATGCTGAACTATGCAATTGGTTATAGAGCAAAATTGGGAAATTCTTGTGGGGAATGGAATTCAGTCCTACAGGATTTTCAGGAATATCAACTTGTAAGTAGGGGTGGGTGAAACTGGAAAACGTTTTTTACGTGAAATGCGTGTAATTCTCTGAACAAATATGTGAAATGTCACATATTGTTCGAACAAATAAATCGGTACCTTACATTCAAAATGAACATAAGGGCATACCTTACAAACAAAAGTCACACAAGATACCAACAGACTATTGGTTTGCTTCTCTTTTACAGTTCCCACAAGATATTTTCTGCTCAATTCAGTCTCCCACAGACAGAAATTATGTAGAAATGGGCAAGAGAGATATGGCATCCTGATTCATTAAATTCATAATATTTCACCCTCATAATAAAAGTTTTGCTCGGGCCTACTTGGAAAGAACTCTTTTAAGTATGTAAACTGACCTAGCTCCCTCTGATGGTAATACACCATAAGCAAATTAAGTTTAAGTTTAAGGGATTTATAAAGCGCATGGCTACCCACAGGCATCCCAGCACTAAACAGGGAGGGGCAAACTTCATGTGAGGTCTTTAAGAGAGCAGCCACGTTTTGAGTTTTTTTCTGAAACACTGTTCATTCTTAATTAGCCGTAGTTCTAGATCCATGCTGTTCCAAAGTTTAGGGACTAGGTGTGAAAAGGATCTTCCTCCCCATCTTGCTCTCTTGACTTTTGGTGTATTCATCAGGAAGCTAGCTCCTGACCTAAGGCATCTGCGGGGGGAGTACTGAGAGACCAAGGTTCGAAGCATAATGGGGCCTCTCCCATGCATGGCCTTGTGGGCCAGGCAGAGGGCCTTGAATTTAATCCTGGCCTGAATTGGCAGCCAGTGTAGCTCCCTCAGGGAAGATCTAACTGACTGATGTCTGGGGATCTTGAGAAGCAGTCTGGCTGCAGCATTCTGCACCACCTGCAACATGTTTATGACATATTTGGGGGAGCCGAGGTACAACGAATTGCCGTAGTCTAATCTCGAGACTACCAAGGCCTGTACCACCGTCCTTCTCGATTTTTCTGGGAGTAGGCTCAAGATTTTTCAAATCATCCAAAGAATGCCGAAGCCGGTCCCCGCAAGTTTTTGGGATTGAGTTTCCATGGTTAGGTTTTGGTCCAACCACATCCCCAGGTTCTTTATGGAGGTTTTAGGGGTGGGTGGAGGTCCCCAGTTTCCTGGCCAATTAATCTCAGGGCATGGGCCTGGACCATTGCCTAAAAGCATGAGCTCAGTTTTGTCCCCATTAAGTTTGAGGCTACAGTTTGCCATCCAGGATCCTATTTTTTCCAGGCTTGGGATTAGTTGCTGGTGATTGGAGTTGGGGGTTTCTGCCACTGAGACCACCAATTGGGTATCATCCGCATATGATACG
Organism: Calotriton arnoldi; assembly: GCA_963921515.1. NCBI lineage: Eukaryota > Metazoa > Chordata > Amphibia > Caudata > Salamandridae > Calotriton > Calotriton arnoldi. The sequence continues at coordinate 886,241 of CAWUFW010005114.1, forward strand.
ATGGACAGTCCGAACTCCTGCACTATGTGAGCTAGTGGGCTCAGGTAAATGTTAAAAAGGGTCAGACTCAGAGACGATCCCTGAGGTACTCCGCACGGGGCCGAAAAGGTATCCGACAGGATACCTGCTTCCATGCATTGAAAGGATCTTTTACTTAGGAACGAGGCCAGCCATTAGTTGGCCGTGTCTCTAATCCCAATCTCTTTGAGCCTGTGAATGAGAATCTCGTGGTCTACCGTGTCAAAGGCCGCACTTAGGTCTAAGAGCAAAATAGCGGCGGCTCTTCCTTGATCAAGTATGGATTTAAATTTTTCGGTGACCACGAGTAGGGCTGACTCTGTGCTGTGTTCCGGGTGGAACCCCATCTGGGACTGGTGCAGGATGCTATTGTCCTCCAGGAATTGCGAGATGGAACTGTTCACATGTTTCTCCGCAATCTTTCCCAGGATGGGCAACAGTGCGATGGGTCGATAATTTCCCATGGATGCGTAGTCCAGTTGTTTTTTTTTTTAGCAGAGGCTTTACAATAGCATGCTTCCATTCTTTGGGTACTGGGCCATTCTCAAGGGAAAGAGAGATGAGATTGGTAAGCTTGGCCCGGATGGAACCACCCCCTTGAATAAGGATATGAGGGGGGGCGGGATCTATTGGAGATCCTTATTTGATGCTGCTTAAGAGTAAACCGGCACGTTCTATGCTCAGCTTAGGAAAGGTACGCAAAGCCGGAGAGAGGGTAGGCTTGGGCTGTTCTGATCCTAAGCGGAATTCTGGCTTGTCTGTAGAGTCCTTCGTTGCTTCAAAGGTCTGCCCTACCCTTGAGTGAAGTGAGTTGTAGATGTTTTCCACTTTACTCTTGAAAAAGGTGGCTAAGTTATTGCATCTCTCCTTTGACGTTTGGGGGAGATGAGTGCCCGATTCAATTATAGTGAGAGATTTTACTATCTTGAACAGCTCTTTCGAAGAATTGGAGGACCTCTCGATCCTTCAAAGAAGACTGCTGGTGCTAGTCTTTCCAAATGGGCAGAGAACATAAAATGGCACTCCTAGAGTTATTACAAGACCTACAGTCCTAGGGTAAAAATGGCAGCTCAGTGTTCCTTGAGTCTTCTTATCTATGTTTGATACCATCCGCAAAATGCTTTAATCTTGGCTGTCAAAAAGTGAAATGTTTTGTTTATAGCAAGGACTCCTTAGGATCTCTAGTCTGCTCCCCTCAGATAATAGTTCAGAATATATATTCCATTCCATTCCAACAAACTTTATTTCGGTCAGCGTAGACCATAAAAGTGCATACACAGAGAATTAAAACACATAAAACCATGTACTATAAAACAATCCCCATGAATAGCTATACAAGTTAATAGTTTGACAACGTTAAAGTGCATCACAGGGGTCACAAGGTGGTAGATCCGGGGAATTCATATCTGCAACCCGTATATATATATATGTCATCAATTAGATGTAAAACATCTATAGTTAATTACTTGTCAATGTTTTGGTCCTCAAAATTTTGGTCATGATACTGTGCCTACTCATTTTGGTATTCACAGAAGGCACTTACTCATCAATGAGTACCTTCTGTGAGTACCAAAATGAGTAAGTTACACAAAATGAGTAATTTACTCAAAATGAGTAAGTTACTCAAAATGAGTAAGTAAGTGCCTTCTGTGAATACCAAAATGAGTACGTGCCTTCTGTGAATACCAAAATGGTAGCAAGTTTAGGATTTTGTCTTAAGTTAGTTCTGTGAATCGGGCCCCTTGTCCTGATCTCAAATATTGGAAGTGTAATCATGTCTAAGATGATAAATAAAATGTCAACCTTATGTGTTTGTAACAAGTGTTTCTGCTGAGCAGTTTTGCAGACAAAAATCAGAAAGTCATGCATTGCAGTTTAAATGTACTTGTTTCTTTCCAATATGTGCATACCAGTCACAAGTTTGTATCTAGTCCCAGCTGTCACAGATTCTGAGAAATATTATTATCTCTCTTGCCATCTGTGTCAATGTTTCCACTATGTTCTTTTTTCATTAAGCAACTCTTTCAGTTTTTGCAGCCTCTGGAAACATGAAAGTAAAAGAACAGGCAGAACTGACAATTGGATATCAGCTTGCTTTCAGTAAGTGAGAACAAGCTAAAACGCTATGTGCTGGCAGTTACCTTACCTGAAACCTTGAAATAAATGAACAGAGGCAACTTCTCACATCATTTTACACATTTACAACAATTTAGGAATTGTCTGACACTATACAAGATTCTCAATCAACCAAACACTATAGCAACGTAGGAAATTGATCTACCATGTACACAGGCTCTGGTGCTTTTGGATTCAATGCACAAGAATGAGGATTTAGGTAAACACTGTTGAAATAAGATTGTTTTCAACGATGAACACTGCAGCAGAGGGCATAGTTCTTCTAGAATAAAGAATTCAGACCAATATTGCCATATTCAGAAGTACATTAAAAATGCACCTATGTAAGCCAAACACCTCTCCCGGAGATGCTCTCTAATTGTTGCACAACAGTGAACATGTTAAATGTCCAGTGCTTTACAAATAATAAAGGAAAACACAATACTATATAAATAGCACTTGGCCTTACAAAAAGAGTACTGGAAATACAGAGGGAGCAGTAAAGAGTGGGCACTGAGGACCATGCATCCGATGAAGAATACCCATGATGAAATCAGGAGTCCTTCTGGAAGGCCTTGAGGATACACTTTGTGCTGCTCTTCAACTCTCTCTCCTTATGTGTAAATAAGGATTAAAAGAATGAACTAGAACCAGTCCTGTGATTCCAGACTACCAAAAGAACTGGATTTTGTTTTTGTGATCATTGTTCACCACTGGCATCCAGTAAATGTCATTTTATGAAATACTTTTTGCCTGCACACTATGAAACACGTTGGGCAATTTTCTGGGACTCAGAACGTTCTATGCAACAGAGAGGACACAGTCTCAAACTGGCCTGTGAGTGAGCTCCCAAAAGGTCCAAATAATCTGACCGGTAAAGGTGTATTAATTTCTGTGCAGAGTCCCTGGCTTACTTTGTGGTAGCTTGACTCGAACAGTAATGCCTTCCTGAAGGAAAATGCATGTGGAACTTACGCAACAATTAGCCAAACTACAACATAGTAAATACACAAAGAAATTATACACGTCCATGCCAAGTAAGTACAAATGAAGAAAGTCAGATATAAGATTTGAAATTTATAGAGAAAACATAAAAAGCCATAAGAAAATATTAAAATAATGCTTCTTATATCTTTCTAGGGCAAATGAAATAACAATGGGAGCAAAATTACAAAGTATCACCTATGAGATTTACCAGGACCTAGGGTCCCTCCTCCAGCGTAGTTGAACACTGTCAGATGAAAGTTGTTGGTTGGTTCCACTGAACGTTTTCATCTTTAGGTGTAGAAACCTTTCTGGGGGTAGAATAAAAATGGCTTCTGTATGGCAAACGTGATGACTGAATCCAACAAGGGCTGCACACGTGTGAATACAATCACTGGTCATTCCAATGGTGACCTTAAGATTTCAGATCAAAACCTCTGAGTGGGAAAACAGCAAAGTAGGTGCTGTGGCTTTTTAGAAGAGAGCTTACAGTTTTCCCCAGTCTTCCAGTGGATGTTTTTAACAAAACCCAAGACTATTCAATGTATTCTAGTGGTTGTTTTCAGCTACCTGTTAGCTGGTTTCATCTGTTCCCCCTTCTCATTTAGGAAATGGCCAACAAACTCTTCAAATTTGTGTCCACTTCCTACAGTAGAAGGGGGAACCTGCAATTTGTTTTATGGTACATAGGAAATGTTTGTTATCATTTAGTCTGCTGGAATTCTACTAAGCAGTTAAAATATTTTCTGCACAGCACCTTTTGCATCCTGAACCCTCAGAAGTGAAGTTGAACAGGGGTATATGACCTTTCTGGCATGACCGGGACTCTCTTTAGCCCTGTAGGTCAGAAGGAGACTGGTGCCACCAGTCCCGGAGGGAAATGCTGCTGGTAGAAGCTCAGGAAGAGCAGGAGACATGTCCCACCTAAGATCATTGGGACAGGCTGGAATTACTAAGTGCAGTAAGCACTGAAGATATACGTTCTCTTCAAATCCGTGCAGCAAATTTCTTTGAATTGGGGTAAGCAGGGTATTTTAAGGGGTAAATCAGTCAGTCAGTGGTGTTAACATCTAGACTAGCCTAACATTATTCCTAGCACTGCGATGACCTGCCCCCTGTCTCCCAATTCAAAACCTGATCCTTCCAATTCAATGCCCTGAGCTTTAAAGAAAACGTCCTACACAGAAACAACACTATGCTAAACTCCATAACAGGATGTGGCACCACTTAATCTCCTGGCTTCCCTTAAGAATGGAAACGGTTGCTTCAGATTCTATTCAGTCATCAATATCTCACTTAGCAGCCCCAGAGGATTCCTCCCTGTTGCCTGGGCATTGTGTGGCAGTTCTTTTACAGTGGGAGCTGAAGAAGAGAATCATCAAAAGATGAGGCGTGACATCCCTGATAGAAAGGTATATGCAATTGAAATGCACTTTAGCTGATATTGGGCAGAATAAATCCCTTAACTGCAGTAAGGAGATTTGACAACATGAAGTTAATGCATCCTATTGGAACTGGCATGTTCTGGTTGTCTGGGGCAAGGCCCTATCAAGGCAGAACCTACAACTACCATAAGGGGTGGGTGATTACACTCACTGTATAATCGGCGCTCACCCTTGGGTAGCTTGGCACTGAGCAGTCAGGCTTAACACAGAGGCAATGTGTAAAGCATTGGCACAGGACTCTCACACAATAAATTCACTGAGCTTCACAAAATGGTCTTCACACATGGTGTATGTCAGTAAAATTTGTATTCAACACACACATTAACTAACACAACTTTAACATCATGTATTTCTGGGCATAAATCACATTTGGAATTATCACTAGCAGTACTAGGCCCAACTGTGTTAAAAAATGACATCAGTAATTTGCACACTTTGGAAAAATCCTACTTTACCCCCCCAGCACCCTTATGCGGTGCAAAAAGTTGTCAGAACGAGGCCCACTTTGGCAATTATTCCAATTTAATACCACACAGTTATAGGGTGCACCCCAGTCCACAATGATATCAGAAATGTGTACATACAGGTAATTACAACACTTTTAAATAGCCCCATGGGCCAAGGCCACACATGTAAAAATCAATGTCAAATGTAATATTCTTTTGGCAAGGAAACAACATGCAACACCACTGTGTGGTGTAATTAATCACAGGCAGTCACTCCCACACACTCACTCAGCACTGATACGCAGTGCTATGGATATCAGTCAGGTCCATATGGAGTGCACTCGCACACACACACACAGCACCCTAAAGTGGTGCACTAATATCCGGCAGGTCATTTGTTAATGCACTTGCAGACCTGTGGCCCAAGACCTCCTCCACCCTTCAGTTAACTCTGATTATCCACTGGCTGGATATGAAGAAAACCTTTTCCTTTATCCCAGGCCGATTGCGGCCAGAGTCTCACTTAGTCAGGGTCCCGGGGAACAAGGTGGGGGTAGATAACAGGTTAATTAGGTGGTGTCTACAAATGGAGGTTTCGCCACTACTCGGGAAGTTCAATCAAATGATTCCACACTGAGCCTTCAGGCACCAGCCCAGTTCTGCAAAACATGGGGGGTGGGGAGTCCCACAGTCTTTTGACCCCCTTCTGATCACTCTTAGAAGCGTTCTTCAGCCCAGTCAATTACTCTCACCACCTAAGCCCGATCTGGGCAATATTACCTGGCAACACAAAGTCGTTGGGCTGGGTGTGGAGATGGCAGTTGGTATGCGCACTGAGTGCACAAAAAGGAGCAATCAATGAATGCGGGGTGAAGCAGCAGATCCTCTCGGAAGAAGGAGGCTCCCCTGTAGACCATACATCGATCAAAGTAGCGCCCAGGCAATCTGGACACTCCGGAACACTAATATGATCCTTGGCGCCTTCCTGGAAATGAAGCACAATGTCTGGTGCATATTGATCTGAGTCGCACCAGACAATTCTGGTCACACACAACGAAGAGTTATCAATTCCATAACCTCCCTGGAAAGGAGGCACAACTTCTGGTGCGCGTTGAGCTGAGTCACACCAGAACATTCCAGTCACACACACCGCGAAGAGTTGCAAATGAAGTGCCTCCATGGAAATGAGGCACAATGTCTGGTGCGCGTTGATTTGAGTCGCACCAAACAATCCCGGTCATACACACAGGCACAAGTTCAGTGGTGCCACACTAGGTAGAATGAGGCACTGCTACGCCCCCACATTTGAGGGTCGCAACTTGCGAATCATTCACCGCACGCAATGAGCATGTAGTCGGCATGTCGCACAAGAGAGATGCGGCACGGTCGATGAAGTGGGACACCCGAAGTCCCACAACCGGTGAATCCGCTCACCACCAACAGAACACTCATGTGTATCGAGGCCCCACGATGCAGGGGGCACACTCCTGAGATGCAGGTACTGCTTTTGGTGCTCTGCACCAGGCAATCCGGTCTCCAGATACAATACTTAGTTCTACACTCACACCGCACTACCAGTGGGAATCTAGCAGACAATGTGGGCACTTAAGAGGGCGCCGCTCTCCAGGTGTCACAGGTAGATGGTGGGGGTCCCTCACAGGAGGACTTTGATGTCCATGAGACCTCCACAAGAGAACAGGAGGCAAGCCAGCAAGCCGTTGGAGAGCACACTTCAGGGTGCCAGCCACTATTCAGGAAGGGTACACGGTCTCTTCCAATGGCCGTAATCCTCCTTGTGCACAACAGGTTCCTCTGGCAGTGTGCACCATACAGTTCCAGGATCTCTGGTCCCACGTCCCCACAAGTGTATATCTACCCTGCTGAAGTATGGCGACAATAGTTATACTATATTGTGCCTTTGAAGTCGAGGGTGATTCAGAGGGTTTCCCCTTGATCCACAGATGTCGCCCCTTAATTTTAGTCCTGTCTGCCATGGGGTAATGGAATGCAGATCTTAATATTTAGTGGGGCCATGAGCTAGCTCCCAGAGGCTGTGTCAAAACCTATTCCTACAAACTATCCAGCCAGGCCCTCAAACAGCAGAGGTCTGTCATTCCAGTTGCATGCCCAATGTATATAGCTGTTTCTGAGGAATGCACAGATGTGCTCCCCATCCTCCAGTGTGGGCGAGAGTCAAACTAAAAGGCACACAAAACGTTTTATAGCAGAGAAATGCCCACTTTCTAGAAGTGGCATTTCTAAGCTATTAATGATAAATCCCTCTTTACAACAGGAGAGGGTTTGCCATAGTGAATCCAATGATAGAAAACATTATGAGGCTGCTCCACTGTAAGCCACAATTGCAGCTGGAAGTAATTTCAACCATTCCCCCATGTTAACGTATGAGAAGAGCAATCCTCATAGGTAGTGAAAAGCACACATGGGTATTCTTCACTACCTGGGCAGGGAGCACACATGTGTACCTGCCCTGCCTTTCACCTATCACTTGATTCACCCCTTAATACTTACCATAGGGGTACTCTAGTGTTAGTGAAAGGCATCCTTCGCCTTGGCCAATGATTTAGAAAGGCCAACCTGAACCTGAGCATAAGTGCAATTGTGCACCCAGAGGCCTGCAATGCCAGTCTGGGGACGTGTTAAAAAATAATATGTGCAAGTGCACACACACAGGCCTGCAGTGGCAGGCTTGAGACATGTTTAAGAACATCAAGTAAGCATTCCCTCCTATCATGTGCAGGAGTAGGAAAAGTGTGCACACCTTCACACTGCATTTACAGTGGGAAAAGGCCCAGAGCCCTAAGGCCACTACAAGAGAAGCAGCACAACGCATGTGTTGTCCCATGGGAGGAGCTGACCTCCTAGGTAGGGAAAACCCCCATGGGGGTTCTTCACTACCTGGGCAGGAAACCTGCACTCCCTTTCAGCTTCCCCTTGCGTCACTCTTCAGGGCTTACCCTTGGGGTGCTCTAGTTGTGGTGGAAGGCCCACTGAGGGTTGGCAAATGAGTTAAAAATGCCAAGCTGAGCATTGGTGCAACTGTGCACCCACAAGCCTGCAATGGCATGCTTAATACATGTTTGGGAGGCTATTCTGGTGAGTGGCACAATCAGTGCTGCGTCCCACCATCAGCCAGTGCAGTACATGTCCTGAGTATGTGGTTTACCTTTTTATAGGGCACTCAAAGGTACAACACCTAAACCAATCAAGTAAGCACCTCTTCCTAGCATGTGTAGGAAGGGTGCGATCAATTTTTCCATTGCATTACAGTGGGCAGGCGCCAAAAGTCCTAAAGCCACGGAAAGAGAATCCACAAAAACCAGGAGGAGAAAAGCAAAAGGTTTAGGGAAATCTCCTAACAAGGGCCATGTCCAACACATCCCTACTCCAATTTAATGCATCTTTACTCTTTTTTAGTTCAGGTAACCCATATGCCACAACTCTGGATTTGACTTGCATTTTCAAATTAAATTTAAAAAATAGCAATTATATGTCACAATATATTTTATATTGCAGGTGAAATGTCTTGCAGGAGAGGCTGCCAGGGAAACATGAAATCTAAAATCACAAGAAATGTTTTGGGTGAAATATATCCTACTGTCCTTCTTTCCATATTTGTACTCGGTGTAGGAGCACATTGGACCTGCATAGAGACAGCTGCATTTCCAGAATGGCAGTTCGGGCCACTAGGGAAAAGTGCCTATTATTATTGATGAACATATTTTGGTAGGCCTGCTTAACAGACTTCAACCATAGCATTTGATTTCTCATGTTACAGAAAACTTTATTGATTACCGAACATATAATTACATTTATACTGGAAAGGTTGCACATAGTTACTGTTAGAAATTGAGTCTCTAGTTGGCAAAGGTATGCACCCTGTCCAAGTAGGGACCACAATTCTAGTCAGGGTAAACTAGATACTCACTAAAAGATAACATGTGCACACTCTCTGGTAGCTTGGCACAGAGCAGTCAGCCTTATCTAAAGAGATAATGTGTAAAGTATTTGTGCAACACACATACAGTAACGCAATGAAAACACCACAAAAATACTCCACACAGGTTCTAGAAAAACTGAGAATACTTTTATAAATAAATCAAGACCAAAATGACAAAAATCCAATAAGTAGAAACAGAGTTATACATTTTTAAAGAAATAAACAAAAATAGTGCTACAAGTCAATAGCACTAAAAGGTTACTTAGGGATATGCTAGACCGGGGTATATCCAAAGTTCAGGCTAGCCATGATGAGGGGCAGGCCTACTATATGACTCAGCCAGGTCCCACTGACAAAGTACCTTGGATGGAGCAAGTGTCGATGTCGAAGACTCAATGTGAGGAGTAGAGGAGGCACCACATTGTTGTTGATCCCGTGGATGGGGGCGAAGCGGCGATGCGGATCCGCAGAGTCAATAAAGGCTTCATCAACAAACCCCGTTATGATGCAGGTGCTGCGTCGTCATCAAGCTGCGCTGTCCGTCGTCGTCGAGCCGCGCAGTCCTTTGAGGCGATGTCATCGTTGGCTCCTGCGTCGGCATCGAAGGGTAATGCGTCTGTTCTGATCTGCAAAAAGTCATCACTGCATCGATTTTGATGCAAAAACAGCTGCAGAATCCACTTCTGTGGCCCAGGGTTTTATTGGCACCTCAGGCAAGGGATGGCTCACAGATGGCAGAGTCCAGCAGCAGCAGGCTTGCAGGAAGTCTTTGATGGTCCTGAGACTTCAGAACAGGGGGCAAGCCAGCAAGCCCTTGGACCCTCTCTGGGTTCAAGTGAGATTGGTCCAGTCCTTCTCACCAGGGCGGAGATCAGCAGGCAGTAGGGCAGCTCAGCAAAGCAGAGAAGTAGTTCCTTCAGAACAGTCAGTCAAGCGAGTGGCAATCCATGTAGCACAGCAATCTATACTCCAGGCAGAGTTCTTCACAGGTCCAGTAGTGTACTGTCTTGGCAGGGTCAGAGCCCAGGAACTTATACCCAAATATGCCTTTGAAGTGGGGGTGACTTCAAGCAGGCCCTTGAAGTGCACAGGTCCCCTTTCATTTCAGCCCTGTCTGCCAGAATATCTGTTGGGGTAATCAGCCCTTTGTGTGGAATACAGTACACTGCCTATTCAGATGTGTCAGCTCCTGCTTCCTGCTCAGGAAGAGCTTTCAGAATGTAGATGAATGCAAATGAGTTCTCTGTCACACCCGTCTTTCCTGTGCCTGTTGCTGTCTAGAGGAATGCACAAAGTCTAGCTGTCACCCATCCCAGACATGTATTGGAGACAGGCTGCAAGGCGCATGGAGCAGTAAGAACAGAGAAATGTTCACTTTCTAAAAGTGGCATTTCTAAAACAGTAATGTAAAATCCAAATTTAGCAGTAAAGAGCATTTATTATTTCCATTCCAAAGATATGAAACATGATGCAGCTACTCCTTTCTAATCAGGAATTACAGCTTAAAAGTGGTTTAAAGAATTCCCAATATTAGCCTATGAGAGGAGTAGGCCTCAAAGTAGTGAAAAATGTGGATGTTTTTCACTACCAGGACTTGCAAAACTTAGAAGTACATGTCCTACCTTTTACTTACACAGCACCCTGCCCTATGGGCTACCTAGGGACTACCTCAGATGTGACTTATGTGTAATAAAAGGGGGGCTTAAGCCTTGTCAAGTAGTTTAGTTTAAAATGCCAAGTCAAAGTGGCAGCAAACTGCACACACAAGCCCTGCAATGGCAGGCTTGAGACAGGTTTGAAAGTCTACTTGTGTGGGTGGCACAATCAGTGCTGCAGGCCCCTTATTAGCATTTAATTTACTGGCCCTGGGTAGAGGGTATACCACTTTACAAGGGACTTACAAGTAAATTAAATATGCCAAACAGGGGTAAACCAATCATATCATGTTTAGAGGGGAGAGCACATGCACTTTAGCACTTGTCAGCAATGGTAAAGTGCTCAGAGTCCTAAAGCCAACAAAATGAAGGCCAGAAAAATGGGAGGAGGAAGGCAAAACGTTTGGGGTGACCCTTTAGAGAGGCCCATTATCCAACAGTTACTTACTGAATAAGACTAAGATGTGCGGTTAGAGATGGTAGGATATATGTCAAAATACTGTTGACAAAATTATAGTCTGACTTAAATAGTGTGTCCCAGGCACCAGTCTGTAAGGGCATCCCTGAGGGAGCTACAGTGGCTGGCAGTTCAGGCTAGGATTAAATTCAAGGCCCTCTGCCTGGCCCATAGAGCCATGCACGGGAGAGGCCCCACCATGCTGCGAACTTTGACCTCCCACTATTCCTCCCGTAGATGCCTTAGGTCAGGAGCTAACTTTCTGATGACTACTACAAAAGTCAAGAGATCAAGATGGGGTGGAAGATCCTTTGCACACCTGGTCCCCAAAATATGGAACAGTATGGATCCAGAACTCCGACTAATCAAAAATGAGCAGTGTTTCAAAAAGAAACTCAAAACATGGCTGTTCCCTTAGGCCTCGTGCTTGATATCTTTCCTCCCTGTTCAGCACTGGGATGCCTCCGGGTAGCCATGCGCTTTATAAATCCCTAAACCTAAACCTAAATAGCATTCACAAAAATATAGACAGTATCTAGTCCCCAATATGCTGGCACTATCACGAGGTGATATTCTGCAAAATAGCCAATGGTGACTAATTGTACAACATAAACAAAGCTAATGTGCAACCCACAGAATGCTATATGCTACAAAGCGTATGCATTTTAGTCCAAAGTCAGTCAATCTATGGTTATTCGGGTCAAGCTAATAAATCAAGTGAAGTGAGCTGGAGGATAGGTGATGGGAAGGTCATGTGCGTTTCATTTGCAACAGCAATGCCACAGGTTGAGAGGTGAATTTTTCATATCATGAATATCCATATTCTCCATTACTTAACGAGCAGGAGTCTGCACTTAACTTGCTGCAGTGCTGTAATTGGCAATTTGTGTCATATTTTTTACCATCTTGAGGAGCATGTCATGTGGTCATGCAGATGGCCAACAGTACTTCCACCACCAGCATTAAGGTGATAGACATAGTTTCAACCATTCCATGGCAATCTGTTGCTTTCTAGGTAATGCAAATAAGGCTGTCCCATGGATGGTCTTATGTTTAGGGTTATGGCCGTTCCTCAACTCTACCTTAACTGTGTACAAGACAGTAGAAATAGAGAGGTTTGAGGCGCGGCCATTTTCAACGAGGCAAGCACCAGCAAAATTGGTTACTCAGTAATGCCCCGGTTACTTACCGGTAATCTCCATTACTCCAAGTTCTGATCATCCTGGATGCAGTCCTTACGCATGAAACTTCTCCTTTCTGGCAGAACCAATTCCCTAGCTGAAACCCAAAAAGTTCCCCCAAGATGACTCCCATTACCCATGAGCCACCACAAAAGGGACGAACAAATGATGCACTTCCTGTAACATACCACGCCAAAAGACACAAGAAAACAGGAAAAAGTAAACCGCCATGCCCCGGTGGGAGGGCGGGACTCAGGACTGCATCCAGGAAGACCAGGCCTCGGAGTAATGAAGATTACCGGTAAGTAACTGGGGCATTACCTCCTCGTCTGTCTTCCAGGATGCAGTCCTTACGCATGATACAATACCCAAACCGGTGACTATTTCCAGACATAAATGCAGGAAAGAAACACACCAGTGAAGCACCAAGGATGCAGAACCAAATCAAAGTTTTAATACAACATACAAGAACCAATAAAGCCCAAGACATAAAAGGAGCAGAATCACCCTCCGCCACAGACAGGACATGATCCCCAAAGAAGGAGGAAAAAAGCGCACCCAAATGCAAACAATAGTGGTAAAGAAAAGTGTGATGGAACTCCAAGTAGCCACAGCACACACATCACGCAGAGAGGCCCCCCAAAAGACCACCCAAGAGGTAGCCACCCCCGCGTCAAACGACCTTGCACTGGCAGGGGAGAAGAAGACCCAGACACCTGGTAAGCCCTCATGATGGCAGATTTAATCCAGTGGGAAATGGAGGCAGTAGAAGGACGAGAACCCTTATTTGGAAGACCAAAAGTAACAAAAAGGGAATCAGCCCTCCGAAAAGAAGACCGCTCCAAATAAATGGACAAAGCCCGACAAAAATCCAGGGAGTGCAAACGAACCTCCTCTGCCGAAGAAGGGTCAGGAAAGAAAACCGGAAGTACAATGTCCTCCGAACAAGGAAACCAAGAAGGAATCTTAGGAAGGAAAGCCAGGCCAGGCCGAAGAACAACCTTATCCGGAAAGAAACGGATAAACGGATAAACCGACATCAAATAACCAATTTCTCCCACCCTTTGCCTGGAACACACAGCAACCACAAACACCACTTTCTCCATCAGAAAACTGAAGGAAACCTCATCCAGAGGCTCAAAAAGAGGACCAGTCAGCGCCCGGAGCCCCAGAGGCAAATCCCAGGGAGGAACTGGTGAATGGGAAACCGGTCTTTGCAAAAAGAAACCCTGAAGGAGCCGAGAGGCCAGAGGGACAACATCGGAGAGATAATCCCCATGAAAAGCCCGAGGGTAGAAACTGCCAAACCTAAAGTGAAGCCATCCTGCAAGAAATCTAAAATCCGCAAAGTAGGACAAGAGGAGGAAATCAACCCCTTAGAATGACACCACTTATCAAAGTGACCCCATTGGCGATCAGTCGACTTGTGAGTCGACGGCTTGTGGGACAACTGGATGGAGGTGGCAACAGCCTCAGAACAACCAGATCTAACAGATTTAACCGCTCAGCAGCCAGACCCCCAGATTGAGACGCTGCACGGAGGAAGGCTTCAGAATGGGATGACTCAGAGTAGAGAGAAAAAGAGGAAACACCCAGGGAGGACCCACTGACAATTGGAGACGCAGAGGGAACCAAGGCTGCCTCAAATACCACGGAGCCACAAGAAGAACCCGAGCATGGTCGTAGATCACCTTTTGCAACACCCTGGGAATCAAAGGGATCAATGGAAAACAATACAGGAGACCCCCTGGCCAGGAAATCAAAAGGGCATCCGTGGCCCAGGCCTTCCGAGACGGAATCAAGGAGCAGAAGAGGGGAAGAAGGGCATTGTCCTCGGTGGCAAACAGGTCCAGCCAGGGGGACCCGAACCTCAGACAAACCTCCCGAAAGGCCCTGGGGGAGAGACACAGAGACACCGACGACGGAAACCGCCGACTGGGCTGGTCCGCAGGCCCATTCTCCCACTCCGGAAGATAGACTGCAGTCAGATAAAGAAGATTCTGCTCCACCCATAACCCTACCTTCCTGGCCAGGACAAAGAGGGAAGGAACCATCCCCCCTAGATGACAAACATAAGACCTTGTGACCTGATTGTCCGTCTGGACACACCCGCCCGACCCGTGATGGAAGGGAGGAAATTAAACAGATTTGCATGAACCGCAGCCACCTCCTTCCAGTTGTAAGAATGGAGAGACTCCACCCTGCTCCACAACCCCTGAGCGGAAAGAGTCCCCAGGCCCACACCCGACTCCAGACCTCTGGCATCAGTGGAGATGATCACCAGAGGGGGAACACACAACTGATGGCCCTTGTTGAGGTTGGCCGGTTTCAACCACCACTGTAGGTCCCACACCACCCGCCGAGTAACAGGAACCCCGCGCTTCGAAATCCTGAGACACCGGATTCCAGTGCTGCAGAAGATGATGCACCAAGAGACAGAGATGCAGCCGGCTCCAGGGGACCAGAGCAAGAGTGGAAGCCATTTCTCTCTGACTCCATAGCCACAGTCTCACTGGCGCAGATGGGAGAGACAGGAGGGAAGATAGGTCAACATCAGCTTGTCCCTCCACGCAGGAGCCAGAAAAACCTCCCCCAAGTCCACCCGGAAGAGGGCCCCTATAAACTGCAGGGACAGGGATGGATGCAGGTTGGACTTTGAGGCGTTGAGCAGAAATCCATGTGTGCACAACAGGACACACACCTCCTCAACCTCTTGGCAAGCCTTAGAAAAAGAAGAAGAGACAATTAACCAATCATCGAGGTAAGGAAAAACCAGAATACCTCGAGAGTGCAAAATAGCCACCAGGGGAGCCAGCAGCTTGGTGAAAACTCTGGGAGCTGATGCCAACCCGAAGGGGAGGGAGCAAAACTTGTAATGGCGGCCAGCCACCAAAAACCTTAGGTATTGCTGATGCGGAGGACAGATTGGAACATGCAAATAAGCATCCTGCAGGTCTAAAGATGCGAGGAACAGGCCAGGACACAACAGTGGAAAGATACTCTGCAGGGTGACCATCTTGAAAGTTCGAACAACCAGGAACCGATTCAAAGCCTTTAAGTCCAACACATGGCGGTAGTCTCCCGTAACCTTCTGGACCAAAAAATGAATGGAGTAAAAGCCTCGGGGGAACCTGAACCACTGCCCCCTTGTCCAGGAGCTGCTGAATTCCATCCAACAGGGCAAGGCAGCGCACTGGATCTCGCGGAAGAGGAGTCTCGCGGAAGAAAGAACCCGGACTTTCCACAAACTCCAAGCGATACCCCTCAGACATGACCTGCAAGGCCCAGGCATCCGACACGTCCTTCTGCCACTGGTCCTGAAAATCCAGAAGGTGCTCTCCCACTGGAGAGGCATGCTGGCAGTCATGCTTTGGGAGGCTGGGGGTTGGCAGCTAAAGAGGAAGACTGGAACCGGGATTAGTCTGGATATGGGGTGCGCCGGCTGCGACCCCTACCATGAAAGGGCTGGGCTGAACCCCTCGCCGAGCCGGAAGGAACTGCCCTCTTAAACGCGAAACCCCTGCCCCCCCGGAAAGGGTCTCGCTGGCACCATCAACTTCTTGTTCTCCACTGACTTCTTGACCATCTCCTCAAGCTACTGGCTAAACAGCTTAGGGCCCTCAAAGGGCAGTCCCATCAAAACAACCTTCTGAGCAGTATCAGCCTTCCAGTTGCGCATCCACAGATGTCTACAAGCAGCAACAGCCACCCCAGAAGTAGCCGCAGAAGCACACAAGCTGCCGAAGGCCACATCAGACAAAAAGTGAACCTGTTGTTCCATCTGTACCAGCAGATCTGAACAATCTGCACCCTCAGACATACGATCTGACAAGGCCTGAAAGTCCTTTAGCAAAGACTGCACAATGTAAGTAGCGTAAGTGTTCGCACGTAAAGAGAACTTGGTGGCAGCATAACACTGTTTAACCACACCATCCACCTTCCTATCCACTGCATCGAGGGGAAGCATCCTCGGAAACCACATTCCCCTGAGTGGACATGCCATCCATGAGATTATCCACCTTAACCACCGATGGAAACTCCTCCGTAAACTTGTCTACCAGATAACGGCGGGACAGAAACTGAGGGAAGGCTGATTTGTCCACTTCCTTCCATTCATGCGACAGCTCTCTACGGATCACATTATTTAAAGGCACAGTTTCAGGCTCCGCCTGTTGATAATTTGCCCAAAAATCATCATCAGCCGACGTACTAGTGGCAGGGAGTCTCAAGTTTTCCCGAATATGCAGGACCTTGAACATACCGCCCCCGCCAACACCCCTCCTCAGGATCATCCAGAAAGAAAAAAACAGGAAGTGCTTCATTTGTTCCTCCCTTTTGTGGTGGCTTATGGGTAACGGGGGCCATCTTGGGGGAATTGTTTCGGTTTCAGCTGGGGAATTGGTTCTGCCAGAAAGGAGAAGTATCACGCGTAAGGACTGTATCCAGGAAGATCGCGTAAGGACTGCATCCAGGAAGACGGACGAGGAGGTAATGACAGAGTCAAGCACTCCAGGGGTGGAAAAATTAAGTAAGTCAGGCCTCCGTCCTACCTATAATAGTCTTCAATTACTTAACGTGTGCGGTAACAAAGACTCGTAGGCAAATTGGTGGTGGTGATTGACCACCTCTTAGGAATGGAGGTTTGCCTCGCTACACCGCATAGTGCTGTCTCATTTTGTCAAAATGGAGGCATTTCATCTATAATTGCTATAACAGCTTCTGGGTAGTGTTCTTTTAAGTGACATATGTGAGACTCTGCATGTGCGCATGCATGGGCGTGAGCCTTTCTCTTTTTCCAGCTCTATGATATTGTCCATGTGGCTAATGTGCCTCCCTGTGTGTGCGTATCTCTATTTAAGCGTGCGTGTTTCTCTGCATGTTTGCTTTTTATTGTTGCTGTACATTGTCTTTGACTGTGTTGGATGTTTCCTAAGCTTAATGCTCCCTGCACCGGGGCTGTTTGCAGAGGATAATCCCCTCCCACAACCACGAAAAAAGGGAAAAAGAATAGAAATCAATATTGTTCTTCACAAAAGGACGCCCTGGGGAGAGAGTGCCTGAAATTACGGGCACTTTTCTCTATTCAGTGCGGCCGCGGTAGAAAAGCGCAAGCTTTCAGCCCGCTGCGGTGGCAGGGAGCACAAAAGGAAATTGGACATGAATCCAAAGCAATCGAGTGCCCCCTCGCTGCCCCTCGCATTGGCAGAGCGGTCCTTGACAGGCGGAGAGGCAGCACCGGGGTCTTTGTGGCTGTCAGCCTCCTGGCTGAGACCCGGTCCGTGCTCCAGAGCCACCTCCGTCGCCGAGTGCTTCCTCTCCACGCGGCTGCCCTTTCTCTGCCCTAATCGCAGGCCCTCGCGCCTTCCTTTTTCCTCAGAAAGCTCTCGTCGCAGCTCGCCCACCTCTTTCCACAGTGCACCGTCTGCTTTCCGCAGTGCTCATTCCTTTTTCCGCAGTGCACTTTCCACAGTTCTCATTCCTCTTTTCACAGTGTACCTTCCACATTCCGCAATGCGCCTTTCTCTTTCCACACAGTGCCTTCCACTTTTTGCAGTGTCCACAGTGCACCTTCTACTTTCCACACTTTCCACAGTGCACCTTCCACTTTCCACAGTGCTCTTTCTGCTTTCCACAGTGCACTTTTTCTTTTCACAGGGCACCTTTTCTTTCCACAGGGCACCTTCTGCGTTCAGCAATACACCTTTCGGTTTCCTCAGTGCACCTTCCAGGTTTCCACAGTGCTCCATCACTTTCCACAGTTCGTCTGTCGTTTTCCACAGTGCTCTTTCCGCTTTACACAGTGCATCTTCTCTTTCCACAGTGCACATTCCACTTTCCACAGTGGGTCTGCCAGGGCTTTAAGTGGGCCGGGTCTCACCGGTGCTGAGCACTGGCAGTTTTTTAAAGGAGGCCTCGAAACGGGTCTCTATTGCGCTCTGTTTTGTGCCCTGGCAGTCAATTTTTTCCGGATTGCAGTGACAGCAGGCACATCGATGTGCGCTGCTCACACTGCTCACTTCTCACTAGTGGAGAAGTTACAGCATGACGTCATGCCAGGTGAGCGCTGTAGGGGAAGGGAAATCCTTCTGAGAGTCATTTTCTCTCTGGATCTCCCTTCTCTTTTTGAAACTCAGGAGCAGCAACATTGTCGTGGTGTCACCAGGGCTTTAAGTGGAAGCTTTTTCAATATTATATACATGCCATAATTGCTGCTTATTTATCTTATGTAACTAACAACCATTGGCAAAGCCAATATTCCTGACTTCTTGTAGGTATGCTGTTACTTGTTGTATCATATATCTGGATGCCATTACAGAAACAGCAAAATACAAGTAGGGCGGCACACTATGCTAAGCACAGATTTTTAGCTTATGTATTTTTAAGCCACACCCTTAATTACATTGGCCCCGCCCCGTTGAGAGACCCCCCCCAGTTTTTTCATCCCACGTAAAGCCCTGCCGTCTTCTCTTTCCACAGTGCACCTTCTCTTTCCACAGGGGACCTTCCACTTTGCATAGTGCTTCGTCTTCTTTACACAGTGAACCTTCTGCATTCAGCGGTGCACCTTCCACTTTCCACAGTGCGTCTTCTTTCCACAGTGCACCTTCGCTTTCCACAGTGCAGCTTCGCTTTCCACACTGCACCTTCTAGGTTTCCACAGTGCATCTTCACTTTCCTCAGTGTGCCTTTCCACAATGCCTCTTCCACTTAACACAGTGCACCTTGCTCTTTCCATGGTGCATCTTCCGCTTTCCACTGTGCAACTTCCTCTTTCCTTAGTGTGCCTTCCTCTTTCTACAGTGTGCCTTCCTCTTTCTACAGTGTGCCTTCCTCTTTCCTTAGTGTGCCTTCCTCTTTCCTTAGTGTGCCTTCCTCTTTCCTTAGTGTGCCTTCCTCTTTCCATAGTGTGCCTTTCTCTTTCCATAGTGTGCCTTCCTCTTTCCATAGTGTGCCTTCCTCTTTCCTTAGTGTGCCTTCCTCTTTCCTTAGTGTGCCTTCCTCTTTCCATAGTGTGCCTTCCTATTTCCACAGTGGGCCTTCTGCTTTCACCAGTGTTCTCTACTTTTTCCACAGAGCACTTTTCTCATTCCACAGTGCACCTTCCACTTTTCGCAATGCACCTTTTTAGCAATGCGCCTCCTGCTTTCCACAGTGCACCTTGCTCTTACCGTAATGCGTCTTCCTCTTTCCATAGTGTGCATTCCTCTGTCTGGGTGTGCCCTTCTCTTTCCATAGTGTGCCCTCCTCTTTCTGAGTGTGCCCTTCTCTTTCCTTAGTGTGCCTTCCTCTTTCCTTAGTGTGCCTTCCTCTTTCCATAGTGTGCCTTCCTCTTTCCTTAGTGTGCCTTCTGCTTTCCACTGTGCGACTTCCTCTTTCCTTAGCTTGCCTTCCTCTTTCCACAATGTGCCTTCCTCTTTCATTAGTGTGCCTTCCTCTTTCATTAGTGTGCCTTCCTCTTTCATTAGTGTGCCTTCCTCTTTCCTTAGCTTGCCTTCCTCTTTCCACAATGTGCCTTCCTCTTTCATTAGTGTGCCTTCCTCTTTCATTAGTGTGCCTTCCTCTTTCATTAGTGTGCCTTCCTCTTTCATTAGTGTGCCTTCCTCTTTCCACATTGTGCCTTCCTCTTTCATTAGTGTGCCTTCCTCTTTCATTAGTGTGCCTTCCTCTTTCATTAGTGTGCCTTCCTCTTTCATTAGTGTGCCTTCCTCTTTCCACAGTGTGCCTTCCTCTTTCATTAGTGTGCCTTCCTCTTTCCACAGTGTGCCTTCCTCTTTCATTAGTGTGCCTTCCTCTTTCCACAGTGTGCCTTCCTCTTTCATTAGTGTGCCTTCCTCTTTCATTAGTGTGCCTTCCTCTTTCATTAGTGTACCTTCCTCTTTCATTAGTGTGCCTTCCTCTTTCCATAGTGTGCCTTCCTCTTTCCTTAGTGTGCCTTCTGCTTTCCACTGTGCGACTTCCTCTTTCCTTAGCTTGCCTTCCTCTTTCCACAATGTGCCTTCCTCTTTCATTAGTGTGCCTTCCTCTTTCATTAGTGTGCCTTCCTCTTTCATTAGTGTGCCTTCCTCTTTCATTAGTGTGCCTTCCTCTTTCCACAATGTGCCTTCCTCTTTCATTAGTGTGCCTTCCTCTTTCATTAGTGTGCCTTCCTCTTTCATTAGTGTGCCTTCCTCTTTCATTAGTGTGCCTTCCTCTTTCATTAGTGTGCCTTCCTCTTTCCACAGTGTGCCTTCCTCTTTCATTAGTGTGCCTTCCTCTTTCCACAGTGTGCCTTCCTCTTTCATTAGTGTGCCTTCCTCTTTCCACAGTGTGCCTTCCTCTTTCATTAGTGTGCCTTCCTCTTTCCACAGTGTGCCTTCCTCTTTCATTAGTGTGCCTTCCTCTTTCCACAGTGTGCCTTTCTCTTTCCACAGTGTGCCTTTCTCTTTCCACAGTGTGCCTTCCTCTGTCGGAGTGTGCCTTTCTCTTTCCACAGTGTGACTTCCTCTTCCCCAGAGCACCTGCCGTTTTCCACAGTGCTCATTGCTCTTTCTACAGTGCGCTTTCCACTTTCCGTAGTGTACCTTCAGCTTCCCACAGTGCACCTTTCGCTTTCCATATTGTGCCTTATCCACAATGTTATTTTTGCTTTCCACAGTGCACCTTGCCCTCTCCAGAATGTGCCTTCCTCTGTCCACCGTGTGGATTCCAATTTCTGCAGTGCGCCTTTCTCTTTCCACAGTGTGCCTCCCTCTTTCCACACTGTGCCTTCTGCTTTCAGCAGGCCCTCTTAAGCACCTCTCGTACTACTTGTGTCAGATGAATTACTCATTGTTACATCCTGCATGCTTACCACCAGTGTCACACTGTCCTAAAACGGCACAGTATGTGCTTCTTTGCTGTAATGTAACGTGCCTGCAGCACTGGATGCTCTATACAAAGTTTCGCAATACAGACCTGATCGGACTAAATCCGTCTACAGTGCAATGCTGAACTATTCTATGTGCTCTACATCCAGTGCCATTCTATGCTGTGTCACTAAGATGCACTGCATTGGTCCATATTGCAGTGATGCGCAATGCTGCATTCTTTTCAGTGTCTCAATATGTTGTACTGGGACGGGAGCAATGCATTGCTTGGCGTTGCAGTCCCATACCTTATTGCACGGTCCACACTCTGGCATGCTACTCACTAAGATTTACAGTGCACGCCACACTGTGCTGAAGCAACATTGTATGCAGCTTGGCCCTATAGTACACAGTCATAACATGCTGCATGCTCTGCTCTAAGGGACATATTTGCTAATCTTTCAATCAATGCATGGCACCAAGCAAAGTTATGTTTAAAGGGAGAGAGTGGAAATGCTCCATATTTACAAAGGATTTGAATCATTTCTGCCACTTCTTATCCTGGTGCACTGTGTGCAGACTAGCACCAATACAGTCACCCTTGAACCGTAGAGCAAGGGTGCTTGTGTTAGAGGAAGGGTTGTTTTTGTGGCACACCATGTGCAAAAACAATCCTTAGAGACATTTTCGTCTTTCTATGAGTGCTGCAAAATGCAGCATGGAAATAGAAAAAAACGAGGAGAAATAAAGATATTTCTCCTTATTATGCCTCACTGGAGAAAGTGTAGTATTTTGACACATTCCCAGGTCTATTAGCTTCAGTAAATCTGAGAATGTTCCAGAATACACGGGTGGATGCATGGGAAAGCCCATGCTCCCCCAATGGAGCGCCTCCCAAGTTGAAATGTAACATAACGCAGTGCAAGCAGCCACGTTGCCTTATATTTCTTCACAAAATCATGCAAGGCAGTAAAAATTGCCCCTTATGTAGCTTTGTACATCGTCAGTGCAAGGAGAGAGCAGAAATGCAACATATTTTTGTATCTTTGTAAACATTGAGCATTTCTGCTGTCTCCCTTTCGCTCAACACAGCACAGCAACCTTTGCTTGCAGTCTTACATTGCATGGAAGATTAGTAAATATACCTTTGATTGTCACATAGTTAAACTAGAATGGTGCCACTTCATGGTGAGGTTCCATGCTGTGAGGCCAGCTCTGTAATCAAACCCAGAGATGTTTTAAGCCGTGGGCAAAGTGGGAAATTGTCCAGGGCCCCCACCTTCAAAGAGGCCCCTGGGGAAGTTAACTTTTTCTCTATTTTACTTTTGTCTATTTGTCTATTTCAACCTTTAACATATGATTCAATTTTATTTGTCATCATGGGGCTTGAATTAGCAGGAAATGGGTAACAAAATTCAAAGTTGTTCCAAACAGGGGCACCCATAATATTTTTACCCGGCCCCCAAAATCCTTAGCACAGTAATGATGCTGAGCTGTCATGTATTTCTGAAAAATGCCATAGTTTAGTGCCTTTCAGTAATGCATGTTCTACACTAAGACTCAATGTACTGACTTGCATTGTGTGCTGCACCACATCATGGTAGAGCAGTGTACAATAGCATGTCTTCTAGAATCACAGTCTCATTGAACCAGTGGCATGTCATAATAATTACTATATAAATACTGCAATACACTCTTGCTTTGACGTGAGGTATAGTGCTCGATAGTGCACTAATATTTCTATTTGCATGCTTTTTGCCGTGTGCCACGCTGTGCAGACCTGAAATGGCTTGCCAAATTACAACATAGTACAAAGAAATACAATGCTGTTTGTAGTATACTGCCTGAAATATTGTGGTTTATGCTGGGTTCCACTACATTTGTCCATGTCACAGTGGTATGTAATGATGGTTCCTTTGCGCTGAGCCTGTCACTGTACTGAACAGGCATGATACGCTACATTGCTCCAAGGTTCAGTGCCATGTTACACTTTGTGTTTTACAGTCAGTGTCACAATGTGCTTGTCTAGCATTTTATGCTGATTTGATTTATAGTATAATGTCATAGCATGCTGCATTCTATACACTCAGCTACATAAAAAGTGATGGGTGGAATGCTTTAATTAATTTCAGCCACCGGTGATTACTCTGGGGCACATTTCAGTACATTGTTCTTTTGCTCAACATGCCACCTCTGTCAGAAAGCAGCCATATGCAAACCAGTCTTGATCCTGCTACAATAGGAACAGTCCATTCAAAACTTCTAGGCCAGGCTCTAGCTGAACGGGATCACAAGCAACCCAAGACAAGTTTTGGCCTATTTGGGGCTCTTCAGTTAGGTGTAGCTTGAGTCCTGTGGCAAAGTGAACCTGGGGACACGCAGATCGGCTTACTGGGGTACTCAAAAAAATGCTGGGTCAAGTGCTTGAATTAAGGAAAGAACTCAAAGGTTGATGCATTGCTATATTTCAATGTCCTTCTGTCCTGCAGTACATCTGCCCAGGTCCAGGCAGGCAGTGCATTGCCGATAAAGTGCAGCAACACATGATGTTGCTTTTCTGCTTGTAATCAGAGGAACAGTTTGAACTATGGCATCCTGTTTTGTAGTGCATATGCGTTACATTGGATTAGTGTAGTATCATTGTGTTGTCATACATTGTCCCACAGTGCTGTAACCTGTTGTGCTGTTTGTAACATCCCAAGTTCCATGATGTGGTCTTTGTACTAGTGCAGTGCCCTGCAATGCAATACATATTGCATCTATTCAGAAACATGTTGGGATGTATTGATCCAGAAGGTTGGATGACTCAATACTGTGGGTGATAATATTGAGCTAAAATAATATTGCTTCCATGACACCAACTACAACTACAACTGTAATGTACAGAAATGATGGCAGTGGTTTCAAAGAAAACAGTCAGCACCTCTGTTTAGTTTGCAAATGTACATCGCAATACGTACTCTGGCGTGCTCAATGTCAACACTATGCCATCCACAGTGTTACCCAGTACAAAGAGAAAAATTCCTCCATGCACATCAATTATAGACATTCGAACAACAGAGCACAGCACAACAAAAAGTTCCAACTGACTATCAATAGTCAGTAATGTATTTAATTTCAAAATGAGCAGTGAATATAACAATCAGTATAGCAAGATCTTGATCATAGGTGGATCAGTTTTCAGAAATGTTGACACGTAGTTGTAGCAAGTAAACAGCCGACACGTGTTTCGTCGATAAACGACTTTCTCAAGGCTGTTGGCAAAACAGTATGACAGAATTGTTTGATTTTAAAACAAGAGGAAATTCTTACTACATTCTCCCAGTGTTCAACACTTAATTGCTTACAAAGTAGATAAGTGCAGAGCGGAAAGATTGCCACTAGTAGCAAAAATCCAGACAAAAGTGTGACAGAATCTCCGAGAAAGAGAAATAACAATAGGTGTTCAGCAGATGAACCAACTCAACATAACCGACCGTGGCCCATCGTGATAAAGATTTTTAGAAATAAGTAGAAAAAAGTAGAAGAAGTGATCCACAGACAAGTCAGACACCCTAGTGAGTTCTACTATCCAGAGACAAACTCATGTATGTTAGAAGGAGAGAGGAAAAAAGAAAAGAATTTGAGAGAAAAAATGTATTCTGCGTATACCTTAAGTCAGTAACTGTATGCAGAAGAGTCAACGAAAGCACCCTTAACTTCTCCAATACGAAGTTTCCAAGGAGTGCAGCAATATCAATACGAATCCGTGAATCGCAATAAACTTAAATAGTCACTAGGAAAAAAGGCAGATGTGAGCTGATCAGCAGGGCAGCTTCTAAACGCCCCTTCTATTTTAAAAATGAGGAATTGTGGTGCTAGAATATCTTGCAACACAAAGTAAAAAGGACCCTCTAGTATCTAGGGCACTTCCCCGCAGTGTTCCTACCAGTCCACCAGTTCATCCAATGAGGTATGCTGACCCCGATAGAATCTCAGTACTCAACAGCGATCAATAACAATAAAAAAAGAGAAAAGAGTAGGAACCAGTGTGCCAAGAACTAGAATGCAGTTTCCCAAAGACCCCAATTAAATTCTTCAAAAGCGGTAATATACGTGGGTAGAAATGCGAGTATTAGCATAGTCGAAAGGTAAAGCCCAATAAGACCCCCAAGTAGTCAATGTATTTAAAATAAACGGTATTATTCTTACCTAGCTATGTCAGGTGAGTTAGAGAAACCCATTATGGTAAACGAGTAGAAGCCAATGTATAGAGCTTCTGAAAGAGTATCGGTCTTCAGTTGAAGTCTACGAAATAACGGAAATGGGCCGTAAGCAACGCACCTCTGCAAAGTATGTACAAACACCTATGGGTCTAAAAGAGGTCTATTTCAACCCAATATCTTAGAACTTACCCCAAGAGCGTGGTTTCCTGCTCCCAACACGAAAGGTTAATACAACCGTCATCGAAGAAACGCCGTATAAGTAACTAGACGCCTCTCCCAAACGTCAGAGCCGTGACGACGCGTATTGACGTAATGCGTCCGTAGTACGAGCGCATTGGCCATTTTTGTAGTTTCATCGCATTGTGATGAACTACGAATTGGCGTAATACAACAAGCTGTTTCTCCTAGGGAAATTCTATTATAGGAAACTGCAAAGAAACATAAGATACGTTGTATTCCCAACCTAAGAAACCACACCTGTAAGTGCCTCCGCAATAATGGAAATAGATGGTCTTGGCACACAATTATTGCTAATCTTCATGCTACTATTTAGCGACAAGATGAACATTGTAGAGTTGGCATCTAAAATGAAAAATAGCGAATTGCCGTGGCATTCAAATGGACAGGTGTAGGTATAAGCTACACAGTTTAATGCGGTTAATCGCTCTGAAAATATTTCAATTTGATGGTCTAAATGGAATCCTATCGAGGCACCCTATCTGAATCATGACATTAGTGTGAGCGGTGGAAGAGAGCACGATAAAAAAGGATAGTCCCATATAGGTAGTGAGAATGAAGTAACAATTCTTATACGATCTACAATATAGAACATATATTCTGGAGCTACATTGTAGTATAAGTATCAATCTCTTACAAAAAGACAATACCACCGACCATAGTACTGATATGACTAGACACAAATTCTATTGAACAAATATTAGTCTTGTGAGGCACATGTGACTGAACACAAATTCTTTCGAACAAATATTAATCTTGTAAGGCACATTCAGGCACATTGTAATCAGATTAACTACCTCTGGTCTTAGATATGTACAGTACATCGATCAAATTATACCACACAGGTGTATTATGCTGAATACATATAAAGAGACAGGTGTATGTAGCAATTGTTCTTTTCTTGATTACTCTGGTTATTGCTTGTGAACCGTGGGAGAGTATAGGTAGTCTCCACAGAAGACTCAATCCCTAAGAAATACATACATTTCTTTATCAATGTTAAGACCATGATCTACAGTCCTCAATTTACAGATCCAAGAGGCCTCTAGTTTGTGTAAGCACTGAACTTTGTCCTCCCTCTTGGATTAACAGTAATTGTCTCAAGCCCATGAAATTTCACACTAGGCAAATCAGCTGGGCCATGCACTGCATTGAAATGTACTGCTAGAGGATAGCTTGAGTTTGAGAAATGGAAACTCAATCCAAGAGGGGGACAAACACCTGTCTCTTTATATGTATTAAGCATAATACACCTGTGTGGTATAATTTGATTGATGTACTGTACATATCTAAAACCAGAGGTAGTTAATCTGATTACAATGTGCCTGAATGTGCCTTACAAGATTAATATTTGTTCAATAGAATTTGTGTCTAGTCATATCAGTACTATGGTCTGTTGTATTGTCTTTTTGTAAGAGATTGATACTTATACTACAATGTAGCTCCAGAATATACGTTCTATATTGTAGATCGTATAAGAATTGTTACTTCATTCTCACTACCTATATGGGACTATCCTTTTTTATCGTGCTCTCTTCCACCGCTCACACTAATGTCATGATTCAGATAGGGTGCCTCGATAGGATTCCATTTAGACCATCAAATTGAAATATTTTCAGAGCGATTAACTGCATTAAACTGTGTAGCTTATACCTATACCTGTCCATTTGAATGCCACGGCAATTCGCTAGTTTTCATTTTAGATGCCAACTCTACAATGTTCATCTTGTCGCTAAATAGTAGTATGAAGATTAGCAATAATTGTGTGCCAAGACCATCTATTTCCATTATTGCGGAGGCACTTACAGGTGTGGTTTCTTAGGTTGGGAATACAACGTATCTTATGTTTCTTTGCAGTTTCCTATAATAGAATTTCCCTAGGAGAAACAGCTTGTTGTATTACGCCAATTCGTAGTTCATCACAATGCGATGAAACTACAAAAATGGCCAATGCGCTCGTACTACGGACGCATTACGTCAATACGCGTCGTCACGGCTCTGACGTTTGGGAGAGGCGTCTAGTTACTTATACGGCGTTTCTTCGATGACGGTTGTATTAACCTTTCATGTTGGGAACAGAAAACCACACTCTTGGGGTAAGTTCTAAGATATTAGGTTGAAATAGACCTCTTTTAGGCCCATAGGGGTTTGTACATACTTTGCAGAGGTGCGTTGCTTATGGCCCATTTCCGTTATTTCGTAGACTTCAACTGAAGACCGATACTCTTTCAGAAGCTTTATACATTGGCTTCTACTCGTTTACCATAACGGGTTTCTCTAGCTCACCTGACATAGCTAGGTAAGAATAATACCGTTTATTTTAAATACATTGACTACTTGGGGGGTCTTATTGGGCTTTACCTTTCGACTATGCTAATACTCGCATTTCTACCCACGTATATTACCGCTTTTGAAGAATTTAATTGGGGTCTTTGGGAAACTGCATTCTAGTTCTTGGCACACTGGTTCCTACTCTTTTCTTTTTTTATTGTTCTTGATCGCTGTTGAGTACTGAGATTCTATCGGGGTCAGCATACCTCATTGGATGAACTGGTGGACTGGTAGGAACACTGCGGGGAAGTGCCCTAGATACTAGAGGGTCCTTTTTACTTTGTGTTGCAAGATATTCTAGCACCACAATTGCTCATTTTAAAATAGAAGGGGCTTTTAGAAGCTGCACTGCTGATCAGCTCACATCTGCCTTTTTTCCTAGTGACTATTTAAGTTTATTGCGATTCACGGATTCGTATTGATATTGCTGCACTCTTTGGAAACTTCGTATTGGAGAAGATAAGGGTGCTTTCGTTGACTCTTCTGCATACAGTTACTGACTTAAGGTATACACAGAATACATTTTTTCTCTCAAATTCTTTTCTTTTTTCCTCTCTCCTTCTAACATACATGAGTTTGTCTCTGGATAGTAGAACTCACTAGGGTGTCTGACTTGTCTGTGGATCACTTCTTCTACTTTTTTCTACTTATTTCTAAAAATCTTTATCACGATGGGCCACGGTCGGTTATGTTGAGTTGGTTCATCTGCTGAACACCTATTGTTATTTCTCTTTCACGGAGATTCTGTCACACTTTTGTCTGGAATTTTGCTACTAGTGGCAATCTTTCCGCTCTGCACTTATCTACTTTGTAAGCAATTAAGTGTTGAACACTGGGAGAATGTAGTACGAATTTCCTCTTGTTTTAAAATCAAACAATTCTGTCATACTGTTTTGCCAACAGCCTTGAGAAAGTCGTTTATCGACGAAACACGTGTCGGCTGTTTACTTGCTACAACTGCTTGTCAACATTTCTGAAAACTGATCCACCTATGATCAAGATCTTGCTATACTGATTGTTATATTCACTGCTCATTTTGAAATTAAATACATTACTGACTATTGATAGTCAGTTGGAACTTTTTGTTGTGCTGTGCTCGGTTGTTCGAATTTCTACAACTACAACTACATTGTCAAGATAAGTATACAATTAACATTGTTACCTCCACATCTACTAACCTCAACTTGCTTTGTGATGTAGTTGTTAGGGTGATGGACGGGATGCAATATTTCATTATGCGATTGAATACATGCAATATTGCAATATTGCAATATTGTGATGGCATGCCTTCCAGTGCAGTGCACTGCTATGCTGCATCATTTCTGCTCAATACCACAATGTAACTTTTTTGCATTGTCGGAGCTGTCCCGCTCCCTTCTTCAAGGAGTGTTACCAGTGTCATAGTGCCTTGCAATGGATATCACCTCTGGTAGAGGTTCTGTAAACTATAATATACCCTTTTCTCTGGCATTATTAAAGACAAAAGGTTCCACATAGTTTGAAAATCCCAGCTTCTAGATAAGTGCTGGTTCCACAATATGAATGTTCTATCTACTAGTTAACAATTCTTCCTGAAATTGTCAACCTATTTTGCAGGTTGTGCTACAGAAACTGTTTCACTCACTCACTCACTCACTCACACACTCACTCACTCACTCACTCACTCACTCACTCACTCACTCACTTGCTAACACACCCACTTTTCCCCTTCCGTTAGACCTGCCATCCTTAGGGTTATCTTCCCCCAAACGTTTTGCCTGCTTATCTTCTCTTTTTGTTGACCGTAGGCTCATGTAAAGCAATACAATACCTTCGGGTCGCGTTTGCACTATATAAATCTGCAAAAAAAAATAAAGTAGCCTTTCAAACCAGTCTCAGGTCTGCCATTGCAGGACCTGTGTGTGCAGTTTGCTGCCATTTCGCCTTGGCATTTAAAACTACTTACTCAACAAATGGGGGGGGGGGACAAGGAGCTGGATCTAGGTCCAGTGACTCATGCTCCTGAAAAGTAGAATTGTTGCTGAGGGGAGTCACAGTTCCTAAGGAGGAGTAGGAAGGAGAGGTATCTATGTGTTTGTCTGTCTGCTACAATTCTATTACACTGCCTTATTACACCAGCAGACACCTGCCACCCGGTAACTGTACGACTGGGTGAGAAAAATAGTTGGCTGTACTGCGAGCTCACGGTCGACCAATGGGGGACCTCAGCTCCACACAGACATAATACCCAATGATTGGGTTGCTTTACGTTGAATGTATTTTTTGTTTTACTTCTCTTGTTCTTTTGTTGTTCTGGATCAAATCATTCTACAACTCTAAAGAGTGGCACTACGACCAATTTACTAGGCCACTACACTGCACTAGCACTCGCTTCACTTTCTATTTGGTCCTGAAGAAGTGCATAGGATCTCCTCCTGAGACCACTACACTGTGCGAAACATGTCGACCCCCAACATGTCCAAAATGGACATGACACTCGTCTAGCTACTGAGGGCCATCATCACCCTCGAGCAGCACACAACCTTTTGGTTTTTACTGATGACAGAAGGGTTTTTCCTATTAAACCTACTATCACCCCCATCCAGCCATCTTTTAATACTGCACCTGACACCAGTCCTACTCAGACCCGCACACACCTTTATGGCTAAATCATTTAAAAGATCTCTGCAAAAGTGACCTGTTAGATTTGGGGGTCTCTAGTTGGCAGAGGTAGGTACCTTTGTCCAAATAGGGACCCTTGAGTCTAGTCAGGGAAAGTAGGTACACTCCCGAAATAACCCCTGCTCACCCTCTTGGTAGCTTGGCACGAGCAGACAGGCTTAGTTCAGAGGCAGTGTGTAAAGCATTTGTGAACACATACAGTAATCAAGTGACAACACTACAAATGGACACCACACAGGTTGTATATTTATAAAAATAGGTATACTTTATATAGATTTATCACAAGACCATAAACGGCAAAAATAATCCACAATACTGTTAAGAATGCTTAGTTCTGATCAAAAAGGCTTAATTCAAGGTTCTGTGCGAGTCGGTAGCCTCCTACGGCAATGTTGAGAACAAACAGAGTCTAATAAATCCAGCTGACCGCGTCGAGACGGGCCAACACAGCGTAGACAGACTCGGTCACAGTACCTTTTACTTGAAGCGGCAGGCACGGGCGTGCGAGCCGGATGGCTGTTCGTCGCGGTCGCGATGCAAAAATGGAAGCGTTGCAGGACGCGTTGTCCCTCGATGCGGTGCAGGCAGCGGCTCGTTGACGTCGTCGAGACGGAGTCGGTGAGACCAGGGCCGTGCGTTGCAGGGCAAGACGGTGCTTCGATGCGGTGCTGGCAGGTTGCGGTGCGGCGACGGAGCCGGATTCAGGAGCTGGCGTCGATCAGTCCGGACAGCGGTGCGAGTCGGGCGGTGCGTCGCAAAGCGTGCGAGCGGTGCCCAACTCCGGTGCGGTCACAGGACTCGAACTCAGCAGCAGTGACCGTGTCGGTCGGACCAGTTCGATTCGGCGTAGCGAGCGTTGCAGGACGCGTTGTCCCTCGATGCGGTGCAGGCAGCGGCTCGTTGACGGAGTAGGTGAGACCAGGGCCGTGCGTTGCAGGGCGAGACGGTGCTTCGATGCGGTGCTTGCAGGACACCGAGTCGGTCGTGAGAGTCGGTCACAGCTCCCTACCTCTGTAGCCACTGAAACAGAGTTTCCAGCAGCAATTCACAAAGGGGGTGAAGTCCAATGGTCCTGGGACTTCGGTCAGGGGGCAAGCTCTCTTCCAAGCCCTTGGAGATCCTTCACAAGTTGAGGAAAGTTACAGCAAAGCAAAAGTTCCTTTCTCCTTTCTTTGGCAGTCAGGCAAACCACTGCAGGCCAATCCCCCAAGCAGCACTTCAGGCTTAGGGATAGTCTCTCCTCAGTTTCTTCTTGGTTCCGCTCCTCAGCAAAGGTTTCTTCTTGTTCCCAAAAGTGATCTAATTTTCCTGGGGTCTGGGTGCCCCTCTTATACCCTGATTCTCTTTGTTCTCTGGAGGCAGAGAGGCCTCTGCCTAGTCCAAAACCAGTTCTGGTCAGTTCTGGAGCACTTTGTTTTCTGACTCCTTCTTTCCTTTCAGAATGTGGGGCAGAGTGCTCAGCCGCCCGGCAGGAGGTGGAGCCAGCATTGTGGAAGGCAGGCACAGCCCTATTCAGACCCAGGTGCAACTCCTCCCTCCACTCTGGATGCAGATCTTTCTATTCAGCCCTGCGCTGACTCACCCTGTCTCCTGTAGCCACCCCCAGCCCCTGTCACTCAATCTCCAGACTAGGAATACACAACCTAGCAGAGGCAGGCTTGGATAGTTAGGCAAGAAAATACCCACTTTCTAAAAGTGGTATTTTCGAACACAGAATGTTAAAACCAATTTCACTAAAAGATGTATTTTATCATCCTGAGTTCAGGCATACTAAATTCGTTTTTCTACCATGTTCCCTGGGTCAGTTCTGACTATAAGGTGTAATAGTCAGTCTGCCCATTCTGGCCTATGGGGAGCAGGTAGCCTTGCAATAGTGAAAAACGAAAATGGCTGTAATTCACTATTAGGACATGCCACACACACCAGGGCATGTCCTACCTTATACTTACAATGCACCCTGCCCTAGGGCCTACTTTAGGGGTGACCAACATGCAGTAAAGGGAAGGTTTAGGGACTGGTAAGTGGGTGTACTCACCAAGTCGACATGGCAGCCCTAGGCTGCACACAGGCTCTGCGATGGCAGGCCTGAGACACATTTTACAAGCCGCTTCTGTGGGTGGCACAACCAGTGCTGCAAGCCCACCAGCGGCATTGGATTTACAAGCCCTGGGCACACTGAGTGCACGGTACTAGGGACTGACAAGTAAACCAATCATCCAATCATGGAGTCACTAATACATATATCAATTAACGATAGGGAGCACTTGCACTTTGGCGCTGATTAGCAGCGGCAAAGTGCCCATGAGCATCTAGTCCAGCAAAAACATATCGGCAACAGTGGAGGCATTACGAAAAAATGGAAGGGAGACCCACGCCAAGGATGCCAGGTCTAACACGTGTCCCCTCCAGCTGAAATGTGGGGAGAACTATCCTACCCCTAGGGAGTTCTCATCGCTAAGGCGGAAAAATCTGGACAGTCCATCAGCATTGGCGTGTTCTGTACCAGGGCGGTGTTCCACCGTAAAGTCCATCCCCTGTAGGGAAATGGACCACCTCAACAGCTTTGGATTCTCACCCCTCATCTGCATCAACCATCTGAGGGGCCTGTGGTCTGTCTGAACCCGGAAGTGAGTCCCAAACAGGTATGGTCTCAGCTTCTTCAGTGCCCAGACCACAGCAAATGCCTCACGCTCAATAGCACTCCATCTCTGTTCCCGGGGAAGTAACCTCCTACTGATGAAGGCTACAGGTTGGTCTAGGCCCTCCTCATTGATCTGTGATAGAACAGCCCCTACACCATGCTCTGAAGCGTCGGTTTGAACTATGAACTCATTGGAGAAGTTGGGTGCCTGGAGCACAGGCGCCGTGCACATGGCAGTCTTCAAGGTGTCAAAAGCTTTTGACAGGCGTCAGTCCAAATCACTTTCCTGGGCTGCTTCTTGGAAGTCAGCTCGGTCAAGGGGGCAACAATGCTGCCATACCCCTTGACGAATCTCCGGTAATACCCGGTGAGTCCTAGGAAGGCTCTCACCTCTGTCTGGGTCTTGGGGGGCTCCCAAGCCAGAATGGTATTAATTTTCGGTTGGAGGGGCGCCACCTGGCCGCTCCCAACCTGGTGTCCCAAGTACACCACAGAACCCTGCCCAATCTGGCACTTACTCGCCTTGATTGTGAGGCCTGCCCTCCGCAGCGCCATCAACACTTCCCAGAGGTGACGCAGATGTTCTTCCCAACTGGAACTGAACACTGCGATGTCATCCAGGTAGGCGGCACTGAAACCCTCCAGTCCAACCAACACCTGGTTGACCAACCTCTGAAAGGTGGCAGGGGCATTCTTCATCCCAAAGGGCATCACCCGGAACTGGTAGTGCCCATCTGGTGTGGAGAATGCTGACCTCTCTTTGCCCCATCAGTCAAGGCGATCTGCCAGTACCCAGACGTTAAGTCAAACGTGCTGAGGTACCACGCAGCCCCTAACCGATCTATGAGCTCATCAGCTCTGGGGATGGGGTGGGCGTCAGTCCTGGTGACGGAATTGAGTCCCCTGTAGTCCACACAGAACCGGAGTTCTGGTGTGGCACCAGGCGCGGCAGCCTTTGGAACCAAGACCACTGGGCTGGCCCAAGGGCTGTTAGAGGACTCAATCACCCCTAGCGCAAACATCTTGGAGACCTCCTCCTTGATGCAGGCTCTGACCCTGTCAGTCACCCTGTAAGCCTTGTGCTTCACAGGAAGACTGTCCCCAGTGTCCACATCATGGACGCACCAATGAGTGACACTGGGAACCAGGGAGAACAGGTCAGGGAACTGTCCCAACAGTTGGCGACAGTCACCCTGCTGCTCAGGTGTCAGGGAGGTAGAGAGGTTTACTCCCTCCACTGATCCATCTTGCTCTCGGGCTGACAGGAGGTCAGGAAGAGGCTCGGTCTCCTCCTCCATTCCATCATCTGTAGCTAAGAGCATGCCCACTTGGGACCTCTCCAAGTGGGGCTTCAGGCGGTTCACATGCAGGACCCGCAAGGGGTTCCTGGGAGACTGCAAGTCCACCAAATAGGTAACTGGACTCTTGCGCTCCACCACCGTAAAAGGGCCGGTCCACCTGTCCTGGAGCGCACAAGGCTCCACAGGGGCCATGACCCACACTTTCTGACCAGGCTGAAGCTCTACCAGAGTGGCATTCTGGTCGTACCACCGCTTCATCTCCTCCTGGCTGGCTTCCAGATTTGCCTCAGCAAGCTCTCTGAAACGCCTAGTCTGGTTCCTGAAGGCCAGCATGTAACTATATACATCCTGGGGAGGTTTCCTGGGAGATTGCTCCCAGCCTTCCTTGACCAAACTCAGAGGTCCTCGAACCGGGTGTCCATAGAGGAGCTCAAAGGGACTGAATCCTAGAGACTTCTGTGGCACCTCCCGGTATGCAAACAACAGGCATGGTAAGAGGACGTCCCATTTACGCCTCATGGGTTCTTCCAGACCCATAATCATGCCCTTGAGGGTCCGGTTGAATCTCTCAACCAGCCCATTTCCTTGAGGGTGGTAAGGAGTGGTGAACTTGTAAGTTACACCGCACTCCTGCCACAGGGACTTCATGTACTTGGACACGAAGTTGGTACCTCTGTCAGACACCACCTCTTGAGGGAATCCCACATGTGAGAGAATTCCCATCAGTGCCCGTCCCACCACGGGGGCCGTCACTGTCCTCAGAGGGATGGCTTCAGGGTACCGGGTGGCATGGTCCACCAAGACCAGGATAAACCTGTTGCCCATGGCTGTCTTGGGGTCCAGTGGCCCCACAATGTCAATACCCACCCGTTCAAAGGGGGTGCTGACCACAGGGAATGGCTGGAGAGGAGCCTTGTGCTTCCTCCCACTCTTTCCACTTGCCTGGCAAGTCTGGCATGTCCTGCAGTGAGTGGCGGCACTCCTGCGCATCTGGGGCCAATAGAAATGGGTAACAAGCCTGTCAAAGGTCTTGTCCTGTCCCAGATGTCCTGCTAACGGTACATCATGAGCCAACCCCAGTAGGAAGGCTCTGAAGCGCTGGGGTACCACCAGCACACGGGCTGACCCAGGCTCAGCAACCTTAGGCTCTGAATACAGGAGACCATTCTCCCAGTAAACCCAATGTGATCCAGACTGATCACCTGCTGCCTGGTCTGTGGCCTGTTGCCTCAGACCCACGAGAGAAGGGCATGTGTTCTGCTCCTCGCAGAACTCTTCCCTGGAGGGTCCTCCTTCTTGCTGCCAATGGGTCAGCTCAGGTAGGTCCCCCAGTTCAGCTACCTGTTCCCCTGTAGGCTCCAGGGCATCCCCCTCAGGGTCTGCCTCCTCCTGGACCGTGGGAACTTTGGGGGCCGGTTTCCCGCGTCCCCTGCCTCCTCTCTCTCTGGCAGGCACCTGGGCCTCCCTCTCAGGCTCCAGGTCCTCTTGAACACCTTTAGCTGCCATTGACCGGGTGGTCACACATGCCCAATCAGGCAAGCCCAACATTTCTAAATGCGCACTCCGCTCCACCTTAGCCCAAGGTGAGCTCTCCAAATCGTTCCCTAACAAACAGTCAACAGGCATGGCTGGCCTCACAGCTACTTGAAGAGTACCCGAGACCCCCCCCCACTCAAAGGGAACCTGAGCCACCTTGCAGTGACTCTCTGTGTTGTCAGCGGCAACAACAGGGATAACCTGCTCTTTAGACACCAGGTGACACTTGACAGCTGTCACACTGGCTCCTGTGTCTCTCAGAGCCTCCACCCTATGGCCATTGATGGTCACCCACTGCCTGTATTTCTTAGTGTTCTCAGGCAACGGGGTCCTAGGGACCATCTCAGAGTCTCCTAATGAGACAAGGGAAAACACTGTGGGATCCCCCCCACCTTGGGCACCCAACTCCTCCCCCAGGGCTACACTAGCCAACTGCCGGGGGACTGCACTGGTGGGTGCTGGTTTTCCATGCAAAGGGCAACGAGGATCGTTTGCCTTGTGGCCAGGGGCGCCACACTTGTAACATACCAGTGGTCCCTGGTGAACAGGGGGCCTGTCAGGGCCACTGGCTTCTTCTCAGGGGAGGCTGGGAACCTTTCCCTTGGTTCCCTTGGGGTTTACTTTGTGGCCCTTTATGGAACTCCTTCTGTTTACCCTTGTCCCCCCACTCTTCTGCTGGGGACCCTGCCCACCCTTGGCGGAGTCTCCCACGTGACCCTTGTGGACCCGGGTACTCACTCAGCGGTCCGCCTCCTCAGCAAGCTGCCTAGGGTTAGTCAGCTTACTATCAATCAGGTGCTGGCGTAGCTCAGGAAAACAATTACCGGACAAGTGCTCCCAGGCAATCAAATCAAAGAGCGCCTGAAAATCAGTCGCTTTGCTACCCTTTACCCAACCATCCAAGGCTCTGCAAAAGAAGGTCACATATTCAACCCAGGTACTGCTTTCAATCTTACTACAGTTCCTGAACCTTTGCCTATAAAGCTCAGGGGTCAAACCATACCTAGTCATTAAGGCATCCTTCATGTGGCTGTACGAATTATAGACTTCAGAGGGCAAATCTAACAAGGTATCCCACCCTTCACTGAGGAACCGTCCCCACAACCCCGCTCCCCAATCCTTCTCAGGGACCCGGTGGGAAGACATGGCTACCTCATAGGCTTTGAACCACTGCCCAATGTCATCATTTTTAAAAAACTCCTTCACCACATCTTTGGGAATATACACCCTAGCTTCAACAGGCACAGGCGGTACACTGCCACCAGAGGGAGTAATCTCTAAGCTCTTGGCCTTCAATTCCAACTCCCTCAAAACTTTCTCATGTTCAAACTGCATTTTCTTTTCCTCTAGGGCTAATTTCCTAGTTTGCATTTCGAATTCTAACTGCCCATTCAGCTTGAGCTTGGTCAGCTCCATTTCGTGCATCCTACTCTCTTTCCTGTCCTCCAACTCCTCTGGAGACAGTCCTCTGGCAGAAACACTGCTACCTACTGGGGAAGGTGGTCTTCTAGCCCCTAGACCCATTAGCCCCTCCAGCTGCCCTTCTGCATTCTCAGCCCCCTCCACAGGGGCACTCCTTGATTCGACCCAGGCCCTCAGCGCCTTTTGGAGGTCCTCCTTCCTGGAGAGCCCGGTCATGGACACTTTAAACTTTTTGCAGAATTGCCTGAGCTGCTTAAGGGTGTAGCATTCTAGCCTCTCTTCTTCCCAATCACACTCAACAGAGGCTACTGATGCTGGTTTCTCCATAGTGACTGAACTTGGCATTTGCAAAAATAGGAAATCCTAGAAAAAATGCTATAAAAGTATGTGGTTGCGTTTTGGTCTGCACTCACTAAGTAGTGTTCACCAATCACTGTACATGAGTCACAAATGCAAGTCCAGAATCCTCACCGCTGACCACCAATGTTAGATTTGGGGGTCTCTAGTTGGCAGAGGTAGGTACCTTTGTCCAAATAGGGACCCTTGAGTCTAGTCAGGGAAAGTAGGTACACTCCCGAAATAACCCCTGCTCACCCTCTTGGTAGCTTGGCACGAGCAGACAGGCTTAGTTCAGAGGCAGTGTGTAAAGCATTTGTGAACACATACAGTAATCAAGTGACAACACTACAAATGGACACCACACAGGTTGTATATTTATAAAAATAGGTATACTTTATATAGATTTATCACAAGACCATAAACGGCAAAAATAATCCACAATACTGTTAAGAATGCTTAGTTCTGATCAAAAAGGCTTAATTCAAGGTTCTGTGCGAGTCGGTAGCCTCCTCCGGCTACGGCGATGTTGAGAACAAACAGAGTCTAATAAATCCAGCTGACCGCGTTGAGACGGGCCAACACAGCGTAGACAGACTCGGTCACAGTACCTTTTACTTGAAGCGGCAGGCACGGGCGTGCGAGCCGGATGGCTGTTCGTCGCGGTCGCGATGCAAAAATGGAAGCGTTGCAGGACGCGTTGTCCCTCGATGCGGTGCAGGCAGTGGCTCGTTGACGTCGTCGAGACGGAGTCGGTGAGACCAGGGCCGTGCGTTGCAGGGCGAGACGGTGCTTCGATGCGGTGCTGGCAGGTTGCGGTGCGGCGACGGAGCCGGATTCAGGAGCTGGCGTCGATCAGTCCGGACAGCGGTGCGAGTCGGGCGGTGCGTCGCAAAGCGTGCGAGCGGTGCCCAACTCCGGTGCGGTCACAGGACTCGAACTCAGCAGCAGTGACCGTGTCGGTCGGACCAGTTCGATTCGGCGTAGCGAGCGTTGCAGGACGCGTTGTCCCTCGATGCGGTGCAGGCAGCGGCTCGTTGACGGAGTCGGTGAGACCAGGGCCGTGCGTTGCAGGGCGAGACGGTGCTTCGATGCGGTGCTTACAGGACACCGAGTCGGTCGTGAGAGTCGGTCACAGCTCCCTACCTCTGTAGCCACTGAAACAGAGTTTCCAGCAGCAATTCACAAAGGGGTGAAGTCCAATGGTCCTGGGACTTCGATCAGGGAGCAAGCTCTCTTCCAAGCCCTTGGAGATCCTTCACAAGTTGAGGAAAGTTACAGCAAAGCAAAAGTTCCTTTCTCCTTTCTTTGGCAGTCAGGCAAACCACTGCAGGCCAATCCCCCAAGCAGCACTTCAGGCTTAGGGATAGTCTCTCCTCAGTTTCTTCTTGGTTCCGCTCCTCAGCAAAGGTTTCTTCTTGTTCCCAAAAGTGATCTAATTTTCCTGGGGTCTGGGTGCCCCTCTTATACCCTGATTCTCTTTGTTCTCTGGAGGCAGAGAGGCCTCTGCCTAGTCCAAAACCAATTCTGGTCAGTTCTGGAGCACTTTGTTTTTCTGACTCCTTCTTTCCTTTCAGAATGTGGGGCAGAGTGCTCAGCCGCCCGGCAGGAGGTGGAGCCAGCATTGTGGAAGGCAGGCACAGCCCTATTCAGACCCAGGTGCAACTCCTCCCTCCACTCTGGATGCAGATCTTTCTATTCAGCCCTGCGCTGACTCACCCTGTCTCCTGTAGCCACCCCCAGCCCCTGTCACACAATCTCCAGACAAGGAATACACAACCTAGCAGAGGCAGGCTTGGATAGTTAGGCAAGAAAATACCCACTTTCTAAAAGTGGTATTTTCGAACACAGAATGTTAAAACCAACTTCACTAAAAGATGTATTTTATCATCCTGAGTTCAGGCATACTAAATTCGTTTTTCTACCATGTTCCCTGGGTCAGTTCTGACTATAAGGTGTAATAGTCAGTCTGCCCATTCTGGCCTATGGGGAGCAGGTAGCCTTGCAATAGTGAAAAACGAAAATGGCTGTAATTCACTATTAGGACATGCCACACACACCAGGGCATGTCCTACCTTATACTTACAATGCACCCTGCCCTAGGGCCTACTTTAGGGGTGACCAACATGCAGTAAAGGGAAGGTTTAGGGACTGGTAAGTGGGTGTACTCACCAAGTCGACATGGCAGCCCTAGGCTGCACACAGGCTCTGCGATGGCAGGCCTGAGACACATTTTACAAGCCGCTTCTGTGGGTGGCACAACCAGTGCTGCAAGCCCACCAGCGGCATTGGATTTACAAGCCCTGGGCACACTGAGTGCACGGTACTAGGGACTGACAAGTAAACCAATCATCCAATCATGGAGTCACTAATACATATATCAATTAACGATAGGGAGCACTTGCACTTTGGCGCTGATTAGCAGCGGCAAAGTGCCCATGAGCATCTAGTCCAGCAAAAACATATCGGCAACAGTGGAGGCATTACGAAAAAATGGAAGGGAGACCCACGCCAAGGATGCCAGGTCTAACATGACCCTTCGGGGGACCCGTAGGGCATTGCAGCGCCAGCCCGACGATGAGCACCGCCCAATGATAAAGCATGACATATTTCGGGGTGTGTGAGGGCATCAAGATCAGGACATACTGTCCCCTGTAACTACTTTAAGAGAACCGCACCTTCCCTCTCCTTCCTACTCCTCCTTAGGAACTGTGACTCCCCTCAGCAACAATTCTACTTTTCAGGAGCACAAGTCACTGGACCTAGATCCAGCTCCTTGTCCCTCCTCCCCCATTTCTTGTGATATTAGTACGGCGGCTCAGCCGAGGGATATTTCTATTTTTTATCTCTAACTCACTCTCTCTTTTCTTAACATGGACGAACATCTTGGTCTAAGCTATGGTGAAGACATAGTCTCCGAAATATTAAGAACACCCTGCCTCCTTGGGGCAGATGGCACAGCCTCCACCAGTACACCTCAAGGTGACTGGAACTCCATATCCTCACTCAAAAAACAACAAGTCAAGATAGCTATGCATGGGGCTATCATGACCAAATATTTACGGGCCAATATAGCTCCGAATGGACTCCTTGTCACAGTAGCCCCCCGCATTTTACTGGAAGACCTCATCTTTAGGAAAGAATGGAGCCAAATCGCATGGAAATGCGCACAAAATTGGCTCATTCTTATCATTAGCAGTGCCAAACGTCTGTCTGAAGCTCTCATCATAAAGATCAACATAGCTGAGAACGCTTTGAAAACTACCATCAGCATCTCAGCATTCAAATCTCGACTCTCGGAGATCAGTACTGAAATAAATTAACGTAAGGACTATCTGATGCAGAAAAAAATCAACAAACTCCAGAAAGACATTAAAAATTTCGAAAAAGAAAATATCTACCCCTACACCAAAGAGGATTACCTGACACCAACCAACGACACCTCTTCAGATGACAGCACCTCTACCTCTACTAGGTCAAGTAGGTCCAACAGTACCTCCAGCAATGGAAGCTGGAGAAGTAACCAGGAAGGACAAGGACTTCTACCCACACCACCGATGTACGGCTACCATCAACCAGGAAGCCCAGAAGCGCCACCACTGTGGTACCCCGGCTTCCACGGACCACCGCCTCCGTTTCAACAATTCTACCAACACCAACAACCCCCTCCTTTTTGGAACAGAGACAAGGGCAGAGAAAGGGGAAGAAGGAGAAAGGACCAGAAACAGGTCCAATGGTTGGACCCCGGGAACCAGCGCCAAACCTGAAGGCATACGATGAAGAAAAACTAGTCGTCAACATGTCGTGCAGAAAACTAACTACTGACGAAGTAGCAGTACTACGGAGAGGATTAGGTTTTGTCCCGACTCCAAGAGAGAACCTCTTCAAACTTACTGGAGAACTTCACACCTTTTTCAGGAAATTAAGACTATGTACTTTTTCAACAATGGGGAGAATGCCACTACATCAGACTCAGGTCTCAGAAACCCATCCAGGTTCTCACCCAATGCAGCCATAACTCCCAGCGAGATCATTACCTTTGAGAAGGCCGTTCTCAAGGACATCAACGACCTCTCACCCAAGACTACGTTTGATAATCTACCGGCAAGAGAGAGAAGGGCCATCATGGATCTTAACAATGACCCCCACATTGTCATAAAACCAGCTGACAAGGGTTGGGCCATTGTCATCCTAAATACTGATGACTAGGACACTGAGTGCCACAGACAACTAGCTGATACCAAATACTGTAAGAAACTGGACACAGAACCCACCGAAGCCCTGACCAAGAGAATAAGAATCGTGGCCAATGACGCATTCACCAATGGCTGGATCTCCAAAAATGAAGCAGATTTCTTGGTAAAAACCGCACCTACTACTCCTTATTTCTACACCCGTCTAAAAATCCATAAACATGTACAACCACCACCGGGCAGACCCATCGTGTCCGGCATCAACTCCTTGCTGGAACCCCTAAACCAATTCTGCGATCATTTTTTACAACCCTTGTTCCAGAACACCCCATCATTTCTTAAGGACACTAAAGAAACACTCTGCCTCATTGATAATTTCCCCAATTCACAAGAGATCACCCTACCTATCACACTGGATGTAGAGGCACTGTACACCAATATTTCCCAGGATGCTACCATCAAGGTTATTGACGAGACTCTGCGGTCATCCACGACCGCCTCGCCCATACCTGTAGACTTCATCATGGAGTGTGTGTATATACCCCTCAAGAATAATTTCTTCCAATATAAAAACCAACTGTACCATCAAATACATGGAACATCCATGGGCAGCACGTTTGCGCCCAGCCTGGCCTGCCTGTACATGGCACATTTTGAATCTTCTCATGTGCTCACTGACTCCAACCCATACTTTACTGAGATTGTACAATGGAAACGTTACATTGACAATATCCTGGTCTTTTGGGCAGGAACAGAGGAAAGGTGCGACGATTTCCACCGCTGGATCAATACCAAAGATCCCTACCTAAAATTCACCCTTTCCAAATCCAACAAGGTGCTCCCATTTTTGGACCTCCTCATCTCACTGGATCAAGGCACTCTTAAAACGAAAACATACAAAAAACCAACCGACTGCAACAGCCTCCTTCCCTTCAACAGTCACCATCCAAAAGCACTCCGTGAGAATCTTCCATACGGACAATTTTTGAGATTGAGAAGGAACTGAAGCAATATTAGCGACTACGAGGTGCAAGCGGAAACTCTCAGCAACAATCTCCAGAAAAAGAGCTACCCAAAAAGGTCATAAGAAATGCGAGGAAGAACGCACGGAACAACCACTGCGAATCGCTCTTGGAAACTAACACGAAAACACCAGAAGACATCATGACCTGTGTCACAACATTCACTCCTACTTCTAACCAAGTAGAGAACATTATTCTCAAGCAATGGAATAATGTTAATACAGGGGACCTGCACTTAGAACGTCCCAGGTTTGCCTTCAAGAGAACACAGAACCTGAAAGACATGCTGGTCCACACCAGACCTCAAATGAAAAGACTAACCAACCAGATCACCTTATGGGATCTTCCATCTGTTAAAGGGCATTACCCATGTGGTAACTGTAACGCCTGTGCATCCACCATCCACACTACGGACCTCAAGTTAGGCGATCTGACCTGGACCCAACAGCAACATACCAACTGCAATACAAAGAATTGCGTCTACTTAATCAGATGCCCATGTAACCTGTATTATGTGGGTATGACAACGAGACAAGTAAAAAATCGTATCAATGAACACTAAAGCAACATCCGCTGAGGCCGCAGCACAATGAAAATGAGTACTCACTTTATCGAACATAACCACACCACTGACCAACTCAAATGGACTGTCCTGGAGGCCAACACCGCGTGGAACACCACTACCCTGTTCCGCAAAGAACAACGGTGGGTGTTCAGACTGCGTTCCAACACCAATGGACTAAATGATGAGATCCCCTGGATAGAACTACAGACGTGAACCCCACCTCTCAGAGCAATACTCTAATCAATAGACACTAAATGAATGCTAAATAATCGGGCATTATAAACAGAGCCACATCATTATCCCAAGTCTTTTGTGACTACATTCTCTCAAGCCTCCCCTTCTAACCATGACCTCACCATACTCCCTGCCCTTTGGCAAGGAACCAGTTAGTATCTCCTTTTCCCCCCTTGACTTCTAACACACTATTGCTATCATTGTCATAAATCTCGCAAACCCATCATTTTTGGCACATTCATGACATTGCAATTAAACAAGGGTTCTGTAACAACAATCGGCAGTTCCTATCAACCACAAACTGCCTTCTTCCCATTATAACATCACTACATACAACCCCATTCCAATATGGTGACTTCTATACATCAATTCACACGTGACTACCACGTCACGCTCTCGGTGCGCACAGACACACCCCTCTTACCGCACTGGGCGCCCAGCACAATTAGGAAGCAGCCGCACTGAACACCCTCCAAGGCGGCGAGAGGTCGGGTATGTTCAAGTACCTGCTCTAACTAGCGTAACTAATACAACGGCACACCCTCAACCGAACCTT
This sequence comes from Calotriton arnoldi, assembly GCA_963921515.1. Taxonomy (NCBI): domain Eukaryota; kingdom Metazoa; phylum Chordata; class Amphibia; order Caudata; family Salamandridae; genus Calotriton; species Calotriton arnoldi. The sequence goes on from CAWUFW010005114.1 coordinate 930,565, forward strand.
ATGGGACATTGCGTTCACATTGAATAGGTAAGCGCTAGCTACGTAAACTACCTTCAGTCAGCACAGTGTGGTCTGAGGTCTTGCCATCAATGGTTAACCATATATGCTAATTTACCCTGACATTCCCACGAGCCCCTGATGGGTCCTCCTTTTCTGCACTATTGTTCCCTCATGGGACCTACTATACATCGCTCTTAGAGTTATGCGCTGCGTCATTCCGCAATGAGCGTTTCACGATATCAGCCTCCTTTTAACAAGATGTATCTATGTGTTTGTCTGTCTGCTACAATTCTATTACACCGCCTTATTACACCAGCAGACACCTGCCACCCGGTAACTGCACGACTGGTTGAGAAGAATAGTTGGCTGTACTGCGAGCTCATGGTCGACCAATGGGGGACCTCAGCTCCACACAGAGATAATGCCCAATGATTGGGTTGCTTTACGTTGAATGTATTTTTCTCTTGTTCTTTTGTCGTTCTAGATCAAATCATTCTACAACTCTAAAAAGTGGCACTACGACCAATTTACTAGGCCACTACACTGCACTAGCACTCACCTCACTTTCTATTTGTTCCTGAAGAAGCGCATAGGATCTCCTCCTGAGACCACTGCACGAAACATGTTGACGCCCAACATGTCCAGAATGGACATGACACTCGTCTAGCTACTGAGGGCCATCATCACCCTCAAGCAGCACACAACCTTTTGGTTTTTACTGATGACAGAGGGGTTTTTCCTATTAAACCTACTATCACCCCCATTCAGCCATCTTTTAATACTGAACCTGACACCACTCCTGCTCAGACCCCCACACACCTTTACGGCTAAATCATTTAAAAGATCTCCAAAAAAGTGACCCTTCGGGGAACCCATAGGGCATTGCAGCACCGGCCCCACGAGGAACACCGCCCAATGATGAAGCATGACATCCTTCGGGGTGTATGAGGGATCAAGATCAGGACATACTGTCCCCTGTAACTACTTTAAGAAAACAACACCCTCCCTCTCCTTCCTACTCCTCCTTAGGAACTGTGACTCCCCTCAGCAACGACTTAAACTACTTGCCAAGCCTTAAACTCCCCTTTTACTACACATAAGTCACCCCTAAGATAGGCCCTAGGTAGCCCATAGGGCAGGGTGTTGTTTAGGGGAAAGGAAGGGCATGTCCTAATACGTTTTGCATGTCCTGGTAGTGACAAACACCTAAATTCATTTTTCACTACTGTGAGGCCTACTCCTCTTACAAGTTCACATTGGAAATTCCTTAACACACTTTTAAGCTGCAGTTCCTGATTAGAAAGGAGTATCTCCATCGTTTTTTTTATATCTTTGGAATGGTATTGATAAATTCTCTTTACTGGTACAGTTGGATTTAACATTACTATTTTAGAAAGTGGGCATTTTTCTGTTCTAACTGCTCTGTGTCCCTGCAGCCTGTCTCCAATACATGTCTGGGGTGGGTGGCAGCTACACTTTGTGTGTTCCCTCTAGACAGCCACAAACACAGGAAGGTTAGGTGTGTCTGCATACTCATCTGCATTCTGATGGCACTTCCCGAGCAGGAAGGAGGGGGGAGCTGACACTTACACTCGAATAGACAGTGTCCTGTTTACCACACAAAAGACTGATTACCCCCTAATGATAGTCTGGGGACAGGGCTGGGAAGAAAACACCTGTGTGCAATTCAAAGACCCTCCTTTGAAGTCACCCCTACTTCAAAGGCACAACTGGGTATAAGTACAGGGTCTCTGACCCTACCAAGACAGTACACTACTGGACCTGTGAAGAACTCTGCCGAAAAGAAGGACTGCTGTGCTACTACAAAGACTGCCACTCTGCTGGACTGCTGCTCTGTATGAACTGCTTTTCTGCTCTCAAGTGCTGCCTGCTACCAGCTGCTTGCTACCCTCTGCCCTACTGAGAAAAAGGACTGCACCCATCTCACTTGAACTCAGAGTGACTCCAAGGGCTTGCTGGCTTGCTCCCTGTTCTGAAGTCTTAAGGTCATCAAATATTTCCTGCCAACCCTTCACAAACACCTGGAATCTGCCATCTGTGAGTCCTGCCTTGCCAAGTGGTGACAATCCAGCCATAGGCCCTTGGAAGTACTTGTCGCTGTGCTGACCTAGCAGAATCCAAGCCTCAATGACTTTGCACTGATCGGAACCAACGCATCGCCCTTCGTTGCTGACGCAGCTGCTGCCTGACGCCGTCGCTTAAACAGACTGCATGGCTCAACGAAAACAGACTGCTCGGCTCAATGACAACACATCGCCTGCATCACAAAGGGGTTAGTCGACGAGGCTTCACTGACTGCGCGGATTGGCATTGACACGTGGCCTGCATCCATGGGATCAATGACGACGCATCGCCTCCTCTGCTCCTCGCATCGGGTCCTAGACGTTGATGCTTTCTCCATCCAAGGTACTTTTTCAGCAGGACCTGCGTGAGTCCTGTAGCCTGCCCACCCCACATCGCTGTCGGCCTGAATTTGGGATTTACCCTGGTCTAGCATGACCAGATATCCCCGGTTGGTGCTTTATGACTCTAAGCGCTATATTTTGATTGCATCTTTAGAAATTCATAACTCCGGTTCCACTGAATGGAATTTTGTCTTCTTGGTCTTGTTCTACTCATAAAAATATAATCTATTTTTCTAACACTGTGTGGAGTATTTTTGTGGTGTTTTCATTGTGTTACTGTGTGTGTGTGTGCTGCAAAAATACTTTACACATTGCCTCAGTAGATAAGCCTAACTGCTCTGTGCCAAACTACTAGAGGGTGAGCACAGGTTATCTTTTAGTGTGTATCTAGTTTACCTTGACTAGAGTGGTGGTTCTGTCTTGGTCAGAGTGCATACTTCTGCCGACCAGAAACCCTATTCCTTACACCTCTCACTAAATTAATCATCTAAATGACGCAACTGTAGTTCGGTCAAGATCAGGATGACTTCAATGTCTTCTAAATTCAGCCACGGTCATAAGTTCCACTGTTAATAGCATTGCACTGAGTAGTCTTATTCCTGAGATACAGCGGTAAACTATTGTATCAATTTTGTAATTAGTAAATTAGAGCCACTCACTAACACATTAATAAAACTGTGTTACATACCATTAATTTTCACTTATATGTATTGAATTGTGGTGAGTATTATTAGTTTTCACATAATTCAAATCAAATGAACTTTATTCGGTTTCATGTTATAAAACCATAAAAGCACAAGGTAGAATATACAACATAGAATCCAGACGGGAACATACCCAGTTTAAGCATAGTATATGCAATATAAAAATATATGCAATTTAAAAATATATAGTTACCGAATCTTCACCAACACACATAAAATGCCTGCTAAACAACACTCTAAATGGTGCAGTAAGACCTTGCACTTAATCAAGTTGTGAGTTAAACGGCTAGTGGAGCAAGGTGAAGTGCATATATATATATATTCACATATATTTTAAGTTGAATTTAGTTTACAATGTCTCTGAAATATTTGAAAAATATGTCTGCTAGATCCAAGTAGAAACCATGATAGTTGAAATTGTATATGCCAGCTCATCAATCTGTGTATTCACCTTTCTAAAATGGATACTGCATGTTATTCTTTTTTGCCATTGCTGCATGTTACTGTCGAATGGCTGTTATTCTCTCCTGCCATTGGGCAAATTAGTTGCGATAATGAACAAGCAATATGCAATCTGGTTGATCTCAGGGTACATTTTCATAGAAAAAGTTGACAAAGAAAAAACATTTCTTCTTTTGGCAGTGAACACTACTGCTTACACCTCTCCTTTAGGTCTTTGATAATGGAGATACAGAATATTATGTATGAGTCGAGAGATTGTAGGTTCGTAGTCATTGCATATGACAGTACACCACAGAAAATGTGTTGTCTTTCAAACATGCAAAACACTCAGGATTTGTGGATTCAGACAGCCAATTGTCAGGTTCTGTTGTGATGAGCTCATGATGCAAATACTATCCAAGTAAACAAGGCCAATTCTTAAAGGAGGTATGTGAACAAAAATGTCTATAATGTAGACACAAATGTATTACAGGACCAGAGTTTCCTAAAATGGAGCTTTTTCTTGTTGCTTTATTTTAGTAGCCACAATTCAAAGAAAATGACATGACCACAATTCTCCCCACCTGGATAGGAAGTGGAATCAAAAAGAAAGGCTACATATATGTCAAACATAGAGGTGCTGACATCCAAACTGCCTCTTTTCTCGCTGCTCCACTCAAACAAATACGTTCACTATCTGTCTAAGATCCTCTTCCACCCGTTTTCTGTTCCTGGCATGGGGCTTGTTACTTCACATTCAATTGTGTATGGGCTTTCTGCAAACATTTTGGTGCAGCTGTTGAGACTTGTTGCTTTGCAGCTATAAGCTGAGTGAGTGAATCCCTGCTTATGTTTCTTCATCTTAGTCTGGGACAGTCTAGTTTCCATAATGGAAAGCAATATGAACAGTTCAAGTTGTGGTGTTGAATAAGAAGAGCAATAACAAAATAAAAATAACCTGAGTGACCTTCTGGATGTATCAGTTTCTAATTCATTAGAAGAAAGCCTATCGATATCATTGAGTCACATTTGGGCACTTTAGTTGCCAAAGTGCTTCCTAGTGCTTTATCATAGCTGGCTGATGCTAGCAGATTGGACCCCCAGCAGCTTAGCTGAGTTGGGGTGGGTGTAACTTGCTTCATTATGTGTAATCAGGCAGAATTGCCTAAAAATTCAGAGACTGCACAAAATAACATGAGAAGAGTAATTCTGCATTTAGTGCTATTTTCTTAGCGCAAAATTGCCGCTCTTGTCCATAATGGATCCAAGGATGCATTTTGTGCTAAGAAATAGTGCAAAATTGAAAAGAATATGAATAGCAGTGCGAGCAGTCACTCATGCTTGCTAAATGTGCACTTGGTGTTGGATTTATCCCAATTTACTGTTGGCATTTGGATCTAGTTTCTTAGCACAAAATGCAACAGAACATGAACAGGAGAACAAGCATTCACTCATGTTAACTAAATGTGCTCTCGTGGTAGGATTTTTTCTGCCACATTACCTTTAATTTACTGAGCAGGCGTAATCACTTTATTATCGGTAATTCTGCATCAAACAGTAATGCATAATTACCTAAATTACTCCAATTACTCTGGTGTAAATAACATTACTCCTAGGCCTACTGCTGAGGAAGTTTATGGCAGTGTGGCTCTGGTCAAGGGGGAAAGAGGAGAGAGACACTTTTGAGTATTTTACACTTTTGTGTAAGTGTACTGCTTTTTGTCTCATCAATAAATCCATGTAACTTTAATTCAAATGTGAAACTTGCATATCTCCTCCAAATTGAAGGGCCTGGGGCCTATTCACAAAGGTAACTTGCACTTTTGAGTAATTTGCATTTATAATTTACTCTTATACTTTCGAATAACTTCACTACTATTGACTATTCACAGAACCTGAATGTAAAGTTACTGAAAAGTGTAAGAGGATCTTACATATGTAAGTTACTCAAAAGTGTAAGTTGTCTTTGTGAATACCCCCTGCAGTTTGTAACTCGTCCCCAGGCCCTTTATTTTAGGCGTGAGTGAGACACGTAAGTTGCACTTTTAGAATACATTTACACTCTGATTTAGTGAATAGCCATAAAGTAGTAAACTTATTCAAAAGTGTAAATTAGTCAAAAGTATAACTTATCTTTGAGAATTCGGCCTATGAGTCTTCTGAAGAATACTTAAATGCTGAAGAGATGTGTGTTTTTGTTGGTCTAAGTCCGCACTATACTGCTATGCCAATGCTTCGATCCTCGAGTATGGAGATAATGTCTTGAGTGCAAAAAAAAGTGCCTGATGTAAAATCTGACATTTCAGATCAGTTTTTGATGATGCATTTGGTGACTTTAATTACACATTTCGAGATGATGATCATGATATGAAAGGTGAGACGCCTAAAAAGCCAAAGCTCAGGAAAACATCTCTTATTTTATTTAGGATGCCAGGGGTGTTGCTATGTATAACCCAGTCCTAATTCAGCACCCGACCTCTTCAAAATAGCCCCCTCCAGCTCATGTGGGGATTATGCACAATCTAGGCTTAGAGTCTCTCTGGATAGGGCTTCCAGATCTAAACTGAGAAAGGAATCCCTGTGTCCATTACTTGCTAAAAAGATGGCAGTTACTCCCACTTTGTACTCTAAGATAGTGACATTTTTAGGAAATGGAGGTCATGGCCCCAAAAGCAGCACCGATAACCAACAGGGGTGCCCTATCAGGTCAGACTATTAGGTTCTCAGGGACCCTTAAGCAGGGAAAGAACTTGGGTGAGACATTGGACCCGGATGTAATTTCTAATTGGGCTCAGAGATCATTGTGATTTTTTGGCAATGACAATACTGCTCTTTCTTATGAAAAAAGAAGGAGTCTCCTGATTGGGACTGATCTGAAGCTGGAAGAGCTGGCAGGTTCTGATATTTCACAGTACGATCAGAGTCTGTCATTTGGAGACAAATACATTAAGGAGATTTGGAAGTATGGTCAGGCATTCTCCTCCCTTGACAAAGCACATTCTTACCTTGCCAGAGTCTTTGACAGGCAGATTTTTCCAAGGACTGGCACATACTGGAGTCGCTTTGCATCTGTTTTCCAATTAGAAATAGATCTCTGTTCAACTAGCAGTATCAAAACCTTCGGCCAATGTTTTTCTCCCAGAGGGGGACAGGAGGGTGTATGCTCTATGGCAGAGGTTAACCAAGAGGTGGAGCCTATGGTAAGGGTATCTCCAGGTCTGCTGGTAAAGGTGGGAGATAGGTTACCCTCTTCATTCAAAACTAGATGGAAATAATGAAAAAGCCATGGGAATTACAGAGAGTTCAAGACTTTCAAGTAGAGTTTGTTTCCCCTCTGGTTCAAACTCACCTTCCAAAGTTTATTCATTTTCTTGCTAAAGTGGGAAGCTAATATCTGCGGAGGTCATGGATTTACTTTTAAAGGGGCCCACAGAGCAACTAGGGCCCTCCTTTATGGGATTTTGGCTTAGGGCAGCATAGCAAGGCACCTAGCTGCACTGCCCAATGCCAAAGTGAAAGGGCAGGAATGTGCGATAGTTATGCAATACAGTGCATACCTGTCCTTTCTCTCTGCGCTGGCGCCGTTTTGGCAGCCTAGTGCCAAAGTAGGCACCCTTACACCATGGTGCAAGGATTCCTCAGTTGCATGCAGGATTGTTTTTGTGCAGGAAGAGACATCTTACTGCACAATTACAATCTTAAGAGGCGTTTTTCTCTTTGTGTGTGCTGCTCCTTAAAGGCTTCTTTGTGATCCCCTGGTTCGTAAAAGGCAGACCCACGTGTGCATTTTGCCTGTGGATGGACAACTAGACTGCGGTACATTATGCTGCGGGGAACGAGGTAATGAATACTTGCAGACCTGGCACTTTCTCTTTGGGAGTTCTGTCTGGGAAAGGGAGTCTCCCTGTTGGCAGAAACATTTCTGGGCCCAGATAAAATGTTAGCAGATTGGGCATTTTACCCTAGATCTCTATGCCTCATGCTTGACAGCTTAGTTTCCTAAATTCTTCAGTTGAAGCCAGATCTGGAAGTATTAGCAACGGATGCTTTTCTACAAGGCTTGCCATGTGCGGTTCACTAATCTTTTCCATCTCTTGCAATGATATCTGGGTGTCTTGCTCGAATACCCAGACAAGAGGCCCATGTGGTCTTAGTAACCTTGCAATGGATAGCCAGCCTGGGAATCCATTGCTTCTGGAGCTAATGACGGACTGTCCTGTTCTTTCATCAGTTGTCAAGTATTTCTTAGTGAGCCCAGGGTTGGGGGCAGCGCCACAATCTGGTTGTACAGCAAAGTCTCAGTTTCATAGCATAGAACCTTTCAGTGCTTCCTGTGACATCCAAGCTTTTCAGACATCAGAATGATGATACTACACCAGTGGGAGCACCTTTTGGCATAGAGGTTGCTGCGGTGTTTCAATTTTTCAACCCTACAAATATCATGATATTCTACTCTCTAGGATGTGAATGTGGAACTTTAGTTTTCCAGTCATGATCAGATTATGAGGTTCTCTCATTACGAAATGTTGTGTGCTAAGCTGGATATATTGTTGTGTCTTGTGTCCTTAAAGAGGATTTCTGACATCAGTGATATTACAGCTATGCACTTTCACCAGCTGGGGTTCACTTCATAATTTCGAGAAGAAATAAGTGTGCCTCTACCGTTGTGGAGTATCCTTCTTTTTGCTTTAAATACTAAATGGTGTGTAGTTAGTTGCATTAAGCACCGTATGCATGCTACAAGGGACCTGAAACGTTGATCTCTTTTCGTAGGCCCCATCTGTCAGTTTCCTTTACAACACTTAGTCATTGGGTAAAATAGATTATGTCATTAGCAGAGGTGGATACAAACACTTTTGGGACACGTTCTGTCAAGGGCGCTACAGCCTGCAAGACCTTCGGGGTAGATCCTAGACTGGAGGATATTTGCATGTCCACTGATTGGTCTAGGCTAGGGTGTCTAAATTTACACCAGGTTATTGTAAACAGACTGTGCATCATTTCAGGTAGTAAAGGCAGTAGCGGCTCGTGGAGGGAGTGCCGCGGTGGGGTGGGGCGGCGGAGGAGCAGGGTGGGGGGTAGTAAACTACGGCATACGGCCGAACAGAGGTAAGTAAACAAATAAATAAATAAAACGAATTTCATTGCACGCGCTGCATCGCATTTGGCAATGCAGCGCGCGCAATGAAATTCGTTTTATTTATTTATTTGTTTACTTACCTCTGTTCGGCCGTATGCTGTAGTTACTACCCCTCACCCTGCTCCTCCCCCGCCCCACCCCACCGCCCCGCCCACTCCCTCTACGAGCCGCTACTGAGTAAAGGAGCTTTGAACATGCATAATTTGGTTTATAATTTTGTCAATTACATTGTATTGTATCCTGAGAAGAAAGGGCGGAGTTTCCCAGAGGAAGGTCCAGCCGTGTCCCCTGCAGGTAAGAGCATCGGGGCGGTGGGGCCATGTGGGGGAGATTTCGACAGACGACGGCGAGGGAAAATTATTTATTTATTTAATTTACCCTCGTCGTCTTCTGTCGCATTCACCCCACCCGACCCCACTGCTCTTACCTGCACGGGCCGCGGGTGGGAAGGTCATTAGGATGACCGAGACCAGTATTACGGGTTTACGGACGATTGCAGAAGGGATGAAGTTCTTTTGTTTCTGTTGGGTTTTCTTTTATTGTTTCAGTTTTTCTATGCTATACACGGACTTTGACTTCAGGCATTAAGAAAAGAGGTAGTGTGAATGGCAGTGTTTTTATAAATAACATCTCTCTTTATTGTCTGTGCTTCCTACCTAGGTGCAGCATCATGGGTCATGTAGTTTTCTTTGAATAGTGGCTGCTGATATAAAGCATTAAGAAAAAGACTGCATAATCCTCGTCTTCACATCTTTAATAAAATTAGGGTTCTCCTTCACGAACCTGCTAGGTGAATCTGCATTAGTATATAGATCTATGGTTCCTGGCATGTTGCTAGAGTCAGTTAATTCTAAATGCATCCTTTTCTAAATTATACAGCAGACATCAACTTGCTAAAGCCATAATAGCAAAAAGACGTACATTTCAAAAAGAAAAATGTTTTGGTTCATTGTGTCCATTTTGTCCATATTTTAACAACACTTTTTTGTGATATGTCTCCATAAATCAGAATGTTTTTGACAATAGTAGCATGTGCTGTTTTCTTTTTTTCCACAGTGAATACTCAACTCGCAAAAATTAAAAATAATGTAAATAGTAGCATATGTTTGACACAGAATCAGATCCTTGGAATAACACTATTGTGAGAATATACATTTGCCTACATTGTGTAACAAAATATTTTCATGATAAAGAAGGAATCATTCTTTCCACCTTATTTAAATTTCTTAAATTACATCTGTTCATTTACGAACTTTGCTACCTGCTGCAAAAAAAGTTCTTCCAAGAGTCAATTGATTGGGGATTTTTATGCGTTGTCAGCAACATGTCACATCTATGAGCATCTGAACAATGATCATTTAAATTTAGCAAAATGTGAAACACTGTGTTGCTCACCATGAAAGATAACTTTTTATTTGTTGTTGCAAGACACTTATTTTATTTTTTTAAACTATGCATATAATGCAGACTATGAGTGAAATTATGCATTATCATATTCATGGGAAAAAACAGGTAATTAATCCTATTTGTTACAGTGTCTGCTGCTAAATTTCTTTCTTGCCACAAACAATTTCTGCCTGTGTTCAATTGTTATCCTCTCATAGACTGTTTTTGATTGCTTTTGGGCCTTCCTCACATTAACCATTTCTAAGCCAATTCATTTCAGACATTTCATAGCCCCAATGCATGTCGCGGCCACCTCTACTGTCATCTCGTTGTCAATGGCCAATCAATGAGATGCGAGCAGTGGTAATCAATGAGATAAATCATTGTCATCTCATTGATCACCAGCCTCAGGAGTTCAGGACTCATTCCCCAAAAGCTGACTGATCTGCAACGGCTTACGAGTACTGGAGCAACAAAATAGAAAATATTGTCAAAGATATTTTAACACTCCTACTAGTTTTTATTAAGGTTCTGGAATTTTCGAAAAAGACCAGGTATTAGGTTTTGCTAGATTTAAGTGTTAGACTTTTGATCACACACCGTTCTAATCAAGTTTCTTCAGGCTGGATGTTTCTTGCACTCTTGGAATTTGGTTATCTTGGTTTAACAATTTCTCCTGCCTTAATTAGTCTTTGGAATTAGTCCGGATTTAGAGAGCTGGGGATCTTTTTCCTTCAGGGCAGATGGTTGACATGGCAGGAGATTTCTGCTCGGTGTGGTGAACATGGGCAGCAGCTTTTTCTGGGTTATTATCAGATCACATCCTTTATCAGGGCTCAACACTTGGATCCCAGTCTCGATATTCTTCCTGTAATTTGTGCATTTTTTAGTTCCAAGATGGTTGGTGTAGGGAACTGGTCTCGACTAATACGGAATCTAGGGGCGCAACTAAATGTGATTAAAAATATTTTAGATAACATCCTGCTAACAACACATTGCCATCTCTCTGAGGAGTATTGGCAGACTATATAACCAATAGGTCATAAGTCGTTGAGTGCTGTTAACTTTAAAAGGATGTCATTCCTATCTTACTGGATGGCCTACTACACTCCAGCAGCCCTGAATAGAATGTTTCCATCGCTTGATAACTGTTGTTTTCATTGTAAGTGCCAGGACGAATGGGGGTGGCTTCATACTTTTTACTCTTGCCACATGTTAATACCCTTTCGACAGCAGCTGTCTTCTGTTTTAAGCTCGGCCATGGGGCTGAGAATTGATTTGGATCCTGCCTTGGTCCTTTTTGGTCTTTTTACGAATGGTCAATCCTCAATAATAGTGAAACCAGGACAGAGGGTCTTGTCAATTGTTTTTACTATAGCCCGCTCTCTGATTCTGCCATTGTGGCGAACCTGCAGGGTTCCAGTATATCAAATAAGACTGAATAAAATTATTAGAATGAAGCAATTTGAGGAAGCCTACGCAAAGAGGGTCAGGGCTTAAAAAGATTCAATGCCTCTTGGCAGTATCTCGGTCTAATTGAAAGTCTGGGCCCTGTGGTTCAGGATAGGTTGAGTTCCCATTAAGGTGATTCTTGCTCCATGTCTCGAATGGTTGGGCTACAGTATTTTTCTAATATTTCACATGGTTGAGTTGTTGACCTAATGAATTGCGATTGTAAACAATTGATGTCTTATTGCACTTTATTGCAGAGATTCGTATTCCATCATGTAACATGATCATGAGGGATATTGGTATCCATCTACTATTTTACTCTTGTCTGTTTATGCTCTTTATTATATTCTTAACGAACCTTAGTAATTAATATCATTCTATTCTAGTCTGCTTATGCACTTTGCTATATTCTCAAGGAACCTTAGTAATGATTTTTTGTTCTTTAGATGTCCTGCACTTTAGTATGCTCTCAATTGTCTTTCTGGAAGATTTGTACTTGATTAGTGATAATAGCTACCTCTGGTCCACACAGAAGGGCCGATTCCGATTCAGGCCGGAAAACGTACCGACCGACTCGGTATGGGAATTTAGTCCGACCGACACGTACCGGCGCTGCCCGACCCGGGTAGTACGATGAAATGCATGTGAATCACGACCGACTCGTACGGAACACAAGCCGAACGACCGACCCGGACGGAAACAAGCTATCCGGCCGGGAAACCACGCGAATCGCACAGACCGACACGCACCAGGAATCAACCCGAACGAAACGTACCCGCGAACTCCGACCCCCGCAGTACGATGCAATGCGTGGAAAACCAGACCGAGTCGCACGGAGCTCCAGCCGTACGACCGACACGCATACAAAAGCCAGCCGAAACAACACAATACTCCGCGAACGACGCGTACGCCGCACAATAAGAGTAGCTGAAACACAGCGGGAACGTCTCGGAGAAGCTCGCACGAGACAACTGCAGCGTCCTACTCGGTCAGAAGAACGTCTCCTACATGCACAAAAATTACAAAGGAAAAAATACAAAAAAAGAGGGACAAACAAGCAATGACAAAGTCAATAAATACAGGGGGAAAAAAAACATGGAACAAGGACACACCCCCAACTCCACCTATATAAAGGCCACTAATCCCTACCATAATCCTTTGCAAATTCCACTGACCTGCCAGCACAGAACAATATCAGACAGCAACCACAGACACACTCACAGCTCATCCATCACACAAGCCACATACCATTAGCACCTCAACAAATAGCACCCTCACACACACCCAGCAAAACCTACACTCACCCACCCTCACTTGCACACACACACACATCAATCACCACCACCACCCATCACCATGCCCCCAAAGAAGAATCATAAGTTCCTAGATAGTGAATTGGAAGTCCTGGTAGACGAGATCCTCAGGGTAGAGCCACAGTTGTTTGGCACATTGGTCCAACAGACCCCCATGGCGCAGAAAACCAAGATGTGGGAGAGGATCGTCAACAGGGTGAACGCACAATCACCATGTTTGCGCACAAAGGAAGACATCCAGAACCGGTGGTATGATGTGCGCAGGAGGGTCAGGGACCTACTGAAGAAGGATTACCTCCTGAGTCAGCACACCGGCAGTGGCCCTCCTGCCAAACCAGTATACCTCAGGCCCTGGGAGGAGAAGGTGCGGGCCATCCTACCACCAGTGAGCGTATATGGACTATCAAACATCCCAGAGCCTGGTGAGTACACAACAAATATACACAATATGGTGTGACAATACACACACATCACTGTCAAGGGGATAGTCAAACCATGCACCCTTAGCAAATCCACAGCAACCAAAAGATAATCATCCCAAGATGTGAATGCCAGTCAGACAAACCCAATACCTGCCATCTCATAGTGATATGTAACTGTGTCATGACATGTACAAACCTAACAACAAATAGAGCAAGGCAGTGGCACAAATATAACCAACAAACACTGTCTGATATTTTGCCACCACTAGAACACCACCTCACAGGGAAGCTCACTGAAAGGAAGGAATTCTGTGTATGCTGGTGAAGTCAGTGTAGCCAATAGCATGATGGGAGTTGTAGTCACAGATAATGGTCAGCCTCACAATTGGCCCATCAACACCACCCTGAACCATGCTCACATCACAGGGAGTGGAAAAGAAATGACAAGATGGCTGACCCTGGGTACTGCTGTGGGGAGCACAAGGCCCTGCTGGGAAATAGTGCACCAACAAACAGCAGGACACCACTGTCAGCCATCTTGCCATTGCTGTCACACTCACACACAGTGAAGTCCACTCAAAAGGAAGGAAGTATGGGCATGCTGGGAAGGTGGGTGTAGGCAATAGCATGATGGGAGTTGTAGTCACAGATATTGGTCAACCTCACAATTGGCCCATCAACACCACTCTGAACCATGCTCACATCGCAGGGAGTGGAAAAGGACTGACAAGATGGCTGACACTGGGTACTGCTGTGGGGAGCACAAGGCCCTGCTGGGAACTGTGCAACAACCAACAGCAGGACACCACTGACTGACATCCTGAAAGCCAACTTGCAATCCCTGCAATGGAAGCACGTTCCATGGTGGGATATCTGGCTGGGTGGGAAGGAGGACTGACAGCACTGACCATAGTTACAAGCAGCTCTCCTCACACACCCCTCAACACTAACTCCACATAACCCACCTGGGAGAATGCAATGCCTCACACTCTAATTGAAGATCCCACAAAGAACCACCACCCTGGGTTATGCTGTGTGAAGCACAGGGACACTCTTGGGACTTGTAGCCAAACAAACGCCAGGACAACACTGTCAGCCATCCTGTCAGCACAGGCACACTACCCCACAGGGAAGCAGAGTCAAAAGGAAGGAAGTATGGGCATGCTGGGAAGGGGAGTGTAGGCAATAGCATGATGGGAGTGGTAGTCATAGCTCAACATCCCCCACCCACATGGCCCAGCAAGCTCACACTGAAGCATGCACACCTCACAGCCAGTGAAAAGCCACTTCAAAGATGTCTGGCACTGGCCTCAGCTGTGGGGAGCACAAGGCCCTGCTGGGAACTGGGCACCAACAAACAACAGGACCACATTGTCAGCCATCTTGCCATTGCTGTCACACTCACACACAGTGAAGTCCACTCCAAAGGTAGGAAGTATGGGCATGCTGGGAAGGTGGGTGTAGGCAATAGCATGATGGGAGTTGTAGTCACAGATATTGCTCCCCCTCACAATTGGCCCATCAACACCACTCTGAATCATGCTCACATCGCAGGGAGTGGGAAAGGACTGACAAGATGGCTGACACTGGGTACTGCTGTGGGGAGCACAAGGCCCTGCTGGGAACTGTGCACCAACAAACAGCAGGACACCACTGTCAGCCATCTTGCCATTGCTGTCACACTCACACACAGTGAAGTCCACTCAAAAGGATCTCATTGCATATCCGGGTTGGAGCACTTCCGCATCTCTCAACGCGGTCTAGTGCTGGGAGGAAGTTCAGCTGCTGCTCAGCAGAGCTGATTGGCTGGTGGGCGGAAGGGGGCAGCATAACAGGGACGCTGGAGCGGACGCGCAGCGGACAGTAAGAGGGAGACACGCCAAGGTAGTCGGGCGGTCCTCCCAGTGTTGATAATTGTACCCCTAGCCCTTTGCTGCTATCGCTGCGAAATTACTCTGTATGAATTGGACAACGGGTTTTAAACTCACTCTGTATTTTGCTATTTTACTGCCGTTTTTTTATGGGAACCTAGCTTCCTTTTAGAATAGTAACGTTAATTTTAAAAACGCTGTTTTGCACATTTGGGGAGAGTTCTTGCCTGGGGCTCACCTGTTTTCACGATCTCATTGCATATCCGGGTTGGAGCACTTCCGCATCTCTCAACGCGGTCTAGTGCTGGGAGGAAGTTCAGCTGCTGCTCAGCAGAGCTGATTGGCTGGTGGGCGGAAGGGGGCAGCATAACAGGGACGCTGGAGCGGACGCGCAGCGGACGCGCGCTGCGGGCGCGCCGCTGGCGCGCCTAAGGCGCGCCTAAGGCAAGCCCGTCTGCGCCCGTCCGCGTCCAGCCGGGTCAAGGGGCCAGGGCCCCTGGTCCGCCGATACAATATTCTGCAAGGATATTGCAATCATTAGCCATATGTAACTCCAGGCTGAAGCCACATGTGATTGCCAAACTGAGGTCAGAAAACCTCCTGAGACACCCCGGGTTAGACACCCTTGAGACCCCGGGGCTAACCCCTCCCCCCATGATTATGCCAGGGAACTCCCCTGGATTAAAAGTGGCTGTTCTGAATACAAGATCTCTACAGAAACATCACTTAGAGATTTTTGCACTGCTCCAGGAGGGGGATATTGACATACTGGCACTTAAGGAGACCTGGTTAGGGGACGCGTCGACCCCCGATATCATTGCTGCACTACCTGGCAATTTCGATGCCTTTTGGCATAACAGGCAGGACAACAGGAGAGGAGGGGGAGTGGCGATCCTTTTTAACACCAGACTCATGGCTACCAAGATAATAGCAGAGAATATGGATAACACAGATATTCTGGGAGTAAAAATTACTTCCAAATCCTCCTGCCTCCTTCTCCTGGTGGTCTACCGCCCCCCGGATACAACCTCCGGCTTCAATGATCACTTTGCTGAGATCATGGTTGATCTCAGTACACATTATCAAAGACTTATGGTAGTTGGAGATTTTAATTACCACTGGGAGAAGGAACCACGGGAACCCCAGCTTAGGCAGTTTGATATGGGAATGTCTAATTTGGGGCTCCATCAATTGGTGGATTGCCCCACCCATACTAAAGGGCATACCCTAGATTTAGTCTGGTCATCGTATCATCTTGTCAGTCTAACAAGTATTCAACCATGTGCCTGGTCTGATCACTTTTTAATCTTCTGTTGGGTCCCATTGGATAGTGTTCCTGCACTTCCCCCGCTTGAGTGGAGGAGAGTGCGAAAATGGCACAATATTCAGGCAGACAATCTAGTGGACACACTACAGAGGCTAGCCCCACTAAACTTGGAGGAGGGCAACATTGACACAGAAAGCCAAACCCTCAGTAATACTCTTCAAATAGCCATCGATCAAATAGCACCAGAACGAAGAGAAAGAACCAGACCTAAAGGGAAGGTGGCCCCCTGGTTTAATGAGGCACTGAGGGAAAGTAAACAGAGTCTCCGCAAAGCTGAGAGACAGTGGCGGAAAGCCTACGACCCCACGGATTTAACAAACTATAAAGCTACTTTAGCTCTCTATAAAAAATCTATCATAACTAGGAAAGCCGAGTACTATGAGGCTCGCATAATTGAAGCTCCAAACAAACAGAAGGTGACTTTTAAGATTCTAAATGAACTCAGTAAAAAGCCAGATGTAAATTCTGCAGCAGCACCTCTAGACTGCAATGTACTGCAGTCCTTTTTTCTCCAGAAGATAACAGATATCCTCGTGGAGATTGAAAAAATTCCTATCACCCTGAGCTCCGTGGAGTTGCTTACACCTCCGCTTCCTACCGGCCAGCTCCTCACCAGTTTCCCTCCACTGGACCCAGAATCTTTGATGCTTCTGATTAACAGAACCAAATCAGGCTCCCCGGCTGACCCATGCCCGCCTAAGATCTTTTGGTTGGCTCTGCCGGCCTTGGAGAGTCAGATTCTCACTCTCCTGAATAATTCTTTAGCGAGTGGTCAAGTCCCCCTTAATTTCAAGGAGGCAAGAGTTATGCCCTTATTAAAGAAACTGGGAGCAGACAAGGCCGAGCTCAAAAACTATAGACCCATCTCCCAACTCCCGTTCCTGGCGAAGGTTGTGGAGCAACATGTCCTGAAGACTACCTCAGCGTTTCTAGAGGAACATGAGTTGCTCCAACCTCGCCAGGCTGGGTTCAGAGCCCACCATAGCACGGAGCTAGTCATGCTATCGGTACTTGATGATCTTAGGATGAAGGCCGATAACAAAGACCCGAGTGCCCTGATTCTTTTAGATCTTTCTGCGGCGTTCGACACGGTCAGCCATACTACGCTATTGACCCGGCTGTCGCCCCTGGGCTTTCGAGGGCATGCCTACAATTGGCTAGAATCTTTTTTATCAGGTCGCTCACAGAGGGTCCAACTTGGTGCCCAGGTATCGGAAAAGGGCAATATTTTCTGCGGAGTACCTCAGGGCTCTGCATTGTCCCCGCTCCTTTTCAATATATACCTGCAGCCCCTGGTAGCTGCCCTATCCAATATGGACTGCCGGGTTTTTAATTACGCAGATGATACCCAGCTCATCCTGAGGATTGATAACTCGGCTTGTGCCCAAATATCAGTTCAGAACATCCTTAGGTTTACAGTCAACTGGATGACTACAAACTCTCTAAAAATCAATCCTGACAAAACCGAAGTACTAGCCTTCCCATCAAAAAACAATCCCTGGAGCAGCCTGTTTTGGCCTAGAGAGTTAGGGGCCCCCCCTAGCCCATCCCCAGTTGTAAAAAGCCTGGGAATTAAGATCGACTCTGAGCTTTCTATGATCCACCAAGTCAACTCAGTGGTGGGCACATGCACTGGTCTCCTAAGACAGCTGAGGAAATTGGTTCCTCTGCTTTCAGTGTCATCTATGAAAACTATAATATCAGCAACCATTGTTTCACGACTCGACTATGGCAATGTGCTATATGTCGGGCTTCCTGAGAAACTCATGAAGAAACTTCAGGTGGTACAAAATGACGCAGCCAGGCTGATCTTCAGGTTGCCTAGAAGAACTCATGCCACCCCACTGCTGCGTAAACTGCATTGGCTGCCTGTTAAGCAGAGAGCGAAATTCAAGGGACTTTGTATTGTTCACAAAGCTCTATATGGACATGCCCCAGGGTACATAAAGGAACGCCTAATCAAATACGTGCCAGGACGGGCCCTTCGGTCAGTAGAAGCCGTCCAACTGGTCTGCCCTCGAAGTAACCTGGTTTCCAAAGGGGGTCAAGCTTTTTCGGTCCTCCTGCCACAACTCTGGAACCAGCTGCCTGATACCCTTCGGAAAGAATCTGGTCTGCTTCTTTTCCGGAAGCAGTTAAAAACTATCCTCTTTAGGGAAGCATTAGATACAACATATGATCTCTCAACACCATGAAGACCTCCCCGCCTTGACGCTGTCCCGCTTCTTCCAAAGCGCTAAGAGACCTGTCGGTGTATATGCGCTATACAAAAATAAAATAACATAACATAAGTATGGGCATGCTGGGAAGGGGGGTGTAGGTAATAGCATGATGGGAGTGGTAGTCACAGCTCAACATCCCCCACCCACATGGCCCAGCAAGCTCACCCTGAAGAATGCACACCTCACAGGGAGTGAAAAGCCACTTCAAAGATGTCTGACACTGGCCTCAGCTGTGGGGAGCACAAGGCCCTGCTGGGAACTGGGCACCAACAAACAACAGGACCACATTGTCAGCCATCTTGCCATTGCTGTCACACTCACACACAGTGAAGTCCACTCAAAGGGAAGGAAGTATGGGCATGCTGGGAAGGTGGGTGTAGGCAATAGCATGATGGGAGTTGTAGTCACAGATATTGGTCACCCTCACAATTGGCCCATCAACACCACTCTGAACCATGCTCACATCGCAGGGAGTGGAAAAGGACTGACAAGATGGCTGACACTGGCTACTGCTGTGGGGAGCACAAGGCCCTGCTGGGAACTGTGCAACAACCAACAGCAGGACACCACTGACTGACATCCTGAAAGCCAACTTGCACTCCCTGCAATGGAAGCACGTTCCATGGTGGGATATCTGGCTGGGTGGGAAGGAGGACTGACAGCACTGACCATAGTTACAAGCAGCTCTCCTCACACACCCCCTCAACAATAACTCCACATAACCCACCTGGGCGAATGCAATGCCTCACACTCTAATTGAAGATCCCACAAAGAACCACCACCCTGGGTTATGCTGTGTGAAGCACAGGGACACTCTTGGGACTTGTAGCCAAACAAACGCCAGGACAACACTGTCAGCCATCCTGTCAGCACAGGCACACTACCCCACAGGGAAGCAGAGTCAAAAGGAAGGAAGTATGGGCATGCTGGGAAGGGGAGTGTAGGCAATAGCATGATGGGAGTGGTAGTCACAGCTCAACATCCCCCACCCACATGGCCCAGCAAGCTCCCACTGAAGCATGCACACCTCACAGGGAGTGAAAAGCCATATCAAAGATGTCTGACAATGGTGCCCTGTTGTGGGGAGTACCAGGCCCTGCTGGGACCTGTGCACCAACCAACAGTAGGACACCACTGAATGACATCCTGAGAGTCAACCTGAACCCACTACAAGGGTGGCATGCTTCATGGGGGGATAACTGGGCTGGGTGGAGAAGGAGGGCCGGATGTCCACCAAATACAACCAATGCTGGCCATGCACACACTTCAACATTCACATTGAAATGCCTCAGGTTTGCAGGACAATGTGCTACACCAATATCAACCTCTTACTGTGACAACTTAGGACAATGCAATGTACAGGCCCGCATCCAGAGGTAGAGACACAACTGTCAGGTGTGTGAACCATTGATGCCTGTAGAAATATAACATACATTGTGTGTCTCTTCCAAAAACAGGTGATGATGGGTACACAGCAGCAGGCAAGGAGGAGTCCCTGTCCCAGGCTCCGGGGGACACTGAGCCCACTGGTGTGGAACAGCCTCTGCCCTCCTCGGATGGCGAAGACCTACCTGGCCCCTCCAGCGTGAGTCATCATGCAGCACCAGCAGGACCAACATCTGCACCCCCTGCACCCACTGCTCCAACAACTGCCAACACACAGACCACCCCCGCTGACACGGACAGACCAAGGACCACCAATGACAACAGCACAGGGACCCTGGCCCAACGTCGAGCTACGGACAACGACCCCAGTAACAACCCCCAAGTGGGCCTAGGGTCACCTGTCCGTGCCACTGCAGGTCCCGCATGTGTAGCCAGGGGTGGTGGGAGGGGTGGTAGACATAGGTTGCTGTTTGCAGAGGGCTCTGGACTGCATGATGACCCACAACTGGCACGCATTGCTGAGGCGTACCAGAATAGCACCGAAGAGGTCAGCCAGGTAGTGGGGATCCTCAAGGACATTCAACAGCAGCAGGCTGCCCATCATGCCCGCTTGGACTCACACATGTCCCGTGTGGAGACACACATGTCTTGCATGGAGTCCAAGTGGGACACATGGCAAGAACTGACAGCGGTGCATAGGGACATATTGACATGGCTCCGCCAGAATAGCACCAACATGGCCACACCTCCCTGTGTGGCCACAACATCTGGTGCTGCAACAACTGCAACTGCCACAGGGAGGGAGGAGGACTCTGGCGGAGAGTCCCCTGCACCGCAGCAGCCTGCACGTGAGGGTCCCCCCCAAAGAAGAGGGGTCGTCGAGGAAGGAAAACTGAGAGGTCGATGGCCATGTACATCCCCCAGGAAACCAACACCTGTTCTGGAAATTCTCCTTTGTGTGCAAACTGTTCACCCTGTAGAATGCAACACAACTCTCCCACATGACATGGGGAGTTTAAGTTGGACTAATGTATCAGATGACTGTGGACTTCACTCAGGACATTTCTGCTACCAAGACTTGCAACTCATCTGGGAACTTCGGATCACAATCCCAATGTACAGCACCCACCATCCTGTGCACTATACTCACACATGTATGTAAATAAAATCACTAATACACCATACTTGCCTCTGTTGTGATTCCAACGTGGTTACTGTCATGGGGATGATGATCTGCTAAATTACACTGTGTATGCTAACTGCTACAGCAAGTACAACACCGTCATGTGAGTCATGGTGACGTGACACATATGAGGGAGACACACCACTAGGGCTACACAACACAGAGACACCAGGGCCATCGGACTCATCGCCTACACTGATGTTGCCAGGAAATACTGTGGAATGCACAGACACCACAGCTATTCAGAGTCTGTGTTAACTAGCCCACAGGTGCAGTAAGCAAATGTCAGTCAGATGTGTGACCACAGACAACGCACATCCCAAAGTGAAGCACAGGTTTATTACACATTTGCAACATGTTGTTTCCACTACAAATGCAAGGTAATCCCATGTGGCAGTGGCCACACAGTCAAAAAGTGCAGAAGATATAAAGTCCAGGGGTGTGTGGCACATCACCTGTAGGGAAACGACTGCTGCCACCCTGAAAGCTGAATCATGGTGACGGGGGATCCAAGTTGACCAAACAACTCTGTAAGCACCCTGTGAAGGACAGACACGACACACAGTCAAAACCACTGGAGAACAGGACAGAACTGCAATACTCATGCCCAATACATGTTACAAGATAACTACACAAAACCAAGTTAGCATGTCAACACTGTTGGGGAGTACAGACTACCTGTAAGGACACATCGCTGCACGCATCCAGTCAAGTAGCACATGGCCACACTCAAACAGCACCAGAGCACCACCCACACATATCATGCAAACTCACATCATTGACATGACAACTCTCAGGATACTCACATTCAGCTGAAGAAGTTGGTGATGAGCTGTGTGCGGACATCACCATCACTGGCATCGTGGCCCAGGCCAGGATCCTCCACAGGTGGCGGACGTTGGTCATCGTCATCCAGGATGAGAGGCAACTCCTTCCGCACTGCCAGGTTGTTTAGCATGCAGCAGACGATGACAATCTTGCACACCTTTGCTGGGGCATATGGGAGGGCCCCTCCTGTCTTGTCCAGGCAGCGGAAGCGGCTCTTCAGGAGACCAAATGTCCGCTCGATCACTCTCCTGGTCCGACCATGTGCCTCATTGTAGCGCATCTGGGCTGGTGTCACAGGGTTCCTGAGGGGTGTCAGCAACCACGGCATGTTGGGGTATCCGGAGTCACCTACAGACAGACAATTGCACATTAGCTGAGTTGGAAAAGTGGGCGGAATACAACATAGCATAACACACACAATGGTACAAAGTCAGTACACACCGACAAGCTAGGCACGCTGGTTCTGCATCTGTGACATCATCCTCGGGATGCGACTACTCCTCATCACGTAGGCATCGTGTGCCGAACCGGGGAAACGGGCACACACATGTGTGATGCTCATATCTGTAAGACATACCACCAGAGCATTGATCGAATGGTAATGTTTCCTGTTCCGGTATGCCTGCTCATGTGCCTGTGGTGGTACCAAAGCCACATGTGTCCCATCAATGGAGCCAATGACATGTGGCATCCTCCCCAGGGCATAGAGGTCACTCTTGACGTCAGTGAGTTGTTGACGTGTAGGGAAATAGATGTACTGGTTCAGGCATCTCAACATTGCCTCCAAAACATCGCGTAGCACACGGCTGAACATAGTCTGTGACATCCCACCAGCAGTCGCCACAGTGTGTTGAAAGGTACCGGTGGCAAAGAAGTGTAGGGCTGCCATCACCTTCACTTTGGGGGTCAGCGCTGTAGGGTACGGCCGGCCAGGTTGCAAATGTGGGGCCAAGCGCACTGCCAAATCCTCAATCAGCTGCCTGGTGAAGCGGTACCGTCAGATGCTGTCACGTTCCACCATCGTTGCCAGGTCAGGAAATGGTCTATGGACAGCTGGAGCCCAGCAGTGCATAGGTGAAGAAAGAAAGATTGTCAGTCACCCCACATATGTGCCATTCACCATACTCAATTTCACATGATACATCATTACGAGACACAAGTACTTGATGTGTGTGCCATTCTGTTCGGACATATATGGCACCTACATGGACATCATCTAACATCTCAGTTCAACATGTGTTGACAACAGGTTCCAGGTTGTGCTATGGGAAACCATTAGGCTGTGTCACAGTACCCATTTACTGCTGTCACGTTCCACACACACACCACAGTGACATGTCTGGACAGATGCGCCACAGGCATCACAGCTCATTGACAGGTAGATTCCCAGTGACCCTGTCTTGCCACATGGACACTGGCATGACATGGCGTATCATGTACACGTCAGAAAAACAAACATGACTCCCACAGGTAGTGGCCCCTGTTGCCTCCGCAGGACAGACATGGACGTCTGTGACACAAACACGCACAACATCAAAGTCCATGCACAAACAACGTTGATGTGGAGACTGTCTCCCATTGTGCACATGGAATCAGAGACATCGGAAACACAACATGCACACAGACTGTGGAGGGCCATCACTATTGTGGCAATGGGTCACCCTGTGACGTACATGCCTTCCCACATGGGACCCTGGGGGTATGTGACATGTCATACACATACACAACCTGGAAATGTGACCATGCCACATGCTCCGAAATGAACAGTTGCACATCACAGTGGTCATGTGCACAACACACAAAGGATCCTGTCCCCATGAACACGTGCACAGCCTGGGTGTGGCTGCCCCCAAGTGCCACCCCAAAAACCACATGTTTACCCCCATACACAGAAAAGGTAATGCAGCCTTACATGCCTTAGGATACAGTGTGGACTGGGTGTGGTGTTGTAGGTGTGCCCCTGAGTCCCTGGCAAGTATATGTGGCTGGCATACGTTCACCAGTGACAAGCATGGTGACATATGCGAGTGACCTGTACAGGGACGCGTTGTACAGCAATGGACCGATCGGTGTGCCCGCACGGCCCATTGCATCTGTTGTGAGCGGGTACGCGTTGTATCCCGGAATACGCGTTGTACAGCAATGGACCGATCGGTGTGCCCGCACGGCCCATTGCATCTGTTGTGAGCGGGTACGCGTTGTATCCCGGAATACGTGTTGTACAGCAATGGACCGATCGGTGTGCCCGCACGGCCCATTGCATCTGTAGTGAGCGGGTACGCGTTGTACAGCAATGGACCGATCGGTGTGCCCACACGGCCCATTGCATCTGTAGTGAGTGGGTACGCGTTGTACAGCAATGGACCGATCGGTGTGCCCGCACGGCCCATTGCATCTGTTGTGAGCGGGTACGCGTTGTATCCCGGAATACGCGTTGTACAGCAATGGACCGATCGTTGTGCCCGCACGGCCCATTGCATCTGTAGTGAGCGGGTACACGTTGTACAGCAATGGACCGATCGGTGTGCCCGCACGGCCCATTGCATCTGTTGTGAGCGGGTACGCGTTGTATCCCGGAATACGCGTTGTACAGCAATGGACCGATCGGTATGCCCGCACGGCCCATTGCATCTGTAGTGAGCGGGTATGCATTGTACAGCAATGGACCGATCGGTGTGCCCGCACGGCCCATTGCATCTGTTGTGAGCGGGTACGCGTTGTATCCCGGAATACGCGTTGTACAGCAATGGACCGATCGGTGCGCACGCATTGGCTGGTGCCTGGCATGGCAACGGACGCGTTTCGAAGCCTCAACGAGTCTGATGCAGTGAATTCAGTTGGCCAGCCACAACAATGTTGCAAATTCATGGGTGTCATGAAGTTTAACTTTTGAAGGATGCTGTGGGCGTGTATTAGTGGTGCAATTCCATGGATTGGCCAGATTCAGAAGATGCAAACGACTTGGACCTATCACTTTGGACACATGGGACAGTATCTGCCTCTGCAGCACACATATAATGCTGGCTATTCCCCTGAGGGCTCACTTGCCTGCACTACATGCTCCAGGACGACATCTGCCACCAACACTGCTGCTGTCTCTGCATCCTCTGGCTACTGCAATGGCACGTACTGTGGAGAGAGCCCCAGCCTTCAGCCTTGAGGAGAACCAGGCCCTGCTGGACAGCCTCCTTCAACAGTACAGCAAGCTGTATGGGACACCAGGGGAGCAGGTAAGTGTGCTGTCCACTGCCTTACTAATTGTGCATGTTGTCTGACTAGCAAGACTTCCAGTGTGCACACCACTGGCTAGCATGCTCACTGAGTAGTTCTCACCTCCCAAAGTGTGTAGTCACATGCACTGAACAGGTACAGTGCAGTAACAGTGCATTCCAACAAGGTTTACTTCCCATGCAATGATACCATGTAGTAACTGCTGGCAAACTGTTCATAGCCATCGTAGCACTGCCTGTTTACATCATATGCCCCTGTGATTGAGACATGTATATCCAACTGTGTGATGCACGGATATGTTGCATGTGTAGTAATGGCCTTTTCACTTTGTCATCCTCACAGGTTGATGCCCACCATAAGCAGGAAATATGGCTGACCATCGCCCGGGCAGTAAGATCCGTGGGGGTCTACAAGCGCCGGATCCGCAACTGCCAGAAGAGGTGGCAGGACCTTCGTGGCTGGACCCGGAGGATCGCAAGGGTCCAGCTGAAGCTGTCGCCTCCTCGCAGGAGGGGCGGACACCGGACCCTGACCCCCACATGCTCCGGATCCTGGCGGTGGTCTTCCCTGACCTGGATGGGCAGCTGAAGGACAGACAGCAGCAAGGAGGGGGTGAGTCCATGACTGCACTGTGAACTTTGTCTGACATGCTATGTGCCCTCCTCTGGCCTGGTTAAACTTCCACAGTACATCAGTCTTGTGGTCCAGGACCCATGTCCCTCAATTGTGACATGCCCACTCCTCATCTGATATGCAGGTGTGGTCCTT
The DNA here is from genome assembly GCA_963921515.1 of Calotriton arnoldi. Classification (NCBI taxonomy): domain Eukaryota; kingdom Metazoa; phylum Chordata; class Amphibia; order Caudata; family Salamandridae; genus Calotriton; species Calotriton arnoldi. Next base: position 956,665 of record CAWUFW010005114.1, read on the forward strand.
ACAGTCAGGAAATTGTGTCACTTGAGTACTGTGTCCTTGCATTTTGCTTCGCTCAAGGTGGGGGACAGCATTTGTTCCCGTGACTTTGTGGTGTGCTTCATGGGTGGGTCAATTGCTCACACAATGCCTAAGTCCTGACATGTAATCTGGGTGTAACTTTGATATGTGGTCCACTTGCTGATCTGAATCACCACATGTCCCTGGGGTATTTGGCACACCCCAATGCTGTGGGTGGGAACAATGTTTGGGCCTCAGGAGTATGTATATCAAGTGTGTCACACATGCTTAGCCACCTGCCTACTGTCCAGGGCTCATCCCTCTTTCAGGTGGAGCAGGACAGTCATGCCTACTCCAGGGCATACAATACACTCTGTACTCCCACTCCCGTGTATCAGCTGACATGTTGTGATCAGTGAAATGTTCCCTCAGGTGTCTGCCTCTGTGTCATTGTGCTGTGGCTTTGTTGTCAGGACTACTGGGATGTTTATCGGTTAGGGCTCAGCATGCCATCTGAGATGTGACCATGAGAGACGATACTTCTGTGACTTATAGGTGTTTGATCACTTGACTGTGTACACAGGTGTATGCGACTGTGAATTTCAGGCAGCTGTTTTTCATTCACAGCAGACTGTGAGGTGCTCAGGTTCAGAGAGTTGTGTTTCATGTCTCCCATATGTCCAATTGGTATGACGTGGACAAATAAGAGTTCAGATGATGTGGTTTGTGGGGGATGGACATGTGCACTTGTCAGCTACATAACTTGCATTCCCCATGTCCTAGGACACAGTGCAGACTGTTGTTGGCTGGCTGCCATGCCCATGTGACTGGAGACAGTGATGTATGACTTTGCATGCATGCCTGTGCCATGGCATTAAACTTCCTAAGAGTGATCCTGCAGGGGAGTGACATGTGCAACATGCACCCCATTGTGGCATTGACTATCCGGACATGGGTGCATCATGGTGTCTGGTGCTGGTATGCATCGCATGCATTTCTAATTAGACTCTGGCCATCCCTTTATCCGGACACCTGTACTGACTCAGTGGCAAGAGATGTGATGTGTGCATGTTCACATACTTCACCGTGTTCTCTGCAATGTCCAACAACTGTGTAGGTGGTGCATGTGTCCACACTGGGGGATTACCATCAGACAGGCACCAGACAGATGGGTGCAAGGGCAGGAGGGGTGTGAGTTCCATGGTTGACCATCAGACTGACAATTGGCTTCTCCTAATCTGTGTGAGGACTTTTGGCAATGTTCATCTAAGGATGCCAGGGCTTGCTCTGTAATGTGCTGTACTTACTGTGGTGTGTGCGGTCAGTGCAGGTGACGTATGTTTGTCTGTTTCCCTATTTGTTTGCAGATACATCCACGGCCACAGGAGGGGACAGCTCCACGGACCAGGAGGAGCTGCAGAGCCAGACTGGGTCAGCAGCCGACGAGTGGTCGGAGGGACCCAGTGGCACGGAGGGCGAGGGGAGCCACACCGAGGAGTCCCCAGCACCATCCACCTCAGCTGAGGACCACAGCAGCTCGGAGGATGACTCCCTTGTGGAGGCGGGTGTCAGCAGCCACCACACCCCAGCTAGTATGTCAGGCCCGCCACCACCACCGCCCTCCCATTGGCTCCCATTCCGGAGGTCCGTGGAGGCTCCCGTGTTCGGGAGCGTGTCTCCTTCGTGCCAGGCACTGCACCCCCGGCCCCTGTGTCCCCTGCTGCCCTGAGTGAGGAGTCTGTATACCTACTTCGCCAGCTCCATGTAAGGCAGACAGCAATGCTGAGTGTCCTCCATGCACACACCACTCTGTTGACACAGCTGGTGTCGTTCATGGAGGGCATCTCGACAGGTATGTCTGCCCTACAGAGGAGCAATAAGTCCATGGACTCCTCCCTGACGGCAGCAGTGTCCCTCCTCCAACAGTCCCTCACCCCTCCTACCTCTGCCCCATCCACACTTCCTGGCACCCTACCTGTCCCAAGCACATGCACACCTGCACGATCACCCAAACACACAGACACGAGCAGCACAGAAACACCCAAAACAAAGGCAAGACGTGCACACAAGCATCCTCAGGGGACTGATACCACACCCACAGGGGATGGGGAACAGACACACATACAGGCATCCACAGTCACTCCGCAGTCCTCCAAATCCTCTCCCTCCAAGACCCCTTCCCTTGCCTCACCTGCAACCCCACCTACACAGCAGCTCTTCCTCTGTGACCTCGGCCTCTTCCCCTCCGATCCCGCTGATCCAGCATACAGGGGGAAGAGGAAGTCCACCCACACAGAGGGGAATGCCCCTCGCCCCCGGACACCCTCCCCCAGGCGCAGACAGACGGGGGCCCCCACCCGCAAGTCCCCCCGGAAGAGCAAGACCCCGCCACCGCCCTGCAATTCAACCACACAGTCACCGTCCTCCATCCCTCAGGCCCCCACAACACAAGTTCCCCCACCACACCCTGCCCCAGGTTCCCCCACCCACAGATACACCATCCCCAAAATGATCCGGCCTTCTCCACCTACCACTTGCTCTTCCAGCACCACACCCCCCGCTGCACATGTTAGTGCCACTGGTGTGGAGACCGTGTCCTCCCCCTCTGTCCTGCCCACCTTACCTGAACCCCATTCTATTCCCCTGGAGATGGGCACTGCAGTGGAGTCCACTACCACCCCGTCTGATTTGGGCACTGCAGTGGGGAACCTGTCCTCTCCATCTGGCCAGCCCACTGGAGTTGTGCCGGCACCCACACCATCCGACTCATGCCCCCCAGTTGTGCCGGCACAAACCATGTCAGACACCTCCACTGCAGTTGTCAGTGACTCTCCAGCACCAGCCACCCCTTCCCTGCCTCCTTCTGGTGAGCCCTGATCCTGTCCCTGCGGTGCCTGGCCAGCCCCCCCATATGCCCCTCCGAGGGGAATGTCCCTGGTCCCTAGCAGTGCAGGCAAGCAAAGGGTGACATCTGCCACTGTCACCCTGTTTGGACTTTATTCATGGACTGGCCATTGGCCTTTGTGCTTTTTCTGGACTTTAATTTTCAAAATAACATATGCTGATTAAAGCTACTTTCAGTTCTCTAGTGGTTTTGCTTCAGATGTACATGATGTTGATGATGCTAACCATGCCCTTGCTGCAGTGATGTTGATTTTTGATGTCAGGTAAATGAAGTGTTACTGTGCAGGACCCCATGTGGTCCAGGGGGAATGTGTCCTATCCTGGTGTGTAGCCATGTCATCCTTTGTAGCAATATGAGGGTGTCATGTTTTCCATATTTGCAAATGGGATTCCCTACCTGTTTTTTCAATATCACATCTGTGGCTTACACCCCTGCATATCAAATGTGCTTGCCATTGTTCAATTGGTCTATTTCCCTGACCGTGTGACCATCTCCACTGGACATGCATGTTTGGGCATCAATGGGGAAGGACTCATCTGTGGTATCAGTGCAACTTGCTATACATGTGTATTTGATCGGTGCAGATGATTTGGGTGACAATGCCATGACCAGGCTGATGTGACGTGAGCCTTCATTTTGTGCTAATTGTTGACTGAGTGACCAAGTGTTCTGCTGACATGATAGCGCCCTGCAGAGACAACGTATGGCACAGCTTTTCTTACACAGGAGTGGAGTCCCCTCATGGCAGTGTGTAATTCCGTGACATTGCCTGAGCCCAAGGGGTGTGTTGTGTGAGCATGTCTGTGTGTGTTCACTTCCATTTTGCTATGCAGGCTGGGGGCCCTAGTGATGTTCCTGTTTGTGATGCTTGCTGAGTTGAGCAATGTTCCCCCCAGATCTTCTCCCTGGGTGCTCTGTGATGTGGGTGCATGGCACATTACTGGTGATCAGGGTGTCATCCATAGGTGTGTTTGCTGTCAGGGCTGAGTTTGTGGGCAAACGCAGATGAGACACAGTCAGGATTCCCCTTGGCACTTGTTGGTTACACAAGTCATGTAATTTACAGTTTGTGTTAGCTTCCAGTGATTGTGACACGTTGTGTGTGTGACTGCTGCCACTCCTCAGGGTCAGAGCTGCAATGTTGGAAGTTGTCTATGTGTGTTGTTTGTGGGTGAGCTTGCCTTCTTCATTGGTGTGTGACTGTGTCCGGGATCCCATTGGTTGGTGTGGCTTTGATGTCATGCCCATGTACAGCGTACTGTGCAGTGTGTGAGACATTCACAAGTCTTGTTGACTGGCCATGTGTGATGGGTATCTACGCCTTAGTTCCCCCCACCACCCCTGGGATTGTCATGGGTGCATGTGCAATGTCACCAGTCCATGTGAGCTTCACTGCTGCACATTGGTGGAGATCAAGGTGTGTGGTGTTGAGTGTGTGTAAATGAGAGTTGTTGCATGGCTAGAACCCTACCTCCATGTTGGCCTTGGCTGACAGGCCGTGCTGTTTTATTTGTGCTTGTGTAGGTGTGATGGTAGTTAGTTGCTCAGGACACATGACTGTGGTTCACAGTGTGTACGACATCTACCTTTGTCATCACAGTGGGATTATCATGCAGGCCAGTGTCACCACAATGTGGGGTCCCTGGGGGTAGTGCTGTGGTGGGTCTGTCTCTTGCTGTGTTAGTTGCTGTTCCTACAAGCTTGTGTGACATTAGTAATTTGGGCTCCCTCATCTAACAATGCCTGATTGCCCACATAGGGGAATCCGATCCATGAGTTACTTTTGTGTGGCACTGTGTTGACATCTGTGTAATGGGGATTCAGGCCTCCTCGTGTGTTGTGTGTTTGCCTGGGGACACTGGCACACCACCCCCCTCACCTGTAGTGTTTGATATGCAGTGTGAGTCTGCCTGTTTGTGTTTGTGCATTTGCACCACTGCATTGGCATATCTTTAGTGTGCCATTGGCTGTATGTTGTTTGGTGGCTTTCCCCTGGTGTCCCTGGGACTCCTAGGTCATCAGTCAGCACAATGATCATGTTTTGTATGTCCCATTGCTGCCATGGTATGGTATTTGTTCACCTGACATCTACAGTCTCCACAGGATATCTACATTTGTGTGTCCATTGGTGCAGATATGTTGATCTGCATTATGATGGTCACGTCTGTCATTGTGTTATTTGTGAATGTTGACAATGTGAGCCCCCATGGGTGATGTTTGTCTGCACATGGCCAAAGCGATGTTTCATTGGCACTGCACTGTTTGCCTCACCCAATCTATGTTGCTATGGGACACAAGCACTACTATGCCACTGATGTGTCTGTTGTTGTGTGACCAGGAATAATCCATGCAGTTTGGCATTTGCAGCTTTTACCATGACTACACTTACATTTTGGTCACTGTGATGATGGGGCTTTGGGCCCCATTGTCACACTGTTCAAAATGTGCTTCAGCTATGGACCCCACACTTACCTTTTGGTCACTGTGATGATGGGGCTTTGGGCCCCATTGCCACACTGTTCAAAATGTGCTTCAGCTATGGACCCCACACTTACCTTTTGGTCACTGTGATGATGGGGCTTTGGGCCCCATTGCCACACTGTTCAAAATGTGCTTCAGCTATGGACCCCACACTTACCTTTTGGTCACTGTGATGATGGGGTTTGGGCCCCATTGTCACACTGTTCAAAATGTGCTTCAGCTATGGACACCACACTTACCTTTTGGTCACTGTGATGATGGGGCTTTGGGCCCCATTGCCACACTGTTCAAAATGTGCTTCAGCTATGGACCCCACACTTACATTTTGGTCACTGTGATGATGGGGCTTTGGGCCCCATTGCCACACTGTTCAAAATGTGCTTCAGATATGGAACCCACACTTACCTTTTGGTCACTGTGATGATAGGGGTTTAGGCCCCATTGCCACAATGTTCAAAATGTGCTTTAGCTATGGAACCCACACTTACCTTTTGGTCACTGTGATGATGGGGTGTTCGACCCCATTGCCACAGTGGTCATGGTCGGCTTGCATTGTAGAGGCCACACACATTTATGTGTGACACATGTGATAGGGGGTCACATTGCATGTTCAATGTCATGTTCAGTGTTGTAGGCATTTGACACAGACTACACACGCTTGTCATGGTGTTTGGGGGGGATCTAATTTTCAGACATTCCTTATGTTGGAGTATGCTGGTTGTGTCATGCATTACCCGTCCTATGAGTAGGGGTTGTGTGGGTGGTAGGCATCCATCCCCCTATGAGTGGGGGTGGTGTTAGTGGTAGGCATCCATCCCCCTATGAGTGGGGATGGTAGTAGTGGCAGGCATCCAGCCCCCCCTGAGTAGGGGTGGTGGTAGTGGCAGGCATCCAGCCCCCCATGAGTAGGGGTGGTGTTAGTGGTAGGCATCCATCCCCCTATGAGTGGGGGTGGTGTTAGTGGTAGGCATCCATCCCCCTATGAGTGGGGATGGTAGTAGTGACAGGTATCCAGGCCCCCATTAGTAGGGGTGGTGGTAGTGGCAGGCATCCATCCCCCTATGGGTGTGTATGGCATTGGTGATGGCCATCCCGCCCCTATGGTTCTGCTGTTGCTGGTGTACGTCATTTGTGCATCCCTATGTGTGTGTGACATATTTCGGGTACGTGTCGTTTGTTTGTGTTGTTGGTGTTTGACTTACCGTCTGCGCCGTACGCGTCCGTGCCGGTCCCGGTAATAGATGTAGAGTATTGGTAGGACCTGCCCGATGGGATTCATGCTTGGGTCATCTCGTTCGGGTTTCTCGTGTCTTCGACTCGTACTCGTCACTGGCTTGTTCGTCTCGTAGCCGTGGATCGTCTTGTGGCGCGAATCGGAGCTTATGTACGGCTCTCCCGGATGCTCAAACGTGCCGGACGTAGCAACGGGTTCGGCGCGTACGGAAGGCGCATCGTACTAGTCTGGCCGGAAGGTGCTGTGTATTTGCTTCCGTGCGACTCGAATCTGCGTTTACGGATTCGGCTCGGGCGGGGAACAGGAGCTGAAATGGGTAAGTACGGCTCGCTCGGAATCTGGGCTGTTATGCGCTTCGTACTTGTTCGTTCGGACGAGTGTTCGAATCGGTCGGGAAACACGCGTTCGGCCTGTATTTTTTCCGGACGAATACTGTTAGGTGCGCTTCCAGTCGAGATCGGAATCGACCCCTATGTATGAAGAATTGTACCCCTTTTTTGTTTTGTAAACTATATTGATTATTGCTTATTACTGAAAGGTTTTATAAAGTTGTCCTTCTCTTGTTTAAATCATGTGTTTTCTGTACAAATTCTGCTTAAATAAAAAAAATTGTAAAAAAGAAAATATATATCTATTTTAACACTCACTTATTAGTTCCTGCTAGCAACAGTATCCTTTTATTGGACTGATCATTCGATCTGTAGGGATTGTGTGGTGGACATGCGCACTGTAAAGAATAATAATGCCTGTAATAAAGAAAGGTACGCATCTTAATTTGAATCAAATCATCACCGTAGTACCAGATGCAGTTTTTACATTCCAGATGCTAAACCTAGCAGAGTTATATCTACAAATGTTTTAGTTCCCCATATAAGAGCTGGATATTTTGCCATCAACCTCTCAACACCTCTTTCAATTCCACTAACATCACACAGCTAAAAGGAGATACTGTGAATTAATGTATCCAGCACTCACAGGGCAAGTTGGGACACTAACATGCCACAGAAGCTTCAGCACCTTTCAATAAACTGTGATATACGACTCCACTCCTAAAACCTCTCCACAGAAGACAGATTTCCCTCCTCTGGCGTCATCAAATTCAGCCAAACAGTAGCAGAAAGCTCACCAGCGTGCCACAGTAGCATCTAGCTCACTGAGTTCAACTGAACTATGCTAGACAATCAAATGCAGGAAAGATTCTCCACCACTGGCCACCCTCAAATATGGTCATACATCAGCAGGACAGCCAGCAGTATGCCAAAATATCACCTGTACCACTGAGATCATCTGACCTGTAATGAGGGGACCTACACCAGTAAATTCCCACACCAAACCGATTTCCTCTATCATCTTCCCTTAAATTCAAGAGGGAGAAGTGAAAAGACAGTCAGCAATAGGCCTGAGCAGAGTTCGCAGCGCCACGCGGAACTCCACGAAATGCAGAAAAAACTCTGCTGCGCTCCGCGGAGTACTGCAAGCAGTGGAGTGTGGTAAGTTGTGCTGCTTGCGCTGATTTTTAGCGCCAGCAGTTTGTCCTGCACTGTAATATCAGCACAAACATGACAACGAGCAGCACAAGAGGGCGCTGCTTCTTTCTGCCGCTCGATTAGATGTTCTACTTGAGCTGCAGCTTCCTCAGGCGCGGCAGGTTTCTTAACAGGATTGGTAGCAACCTGCCGCGACCGCCTGCATTGAGAAATCTTGCCAGGAGGTGGTGTAAAGTATGATTTAACCTAATGTTGGTGAGCCACGCATGAGGAAAAAATTCTGCTTCACGATGCGGCGAGCACAAGATAAGTGGTTTTATTTAATTTTACCTATCCCCTCATCTGTCGACTTCCCCTTTGTTCTCCCCGCCCCACCACCCCACGGCTCTTAGCTGTGCCGGCCGCACCTGTCTGATTGTCGAATGGTGTGAGTTGCGACCACTTGACAGTTGGGCATACTTATTTTAGAAGCTATCCTATTGATACATGTTCCAATGGTGTATTCGAGAACTCATTATCAGCTTTTCCATTAAACAAGTTTACATATTCTGCTTCTCCTGGAAGGAAAGGGAAATCTAACACTCTCTCCCTTCATCCCCTTTCTTTCTCTGGTCTCTGATCAGTTCCTAAAACCCCCACTTTTTTTTCCATCCCAAACACCAGTGCAACATCCTACTTTGCATCACCCATGTTGATAGTCACTGCTGTGGCTTTACTTTGCTCCAGACTGATTTATGCGTGAGTTCCACATTTAGAGTTATTCAAAAATCTGTTGTCCTTATTTGGGGGTGGTAGGGGAGCTTAGGAACACCCATGTTGCCTCATTTTTGAGTTCCAACAAATGATTTAACACAATCTTTCATAAGCAGCACAATCTCCTGCACTCATTCTCAAATAAGCTTCCTAGGGCCAGATGTACGACCCATTTTTGCATGCGCAAATGGGTTAGCGACCCGTTTGCGCATGCAAAAACTTATAGGGCCATGTACAAACCCTATTTAGCGAGTCACAATTTATTTGCGACTCGCTAAATAGGATTTGTGACTCGCAATTAGGAAGGGGCGTTCCAAGGGCGTCCCTTCCTAATTGCGACTCGCTATCCTATTTAAGAATGTTTTGCGACAGCAATTGCGGTCGCAAAACACTCGCAATTTCCGCCCTCTTCAAGATGGTGGTAATGCACTCGCAAATGGGAAGGGGTCCCCAGGGGACCCCTTCGCCTTTGCAAATGCAGGGGAAAATATTTTTTAGGGGCAGGCAGTGGTCCCAGGGTCCACTACCTCCCCTTAAAAAATTAAACAAAAAGTTTCATTTTTCTTTTTAAATGCTTCCCGTTTTCCTTTAAGGAAAACGGGCTGCATTTAAAAAAAAACCTGCTTTATTGAAAAGCAGTCCCAGACATGGAGGTCTGCTGAGCCCAGCAAGCCACCATACCTGGGAGGGACAGCCATTCTAATGGGGTCGCAAATTGCGAGTGCCTCATGAATATTGGTGAGGCATGCAATTTGCGACCCCATTGGGAATCGCAAACAGTGTCTCTGACACTTTTGTACATGGTATTTAGCGACTCGCTAAATGCAAGCGTCATACATCTGGCCCCTAGTTATCTGTTTCAGTAAAACTGCATCTAAAGAGGACTTAGCTCCTTCTTTTTTAAACATCTCTGCTGAGTTATAAAGGGCGAGCGACGGAGAGGAAACAAGAGAGAGACAAAGAGAGATAGACAGATAGTCAGTCTGGTGCATCTCTTTCCATTTGAGCCTGTTCCACTTGTTGCTGTTTGTAAAACTTGTTTTTTGTAAAAATTGTTAAAATCGCTTACCAGGTAGTAACTAAGGCTTTGAAATACCATGTTGTGACATCCCTGCTGTGTACGATTTCATTCAATCATTTAGAGCTTGGAAACCACCGGTGTTACAGGAATTCTATGGCTGCTTGGATACATGAGAACTATGTTTACGGGTGTGTGTGTGTGTGCGTGCATGTGTGTTTGCGTGTGTATATATATATATGTACAATTGTCCCCTCAAAGCAGTGATAGAGCTCCTGTTCCCATATTCACTCCATCACGCACAAAAGGATATGGCACCACCAAGGAGGTAATTTTTAGAAATCCTTAATTTATTTAATCATAGATAGCACCAAGGTGAAATGGCCTACGCGTTTCAGCCGTAGCCTTCGACAGGGCCATATCAATCAATCAGGGGGTTTAAGCACGCTACTCACCCATGAGGGTCTCAAGGTGCTGGGGGGTGGAACAACTCCGGTCAGTCAAAGAGCCAGGTCTTGAGGGTCTTCCTGAAGAGGTGCAGGGTGGGGGCGCGTCTGATGTTGATCGGGAGCTCGTTCCAGGTCTTGGCCGCGATGTAGGAGAAGGTTCTTCCACCCGTTCGTGCTCTGCGGATGCGTGAGGGTTTGGCAAGGGCAAGGTCGGCGGATCGGAGGTTCCTCTTGGGTACATGGAAGGAGATTCTATTGTTGAGATATTGGGGTCCGGTTTTGTGGAGGCATTTGTAGGCGTGGGTATCTTGAAAGTTACTCTCTTCTCAACGGGGAGCCAGTGGAGGTTCCGCAGGTGTTGGGTGATGTGTTCGTGTCGAGGAATGCCGAGGACGAGTCTGGCTGCGGTGTTCTGTATGGTCTGGAGTTTGCGGAGCAGAGACTTGTTGATCCCGGCGTAGAGGGCATTTCCGTAGTCCAGTCTGCTGGTTATGAGTGCGTGGGTGACGGTCTGCCTTGATTCGGGGGGATCCATTTGAAGGTCTTCCAGAGGTTGCGGAGGGTGTTGAAGCAGCTGGAGGCGATGGCGTTGACCCGTCGGGTCATGGAGAGGGAGGAGTCGAGTACTATGCCGAGGTTTCGGGCATGGTCCGTGGGGGTGGGAGGGCTGCTGAGGGCGGTGGTCCACCAGGTGTTGTCTCATGCAGAGGGGGAGGGCCCAAGGATAAGAACCTCTGTCTTCTCCGAGTTGAGCTTCAGGCAGCTGCTGCTCATCCAGGATGTGACTTCATTCCTTCCTAGAAGTTGAGTTTGGTGGTGATGGGGTCCTTGGTGAGGGAGAGGATGAGCTGGGTGTCGTCGGCATAGGCATAGGATACTATGCTGAGTCTGTGCTGTTTGACAATGGCGGCGAGGGGGGCCATGTAGATGTTGAAGAGCGTGGGGCTGAGTGACAATCCTTGGGGTACTCCCCACTTGATTTCCATAGGTTCAGAGAGGAAGGGTGGCAGTCTGATTCTTTGGGTTCTGCCGGTGAGGAAGGAGCGGAGTCAGTCAAGGGCGGTTCCCTGTATGCCGGCATTGTGGATTCTGGCGGTGAGTGTGCGGTGGGAGACGGTGTTGAACGCTGCAGAAAGGTCGAGTAGGATCAGGGCCCTGTTGTGTCCTTGGTCGAGGAGGGTGCGGATGTCGTCTGTGGCGGCGAGTAGAGCAGTCTCAATGCTGTGGTTGCTTCGGAATCCGGATTAGGAGGGGTCGAGGATGGAGTTTCCTTCGATGAATTGTGTTAGTTGGGCGTTGACGGTCTTCTCTGTGACTTTGGCCACGAAGGGGAGGAGGGAGATGGGTGGGTAGTTCTTGAGGTCCATGGGATCTGCTGAAGGCTTCTTGAGCAGGGGTCTGACTTCTGCGCGTTTCCAGTCGTCGGGAAAGATGCCGGTTTCGAAGGTGACGTTGATGGTGCATCGTAGTTTCGGAGCGATGGCGGTGGCGGCTCAGTGGAAGATGTGCGGGGGGGCAGGGATCTGTGGGGGCTCCTGAGTGGATGCCTTTCATGGTCGATGTGGTGTCTTCAGTGGTGACTGGGGTCCAGGGGGAGATGGTGGACTGGCTGGCGTTGCTGGAGTAGAAAGTGGTTTCGGAGTCCGGTGTCTGGTCGTTAAAGTTGTCATAGAGGCCCTGATAGAGAAATTGTGTAGAGTGTATATTTTAAAGGGGCAGAGGCCCCTAACCACACCTCAAAAAAAACTTTATTTACACAGTTGAGACACAAGCCTGTTACATATAATGAATCGCTACAACTTCAATGCCAATCCATATAGGTTTATACCAGGCACGGCCCGTGGTAGGAGTGCCGGTCGGGCGGTGATGTGGGGCGGGGGAGGGGCAGGGTGGGGGGTAGTAAACTACGGATTAAGGCCGAATACAGGTAAGTGAACATTTAAATAAATAAAACGAATTTCGTTGTGAGCGCTGCATCGCCAAATGTGATGCAGTGCGCGCAACGAAATTCGTTTTATTTATTTAAATGTTCACTTACCTGTATTCGACCTTAATCCGTAGATTCTCCACCCTGCCCCTCCCGCCCCACGTCACCGCCCGACCGGCACTCCTACCACGGGCCGTGCCTGGTTTATACAACAATTAATTCGTACTTCTCTCAAAAATCATTCCTATATATCTTTCATTTTATAAAAGTAAAGGCAGAAGAGAGAGAGAGAAAGGGGAAGAAAAGGGAAGAGAGAACAAAAGATGGTAAAATACCTTATTTATACAAAGAACAGCAGAAATCATTGTAATCTGTCAGGCTCTTTTAAAGTTTCTTCAATTTTTTCAATTTTTTTCTCTTTCTTCTCTTTTCAAATTTTTCAATGTTCCCCTCTCAGATCAAAAGTGCATAAATGTTCATACCCAAATATAATCACATTTACAAAAAACTTTTTTTAAGTTCAACACAACAAAAAGCACAGAAAATTCCCTTCTTATTGTCCTGGAGAGTTTGAAGAAATATTTCATACGTCTCAACTTAATACCAGCCCCCAGTGCCCAATTATGTTCATAGATAGTTGTTTCCAATTAATAGAATAGCTGCCTTGAAGTTTATAAAGTGCACTATGCAAGAATTTCACTAAAGCGCTAAATGCTTCAATCTTATTCAAGCCATCAATGTCATCTCTCACAATGATATCATTGCACATTGCCCAAATTGACCTGCAAGTTTCTCTACAGATCAGTTGTTCTCGAAGTTTTATATAAGGTGCATCTTTGATATTGCTTCCCGATATAGTATATATATATTTACATAACCCACGCTGTGAGGATCAGATCAGTCCTCATACTGTGGGTAAACCCTGACAGAACCAGACAAACACTATCTTTTTGAGGACCGGTGCGTTACGAGGACTGGTCCCGGTAGTGTGTTAAGGTACTTTCAAGTGAGTGTATCAAAAGAAGTAAAAGTGCAGTTATATTTGCCTCATTCTGCTTTATAACCTACCCTACTATTAAAGCGCGTGTGGAGTTAGAATAGTAAATACACATTTCATTACGGTCAATGGCCAGTCCTCATAATAATAGGTATGTTATGGTGTGTGTGTGTTTGTGTAGGAGTGCATTTAGGGGGGGCAGTGCTTTTGTAGCCCCTTTGCAATAAAAATGAATCCAAGACGTGGGTTTAAATTAATATTTGTAGAATGATTCACTGTCAAAGCCATATTGGGCTTCATATCTATGTAGAGCTTGCTCAACAGTTGGGTTGTCATCGACATGGTGTATACCAGCTTACATAAAACCATCGATTCGTAGGTAAGATGGCCATTACGTACAGATCTGGTTCCACATCCGGATCTATTTTTGGCTGCCCCGGGGATTTATAATTCTAGGAATGGGGAGGTGCTTGTTAAGAGTCTCACCATTCCCAGTAATCTAGGATGCCCAGCTACTGCACCAATCCGCCTGTCAATCAAAAGATTGACACTTGCAAGCCGGGGAAGACGTACCCGCTAAGAATGGAAGACTGGCTTAATATTCATCAAGTCTGGCAGGACGCCGCTTCCAACTCGCGGCTGCTCTATCTGAAAACATCAACATCTGGAAAGTCTTCATGCAGATTTATACTCAGCCTATTAGACAAATCAGGGAATAAAAAGTACTATAATAGGATTACATTAGCTCTGGCACTCAGGCTTTACCCACTAACAATGTGCGTTGGGGATAAAGTAACCGATCAAACAGTTTGTAACAAGAAGGAAACAGCTTTCGACCAGCAGACTGAAAGGCTCACTTTTCCAAAGCAGATAACTTAACTTGAAAACATAGAATTGTGTAGTATAAACACATTTAATGGAGTGTCATGACTTGAAGCACTAGGGCTACGTAAGCCTTGCCTCTAAGTATTTCCATTGGACCCATTTGGAAAACAAGCGTTGGCAATGTGAAATAAATACATCTGGCCTCAATAAGTATGCAATTTGCAAAAAAATTAGAAAAATATAAATAGAAAAATAGATTTGTAGCCCAGCAGGCCAAACATGCCAGCCCTGACACTGAAATGTACTCCATGTCAGGCGGCTGTGCACAGGTGAACAGGATAAATGATGTCACTCACAATAGAAGATGGCCAATGAATGACGTGAGTGACCCATTTTCCAATGTCAAGAAGCAAATGTGAATGACACTTTAATTGATCAATGGAATAAGATGGCTGACTGGAAGCAAATGTATGTAGGAATATTTTTTTTTAAAACATGATGGTGCCAGACAGCTAATGCTATCCGCAGGTCAAACCTAATGCTTGGCCTCGAAACCCTTCACACAGCTACAAAACTCTATAAAGGTAGCCCTGTTGCGTCAACAGACTGTTTCTAGTTTTGGAGTTGACCAAATATCTAAGGTTGGCTTCCTATAAAAAGCATTTACCTTCCTTTTCCAGTATAGACGACACTAAGGAAAATCTCCTCATGCTCCAAATTCCTCTTGATGGCTCCTGCTCCACCTCGTTATGTGGAAAGAGAGTTCTACTTCCAATAAACACTGGGTACTCTACAGTTCTGCTCTACATATGCAGCTCTCTATGTTATTCTCTCCAGCTATCTGTAACCCCAACACACCTCAGCAAAAGAATTGTGAAGCTGCCATAAGGCGGAATACTGCGCTGTATGCATGCAGCAAAATAAAAATACGACTTACTCCCCTGGTTTTCTATTTATGTTTAATTTTTAACATAGTAATCTAATCGTTTGTGTTGTGTCATTCCTACAATATGATTGTTATGTTGGAGTTGCCCTAGTTTTTTATCTATATGGGAGTCGAGTCAAGGGCATGTCACTTGAGCTTATCATCATACTAAAAGAAATGGACAAGGACGAGGGAATGAGGATATAATATTCGGACTACATTACCCGTAGTATTTATGTTAGAAATGGGGGTCTCTAATTGGCAGTGATATGCACGCTGTCCAAGTAGGGACCCTTCCTTCTAGTCAGGGTAAGGGAGTTACACACCCAAGATAACTCCAACTCACTCCCTTGGTAGCTTGGCATGAGCGGACAAGCCTATCTCAGAATTAATGTTTAAAGTATTTGTGCATAACACATACAGTAACACATTGAAAACACTACAAATGGAGACCACATCAGTTTTGGAAAAAAAAACAATCTTTATCTAAACAAAACAAGACCAAAACGACAAAAATTAAACATACATAACTCAAAATATCACTTTTAAAGGTTTAAGCAATTCTGTCCCTAGAACTCAATGGATGCAGTGATTTTACACAAAGTACTTTGGAAGCGTCAAAATTCACAAGGAAAAACAGCCGCAGAGGAGGGAATCATCGGAAAACACAGCAATGCATCGGTTCCTGAGTTCCTGGGGAAGTGATGCATCAGCTCTGCTTTTCGCAGGAGAAGTGTTGAGTCGGATCCAGATTGTAAGGGGAAGTGATGCATCGAAATCCGAAGACGGTTCTGGTCTGCGGGAGATGCGGTGGAAAACTTGGCGCACAGATACAATGCGTAGAAATCTAGATGTGCTGGAGGTCGAGGTGGTGGCGGCAAACAGGCACTACATCGATTCTTTCAGCTGTGGACTGTGGGCGCATCAATTTTTTCAGAAGCACAGCAGGACCTGCATCAGAGTCAGTGCAGTGGTCTAGGTCATAGGAGACACGGTGCACTGGACTTGGGCTGTGGCGGTTCTTCGGGCCGCGAACAGGCGATGTGTTGATTTCTTCGACCACATGGTGGTGATGCGTGGAAACTTCTCCCGCACAGCAGTGCTGTGTCTGATGAACAGGTGCTCGGAGGGCGATGCATCGATTTTGCAATCTTTTGCATCAAGAACAACCTCCAAGGGCCCAGAACAGGAGTTGGCACCTCTTGGCAGGTCGAAACTCCCAGCAGTGGAGTTCAGGGATGCTGCAGGTGATGTCTTTGATGGCCCTGAGACTTCCAACAGGAGGCAAGCACACACAAGCCCTTGGAGAACCTTGGAAAAGCAAGATTCAAAAGCAAAGTCCAGTTATTTCACTGACCACAGATGTAAGCAGCAACTGCAGGCCAGCCCAGCAAAGCAACACACAGCAAAAGGGCAGTACTCCTGACAGCTCTTCTTCTTGGCAGAGTCCTCATTCCAGAAGTGTTCTAAAATCTGGGGTTACAGGTCCAATACTTATACCCCTTTTGGCCTTTGAAGCAGGAATACTTCAAATCCTTGCTGTCCACAAGATCCTGCCTTCCCCCTGCCTTGGCTCCAGACACACTACAGGGTGGTGGAGACAGCATTGTGAGAGGCCAGGCACAGTCCTATTCAGGTGTCAGTGACAACTCGTCGCACCACTCTAGCTCAGGAAGGTCCATCAGCCTGGTGATGGGCCATCAGGAGATGCAGGGCACACCTCAGCTCCCTTTATATGACTGTCTAGAGTGAATGCACAAACAACCCAGCTGTCTGTCTGAATCAGATGTTGATTCCACAGGCAGGCAGAGTCACAGGATGGTAAATAAAAAAAAGGGTCACTTTTTAAAATAGGTATTTTCAAACATATAATTTAAAAACCACCTTTCTTAAAAGATGTGTTTTTAAATCCAGAACTCGGAGAGACCAAGCTCCAAATCTCTAGCTCTTCCCAATTGGAATTTGCACTTGTAAAATATTACAAGGCAGCTCCAATGATAACATATGGAAGAGCTATCCCTTGCAATAGTGAAAAACGAAATTGGCAGTATTTCACTATCGCGACATGTACAGCACACCAGTACATGTCCTACCTTTAACATATACTGCACCCTGCCCATAGGGCTACCCTGGGCCTACCTTAGGGGTGCCTTACATGTAGTAAAAGGAAAGGTTTGGGCCTGGCAAGTGGGTCTATTTCCCAGGTCGACATGGCAGTTGAAAACTGCACTCACAGACACTGCAATGGCAGACCTAAGACAGGTTTACAGGGATACCCATGTGGGTGGCACAACCAGTGCTGGTGGCCCACTAGTAGCATTTGATTTACAGGCCCTGGGCGCACACGGTGCACGTTACCAGGGACTTAACAGTAAATCAAATATGCCAATCATGGATAGCCAATTACACAGGGGGCACTAGTACTTTACACTGATCAGCAGTGGTAAAGTGCCCAGAGTACACAAACCAGCAAAAACGAAGTCCAGCACACAATCAAAAATACAGGAGGTAGAGGCAAAAAGACAGGGGAACCACCCCAAGGTGCCAGGTATAACACTTTGTTACTTCATTAGGAAGTAATGTTGGATTATATACCAGTAATCGACATTCTTTAGAGTTATCTCTTCTTCATTCCAGGACTTACATCATTTCAACTCCTCCAGATTCCTCTTTGACCAGAAAATCTCACTGGGCTTGTTTATTGTGAGAAGAGTTCTCTTTTCGAGGGTAATGAGACAGAATATCGAGGGTAAAAAATTCGACCTACCATAATATCGAGTTAAAAATTTTGTGGATGGAAATATGGAGTGCAAGAATATCGTTGTTAAGAATATCAATTTGAAAGTAAGTAATATCGATTTTAAAAATATTGAAGTTATTAATATCATTTGCCAAAATATAGTTGTTTATAATATCGATTTTTTAATTAGTGTAATGTATTTTAGTATATATTTTAAATGTATGTGATGTATTTTTTTGTATACGTATTGTTTATGTTTTTTAATATGTGTCAAATTTTTAGCAGTTATTAATTTAATTTTAATTAGCTTTTGTGTTTTTTAGTTCCATAGCGGGTTGCGGGTGTATACGGGACTAGGGTGGGAAGTAATTTAATTATAGTAAATAATGAATATTTTTAATTTATTAATATTTCTTTAATTGGGATTTTATAATGTTAATTGTGTTTTTAAATTTTTGGGTAAACTTTAGGTGCGTGTTGTGGGGTTTATAGGGGTAAAGGGTGGGAGGTCATTTATTTTTAATTAAATTAATAATTAGTTGTTAATTAACATTAATTAATTAGTTGACAATTAATTGTGGTAATGTGTAATTAATATTAGGTGCGGGTTGTGGGAATTATAGGGGCAAAGGCTAAGAAGTCATTTATTTTTAATTATTTAATAATTAGTTAATTAACAATAATTAATTAATTGACAATTAATTATGGTAAGTGTGTAATAAGTTTTAGGTGCGGATTGTGGGGTTTATAGGGGTACAGGATGGGAAGTAATTTATTTTTAATTAATTAATAATTAGTTGTTAATGAACATTAATTAATTAATTGACAATTAATTATGGTAACTCTGTAATTAATTTTAGGTGCAGGTTGTGGGGTTTATAGGGATAAAGGGTGGGAAGTAATTTATGTTTAATTAATTAATAATTAGTTGATCATTAATCTTAATTAATGAATTGATTTTTAATTGGGGTGATTGTTTATTTTTTTGTATCTGGGTTTTTCTTTTGTAGGGGTCAAGGGTGGGGAGTAAATTCATTTTACTTACTTTATAATTAGTTCTTAAATACTGTACGTTTTTTAATTGAAAATACGTTTTAATTTTAATTTTAGCTGTGGGTTGTGGGGATTATAGGGGTAAAGTGTGGTAAGTTAATTAATTTTTATGAGTTTGTTTTTTAATTAATAATATTTCTTTAATTGGTAATTTTTATTTAGATGTGGGTTGTGAATTGTGTGGTGTTATAGAGTAGGAAATAAAAAACTGCATTTATTTATTTTTTATTTTATTTAATATAATATTTGTAGGTATTTGTCATATGTATTTAACATTATAATATGTTTTTATTTTTTTATTTTTAATATTAAATATATTTGTATTTACATTTTAAACATATTTATATATTTTTTATTTATTTCGTTTTTTTAATTTTTGTTGTTGTTAATACTTTGTTTGTTTTTAATTTTGAACTGACTGGAGTGGGAATATTAATTGTTACCCCTCCGCAATTCAACACTTTCTCTACTGTTACACTTATTGGAATGGGAATAATAATTTTTGCCCCTCCGCTATCCAACACTTTCCCTATTGTTGCACTCACTGGAGTGGGAATAGTAATTTTTACCCCTCTACTACCCAACACTTTCCCTACTGTTGCACTGACTGGAGTGGGAATTGTAATTTTTACCCCTCCGCTATCCAACACTTTCCCTACTGTTGCACTCACTGAAGTGGGAATAGTAATTTTTACCCCTTCGCTATCCAACTGACTGTAGTGGGAAAATTAAGTTTAAAGATTTTTAAATAGTTTCATGTTTTAATTTATAATAGGATGTTTTTTTAAATTAGATTTTATGTTATTGGTATATATATATATATATAATAAGTTTTGAAAATTTCGCAAGATTCGTCAACCGGCGCCAAAGTTATTGGGAAAAGAATGTTACGAATTTCCTATGGATAATAGGTCCTAACTATAACTATCTACTGGCGACCGCCAGTAGATAATATATATATATATATATATATATATATATATATATATATATATATATATTCACTGAAAAAACCATAGGTTTTAGGGACAGTTATAGTTAGTTGGACATTTCACTAGTACAAAACCATAGAAATTCCCCGTTATAGTTAGTTCAGCTAACTATAACTCGCGCCCCCGCAATGCACTGCTGATGACGTCACATATTACATCACTCATGACATGGTCAGTGACATCACTGATGACATCTCAAATGACATCACTGATGACATCATCCAGTGACTGTGTGTTTCTGTAAAGTTTAAATATGTTTAATATATTTAGGGAAAGGCGTATTGAAGAATGAGTGGGTGTATAAGTGTCTGAATGGATGATTTAGTACGTGAGTGACTGACTCTACAAGTGAGTGATTAAATGTATCTTACTGAATGCATGGGTTAGTGACTAAACTGTGTGAATGTCTGTATCCGTCTGTCTGTTGGTTTGTAAGCGGCTGCATGAGCTTTCTGAATAGCTACATGAGTGTCTACATGGGTTATTGATTGATTGTCTGAGTATCTGTATGGGTGCCTGAGTGTTTGTGTGGGTGGGGTGTGTGTGACTCTGTGCATAGATGTGTGAGTTGGTGATTCACTGGGTGCATGGTTTCAAGAGTGCATCTGTGATGGACTGTATTGGTGGGTGAGTGTGTGTATGGGTGTGTTAGTGATTGAATGTATATCTCAGTGGTACATGTGTGAGTAACTACATATGTGCAAGGCAGTATATATGTGTGTTGGAGTATATAAATGGCTATAAGTGAGAGTGTGTGATTGTGAGAGTGGCTGTATGGATGAGTGTGTACTTGTATCAGTGATTGTATAAGAGCGTAAGAATGTGCTAGTATTTGTATGAGTAAGTGAGCTGGTGTGTGTATAACTGTATAGGTGAGTAAATGGGTGTGTGATTAAGTTTTTGCATGACTGACTAGGTGTGTGAGTACCTCTATGGATGAGTGGCGGTGTGTGAGTGTTTATATAGGTGTATGAGTGCATATGATAGTCCTGTACTGAGTGACTAAGTATGAGTGACTGTACGGGTGAGTGAGTGGATGTGTGTGTAGACCTAAGAATCAGTGAGTCGGTATGTAGTTTTTGGTGTTGGAGTGTCTATGGTTTTGAGAATGGCAGTCTGTAATTTAGAGTGGGTGTATCAAAAGTTATATTAGGGTGTGAGAAGATGCATGAAATTATCACATGGATGATGTCATCAGTGATGTCATTTGAGATGTCATCAGTGATGTCATCAGTGATGTCACTGACCATGTCATGAGTGATGTAATATGTGACGTCATCAGCAGTGCATTGCGGGCGCGAGTTATAGTTAGCTGAACTAACTATAACGGGGGAATTTCTATGGTTTTGTACGAGTGAAATGTCCAACTAACTATAACTGTCCCTAAAACCTATGGTTTTTTCAGTGAATTTCAAAGGTTTTTTAAATGCTAATTTCTAACTATAACGTGTCTGAAACCTATGGTTCGGGTAGTGCAGTGGTGTTTGGGTAGTGTAGGGGTACTGCTGGGGGTAGTTTTTTAGGGTTTAGGGTAGTGCAGTGGTGTTTGGGTAGTGTAGTGGTTCATGCTGGGGGTAGTTTTTTAGGGTTTAGGGTAGTGCAGTGGTGTTTGTGTAGTGTAGGGGGCAGTGTTTTAGGGTTTAGGGTAGTGCAGTGGTGTTTGTGTAGTGTAGGAGGTCGTGTTTTAGGGTTTAGGGTAGTGCAGTGGTCTTTGGGTAGTGTAGGGAGTCGTGCGGGGGTAGTGTTTTAGGGATTAGGGTAGTGCATTGGTGTTTGGGTAGTGTAGGGGTCATGCGGGGGTAGTGTTTTAGGGTTTAGGGCAGTGCAGTGGTGTTTGGGTAGTGTAGGGGTCGTGCTGGGGGAGTGTTTTAGGGTTTAGGGCAGTGCAGTGGTGTTCGGGTAGTGTAGGGGGTCGTGCTGGGGGAGTGTTTGAGGGTTTAGGGCAGTGCAGTCGTGTTCGGGTAGTGTAGGGGGTTGTGCTGGGGGTAGTATTTTAGGGTTTAGGGTAGTGCAGTGGTGTTCGGGTAGTGTAGGGGGTCATGCTGGGGGTAGTGTTCTAGGGTTTAGGGCAGTGCAGTGGTGTTTGGGCAGTATAGGGGTAATGCTGGGGGTGGTGTTTTAGGGTTTAGGGCAGTGCAGTGGTGTTCGGGCAGTGTAGGGGGTCGTGCTGGGGGTGGTGTTTCAGGGTCTAGGGCAGTGCAGTGGTGTTCGGGCAGTGTAGGGGTGGTGTTTCAGGGTTTAGGGCAGTGCAGTGGTGTTCGGGCAGTGTAGGGGGTCGTGCAGGGGGTGGTGTTTCAGGGTTTAGGGCAGTGGTGTTTGGGCAGTGTATGGGGTTGTGCTGGGGGTGGTGTTTCAGGGTTTGGGGCAGTGCAGTGGAGTTCGAGCAGTAAAGGGGGTCATGCTGGGGGTGGTGTTTCAGGGTTTAGGGCAGTGCAGTGGTGTTCGGGCAGTGTAGGGGGTGGTGTTTCAGGGTTTAGGGCAGTGCAGTGGTGTTCGGGCTGTGTAGGGGGTGGTGCAGGGGGTGGTGTTTCAGGGTTTAGGGCAGTGCAGTGGTGTTCGGGCAGTGTAGGGGGTCATGCAGGGGGTGGTGTTTCAGGGTTTAGGGCAGTGCAGTGGTGTTCGGGCAGTGTAGGTGGTCGTGCTGGGGCTGGTGTTTCAGGGTTTAGGGCAGTGCAGTGGTGTCCGGGCAGTGTAGGGGGTCATGCTGGGGCTGGTGTTTCAGGGTTTAGGGCAGTGCAGTGGTGTTCGGGCAGTGTATGGGGTCTTGCTGGGGCTGGTGTTCCAGAGTCTAGGGCAGTGCAGTGGTGTTCGGGCAGTGTAGGGGTCTTGCTGGGGCTGGTGTTTCAGGGTTTAGGGCAGTGCAGTGGTGTTCGGGCAGTGTAGGGGGTCGTGCTGGGGGTGGTGTTTCAGGGTTTAGGGCAGTGCAGTGGTGTTCGGGCAGTGTAGGGGTCGTGCTGGGGCTAGTGTTTCAGGATTTAGGGCAGAGCAATGGTGTTCAGGCAGTGTAGGGGTTTTGCTGGAGGTGGTGTTTCAGGGTTTAGGGCAGTGCAGTGGTGTTCATGCAGTGTAGGGGTGGTGTTTCAGGGTTTAGGGCAGTGGTGTTCAGGCAGTGTAGGGGGTCTTGCTGGGGTTGATGTTTCAGGGTTTAGGGCAGTGCAGTGGTGTTCGGGCAGTGTAGGGGGTCGTGCTGGGCGTGGTGTTTCAGGGTTTAGGGCAGTGCAGTGGTGTTCGGGCAGTGTAGGGGTGTCGTGCTGAGGGGTGGTGTTTCAGGGTTTAGGGCAGTGCAGTGGTGTTCGGGCAGTGTAGGGGGTCGTGCAGGGGGTGGTGTTTCAGGGTTTAGGGCAGTGCAGTGGTGTTCGGGCAGTGTAGGGGGTCGTGCAGGGGTGGTGTTTCAGGGTTTAGGGCAGTGCAGTGGTGTTCGGCCAGTGTAGGTGGTCTTGCTGGGGGTGGTGTTTCAGGCTTTAGTGCAGTGGTGTTCGGGCAGTGTAAGGGGTCTTGCTGGGGGTGGTGTTTCAGGGTTTAGGGCAGTGCAGTGGTTTTCGGGCAGTGTAGGGGGTCGTGCTGGGGCTGGTGTTTCATGGTTTAGGGCAGTGCAGTGGTGTTCGGGCAGTGTAGGGGGTCGTGCTGGGGGTGGTGTTTCAGGGTTTAGGGCAGTGCAGTGGTGTTCGGGCAGTGTAGGGGGTCATGCTGGGGGTGGTGTTTCAGGGTTTAGGGCAGTGCAGTGGTGTTCGGGCAGTGTAGGGGGTCTTGCTGGGGGTGGTGTTTCAGGATTTAGGGCAGTGGTGTTCGGGCAGTGTAGGGGTCTTGCTGGGGGTGATGTTTCAGGGTTTAGGGCAGTGCAGTGGTGTTCAGGCAGTGTAGGGGGTCTTGCTGGGGGTAGTGTTTAGGGGTTTAGGGCAGTGCAGTGGTGTTCGTGCAGTGTAGGGGGTTCGTGCTGGGGGTGGTGTTTCAGGGTTTAGGGCAGTGCAGTAGTGTTCGTGCAGTGTAGGGGATCGTCCAGGGGGTGGTGTTTCAGGGTTTAGGGCAGTGCAGTGGTGTTTGGGCAGTGTAGGGGGTCGTGCTGGGGGTGGTGTTTCAGGGTTTAGGGCAGTGCAGTGGTGTTCGGGCAGTGTAGGGGGTCGTGCAGGGGGTGGTATTTCAGGTTTTAGGGCAGTGCAGTGGTGTTCGGGCAGTGTAGGGGTCGTGCTGGGGCTGGTGTTTCAGGGTTTAGGGCAGTGCAGTGGTGTTCGGGCAGTGTAGGGGTCGTGCTGGGGCTGCTGTTTCAGGGTTTAGGGCAGTGCAGTGGTGTTCGGGCAGTGTACGGGGTTGTGCTGGGGCTGGTGTTTCAGGGTTTAGGGCAGTGCAGTGGTGTTCGGGCAGTGTAGGGGGTCGTGCTGGGGGTGGTGTTTCAGGGTTTAGGGTAGTGCAGTGGTTTTCGGGCAGTGTAGGGGGTCGTGCTGGGGCTGGTGTTTCATGGTTTAGGGCAGTGCAGTGGTGTTCGGGCAGTGTAAGGGGTCGTGCTGGGGGTGGTGTTTCAGGGTTTAGGGCAGTGCAGTGGTGTTCGGGCAGTGTAGGGGTCATGCTGGGGGTGGTGTTTCAGGGTTTAGGGCAGTGCAGTGGTGTTCGGGCAGTGTAGGGGGTCTTGCTGGGGGTGGTGTTTCAGGATTTAGGGCAGTGGTGTTCGGGCAGTGTAGGGGTCTTGCTGGGGGTGATGTTTCAGGGTTTAGGGCAGTGCAGTGGTGTTCAGGCAGTGTAGGGGGTCTTGCTGGGGGTAGTGTTTAGGGGTTTAGGGCAGTGCAGTGGTGTTCGTGCAGTGTAGGGGTTCGTGCTGGGGGTGGTGTTTCAGGGTTTAGGGCAGTGCAGTAGTGTTCGGGCAGTGTAGGGGATCGTGCAGGGGTGGTGTTTCAGGGTTTAGGGCAGTGCAGTGGTGTTTGGGCAGTGTAGGGGGTCGTGCTGGGGGTGGTGTTTCAGGGTTTAGGGCAGTGCAGTGGTGTTCGGGCAGTGTAGGGGTCGTGCAGGGGTGGTATTTCAGGTTTTAGGGCAGTGCAGTGGTGTTCGGGCAGTGTAGGGGTCGTGCTGGGGCTGGTGTTTCAGGGTTTAGGGCAGTGCAGTGGTGTTCGGGCAGTGTAGGGGGTCTTGCTGGAGGTGGTGTTTCAGGGTTTAGGGCAGTGGTGTTCGGGCAGTGTAGGGGGTCTTGCTGGGGGTGATGTTTCAGGGTTTAGGGCAGTGCAGTGGTGTTCGGGCAGTGTAGGGCAGTGCAGTGGTGTTCGTGCAGTGTAGGGGTCATGCTGGGGATGGTGTTTCAGGGTTTAGGGCAGTTCAGTAGTGTTCGGGCAGTGTAGGGGGTCATGCAGGGGGTGGTGTTTCAGGGTTTAGGGCAGTGCAGTGGTGTTCGGGCAGTGTAGGGTGTCGTGCTGGGGGTGGTATTTCAGGGTTTAGGGCAGTGCATTGCAGTGGTGTTCGGGCAGTGTAGGGGGTCATGCTGGGGGTGGTGTTTCAGGGTTTAGGGCAGTGGTGTTCGGGCAGTGTAGGGGTCTTGCTGGGGGTGATGTTTCAGGGTTTAGGGCAGTGCAGTGGTGTTCGGGCAGTGTAGGAGGTCTTGCTGGGGGTAGTGTTTCAGGGTTTAGGGCAGTGCAGTGGTGTTTGGGCAGTGTAGGGGGCGTGCTGGGGGTGGTGTTTCAGGGTTTAGGGCAGTGCAGTGGTGTTCGGGCAGTGTAGGGGGTCGTGAAGGGGTGGTGTTTCAGGGTTTAGGGGAGTGCAGTGGTGTTCGGGCAGTGTAGGGGGTCATGCTAGGGTTGGTGTTTCAGGGTTTAGGGCAGTGGGGTGGTGTTCAGGCAGTGTAGGGGGTCGTGCAGGGGCTGGTGTTTCAGGGTTTAGGGCAGTGCAGTGGTGTTCGGGCAGTGTAGGGGGTCGTGCTGGGGGTAGTGTTTTAGGGTAGTGCAGTGGTGTTTGTGTAGTGTAGGGGTCATGTTTTAGGGTAGTGCAGTGGTGTTTGGGTAGTGTAGGGGGTCGTGCTGGGGGTAGTGTTTTAGGATTTAGGTTAGTGCAGTTGTGTTTGGGTAGTGTAGGGGTCGTGCTGGGGTAGTGTTTTAGGGTTTAAGGTAGTGCAGTGGTGTTTGTGTAGTGTAGGGGGTCGTGCTGGGGGTAGTGTTTTAGGGTTTAGGGTAGTGCAGTGGTGCTTGTGTAGTGTAGGGGGTCATGCTGGGGGTAGTGTTTTAGGGTTTAGGGTAGTGCAGTGGTGTTTGTGTAGTGTAGGGGGTCATGTTTTAGGGTAGTGCAGTGGTGTTTGGGTAGTGTAGGGGTCGTGCTGGGGGTAGTGTTTTAGGGTTTAGGTTAGTGCAGTGGTGTTGGGGTAGTGTTTTAGGGTTTAGGGTAGTGCAGTGGTGCTTGTGTAGTGTAGGGGGTCGTGCTGGGGGTAGTGTTTTAGGGTTTAGGGTAGTGCAGTGGTGTTTTTGTAGTGTAGGGGGTCATGTTTTAAGATTCAACGCTCCAATACCTGACCAGTCTGCATTACATAAAACTGCAAAAAAACTAAAAATAAAAAGTGTTTTTCACACTTTTGTCATTGGGCTATATGTGGGCTACATCTGGGTAATATTTGTGCTACATTTGGGCTCTTTTTTCACTGGTGGCCATCTTGGAAGACTTCTTTGTTATGAAGTTTCCTAATTTCCTCATTTACTGCAGTCTCCTCAGTAGGAAATGCTTTCAGTTTTTACTTTGATTCCATCAAGAAGGCATTCAGATGTGTCACACATTTGCCATAAATTCAGAATGTTAGCACTCTAGTTGTTCATTAGATCACTGTAGTAAAGCTACTGCTCACCAAGGAGTTAACTGGAAGTCTACTGCTGGTATTGAAAGTAATTGTTTCAGTCTGCATGTCAGAATTTTCTAATGAAATAGAAGAGGATTTGAGATCTCACTTAAAACATGCACTAAATTTTCTTTTTGCAGCACTAACCATAATTTCTATGGCAAAATGAACCCCCTCATTTTGTTCCTTTTTAAATTAAATGTTTTAAGTGTTACCAGTTTATTCCAATCAAGATGGCTTCAGGTGTGCCATACTTTTGTCATAAGTAAGGCTGTTAGCACTCTAGTTGTTCTTTAGAACACTCTGGGAAGCTGCAGTAGAACACAAAGGCATCAACTGACAGGCTGCTCCTGTTGAAATATAACAGGAAGATATTTGAGATCTCACTTAAAACATGTCCTAATTTTTCTTTCTA
This sequence comes from Calotriton arnoldi, assembly GCA_963921515.1. NCBI lineage: Eukaryota > Metazoa > Chordata > Amphibia > Caudata > Salamandridae > Calotriton > Calotriton arnoldi. Next base: position 983,659 of record CAWUFW010005114.1, read on the forward strand.
CAGCACTAACCATAATTTCTATGGCAAAATGAACCCCCTCATTTTGTTCCTTTTTAAATTAAATGTTTTAAGTGTTACCAGTTTATTCCAATCAAGATGGCTTCAGGTGTGCCATACTTTTGTCATAAGTAAGACTGTTAGCACTCTAGTTGTTCTTTAGAACACTCTGGGAAGCTGCAGTAGAACACAAAGGCATCAACTGACAGGCTGCTCCTGTTGAAATATAACAGGAAGATATTTGAGATCACACTTGAAACATGTCCTAATTTTTCTTTCTACAGCACTAACCATAATTTCTATGACAAAATGAACCCCATCATTTTGTTCCTTTTTAAATTAAATATTTTAACCCCTTGACCGCAATCGGAATTCCGCTCGTATGCTGGACATTCTGATCGCGGGTGGGGTCGTGACGAGCTCAGCTCGTCATGCGCACAGCGCTACCGCGCAGCATGACGAGCTGAGCTCGTCATGAGCACGGAAAGGGTTAAGTGTTACCAGTTTATTCCAATCAAGATGGCTTCAGGTGTGCCATACTTTTGTCATAAGTAAGGCTGTTAGCACTCTAGTTGTTCTTTAGAACACTCTGGGAAGCTGCAGTAGAACACAAAGGAATCAACTGACAGTCTATGCCCTTGTTGGATGTACATGTTTTACTGAGAATGTCAGACTTCATTCTCACATGACTGAGAAAGATAATGTGAATTTACAGAAAATATGCTCTCATTTTAGCTTCTGGAGCACCTTCCAAAACTGTATGGGACAAGCATGTGAAAATAGTTTTCTCTCAAACATGATTCATGATATCCCAGCAGAAGGTTTTTCACAGGGTAAAATCACCTTAGAACACACCACAATTCCTGAAATTAGTATGGTACCATCAACAAACGAATTCTAATGTAACTAAAGTCTGTTATCACCCTTTATAGTTCTCCTTTTGGTAACCCTCAAAATCTTTGATTCACTACAATGCATTTCAATGGGGTACTATCATTTATATTGGTCCCAAGATGGCTGCCAGCAATTCCAGGATGAAGTGCTGACAGCCAATCAGATCTCACGATGACATGTGTGGTTAGGCTCCGCCCAGATATATATGTGTTTTTACTTTTGATTTTCTCAGCAACTACTGAACGGATTTACACCATTTAACAAAAGGGTTCTTTCTGAACCAAGAACTACCTCTTTGCCAAATTTTGTGTAATTCCGTTCAGCAGTTCGGGCTGTAGCCGTGTCTAAAGTTTCCTATGGGAAAATGAATGGGGAAAACACGTTTTGGGACCCCCCTTTTTTCTCGGCCCCCGCTTGACGAATCACCCCGAAACTTTCAGGGTAGGAGCGGACCGGAGCGGGCCATAAAGTTTGAAAATTTCGCGAAGATTCGTCAACCGACGCAAGAGCTATTTCAAATAGAATGTCGCGGATTTCCTATGGAAAATAGGTCCTAACTATAACTATCTACTGGCGACCGCCAGTAGATTATATATATATATATATATATATATATATATATATATATATATGCTCCAAACTCCTCCGGTTTCCGTTCCCAGGCAAAACTCGGCAAGGGATCCGGCGAGAAATCACAGCACCACGCACAGAAGGTACTCCTTCAAGTGATTATTTATTTAACCATAGTGAAAAAAACAAAACGGTAGAGGACGGTCTACGCGTTTCGGCTTATATTTGTAAATTTTCATATAATTTTAAAATTATAAAAAAATTATATTAATAGTTTATTAATTGTTTTAAAGTAAATATATATTTATATATACAGTTTAATTATTATGTATGTGTGTTTAACTTTTTTAAATTAAGTTTATTTGTTATATTTGTTAAAATGCATATTAAATCTAATTAATTTTTTTAATTAATTTTATTATTTGATATATTTAATATTTATTATTTTATTTTATATATATAAAAATCGATATTTTGTACAACTATATTTTTGACATCGATTTTTTTTCTCTATATTTTTGTACTTACCTGTTTAAGTATAGGGAGTAGATATTTTTGCATTCTATATTTTTACCACAATATTTTTTTCATCTATATTTTTGAGGTCGCTATTCTGTCAGTGAACCCTTTTCGAGGGGCCTCCTGCTGAAGCTGAGAATTATGTTGCAGATGGAAACAAAAGTTGGTTTGGACTGATTTGTTTCGCAAAGTAAAGTGTGTCTATTGTGACATAGGAGAACATCCAGTACTGGTATGTAATACAGGCATTACAGCATAATACCAGACTCCCTTACAACACACTCAGCAATCACAGTGCGTCAGGAACATGGCATCAAATAAGCCATCTAGTTGTAATTGTACTTATATAGCACTTACTACCCCTAAGGGGGCATTAAACTGCTTCCTGCCAGGCACCACACTGCACCGTAATCTAAGGTTAGTTTTGAGCCCAATTTTATTGGGAATTGTTTGTAATTAGGATTAGTTCTTGTGTGCTCCAGCAAGAAAGCATTCCATGCATTCACTTGTTTCTTTGTGGTAGATTGAAATAATATGAGTGTAGTGTGATCCTTAGTGAGGGGGTTATGTGAGTTCATGCAGATGTTTGGTGAGCGTAATAACTGAGCAAGAAGAGATTAGGTATTGTTAGATTGTTAGATTACAGGAGTACGAATTCCAAAGAAGGAGAGTTTGTGATCTTTGAAATGAGTTGTGGCCATTTTGCAGAGGTACATAGATAGAGAGTAAAGTGCTACATGAATGTGACTTACAGAAGCTTAAAGGAGAGTAGGGATGCAAACAATAGAAGGGAAGACCATTTGGGATAAGAAAGTAGAGGCAACAATGAGAAATTTTAAGTAAAAGTCAGTTTTCATGGCAGATTGTAGAAATATAAAGGATGCTTTTTGAGATAGAATGTCATTTGATGATGCAAGACTATAGAAATAAACATTGCTTACATGTGAACGTAGTGCTATATCAGGTACTTTTAATAGGTACTAGAAATGAGTGAAAGTCCGTACACTGCTAGACTACCTCTAGATGACCACTTTAGCAAAGATAGCTAACCAGCTCAGAGGATGGGCGTGTAAAGTAATGGCTGGTCACATATATAGGGAAATATCAAGAGCATTAGGTCACACTAAAAGAAAGCAGTAACATCGAGATCATACTAACGATAAAAAAATTGAGGTACTTATTTCAAACATTAAATGGAAATTCTGCAAATAATGGAGTGAATGGCTTCTGATGTTTAGTCTCAAGTCTGGTTTCCAGCATTACTTTCGAAGTGGGATACATTTTAATGCCACCAGTTTGTTCTGCACAAGAAGGAGAGTGAGGACAGCTCCCCAGCAGTGGAAGTGTACTCCTGCATTCCCATGGCTGGATTTTGGGGAGCCAGAAACTGAGGTAAGGAGGATGGTGACCTGGCACCACACGGTTAAAACATCAATGAAGACTTTGTTAGCATAGGGCTTCTGAATAAACGTCCTTAAGAATTTCCACTTGGTAAATGGTAGGGGAGGGGTAGGGATTGCAGAGTCTGTGCTAGGTGAAGGGGAACATTTAGGTGACACTCAGCCTTTTTTCTTCCTTAATCATACCTTCATTTGGGCTGATGACAGCAGCTCAGACACCTCACTCCTCTGTGTGCCTCTGGTGTGGGTAGTTCAAGCCAGAGACTACCCTACTGTGTGGGCTTCACTACACTAAGGCTGTGTCTGGAGGGCAGTCTAGAAGGACATTTGAAAGGAGAACCAAACCAGTTCTTCAGCAAAAGTTATAATGATAAAGCTTGGTTTTCTCATTTTATCACTCACTTATTTTTACAAATTGTTCTTTCCCACCAGTTGTGTAAAGACGCAGCCGACCTGTCAGTTTCAATGAGTTTGTAAGAGTAATGTGAATTTCTCTAGTGGCACAGTGCAGGCTAAAGTAGAAATTGCGCTATGAATCCATTTAAGGGGTTTAAATGGTAAAGAAATATATGTTGGTTGGCAAAACCGCCATGTTCCAAACCTAGACAATTTCAGTATTCAAATGCACAGTAAAAACCTTTAGGTGTTTGTTATGCTGCACTATCAGAATAACAGAAAATTAAGCCAGGTCCTGCATTTTCTTATGTTATGACTTATCATTCTACATATTAAACAATCAAGAAAGCCACACCTATGCCTCTTTCACCCCTCACAGTCACATTCGTATCCATTTTAGTGGGGTACACAGAACTGCTTGTAGGGAAATTTCAGAAAATATAAGATACGCCCCTTAACACCAACCCCTTTGTCATGCCAATGGGTACCTCGTACATGTAAAATAAACAAACAGAATGCATTCTCCATCCCTAGATATTCAAACTTATTTTAACATGTCTCTACACAAGTTTGTTCACCGATATTTTAGCTCACTGCTTGGACTTTACTATTTCGCCACAGATATTATGCTTTGACGTCAAATAATGACCTTGTGCGGCATCAACATTTAGTGAAAAGATGACTTAAATCAGTCCTTGAAAGGCGTGACATTGCCACAATCACCTCTTTCATCATATAGCTTAGTCCTTTTGCACACCCATCGTTTACTACAGATACTATAAAGAGGAAGCAAGTGAAACAATGAGAGGTTTCTGTAAAATTGTCTTGCGCCATGCGTTACGATGAAATAAATCAGTTTCATTCACTCTTTCTCCTGGTGTGCCCTGGGTAAAACTCGCCCTTGTTCATTAGATTACTGCCAGGCCCCTTCAGTACACCAACCGAGGGCCAGATTGGGACATAAAATGGCCCAGGCACCAAAATAACAAGAATTGGCAAAGCCAATTGGTCTCGCCTATGCGAGAGCTATTGGCTTTTGCAATGTGTATAGCCATGAAGTACACCAGCGTGGCTGCTGTTTACACTGGCTAAAATTTAAAATTGAGTGGCGTTGAGTGTCCTAGAGTGTCGTAGAGTGGAGTGTGTAGAGTGGAGCAGAGTGTCATATAATGGTGTTCAGTAGAGTGGAATGGCGTAGAGTGGAGTGCAGTAGAAGGTAGACTGGAATATAGTGGAATGTCATAGAGTGGAGTGGTATAGAGTGCCCTAGAATAGAGTGGAGTAGAGTGGAGTAGAGTGGAATGGAATGGAGAGTCCTCGAGTGGAGTATTGTAGAGTAGAGTAAAGTAAAATGGGTAGAGTGGCATAGCATAAAGTGAAGTAGCAGTGAAGTAGAGAGGAGTGGTATAGAGTAGAGTGGTGTACAGTGTTATAGAGTGGAGGGGTGTAGAGTGGCATGGAGTGAAGTGGTGTAAAATGGAGTAGAGTGGAGGAGAGAGTAGAGTGTTGTACAGTGGAGTAAAGTGTCCTAGAGTGGAGTGGCGTAGAATGTAGTTGTGTAGAGCGGAATAGTGTTGTAGAGTGGAGTAGAGAAGACTGGAGTGGTGCTGAGTGGAGTGGAGTGTCATAGAATGGAGTGGCAAAGAGTGGAGTAGACAGTGGCAGGATTGGATTGTCAAAGAGTGAAGTAGTGTAGAGTGGAGTAAAGTGGCATAGAGTGGAGTAGATTGGAGTGGCATAGGGTGGACAGTCACAGAGTGGCCTGGAGAAGAGTGGACTGGGCTGGAGTGTTGTAGAGTGAAGTGTTGTAGTGTGTAATGTCTAGAGTGGTGTAGAGTGGAGTGATGTAGAGTGAAGTGGAATAGAGTGGAGTAAATTGGAGTAGCATAGAGTGGTGTAGAGTATCATAGAGTGTCATAGAGAGGAGTGGCATGGAGTGGAGTGGCATAGAGTGGTGTAGAGTGAAGTAAAGTGGAGTGGCAGAGTGTTGTAGAATGGAGTACAGTGGAGTGGAGTACAGTGGAGTGGCATAGGATGGAGTGGGATCAAGTGGAAATAAGTGATGTGGTGTCGAATGGAGTGCAGTGTCATAAAGAAGAGTATCATAGAGTGGAGTATCATATAGTGACGAAGAGTGAAGTGGCATTGAGTGATGTAGCATCACATAGAGTGGCATGGAGTGGAGTGACGTAGAGTGGAGTGGAGAGTCATAGTGTGGAGTGGTGTAGAGTGGATTGGTGTAGAGTGGAGTGGAGTGTCATTGAGTGGAGTGACAGAGTGCTGTAGAGTATCGTAGCGTGAAGTAAAGTGTTGTGGATTGGTGTAGAGTGGAGTAAAGTGTCAGAGTGGAGTGGAGTGGCGTGGAGTGGCGTGGAGTGGCATGGCGTGGAGTAGCATAAAGTTGTGTACAGTGGAGTAGGATGAAGTAGTGTAGAGTGGTGTGGCGTAGAGGGGAGCAGAGTGTCATAGAGTGGAATGTCATGGAGTAGAGTGGAGTGGCATAGAGTGGTATAAAGTGGAGTTGCTTAGAGTGGAGTGAAGTGTCCTGAAGTGGAGTGGCATAGAATGGAGTGAGGTGTCCTGAAGTGGAATGGCATAGAGTGGAGTGTTGTAGAGTGGATTGTCACAGAGTGGAGTAGCATAGAGTGGAGTGGCATAGAGCAGAGTTGTGCGTTGTAGAGTGCAAATGTATGGAGTATGCATGGTGTGGAAGCTCGCTGCCATTACAGTGAACACATTTTCAATCAAAATGACTATTACATTTACACAGACATACAGTTTTACTGATAAATCTACAGCGCTCCAACCATAATGTGTGGAAATCAGCATCACCTAGTGTATTGATTTGTTTTGATACTATTCAAATATTTGTTTCCAGCATACTTCAGTTTTACAAAAAATACATGCTTCGTTTGCACTTTCCTAATTCTGATATATTCTAAAATATTTGTACAATTCTTTTACGGGTATTTACATTTTGTGTTAGAAATAAATAACATCCTGCAGCCTTTTCATAATCCTGTACCCAGCAAGGCTGTAACATAAATTGTTTAGCTTTGCAGTCAGAGAAAGAAAAGTAAATGCCACACCAAGCTCCCTGGAAGACAAAGCCTAACATTTCACCTCTGTCTTTGAATGCACAGCAAATGTGACAAGATGAAAACAAAATTTAAAGGCCTCTTAATTGCTCATTCACTGTGAACTCCAGCATGATTTTAGGGGGTGTTTCAGCACTCCCCACTCACCTACTTCCAGTGCCTATGGCATGGGTGTGAAATTGAGGAAGAGAATTGTTGAACCTCTTAACTGCTGGTCCCCCCCCAACCCCCACACCCTGTGCTGACCCCTTTTTTTTGGCTATTTGGGGTAGTTGGCGCTTAGGGCTTCATAATGTTTGTTCCACATAAGGTACCCGTGCCCATTTTGCGTCCTTTTTTTCTAACATCCTGGGGATTGTAAAGATACCCAGGATTTGTGGATTACCCTAGGGGAGATTGAGAAAATAGGCAAAATGTAACTACATTTTGAGTTTGGGGGGAAAAATAGGAAAAAGTGCTCCTGATAAAATTGTCTGATATTTTATCTGAAAATGGCATTAACAAAAGGTTTGTGGTGCTAAAGTCACCATCTGCCCCGCTTTCATGTGGAACTGAATAAAAAAACTATTTTTTACCTCTATTTTGCCATTTTGTAAGTGGTAACCCAATTTTCCTATTTTTTGTGCCCTTAACATAGTTCCAGTTTGTGTTAGAAAACAGTGTAAAACCCATGGGTGATCAGGAAAGCTATAGATTTCTGGAAAGTAGACACAACTCCAAATGCAGCAATGTCTCAAATGTGTACATTCTTCAAGGTTTCCCAAAGAAACTGACTGTCAAAATAAAGAAATGTTGAAAATGAGTAAGAAAAATCTGCCATTTCTGACAACATTTTCATCTGTAACTTTTTGATATGATATCCAATTCATAAAAGCAATATACCATTATATCCACTAGACCCTTCTGGTTGTGGGGATATAGAGGGTTTGTAGGTTTTCCAAGAATCCAAGGTACCCAGAGCCAACAACTGAGTTGCACCATAAAATGGTTTTCATTGTTACAAATTCATTTGGTGAATTTGCAGAGAGAAAAATGGGTATCAAGTAAACCTATGTATTTCTGAAATGGACACAAGATAAGGAGTTTAGGATCAGTGGTTATTTGTACATCTCTGAACTTTTGGGTACACATACTAGCATATGAATTTGAGGGTATTTTTCAAAATATCAATTTTCTTACATTTAGAAGGCTCAAATGCAGTAAACTCCAAATGGTAAAAACAAATGTCCTACTATTTTATGCTTCCACATGTCGTCTGATAAAAATGGTACCTCACTTGTGTGGGTAAGCCTAGTGGCCATGACAGGAAATGAACCAAAACACAACATGGACGCATCACATTTTTTCCACTGAAAACTGACCTTTTTTCCAATGTGGGTAACTGTGGACTTTGGCAACTTGCTCACCTGGCACGTTGGGAAACCTAGCAACCTTGCACATTTTTGAAAACTAGACACTTGGGGGGAATCCAGAGTGGGGTGACTTGTGTGTCTCTCACCAGGTTTTGTTTACCCAGAATCCCTTGCAAACTGCAATCTTTGATTAAAAAAACTAATTTTCCTCACATTTCTGTGATGGAAAGTTCTGGAATCTACTGGGAGCAACAAACTTCCTTCACCCAACATTTCCCTAAGTCTCACGATAAAAATGGTACCTCAGTTGTGTGGGTAGGCCTAGTGCCTGTGACAGGAAACGGTCCAAAATGCAACATATATACATCACATTTTTCCTGTCAAAACTGACCTTTTCTTGCAAAGTAGGTAGCTGTAGATTTTGGGCCCTAGCTCAGCTGCACCTAGGGAAACCTAGCAAGTCTGCACATTTTGAAAGCTAGACAACTAGGGAAGTCCATGGATGTGTGACTTGCGTGTCTCTCACTAGGTAATTTCACCCAGAAGTCCTTGCATACCTCAACCTTTGGTTAAAAACACACATTGTTCTCACATTTCTGTTCTGGAATTTGTAGGGAGCCACAAATTTCCTACCACCTGAGTTCCCGCATGTCCCCCTATAATAAAGTTACCCCACTTACGTGGGTGGACCAAGAGACCACGACACAAAAAGTCCTAATGGACTACATTGATAGATAAGCAATAGGTTAGCATAGCGTTTGCTACTGCAGATTTGTTCTCTCTCAGCACTTACAAATAGGGGTAGCAGCGGTATTTGGGACTGTGCTGTGGTGCCACCTATGCAAACCTACGAACCACAGACATTTTTGAAAACTAGTCAAGTATGGGATTCCAGGGGGGTGTGCCTTGCGTGGATCCCATAAGGTTTTCTTACCCATAATGACCTGCAAATCTCAAACTCTGCCTGAAATCAGGCATTTTCCTTACATTTTTCTGATGGACACTTGCGGAATGTGCAGGAATACACAAAATTCCTACCACCCAGTATTACCCCAAAGGTGCAGATAAAAATGCTGTGCCACTTGTACGGCTGGGCCTAGTGCCAGCGACAGGAATGGATCAAACCAAGGTAAATGGGAACCTTGCACACTGATCGTCATTACAGTAATGTAAAAAGAAAGATTGAGGCTGCTCAGGAAGCTCTTCTTTTTTGTTTTATATTTTTTTTTATTGTCAAATGGGGACAGTCATTGAACAGTAAGCATTATAATGTAACATTACACCAATACATTGAGAATACATATGGATCACATAATTTAGTAATGGTACCAACTAACAAACGTTAATGCATATTACAAAAGAGTACGAAAAATAAATAAAAAAGAACCAAAAAAGAAAAAGGAAGAAAATAATCAGTCCCCCGACCTAGTGTGATAATCTTGTGCAAGTCTGCCCCATATAGAATCAAATTTCCTCAAAGAGTGGATTCCTCTGGGTCTGGCCAGGGCCTTCTCCCTTTCATAAGTTTCCATCATAATTGCCCATCATTCTGCTGCACAGGAAGCTCTTCCTAAGCAGTCCAACCTTAAAATGAAGTAAAGTAATCCCTCTGGTGGAGAGCACCAGAGGGGTTTTACATGCCTCCCCTGTGTTGACCAATGGCCGACAGACACACTGGGAACGTGGTGCTGCACCCAAGGGGTTAAGTTATGCTGTTAGTAAGAAGTACTGACCAAAATAAACAGGCTCATAGACAGAACGTTGTTCCTCACAGGCATGCAAGATTGATGAAACTGGTACTGACAGAGATAAGTAGAATCAGTCAAGCAGAAAGATATGAGGCAAGAAATCTTTTCAAAGAAATACAGCATGTTTTCTGCTTCCTGAACTAGCATTCAAGGGAGACAATTGAAAACACACACTCGCTTGTGGAGTGCCTTATGAAAAAGAGTCCCTAGAAAGGGAGCACTCGTGGAAGAATACAAGAATCCAGTCAAAGAGATGGTAAACATTCTATGCTCCGCTGGAGGGACAAAGACATGGTGGACAGCTTTACAAAAATAAAGCCAGCAAATAGAAAGCAAGCAACTGTGGGTTATGTAGCTGTCTGGTAGGCTTCTACCTAAAAATGTCCTTCATTACTAAATCAGAAAGCTGAAAAAGTGGACTATGTTTGCAAATTGGGACAGCTTTGAACTTGTAAGGGCATGAACTGTAAGTGTTTTGCAAGGTTTGGAAGACTGAATGGATTTACGCTAGCTGCAGGCAATGTCAGAGAAGTCTACAATACAAACCAAGCCACTAGACCATAAAACAGGCCCACAAACACCCTGAAACCCAGACCACACACTGGCCTGTCAAACCAGTCCTTCGGGCACTGTCTGAGTACCCTATTGGCCAGTCCGACAATGTTGTAACTGACCCCGGTTCCATATCAAAAAGGTGGGTGGTCGGATTGAGTGCTGGCACTACTCTTCTTCTGGCTGTTCTGATGGGAAGTTGACGCACAACCTTCTCCCCTAGTCTCCCTTTGGGGGACCCCAGGCTCACCCACTGTTCTTGCTTGAGCACTGCCAGGCGGCTCAGAACTGGCTTTCACAGGATCCTCCACCATCTTCTCATCCCCCAATGTAAGTCAAAGATAACCACAGACACATAGTAGACTCTAAATGGCCTGAGATGTAGTGACTATGGTTAGTATAGTGTGTGCTAATGCAGATTTGTTGTCTCTCAGCACTGTAAATACAGGTGTTACTAGGTCTCACTTTAATAGCTTTCAGTGTATCGACCACAGAAGGATGAAAGGCAGAGACACCCTGGCCAGAATTAATGACCTGCAGGTCATACACCTATATAAACATCCAGCATTAACCTCACAACAGCATTTTGCAATGTGTATAGAGGGCACGGTTAGAGACAAGGGTTATAGATCTCCATGGGTAAAGAGGGGAATGGGGAATTTATGTGTACGTTGGGGGTGTATTGTAGGGTTCGTATGATGCACCTGTGGGGCACCAATGCTTATGAACCCCCGCTATGTTTCCGCTGACTGCCTCTGTCTGCTAAAGAACATGAATTATGTGATAGCAATGCTAGTGTGCTAGATTTTCTGGCCACCAGGTGGCGACAGTGACTGCCACAATGACAGCCTCTGTCAAGACAACTTGGAGGGGCCTGAGGCTATGAGTGTCACTATGATCATAGTATTTTTTAGAGACAACTTTATTGACTTTCATGGGTATACGAAAAAACAAAGATAACACTAAACACACAACAGTGAGAATCATGGTGTTAAGACATTCTAAAGCCTAAATGACCTTATTCATTGAGTGATTGCCTTCAGCCTGTACCATTGTGCCATTGAAAGAGAGAGATTCCCCGGTGTCGTACTTCCACGTAGGTATCCATGATGGCACAGCCGAACATGTTGCAAAACCTAAAGCATTGCAGCACACTAGCACTTCTGGTGCAACAGTGAGCCCACATGGGGGCTTATTTACAAGCCCCCTGTGCCACCGGTGCGTCGCTTGTTATATGGGAAAAAGTGATGTACCGGCGGTGCAAGGGGCTTGTAAATAAGCCCCATGATGTAGTAGCCTCATGACATGAAGTGTTCCAGGTTGAATTCCTTTGAATTGGGAAAATTTACCACAATCAGTGGTGCTGCCACCATTTTTGGAGTGGGGTTGCTGGCCAATAACGTCCACTCACTAAGGGGGCTTAGGGGTATGTGACAGGCCTTTGAAAACAGAGCAAACGCTCCTGTTCATTCTTCATCTAAACTCTTTTAAGATTTATGCAGCACCTCCAGCACCCCTGGTTCCAGCACTACTTTCCACCATAAATCCACAGCGGAGCACTTTCGATGCCAGCCTTCTTTGCTGGTGAGGCACTGACCTATCAGGCCTGTTCTCTCTTCTTGATTTATTTGGTCTAATGGTTTTCACATGTTAGGACAACTATCCGGCAAGATTTATAAAGCAGGAGAGGCACATTATCTACAAAAGTAGAAGATCAGTATCCCAAGATTTACGTCTCCACCTGATTTCAGATTTACTACTTTTAGGAATTCACAAAAATACGCATGACTCTGCCTGGATGGAAAGCTATGGCAGGTTCAGAGACGTTTTAAGGCATGGGCAAAGTGAGCTCCTGCCCAGGGCCCCAGCCTTTCAGGGGGCCCCTGATAGAGCCAGCTCTATTCTGCAGAGAGTCTTGCCCTGATGACCTTGAATAATTCCCTAATCGAATTGTTTTAAATACCATTTTCCTTTACTTTATTTTTTAATGTGGGTGATGTGTGAGAGTCTAGTATAGACATTTTGCAGAGAAATGTGTTTATGTTTCATGCAACATCCATAAAAAAAGTTTCTTTTAGATCAAAACAGGACTTCACATATGAGAAATGGGAGGGTGTCACAGAGATTATTTGCAGTAATACTAGGGAGCACCTCCTGTGTTACAATATTGAAAACACATGCCTCTATCCCTTTCACATTTAGAATTTGGACCAGTGTGCCTCTGCACTATCAGTGACCTGGCCAAATAGGGCATGAAAGAACTGAAATCGGTTCATAAATTCAAAGCTGTTTCGAATAAGGGCCACTAAAATACATTTGGCCCAGGGCACCCAAAACCCTCAAGATGTCCCTGGGCAGGTTTCCATGCAGATTTCTGGAAAGTTACAGAACTTTCCAATTGGGATCCAATACCCGCTATACAGGGTTCTCCATAGAGAGAGTTTCGCACAGGGGTAATGGCCTCCCTGTGGAAATGCACTTTTTTCTCCAATCTCTTCCACTGTACCCCATCCAAATCTAGGGCATGTTTCATTCTCCTTAACTTTCTAGAAACTGGTATTTATGCCAGTTCAGCGCTGGAGCAAAATTCTGACTATTTTCAGGCTAGGCAGGGGAATACTAGGAGTTTGTGAAAGCCCACAAATGTATTTGCGAATTTTTCAGAAACTTCCAATCTTACCAAGCCTTGTAATGTCCAGGAAGGCCCACAATCCCACCGCTCGAGTGAGATTCACGGGTGCAAATAGGCTTCTATGTTCTCAATATTGCTGTCCTTTGAGCTCACAGCAAAAGCTGCTCTCACGAGAAATATTTTCTGCAGAGACCGACTGGCGTTGGGATGCATGGGCTGGTGAGTTCTTGACAGATTTGTCTCTGTAATCTCCTGGTGTAGAGGGTAAAGTGAAGGTGAGGCCCGTGTGATGTGGTGCTGAGACAGGCCTCCCTCTCCGCAGGTCTGACTGTCGAGGCGGACGAGGCCTCAGAGCTGCCAGTCACGTTCCGGCCAGCTGACTTGCTTGTCTTGTCACGTCGATGCTCTCACCGATAATTGAGATTTCTGTACACAGCCTGCCACTGTCACACAAATCCAGACGCTTTGAGGTGAACATATGTCCTGTTTTCTGCGTCAGCTGCACGTTTTTGCCCGTCGGCAGGTCTGCCAGCGCTTTGAGAGTGATGCAGGCCTTAGCAACCGGTGCCATCGCCTTCAGCCTGTAAGATCTTTCCCACACTCGCTCCAGGGATGTGGCAGCAAAGACAAGCGTCGATATACTCTACCTTTACAAAAACAATCGCATGCTTAGGATATGTGTTTTTATGAGTATTTTGTTTTATTTTTTTCTGTGTTATTACAGGATTGGAACCAAGGGCCATATGTACAAAACACATTTACCCACAGACACAAAATAGGTAAAGTCCTATGATATATCTGACCTCAAATTACCTTCAACACCATTTGGCCTTTAGTGAATGGAGCTTCAGCGCTTGTTAAAAGTTCTATATTGAGAATTCTGGAGCACAAACGCTTCCAAAGACGTGTACGCTCCTCACACCCCCTATCAGTGTAGAACTATGTTCGACTTTGATGGCAAATTTGTCAAGGGCAGCTAGCAACTATGAAAATTTGTGTGACACAGGCACCGTAAGATTCACCGATATGTTGCCTTTCTCCTCTCTGGAGGACAACGACGAGCAAGAACCAAGGTTGTTTACTTCCTGCATACGAATCCAACCAATCAGATTGGTTGGAGCAGGGTAACCCAGCGCTCATTTTAAGACTGGTGGCCTGTGCCTGCAATCCCTCAGCTGTTTTACAGCACTGGGATTGCAGGCTTTAAAGTGTGCATGACAGATTGGCCAGCTGTAGACAGCCGGCCAATCTGTAATGCGCATTGAGCAGTCATCCTGCAATACGCAGGAATCTGTCTGCCCCGATCCCACCATCATGCTTGCGCTAGCAGGGCCGGTGGCACATGTGGGATTGGAAGATGTGGCCCCACGGAATGAAGAGTGGAGACACGGGGGAGATTTACTATGTACTTTATTACAACTAACTATCTCCGTACAGGGGTCCTTCATGCCGCCGAGCCGCTCGCTCTCTCCGGCCCCCTGCGTCACGTCCTCCCGCGATCCTTGCGGCGGGTCACGTGACTCGGCGAGACTATACCGCAACACTACAGCACACAGAATAATAAAATGGGAATGACCATTTTATTATTCTGTGTGTACCTACTGCGCTTGCAGCAGGGGGAGCGATGCTCCTCCTCCTTAATGGAGGAGTCACCGGTGAAATTTGCTGTCTGCCCAACCCTGCTTCTCCTGCCGAATTTAGAGGTGGTCAACTGATTTCTTTCTAGTGGCAGAATCTGAGCCATCTCCTTGGTCTTAACAGCCTCTCTCCATACCATAAGAGGTGAGAAATTCATTGGATTTACCTGCCCATTCAGGTCTGCCCTCCAGTGTATTTCTGCAGGTTCTTCAATGGCCTGAACTGCTCTGCGCATGCCGGCTACCAGTTGTTGAAAACCGTAACTGGGAAAATCCACAAACATAGAAGTAGGACCACAATTTTGTATCAGCTATGGTGGAGAAAATGACTTCATTGATAACACTCACTGACAGAGAAAATAAAGACAATGAAGCGCTAAGGGATAATTGAATGCAATTTGTACACACTATAATCTTTGCTAACTAAATTGCTTTCTGAAAAGGGCTGCTAACTAAGCCTGCCTCCCTCTGTGTTCAATTGACCCTTTCTAAATACTCTAACATGCAAAATGTAATGAAATATCACAAGCCAGATTGTGAAAAACTGAACTTGGTCCCCGTAACCATTTTGATCCCAGTAATGAAACACTGTCAAACAACTGAAATGCGCAGGAAGAAACCTCCCAGAGAATCAGGAATATTTTTATTTTAGTTTTTCAAAGACATATCCTCAATTTGGGGATATCGTTTTGAACAGCAACAAAAAAGGCGACTGAAACGCATTCTGCCTGACAATCTGTTTTTTGACGAAAGAGCCTGCCTTGTCAGTGTAAACATCTTTGGCAATAATTCCTCACCCAAGGGTCAGGCAATTCTAGGTTGTTATGGCAGGCAGTCAGTGTCCTAGTCAAAGCAGTGGCTGCTCCCTCAGGCCACTAAATAGTGGAACTATATGCTATACAGAGTTAACTGTTATTTAGTTTGTTGCCTAAGCCGAAGTTGACTAACTCTTGAAGGGAAACAAAGAACGGGCCTCATTCATGAGGCCCTTTGTGTCGCTGTTGTGTCGCTGTTTTTTTTACGTTCAGTGGTGCAGGGGCCTGCTCCATATTTACGAGGCAGCACTAAGCCACTTTTTTGGCTTAATGCTGCCTCGTAAATATTGGTCCCTTTACACAGTTTTCTGTGATAAAGTGGTGTGCAATGGGTATTGCTGGGGCCGTTCCCAGCAACATCCATGGCTTTTTGACACTGCCCCAAATTTATGAGAAATCGTAAATCAGAGGCAGCTCCAAAAACGTACGCATCCCAGGGCAGGCACAACAAGGAGAAATATCTTTATTTCTCCTTGTTTTTCCTTTTTCTATGTGTCCTAATAATCAACCCTGCAACGCAAGCACCCTTGCACCATGGTGCAAAGGTGCCTGCGTTGGTGCACAGCAGCCCATTGCGCGCCGGCGCAGGGGAAAAGGACAGGAATGAGCCGTATCTGATAGATATGGCACATCGCTACCCTTTTCTTTTGCCGCAGGGCAGTGCTGCAGAAAGGCCTGCGGCGCTGCCCTACAGCAAAACCTCATAAATGAGGCCCAACTTTTTTACTTAAATGAGTGGCGATTCAGCCTGGTCAAAATCCTAGTGAAACATGTGGGAAATGGGTATAGGTGGGCATAACTCACGTAATTTCATGTAGCGTAATCACAAAGAATTACCTAAAACATTTAGCGAGATTCTGTGGTATTAAGCGAGAAGAGCAATTCTTCATTTTGCGCCAGTTTCTTACTACAAAAATGTGCCTTTGCATCCAAAATGAACACAAGGATGCATTTTGCACTAAGAAATAGCGCTAAATGCAACAGAACATGAATAGCAAGTGCATGCAGCCGTTTGTGCTTGCCAAATGTGCCTTTGTGGTATGATTTTCCAGCAACTTGTTCCCAGCATTTAGCGCTAGTTTCTTAGCACAAAATGCACCCTCGCGTCCATGGTGGACGTGCGGATGCATTTTGCACTGTGAAAATAGCACTTACCTCAACAGAACATAAACAGCATCAAAAGCAGCTGCTCGCTAAATCTACTCTCAAGGTAGGATTTTCTTCCCCCCAAATTGCTCTTAATTATGCAAATCTGTGTAATCACATATTATTGTTAATTCTACGTCATAGAGTAATGCAAAATTTCCACAATTACTCTGATTACTACGGTGTAATTGACATTCCACCCTGGCCTAGAAAAGTTCTCTTTTTAAGGGTCTAGTGCTGAAAAACAAAACTCTTTTTCCCACCAGACAAAGTCCAGCACTAGGCCAATTACACAAGAATTGCTTGCTCCACCCAGTGGCCCTTAGAACAATCTGGGGTCCAGATCATAACAATGAAAATGAAGATGGACTCCTAATAAACAGCATTAGTGTCAGAACATACATTTCTAAAGTGAGAGTGACAGTTGGGATCACTCCTGCACCTCATAGGAAAGGCTAGACCGTATTAGACCTACATGCAAGTGTCGATTTAAGACTTTGATTCACAAACATTCCCAGTAATACACATGGAAAAATGTGCCAGGCACAGGTTTCTGTGTCGATTTTTGGAAAGTCATGGGCCATTTCCAGAGGGATTCTATCATGCTTTGTGGAATTCTCCATAGTGGAGAGCGCTGCTCAGAGTGAAAATGATACTCTGTGCAAATGCACATTTGTTCTACACTGAGAAAATATTTTCCCTGTGGAAAAAGTAATTCACATACACACTGAGAAAATCTGAGGGTCATCTGTTCCCCTTTTAACCTTAGAAGTGGAGTTATTCTGTCTCTTGTCTGAAAAAATCTCTAACCCTATCCTTTATGGAAAATAGGAGTTTGTGAATGCCCACAAACATTGTTGCCTTAATTAGTTCATTACTTCCATGCTTTGAAACGCTCACTTACAACTCCACTTGTGAATTCCTGGCAGGTGTAAGTAAGGTAAATTCAGTCATAAACATACTTTATGACCTAAATTACCCCAAAGACTAGGAACCAACCAGTCTTTTCTGCTACAAGTTATTTAATATTTCTAAGGAGGTGCACTAGGCAGCAGCAATGTGAACAAGGAGATGCGGCAAGTTAGGCTGGAGAGAGGTCAAGTAAGTTAAGTAATGAGGGAAGGCACCAAAAACTACTCAGGTTGCTTAACATAACAATATAAAATGGCAACATGTGCAACCTCCATGCTTACCCCATGCCTATAGAACCCCTATTCTCTATGGATAAACTGTAAACATCTGGTGGCTCATTGGTACAGGTCAACTCATCACCTTCGCTGCAAAGAAATTGAGGCAGAACCCACACAAGTGCCGCCAGCAACAGAAACTACTCATCCTGGCTAAGGACAATGTAATATTTTCCATTTCCCTTTAGGAGTGCTAATGTTTCCTTGTTTAAAAATCCAAAATATGTTTGAGGTACTGTTGTCATCAACAAAAAAGATGCTAACACTTTATATATAACCCAGGTTTCCCATTTCTGAGATCCTCACCCTCTCGGGTAGTGTGTCTGTTTTTCCGCTTCCAGTGGGCTCACATCTTCATCTAGTATGCAAATGCAACATGTACTTCTATTTTCTCTACCCTCTTTGTAAATTTCCAGGCTTGTAAATCTGGGGCTCTGTATTAGTGTTTTTCTGTCTCTAAAGGTTGGTTACGATGTGGTGCTGAACCTTAGTGTGCTCTAAAGTTCTACTGCACAGTTCTTCACAGTATATAACTCAATGGCTCTTTGTCTTAGATTCCATATTCTGCCCTGCCATAGACTTCAATGGAGTGGTTCTGATGCTGAGGATACAGGAGATGGAGGATGCTGAAGGATGTTCTGGATGCTGTGCGGTTGACAAGGATGTCCTTGTGTTTACTCCTCGGTCATGCAGGGTGACTTTAACCACAGAGGTTCGGGTTCGCTTGAAGTCGTCTTTGAGCCAGTAGAGGGCCAGATGATGCTGGGCTACCAGTCTCAGGTCACAGCAGGTCCAGCTGTATCCTTTGGTGGAGGCTAGATGCCCTCTTGAACAACCAATCCAGACTCAGATGACACTCCAGGTCAGGAAAACTTGGGGCCAACTTTTGACCACTGAGGATTGGTCTCTTGCGGTGCCCGGCAGTGGTCAGCGGTGATTCTCCAGAAGTGGCTACTGACTTGCCAACTTTGGTTACTCCAGCTTTGATGGTCCTAGAGCTGGTTCAAGGAGGTCAGCTGACTGACCATTGGAGCCACTTCTTTGGTCTGGGGCTTGGGAGCATCTTATTCTCAAGCCAGGATCCACAGTTACAGTCCTCTCCGCTAGCCCAATGTGCGGCAGGTGCCGTCCACCATATGGTTCAGCCTCTCCTTGCCTGGTCCAGGTGTCAGCAGGGCAGTCTTTCTTTGGTTTTTCTCCTGTTCTGTCATGATCTGAGTATCAGGTTTCCAGGGGTGCCATACTTATGCCCAGATAGTGCCATGGGGGCTTGATGCAGTCACCAGCCAATGGGATACCAAGATCCCTCCCATCCTGTGATGATGTCTGGCTATATGTGGCATCTAGAAATCTCAGGGTGCACTATTCTGCCCACTCCAAAGATGTCTGAACCCTTTCTTGGATGTTAGGAGCTCGGTAGCCCATCCTAGGTGTGTGGTTACCTGTGGGCTACACACCCGTATGAAAATCGGCATGGGCACTGGTCTCCCCTCTCTGTTACCTCTGCCAGCTTGTCTGCCTGAACACAGGGGCAACCCCTCCAGAGTGTTATCACCAATCACCATTTGCCCACGAAAAGGTGGCTTCGCCTTTGAAGTTTGCCTTTTGAGCCAACACCCAGAATGACTTACTGCAATGGGGAGGTATCACTTTTCCCTGTAGCAGGCTTTTATTGTTCCTGAGCCTGGGATTCATTTACACTACTCCCCAGGAGAGCAGATGGCTGTCTGGTAGCCAGCAAATTGTGCTATGCTCTTGTTGGACTGCTCAAAGTCTATGTCTAAGTCACATTGAATTCTGAGCGGGAGCAGTAGGCCCTATCTAGGAGAATGAAGAAGAATTTCTGGGCACCAGAACAGAAACCCAGCGGTTGACAACCTCTATATTATTCCCTAATTCCTCATGCGTTTTTATTTTTTAATCTAGTACTGATCACATACAATACTGTGCCATGAGTGTGAGCTTCCCCAAAGTACTCCCCTGTTTTTCTTAAAGTGTGGTTCACACTATATGAAATGCCTAACATAATTAAATATAATCTTATTGTTAGACACCCATTTGTGCAGCATATGCCTTAACCTTCCAAGCTATCTAAATGGTATTGATGGCTGCAAGCTGCAGGCAACACAAGGATCACTGCAGGAGGAACTGACCCTCTTATGCCAATTCTTTTGAAACTGAAACCTGTGGCATGCAAGCAATAGTTTTTGTGGCGTGTCTAGCTGTCAGATTGCCCCATCCTACATCTGACTCCTTGGTAATTCCCAGCCATTTTTTGCCAACAGCATTTAGCTGGAATTGTTCTACTAATACTTTGAATGCAATAAGTGAAACAAATGGACCTACAAAGCAAGATGCCGTTGACAAAAAAAGACAAGACCGGCAGAATGTGTCGCACAGCTGTGGAGCTACATGGAAGCTACTCGTGTTCCTGAATTTATTGCCTGCTTTCCTAAGCTCTTTGTATGCAACATATAGACTACAAAGCCTAAAAAATGTTTGGGCAATCAAAATGTCATCCTCACTGTCACTGAGATCCACAACCATCCAGAACCTAGCCACTCGAATACACCTTGATGAACCCACTGCCCTTCATCAAACCATATTTTTATGTTGCTGGGTAGACTGCGGTAATCATCAGGAAATACTGAATTGTTAAACGGCATAGAGAACCGTTGGTTCCTTGGATCTGAACTTTAAATGGTTGATTATTGGTGAGACCCAGTGCTTAATTTGTAAAACAATAAGTGCTGTGCCCAAAGTTTTATGAAGAGGCCTGTTAACGTTTTTGTTATATGTGCAAAGTTGGGTGACAAAGTATTTGTGCAAATTGGTGATTTTAATGATTCGTATGGCCGTAACTGATGAACTAATGAAAATGCACTTGAAATAACTGCATAAAGTATGTTAAAAGTGTGATTAGTAATGTAATATAGTTGTCAGACCTGTCAGCCTTAGGGTTGTCCTCCCTCAAACTTTTTGGCCTCATCCTCTATTATTGTTGATCTAATTTTGTTGGCCTCGGGACTCTGTGCACTTTACCACTGCTAACCAGTGCTAACCAGTATGTGCTCAATCCCTAAAACTTGGTGACATTGGATTACACTCACTGGTACATGCAATGTACTTGTAAGTCCCTAGTAAAGTGGTACTACATGTGCCCAGGGCCTGTAAATTAAATGCTACTAGTGGGCCTGCAGCACTAATTGTGCCACCCACTTAAAGAGCCCTTTAAACATGTCTCAGACATGAGACAAAGGGGGAATAGGTTTTAGCAGGATAGGTCATCTCTGACTTAATATTGGAGAGGAGCTGTCCCCTACCACACTTGCAAATCACAAAGCCTCTGCTTCAACACACTAACAGAGGGTTTGACACTAGTCTTTTGTGCCCCAGACAAGCTGGGATCAGGACAGGGATACAGGAAATTCCAAACACCTCTGGGGTGGAAACCCTCCAGAACCCTCTCCTACTTCAAAGTTGGCACCAGCTATAAATATTGGACCCTTAGACCCACTTCTTCAGTACACCTCTGGACCTGTGGAACAATCATAAGGAGTACTGTGCTGCTCTTCTGCAAGGACTGCTACTCTGCTGCCCTTCTACTCTGCCATTCTGCTGCCTTTTGCCCTACTGCCTGAGTGAGAAGGACTGGACCTGCATCTTGAACTCAGGACCATAAGAGTGGCTCCAAGGGCTCGTTGGCTGGCCTCCTGATCAGAGCCTCAGGAACAGGAAAAGCTCAAACGACCTTGAACCCAGCTCTTAGACTCTGTCTGCTATGTGTCCTGCCCCCAAGTGGTGGCACCCCAGTCCTGGACCCTTGGAAGTGAACCTGAAAGTAGTCTGCCAGCCCAGCTGCAGTCTTGTGGGCTGTACCGATAAAGCATGACACATCTTCTCACAGTCCCACTTTGGAACTGCGGCTGCACGATGCATCTCCGATGCAGAAATTTGCATTGCAACCTGCAGCTCCTCAGAACTACTGCTGCACTACACATCCCTGACGTAGAACTTTTCATCGCAAGCCTCTGTCAATGGTATCCTCGACGATGATGGAGGACCTCGTATCGTAAGCCTCATCGTCAGCTTCATTGGAACTGTAACTGAGCGATGCATCCTCGATGCAGGAATTCATATCGCCACCCACAGCTCATCAAAACCACCGCTGAATGACACATCCTCAACGCGGAATCTTGCAATGCTGCACAACCAGAATTTAAGGTACTATGTTAAGCGAGCCTTACCTGCTCTCTGTACCCAGCCCACAATCCATCAGGGTTTGCCTGGCCTAGTGACTTTGTCCGGTTGTGGCGCAACTAAATAACCACAGTCGGTGATTTGTGCTTCTAGACACTATTGTCACTTCAATCTTTAAAATTGCATATCTCTTGTACTACTGATTGTATTTTTGTAATTTTGGGTGTCAAATCATTGATTACATTTTACTCTATTTCTCTAAATTAGTGTGAGATTTTTTGAGTTCTGTTATCTTTTTATTACTGTTTGAAGTGCTGCATAAATACTTTACACATTGCCCCTATTTTAAGCCTGGCTGCTTGTGCCAAGCTGCCAGAGGGATAAGCACAGTTTTATTTGGGGTTTTGGTTGTGTTTCACCCTGACAAGAATTGTGGTTGATGCTTGAGTAGGGGTTCACTCCCTCAGTCAGTAGCCCAAGTTTCCACAGTATTTATGCCACATTTTTATGCAAGACTTCATTTTAATAGAATAGATGTAGTTTCTAATGCTCTGGTCATCTTGCTCAAGCTCATTCTCTCCTCCCAGTAAGAGACCCTCTGTGAGTCTTCTCTCCTCACAGTTTATGTGGAGCACCCTGTGTTATGACAGAAAAGCTGATTGTATTAGAAAGCGTGCATTGTAAAGTAAACTTTCCACCATGTACCTGATGTATCATTTTGAAGGATTTCCGCTGGAAGTTCCAATATTGGCATGCAGAAGAACATGATTATATGAGCTATTGTTTGGGAAATGTTTCATATTATATTGTACATCTATAGATTTCAGCTGCTGAGGAAACAAGTGAAAGATTTTCTTTCACCTTCAAAAATGGGCTAGTGCTAAGAGCTTTAATTATTACGCAGTTACTTTTGATTTGTCAGTGCAACCTAACCATGACCATACCATGCTGAATCTGCAGTTTTGCTAACTGTTTATGCATAAAATGTGTATAAAACCCTTAGGGGCCGATTCCGATTCGGGCCGGAAAACATACCGACCGGTACGGGAATTTAGTCCGACCGACACGTACCGGCGCCGCCCCGACCTGCGTAGTACGATGAAATGCATGTGAATCACGAAAGACTCGTACGGAACACAAGCCAAACGACCGAACCGCACGGAAACCAGCTATCCGGCCGTGAAACCACGCGAATGGAACCGACCGACACACACCAGGAATGAACCCGACCGAAACGTACCCGCGAAATCCGACCCGCGCAGTACAATGCAATGCGTGGAAAACCAGACCGAGTCGCACGGAGCCCAAGCCGTACGACCGACACGCATACAAAACCCAGCCGAAGCAACCCAATACTCCGCGACCGACGCGTACGCCGCACATGAAACCTAGCAGAAACACAGCGTGAACGACTCGGAGAAGCTCGCACGAGACAACTGCAGCGTCCTACTCGGTCAGAAGAACGTCTCCTACATGCACAAAAAATACAAAGGGAAAAATACAAAAAAAAGGGCCATACAAGCAATGACAAAGCCAATAAATACTGGGGGGGGACAACATGGAACAAAGACACACCCACAACTCCACCCATATAAAGGCCACAAATCCCTACCATGATCCTTTGCAAATTCAACTGACCTGCCAGCACAGAACACCATCAGACAGCAACCACAGACACACTCACAGCTCATCCATCACACAAGCCACACACCATTAGCACATCAACAAATAGCACCCTCACATACACCTAGCAAAACCGACACTCACACACCCTCACTTGCACACACACACACATCAATCACCACCACCACCCATCACCATGCCCAAAGAAGAATCCAAAGTTCCTAGACACTGAATTGGAAGTCCTGGTAGATGAGATCCTCAGGGTAGAGCCACAGTTGTTTGGTACATTGGTCCAACAGACCCCCATGTCGCAGAAAACCAAGATGTGGGAGAGGATCGTCGACAGGGTGAACGCACAATCACCATGTTTGCGCACAAAGGAAGACATCCAGAACAGGTGGTATGATGTGCGCAGGAGGGTCAAGGACCTACTAAAGAAGGATTACATTTTGAGTCAGCGCACCGGCAGTGGCCCTCCTGCCAAACCAGTATACCTCAGGCCCTGGGAGGAGAAGGTGCGGGCCATCCACTACCACCAGTGAGCGTATATGGACTATCAAACATCCCAGAGCCTGGTGAGTACACAACCAATATACACAATATTGTGTGACAATACACACACATCACTGTCAAGGGGATAGTCAAACCATGCACCCTTAGCAAATCCACAGCAACCAAAAGATAATCATCCCAAGATGTGTATGTTAGTCAGAGAAACACAATACCTGCCATCTCATAGTGATATGTAACTGTGTCATGACATGTACAAACCTAACAACAAATAGAGCAAGGCAGTGGCACAAATATAACAAACAAATACAGTCGGATATGTTGCCACCACTAGAACACCACCTCACAGGGAAGCTCACTGAAAGTAAGGAATTCTGTGGATGCTGGTGAAGTGAGTGTAGCCAATAGCATGATGGGAGTTGTAGTCACAGATATTGGTCACCCTCACAATTGGCCCATCAACACCACCCTGAACCATGCTCACATCACAGGGAGTGGAAAACAACTGACAAGATGGCTGACACTGGGTACTGCTGTGGGGAGCACAAGGCCCTGCTGGGAACTGTACAACAACCAACAGCAGGACACCACTGACTGACATCCTGAAAGCCAACTTGCACTCCCTGCAATGGAAGCATGTTCCATGGTGGGATATCTGGCTGGGTGGGAAGGAGGACTGACAGCTCTGACCATAGTTACCAGCAGCTTTACTCACACACCCCCTTAACACAAACTCCACACAACTCACCTGGGAGAATGCATTGCCTCAAACTCTAATTAAATATCCCACAAAGAACTACCACACTGGGTTATGCTGTGTGAAGCACAGGGACACTTTTGGGACTTGTAGCCAAACAAACGCCAGGACAACACTGTCAGCCACCCTGTCAGCACAGGCACACTACCCCATAGGGAAGCAGAGTCAAAAGGAAGGAAGTATGGGCATGCTGGGAAGGGGGGTGTAGGCAATAGCATGATGGGAGTGGTAGTCACAGCTCAACATCCCCTACCCACATGGCCCAGCAAGCTCACACTGAAGCATGCACACCTCACAGGGAGTGAAAAGCCACTTCAAAGATGTCTGACAATGGTGCTCTGTTGTGGGGAGCACAAGGCCCAGCTGGGAACTGGGCACCAACAAACAACAGGACCACACTGTCAGCCATCTTGCCATTGCTGTCACACTCACACACAGTGAAGTCCACTCAAAAGGAAGGAAGTATGGGCATGCTGGGAAGGGGGGTGTAGGCAATAGCATGATGGGAGTGGTAGTCACAGATATTGGTCACCCTCACAATTGGCCCATCTACACCACTCTGAACCATGCTCACATCTTAGGGAGTGGAAAAGAACTGACAAGATGGCTGAAACTGGGTACTGCTGTGTGGAGCACAAGGCCCTGCTGGGAACTGGGCACCAACAAACAACAGGACCACACTGTCAGCCATCTTGCCATTGCTGTCACACTCACACACAGTGAAGTCCACTCAAAAGGAAGGAAGTATGGGCATGCTGGGAAGGGGGGTGTAGGCAATAGCATGATGGGAGTGGTAGTCACAGCTCAACATCCCCCACCCACATGCCCGGCAAGCTCACACTGAAGCATGCACACCTCACAGGGAGTGGAAAAGAACTGACAAGATGGCTGCAACTGGATACTGCTGTGTGGAGCACAAGGCCCTGCTGGAAACTGGGCACCAACAAACAACAGGACCACACTGTCAGCCATCTTGCCATTGCTGTCACACTCACACACAGTGAAGTCCACTGAAAAGGAAGGAAGTATGGGCATGATGGGAAGGGGGGTGTAGGCAATAGCATGATGGGAGTGGTAGTCACAGCTCAACATCCCCCACCCACATGGCCCAGCAAGCTCACACTGAAGCATGCACACCTCACAGGGAGCGGAAAAGAACTGACAAGATGGCTGAAACTGGGTACTGCTGTGTGGAGCACAAGGCCCTGCTGGGAACTGGGCACCAACAAACAACAGGACCACACTGTCAGCCATCTTGCCATTGCTGTCACACTCACACACAGTGAAGTCCACTCAAAAGGAAGGAAGTATGGGCGTGCTGGGAAGGGGGGTGTAGGCAATAGCATGATGGGAGTGGTAGTCACAGATATTGGTCACCCTCACAATTGCCCATCAACACCACTCTGAACCATGCTCACATCACAGGGAGTTGAAAGGAACTGACAAGATGGCTGACACTGGGTACTGCTGTGGGGAGCACAAGGCCCTGCTGGGAACTGTGCAACAACCAACAGCAGGACACCACTGACTGACATCCTGAAAGCCAACTTGCACTTCCTGCAATGGAAGCCACGTTCCATGGTGGGATATCTGGCTGGGTGGGAAGGAGGACTGACAGCTCTGACCACATTTACAAGCAGCTTTTCTCACACACCCCCTTAACACAAACTCCACATAACTCACCTGGGAGAATGCAATGCCTCACACTCTAATTAAATATCCCACAAAGAACCCCCACCCTGGGTTATGCTGTGTGAAGCACAGGGACACTCTTGGGACTTGTAGCTAAACAAACGCCAGGACAACACTGTCAGCCATCCTTTCAGCACAGGCACACTACCCCACAGGGAAGCTGAGTCAAAGGAAGGAAGTATGGGCATGCTGGGAAGGGGGGTGTAGGCAATAGCATGATGGGAGTGGTAGTCACAGCTCAACATCCCCCACCCACATGGCCCAGCAAGCTCACACTGAAGCATGCACACCTCACAGGGAGTGAAAAGCCACTTCTAAGATGTCTGACAATGGTCCTCTGTCGTGGGGAGTACCAGGCCCTGCTGGGAACTGGGCACCAACCAACAGCAGGACACCACTGACTGACATCCTGAGAGTCAACCTGAACCCACTGCAAGGGTGGCATGCTTCATGGTGGGATAACTGGGCTGGGGGGAGAAGGAGGGCCGGATGTCCACCAAATACAACCAATGCTGGCCATGTACACACCTCAACATTCACATTGAAATGCCTCAGGTTTGCAGGACAATGTGCTACACCAATATCAACCTCTGACTGTGACAACTTAGGACAATGCAATGTACAGACCCGCATCCAGAGGTACAGTCACAACTGTCAGGTGTGTGAACCATTGATGCCTGTAGAAACATAACATACATTGTGTGCCTCTTCCAAAAACAGGTGATGATGGGGACACAGCAGCAGACGATGAGGAGTCCCTGTCCCAGGCTCGGGGGGACACTGAGCTCACTGGTGTGGAACAGCCTCTGCCCTCCTCGGATGGCGAAGACCTACCTGGCCCCTCTGGTGTGAGTCATCATGCAGCCCAGCAGGATCAACATCTGCACCCCCTGCACCCACCCCTCCAACAACTGCCAACACACAGACCACCCCCGCCGACACGGACAGACCAAGGACCACCGATGACAACAGCACAGGGACCCCGGCCCAACGTCGAGCAACGGACAACGACCCCAGTAACAACCCCCAAGGGGGCCTAGGGTCACCTGTGCGTGCCACCGCAGGTCCCGCATGTGTCGCCAGGGGTGGTAGACATAGGTCGCTGTTTGCAGAAGGGTCTGGACTGCATGATGACCCACAACTGGTACGCATTGCTGATGCGTACCAGAATAGCACCGGAGAGGTCAGCCAGGTAGTGGGGATCCTCAAGCACATTCAACAGCAGCAGGCTGCTCATCATGCCCGCTTGGACTCGTCCCGTGTGGAGACACACATGTCTCGCAATGAGTCCAAGTGGGACACATTGCAAGATCTGACAGCGGTGCATAGGGACATATTGACATGTCTCCGCCAGATTAGCACCAACATGGCCACACCTCCCTGTGTGCCCACAACATCTGGTGCTGCAACACCTGCAACTGCCACAGGGAGGGAGGAGGACTCTGGCGGAGAGTCCCCTGCACCGCAGCAGCCTGCACGTGAGGGTCCCCCCCCAAAGAAGAGGGGTCATCCGAGGAAGGAAAACTGAGAGGCCGATGGCCATGTACATCCCCCAGAACCCAACACCTGTTCTGGAAATTCTCCTTTGTGTGCAAACTGTTCACCCTGTCGAATGCAACCCAACTCTCCCACATGACATGGGGAGTTTAAGTTGGACTAATGTATGAGATGACTGTGGACTTTACCCAGGATATTTCTGCTACCAACACTTCCAACTCATCTGGGAACTTTGGATTACAATACCAATGTACAGCACCCACCATCCTGTGCACTATCCTCACACGTGTATGTAATAAACTCACTAATACACATACTTGCCTCTGTTGTGATTCCAACGTTGTTTTTGTCATGGAGATTATGATCTGCTAAATGACACTGTGCATGCTAACTGCCAAAGCAAGTTCAACACCGTCATGTGAGTCATGGCGACGTGACACATATGAGGGAGACACACCACTAGGGCTACACAACACATAGACACCAGGGCCATCTGACTCATCGCCTACACTGATGTTGCCAGGAAATGCAGTGGAATGCACAGACACCACACCTATTCAGAGTCTGTGTTAACTAGCCCACAGGTGCAGTAAGCAAATGTCAGTCAGATGTGTGACCACAGACAACGCACATCCCAAAGTGAAGCACAGGTTTATTACACATTTGCAACATGTCGTTTCCACTACAAATGCAAGGTATTCCCACGTGGCAGTGGCCACACAGTCAAAAAGTGTAGAAGAAATAAAGTCCAGGGTTGTGTGGCACATCACCTGTAGGGAAACGACTGCTGCCACCCTGAAAGCTGAATCATGGTGTCGGGGGATCCAAGTTGACCAAACAACTCTGTAAGCACCCTGTGAAGGACAGACATGACACACAGTCAAAAGCACTGAAGAACAGGACAGAACTGCAATACTCATGCCCAATACATGTCACAAGATACCTACACAAAACCAAGTTAGCATGTCAACACTGTTGGGGAGTACAGACTACCTGTAAGGACACATCGCTGCACGCATACAGTCAAGTAGCACATGGCCACACTCAAACAGCACCAGAGCACTACCCACACATATCATGCAAACTCACATCATTGACATGACAACTCTCTGGATACTCCCATTCAGCTGAAGAAGTTGGTGATGAGCTGTGTGCGGACATCACCCTCATCATCATCATCATCACTGGCATCATGGCCCAGGCCAGGATCCTCCACAGGTAGCGGATGTTGGTCATCGTCATCCAGGATGAGGAGGCAACTCCTTCCGCACTGCCAGGTTGTGTAGCATGCAGCAGACGATGACAATCTTGCACACCTTTGCTGGGGCATATGGGAGGGCCCCTCCTGTCTTTTCCAGGCAGCGGAGCGGCTCTTCAAGAGACCAAATGTCCGCTCGATCACTCTCCTGGTCCGACCATGTGCCTCATTGTAGCGCATCTGGGCTGGTGTCACAGGGTTCCTGAGGGGTGTCAGCAACCACAGCATGTTGGGGTATCCGGAGTCACCTACAGACAGACAATTGCACATTAGCTGAGTTGGAAAAGAGGGCGGAATACAACATAGCAGAACACACACAATGGTACAAAGTCAGTACACACCGACAAGCCAGGCACGCTGGTTCTGCATCTGTGACATCATCCTCGGGATGCGACTACTCCTCATCACGTAGGCATCGTGTGCCGAACCGGGGAAACGGGCACACACATGTGTGATGCTCATATCTGCAAGACATACCACCAGAGCATTGATCGAATGATAATGTTTCCTGTTCCTGTATGCCTGCTCATGTGCCTGTGGTGGTACCAAAGCCACATGTGTCCCATCAATGGAGCCAATGACATGTGGCATCCTCCCCAGGGCATAGAAGTCACTCTTGACGTCAGTGAGTTGTTGACGTTTAGGGAAATAGATGTACTGGTTCAGGTATCTCAACATTGCCTCCAAAACATCGCATAGCACACGGCTGAACATAGTCTGTGACATCCCACCAGCAGACGCCACAGTGTGTTGAAAGGTACCGGTGGCAAAGAAGTGTAGGGCTGCCATCACCTTCACCTTGGGGGTCAGCGCTGTAGGGTATGGCCGGCCAGGTTGCAAATGTGGGGCCAACCGCACCGCCAATTCCTCAATCAGCGCCCTGTTGAAGCGGTACTGTCGGATGCTGTCACGTTCCACCATCGTTGCAAGGTCAGGGAATGGTCTATGGACAGCTGGTGCCCTGCAGTGCATAGGTGAAGAAAGAAAGATTGTCAGTCACCCCACAAATGTGCCATTGACCATACTCAATATCACATGATACATCATTACGAGACACAAGTACCTGATGTGTGTGCCGTTCTGTATGGACATATATGGCACCTACATGGCCAACATCTAACATCACAGTTCAACATGTGTTGACAACAAGTTCCAGGTTGTGCTATGGGAAATCATTAGGCTGTGTCACAGTACACATTTACTGCTGTCACGTTCCAAACACACACCACAGTGTCATGTCAGGACAGATGTGCCACAGGCATCACAGTTCATTGACAGGTAGATTCCCAGGGACCCTGTATTGCCACATGGACACTGGCATGACATGGCGTATCATGTACACGTCAGCAAAACAACCATGACTCCCACAGGTAGTGGCCCCTGTTGCCTCTGCAGGACAAACATGGGCGTCTGTGACACACACACACATAACATCAAAGTCCATGCACAAACAACGTGGATGTGGAGACTGTCTCCCATTGTGCACATGGAATCAGAGACATCGGAAACACAACATGCACACAGACTGTGGAGGGCCATCACTATTGTGGCAATGGGTCACCCTGTGACGTACATACCTTCCCACATGGGACTCAGGGGGTATGTGACATGACATACACAACCTGGAAATGTGACGTGACCATGCCACATGCTCTAAACTGAACAGTTGCACATCACAGTGGTCATGTGCACAACACACAAAGGATTCTGTCCCCATGAACACGTGCACAGCCTGGGAGTGGCTGCCCCCAAGTGCCACCCAAAAAACCACATGTTGACCCCCATACACAGAAAAGGTAATGCAGCCTTACATGCCTTAGGATACAGTGTGGACAGGCTGTGGTGTTGTAGGTGTGCCCCTGAGTCCCTGGCAAGTCAATGTGGCTGGCATACGTTCACCAGTGACAAGCATGGTGACATATGTGAGTGACTTGTACAGGGACGCGTCGTACAGCAATGGTCCGATCGGTGCGCACGCATTGGCCATTGCATATGATGTGAGCGGGTACGCGTTGTACGGCAATGGACCGATCGGTGCGCACGCATTGGCCATTGCATATGATGTGAGCGGGTACGCATTGTACGGCAATGGTCCGATCGGTGCGCACGCATTGGCCATTGCATATGATGTGAGCGGGTACGCGTTGTACGGCAATGGACCGATCGGTGCGCACACATTGGCCATTGCATATGATATGAGCGGGTACGCGTTGTACAGCAATGGTCCGATCGGTGCGCACGCATTGGCCATTGCATATGATGTGAGCGGGTACGCGTTGTACAGCAATGGTCCGATCGGTACGCACGCATTGGCCATTACATATGATGTGAGCGGGTACGCGTTGTACAGCAATGGACCGATCGGTGCGCACGCATTGGCCATTGCATATGATGTGAGCGGGTACGCGTTGTACAGCAATGGACCGATCAGTGCGCACGCATTGGCCATTGCATATGATGTAAGCGGGTACGCGTTGTACAGCAATGGACCGATCGGTGCGCACGCATTGGCCATTGCATATGATGTAAGCGGGTACTCGTTGTACAGCATTGGTCTGATCGGTGCGCACGCATTGGCCATTGCATATGATGTGAGCGGGTACGCGTGGTACAGCAATGGACCGATCGGTGCGCACGCATTGGCCATTGCATATGATGTGAGCGGGTACACGTTGTACAGCAATGGACCGATCGGTGCGCACGCATTGGCCATTGCATATGATGTGAGCGGGTACGCGTTGTACAGCAATGGACCGATCGGTGCGCACGCATTGGACATTGCATTTGATGTGAGCGGGTAAGCGTTGGACAGCAATGGTCCGATCGGTGCGCACGCATTGGACATTGCATTTGATGTGAACGGGTAAGCGTTGTTTTTTGAAATACGCGTTGTACAGCACTGGTCCGATCGGTGCGCACGCATTGGCTGGGGCCTGGCATGGCAACGGACGCGTTTTCGAAGCTTTAACGAGTCTGATGCAGTGAATTCAGTTGGCCAGCCACAAC
The DNA here is from genome assembly GCA_963921515.1 of Calotriton arnoldi. Taxonomy (NCBI): domain Eukaryota; kingdom Metazoa; phylum Chordata; class Amphibia; order Caudata; family Salamandridae; genus Calotriton; species Calotriton arnoldi. The sequence goes on from CAWUFW010005114.1 coordinate 1,016,145, forward strand.
AATGTTGCAAATTCATGGGTGTCATGAAGTTTAACTTTTGAAGGATGCTGTTGGCGTGTATAAGTGGTGCAATTCCATGGATTGGCCAGATTCAGAAGATGCAAACGACTTGGACCTATCACTTTGGACACATGGGACAGTATCTGCCTTTGCAGCACACATATAATGCTGGCTGTTCCCCTGAGAGCTCACTTGCCTGCACTACATGCTCCATGACGACATCTGCCACCAACACTGCTGCTGTCTCTGCATCCTCTGGCTACTGCAATGGCACGTACTGTGGAGAGAGCCCCAGCCTTCAGCGCTGAGGAGAACCAGACCCTGCTGGACAGCCTCCTTCCACAGTACAGCAAGCTGTATGGGAAACCAGGGGAGCAGGTGAGTGTGCTGTCCAGTGCCTTACTAAATGTGCATGTTGTCTGACTAGCAAGACTTCCAGTGTGCACACCACTGGCTAGCATGCTCACTGAGTAGTTCTCACCCCCAAAGTGTGTAGTTACATGCACTGAACAGGTATAGTGCAGTAACAGTGCATTCCAACAAGGTTTTACTTCCCAGGCAATGATACCATTTAGTAACTGCTGGTAAACTGTTCATAGCCATCGTTGCACTGCCTGTGTACATCATATGCCCCTGTGATTGAGACATGTATATCCAACTGTGTGATGCACGGATATGTTGCATGTGTAGTAATGGACTTTTTCACTTTGTCATCCTCACAGGTTGATGCCCACCAGAAGCAGGAGATCTGGCTGACCATCGTCCGGGCAGTACGATCCGTGGGGGTCTACAAGCGCCGGATCCACAACTGCCAGAAGAGGTGGCAGGACCTTCGGGGCTGGACCCGGAGGATCGCAAGGGTCCAGCTGAAGCTGTCGCCTCCTCGCAGGAGGGGCGGACACCGGACCCTGACCCCCCACATGCTCTGGATCCTGGCGGTGGTCTTCCCTGACCTGGATGGGCAGCTGAAGGCCAGACAGCAGCAAGGAGGGGGTGAGTCCATGACTGCACTTTGAACTTTGTCTGACATGCTATGTGCCTTCCTCTGGCCTGGTTAAACCTCCACAGTGCATCAGTCTTGTGGTCCAGGACCCATGTCCCTCAATTGTGACATGCCCACTCCTCATCTGATACCCAGGTTTGGCCCTTACAGTATGGAAATTGTGTCACTTGGGTACTGTGTCCTTGCATTTTGCTTAGCTCAGGGTGTGGGACAGCATTTGTTACCGTACCTTTGTGGTGGGCTTCATGGGTGGGTCAATTGCTTACACAATGCCTGAGTTCTGACATGTAATCTGCGTGTAACTTTGATATGTGTTCCAATTGCTGATCTGACTCACTACATGTGCCTGGGGTATTTGGCACACTCCCATGCTGCGGGTGGGAACAATGTTTGGGCCTCAGGAGTATGTATATCAAGTGTGTCACACATGCTTAGCCACCTGCCTACTGTCCAGGGCTCATCCCTCTTTCACGTGGAGCAGGACAGTCATGCCTACTCCAGGACATACAATACACTCTGTACTCCCACTCCCGTGTATCAGCTGACACGTTGTGCTCAGTGAAATGTTCCCTCAGGTGTCTGCCTCTGTGTCATTGTGCTGTGGCTTCGTTGTCAGGACTACTGGGGTATTTATCGGTTAGGGCTCAGCATGCCATCTGAGATGTGATCATGAGAGACGATACTTGTGTGACATATAGGTGTTTGATCACTTGACTGTGCAGACTGGTGCATGCGACTGAGATGTTCAGGCAGCTGTTTTTCATTCACAGCAGACTGTGAGGTGCTCAGGTTCAGAGAGTTGTGTTTCATGTCTCCCATAAGTCCAATTGGTATGACGTGGACAAATAAGAGTTCAGATGATGTGGTGTGTGGGGATGGACATGTGCACTTGTCAGCTACAGAACTTGCATTCCCCATGACCTAGGATTGTGACACAGTGCAGACTGTTGTTGGCTGGCTGCCCTGCCCATGTGACTGGAGACAGTGATGTATGACTTTGCAGGCATGCATGTGCCATGGCATTAAACTTCCTAAGAGTGATCCTGCAGGGGAGTGACATGTGCAACATGCACCCCATTGTGGCATTGACTATGAGGACATGGGTGCATCATGGTGTCTGGTGCTGGTATGCATCACATGCATTTCAAATTAGACTCTGGCCATCCCTTTATCCGGACACCTGTACTGACTCAGTGGCAAGAGATGTGATGTGTGCATGTTCACATACTTCACCGTGTTCCCTGCAATGTCCAACAACTGGGTAGGTGGTGCATGTGTCCACACTGGGGTATTACCATCCGACAGGCACCAGACAGATGGGTGCAAGCTGTTTGAGGGTAAATGGGTGGTCACACCCTTCTGCTTACCGGCTCATAAGAGCACGACCCGCACTCTGCTCGTTCACTTGAAAAGAAGGAACAACGGTGTGAAATACAGTGGCACTTTGTTAAGCAATTCAGTAACACCGAGAACTGTTCATTTAATGCTGCTCGTCAACACATGAGCAGGATGAAGATGAAAGCATCAACAATATTACAAATCAGATTTTAAGTGAAGCACAAAGATCTATGTAACTATCTATCAGTGAGCTACAGCCTATGGGGCAAGTCTTAAAAGAGGGATCATGAATAGGCAAGCGCCTAGAAGGCAAATCTTAAATAAGAGAGCAAGAACCATCCAAGGCTACACAGTTTAAGCTAGGATAAATGCAATGAATTGGGTGTGGATGAGCTAAATTAGAGAGGCTGACAAAGCCAAAAGGCTAGCAATCAGAAAAGAGCATTACCACCTTGAGAGAAGAAGTTCTAGGCCCAAGATCAGGAGAACGGCCGACCGGGAACCCTCCCCATGCAATGCACTGGTATGAAGAGTTCAGGGCGTGGACATGGATGCAAAGCTTTTATATGGCTTAATGCAGAACTCCTACCCACAGTTGACGTAGGCCCTGACGTGGGTCCTTGACCACATGCTTACAGTAACTGTGGAAAGTATTTTTGAAGAACAGAGAAGTGGTATTATGGTGAAAACAGGGGCTTTTAGCAGGTGGTCGGTGCTCTTGACCGCAAACATAAGAAAAAGATAACTTTTACTGTAAGATGCTCAGAAATTAAGATTTTATATATTATTTCTCTGTCACGTAGCTGACTTTTCAGTTTCAGTTGAGCAAGCGTGGAAAGTTTCATAAGTTAAAATATTGCAAACATTGCTTGTGAAAGAGCAAGATGTACCAGCAGAGTGTCACGTACGTGTGGGCTAACCTTATTCTTGTGACTGTGGAAATTTACAAGGGGGGGGCTGGTGCCGCGGTGGATGGCACAGGTCCCTGCTGTCAGGTCAGAAAGGCCTACAAGATTTGTTGTATTAAAAATGATAGCAAGAGGCAGTGGCCTCTTGGGCCTACATGTGTGTGTGCATCTAAGGAGGTGGGTTTGGGCCTAAGTGTATGTATCTAAGGGGTGTGGACCACTGTGTGGGCTTGGGCCTAAGTGTATGTATCTAAGGGGGTGTGGACCACTGTGACAGGTACTAAAAGGCTAAAAGAAAAATGGACAACTTAGGTCATCTATCAGGGCCTGACTGGTGGGGCCTATATGGGAGTGCCATGTTTCATGGGCAGAGCAGAAAGGTACATAGGTCTGTGTTATATGGTAGAACAGAACCCTACTTCAAAGGCCAGGAGGGGTGTGAGTGCCATGGTTGACCATCAGACTGACAATTGGCTTCTCCTAATCTGTGTGAGCACTTTTGGCAATGTTCAACTAAGGATGCCAGGGCTTGCTCTGTAATGTGCTGTACTTACTGTGGTGTGTGCGGTCAGTGCAGGTGACTGATGTTTGTCTGTTTCCCTAATTGTTTGCAGATACATCCACGGCCACAGGAGGGGACAGCTCCACGGACCAGGAGGAGCTGCAGAGCCAGACTGGGTCAGCAGCTGATGAGTGGTCGGAGGGACCCAGTGGCACGGAGGGCGAGGGGAGCCACACCGAGGAGTCCTCAGCACCATCCACCTCAGCTGAGGACCACAGCAGCTCGGAGGATGACTCCCTTGTGGAGGCGGGTGTCAGCAGCCACCACACCCCAGCTAGTATGGCTGGCCCCGCCACCACCACCACCACCACCCTTCCATCGGCTCCCATTCCAGAGGTCCGTGGAGGCTCCCGTGTTCGGGAGCGGGTCTCCTTCATGCCAGGCACCGCACCCCTGCCCCTGTGTCCCCTGCTGCCCTGAGTGAGGAGTCTGTGTACTTACTTCGCCAGCTCCATGTAGGGCAGACAGCAATGCTGAGTGTCCTCCATGCACACACCACTCTGTTGACACAGCTGGTGTCGTTCATGGAGGGCATCTCATCTGGCATGTCTGCCCTACAGAGGAGCAATAAGTCCATGGACTCCTCCCTGACGGCAGCAGTGTCCCTCCTCCAACAGTCCCTCACCCCTCCTACCTCTGCCCCATCCACACTTCCTGGCACCCTACCTGTCCCAAGCACATGCACACCTGCACAATCACCCAAACACACAGACACGAGCAGCACAGAAACACCCAAAACAAAGGCAAAACGTGCACGCAAGCATCCTCAGGGGACTGATACCACACCCACAGGGGATGGGGAACAGACACACACACAGGCATCCACAGTCACTCCGCAGTCCTCCAAATCCTCTCCCTCCAAGACCCCTTCCCTTGCCTCACCTGCAACCCCACCTAAACAGCAGCTCTTCCTCTGTGACCTCGGCCTCTTCCCCTCCGATCCAGCTGATCCAGCATACAGGGGGAAGAGGAAGTCCACCCACACAGAGGGAGTGCCCCTCACCCCCGGACACCCTCCCCCAGGCACAGACAAACTAAGGCCCCCACACGCAAGTCCCCCGGTCCCGGAAGAGCAAGACCCCGCCACCGCCCTGCAGCTCAACCACACAGTCTCCTTCCTCCATCCCTCAGGCCCCCACAACACAGGTTCCCCCACCACACCCTGCCCCAGGTTCCCCCACCCACAGATACACCATCCCCAAAATGATCCGGCCTTCTCCCCTACCACTTGCTCTTCCAGCCTCACACCCCCGCTGCACATGTTTGTGCCACTGGTGTGGAGACCGTGTCCTCCCCTCTGTCCTGCCCACCTTACCTGAACCCCATTCTACTCCCCTGGAGATAGGCACTGCAGTGGAGTCCACTACCACCCCATCTGACTTGGGCACTGCAGTGGGGAACCTGTCCACTCCATCTGGCCACACCACTGCAGTCGTGCCAGCACCCACACCATCTGACTCATGCCCCCCAGTTGTGCCGGCACACACCATGTCAGACACCTCCACTGCAGTTGTCAGTGACTCTCCAGCACCAGCCACCCCTTCCCTGCCTCCTTCTGGTGAGCCCTGATCCTGTCCCTGCGGTGCCTGGCCTGCCCCCCGTATGCCCCTCCGAGGGAATGTCCCTGGTCCGTAGCAGTGCAGGCAAGCAAAGGGTGACATCTGCCACTGTCACCCTGTTCGGACTTTACTGTTGGACTGGCCATTGGCCTTTGTCTTTTTCTGGACTTTCTATTTCACACACATATGCTGAATAAAGCTCCTTTCTGTTCTCTGGTGGTTTTGCTTCAGATGTACATGATGTTGATGATGCTAACCATGCCCTTGCTGCAGTGATGGTGATTTTTGATATCATGAAAATGAAGTGTTACTGTGCAGGACCCCATGTGGTCCAGGGGAATGTGTCCTATCCTGGTGTGTAGCCATGTCATCCTTTGAAGCAATATGAGGGTGTCATGTTTTCAATATTTGCCAATGGGATTTCCTACATTTATTTGCAATATCACATCTGTGGCGTACACCCCTGCACATCAGTTGTGCTTGCCATTGTTCAATTTGTCTATTTCCCTGACCGTGTGACCATCTCCACTGGACATGCAAGTTTGGGCATCAATGGGGAAGGACTCATCTGTGTTATCAGTGCAACTTGCTATACATGTGTGTTGGATCTGTGCAGATGATTTCGGTGACACTCCCATGAGCAGGCTGATGTGACGAGAGCCTTCATTTTGTGCTAATTGTTGACTGAGTGACCAAGTGTTCTGCTGACATGATAGAGCCCTGCAGAGACAACGTATGGCACAGCTTTCCTTACACAGGAGTGGAGTCCCCTCATGGCAGTGTGTAATTCCGTGACATTGCCTGAGCCCAAGGTGTGTGTTGTGTGAGCATGTCTGTGTGTGTTCACTTCCATTTTGCTACGCAGGCTGGGATCCCTACTGATGTTCCCTTTTGTGATGCTTGCTGAGTTGATCTATGTTCCCCCCAAATCTTCGCCCTGGGTTCTCTGGGATGTGGGTGCATGGCACATTACTGGTCATCAGGGTGTCATCCATAGGTGTGTTTTCTGTCAGGGCTGAGTTTGTGGGCAAACGCAGATGAGACACAGTCAGGATTCCCCTTGGCACTTGTTGGTTACACAAGTCATGTAATTTACAGTTTGTGTTAGCTTTCAGTTATTGTGACACGTTGTGTGTGTGACTGCTGCCACTCCTCAGGGTCAGAGCTGCAATGTTGGAAGTTGTCTATGTGTGTTCTTTGTGGGTCACCTTGACTTCTTCATTGGTGTGTGACTGTGTCCGGGATCCCATTGATTGTGGTGGATTTCACGTCATGCCCATGTACGGCGTACTGTGCAGTGTGTCAGACATTCACGAGTCTTGTTGACTGGCCATGTGTGATGGGTTTCTGCACCTTAGTTCCCACCACCACCCCTGGGATTGTCATGGGTGCATGTGCAATGTCACCAGTCCATGTGAGCTTCACTGCTGCACATTGGTGGAGATCAAGGTGTGTGGTGTTGAGTGTGTGCAAATGTGAGTTGTTGCACGGCTAGACCCCTACCTCCATGTTGGCCTTGGCTGACAGGCCGTGCTGATTGATTTGTGCTTGTGTAGGTGTGATGGTAGTTTGTTGCTCAGGACACATGACTGTGGTTCACAGTGTGAACGACATCTAGCTTTGTCATCACAGTGGGATTATCATGCAGGCCAGGGTCACCACAATGTGGGGTCCCTGGGGGTAGTGCTGTGGTGGGTCTGTCTCTTGCTGTGTTATTTGCTGTTCCTACAAGCTTGTGTGACATGTGTAATTTGGGCTCCCTCTCATCTAACAATGCCTGATTGCCCACATAGGGGAATCCGATCCATGAGTTACTTTTGTGTGGCACTGTATACACATCTGTGTAATTGTGATTCAGGCCTCCTCATGTGTTGTGTGGTTGCCTGGGGACACTGGCACACCCCCCCATCACCTGTTGTGTTTGATATGCAGTGTGAGGCTGCCTGTTTGTGTTTGTGCATCTGCACCACTGCATTGGCATATCTTTAGTGTGCCATTGGCTGTATGTTGTTTGGTGGCTTTCCCCTGCTGTCCCTGGGACTCATAGGTCATCAGTCAGCACAATGATCATGGTTTGTATGTCCCATTGCTGCCATGGTATGGTATTTGTTCACCTGACATCTACAGTCTCCACAGGATATCTACATTTGTGTGTCCATTGGTGCAGATATGTGGGGCTGCATTATGATGGTCACTTCTGTCATTGTGTTATTGACGAATGTTGACAATGTCAGCCCCCATGGGTGATGTTTGTCTGCACATGGCCAAAGGTATATCTTATTTGCACTGCACTGTTTGCCTCACCCAATGTATGTTGCTATGGGACACAAGCACTACTATGCCACAGATGTGTTTGTTGTTCTGTGACCAGGAATCATCCATGCTGTTTGGCATTTGCAGCTTTTCCCATGACAACACTTACATTTTGGTCACTGTGATGATCGGGTTTTAGACCCCATTGCCACAATGTTCAAAATGTGCTTCAGCTATGGACCCCACACTTACCTTTTGGTCACTGTGGTGATGGGGGTTTAGACCCCATTGCCACAATGTTCCAAATGTGCTTCAGCTATGGACCCCACACTTACCTTTTGGTCACTGTGGTGATGGGGGTTTAGACCCCATTGCCACAATGTTCAAAATGGGCCTCAGGTATGGACCCCACACTTACCTTTTGGTCACTGTGATGATGGGGTTTTAAACCCCATTGCCACAATGTTCAAAATGTGCTTCAGGTATGGACCCCACACTTACCTTTTGGTCACTGTGGTGATGGGGGTTTAGACCCCATTGCCACAATGTTCAAAATGTGCTTCAGGTATGGACCCCACACTTACCTTTTGGTCACTGTGGTGATGGGGGTTTAGACCCCATTGCCACAATGTTCAAAATGTGCCTCAGGTATGGACCCCACACTTACCTTTTGGTCACTGTGATGATGGGGGTTTAGACCCCATTGCTACAATGTTCAATTGGGCTTCAGCTATGGACCCCACACTTACCTTTTGGTCACTGTGATGATGGGGTGTTATACCCCATTCCCACTGTGGTCATGGTCTGCTTGCATTGTGGAGGCCACACACATTTATGTGTGACACATGTGATAGGGGGTCACATTGTATGCTCAATGTCATGTTCAGTGTTATAGGCATTTGACACAGACTACACACGCTTGTCATGGTGTTGGTGGGATGTATTTTTCAGACATTCCTTATGTTGGAGTATGCTGGTTGTGTCATGCATTACCCGTCCTATATGTAGGGGTGGTGTGGGTGGTAGGCATCCAGGCCCCTATGAGTGGGGATGGTAGTAGTGACAGGCATCCAGGCCCCCATGAGTAGGGGTGGTGGTAGTGGTAGGCATCCATCCCCCTATGAGTGGGGATGGTAGTAGTGACAGGCATCCAGGCCCCCATGAGTAGGGGTGGTGGTAGTGGTAGGCATCCAGGCCCCCCTGAGTAGGGGTGGTGGTAGTGGTAGGCATCCATCCCCCTATGAGTGGGGATGGTAGTAGTGACAGGCATCCAGGCCCCCATGAGTAGGGGTGGTGGTAGTGGTAGGCATCCATCCCCTATGAGTGGGGATGGTAGTTGTGACAGGCATCCAGGCCCCCCTGAGAAGGGGTGGTGGTAGTGGTAGGCATCCATCCCCCTATGAGTGGGGATGGTAGTAGTGACAGGCATCCAGGCCCCCATGAGTAGGGGTGGTGGTAGTGGTAGGCATCCAGGCCCCCATGAGTAGGGGTGGTGGTAGTGGTAGGCATCCATCCCCCTATGAGTGGGAATGGTAGTAGTGACAGGCATCCAGGCCCCCATGAGTAGGGGTGGTGGTAGTGGTAGGCATCCATCCCCCTATGAGTGGGGATGGTAGTAGTGACAGGCATCCAGGCCCCCATGAGTAGGGGTGGTGATAGTGGTAGGCATCCATCCCCCTATGAGTGGGGATGGTAGTAGTGACAGGCATCCAGGCCCCCCTGAGTAGGGGTGGTGGTAGTGGTAGGCATCCATCCCCCTATGAGTGGGGATGGTAGTAGTGACAGGCATCCAGGCCCCCATGAGTAGGGGTGGTGGTAGTGGTAGGCATCCATCCCCCTATGAGTGGGGATCATAGTAGTGACAGGCATCCAGGCCCCCCTGAGTAGGGGTGGTGGTAGTGGTAGGCATCCAGGCCCCCCTGAGTAGGGGTGGTGGTAGTAGTAGGCATCCATCCCCCTATGAGTGGGGATGGTAGTAGTGACAGGCATCCAGGCCCCCATGAGTAGGGGTGGTGTTAGTGGTAGGCATCCATCCTCCTATGAGTGGGGATGGTAGTTGTGACAGGCATCCAGGCCCCCCTGAGAAGGGGTGGTGGTAGTGGTAGGCATCCATCCCCCTATGAGTGGGGATGGTAGTAGTGACAGGCATCCAGGCCCCCCATGAGTAGGGGTGGTGGTAGTGGTAGGCATCCAGGCCCCCATGAGTAGGGGTGGTGGTAGTGGTAGGCATCCATCCCCCTATGAGTGGGAATGGTAGTAGTGACAGGCATCCAGGCCCCCATGAGTAGGGGTGGTGGTAGTGGTAGGCATCCATCCCCTATGAGTGGGGATGGTAGTAGTGACAGGCATCCAGGCCCCCATGAGTAGGGGTGGTGATAGTGGTAGGCATCCATCCCCCTATGAGTGGGGATGGTAGTAGTGACAGGCATCCAGGCCCCCTGAGTAGGGGTGGTGGTAGTGGTAGGCATCCATCCCCCTATGAGTGGGGATGGTAGTAGTGACAGGCATCCAGGCCCCCATGAGTAGAGGTGGTAGTAGTGGTAGGCATCCATCCCCCTATGAGTGGGGATGGTAGTAGTGACAGGCATCCAGGCCCCCATGAGTAGGGGTGGTGGTAGTGGTAGGCATCCATCCCCCTATGAGTGGGGATCATAGTAGTGACAGGCATCCAGGCCCCCCTGAGTAGGGGTGGTGGTAGTGGGAGGCATCCAGGCCCCCCTGAGTAGGGGTGGTGGTAGTGGTAGGCATCCATCCCCCTATGAGTGGGGATGGTAGTAGTGACAGGCATCCAGGCCCCCCTGAGTAGGGGTGGTGGTAGTGGTAGGCATCCATACCCCTATGGGTGGGGATGGTAGTAGTGACAGGCATCCAGGCCCCCCTGAGTAGGGGTGGTGGTAGTGGTAGGCATCCATCCCCCTATGAGTGGGATGGTAGTAGTGACAGGCATCCAGGCTCCCCTGAGTAGGGGTGGTGGTAGTGGTAGGCATCCATCCCCCTATGGGTGTGTATGGCATTGGTGGTAGCCATCCTGCCCCTATGGTTCTGCTGTTGCTAGTGTACGTCATTTCTGCATCCCTATGTGTGTTACATATGTTGGGTACGTGTCGTTTGTTTGTGTAGTGGGTGTTTGACTTACCGCCTGCGCCGTACGCGTCCGTACCTGTTCCGGCAATAGATGTAGAGTATTGGTAGGACCTGCGCGATGGAATTCATGGTTTGTTTGTCTCGTTCGGCTTTCTCGTGGCTTCGACTCGTACTCGTCGCTGGCTTGTTCGTCTCGTCGCCGTGGATCGTCTTGTGGCACGAATCGGAGCTTATGTGCAGCTCTCCCGGATGCTCTGACGTGCCGGACGTAGCGACGGGTTCGGCGCGTACGGAGTGCGCATCGTACTAGTCCGGCCGGAAGGTGCTGTGTATTTGTTTCCGTGCGACTCGATTCGGCGTTTACGGATCCGGCTCGGGCGGGGAACAGGAGCTGAAATGGGTAAGTACGGCTCGCTCGGAATCTGGGCTGTTATGCGCATCGTACTTGCTCGTTGGGACGACTGTTCGAATCGGTCGGGAAACACGCATTCGGCTGGGTTTTTTTCCGGACGAATAGTGTTAGGTGCGCTTCCGGCCCGAATCGGAATCGGCCCCTTAGTTTTGAAGGTTCGGTCTGATTTCTCATTTTCCTCTCAAGACTCAGTCAGATTATTTTGAGACTTTCTCCTTTTCTCTTAGGATGTTGTCAGTACTCTTTATGAATTTGATGCTAAGAATCTGTAGAGATCTAAATGCATTAATAGGGATTTTACTATGATTTATGATTTTGTGTTCTGTATCTGAGCCTTCATGACAAACTATGCATTTTTCTGAATTGTTTATATTAACAATTCTGTAATAAACCTTTTAAACTTAATTTTAATCTCAAACTCAGTTATTGAGAGTTACCAGTTTCGTTTTTGAATTCTACTTTGCTAATAATTGGACTTAATGTTGGGGATGGTGGTCTCTTGCCGCTAGATCAACAAGAAATAATGGAGCTGAACTGCCGAGATACAAATTGTGGTGCATAAAATATTGGGTTTCAGTACATTATTGGGGTTTGGCTCACACAAGCCCACAATCAGCACTTTCAAAGATCAGGGTGCTGAATCCCAAGGCTACTCAATCTTGATATCACTTCATACCTCTTTAGTACACCAACAGACACTCCCTGTCCCTTTATCTCACATTTGCATGTTCTTTTGCACCCCAGCTTTCTCCATTCATTTCTGTTTTTTGTGATCCTCTTCCTCTTTCTTTCCCTTTTTTGTATTTTTCTCCCTCTCTCGCTCTGGATTAAAGGTTATTGACGAAAAATAAATCCCAGTCCCCAAAATTAAGTACCAGTGGGAACAACCTGAAGTCACTGGCTCAAATTAAACACAGAGACCGGGAATTCATATCTTGAAGTGAGAGATGTTGTAAAATTCTATCCCTTGCAAATTTAGGAATGACTTTTCAAAAACTTTGCAATCTTATCAAATGGCTAGATGGCCTAGAATTTTGGGTGTAAAAATGTCCTGCGCTGCAGCTGGAAATTCCTGCTGCCATGCAAGGTGGCGAATTCACCTCTCAGTTGTAGTTCACCATTGGCGGAGAGGTTCTGGGTAGGTATCTCTCATTTTCCGGCTGCCTGAATGGCCATCAATGTGCTTTTCTGTTGTTTTTCAGAGCTGCGGCAGCCCTGAGTGGCAGCAGTAAAATGTCATTCACAGCAGTGTGATAACCTGTCTTGTTGGGCAAGACATCTGGCTGCAGTGTATGGAACAATGCAAAGGTAAACTATGCCTCAGGTGAAGTTGTGGAACCTTGCACTTCTTGAAGTGCAAAGATCCCCTGATTTTCAGGGCTATCAAAGGTTTTTCATTACAGCTTTGCACAGGTTCTTGCGTGTCGCAAAGCGATGCAAAACACTATGTCAATTTACTTACCATTATAAAAGCCCACATGTGCAGCACAACCATTGGTTAATCTAGACCAGTGTTTCTCGGTGCCAACATCAGATACCTGAAATGGGGTCCTTGCTTGGGGATCATTTATTGCTCTTGTGCACAAGACAACTAGGTTTGCATGTCTTCCAAACACCCCCACACATCTTTGTGCGCCACTGACATCACATCCTGCCAGATGTATAGTCAGGGCCACTCAAATTATGCAGCAAGGGAGCACCACAATATGTTGCAGTGTTGACTAAATTATGCACCAAGAATAGGCACATTATGCAGCATTTGTTTTATAGTGTTACATCAATATTTTGTCATTTTTATAAATGGTGATACTCTCTGGGCAAAGATTTCACCTCATTAGGACCAGTTTAGCAACCAAAGACATAAATAAGCAATTGAAAGATGACCAATTAACCTTTGCAAAGGGTCTTTCACTGCGCACAAACACATAGGAGCATAGTTACAAGCCCCTATCGCCACCACAATGTCACTTTCAGTGACGTTGTGATGGCGATAGGGGCCTCGCCTTATTTAGAAGGCAGAGTTAAGCCACTTAACGTGGCTTAATGCTGCCTTGTAAATAAGGCACCCTTTCACGCTGTGCTTAGCGTGAAAGGGGAGGGCAATAGGTGTTGCGGTGGGTGTTCCACTGCAACACCCATTGATTTTGACGCTGCCCCCTATTTACAAGAGCAGCGTAGATAGGAGGCAGTGCCAAAATTAAGACCAGGGATCCTGGTCTTAAACAGGCGAAACGAGGAGAAATGCTTTATTTCTCCTGGTTTTTGCTGTTTCCATGTGTGCTGCCTTGTGCAACACACATAGAAACAGCAAATTGCCTAAGATTGTTTATGTGTAGGAAGGTCCTCATACCTGCACATAAACAATTCATTTAAAAAATGCTGTTTTGCAATTTCTGTGTGTGTTGCATTAAGCAGCACACATAGAAGTTACAGAACGGCATTTATAGATTGTTTATGTGCAGGAAGGGTGGCCTTCCTGGGCATAAACATTCTTCCACCCAACGCAGACACCCTTGCACTATGGTGCAAGGGTGCCTACGTTGGGGCTAGGCAGCTGACCTCAGCACCAGCGCTAGGGGAAAAGCAGAGGTGCCCCACATTCTTGTAAATATGGCACATCCCTGCATTTTCAGAATGGAGAAGCGTGGCGTTAGCAATGTTTCCTTAATGCCACGCTTCTCAATTCTGCTGGAAATATGCCCCATAGTTTTTAGTGACTTTTGATCCATTGGAACTAGACACACTTTTTTTGTGAAAAATCCACAGATTATGCAGCAGATGATGGATTATGTGGCAAATGTGGCAAATCGTTAACTATGCAACAGAAGCTGCAGGCACAGAATTGCATAATTCCAGTGGTCCTATGTATAGTCATCAGTAGTGGCTCGCCGAGGGAGTGGTGCGGGCGGTGGGGCGGGGAGGGGCAGGGTGTGGGGGTAGTGGACTCGGACCTACGACGGACAGAACTCCTTCTGAGTTCTGTCCGTCGTATGTCCGAGTTCACTACACCCCCACCCTGCCCCTGCCCCGCCCCACCGCCCCGCACCACTCCCTCGGCGAGCCGCCACTGATAGTCATACATGCAGAGTTTCACACTGGTGATCTTGGTCACCACTCAAGTTCACTCTTGGATAAACTCCCTTATCTAGACATTGCTAGCATCGTGCAATATCTTGAGCCATCTATATATTGTCCCTCCAAACTCACCCATGTACTCTTCATACCAAAGGTAAGCACTTTAAGACAGAAAAAACCATGATTAGAAGGTGACACAAAACACAAGAACCATTTTGACAAGAGAAGCAGAGCCTCTCTCCCGTTCTTGTGTGCTTGCACCCCAAGAGCATCCCACTTAATTCTCCTTGGCCCGTGTCTGGGAGTTTCCCTAAAGGGGGTGTTGGTCTGTTCGAACTTCAGTCCCACAGCACTGGACTTGCCCAAGGTGATAGGGGCACTACTATGCGTAATGATAGGGACTCTGCTCTGCGTAATTACGTTTTCTGTGTGCCTTCAAGTAGCCAAAGGCAGAAACGTCATGAGAAACGTACATGTATATTGCAACATCTCATTCACAGACAGCAGAAAGAAAGGTTTTCCCAAAAATACGAATAAATAACTCCAGTGCTTAGTTCTATACCTGTAAACACGTCTAGCATTTGAATAGATAGATGATAGAGATATGATGTTTTTTTTATGCATTGGTTGTTTTCAGTGTTCCTGATGTTTGCAATTTTTAAATTTGAGACGATTATTAGTTTGCCTCTGCCTTCACTTGTACGACGTTTTTTTGAGGATGGTAGTCAGACAATTTTCACTGCTTGGGGAGATAGTTTTGATTCTACTCGAACTCTGCTAAGCTGCAAAATATACGTAGATATTTTCTTCGTTTACTTTAGAAGAGCTTTTAATTTCTCAACTGGAAATTTTCTCTGTAATTTTAACTTTTGCATGGGAGAAGAATTCTGTTTTCTGTAAAGTATTTATTCTGCATATTTTTTTATTGCTGTGTTAGGAGTTAGTTGTTCGGCGCTCAAGCACTTGTTTCCTGCATTTATGTGTAACCAGCATCGAAATCCTTAGCGCTTGAAAAGGTCAATGCTCCCTTCTCATAACCCCCTACTGGGCCATTCTCAAGACTTCGGAGGTCTCTGCTTGCCTGGGGTTGAGGGGTGGGGGGATGGCACCCCATGAAGCCCCATTGCAAAGGTATGCAACACAACCTCGGCGGCTTTGGTGGGACAGTAAGCAGTTCCAGCTCATAATACATTCTCAAGCTTCAATGGACCTCGTGCTAAGATGAAGAGCGCACCCTTTCTTGAAATAGGTGGGGACTCCTACCACCTCGATTTGCGCCCTGCTTTGGAGACAACCAGAGGAAGCTGAAAGCATATGTTATGTAGAAATGCTTTGACAGATTGTTCCTTCCTCCTGCCCTGCTTATATCTGCCCTGTCCTCTCTTCTTCCCTCCCTTTCACTTTCTTCTCTTTCTTTCTCCCTCGCTCCTCCTTTCCCTTCCTCCTTTCCTCCTACCTGCTTACCAATGTTCCTTCCGCTTCTGCTTTTCTCAGCCCTTTCTTCTTTCACCTGCTCTCCCACATTTCTTCATCCTCTGTCTCAGTTCTTTTCTTCCTTCCTTCTTATTTTTTCTTTCTCCTTTCCTATCTTGCTTCTTTCCACCCGGTCTTCCTCCCTTCTTTATTCCCTTCATCCCTTTCTTCCCTTTTCGCGTTGTAGGCTGGGAATATCAAATCCCAAATATTGAAGGGACAGAATTTCATTACCACAATCTTGAGGGACAAAATATTGAAAGGTAAGTTTTCTATGCATTTTCTATACCTAACTCCACATATAGGAACCTTGGAAATATATATGTATATATACACACACACACACACACACACACATACTGGGGGTCATCAGTCGGTAGTTATAGTTAGGACAATGTTTCCATAGAAGGACCCACTGAGACGCTCATTCACCCACTCACTCTCAAAGGTTACATGTTACAGTTAGATAATAAAATTAAAAAACAACCTCAGAAATTCACTTCAAAATCAAAGGTTGCAGGGATGTTATAGCTAGGAAATAACATAAAAAAACATAGAAATTCACTGAAAAAAAAGGTTGCAGGGACGTTATAGTTAGGCTCAGATTTCACTCGTAAAAAACAGTAACCTTTGTTTTTTCAGTGAAATATGTCTTTTTCGAAGGAGGAGGATATCTTTGCATATATATAAATATCTATACATATAGATATCTAGTATATATTCACAAAAAAAACAAATGTTAGGGATGGTTAGGATTGGAATTTACATGCACAAAACCATAGAAATTCAGCAGTTATAGTTACAGTTATCTCAAGAAAGTATAACTCGTGCCCTAAGGTAACTATAACTTGCACCACGTCATGCGCAGTTTTCTCTTCAATTATTACATACAAGTAGGACTACAGTTTGCAGCAACCGTCGACATAAAAGTAGGACTATTTGACAGATGTCATAGGCATTGAAAAAGGACTAAAATGACAGCCTCCTCCACAGAAACAGATGGAGAATTACAGATGACAAATCAAAGGTCTTTTATTGGCTGTAACCTTAATTCCATTTCAACAGACTTTGCCTCAACATTTGCTATAGTTGGTGACCACCCTTGCCTTGAAACTCCAAGTATGTGTCCTTAATAAATAAGTCAGTATGTATATGTTGTAGTCGTCAAAATCAGACACTGCTGTTTGTAGAATACTCCTCCCTATAAAGCACTCCCCCTACATTCAACACAGTTGACTGAAATATATATAATTTTTGCTTTATTAAAAAAACTTTCACATTTCAAGACAATATTGATTGAAGATTTATATACACAGGGTAAAAATCCATAAAGTAGGACGAAACTGAAGGACAACTAAAAATGCTGTTTGATGTAAAAGGTCTATTGTTGCATTGCACAGTACTTATCTGAGGAAATGATTTGCTGAAGCACCATTTTGTTCTGCAGCAACCAATTATGGAACTCACTGCAGCTTTGTTCAAAGTTGACCCTTGTGAACAACAATGCTTTCAGAGTCTCCAGTTCCATTTGGTTTCTTTCACCAGTCCATGTGTTATTCATAATGGAAAAAAGTTTTTCCACTGGAGATTTGGTTCCTGGGAGACATAATGCAAACTGGACCATCAGGCCAATGTTCTTAACTGCAATATTATGAGTTTGGAAATGGGTGAATATTTCCAGCCAACGTTCCGCTACACTCTTCTTCTGATCATTTCCATCGGCGAGTCTATCTGCTGTGTATTTTCATACACAGGTGATTGCATCAAAAAACTCTTTTGCATCCACTTCAAACGTGCTTCATACAGGCTGTACAAATAGCAGAGTCATTTCAACATTAGCCCAGACAGGAACAGTATCAAGAAAGATCCAGGAAAAAGTGTTCAAGTCAGAAAAAAATGCCCCCCACTCTTCCAAGTAATTAATACTGCTTTTGTAGAAAGCATACACAGAGTTACAGATTTTTGCTTCTGGTGAGAGTCCTTGTTCTTTCAAAGATTTAAGACTCTCCTTCACTCTAAGGCCGATGAAGCAGGCATCTCTGATTTCCTTCAATTTTCCTAATAATTGTGTAATTTGTCTTGCAATATCTATGGCATTTGCATGTTGATATTCCATCTCCTTGACTGTGTCACTAAAAAGAGACAGTTGGTTGTGCAAAAACCAGAGCCAGATTTCAGCAAGAGGGTTTTCAAAAACATGACAATTATTGTTGAGGGATTTGCTTGTGACAAAAAAAAAGAACGTAGGTCTGGTCACAGTTTTAGCACCCTGTCAACTGCAGGAAGTAGGGAAAGCCAGTGAGTTTTGCTAGTATTTAGAAGTTGTTGATAATCTATATCAACAAATAAAAAATGTCAGTTGTTCAGTTCGGACAGTGTAGATGTGGAAATATTCGTACAATTTGAACAGAAAAGATTCTATGTCCATAGGCAGCCCATCAGCAGTAGTTTGCACTGCACTATGGACAATGTGTGTTGCACATCCTATCACAAGTACTTTATTATCAGGAATAGCTTCCTTAAGCTTGCAGAACATATTGTTATTTCTGGCTCTAACCTTTCCCCCAAAGTTTGTGCTAGTATAATCTGCACAAAACCCAACTACCTTTTCAAGCAAATGACACTTTTCAAGGGCATGGTGCAGTTGTTAAAAGAGCATTGCAGATGTTTCACCAGGAACGGAGGTAAACTCTAAAATGTTCACTTTAACACCCTCAAAGTACTTGAACAACATAATGACAATTGGTATTCATATAACATCAATAGACACAGATATACAAGTAATGAAATTCAAGTCAGAATCTAGGTCAATCATTGCAAGAGGAGCCAGTACTTTTGTAATCAAGGCTTCAGTCTTGGTGCAAGCACAACAAAACCTTTCATCATACAGTTTCCGAATCAATGCTGTGTACAGTCCATTCACTGAAAAATGTGGTTATGCTTAGCAAGATGATATGCTAATGTATCTTCAGCAGCAGCCCTACTGAGTTCAGCGTGTCCAGGGGCTGCCTTCCCCAAAAAAGTGTAATGTTGCTGTTGCTGTTGCTGCTTGAAGATTCGACACACA
Source organism: Calotriton arnoldi (assembly GCA_963921515.1). Classification (NCBI taxonomy): domain Eukaryota; kingdom Metazoa; phylum Chordata; class Amphibia; order Caudata; family Salamandridae; genus Calotriton; species Calotriton arnoldi. The sequence continues at coordinate 1,034,879 of CAWUFW010005114.1, forward strand.
ACTTGTGTTTTTTGTCTGTTTGTGCTCCTTTATATCGGTCTTTCTGCCATGGCTAATGGGGAATGTAGATTTGGAGATCTTGCAGAATACCTTGGCATCACTGTTCTCAACCTTGCTCTTAAAGTAGAAAAATCTTTGCATCTCCTCGCTGATTTAACACTTTCGGTTAGGCATCTCTCTGGTAGGTAGCTAGCTATCCTTTCTGTTATTGAATTTGAAGGGGAAAAAAGCCATGTTACTATGATGCATACAGATTAAAAAATGTATCCACGTTCCATGTAAAAGAATTTAAGTAAGTGCACGTTTACGCACCCTAGTAGAAGAACTGTGCATCACTTTTTGAGTGTACAGCAGTATTACAGAGAAATCATGGCTACCCAAAGCCCCTATTAGTTATAGAAAATGCATTCTTCTTTTCAAAATATCTGAAATGAAGCTCCAGGGACCAAATAGTGTCTATGAGTTCAAAACATTTTAGAAGGGAGCATTAATCAGCATTGCAATAAAATAATTGCAGCAATGTCTTTAATTTTGTGTAAAAATCAGATGAAAAATGTCCATTAAGTCATTTTTACCATTCTGCCAGTTGTGTGATTATCCGTGCCAACTGGAGATTCTGGTATCAAATACCACAGTGCAGTAAAGTATTCACAACTTAGGAGCTCAATTTATGATTGGAAGATGCAATTTAGGATGTTACTATTGTTCAATTTGTTAATTGGTTGAGTTATCAGCGATAAATTCAATGGCTTAAGGAGAAGTAGTCAAATCAGACAATTGATTTTTCCACCTAAATACTGGTGTTACAAGAGAAAAATATTGAAGATCCATGCACAAAAGGAAAGGGCATATTGAAGCATTCTTTTAGTTTGAGGAACGCCATGTTGCTTGAGCTTTTGGGTGTTTCGAGTAACCGAATTTTGAAAAAGCTTAACATAATTCCATATTGTTTGACATCATGATGGCTTGAAGTAGCTGAATCTGGCTGGAAGGTATTCCTGAACAGGAGGCCCCAAAATATGTCTTGCCCAGATCCCCAAAGGTCCATGAGATGGCACAGGGACATGTAACCAGACATGACACACAATGGCACTCAGAACATATTGACAATTATAATTTTGGATCTGCTATCTATTTTACTATCTATCTACCTGTCTATCCATCTATTTCAAATCTGTCTATCTTTTGAAGTCCATCTAACAAGCTATCTACCTGGTTATCTGGCTATTTTCAAGGTTATCTATCTCTATCTGCAATGTCTGTTTATCTATCATTGCAAGTCTGTCAAGGTATTCATCTTTTAATGCAATCCTCTCCGTCTGTCTTTGTGAGCTTCTATATCTGTTTTGCAAGCCTCTCTATTTATCTATCTTTTTATCATTCTCTGTCTATTTGTAATAAAGATTTACAAAAATATTCAAAAAAGCATTAGCACAGTCAATAGTCTGGCACCGAACACCAGATCATTTGGCTTTTTTTAGTGCGGGTGTTAGTCTGTCCTTTTGATTTTACTAAAATTAAGTATATAACATAGTAATCTATAGGGCTTTCAGCCAGACTTCATCCATAAGTCTGTTGTTATGCCACTCACATTTTTATTCCACCCACAGCCCATCTTAGCTGTTGTCTGACTTCATTGTGAGTTGCAACATGCTTCCTTTTCACAAGAAGCACACCCACACACAAAGTAGTCACCTTTAGTGCCAGGGACTACAATTGTAATATGTCTTTTTTTGGATCAAAAATATATTTTTCCCTTACTCAAGGTTTTTTAAATTGATGAGGGCACAGGCAGCTTCCCCAGCAATAATGTTTTACAAAAACCATGACAGAAAAAAACAAGAATTTCCAAAGGCAAAATGCTGGCAGCCAATGCCAGACCTCTTCGCTTTGACAATGCTTGTTTTATTTATTGGTGTATGAAGAGTGCACTGGAAATACCTTTATCATTCCTGTCTCAAGGGAGGTGCAATAATTTTTTCCTGGATGTTATGCTCAATTGAAAATGTGTTGCTTTTTGCTGCCTAAGTGAGAGGTGCAGGTATGCCAGCTGTGACTCCAGAGCTCCATGTGACATAAAGTGAAAAACTGCACTGAACTGGTAAGGCTGAATCATGTCCTGGTTTGTTTGCATACCTAGTCAGTGCAGACTTGGCCTTGGAGCTCGTAGCTGACTATGCCTTTTAAGATCCGACCAGGATTGATTGGCATATGGTTGGTCCCCTTCTAAATTGGTACAAATAATAGGCAATATGGTAGACTCCAGTATGTCACTTATTTTTGCTCTTAATGAACGCTTTCTTTCTGTCGTGCATGCCAGGTCTTCAAATCGAAGCCACTAATCATCTATATTAGACTCTGCTTTCTACATGTGTGCTGCTCTCACAAATCAAGCTGAGAACACCAATTTAATTTTAAGACCCCAATTTTTTATTTCTGCATGTTTACAGAGTGATTTAAGATGTACAATTTTGCTTTTCTATGTATATACATTATTAGTCTGCTAATATTATTTAGTTTCCTAAATAGTTGAAGACTTCTGGATGAGTAGGCATGACTGACCCCAAGTTAAGAATCATTTAGCAGTCTAGAATGCTCCCAGGCTTAGGGAACTGAAGGTATAGCTGGGAATACATAAATTATATGCAACGTATTCCTGATAAGAGGATGAACATTATCAAAGTTGGACAATCAAAATACTAGGGGTGGAGGAAGCGACCTTGTGCCCTCCCTTTCAAGTTCCAATGACATCACAAGTGACCCCATCTTTAACCTTACCTCCTCCTTAACAAAAGCAATTTCATTCTGAAGTCTAAGAGAAGGGCATGGACTGGAGTTGGAATAAGTAAACAGCTTTCAGCATCCTGTTTAGTTTCTGGTCCTGTTGTGGCCTTCTGACACTAGGATTGGCAAGGGCATGGCTAGGGTGCCAAACTAAAAGCAACACATATCAGCTGCTAGCCCTGGTTCCCCATAACTAACCTCCATGCTTCTGCCTTGGCTTTAATTTTGGAGTCAAATCCTCGGCAAACCAGTGTTCAATACAAGCTGAATGTTTCCTATGCTATCTAAAAAGCACCCCAGGAGCTGAGCCAAGAAAATATCTTCCAAGCAAATCACCCCATGTAACGTATGTATTTGTCAATGTTTTTTAATTAAGGCTCCCTGCTTTCTGTTTTTACAGATTTTTACTGATAAATACAGACAGAAAACTATTTATTTTCCTGTCTATATTTATTTTTAAATGTGGATAGAAACGGAAATTGGGTTGTTTTTGAGTGATTCTGAATGCTGTCAATCATGACTGCCAGGCGAAAAGCTGTGCGGACTGACAGGCAAGGGATTAAAAAAATATAGGAACTTTAGTAAAGAGCCTTAAACAGCAGTAGATTTTCACAACCTTGATACTAAAATGTGCAAGTTTTCTTATAAGTGAGTATTTTATCATCTGAGTGTGTATATATCATAGAAACCTGTCAGGCATTCAGGCACAAGTGTGCATTAACTGATTAAACAAATGCAGAAATATACACATTTCAGCTTCATTTTTTCACAAAACCTAAAATAAATATGGATAAATACAGACAGAAATGACAAAAATATAAATACCATAAAACCAGGAGCCCTAATTATAATGTGGAGTAAGAACATACTACCATTTGAGCAGTCTGATCTGAAAAACTATAACATCATGTTTGTAGTCTTTGGTCACATAGTTCTTGGCACTGAGGAGATGAGGCAGCTAGTGGAGTGAATCCAAACCCATTAATCGATGACTTTAGGCAACCTGGTTACTTCTAGGGCACGCAACCACAGACAGGGAATCAACCCGTCGCGGCAGACATGGCTCGCGGGTGGTGGAGCGGGAGCAGGGGTGGGGGGGCGGTTTGTTGTACGGGGAGTGGGGGGACTGGGTGTCACGTGGGGGTTGGGCGGATCGGAAATAAAAAATAAAATAACTTACCTCGAGGCCGGGTCCTGCGTTTTCTCTGCTCCTGCTCTCCTGCCTCTGACAGGAACAGGAAGCAGGCAGCCAGGCTCCCTCCCCTAAGCCAATCACAATGCTGCAATGCAGCGTTGTGATTGGTCTGAGCACTGTGAAGCGGCACTTAGCCAGGGGCTAAAGGAGTGGGCATGTTCTCCATGCAGGCTGTGGGCAAACCACTCCTCCCCTACCCTGCTCGGAGAGCAGAGCAACCCCGCCCACCCACCCGCCGCAAAGCAGCAGGACATGAAACATAAAATGACAATAACTCTAAGTTATTTGTCATTTTATGTTTCTCACCACTTAAAAACAGTGGGGCGACACTCCTCGGCTATAGCGTTGGAGCCGCCCCTGGAATCAGCAAACAGAAAATGTTACGTAGCCATTAAAATACTCATGTTGCGGGTCTTGTGCTGGCTTGGAGGCTGTGAGGGCAAGTTTCGTGTGGCTGCTGAAGGATCCTGGCTGGGGCAGCTCTGTTGCAGAGGCAGGGTCACGACGGTGCTGTTAGGGCTGGGGAAGCATCATGCAGGTTGGTTTTGCTTTTGGCTGCTGCTTGATTCTGTTGCAGTCCTCACGCTTGTTCGCTTTAGAGGGCAGAGCAGGGTCACACTGCTGGCTCACTGGATCTTGCTGCATGTGATGACCTCTGATTCCTGTAGGCAGAGCAGGGTCGTGCTGATCACTGGTGGGTTCCAACCAGCTGTTATCCCGATGGCTGGCATGATGAGGTTGTCGCTGCGTTTTACAAAGAGAAGGGAAATCCAGAGAGAAAATGACTCTTTTTAAGGATTTCCCTTCCAGCTACATTGCTCATCTAAGTGACGTCACGTCGTAACTTCTCTAGCAGTGCTAAATGAGCATGCGCACATCTATTTTCAGTGATGGTTTCTCCGCTAAGGCAGAGGAGCGTCGCCCCACTGCTCACTGAGTGAGCAATTGAAAACGGAAAGATAAAATTATAATAACAATGTTATTATAATTTTATTTAAATGTACTGGCTCCGTTGTTTGGGGGCGGGCGTGGCTGGGCTGTTGTTTAGAAGCCGGGGAGGAGTGGTGGCACCCTCCTAAGTGCGCATAAATGTTTGGCCGGCCTTCTGGGGCCAGCCAAATATTCATGCGCATTATGCATGTCCTACACCCAGGCTGCATTACATTCCCATTCCCTTGCAGAGCGCCGAACCACAGCGCTCAGACCAATCATAACGCTGCTGATTGACTCAGGGGAGCCTGGATGCTCACAAATCACGACGCTGCATTGCAGCATTGTGATTGGCTCAGGGGAGCCTGGGTGCTCCTGCTTCCACAGAAGCCAGGAAGTGTTTTTTTAAAATGTATTTTTAATTCCCTCCCCCTCCCTCTGCTCCCCCTGTAGGAAGCTGGGTTTCTGTTGCAGTAACACCCCCCCACACTTTTTGCCAGACTACTGATGCACTTTGACTTGATGTGCCCTGGGTCCCCGCCAATCAGGTTCCCAGGGCCTGTGTTCTTTCCAAAAAACTGTACCTCGTACCCCCAATTGGCACCTCGCTGGCCACATGTCAGTCCCTTCCAAAAGGTACCATGGGTACCAAGGGCACTGTGGCCAGGGAAGGCCTCTAAAGGCTACAGCACTTACTGTGCCACACTTAGAGACCCTGTACCTTTATACACACACACACTGCCATTGCAGGCTGCGTGTTTTGGTGCAGAACAAAGTGAAGAGCGGACATGGCACACATCCCTGTGTTTATCAACGGCAGTATTGGAATGCACACCATGTTCAAATTGTAGTACGCCATTAGTATTCAATCATCCCTGTGTGCCATGCCTACAACCCACTGCCCTGGCATAGGTCAGCCACACCTCTATCTGGGTGCACTATACCACTATACCAGTGGTGGGGGGCAGGTGCATGAGCCCTGTACCCTTACAGTGTCTAGACCAATTCTTAGACATTGTAAGTGCAGTAATGCCATTAAGAGTATATGGTGCTGGGAGTTTGTCATTACAAACTCCACAGCACCATAATGGCTTTACTGAAAACTGGGAAGTTTGGTATCAAACCTCTCAGCACATTAAACCCACACTGATGCCAGTGTGGGATTTAATAAAAAATGCACTCAGAGGGCATCTTAGAGATGCCCCCTGAAAAACTACCAGCCTCTGGTGGGTTCCCTGACTGGTACACACCAGCCTGCCACCACAAGACATGGTTCTGGACCCCTGGGGTGCGAGCCTTCGCTCCCTGAGCCCAGAAACAAAGCCTTTCCTGGGAGGAGGTGGTCACACCTCCCCCACGCCAGGAAGATCCAACTGTGGCAGGGGAGCTTCAAAGGCCTTGCAGTATTTGTAATGCGACCCCCAGCCTCTCCTGCTATCAGGAGCAGGCCCCCTTCCTGTCTTCCCTCCTTTTCGGCGGGAAGACAGGCGGTAAAAATTAGCCAGCCCAGAAGGTGTGCCCACCTCTGCCTACGCCACCCCTCAGGTGGGGGAGACGAGGTGTAGCCCACTCTGCAGTGCCTGCCATCTTGCAGATAGCAGGCACTCCCCAATCAGGATTATGGATTGTGCTCACTCCCCCACGTGGGGTGAGCACACCAAGGGTCTAGCCACCTTAAGGTCAGCAGCCCATTGGCTAATGACCTCGAGACCCCTAAAACACCCCGTAAATACAGTATTTAGGGGGCAGTCCTGAACCAAGAACTCAGACAAGAAATGACCAAGAAGAAAAGAAGAATAAGGACCGAACAGCCAAGCTGAAGCTAAGAAGAGGAGGACGCCCACTGACTTGGCCCCAGCCCTGCCGGCCTGTCCCTATCTCGAACCTGCAGAAGCAAAACTCCGGTGTGTATTGCAGCCAGCAATCTCAAGAACCCCGAGGATCTGCCCTGCCTTCCAAAGAGAAGACTTTGTCTTCCATGAACACCGGATTTGTTCACCAACAGGCTCTGGCTCCGGCCAAATCCACGAGTCTGCACCACTCTGCACTCGTCGCCCACGGCCCGAGTTCGAGTGGCCCAACACCATGAAGGAAGGAAGGAAGGAAGGAAAAGACATTTATAGAGCGCATGGCTACCCGGAAGCATCCCAGCGCTAATAACTGACACGGGGGGCAGAGGGCTAGGGGAAGAGCATGGTCTTTAATTGCTTCCGGAAAGCCAGATGGTCAGGGATTGTGCGGAGGTGGAGAGGCAGGGAATTCCAGAGTTTGGAGGCATTATAGGAAAAGAGTCTCCCACCACCCCTAGATTTCTTGATCCTGGGAATCTCTGCCAGGTACAGATCGTCTGAACGGAGATTCCGGTTGGCTTTATATGGATGAATCATGCTGGAAATAATAGGTGGACCAAGTCCCTGCATTGACTTATGTACCAAGCACAGAGCCTTGAACCTGATCCGTTCCTGAACCGGGAGCCAGTGAAGGGAGCGGAGGGCCGGTTTTGCTGAGAGTCTATTGGTAGTACCCATCAGGAGTCTTGCAGCACTGTTTTGTACTGATTGGAGTTTTGTGACCGCAGAGATGGGGGCACCCAGATATAGAGCGTTTCCATAGGCCAGTCTCAAGAGTATTAATGATTGGACCAATACTTTCCTGGCCTCGAAAGGAAGGAGGAGCAGGACTTTTCGGGCCATTCTGAGTAGACCATAACAGAGGGCTGCCGTTTTTCCGGCCTGGGTCCTAAGGCTTAGGTCTTGCTCCATCCATACACCAAGGCTCTTAATCTCTGCTTTCGGGACTGGGGCTGGGCCCATGCTGGGGGGCCACATCATACTAGGGTTGAAACTGAGAGTGTTGCCCAGAATCATAATCTCAGTTTTTCCTCCGTTAAGCTTCAGCTGAGAGGCATCCATCCAGCTGCAGATATCATTTAAGCATGAGTACAGGGCATGGGTTTTTAAATCTGATTGATTAAGCCCGACCACCAATTGGGTGTCATCGGCATAGGTAATCATCCGGATTCCATGGGGGGCTACTATGTCTGCCAGAGGGGACATATAAACATTGAAGAGAGTCGGGCTTAGGGAAGAGCCCTGTGGCACACCACTCGGCAAAAGGGTGGATTTAGATACCATGTTTTCATCAAAAACCTGAAAGGTTCTCCCCTCCAGAAATGAGGATAGCCATAGAAGCGCCGTTCCATCCACTCCTATATTCCTGAGCCGCCGGATCAGAATCAGGTGATTCACCGTATCAAATGCGGCGCTCAGGTCCAGGAGTAGAATGGCCACAGAGCCTCCTGAGTCCAGAATTTTCCTACTTTCCTCTCTCACTGCCAGTAGAGCGGTTTCGGTACTTTGGCCAGGCGAAACCCGGTTTGGGAGGAATGAAGCAGGCTGTGGCTTTCAAGAAACCCAGAAAGAGTTAGGTTTACATGCTTCTCTGTTACCTTGCTTATGGCAGGCAAAAGGGATATGGGGCGATAGTTGCCCAATTCTACCGGATCCCGACTGGGCTTTTTAAGTAGAGCTTTAACTCTCGCCCCTTTCCATTTAGGGGGGACTATTCCAGAGGACAGCGAGGCGTTGATCAGGTTTATCAAGTTAGGGGCTATTATTGGGGTGACCTGTTTCAAAATGTTTAGTGGCGCCGGATCAGTGGGAGAGCCGCTCTTTATCGTGGCCAACAGGGAGATGAAGACTTCCTGGGACACAGGAGGAAAGGCCTCAAGGATATATTCAGGGGGTTGTGAGCGGGAATCTATCTGGTGCTGTGTGGATTTCTCCTCCTCCCCCTTAGGTGGGATGGATTCCAGAATCCGCTGGATTTTGATGTGAAAAAACTCTGCCAATTTATTGCACCGTGTGCCAGAGGTATCGGGGGTCGTTCTAGGGGTGGGGGCTTTAAGTAGTTTTTTGATAATGTTAAAAGTTTCTTTGGGCGAGTTGGAGGCTGCTAAAATTCTATTTTCATATAGGCTAGGGCTTTTCTTAATTCAACTTTGTAAGCAAGGATAGCTAGTCTATAGTCCTGTTTTTTTGAGGGAAGAAAATCTTTCCTCCAATGTCTTTCTTTCACTTTACATTGCTGTTTTAAGGTGCGCAATTCCGGCGAAAACCATTGGGCATTATGAAGCCCCGCCGATTTTTTTGTCTTGATCTTGGGGAGGACAGTATTGAGTGACTCCTCTATCCAATCTAAGAAATCCTCATTAGCTTTGACCGGGCAAGGGTTTAGGCTGGGTTTTGTCCTTTCCAGCTCCTGGGACCATTTGGCTAGGGGGAGTTTATTCCATGGGCGACCAAAAGTCCAGGTGGATTGCATCCTGGGTCTAGAGGTCTGAGATGACCAATGAAGGTTTATCAAGAAGTGATCCATCCATGGTAGTGGGGTAGGATCAGTTCCCTTGAGGTCCACTAGATTAGAGAATACCTGGTCAAGAAGGTGTCCTTTGGCGTGAGTAGTTTGGCCAATTTTTGGGGAAAGTTGAAGAGAGGCAAGGTCTCTGATCAACTCGCAAGCATTAAAAGCTTGCGGATCATCAAAATGGAGGTTGAAGTCTCCAAGGATCGTGAAGTTACTCGCCCCACTGGCCAGGTTTAATGTAGCCTTGAGTAATGATTTATTAAAAGCCCCTGTTGGCCCCGGGGGACGATACACCAGGATGCCAGTAAATGCGAGAAGTGGTGAAAAATCAATAGAGAAGTGGACATTCTCACAGTCTTCGAGAGGGTTCCCCAAAAGACGACAGGAGAGCTGAGTCTTATGCACAATGGCAATCCCGCCCCCTCTGCCCGTGAGTCGGTCACTTCTCTGTAACACAAAGCCGGGGGGTAATGTTTGCACAATATCTGGGTCTGAGCTAGGGTTAAGCCATGTCTCCGTAAGGAAAAGTACATCGGGGTCAAGGTCTCTGAGAAGCATCCAGATCTCGGCCGTATGTTTAGGTAGGGACCTGCAATTGAGGAGTGACATCCTAAAATCGGCCTTAAGGGAGGTATGAGCAGGCCTGAGCGTGGTAAGGACCTGCTTACATCTTGGACAATGATAGGGAATTTTATCGGGGGGACAAACATGACCACACTTAGTGCCTGGGGCACCATTTAGTTCCCTAAGCTGAGAACTGGTATAGAGGTAGTGGGCTGATGTAATCGAGGCTTTGGCCGGGCGCGGACGGGCGCAGACGGGCTTGCCTTAGGCGCGCCTTCGGTGCGCCAGCGGCGTGCCCGCTGCGCGCGTCCGCTGCGCGGTCTCGTCACAGTGCGCATTAAATGTGCCTCACGCTGCACGTGGTCTAGCAACTAGCCTGCTGACCCGGTGCTGCCAAAATGCGGAAGTGGTCTGCCCCCGAACCCTTAGAGCATTAAACACAGCTCTATTCCCCGCACACAGTAAATAAATAAAACTGTTTAAAAGAAATAAAAACAGCGTTTTTCAGTACAACCAGCGCTGACCTGCAGCCACACTCAAACGCAAGTGCTCTGCTACCGGCCCATGTCAATTAGCGCGGTCTCGTCACAGTGTGCATTAAATGTACCTCACGCTGCACGTGGTCTAGCAACTAGCCTGCTGACCCGGTGCTGCCAAAATGCAGAAGTGGTCTGCCCCCGAACCCTTAGAGCATTGAACACAGCTCTATTCCCCGCACACAGTAAAATACAAATCTTAAGTAAAACTGTTTAAAAGAAATAAAAACAGCGTTTTTCAGTACAACCAGCGCTGACCTGCAGCCTCACTCAAACGCGAGTGCTCTGCTACCGGCCCATGTCAATTAGCGCGGACTCGTCACAGTGCGCATTAAATGTGCCTCACGCTGCACGTGGTCTAGCAACTAGCCTGCTGACCCGGTGCTGCCAAAATGCGGAAGTGGTCTGCCCCCGAACCCTTAGAGCATTGAACACAGCTCTATTCCCGCACACAGTAAAATACAAATCTTAAGTAAAACTGAGGCGGTCTCCCCGGTGATTCTGACCCGAGATCTGGTGATCTCTGACCTGCATCAAATCTCCCAGTGAAGCCTGCAGCCTCTTTCTGGAGGATCCCGCAACCGCGACCGGAGCTGGTAAGAAAAACTCGACGCCTAAAGACACCCCTGCACCCGAAGCCCCACGGCCTTGCGTGGCCCAACCGACGGTGTCCCAGCATCCCCAGGCATCCCAACTTACCTCTCCAACTGGTGGTCATCTCCAGAAGATCTTCGTCCCCGAGCCTGCAGTCTTTGTTGCCACCAGAGAATCCCCATTGAAATCAACAGGGCACCCGAAGCCAAACCAGCACACTGCACCCAGCCGCCCCTGGGCTGCTGCGGGTGCACTTTTTGTGCCTAACAGGATCTCCCTTTGCCCTGAGCCTAACACCAGGAGCTTTGCTCCCACAACCCGTGGCCAACCGGAGGCCCCCTATCCCACATTGGATAACATTGGGACTCAGCACTCTGCACCCAGCCGCCCTAGTGCCACTGAGGGTGTAACAAGAGTGCATCCTTGACCCTGGGGGAACCTTTGTTCTAACCCTAGAAACTCAACCCCAAAGACCGAGCACTTACCTGGTAACCGTTAACTTCATTTCTCTCCATAGGAACCTATTGACTGTTTTTCTCTGAAAAATGTTTTAAGTGTGGAGTTGATTTGTATGGAAGCCTGAAAAAATACAATTGTGCAAAACTGATTTTACTTACCTTTTCTCTAGGAAATATCCCAGTGTGATATCTAGGCATATCACACTGAGTAGAAAAAGTAACTGAAAAAGTAATCTAAAAAGTAATGAAAAAGTAATCTGTACCGTAATTTCAATACCTTGACTTACCTGTATTTCAAACAACTGCATTTAAACTTGCATTCACTTGTAAACACTGCATAATATTTTGCAAAGCATTTATTTCACTTACCTGTGCCAGGCTTGGCTTGGTTCTCGAAATAAAATAACTTAACAATATTTTTATACAAACAAAATTGGTCTGAGTTCAGTCTTTGAGTGTGTGACATCATTTGCTGATTGAGTGTGTACAACAAATGCTTAACACTACCCTCTGATACAGCCTTACTGCTCGCCCACACTACCACAAATAGAAAGTAAGGTGCTATCTACTTTTACCTCTGCCTACCTTTGAGGTTCCACTGGACTCTGTGCACACTATACCTCATTTTGATATAGTATATACAGAGCCAGCTTCCTACACCCCCTCCTCACCTCCCCATGCCCATTCGGTAGCAGCCGCTACTGCCTATTTTACAACATTGTGCATGCTCAACCGAGACACTACTAAACAAATGGGACATTTCGCTGCTTAACCGGGCACTACACAAAACCGGGACATTTCTTTAATTTGGAGAAAAGTGTCAGGACACCGGGACAGTTCTCCAAAAACTAGGACCATCCAGGGAAATCAGAGATGTCTGGTCATCCTACCCGGGCTGTCGATAAAAGCTTGGAAGTTTCAAAACTCGTATTCTGCAAGCATTGCAGTGTAGGACTGGGACGGGAGATGAGCAGCAAAAAAAAACATGTTCCAGACAGACTCGTTTTACCATTTGCAGAGCCCACAAAAAAAATGGACAAAGTGCATGCGAAGCCTGGTAAAAGCATAGTTGGAAATAAATATGCTCTCTTTCGAGGCCTGCACATAAACACATCATGCACTCCGATGGACCCAGTGCTTTAAATGGGCCTGTACTGTCTGGTACTGAGTACGGCACTTTTTTATTTTGAGAGGGAGAGTACCTGCACTTCTCACGAGAGACATAATACTTTAATTTGAGAGTACCGTCACTTCTCAGAAACAAGCAGGTACTCTGATGCAGAGTACCTGCAATTCTATTTTTCCATTTCAAGCACTGGATGCACCTGCAATAGAATCTTCCAAGAAGGAAAATGTGTATGTTACAAATGTATGTAAGCACTATAAGGTATTGCATGAAAATGTGATTTTCTCTTTGCCACTGTTCCTACAATGCTGATCACAGCATGTTTCAGGGATACTGCTAGTCTTTTTCTTTCATGAATCTGCTGTTGATACACGAACACACCAAAGCAAATCATCTCTATATCACATTGAAGGCAAGATGGATACAGACATGTGTGACACTTTTTAGTTATTAGGAAATACCAATGTTGCACATTTTGGGTCCGCAGGTTTCTGTTTCCCCAGGCATGATAGAAGAGATAGCATCCAGTCTCTCTGATGTTTACCCTGGCGCTTCATACTGAAAATGCCAGCGTGTTTCAACTTCAAACAAAAGCATGTGCTGATCTGGGGAAAGAATGGAACCACACAGGAAACCAGTTACAGGGCCTTTGAAGCAAAGGGGATCCCAATTCGAGATAAATGTGCCAGATATTTAGAACGTTAGAGCAGCCTATGTCTCAGCAGCTCTCACTATGGACAGGAACCGACCGACTTTTGTGGCTTTCCCTTCTTGTTACTCTGGGCACCTGCTTATCAGATGGACCTTCTGGAAAATAGTATTGCAGCAATATTTACATTTTTTAAAGAATTGAGATCCAAACTGTTAGAACTGGGGGTCTCTAGTGGGCATAGGTATGTGCCTTTGTCCAAGTAGGGACCCTTGCTTCTATTCAGGGTAAGGGGGATTCACACTCTAGATAACCCCTGCTCACCCCCTTGGTTGCTTGGCACGAGCAGATATGCTTATCCCAAAGGCAATATGTAAAGTATTTGCACTCAAAACTCACAGTAACACAGAGATAACACCACAAATGGACACCACACCAGTTTAGAAAAATAAAGTATCTTTATCTAAACTCAACAAGACCAAAACAACAAAAATCCAACATACATGTATTAAAGTAGCACTTAAAAACAGTTATTTCCAAAATAAAGCTTGTAGAAAACAAATAGCTCCACCTCGGGCTATTACAACGTCATGACAGCAATAAAGCCATAGAACGGCACCGACCGCGAGGTGCACGGCGCCGGGCAGGGAGTCACAAGGACCCCCAAACAAACAGTACCTTTGGATACAAAGTCTATGATGATGCATTGCGTCATGGAGGTGAGGCTTCGGTGCTGAGGTCAAGGCCGGCTCCCTGGCTGCCATGGGGGAGGCGAGAGTCGTGATTCGAGGAGGCGACATGTGGAATCCAGGACAGGGGAAGTCAGTTGTGTTGGCGGTGATAGATCAGTTCTGGTGAGGCGATGCAAAGTCGGCGAGTTCGTGGAGTCACCCTCGGAGGTTATCAGCAATGTGATAACTGTATACAGGCACTGGCGGTGACGGAGCCGGTGCGAGCACTGGCATTGGGCATGGGCGATAACTGCAGGCGTCGAAGGGCTTTGGAGCTGTGGTGCAGGCCGGGCGGTGCGCAGTGCACTTCACGAGTGGTGCCCCTGGCTCGGTGAAGGTTGCAGCTTCGCAGTGCCATGGCTGACGGCATCAGAGACAGGTTTTCTTGCTTCTTTTAAGTTGCTTCCAGCTCCCAACAGCAGGAACAACCTCCAGAGGTCCAAAACTGGAATAGGCACCTCCTGGCAGGTCAGAGCTCTCAGCAATAGAGTTCAGGGGAGCTGGGGTTGAAGTTGTTGTGTCCCTGAGACTTCAGAATAGGAGGCCCGCACACACAAGCCCTTGGAGATTCTTCTTCAAGCATGTTTCTTTAGCAAAGTTCCAGTCTTTGTCCTTTCCTTGACAGAAGCAGCAACTGCAGGCCAACCCCAAACAGCACACAGCAAAGGGGCAGTACTCCTCCTCACAGATCTCTACCTCTTCTCCTTGGCAAAGGTTCCTCTTGAGTCCAGAAGTGATCTAAAGTTCTGAGGTTTAAGGTCCACTACTTATACCCCATTTTGTCTTTGTCCTTCTTTGTGCAAGGGTCTCCGAGCCCAGTTCAAACCAGTTCTGTCTTCACTGGTGCAGTATGACCACAGGGGTTGGAGACAGCATTGTGCAAATGAGACACGCCCTATTCAGGTGCAAGGAAAACTCCTCCCACTACTCTAAATGCAGCCGAGGTCTATTCAACTCAGCTCTGAGTCAACCAGGAAGGGCGAGGCACACCTCAACCCCCCCAGTGGCTGTCTACAGTGAATCCACATCCCCAGCCCCTGCCACTTCAAAAACAGGCAGTCAATCCACAAACAGGCCTAGGTACACAGAATGGGCAAAGAAGAAAATGCCTACTTTCGCTTTGTTCGCCCTAAGTTGGCGGGGGTATGCCCAGACGTGGGTCCCTTGCTCACTTTGCCACTGGATTCAAGCAAGCCTGGCTGATGACGGCTGGAATGCCAGAAACCGGTCCTAGGATGCTTGTTTCCGGTCCAGGGAAGACATGGCTTGGCAGTTCGGGCTGGACTGTTCCCATGAGGCACAGGGTCAGACTGATTTGCATATGGCCATGTCTGAACTGGGGTGGTGGAGTGAGCTAAAGAATGATGATGGATTAAACCCAGATCAGTTGACTGGGGGTGAGTGTTTTGATTGGCTCAAGCGTTCCGTCCATCATCCCCTTTTGTATTACTTTCTAAAAAGTGGCATTCTAAAACACACAATTTAAAAACCATCTTTACTAAAAGATGTGTGATTAAATTCTGAGTTCAGAGAGCCTAAACGTTATTTCTCCATCTTGTCCTAATGGGAAGTTATAATTGTAAGATGTTACAAAGTATCTCCCATGCTATCCTATGGGACAGATAGCCTTTCAATAGTGAAAATCGAAATTCAATCAATCAATCAATCAATCATTTGTATAGCGCGCTACTCACCCGGAGGGTCTCAAGGTGCTTGGGGGAGGGGGGTCCGCTACTGTTCGAACAGCCAGGTCTTGAGTTGCTTCCTGAAGGAGAGGTGGTCTTGGGTAAGGCGGAGGTGGATGGGTAGGGAGTTCCACGTCTTGGCAGCCAGGTAGGAGAAGGATCTTCCTCCCGTTGTGGCTCTTCGGATGCGGGGGACGGCGGCGAGGCGTGGTTGGTCGATCGTAGCTGGCGGGTGGGAGTGTAGAAGGTCAGACGGTCGTTGAGGTATCTGGGGCCTTGGTTGTGGAGGGCTTTGTGTGCGTGGGTGAGGAGTCGGAGCGTGATTCTCTTGCTGACGGGGAGCCAGTGCAGGTCTCTCAGGTGTCTGGCGATGTGGCTGTGTCGGGGGATGTCCAGGATGAGTCGAGCTGCAGCGTTCTGGATGCGTTGGAGTCTTTTTTGAAGTTTGGCTGTGGTTCCAGCGTAGAGGGAGTTGCCGTAGTCCAGTCGGCTGGTGACGAGGGCCTGGGTGACCGTCTTCCTGGTTTCGGTGGGGATCCACCGGAAGATCTTGCGCAGCATGCGTAGGATGTTGAAGCAAGACGAGGAGACGCCGTTGACTTGTCCGGTCATTGAGAGGGAGGAGTCCAGGATGAAGCCCAGGTTGCGTGCGTGGTCCGTTGGTTTGGGTGCGTTGCCCAGGGCAGGGGCCACCAGGAGTCGTCCCAGGCGGAGGGTGATGATCCTAGGATGAGGACTTCCGTCTTATCTGAGTTCAGTTTCAGGCGGCTGTTCCTCATCCACTCGGCTACGTCCTTCATCCCTTCATGTAGGTTGGTTCTGGTGGTTGTGGGGTCGTTGGTGAGGGAGAGGATCAGCTGGGTGTCGTCGGCGTAGGAGATGATGTTTGAGGTTGTGTTGGCGTGCGATGGCTGCGAGGGGCTCATGTAGACGTTGAAGAGGGTGGGGCTGAGTGATGATCCTTGTGGTACGCCGCAGATGACTTCGGTGGCCTCGGAACTGAACGGGGGAGGCGGACTCTCTGGGTTCTTCCGGCGAGGAAGGAGATGATCCACTCCAGTGCCTTCTCTTGGATTCCGACGTTGTTCAGGCGTTGCACTAGGGTGCGGTGGCAGACTGTGTCGAACGCTGCGGAGAGGTCCAGGAGGATGAGGGCCGCTGTTTCCCGTTGTCGAGCAGGGCTCGGATGTCGTCGGTGGCTGCGATGAGGGCGGTCTCGGTGCTGTGGTTGGCCCGGAAGCCGGACTGCGAGTGGTCGAGGATCCATTCCGTCTCGAGGAAGGCGGCCAGTTGTCTGTTGACGGTCTTCTCGATGACTTTGGCAGGAAAAGGAAGGAGCGAGATGGGGCGGTAGTTTTTGAGGTCGGTGGGGTCCGCTGACGGTTTCTTCAGTAGGGCGCTGAGTTTGGCGTGCTTCCAGCTCTCTGGGAAGGTGGCGGTGTCGAAGGAGGTGTTGATGATGTCCCGGAGGTGGGGTGCGATGACGGCGTCGGCCTTGTTGAAGACGTGGTGAGGGCAGGGGTCGGTAGTACCTGCATTTCACTATCAAGATATGTCACACACATCAGCACATGTCCTACCTTTCACATACACTGCACCCTGCCCCTGTGGGTACCTTGGGCCTACCTGAGGGGTGCCTTACACGTAAGGAAAAGGAAGGCTAGGGCCTGGCAAGTGGGTGCACTTGCCAGGTCGACATGGCAGTTCCAAACTGCTTACAGACACTGCAGTGGCAGGTCTGAGTTACCTTTGCAGGGCTACTTAGGTAGGTGGCACAATCAGTGCTGCAGGCTCACTAGTAGCATTTGATTTACAGGCCCTGGTACACTCAGTGCACTTTACTAGGGACTTACCAGTAAATCAAATATACCAATTAGGGAGAACCAATTGCAATAACAATTTACACAAGGTGCACTTGCACTTTGAAAGTGATCAGCAGTGGCAAGGTGCCCAAAGCATAGCAGTCAGCAAAACCCAAATCCAGCACAGCATCAAAAATGCAGGAGGCAGAGGTAAAAAGTCTGGGGAAACCACACCAAAGATGCCAAGCCTAACACAAACCAATACCCGAAGTTTTATATATTTATTTGGCTAAAACAAAAGCTATCACTATGTATGGGGCAGCTGTTTGGAGCATGGTGGATGTAGAACCACTGCAGCGCGTGGAGGATGTGTTCTGTGAAATAATATTATCACTGCCCCAAACTTGTGCGAAATATATTCCTCATAGTGAATTTAGTTTACCATACCTTGAGGACTAGATCAGATTGGCCCCACTACTATTATGACAGTCAGTATGGAAAAGAGACAGTGTATAACTGAACAAAGTGGTACTTAGGGATTGTTTAAACATAGATTATGTCCAGAAGATACCGTGGTTGAAATATTTGGAAACTACACTGTCAGCACTAAGCCTCCGAGCTTTGTTCGACTACCCGTTGTTGTGGACCAGTTTTCTGAAAGCTAGGTTAAAAGAGATATTTTTGACAATGGCTGCAGAGGATAGGTAGGAGAAAAATAAAGATGTAAGTACCGTACGCTGCCCCCTGCAAAGAAGGGAATTCAGGCTTATTTGACTTTTGTACAGAATCCCCAGCACAGATACATCCTGACAAGGTTTTGTTTAAATTATATCCTGCTTATGTTTTGATTTCCTTCTAGCATTCACTCTCTGAAGGAGTTACCCCTTGCCTATGTGAGGGGAGGGCGGCACAATCAAATTTGCATATTTTATTCTTCTGTTCTTTTTATGACCCTCAAAAAAAAAGTTTTAGAGTGCCTTTTTTACATAAATACAATTTTAGGCAATGCCACTCGGCTCTAGGTTTTATTCAAAAGTTAGAAAATCTGTATGTGTGTTATGTACTTGCATCACTTTTGTGGGCTGTATCAAGACGTATACGATTGCATCACAAACTGTGACTAAGGCAATGTTTTGGTCACATTGATGCAGAAAGTTATGTAGTGGGCCATAAAAGCCCGTTATGATCAGCCATTATAATACTGTTTTTGCTGTGTGGTAAGGGACTCAAGATGAAGAATAGGGAAGCATGTGTTTTATAATACTCGGAGATTGGAAGTGGGTTTCAAGGGGAAAATAGCTTTCTTTGCACATTCTTTTTAGTATATCTGTGTCTTATGTGAATTGAGATGATATTTAGTTAATGAATTATTTAATATCAACTTTTTTAAATTGGTATTTTAAGATTTTTTTATTGTGATATATATGTTTGATATATTGTGATGTTTTTGTACTTGTAGGCATTGAAATATTGTGAAATAAAGGACTGGTTGATTGACACTATGATGAAGCCTAATAATTGCAGGAAATACTAGAAAACGGAGAAGCCAACAGGAAAAGAACAATGATGAATGGAGACTGATAAAATCTCCTGCCACAAGAGGGCAGTGCTCGGGCCGATCTAATTGGCCAGCGCACTTTCAGTGTTTACAATGGGCCAATTAGATCGGCCATGGCACTGCCTACATCCCTCCCCCCCCCACTGTTCTGGCCCACACAGGGGCTGAAATACAATAAAGCACAGGAGACCGTGCTTGTTTTTTTCTCAATTTTGCCACTAATTCACAGATCCACCCACGATTTTGTGGCAAAATTGAGAAAAAATGTTTTAACCCACCCCCTGCGGGGTCCCTGCGGGGTCCCTGTGGTACCCCACCACCAGATCTACATGGGCAGGGTATTTCTACTCTGCCCCCTTTTCTTTTTTTAATGTTTTTTGGGACTTGTCTGAGTCCAGTTCCCAAAATGACTGCCAACACTTTCTGGTTGAAGTGCTGGCAGTCAATCAGATTTCAGCACGGGGACTGTCAGACCTGTGGAGGAACCAAGTCCTTAGATATACAAATTTGGTTTTCAATTAATATCCCTAAAACTACGGAACGGATTTACACCAAATTACAAAAAGCAAGCTTTCTGTCTTTCTTCCAAATTTGGTGTAATTCCATTCAGCGGTTTGGGCTGCAATCGAGTTCAAAATTCTTATGGGAAATTGCATGGGGAAAATGCATTTTGGGACCCCCCCTTTTTCTCGGTCCCCTCTTGAAGGATCGCCCCGAACCTTTCCAGACAGCAGCTGAAGTGAGCGTTGAATTTCTTTGAAACATTTTGTGAAGATTTGTCAAACAGCGCCAAAGATATAGGCAGGTCAAAAAACGCTTTTTCTGTGGCGTAAACTAGGTCTTAACTATAAATGCCTGCTGGCAACTGCAAGATACGTAGCTGTGGAGTTAAGAATAAAAAATCCTTACCTTTCGATATTTTGTCCTTCGATGTTGTTGTAATGATATTTTGTCCCATTGATATTTGGGATGCGATATTCCCTACTGCAATTCAGTTCTCGTTTCCCACCTTCCTCCCTTTTTTCTTTTCTCCATCCCTTCTCTCTTCCATTCCTCAATATCACCCTTACTTCTCTCCCCCTTTACCCTTTCTTCCTCTCTCCCGTCTGTCCTCCATTTTGTAGTGTCCGTGAGGGGCAGGACACTAGCGGCCACCAAATAGGCCGCAGACTTGGGCCACACTAAATAAGGACGCTCACACTGTTACTGTGCTCACTGGGCCAAGACCCCGAGCGGTCTTGAGCCCCTTTATTTAAGCCCTCGGGCGTGCCCGCCCTCGGGGTGCGTGGGTGCCTGTTGAGCGTACGTGAACGGGCCGGGTGGCTCCGTCACTACATTTCTGCAATCTTTTAGATACATAGACTCTTTCAAGTCAGTGTTCAGTCTCTCTTGGCGCACCACGCAAAGTCTCTCAGTCTCTGGCTAGGGGTCGGGTTCGGCCGGAGATCATACTTCTGGCTCCGGGAGTTCTCTCTTGCTTCTGACCCTTCCGTTTCCTTCTCTAGCTCGGGGAACACGGTTCCAGAGTGTTGCGATTCTTCCATTGCTCCTACTTCTCTTCCAGCTTGTTGTCGCACAGCCTCAGGGTTACTGGGAAGGGCTTCCATGGGGGCTGCCCCATCTCCATCTTCCAGATCTTCCAGATCTTCCATGGCTTGGTCCGTAAGCGGCGCCCCATCTGCGACTTTCTTGAACCATGAGGTATTTCTTGTGACCACACGGCTTCCCCGCATGGCCGATACCATGGTGCCGTGTACATTGATAACCTCCCACACTTCGGGCTCATATGGAGTGTGATACTTCCAGCTTGGGTGACGGTCCTTCACCATAACTCGGACTCCAACCCGGATGTTCATTGACTGGGCCCTTCGAGCCTGGCTCACCTTGTCATTAGACGCTTTTTTTCTAGCCTGGGCTGCACCCTGATCCAGCTTTGGGGGACTCCATGATGAGTCAGCAGGAACACTGTCTCTTGGCGCTCTTCGAAACATTAGGTGGGCCGGCGCACACTGGGTGGTGCAGTGTGGAGTTTGACGGTAAGCACTGAGAAACTGCGAGAGGCACTGCTCGGCATCTTCTGCTTTCTCCACCCCAATCCTGAGAGCCCGGTTCATTGTACGCATGAACCGCTCCACCTCTCCATTCGCCTGGGGCCACTGTGGCGTGATCTTCCGGTGTCGGATGCCTCAGGAGGCCAGGTAGTCTTGGAAGTCTCTGCCTTGGAACGGCGGCCCATTGTCAGATTTGATCTCTTCTGGCAGTCCCATCATGGCAAAAGCACGCTCCAGAGCTGTCTTGACGTGGTGGAACACCGTCGACGACACTACCTCCACCACCGGGAAATTCGAGTGGGAGTCAACAAGCACCAGCGTGTTACGCCCATCCGGGAACGACCCCAAGTCGATGCTCACTTTGGACCACGGCTCCGGACACGGATCTTCAGTGATCACTGGATGGGGTGCAGGGTCGCCACCCGTGATGGTGCAGGAGTGACAGTTACGTACAGCTTCCTCAACCATGGCGTCCATTCCCGGGAACCAGACTTTGCTCCTGAGTCTGGCCTTGGTTTTCAAGACACCTTGGTGGCCTTGGTGTGCTAGACGGACCACTTCCTTCTGCAGGCTCCTCGGGATTACGAGTGTGGTCCCCCGCAAAACCACTCCATGGAGGCCTTCGCTGAGCTCACTTTGCACCCTCCACACTTGTTGTCGGAATAGCTGTTCCTCTGCAGTGAGGGAGCTGACACCGTCCAGGAAGTGGCGCCAGCTCTGGTTGGCTAACGTGGCCTTGACCTTGATGAGGCACTCATCCGATTCCATTGCTTTCCCTATGTCTTCGAGCATGAGGGCGACAGGACACGCTTCGAGAGAGACCATCCGGACAAACTCCTCGGTGTAGTCTTCGTCTGCCGGTCCATGTGGCGGCATGACCAGGCCAGGGTGACGCGACAGGAAGTCGGCCGGGTTGTTGGCCCCCGGCCGGAAGATCACCTCAAAATGGTATGTTTGCAGTTGCACTGCCCACCTCTCGATCCGGGGGAGGAGCAAGTCGAGAGGTGCCGGCGAAGAGCGGGACGAGAGGCTTGTGATCGGTGATCACTCGGAATTCATGTCCATACAGGTACAGATGGAAGTGCTGGCATGCCCATTTGATGGCCAGGGCCTCGCGCTCTATCTGTGCGTACCGCATCTCTGTAGCAGTCAATGCCCGGCTGGCATACGCGGTAGGGACCCATTCTTTGGACTCGGTCTCTTGCATCAGGACTGCTCCTAGTCCTACGGGGCTGGCATCCACTATGACCTCCGTGCGCCGATGTGGGCGAAAGTATGTCATGACTCGATCATCGATGAGGGCCTCTTTGACGGCATGAAACGCCAGATCTTCCTTGGCGGACCAGACCCACGGGTGGTCGGACTTCGTGAGGTCCCGGAGCGGCTCAGATAGGGACGCCAGGTTGGGAATGAACCGACCACAGTATGTGGCCATTCCCAGGAAGCTCCGGACTTCGGTCACTGACGTTGGCCTCGGGGCAGATCGTATGGCCTCTGCTTTCTTCGGGTCTACTCGCAGTCCTTCCCTCGAGAAGACGTACCCGAAGAAGTCTACTGACTCCTGGTAGAACGAGCACTTGGCTCTGTGCAGGGTGAGTCCGTTGTCCGCAAGTCATTGAAGGGTGGCCCGGAGGTGTATATGGTGCTCCTCTAGTGTCTTGGAGAACACAAGAATGTCATCACTTAAGTTTATTACGCCTTGTAGTCCTGTGAGGGTTTCTCTTATTGCGTTCTGGAACACCTCCGCGGCCGAGGAGATGCCAAAGCTCAGCCTCTTGTAGCGACGTAGTCCTACGTGAGTGGAGAACATCGTGATGTTCCTACTGTCGGGGTGAAGTTCCAGCTGATGATACCCCGCATTGAGGTCAAGTTTTGTGAACCATTTGGTGCCGTTCAGGTCGGCCACGATGTTGTCCATCGTGGGTGTGAGATGGTGTTCCCTTTTCACGGCTTTATTTGGTAGGCGCATGTCAACGCAGAGCCGAATGGCTCCCGGCTGTCTTGGCTTCGGGGCTACGACAAGAGGAGACACCCACGGCGTGGGGCCCGACACCTTCTCTATCACCCCTAAGTCCTCCAGCTTCTTCAGCTCCTCCTCCACTTGTGGACGCAAGTGGAATGGCACCCTCTGGTGCCTCAGCGCCATGGGCCAGACTGTCGGATCATTGTGCAGCTTAAACATCTTTCCCTTTAGACATTCAAGGCCTTCGAACAGCATGGGAAAATCTCTGAGCATCTCTCGAGCGTGCAGCTCGTGTATCTGGTTGGCAAAGAACACGAGCTCCAGCTCTTCCGCCGTATGGCAGCTGAGGAGTGTGCCACGTCTTCCTTCCGTGACATGGAATTTTGTGTTAAGACGATGGCCTTCGCTTGTGAGTTCGACCTCCATGACTCCTCGTAAAGGAAGTGGCTCGTCGCTGTCATACGTGTAAATCCTGGCCTTGGATGGTAGGAGTGGCGGGCGTGGCGACAGTTTTTCATACTGGTCGCTGTCCATCACGTTGACTGACGCTCCGGTGTCTATGAGGGCACTTACAGGGGACCCTGCTACGGTGATATTGCACATGGGCGGTGGTCGGCGCTTTGTTCCTTCCCTGCCGACAAGTGACACAAAGAATACGTCGTCGTCTTCCGTTCCTAGGCCAAACCCTGGTGGGGTGCTGTCTGCTCGGTCTATTGGGTCCTCCATCGTCAGTTGTCTCACCGCCGTTGAGAGCCCATGTGGGCTTGGGGCGTTGCTCCGTCCTCTTCCGCTCCTGCAGACCTTTGCAAAATGGTTGAGTTTCCCGCATTGTGAACACGTCTTTCCTCTTGCGAAGCACCTCCCCGCTGGAGGGTGGTCTAGGCCACAGTTTCCGCACGTGCTCTTCTGAGAAGGCCTCGTGGATCCTCTTGATTGAGACGGCCTTCTTTGAATCGCATCCACTCTTTCCTCTTTGATCGTGGGTGTCCGCTGTGGTGCGGGCTGCGAAGAGGGCCGGTTGAGGGCCGCTTCCATTTCGTCCACGCGAGCGTTGGACAGCTCGTGGGACCTGGCGAGCACGAGGATTTCGTCTAGACTGATGCCGGGTTGTCGCAGTATTAGGCGTCGCAGCGTGACTAACCGACATCCCTGGATGAGCTGCGCCCTGATCTCCTCCCTCTGGTCCGGCAGCGTGCATGAGCTTGCAAGTTTCCGTAGGTGAGCGAAGAAGATGTCTATGGTCTCGGCCTCACCTTGCTGCGCTTGCCGGAGCTTGAAACGCTCGAAATCAGGGTTTATCTGGGGATCGAAGTGACGGTTTAGGGCTGCGACAGCTCCGTTGTAGTCATCATCTGCACCTCTATCTGGCAAAGTCTCGAAAAGGTTGTACAGCTCTCCTCCTCTGTAGCACATGAGGAGCGACCTCCTCACCCTCCCATCTGTTTCCCGCACACCAATAAAGTAATGATCCAGGCGGCCAATCCAGGACTTCCAGCGCGCCGCGGCTATGGACGGGTCCGAGAGTTCACTGAAGGGTGGTAACGGGGCAGCCGTGGCTTGACCAGGCCGAGCGTGGGCTGGTGGGTCTGCTTGCTGAGGGGGTGGTGCCACCTGGGGAGCGCCACCACCATCAGCACCTTGAACATTCATCCTCCCCTGCAGGCCTGCTTCGTAGGGTGTTGAGGTAGTACTAGCTGGAGACGCTGATTGGTGCAGTGCACGTGTGGGAGAGGATCCCTTGCTGGTCTGTGGCGTGTATTACAGGTGCACGTGGGTGTGGTTGCGGTGCCTGCGCTGTGAGGCCGCAAACTGGCCGCAGGTGTGGAACCGGGGGAGCCTCTGAGCGTTTGTGGGCTGTGCTGGGTGGCCCCGATGTGCATGTGTCCACTGGGGTAAGTCTCTCCCCGGGCCTTGCTGGCCTGGTGACCTTCAGAAAGGTGGGGGCGCTGAACTGAGGGCCCCTGTGGGCGAGGAGCGAGTCCTTGCGGCGCAGACACGCAGCCAGCAGTGAGACCCGCTGTGAGGAGCGCGTGGTTTCACCCGCCAGCTCGACCACATGACCGTGGGAGCGCGCCCGGGCCGGTATGCTGCAGGGGCGCAGGTGCGAGGACACAGGCAGCGGCCTGGGTGGCGCACGCACACGTGAGCAGGGCAGGCCTCACCTCGCGGCGCCGCTCCGCGCGCCGAAGACACCAGCCAGCAACGACAAAGGAGGTGGGGGTGCGCCCACCGAGGAGACGCACGCCCGCGTAGCTCCGCTCCAGGCAGGCACGATCTCGCGGGGTGGGCACCCGCTTGCAGCCCAAACAGCGCCGGACCGCACAGGCGCCGGGACCACGGCGGCAAGAGCAGGCTGTGGACTGCAGGCACCGGGCACTCCAGGTAGGGACACGGCGAGGCGTGGGGAAGATCCCACCCTTGTTGCCAGTGTAGTGTCCGTGAGGGGCAGGACACTAGCGGCCACCAAATAGGCCGCAGACTTGGGCCACACTAAATAAGGACGCTCACACTGTTACTGTGCTCACTGGGCCAAGACCCAT
This sequence comes from Calotriton arnoldi, assembly GCA_963921515.1. Classification (NCBI taxonomy): domain Eukaryota; kingdom Metazoa; phylum Chordata; class Amphibia; order Caudata; family Salamandridae; genus Calotriton; species Calotriton arnoldi. The sequence goes on from CAWUFW010005114.1 coordinate 1,060,410, forward strand.
AGCGGTCTTGAGCCCCTTTATTTAAGCCCTCGGGCGTGCCCGCCGTCGGGGTGCCTGGGTGCGTGTTGAGCGTACGTGAACGGGCCGGGTGGCTCCGTCACTACACATTTCTTACTCTCTTCCTCTATTTTTTTATTTCCTCCCTACCCCCTCTCTTCTTACCTTTCCTTCTTCTATTTTCTTTCTTCCCTTCAGCCTCCATTCTATGTATCCCTTTCGCTGGCCCTCCCTTACTTTCCTATACGCCTTTCTTTCTTCTGTTTGTCCCTCACTTGTTCCTTCCGCTCTTCCTCTCTCCTTCTTTCCTCTCTCCTTGCAATCTCTCCTCCGCTCCTCCTTTTCTCTCTTCCGTTTTTCTTTCTCCCTTCCTCCATGTCTGATTTTCAAACATTCGAGCCTTGGCTGACCTGCTGCAGTGATCTTGAGCTGGTCTTTCCATCTCTATGCCCACGCTGTACAGCAAAAAACGCAGCTAAGGAATCTATTAGTGAGCTTGCTTTCCTGTGTGAGCAGACTGGCGGAATGTCTTCAAACATTCACTGTACCCTTTGAGAATCGCCCTTTATTGGCGAACAAACCGCAGTCTGTGCTCTGCAGAGAATGTTTAATTCAATAGACCGGGAGAGAAATATTTTATCTGGACGGTTCTGTCTACGTAAAACACTAAAACTGTGATATTAGAATCCTCTTTTTATGTTTTTTTGCACATTAAATCGAACTTTCGAACGTGTAGTGGGCGGTCACTTCTCTAGCACCTTTAAAGAAATTCCTTCAAATTAATGTGTGAACTTAAAAGAGTTACCACTGCATACAGAGTGCATCTCGTGTGCACACACGAGGGCAGCTCTTTCTCGGGAAGTAGCCCATTCATAAAGGAGAAGGGTGATCAGCCTCCATGCCCGTTCATTGGTTGGGCCATTTCTGAAATGGCCTACTCTTGGTTGAGAAAGGAATTCATTCTGCACGATCATTGACCATTCATTAATTGGTCCCTCTGTGTGAGGATCGCAACAAGGCTGAAAGTGAATTCAGTCTTCGTGCGCACTGCAATGAACAATGCCCAGAGCTCCCTGTCATAGCGGTAACACTGGAATCCAATTTGCTTACACGCCCTCCATAATTTTACAAAAAGAATGTATTTTTTCACCTGTGTCCTCCGAACCAGGTCCGACCTGGTCACCAACTTCGAAGAGGCAGGCTCTGCCTAGTTGTGGAGAATGCAAAGTGCTCCAACTTTCATCCACTATGATGTAAAACCCATTTTTGTTGTTGGAGTATATAAAAGATAGTTGGGGTGGAGTTTTAATTCTGTAACAATGATGGTAATGCTTATCTTATCTTTGTTCTGTCAATTCAATGTTGCAAAGCTAGATCAACTATTCACCCTGCACATGGGGGGGAGTGGGGGGGAGCGGGGTAGAGCGAGAGAGAGGGAGTGTGCATGTTGATAGATATGAAATGTTGCACATGTGTGTGTGTGCGTGCGCGTGTGTGTGTGTGTGCGTAATCATAGTCCCTTACAGTTCCTCAATATGCCTGTGGCCTCCACTAGCAGAGGTGAATGCATGAGACTGTGACTACCTCCCCATCCCTCCCCCCCGCTGCAGGGCCACCCCACCGCTTGTATTGTTTCCCTTTGTTACTACAAGGTTTCATGGATCCTCCAGTGACCCCTACCTTAACCACCTGGAAGGGCTTATCATTTTCTTTGTATGTGCCCTTCCGCCAGGTTTTGGCTCACAAAAAAGTCCTTGTTCAACATGTCTGGTAGAGGGTTGGAATCGACATCCAGCTCTAGATGACACTAGTTACAGTATGCCAACACAAGGCAAAACCCAAAATGTAGTTGTTTCCCCCATATACGTTTTTTAAATCAATCAGCTGATTTCCATTAGTGCTGGACTCTGATCTTTGCTTCTCTAAAGTATTCTTCACCTCTTCGTCCGGTTTAACAGGAAGCGTGTAAACAAAAGCGACCTTTAGGACTTGTGCTCTTGCTGCTGAGTGTGTAAGTTCTCCCTTCCTCTGGGTGCAAGCTTGGGGAAAGTCTGCCCAAGAGGGCTTTATGTCTGTTTGCAGAAGAGCTGCCTGGACTGACAGACCTACCTGGAGCATGAGGGGCTACTGAAGGGCACAGCATTGGCTGTCCATCCTCAAGAGACTTTGAATAATGCCTGAGTGATGGACAAGTGATGGTGAAAGAAGCAAATCCTGAACTCCAAGGTGAATGACCATGACCTGGGATGTATACACGAGTAGCTCTAGAGTAACAGCTCTGCATGGTGAGCTTAGTACAGAACTGAACAAAAACATCCATGAAAGCCTTCCATCGCCTATCACAGTCTAGCCGCTTGCCTAGGTTCTCCCTGAATGGTGTCCTGATGCTAAGATCTCACTTTTAGGCCGCAAGTGTGTCCATAGACACCTATAGATGCCTGTGACTTGAGTCTGAAGACTATACTGGATCAAGAACTTGAGGCATGTTTACAAGGAGATATCGCCACCAGAACGTCACTTTTAACATTGTTCTAGTGGCCATATCCCCTTCTCCTCATTTACAAAGCGATGTAATGTCGCCTTGTAAATAAGGCCCTTTTTCACACTTCACTTAACATGAAAGGGGCGTGCAATGGGTGTTGCAGTGGGCGTTCCACCGCAACACCCATTGCTTTTTGACGCTGCTCCACATTTACAAGGCTGGGGCAGTGCCACAAACTAAGACCAGGGAATAACTGGTCTTAAACTGGTGCTACAAGGAGAAATTTGTATTTTCTCCTCGTTTTTTGCTCTTTCCATGTGTGCTGCATTCTGCTGCACATATAGAAAGAGCAAATTGCTCTTCAAGATTGTGTATGTGCAGGAACGTGTCTCTTCCTGCACATAAACAATTGCCCCTGCAGCGCAGGCTGCCTTGCAACATGGGCAAGGGTCCTTGCGCTGGCGCTAGGCAGTTTTATTAGCACTAGCACTACGGGAAACACAGAGGTGGTCGTATTTTTGTAAATACAGCGCATCCCTGCGTTTTAATAATTTCGGAGAGTGGTGTTACCAGTTTTGGTGTAACATCACGCTCCAACATTTTGTTATAAATAATTCCCTCGTTCCTTCTTGACTTTTGTGATTGATCAAGGTTGTCTAACCACTGAAGGCTCAAAACCCACCCAGAACAAACCCCTAACCATATTGGTATCCAAAGGACCACGACCACTGGTTCCCAAATAGGATCACCAGTGCTACCTCACATCAGGTCATTACAGACACTCCTTTAGTTCTGACCTTTTCACCTACAAATAATTGATTTCAGTTGTGTTAGCCTAATTAATTGATGTTAGAAGGTGGTTCTGACACTCTGAGCTGCCCGGATTTTCTCGCTTTTTGAGCACCTATTTGTTGAGCTTTTACTGTGGGAGAGCCTCATAAGTTGGGACTCACCCACAGTGAACTCATGATGAAAGAGACTGCGTGTGGATTTTACTGGTGTCCCCCTAGCTTGACTAGGCCGCTGCGCACATGCAGACACGCTGGTCACATGCAGACACATGTGTACATGCGTGTGCACACGTGTGGGGGCTGCGCAGGGGAGATTCCTGGCGTGCGCAGTCCAGGAGCAGCTACAAAGTGAATGGTGTGGCAGGACTGATGCAGAATTGGGTGGTGACATGGAATAGGCTTTATACAGTGGGAAGAAACATGCCAGGGAAAGTCAGTGTGCTTTACAGTGTTTATTCCATTATTCTCTTATGGGGATAGGGAGCACATGGGCTAGTTTTACTTTCCTAGGGGCTACAAATTCCAGACACGCATAAAAGTCCACTGTAACGTATGTGAGAAGAAGTATTCTGCAGAGTCCAAAGTCATATTTGTACTGCTTTTGGGTCATCCAGAAATGTTATATTTCTCTGAGTCAGCTCATAACCAGGGCCTGGCTGGGGGCTGACCCCAGCAGCCTGGATTGATGACCTTTCCTCCAAGGAGAGAAGATGGGTGGAGCTACAGGCTAATCCATCAGCAGCTGTCACTGGGTGCCAGGCACCTAGCTGCACAAGGGAGAAGGCAGCTCTGGGGGGAAGGGGCTTTCAGAGACCATGTGGCAGGAGACCCTGGACGACGCCATCTTGAACCAACCAAGAGGTCTGGGCAGGAAGGAGGGAGCATGGTCAGAGAAGTGATGTGTCACTGTGTGATAGGGCAAACAGAGACTTCCTGCCAGCCCCCTCCCCAAATCTCTAAAAAGAACTTGCACAGGAAGAGGAGCTCTCTCTGGGGTGTGGTCTGCTGAGGCAGAGGGTGCTGGACCCTGGCGCAATGGGCAGGTGGAAGGAAGAACCCCCTGACTGTCCCAGGATCCTGAACAGCGCCAGGAGAAGAGACCAGGACCAGTGCGCAGAAGCAGGGGCCTCTGCGCAGGGAGAAGAGAGGCCCAGGAGGAGAGCCATGCGAAAGGCTGGCGCAGGGAGCCAGTGAAGACAGCTCCCTGCTGAATCCACCCTCCGTGTGACCAGGAGGGCGAAGGAAAGTGCTCCCAGTGGCTGGGGTGTGCCACCAGGAGCAAGAAGAGGCCAAGATCACCAAGATTGGACCCCTGGGGGCTGAGAGATGCCCCCCAGAAGGTAGGTGACCTTTGACCTCTGGCAGATCGACGACGAAGCACGTGGGGCTCCGCCGCCGGTCTTGGATATGCCCCCGGGTGGGTCAGGTCCCGGGGCTGCCCCACATGAAGTAAAGACGGGGAGCGCCGTCGCGCCCGTGAAAATGGCCTTTGGGGGCCTTGGATCCCAACTCCGGGCCCCGAGCAAGCTGGGAGCGCCGTCGCGCTCCCCGTGAAGTTATGCCAAGGGGGTGCCAGGAGCCCACCCTGGCCCCCCGAAGCCACGGAAGGAGGGGGAGCGCCGTCACGCTCCCGTGAAGAAGGGGGAGGGGCCCGGGATCCCAACTCCGGGCCCCGTGCGTGAAGAGGTGGTGGCGGGGTGCCAGGAGCCCACCCTGTCCCCCGCAGAAGAACCCAAGTCAGGGTACGCCGTCGCGCTCCCCGTGAAGTCAGAGGAGGGGCTGGGATCCCAACTCCGGGCCCCCAGCGGAGACACTAAGGGGCCGATTCCGATGTCGGACGGACTCAGGTCCGTCCGACATCGGTCAGAAGCCGTAACCAACCAACCTGCTGTCGTCGGTTATGGCTCCTGCAAGGACGATGCGACCGAACCCTGTTCGGTCGCACCTGTATACTCACACTATCGGAAGCATGCATTCCGAGCGTGAATGCATGCTTGCATTGTGGAAAGCAGGGCGCAGTTCATCCCTGCACCCTGTGGCCGGCACCCCAAGCGTGCCTGCACCGGGTGCAGGATCAACAGAGGGGCACCATAGGTGCCCGCACCCATGGGAGCCCTACTGGGGGCCCCCAAAGACAGTTACCGACTGCCTTTCGTGCCGGAAAGACCGGCACGAAGGCAGTGAATACTGCCATCGTACTCCTCGGTCGTGAAAGGCGGCCGGGGAGTACTGAAGGATTTCAGGTCTGAAATCCTAGTCGACTCTTTCCGACCGAGCCCACCGGAATGGCTCGGCCGGAAGGAATCCGCCGGCACGTTCCGAGTCGGTCGGGAAGGGCTCCGACCATCGCTCGGTGCCCTTCCGGCCAAAATCAGAATCGGCCCCTAAGTCGGGGAGTGCCGTCGCGCTCCCCGTGAAAAATGGCCCAGGGGCCCGGGACCCCATCCCCGGGCCCCGAAGAGACAAGGAGGAGGAGGGGGAAGTGCCGCCGCACTCCCCCGAAGCTGGAAGGAGGTGGGGGGAGTGCCGTTGCACTCCCCCGAGGTCCGCCTGGACCGGCGGGAACCTCTGTGTCTGCCCGCAGGAGCGGGCAGGCCAGAAGAGGAGTGCCGGCTCCCGCGGCAGCACGCGAGGGTGCTAGCCGGGCGGGGAGCCACCGGGGGTGGGCTCCCCAAGTGACTCTCCACCGAGCCTGCAGTGAGAGGCCCGGGTGGGACTGGGCCCCCAAAAATAAGCAAGAGCGGCCGGGGGTGGGCTCCCCGAGCTGCAGGCACTCACCTGGGGGTTTGGGTGGGACCGGGCCCCCAACGGTCGGAGGACGCGGCCGGAGGCCCACATCGCGGCTCTCCCCGGCACAGCAAGAGAGCCGCTGTTCAAATATGCACGGGGAAGATGAGGAAGCGCCCCATAATGCCTTGCAGGCCCGGACCGGCCTGCAAGGGCAAACAACATTTTTCTCTGCTTGTGGTGGCCCCAGGAGAACGGGGTCACCACCACATGTGTGACAGGGTGAAGGGGGAGCTGAAGGAGCAACGCAGTCTCCCCCAGCACAACGCGAAGAAGTCCCTCCCTAAGTCTCATGGGGACCAAGAAGAATAACCCCTCAAGGGCTCAGCAAGGAGACATCTGTATCCCCATGGCTGGAACTTTTGTTCTACAGCTGGGGGTGCTTAAGGGACTGCCTCCAGGAGTGAAATGCTGAGTTGGGGATGTCTAGAGAAGGGCATCCCCTGGAGGTGAAGAGGTGTAATTGCTCCCGTAGTGCATTTACTAATGTTATTTCTGTCAGAGGGACTGAAGGTCACATGTGTAAGGTGAAGTACCTGGGTAAGGTGATTTCATAAGCCAAATAGGTCTATGTTGCTCGACATTCCTGCTAGGGTGTCAGGGCTGTATATGCTTAATCCTGTGAGTTCATCTGTGATGCCTTTAGGGGCTGTAATTGCAACGCATTCTAATGACCAACAAATGTGATGAGTACTGTCATTCTAAAGTGATGCTTAAGCATGTATGCTGCGCTTAGGTGAAGAACAATCCAGACTGTTAGCCCCTAAGATGTAGAGGTGTATCCTGTGTTGTCAGTGGGAAATGCTCAGTCAGGATTATGTGTCACCAGGGCAGGGTTGCCTATTTTAAATGCTTGTTGAGGTAATGGGGTGGGTCGCCACTGGGATGGTGCCAGTGCGCAGGACCCTCGCTCCAGGTAATGTTCAACTACCTGCATTAGGGGCAAGATGATGTGCATACATGGGAGTGGTGGTACTAGATCCCACCCTCTGCGGGAGGGGTGGAGATGTTATGCAATGTCACAAAGTAATTCCAACAGCTTATGTATATTTGTAAATTGGTGCCTAGTATTGAGTAGTGTGTGTGTTTAATAAATGTACTCTTACTTTTATAAAGCAAAGTACAGACTGGGCAATCAATTATTGAGTGTTATTTCTGCGCACCTGTAATGGCGATTACTATCCCACACCACCTCCCTTGAGTAAGCCTCAGACTGCTCTGCAACGCTACCCTCTGAGAGTCAGGCGCTACGATTGGGTGTTTGGTTCCCAGTGAAGGACAAATGTAGTCATGTTATTTGTGCAGGCCAAACAGATACTGCCTCGTTTTCCAACAATTGAGCAGAAGTAAAATAAGACTATAACATCCAGAATGCATTAGGCTATCTCACAAAAGTTCAGGGCTAGAAGCAGTGTCCGAAATCACCTAAGGTAGGCGGTCATCTAATTTACAAAATATCGGGCTTTGAAGTTTACCTGGGAGCCATTAACCAAACTAAGGGGTCGATTACGATGTCGGGCGGATCGCCACCGCCCGCATGGCGGTGGCAATCCGCCCGCCATAATCGCCCGTCCGCCAACAAATTCCCCCCCGCCATATTACCATGGCGGAGGGGAGCCCGGCAGACGGTAAGACCGTCCGCATGTTTCCGCCCGGCCGAACAGTCGACCGGGCGGAAAGGGTTTAATATGGTGGCGGTGTCTGCAAGACACCGCCATCCATATTATGATGCCGGCGGAGATGAGCCTTTCCATGGTGGCGTCGCCCGCCATGAAAAGGCTCGCGGTCTTTGCTGTTGGGGGCCCGTTGCGGGCCCCAGGGTGTTGGGGGTGGGGGCTGCACATGGGGGGTACCTATGGTACCCCCTGCATCTGCATGCACAAGGTGGCAGGCACCGCGCGGTGCCTGTCACGTTGTGCATGCAGATGCACAACATGCATTTCCAGCACTGTGGCGGGCGGTGTTGTGAGCACCGCCCGCCACAATGCTGGAAATGGGGGATGCCACCGTGGCGGTGGCATCCTAATCACATGTGCGGGACCGCCGCACACATAGCGGGCGGTCCCATTTACCGGGGCGATGGCGGGCGGACAAAGTCCGCCCGCCATCATAATCGGCCCCTAAGCAACTTACTGGAAACAAAAGACCGCAGCACACTGAAACATTTTAACTGGCATCAGCCTGTTCTGAGATGCACCCCTATGAAGTTTTCACTCCCACAGACACCAAAAAAAGTGATTCTGATTAAAACCCCAGCAAATCTCCCGTGTTCCAGTGAACCTTTGAAAAACATTAAACAGATAACTCTGAAAAAAAGCAATTCTTCCAAAAGATGACAGTTTTCTAAAGACATCGTACCTGGACCATTTATGCCAAACTTATCAATACCACCCAAACCTTATAAGCTGATCTGCACTCAAAAGAAAACAGATACTGCTATGTTGAATGAGGCTAGCAACTTTTACTAATGCTTTTCAGTCATTGACTAGATGCTTAAATGTGACAATAATAGTACCTCTAGTAGCATTAGGAGTGTTCGTTCTTGTGGTTTCACGTTCATATGTTTGATATGGCGGAAGGACCGTGATTGGTGCACACACCAAGCTCAGAGGAAGGGAGTCATGAATTGAGAGCCCGGCGGGCAAGGGCCTGGGGTCCTGGGCAGTTGGACACAGCAGACAAGGCGGTGCAGCTGCAGACAAGGCAATGTAGCTGCCATGGAACTGCGGAGCCGCTGCTGTTACGGGACCGTGGAGCCACTGAGCTGTTGAGGATTTTCTGGTTCACGCAGCAGCTGCTGCCATATCCCAAAGCCGGAGAAGTTGGGACTTCCTCTATTTGTGGGCTTGGTCCCACAAGCTGTGTGAACCGTGGCCAGCTTCCTGACCCATTTGTAGGTGTTCAGTGGGCGAGGCAGTGTTTTTTTTTGTGAATTCTTGACTGTGACCGACTTCAAAGCCTGGTCTGCGGGTTATAATCGACTGCAGTAGCATTGGTGGGGCTGAGTTGGAATCCCCTGGCCTAATTGCCCTCACCTGCTTGTCTAGGCTGGTTTAGCCCATGACAGTGTTGACGTTAAGCAAGGAGCTAAGCAACGAGAATGACTAACCTGGATCAGTAAAGCTGAGGAACAAGACCAAAACGGATTTAGGTGAGAGCGGTGCTCAATAGAGTGGTGATTAATAAATAAGTGGCTAATACAGTGTGTAGCAGGTCAGCGGCCGCTCTATCCGAGGACCCGGATGTACGCGCACCACATCCTCTGGCCAGGCGTGGCCAGAGGCTATAAATAAAGGGGAGTGAACAGCTCGGGGTTCACTCTGAGACCAAACGAGTACGTTTGTGCCGTACCGTCACCATGGCCAGGGAGCGGGGCCTACACACTCGGGGCACCGGCATCCTGATAACACCCCAGCATCACACAGTGCACCAAATTAAACTAAGGTGACTTTATGCTTTTAGTCGTTCATATTTTAAGCTTTCAAACTGTCATTGACTTACCACGGAAGCTGCCACAAGTGCTCGTGCCCCGCAGGGCCCCACAAAAAGCCTTGGTGTTCTGCCAGTATATAACCATGGGCCCAGAGTAAGATCATGCTTCTCGCTTCCTCTCATGGACTAGTTACCTTTCGTAATGAAGCAAGGCTGTAGTGGGGGTTAGGATTTTGGTGGCGGCTTCAATGAATGGCTGGATTGTAGTACGACACTGATGAGAAGACGTCTTCAGGTGTGGCTTTGGACAAAAAATTGGTCCATTAATACCATTAATAGGCTTTTAGAAAATAGCCGCAAATTTATTAAGACCAGGAAACAAAAATCGGATAGATCATGTGTAGTGTCTTCATGTTGTGTTTGTAATGTTCCCTGTTACCTGGTTCCCAGCTGCTCAGCCCAGTGTGAGTGTTCTGTATGGAATGTTGGTGTGATGGACATGAGTGGAATGATAGGGTGCCTGGTGTGAGTGATGACAGTTGGAAGATGGGCTGAGCAGCAGGCAGGCTGCTCCTGGTGGGGCTGCTACCACTGATCTAAAGGAATGTATAACAGAATATCGACGGACAGAAAATCGACCTGCAAAAATATCGACACAGAAATATAGAAGTCAAAAATATCGAAGTCCAATCTACATAAAGGTAAGTACAAAAATATCGAAAAAAATATATAGGGGTCGATTCCGATTCGGGCCGGAAATCTCTCGGACCGAGCCGGACCCGGAGAGATTTCCGACCGAATCGGACCCGTGCAGTCCGACCGAACGAGTACGATGCGTCCGTATGTTATCGGACACGAGTCGGTCGGACTCCCATTGAACTCAATGGGAGCCGGTCGTACAACGCGTACGCGGGCTCCCATTGCCTCAATGGGTGCGAGGCGGACAAGGGCGCCCCCTACAGCGAGTACGCCGCGAAGCGCTTCGCGGCGTACACGCACAGGTAGGGGGACCCATGGGTCCCCCTGTGTGCGCCTCGCACGGGTGCGCAGTACAGGGGGTCCGACACGGACCCCCAGAGTACGGCTCCGACAGCGAGTTCGAGTCGGACGGCGCGAGTCGGTCGGAGCGGTCGAGGTGCGCATCGTACTTACCCGGCCGGAAAACGTCTCCATTGCGCGGTGCGAATCGGGTCCGAGCGAGTCGGTCGGAGCGGTACGATCCGGGTACGAGTCGGTCGGAGCGGTCGGGTCGCCCGGACGAAGTCGGTCGGCGAGTCGCATCGTACTCGCTCGGCCGGACCCGCAGTACGGTTCGGTCGGGAAACAGGCTTTCGCATGGCTTTTTTCCCGACCGAATGGTATTGGGTGCGCCTCCGACCGAGATCGGAATCGGCCCCATAGTTGTCAAAAATATTGAAGTTAAAAATATCGTTTTTTAAAATGTTTTAATAATAATAATGTAAAATTAAGTAAATAATACATATAATTAAAAGAAATATAGTTAAAAATATTAAAAGATATTTAAAAATAATAACTAATACATTAAGGGGCCGATTCTGATGCGGGTTGGAAAAGCTTCCCGACCGAGGGCCTGATTCTGATGCAGTTAGGAAGGCCTCCTACCGGCATTTGGTCCTTCCAAATCGGATCGGGAACGTGTCTTCCCGACCGAGGGCCCAATTCTGATGCGGTTAGGAACAAATGTTCCCATTGAAGTCAATGGGAGTTCAACCAAATCGTATCTGGAAGCATCCGGATGCATCCTACTCCGCCGGTCGGACTTTCCCGATCCGAGTGGGTTGGAAACCATTTCCCAACCGATTCGGTCGGGAAGCTTTTCCAACCCGCATCAGAATCGGGCCCATAATGTTAAAATAAATTAAACATATACATATAAATTAATCTATATATACTTACTCCACATAGTGCAACAGTAGAGAAAGCGTTGGATAGCGTAGGGGTAAAAATTACTATTCCCACTCCAGAGAGTGCAACAGTAGGGAAAGCGCTGGATAGCGTAGGGGTAAAATTACTATTCCCACTCCAGTGAGTGCAACAGTAGGGAAAGGGTTGGATAGCGTAGGGGTAAAAATTACTATTCCCACTCCAGAGAGTGCAACAGTAGGGAAAGCACTGGATAGCGTAGGGGTAAAAATTACTATTCCCACTACAGAGAGTGCAACAGTAGGGAAAGCGCTGGATAGCGTAGGGGTAAAATTACTATTCCCACTTCAGTGAGTGCAACAGTAGGGAAAGGGTTGGATAGCGTAGGGGTAAAAATTACTATTCCCACTCCAGAGAGTGCAACAGTAGGGAAAGCGCTGGATAGCATAGGGGTAAAAATTACTATTCCCACTCCAGTGAGTGCAACAGTAGGGAAAGCGCTGGATAGCGTAGGGGTAAAAATTACTATTCCCACTCCAGAGAGTGCAATAGTAGGGAAAGCGCTGGATAGCGTAGGGGTAAAAATTACTATTCCCACTTCAGTAAGTGCAACAGTAGGGAAAGCGCTGGATAGCGTAGGGTTAAAAATTACTATTCCCACTCCAGAGAGTGCAACAGTAGGGAAAGCGTTGGATAGCGTAGGGGTAAAAATTACTATTCCCACTCCAGAGAGTGGAACAGTAGGGAAAGCGCTGGATAGCGTAGGGGTAAAAATTACTATTCCCACTCCAGTGAGTGCAACAGTAGGGAAAGCGTTGGACAACGTAGATGTTAAAAATAACATACATATAAATGTAATAAATATTGTAATTAAATAATGATTTATTAATAAATTTAGAAAAGAAAAAAACTACAAATATATCAAAAATAATAATTACTTTAATAATATTAAATACTTCCCACCCTATTCCCCAATAAACACACAACACACTCCACATAAAATTTCACACAATTAAATTAATTTTCAATTAATCAATTAATACAAATTAATTTGCAATTAATAATTAAATTTAAAAAATGTCAATAACAATAAATAGTATGTAATAAAAATTAATAACCAATTAATAATTAATTAACAAAAAATTAATTATCAATACCAATAAATAATATTTAATAAAAATGAAGAGCCAATTAATAATTAATTAACAAAAAAATAATGTTCGATACCAATAAATAATATTTAATAAAAATTAATAACCATTTAATAATTAATTAACAAAAAAATATCAATACAAATAAATAATATTTAATAAAAATATTAACTAATGAAAAATTAATTAAAAAAATTATTATCAATACTCAATTTTTCTTAATTAATTACTTAATTACAAATACATTTCTTACCACCCTATTCCCCTAAAAACACACAACCCACTCCAATAATAAATTAATGCAAATAAAATAATTATCAATTAATAATAATTACCAATTAATAACTAATTAACAATACATTAATTATTAATAACAATAATTAAAAATTAATAATTACTTAATTAAAATTAAATTACTTCCCACCCTATTCCCCTATAAACCCACAAAGCGCTACAAAAATAAAACACAAAATTTAATTAAAATCAATTAATAATTCCTAAAAATTATTATTTAATTTACTATAATTAAATTACTTCCCACCCTATTCCCCTATAATCCCACAACCCGCTACGGTACTAAAACGCAAAATTTACTTTTAAAAAATTACAAATTTCTAAAAAATGTATACATATATTTAAAAACAGTACAATACTTAGCAAAAATATAGAACACATACATATTAAATACATACTAAAATACATAACACTCATATAAATATCGATATTATTAACATCGATAATTTAACTATCGATATTACTAACATCGATATTTGCAACATCGATATTTCTTACCTTAACTTCGATATTCTGGTTGTAGATATTCTTGACTTCGATATTTTGTCCCTACGATATTTAAAACTCGATATAACTGTGCTTCGATATTTAAAAATCGATATTTTGACTGTCCACCGATGTAAAGGACTTAATAAATATTTTACTAAGACACTACCCGGCTACGCCTACTTTATCACCTCTATGCATGGAACTTCACCACTACATTTTGGCGACGATCTGGAGACTATCTCACGCTCTACAAGTGGTCTTAAGCAAGCTAAACATGACGTTTGCAAGAGGTCTTCCTGTTGGAAAGAAGCTACAGGAGTTACAAGCGCAGACTGCACACCAAACAATTCTCAGAAGTACTGAGTCACAAAAGACCACACAGACTGCGACAGTAAACTTCCAAGAAGAAATGTTGAAATTCAAGAATATACAAAAGAAACAAAAGAAACTGGAGCAGCATGACTCGCAGCCCCACCAGTGTCCATTACTTCGGACAGCCCCAGCTCAGGTGTGCTGTGCTCTGATGTACGTACTTATATCTTCTGGAAATGTGCTTTCAAGGCAAGCTAAGCGCCTTGTTTTTGACATTGTACAATCTCCACAGTCAACTATGCGTGGGCTATGGAAAGGTGTTTGCTGCTCACTGTGCCTACGTGTTGGTCTCTATGGTCCTGTCAGTGTTGGATCTGAGGAAAGTTTACCTGTGCCAGCTTCGCATTGTTTATTAATCATTTCTCAAATGGATACACCTGAGTTTGGGACATCAGCCCATATAAGGCGGCAGTAGCTGACATTGACCCAGTTGAGGCATACCGTGAAATCCCTGTACCAGCAGGTTTCTGCGTGTTTTAATCTTCAGGCAAGTTAATTATACTTTCTATGGCTTGGTCTCCCTGTCTGCAGCAAGAGGGGGCCATCAAGGTGAGGAAAATACTGTTTTCAATTTGTTTTATCAAGTAAAATGACTTGCCTTCTGTTAGGCTGGTAAAACTGTTATGCCGTGTTTTAAATATTTCAAATAGAGCATGCGCACCTTACCGTGTTGATGGTGTTGCGCGGAGCAGCTGAAGAATCTGTTATGACATCTTTGCTTATACGCAGATCCTAGCTGCTGCGGGACGCTTGCCAGCTGCAATGTGCCTTGAGCCATCCAGTGCTGCGCCACATGCGTGCCACCATTTTGAGATTAGAGGCAGCACGCAAGCACCAGGGCTACGGAGTGTCCCATTGTGTCCAGCTTGTTTTGGATCATTTTCTGCCAACCATGGACATTTGAAGCAGACCGGGGACGTCGCTGGATCCAAGTCTACTGCTGCTCTGCACTTCATTCCTGTGCAAAGGAAGGTTTTGGTAATGCACCAGTCTCTGGGGGCCTCCCGTTTAAAAGTTTGACTTTGGATTTGTTTTCTGTATTGGACAATGCAGTTACACGCATGTGAGGCTAGACATGTATGCTGCCTGTAATTCCTGTGGGGTCCTCACACATTGTTATGCAGGCTCATTGTTGTTGAAGGTTGTTGTTGCTCACTCACGTGGGAATGTAGTTCCATGCTTGTTGGTCATGGTAGAGTACACGCTTTGAATATGGTTAGTTTTGTTTGCCACAATTGTAATTCACTTACAGGTCTTGGTTTGACCATTTTGGACATATTTTACATTTTTTGTTTTTTTCCTCAGCGTATGCAATGTACTATACAAGTTGCAACTTTTCCACTTTCTTGCTATGCTGATATTGGATGTTTCATCTTATTCTTCATGTCCTACTTGGCATTGTTGTTGTGTTCTGTAGCCCATTTCCTATGTTGGGTGGGTGTATCGACCCTCACAGGAGAGTGGTCTTTTTGTTTTTATGTGCTTTGGGCTTGTTCTTTGCAAAGCCTGTATCCCTTTCTTGGGAGATGGGAAGGGGTTTTAGTCCCACTTCCACGTTGTAAGCCACAGTACCCTTACAAGAGGGGTGGCTTAACCCCTTAACTGCTGGGCCTTTTCCCCCCCAGTGCTGAGCCCTTTTTTGGCTATTTGTAGTAGTTCGCGATTAGGCCTCTGTAACTTTTTGACCACATAAGGTATCCACGTCAAATTTGCGTCCTTTTCTTCCAACATCATGGGGATTCTAAAGGTACCCGGGGTTTGTGGATTCCCCTGGAGGGGTCCCAGATTTTAGCCAAAATACAGCTAAAGTTTGGTTTTTTGGGGAAAAATGGGAAAAAAGTCCCGCATATGAAAGCATCTGGGTTTTTCCTGCAAATGGTATCAAAAAGGGTTTGTGGGGCTGAAATCTCCATTTTCCCAGATTTTAGGGAATGACAGACTTTTGTCAGAAAACCAAAATATTTTACACAGTTTTGGCATTTTTCTGGGACATAGCCTTTTTTGCTATTTTTTGTGCTTTCAACCTCCTTCCAGTTAATGGTAGAAATGGGTATGAAAGCAATAATGGATCCTAGAAATCTATACATTTTAGAAAAGTAGACAAAATGCTGAATTCAGCAAGGGGTCATTTGTGTAAATCCATCAAGGTTTCTTTATAGAAACTAACAGTTAAATATAGGAAAAATGGAAAATTAGTTGAAAAAAACAGCCTTTTGTGTCAACGTTTTCACCTGTAACTTCTTCTAATTATGACTGCTCTTTGAAAGCAATATACCATTACATCCACTGGACCTTACTGGTTGTGGGGATATATAGGACTTGTAGGTTCACCAAGAACCCGACGAACCCAGAGCCAAAAACTGAGCAGCGTCTTGCAATGGTTTTTTATTATGTACCGGGTATATAGCAATTATTCTGGGAAAATGTATACATGGAATATTCGGTATGAAAGACTCCTATGCATTTCTGAAATGGGAACACAATATAGAGTTTAGAAACAGTAGATATTTGCACATTTCTGAAATTGGTAATACTCATACTAGCATGAGAATTATAGGTCATTTTTCAAAATAACTTCTTTTTTACACATTGTCTTTCATTTGGAAGGCAGAAATGCATCGAAAGTCAATAGGTAATAACAGTTGCTTTACAAATCTGAATTACCGTAAGTGTCCCGATAAAAATGGTACCTCACTTGTGTGGGTAGGCATAGTGCCCACGACAGGAAACGGCTCAAAACGCAACGTGAACACACCACATTTTCACAATGAAAAATTACCCTTTTTTGCAAAGTGCCTAGCTGTAGTTTTTGAACCCTTGCTCTGCCGGCACCCAGGGAAACCTAGCAAACCTATACATTTTTGAAAACTAGACACCCAGGGGAATCCAGGATGGGGTGACTTGACTGGCTTTCACCAGGTTCTGTTACCCAGAATCCCTTGCAAACCTAAAACATTGTCAAAAAAAACACATTTTCCTCACATTTCTGTGGTGGAAAGTTCTGGAATCTGCATGGATCCACAAATGTCTACCCACCCCGCGTTCCCCAACGTCTTCCGAGTAAAATGGTACCTCACTTGTGTGGGTAGGCCTAGTGCCCACGACAGGAAACTGCACAAAACGCAACGTGGACACCCGCCAATTTCACAGTGAAAAATGACCCTTTTTTGGCAAAGTACCTGGCTGTAGTTTGTGAACCCTAGCTCTGCCGGCATCTAGGGAAACCTAGCAAACCTATACGTTTTTGAAAACTAGACACCCAGGGGAATCCAGGATGGGGTGACTTGACTGGCTCCCACCAGGTTCTGTTACCCAGAATCCCTTGCAAACCTAAAAATTGTCAAAAAAACACATTTTCCTCACATTTCTGTGGTGGAAAGGTCTGTAATCTGCGCGGATCCACAAACTTCTACCCACCCCACGTTCCCCAAAGTCTTCCGAGAAAAATGGTACCTCACTTGTGTGGGTAGGCCTAGTGCCCACGACAGGAAACGGTGCAAAACGCAATGTGGACACACCACAATTTCACAGTGAAAAACGACCCTTTTTGGCAAAGTGCCTAGCTGTAGTTTTTGAATCCTAGCTCTGCCTGCATCTAGGGAAACCTAGCAAACCTATACATTTTTGAAAACTAGACACCCAGGGAATCTAGGATGGGGTGACTTTACTGTATCTCACCAGGTTCTGTTACCCAGAATCCCTTGCAAACCTAAAAATTGACAAAAAAACACATTTTCCTCACATTTCTGTGGTGGAAAGTCCTGGAATCTGCGTGGATCCACAAATTTCTACCCACCCCGCGTTCCCCAAAGTCTTCCGAGAAAAATGGTACCTCACTTGTGTGGGTAGGCCTAGAGCCCGCGACAGGAAATCGCGCAAAACGCAACGTGGACACACCCCAATTTCACAGTGAAAAATGACCCTTTTTGGCAAAGTGCCTAGCTGTAGTTTTTGAATCCTAGCTCTGCCTGCATCTAGGGAAACCTAGCAAACCTATATATTTTTGAAAACTAGACACCCAGGGGAATCCAGGATGGGGTGACTCTACTGCCTCTCACCAGGTTCTGTTACCCAGAATCCCTTGCAAACCTAAAAATTGTCAAAAAAACACATTTTCCTCACATTTCTGTGGTGGAAAGTCCTGGAATCTGCGTGGATCCACAAATTTCTACCCACCCCGCGTTCCCCAAAGTCTTCCGAGAAAAATGGTACCTCACTTGTGTGGGTAGGCCTAGAGCCCGCGACAGGAAATCGCGCAAAACGCAACGTGGACACACCCCAATTTCACAGTGAAAAATGACCCTTTTTGGCAAAGTGCCTAGCTGTAGTTTTTGAATCCTAGCTCTGCCTGCATCTACGGAAACCTAGCAAACCTATATATTTTTGAAAACTAGACACCCAGGGGAATCCAGGATGGGGTGACTCTACTGCCTCTCACCAGGTTCTGTTACCCAGAATCCCTTGCAAACCTAAAAATTGTCAAAAAACACATTTTCCTCACATTTCTGTGGTGGAAAGTCCTGGAATCTGCGTGGATCCACAAATTTCTACCCACCCCGCGTTCCCCAAAGTCTTCCGAGAAAAATGGTACCTCACTTGTGTGGGTAGGCCTAGAGCCCGCGACAGGAAATCGCGCAAAACGCAACGTGGACACACCCCAATTTCACAGTGAAAAATGACCCTTTTTTGGCAAAGTGCCTAGCTGTAGTTTTTGAATCCTAGCTCTGCCTGCATCTAGGGAAACCTAGCAAACCTATATATTTTTGAAAACTAGACACCCAGGGGAATCCAGGATGGGGTGACTCTACTGCCTCTCACCAGGTTCTGTTACCCAGAATCCCTTGGAAACCTAAACAATTGTCAAAAAAACACATTTTCCTCACATTTCTGTGGTGGAAAGTCCTGGAATCTGCGTGGATCCACAAATTTCTACCCACCCCGCGTTCCCCAAAGTCTTCCGATAAAAATGGTACTTCACTTGTGTGGGTAGGCCTAGAGCCCACGACAGGAAATCGCGCAAAACGCAACGTGGACACACCCCAATCTCACAGTGAAAATGACCCTTTTTGGCAAAGTGCCTAGCTGTAGTTTTTAATCCTAGCTCTGCCTGCATCTAGGGAAACCTAGCAAACCTATACGTTTTTGAAAACTAGACACCCAGGGAATCCAGGATGGGGTGACTTGACTGGCTCCCACCAGGTTCTGTTACCCAGAATCCCTTGCAAACCTAAACTAAAAAATTGTCAAAAAAAACACATTTTCCTCACATTTCTGTGGTGGAAAGGTCTGTAATCTGCGCGGATCCACAAACTTCTACCCACCCCACGTTCCCCAAAGTCTTCCGAGAAAAATGGTACCTCACTTGTGTGGGTAGGCCTAGTGCCCGCAACAGGAAACGGTGCAAAACGCAATGTGGACACACCACAATTTCACAGTGAAAAACGACCCTTTTTTGGCAAAGTGCCTAGCTGTAGTTTTTGAATCCTAGCTCTGCCTGCATCTAGGGAAACCTAGCAAACCTATACATTTTTGAAAACTAGACACCCAGGGGAATCTAGGATGGGGTGACTTTACTGTATCTCACCAGGTTCTGTTACCCAGAATCCCTTGCAAACCTAAAAATTGACAAAAAAACACATTTTCCTCACATTTCTGTGGTGGAAAGTCCTGGAATCTGCGTGGATCCACAAATTTCTACCCACCCCGCGTTCCCCAAAGTCTTCCGAGAAAAATGGTACCTCACTTGTGTGGGTAGGCCAAGAGCCCACGACAGGAAATCGCGCAAAACGCAACGTGGACACACCCCAATTTCACAGTGAAAAATGACCCTTTTTTGGCAAAGTGCCTAGCTGTAGTTTTTGAATCCTAGCTCTGCCTGCATCTAGGGAAACCTAGCAAACCTATATATTTTTGAAAACTAGACACCCAGGGGAATCCAGGATGGGGTGACTCTACTGCCTCTCACCAGGTTCTGTTACCCAGAATCCCTTGCAAACCTAAAAATTGTCAAAAAACACATTTTCCTCACATTTCTGTGGTGGAAAGTCCTGGAATCTGCGTGGATCCACAAATTTCTACCCACCCCGCGTTCCCCAAAGTCTTCCGAGAAAAATGGTACCTCACTTGTGTGGGTAGGCCTAGAGCCCGCGACAGGAAATCGCGCAAAACGCAACGTGGACACACCCCAATTTCACAGTGAAAAATGACCCTTTTTTGGCAAAGTGCCTAGCTGTAGTTTTTGAATCCTAGCTCTGCCTGCATCTACGGAAACCTAGCAAACCTATATATTTTTGAAAACTAGACACCCAGGGAATCCAGGATGGGGTGACTCTACTGCCTCTCACCAGGTTCTGTTACCCAGAATCCCTTGCAAACCTAAAAATTGTCAAAAAAACACATTTTCCTCACATTTCTGTGGTGGAAAGTCCTGGAATCTGCGTGGATCCACAAATTTCTACCCACCCCGCGTTCCCCAAAGTCTTCCGAGAAAAATGGTACCTCACTTGTGTGGGTAGGCCTAGAGCCCGCGACAGGAAATCGCGCAAAACGCAACGTGGACACACCCCAATTTCACAGTGAAAAATGACCCTTTTTTGGCAAAGTGCCTAGCTGTAGTTTTTGAATCCTAGCTCTGCCTGCATCTAGGGAAACCTAGCAAACCTATATATTTTTGAAAACTAGACACCCAGGGGAATCCAGGATGGGGTGACTCTACTGCCTCTCACCAGGTTCTGTTACCCAGAATCCCTTGAAACCTAAACAATTGTCAAAAAAACACATTTTCCTCACATTTCTGTGGTGGAAAGTCCTGGAATCTGCGTGGATCCACAAATTTCTACCCACCCCGCGTCTCCCAAAGTCTTCCGATAAAAATGGTACTTCACTTGTGTGGGTAGGCCTAGAGCCCGCGACAGGAAATCGCGCAAAACGCAACGTGGACACACCCCAATTTCACAGTGAAAATGACCCTTTTTGGCAAAGTGCCTAGCTGTAGTTTTTAATCCTAGCTCTGCCTGCATCTAGGAAACCTAGCAAACCTATATATTTTTGAAAACTAGACACCCAGGGGAATCCAGGATGGGGTGACTTTACTGCCTCTCACCAGGTTCTGTTACCCAGAATCCCTTGCAAACCTAAAAAACTGTCAAAAAAAACACATTTCCCTCACATTTCTGTGGTGGAAAGTCCTGGAATCTGCGTGGATCCACAAATTTCTACCCACCCGGCGTTCCCCAAAGTCTTCTGAGAAAAATGGTACCTCACTTGTGTGGGTAGGCCTAGTGTCCGCGTCAGGAAACGGCGCAAAACGCAACGTGGACACACCTCAATTTCACTGTGAAAAATGTCACTTATTTGGCAAAGTGCCTAGCTATAGTTTTTGAACCCTAGCTCTGCCAGCACCTAGGGAAACCTAGCAAACCTATACATTTTTGAAAACTAGACACCCAGGGGAATCCAGGATGGGGTGACTTGACTGCCTCTCACCAGGTTCTGTTACCCAGAATCCCTTGCAAACCTAAAATATTGTCCAAAAAAACAAATTTTCCTCACATTTCTGTGGTGGAAAGTTCTGGAATCTGCGTGGATCCACAAAATTCCACCCACCCCGCGTTCCCCAAAGTCTTCCGATAAAAATGGTACCTCACTTGTGTGGGAGGCCCAAGTACCCGCGACAGGAAACAGCCCAAAACGCAACGTGGACACACCACATTTTCGCAGTGAAAACGGACCCTTTTTCAACAAAGTGCCTAGCTGTAGTTTTTGAACCCTTGCTCTGCCGGCACCCAGGGAAACCTAGCAAACATATACATTTTTGAAAACTAGACACCCAGGGGAATCCAGGATGGGGTGACTTGACTGGCTTTCACCAGGTTCTGTTACCCAGAATCCCTTGCAAACCTAAAACATTGTCAAAAAAAACACATTTTCCTCACATTTCTGTGGTGGAAAGTTCTGGAATCTGCATGGATCCACAAATGTCTACCCACCCCGCGTTCCCCAAAGTCTTCCGAGTAAAATGGTACCTCACTTGTGTGGGTAGGCCTAGTGCCCACGACAGGAAACTGCACAAAACGCAACGTGGACACACGCCAATTTCACAGTGAAAAATGACCCTTTTTTGGCAAAGTACCTAGCTGTAGTTTTTGAACCCTAGCTCTGCCGGCATCTAGGGAAACCTAGCAAACCTATACGTTTTTGAAAACTAGACACCCAGGGGAATCCAGGATGGGGTGACTTGACTGGCTCCCACCAGGTTCTGTTACCCAGAATCCCTTGCAAACCTAAAAATTGTCAAACAAAACACATTTTCCTCACATTTCTGTGGTGGAAAGGTCTGTAATCTGCGCGGATCCACAAACTTCTACCCACCCCACGTTCCCCAAAGTCTTCAGAGAAAAATGGTACCTCACTTGTGTGGGTAGGCCTAGTGCCCGCGACAGGAAACGGTGCAAAACGCAACGTGGACACACCACAATTTCACAGTGAAAAACGACCCTTTTTTGGCAAAGTGCCTAGCTGTAGTTTTTGAATCCTAGCTCTGCGTGCATCTAGGGAAACCTAGCAAACCTATACATTTGTGAAAACTAGACACCCAGGGGAATCTAGGATGGGGTGACTTTACTGCCTCTCACCAGGTTCTGTTACCCAGAATCCCTTGCAAACCTAAAAAATTGTCCAAAAAAACACATTTTCCTCACATTTCTGTGGTGGAAAGTCCTGGAATCTGCGTGGATCCACAAATTTCTACCCACCCCGCGTTCCCCAAAGTCTTCCGAGAAAAATGGTACCTCACTTGTGTGGGTAGGCCTAGAGCCCGCGACAGGAAATCGCGCAAAACGCAACGTGGACACACCCCAATTTCACAGTGAAAAATGACCCTTTTTTGGCAAAGTGCCTAGCTGTAGTTTTTGAATCCTAGCTCTGCCTGCATCTACGGAAACCTAGCAAACCTATATATTTTTGAAAACTAGACACCCAGGGGAATCCAGGATGGGGTGACTCTACTGCCTCTCACCAGGTTCTGTTACCCAGAATCCCTTGCAAACCTAAAAAATTGTCAAAAAAACCACATTTTCCTCACATTTCTGTGGTGGAAAGTCCTGGAATCTGCGTGGATCCACAAATTTCTACCCACCCCGCGTTCCCCAAAGTCTTCCGAGAAAAATGTTACCTCACTTGTGTGGGTAGGCCTAGAGCCCGCGACAGGAAATCGTGCAAAACGCAACGTGGACACACCCCAATTTCACAGTGAAAAATGACCCTTTTTGGCAAAGTGCCTAGCTGTAGTTTTTGAATCCTAGCTCTGCCTGCATCTAGGGAAACCTAGCAAACCTATATATTTTTGAAAACTAGACACCCAGGGGAATCCAGGATGGGGTGACTTTACTGCCTCTCACCAGGTTCTGTTACCCAGAATCCCTTGCAAACCTAAACAATTGTCAAAAAAACACATTTTCCTCACATTTCTGTGGTGGAAAGTCCTGGAATCTGCGTGGATCCACAAATTTCTACCCACCCCGCGTTCCCCAAAGTCTTCCGAGAAAAATGGTACCTCACTTGTGTGGGTAGGCCTAGAGCCCGCGACAGGAAATCGCGCAAAACGCAACATGGACACAACCCAATTTCACAGTGAAAATGACCCTTTTTGGCAAAGTGCCTAGCTGTAGTTTTTGAATCCTAGCTCTGCCTGCATCTAGGGAAACCTAGCAAACCTATATATTTTTGAAAACTAGACACCCAGGGGAATCCAGGATGGGGTGACTTTACTGCCTCTCACCAGGTTCTGTTACCCAGAATCCCTTGCAAACCTAAAAATTGTCAAAAAAACACATTTTCCTCACATTTCTGTGGTGGAAAGTCCTGGAATCTGCGTGGATCCACAAATTTCTACCCACCCCGCGTTCCCAAAGTCTTCTGAGAAAAATGGTACCTCACTTGTGTGGGTAGGCCTAGTGTCCGCGTCAGGAAACGGCGCAAAACGCAACGTGGACACACCTCAATTTCACTGTGAAAAATGTCCCTTATTTGGCAAAGTGCCTAGCTGTAGTTTTTGAACCCTAGCTCTGCCAGCACCTAGGGAAACCTAGCAAACCTATACATTTTTGAAAACTAGACACCCAGGGGAATCCAGGATGGGGTGACTTGACTGCCTCTCACCAGGTTCTGTTACCCAGAATCCCTTGCAAACCTAAAATATTGTCCAAAAAACAAATTGTCCTCACATTTCTGTGGTGGAAAGTTCTGGAATCTGCGTGGATCCACAAAATTCCACCCACCCCGCGTTCCCCAAAGTCTTCCGATAAAAATGGTACCTCACTTGTGTGGGAGGCCCAAGTACCCGCGACAGGAAACAGCCCAAAACGCAACGTGGACACACCACATTTTCGCAGTGAAAACGGACCCTTTTTCAACAAAGTGCATAGCTGTAGTTTTTGAACCCTAGCTCTGCCGGCACCTAGGGAAACCTTTCAAACCTATACATTTTTGAAAAGTAGACACCCAGGGGAATCCAGGATGGGATGACTTGACTGGCTCTCACCAGGTTCTGTTACCCAGAATCCCTTGCAAACTTAACAAATTGTCCAAAAAAACACATTTTCCTCACATTTCTGTGGTGGAAAGTTCTGGAATCTGCGTGGATCCACAAATTTCCACCCACCCCGCGTTCCCCAAAGTCTTCCGATAAAAATGGTACCTCACTTGTGTGGGAGGCCCAAGTACCCGCGACAGGAAACGGCCCAAAACGCAACGTGGACACACCACATTTTCACAGTGAAAACGGACCCTTTTTCAACAAAGTGCCTAGCTGTAGATTTTGAACCATAGCTCTGCCGGCACCTAGGGAAACCTAGGAAACCTATACATTTTTGAAAACTAGACACCCAGGGGACTCCAGGATGGGGTGACTTGGCTTGCTCTCACCAGGTTATGTTACCCAGAATCCCTTGCAAACCTAAAATATTGTAAAACAAAACACATTTTCCTCACATTTCTGTGGTGGAAAGTTCTGGAATCTGTGTGGATCCACAAAATTCCACCCACCCCGCGTTCCCCAAAGTCTTCCGAGAAAAATGGTACCTCACTTGTGTGGGAGGCCTAAGTACCCGCGACAGGAAACGGCCCAAAACGCAACGTGGACACACCACATTTTCGCAGTGAAAACGGACCCTTTTTCAACAAAGTGCCTAGCTGTAGATTTTGAACCCTAGCTCTGCCGGCACCTAGGGAACCCTAGGAAACCTATACATTTTTGAAAACTAGACACCCAGGGGAATCCAGGATGGGGTGACTTGGCAGGCTCTCACCAGGTTCTGCTACCCAGAATCCCTTGCAAACCTAAAATATTGTAAAAAAAAACACATTTTCCTCACATTTCTGTGGTGGAAAGTTCTGGAATCTGCGTGGATCCACAAAATTCCACCCACCCCGCGTTCCCCAAAGTCTTCCGATAAAAATGGTACCTCACTGGTGTGGGAGGCCTAAGTACCCGCGACAGGCTAGGGCCCAAAACATATTGAGGTGACATTAAAATTGCCTATCACAAAACAACCTGGTTTTGCAAGGGGGTCACCTCGGTTTTTGGCCCCGTGCTCGGCGGCCAGCTTGGGAAACCTATCAAACCCACACATTTCTGAAAACTAGACACCCGGGTGGTACCAGGGAGGTATGGCTTGCGTGGATCCCCCAACGTTTTCTTACCCAGAATCCCCTGCAAACCTCACATTTAGCTCAAAAAATCACTTTTTCCACACATTTCTGTGTGGGAAAGTTGTGGCATCGCCGGGCAGACACGCATTTCCTACCACCCAGTTTTCCCCAAGGTCTCCCGATAAAAATGGTGCCTCACTCGTGTGGGAGGCCCAAGTACCCGCGACAGGCTAGGGCCCAAAACGTATTGAGGTGACATTAAAATTGCCTATCACAAAACAACCTGGTTTTGCAAGGGGGGTCACCTCGGTTTTTGGCCCCGTGCTCGGCGGCCAGCTAGGGAAACCTATCAAACCCACACATTTCTGAAAACTAGACACCCGGATGGTTCCAGGGAGGTATGGCTTGCGTGGATCCCCCAACGTTTTCTTACCCAGAATCCCCTGCAAACCTCAAATTTAGCTGAAAAAATCACTTTTTCCACACATTTTTGTATGGGAAAGTTGTGGCATCGCCGGGCAGACACGCATTTCCTACCACCCAGTGTTCCCCAAGGTCTTCCGATAAAAATGGTGCCTCACTCGTGTGGGAGGCCCAAGTACCCGCGACAGGCTAGGGCCCAAAAAGTATTGAGGTGACATTAAAATTGCCTATCACAAAACAACCTGGTTTTGCAAGGGGGTCACCTCCGGTTTTTGGCCCCGTGCTCGGCGGCCAGCAAGGGAAACCTATCAAACCCACACATTTCTGAAAACTAGACACCCGGGTGGTTCCAGGGAGGTATGGCTTGCGTGGATCCCCCAACGTTTTCTTACCCAGAATCCCCTGCAAACCTCAAATTTAGCTGAAAAAATCACTTTTTCCACACATTTTTGTGTGGGAAAGTTGTGGCATCGCCGGGCAGACACGCATTTCCTACCACCCAGTGTTTCCCAAGGTCTCCCGATAAAAATGGTGCCTCACTCGTGTGGGAGGCCCAAGTACCCGCGACAGGCTAGGGCCCAAAACGTATTGAGGTGACATTAAAATTGCCTATCACAAAACAACCTGGTTTTGCAAGGGGGGTCACCTCGGTTTTTGGCCCCGTGCTCGGCGGCCAGCTAGGGAAACCTATCAAAACCCACACATTTGTGAAAACTAGACACCCGGGTGGTTCCAGGGAGGTATGGCTTGCGTGGATCCCCCAACGTTTTCTTACCCAGAATCCCCTGCAAACCTCAAATTTAGCTGAAAAAATCACTTTTTCCACTCATTTTTGTGTGGGAAAGTTGTGGCATCGCCGGGCAGACACGCATTTCCTACCACCCAGTGTTCCCCAAGGTCTCCCGATAAAAATGGTGCCTCACTCGTGTGGGAGGCCCAAGTACCCGCGACAGGCTAGGGCCCAAAACGTATTGAGGTGACATTAAAATTGCCTATCACAAAACAACCTGGTTTTGCAAGGGGGTCACCTCTGGTTTTTGGCCCCCTGCTCGGCGGCCAGCTAGGGAAACCTATCAAACCCACACATTTCTGAAAACTAGACACCCGGGTGGTTCCAGGGAGGTATGGCTTGCGTGGATTCCCCAACGTTTTCTTACCCAGAATCCCTGCAAACCTCAAATTTAGCTGAAAAAATCACTTTTTCCACACATTTTTGTGTGGGAAAGTTGTGGCATCGCCGGGCAGACACGCATTTCCTACCACCCAGTGTTCCCCAAGGTCTCCCGATAAAAATGGTGCCTCACTCGTGTGGGAGGCCCAAGTACCCGCGACAGGCTAGGGCCCAAAACGTATTGAGGTGACATTAAAATTGCCTATCACAAAACAACCTGGTTTTGCAAGGGGGTCACCTCCGGTTTTTGGCCCCGTGCTCGGCGGCCAGCTAGGAAACCTATCAAACCCACACATTTCTGAAAACTAGACACCCGGGTGGTTCCAGGGAGGTATGGCTTGCGTGGATCCCCCAACGTTTTCTTACCCAGAATCCCCTGCAAACCTCAAATTTAGCTGAAAAAATCACTTTTTCCACACATTTTTGTGTGGGAAAGTTGTGGCATCGCCAGGCAGACACGCATTTCCTACCACCCAGTGTTCCCCAAGGTCTCCCGATAAAAATGGTGCCTCACTCGTGTGGGAGGCCCAAGTACCCGCGACAGGCTAGGGCCCAAAACGTATTGAGGTGACATTAAAATTGCCTATCACAAAACAACCTGGTTTTGCAAGCGGGGTCACCTCGGTTTTTGGCCCCGTGCTCGGCGGCCAGCTAGGGAAACCTATCAAACCCACACATTTCTGAAAACTAGACACGCGGGTGGTTCCAGGGAGGTATGGCTTGCGTGGATCCTCCAACGTTTTCTTACCCAGAATCCCCTGCAAACCTCAAATTTAGCTGAAAAAATCACTTTTCCACACATTTTTGTGTGGGAAAGTTGTGGCATCGCCGGGCAGACACGCATTTCCTACCACCCAGTGTTCCCCAAGGTCTCCCGATAAAAATGGTGCCTCACTCGTGTGGGAGGCCCAAGTACCCGCGACAGGCTAGGGCCCAAAACGTATTGAGGTGACATTAAAATTGCCTATCACAAAACAACCTGGTTTTGCAAGGGGTCACCTCCGGATTTTGGCCCCGTGCTCGGCGGCCAGCTAGGAAACCTATCAAACCCACACATTTCTGAAAACTAGACACCCGGGTGGTTCCAGGGAGGTATGGCTTGCGTGGATCCCCCAACGTTTTCTTACCCAGAATCCCCTGCAAACCTCAAATTTAGCTGAAAAAATCACTTTTCCACACATTTGTGTGGGAAAGTTCATGGCATCGCCGGGCAGACACACATTTCCTACCACCCAGTGTTCCCCAAGGTCTCCCGATAAAAATGGTGCCTCACTCGTGTGGGAGGCCCAAGTACCCGCGACAGGCTAGGGCCCAAAACGTATTGAGGTGACAATAAAATTGCCTATCACAAAATAACCTGGATTTGCAAGGGGTCACCTCCGGTTTTGGCCGCGTGCTCGGCGGCCAGCTAGGGAAACCTATCAAACCACACATTTCTGAAAACTAGACACCCGGGTGGTTCCAGGGAGGTATGGCTTGCGTGGATCCCCCAACGTTTTCTTACCCAGAATCCCTGCAAACCTCAAATTTAGCTGAAAAAATCACTTTTTCCACACATTTTTGTGTGGGAAAGTTGTGGCATCGCCGGGCAGACACGCATTTCCTACCACCCAGTGTTCCCAAGGTCTCCTGATAAAATGGTGCCTCACTCGTGTGGGAGGCCCAAGTACCCGCGACAGGCAAGGGCCAAAAACGTATTGAGGCAACATCAAAATTGCCTATCACAAAATGTTTTGGGCCCTAGCCTGTCGCGGGTACTTGGGCCTCCCACACGAGTGAGGTACCATTTTTATCGGGAGACCTTGGGGAACGCTGGGTGGTAGGAAATGCGTGTCTGCCCGGCGATGCCACAACTTTCCCACATAAAAATGTGTGGAAAAAGTGATTTTTTCACCTAAATTCGAGGTTTGCAGGGGATTCTGGGTAGAAAACGTTGGGGATCCACGCAAGCCATACCTCCCTGGAACCCCGGGTGTCTAGTTTTCAGAAATGTGTGGGTTTGATAGGTTTCCTAGCTGGCCGCCGAGCACGGGGCCAAAACCGAGGTGACCCCTCACAAAACCAGGTTGTTCTGTGATAGGCAATTTTAATGTCACCTCAATACCTTTGGGCCCTAGCCTGTCGTGGGTACTTGGGCCTCCCACCGCAGTGAGGTATCATTTTATCGGGAGACCTTGGGGAACACTGGGTGGTAGGAAATGCATGTTTACCCGGCGATGCCACAACTTTCCCACACAAAAATGTGTGGAAAAAGTGATTTTTCCACCTAAATTCGAGGTTTGCAGGGGATTCTGGGTAAGAAAACGTTGGGGATCCACGCAAGCCATACCTCCCTGGAACCCCAGGTGTCTAGTTTTCAGAAATGTGTGGGTTTGATAGGTTTCCTAGCTGGCCGCCGAGCACGGGGCCAAAACCGAGGTGACCCCTCACAAAACCAGGTTGTTTTGTAATAGGCAATTTTAATGTCACCTCAATACCTTTGGGCCCTAGCCTGTCGCGGGTACTTGGGCCTCCCACATGAGTGAGGTATCATTTTTATCGGGAGATCTTGGGGAACACTGGGTGGTAGAAATGCATGTCTGCCCGGCGATGCTGCAACTTTCCACACAAAAATGTGTGGAAAAGTGATTTTCCACCTAAATTCGAGGTTTGCAGGGATTCTGGTAGTGAAAACGTTGGGGGATCCACAGCCATACCTCCCTGGAACCCCCGGGTGTCTAGTTTTCAGAAATGTGTGGGTTTGATAGGTTTCCCTAGCTGGCCGAGCACGGGGCCAAAAACCGAGGTGACCCCTCACAAAACCAGTTTGTTTTGTGATAGGCAATTTTAATGTCGCCTCAATACCTTTGGGCCCTAGCCTGTCGCGAGTACTTGGGCCTCCCACACGAGTGAGGTATCATTTTTATCGGGAGACCTTGGGAACACTGGGTGGTAGAAATGCATGTCTGCCCAGCGATGCCACAACTTTCCACACAAAAATGTGTGGAAAAAGTGATTTTTCCACCTAAATTCGAGGTTTGCAGGGGATTCTGGGTAAGAAAATGTTGGGGGATCCACGCAAGCCATACCTCCCTGGAACCCCCAGGTGTCTAGTTTTCAGAAATGTGTGGGTTTGATAGGTTTCCCTAGCTGGCCGCCGAGCACGGAGCCAAAATCCGAGGTGACCCCTTGCAAAACCAGGTTGTTTTGTGATAGGCAATATTAATGTCGCCTCAATACGCTTTGGGCCCTAGCCTGTCGCGGTACTTGGGCCTCCCACACGAGTGAGGCACCATTTTTATCGGGAGACCTTGGGAACGCTGGGTGGTAGAAATGCGTGTCTGCCCGGCGATGCCACAACTTTCCCACACAAAAATGTGTGGAAATAGTGATTTTTTCAACAAAATATGAGGCTAGCAGGGCATGTTGGGTAAAAAAACAGTGAGAACCACGCAAGTCATTCACCCTTGTACTTCCCCTTTGTCTACTACTCAAAAATGTAAAGGTTTGCCTAGGTGACGACTGAGCTAGGGCAGAAAGTCCCCTGCTACCCATTGTGGAAAAAAAAATATCTTACAAAAGGCCATTAAACCGACACAAATATAAATCTAACACTCATTTGATAAAGCTAATCCACCACTTACACAGGTTGGTTTTAGCACCTCCAGAAACGCTGGCTTCAAAGCACAAATACTTATCAAAGTATATAAATATTGAAGCCAAGCCTTCTGAAGGGGAGCCATAAAGCCACATCACGGCACCAACCACTTTATGGTCCATTCACACGCCATTCACACACCACACACAAGACTTCCGTACCGCCAGCCACGGGCCCAAACAACCATATCACTTGCACTCACACAAACATACTGCCGCCATGCAAGGGCCCATCACATTCATATGCCACAAGACATAATGACTTTGACTATATTCTACCACCTGTCAAGTCTCCACCTCCTTCTTCCAGAACGTTACAGAACTCATGCCCAGTGAACCTATACTAATGACTTCCATGACAGCCACATGAGGCTCAGGAAGACATGTCTTTCATGCACCTTTAGTGCACTCACTATGCTAAATCCAACTCCTTCCAGTTTGTGGATGCAAGTTGGGGGTGCTCGAGTATGCCGCAAAAACATTTCTCGAGCTGAGCAAGCATATCTACCTTTGAAACTAAGGCAAACATGCTGGAAATTTTCAAAAGATAACATCATAAACTATGAACGGATGAATGTGAAACAAGGGTAGTCCGTGACAACGTAGCATATGTCCAATCCACCGTTATGTGCAGTGACTGTAATGCACTTATCATACAGCAAACTGACCATCTACTAAGTTCTAACGGAGGATGAACATGGCAAGCAGCATTGACCCATAAGTACCACAGTAAATTCAGTGTGAGTGTGGCAGCAATGGATTTGAATCCATGGGTGAAGAAGAAGTCAGGACGTGTATCTATACTACCTTTACTATCTGCCTTCTACCTTTGTAATATTCCTCGGAAAGCGCACCTACCGTAAGCTGTTCTAACCCGTTCGTGTGTCTGTCCTCAGAGTCCTGACTAACCCTGTCCAATTGTTAAGAGACCCTATACTAATGCCTTTCATCTCTAGCTACTTGAAGCTTGAGTGAACATTTCTGTCACGAGCTATCAATGCTCTCACAATGCTCTATCCAACTCCTTCCAGTTTGTGGATGCAAGTTGGGGGGTGCCCGAGTATGCCGCAAAAACATTTCTCGAGCTGAGCAAGCATATCTACCTTTGAAACTAAGGCAAACATGCTGGAAATTTTCAAAAACTTCCTAAAGAGAACATCATAAACTACGAAGAACGGTTGAATGTGAAACACGGGTACTCCATGACAACGTGGCATATGTTCTGTCCACCAGTATGTGCAGCGTGGGGACTATAATGCACTTGTCAATTGGCGAACAGAACAACTACCACGTTCTGAAAGCAGATAAAGGTGTTGAGAAGTCCATGATTTCATGAAGTAGAGGAAGAAATATCCTGCAGCTGCTTGCGTAGTGAAGGAGTGGCCCACAGACAGTAGGTATCCATTCACACCAATTGAAAGGTTATCCTATTGGCAGCTCCACCTCAGTCAATTTCCCAGTATTTTGCTTTAGTGTGATACAACATAAAGCAAGTAGGAAAACAGAAGGCAGGCTTACTTGGGCACTGGGGACAGTAAACACGAGTCTCCTGCCTCTTTCCCTGCATCGAGCACACTTTACAACGACGACATGGTCGCTCCTTTTTGGGTGTTGCAGAAATTTTATCTGCAAAGTGTCGCTCCTGCAGCCTTGCCACGACCTCCAGAACACATGAAGTGGAGGCTTCTGCTTCTGTAGCAGTAAGACTTTCAATCACAGACAACTGAAAGTCAAGGAAAGACATGAGTCTTCCTGTGGTGGTCTCACGATAAACAACATACGCATTGTATGTTGCCATCTGGATCAGGTGCGTAAACAGTTTCTTATACCAAGTGCGAGTTTTACGACTCGCATTGTATGGCTGAAGAACCTGGTCGTTCTTGTCCACTCCGCCCATGTACTTGTTGTAATCAAGTATACAGGTGGGCTTGTGGACTTTGGCCATCTGACCCCAAACCGTGACAGGGGAAGTGCTCTCAGCATGAATTGTAGTGAGCATGTACACATCACGCCTATCTGAGAACTTAACTGCGAGCAGTTCGTTGGAACGCAACGCAGTGCTCTGGGATTTCTGGAGCTTCTTGCAAACAAGCTCCTGCGGGAATCCTTTGCGGCGACAACGAATTGTACCACAAGCCACGGTGCCAGCTTTGTAGAGCTCACTGAACAGCTCTACTCCTGTATAGAAATTGTCCACATAAAGGTTATAACCTTTGTGAAGAAGTGGCTGGACAAGCTCCCATACAATCTTTCCTGTGACCCCTAGCATGGGAGGGCAACCTACAGGGTTAAGAGTTGTGTCCTTCCCTGTATACACTCTCAAGCTGTACACATAGCCAGTCGAGCTCTCACACAGCATGTACAGCTTGATGCCATAGCGAGCGCGTTTGCTCGGAATGTACTGCCTAAACAGCAGCCGCCCTTTATACAAGATCAAGGACTCATCAATGGCTATATTCTTTCCAGGAGTATAAACCTCTGGAAACCTGGCAGACAAATGTTCCACGACAGGCCGAATTTTGAACAACCTGTCATAGTCTGGATGGTCCCGGGGCAATGCAGCAGAATTGTCATTGAAATGCAGCATGCGCTGCAATAGCAAAAACGATCTCTGCTCATGTATGGTGCAAAGATGGGGGTTAACCAAACCGTGCGAGTAGACCAGTAGGATAGCAAGGTTGGTTTATGCACTACCCCATTTTAAGTGTGAGGCCCAAAAATATCTTCAAACTCCCCTAGTGAAGTGGGAGTCCACTTGCGCGCCCTAGAATGAGGCCCAAGAGTGCCTCCTTGCTCCCTCAGAAATTGTTCGGCACGCAAATTTGTTTGCTGCACAATTTCAGTCTAGGAAGTCAACACCAAAAAAGAGATGGAAGTAGTCAATTGGCAAAAAATTTGCCGTATCTACTTTACATCCAGCGTCACCAGTGAAAGGCGGAATTTGGGGCTGAACTAAATTGGGAGGCTGCCAAGACAGCACTCCGTCTGTGCTTGCGGCCGCACGTGCCTGCACTCTGGGTTGCTCTAACCTGTTACGGGTGTCCTGCTGCACAGACTGTGCTGGCAAAGGGACAGCACGACTGACATCGTCTCCTTCAGAATCGCTGGACGATGAGTCATCGGATGGAACTGCGCCGACTGAAAAGTCACTCCCAGATTCGGCTCCATTGTCCTCTCCCTCAGATGCTGTCTCAGTATCTGCTGTCTCAGTCTCTGATCCTGCCTCAGAGCTGGACTCCAGAACCAGATTTAGGGCCTGGGCAGCATTAATCCAACGATATGCCATCTCTGCTAGTGCCTAAACTATCCTTTTAAAACACTATCCTACGTAGAAGGCAGATAGGTTGTTGGTTTTAAAGTGTAGGTGGGTGTGTGCGTAAGTGAAGTGTTTAAGTCAATAATGACGAAGTCACCTTACCTTTGCGAAATCCGTACGCTCTCCAAAAAGACTAAGAAAGAGAGAAAAAGACACAGTATTACTTTACCTTGCCACATACCCATAATCGCAGCCTTTTAGCGCTGGTGGGAGCCAGTGCTACCATCATTTTAGCGCCAAGATGCCTACGGGTGAACGTGTGCTTTACAATTGCACACTATGACCTCCTTTGATGCGCCCACTACCATCCTTGCAAACGTGCCCCTCATCTCTCCATAGCCCCTCTCTCACATACATTTAGTCTGTTACAAAGTGTTTCTACTGCGTGGCTTTACTAATCCACTTAGCTGTCTACATAATACCGATCTGTTCGTTTCAGCATACCCTTTATGGCGTCAAAACTGCCACTACACAAAAGTCAGATATCTCTATCTAGCAGAAATGTTGTACTCTGCAGCAGTACCACACTTTACTGCCTTTCAGGTAACTTCAAAGAGACTCATTATAGTTCTTTCACAGTCTCATAATTTCAGCACTGAGAAATATCTCTGTAAATAAATATTTTTATATATATATAACAATTAATTCCCAATGTCAGCGCGCTCAATACCTGGTGCAGGCAGCAACGGGTAGAATCCTTACACGATATTTAAATTCAGAGACAGGTTTCAGAGTTGCTTTATTTTCACCACCACTACCACCAGTCGTGGTGAAAATAAAGCAACTCTGAAACCAATCTCTGGAGTGCGGCATCCTTTGTGTTTCTGAATATATATATATATATATATATCCATATGAATCATGACGAGAAAAGGCGCCCTTCCAGGTGGGCCAGGGCTTCGTAGCGACATTGCCGCTTTACTATTCCAAATGAAAATCATGCCGTATTATAGCACAAAGGAAGCCCTCCAGTCGAGAAAGGAGGTAACAGCAGTCAAAGAGTACATGTATCATATAGATACATATATATCATTCACTCCAGGGCCGGCATTAGCGCTGGTGGCGCCCTGTGCGACAATGTCTGCTGGTGCCCCACCAATGACCACCTCTGCCATGGATTCCCTCACTAGCACCATTTAACAGTGCCCCTCAAGTCTCAAAAACCACTGTCTCTCAGATTCATTTAGTTTTATAGCAACACTCACACCAGTGTATGGTGTCAGAGCACTTTACACCACACACACACACATTGCACAGAGACAACAGTACATAGGATATGCTACATCAGACAGGACAAGGTGTAGTGTAGCAGTAACATGCCATCTATACTGGCAGGCAATATAGTTTGAGCCCTTATTCTGGGAAAGCACAAATCCAGAATTTAAAACGTACCATCGTTGGGGGTTCTCTTTCATAATAAGAATTATTTTCTACCCAAATGAACCGTTTTCACAAGATTAGATGATGAAAGACTGGGCAAAAAAACATAAAGCTGGCACAGAAGCAGTAACCCACTAACCTCTTTACATTATATGCACTTTGTTACGTGCATGCCTATGGCTCCCCTGGGAGCAGATTGTAGCCCCCATAATTATGTACATAATTGCCCCCACAGGCAGACATGCCAACCCTCCCGATTCAGGCGGGAGACTTCCGATTTCAAGGCTAGTCTCCCGCCTCCCGATTCCTTCAAGCAAAAACCCGATTACTCGGGGTTTCAGCTGACAGGGCTTGGTATTGTGTAACGTGGTGTATGCACTGCCAGCAACCTGCTCCTGCAGGCCAGTGCACAACACTTGCATCACCCTCTTTCTGCCTGCCATTGCACTCCATTTATTCATTTATTTATGCGTTTTTATATAGCGCGGACTTTACCCGAAGGTGTCAGAGCGCTTCACAATAGGAACAGTAACATTACATGAGGAGTCGGTTACACGTGAGCATAATACAAAAGCAAGCGTTACATTACATGAGGAAAGGTGACAATTGTGCAACTAACAAAAACAAACCAGATACAAAGAGGCATACGTTCCAAGAGGAAAAAGTGACAGGTGTGCATGATACATGAGATACAAATAGAGGTATAATACTGCAAAACGTGTATTTGAGTTTCAAATGTCCGATCCTGCAGCAGCACACTTGCTAAGCCCATACATGACAGTAACCCGATTCAAGGCCCCATTCTCCCTATTCTTTTCTCCAATCTCCCACTTTGCTCTTCTAAAATGTTGGCATTTCTGCCCACAGGGAGTCGGCCACTGAGCAGAAGGACCGACCCCCTGCCAATATCGCCGCCATTTAAAAAAAAAAAAAAAGCCTTTATTTTTATATTTTTAGGGGCGATCGCGCCCCCAGGAAAAACCAGGTAAATAAATTTTTAAATGTGCCCCCGGGGAGGGGGCGACCCATCACCACGAGGGCCGACCCCCAAAGACATCCCTGGTGTCTAGTGGGGTTTCCTGGCCGTGGATCGTGGCGCTGCGATCCACGCCAGAACCCTTTCAGAAAGCCTCGTTTGAAAGGAGACTCTCCCTTTCAAACAAGGCCTCCCTGAAAGCTGGGGAGGATGTTTCCAGCCAGATTTCCCCATCGGAGTCGAGCGCGGCCTTACCTGCTGCTGTCCTCGGCTCCGGTGGGAAATCAGTGACGTCAGAGCGCCTCGCGCGCGCTGATGTCACAGATGGGCGGAGGGGGCGGGGAAGACGCGGAAAGCCTTCCGCGTCTCCCAGTAAAAATTAAATAAATAAATAAATCCGGTGCGATGCACCGTACGATTTATTATTGCCCTCCCTGGTGACGTCCAATGGACGTGCGCAGCACCAGGGAGGTAGTGCTTGCGTCGGCCATTGGCCGACGCAAGCACCAAAAGGGTTAAAGGGGTGTGTTTCCCTTTTTCACAAGGAATGGGTTTTAGTCCCATGTCCCCACAGTAAGCCACAATACCCTCACAGGAGGGGTGGCTTAAGGGGGTTGTTTCCCTTTTACGCAAGGAATGAGTTTTAGACCCACTTAACACAATGTTGTCATTTCCTAGTGTGTGTAAGTCACCATGTGCTTCACGTTGGTCATGTAGTGTGTGTAAGTCACCTTGTGCTTCACGTTTTGTTTGTTGCAGTGGGTGTTAGTCCCCTCAACTCAGTTTGTAATGGGTGTTAATCCCATCTACATAGTTTGCATTAGGGGTCATTGTCCCATTTTTGCACTCCACAGTTCACTGACGTTGTAATGGGTTGAGTCCCATCTACACAGTTTATGTTTGCATTTTTTTTGCTCCCTTTCATGAGGGGTGGCAAGTTAGGTTTTAGTCCCTTCTCCACATTTTACATGGGTGTAGTCCACCCATAGTGCTTGAGTTCTGGGGGTGCGTTACTCCTATGTTTCTTTTCACAGTGCTAGAGTTCTCGGAGTGTGTTTCTACCATGTTTCTCTCTCTCTTCACAGTGTTTCACATGCCTTTTCATGTGGTGTTATCTCACTTTGTAGTTTGGTGGAAATATGGGGTTGTTTGGTGTAGAGCAATTTGGGTTAAAAACGTGGGGCACATTAATAATGACACAAGTACAAACGCATTTTTGTCTGTTGGATGTTACACGGGTGGGAGCAGAGGGGTGGATTTATTCACAATATGTTTCAGTTTATCGCTGGGTTATTCAAGATGATTTTCCCATGTTATTGTTACATGATTTAATCAATGATTGGATGTTATTATTATTATGATCTTGTGGCTGACCGACGTATATATATATTTTACATACTACAGATACCCCTGAAGAAGGTTTACAATAAACCGAAATGCATTGGGTGTAGAGATCGTAAATAGAAGAACTCGGAAATCTGTTTAACTGTTCTAGAATAGGCCTGGATGGGCAATTTTGGAATAAGCAACATGCGTAAGATTGTGGAATTCGAGTCTTTGGCGTGATGGATTAACTGTGAATAAAAGCGTGATTAACAAGAATAAAGACTTGATTACTGTGGTTTTAAGTGGAAGAAATTCAAACACTAGTGCATAAGGCTGTGCAACCCTTTTGGATCTACAAAGGCGGGTCCATATTCTTGGAAGTATCATTACAAGTGCTTACTGGAACGGAGCATTATAAGGGTGCATGCACGCCGAACTTGATGAATTCAGAAAAGAACAAGTGAGAAATAATATGGGTGTGCTCCAGATTATTCAAGTGATGTATATTAAAACTGTTCCAGCTCTGGTTAGCACCCGATGGAAGAAAATAAGCAAAGAGCATTGAAGGATTCGTTTTCACGCCAAAGACTGTTTATGAGAGTTATCGACATGAAGGAGTTTATATATATTAAGTGACTATTGGACATGAGGTCATGTTACGGGGATTCACGCATGTGTTGATTTTGAGATTAAATGAGGATGTGAATTATTTTTAAGCACACAATTTAGGATATGGGTGGTATTACTTTAAACAAGGAGTTTCGATGGGGCGGGCAAATGTGGATGCAATACGTGCTAATCATGGTGTTCGCAGGTGGGGCTGGTAACGTAGTTTTTAAGTTAGTGAGTGAGCATTGGGTGGTTATTCAGTTATGTTGTGCGCGCATGGGAAGAACAAGGCGCTTGCAAAAGCAGATTACATCAGGTATGTAAGAGCTTATATAAAGGATAATGGGAGAAGTGACAAAAATGGGGTGTGGGGGTGAGTTTACATACAGCGATGAGCGCACTATATGAGTTTGGTGGAAATATGGGGTTGTTTGGTGTAGAGCAATTTGGGTTAAAAACGTGGGGCACATTAATAATGACACAAGTACAAACGCATTTTTGTCTGTTGGATGTTACACGGGTGGGAGCAGAGGAGTGGATTTATTCACAATTTGTTTCAGTTTATCGCTGGGTTATTCAAGATGATTTTCCCATGTTATTGTTACATGATTTAATCAATGATTGGATGTTATTATTATTATGATCTTGTGGCTGACAGACGTATATATATCTTTTACATACTACAGATACCCCTGAAGAAGGTTTACAATAAACCGAAATGCATTGGGTGTAGAGATCGTAAATAGAAGAACTCGGAAATCTGTTTAACTGTTCTAGAATAGGCCTGGATGGGCAATTTTGGAATAAGCAACATGCGTAAGATTGTGGAATTCCGAGTCTTTGGCGTGATGGATTAACTGTGAATAAAAGCGTGATTAACAAGAATAAAGATTTGATTACTGTGGTTTAAGTGGAAGAAATTCAAACACTAGTGCATAAGGCTGTGCAACCCTTTTGGATCTACAAAAGGCGGGTCCATATTCTTGGAAGTATCATTACAAGTGCTTACTGGAACGGAGCATTATAAGGGTGCATGCACGCCGAACTTGATGAATTCAGAAAAGAACAAGTGAGAAATAATATGGGTGTGCTCCAGATTATTCAAGTGAGTTATCTCACTTTGTGCCAGTGAGCTTAACGTTCTCTATACTTTCCTTTTATTTCATTATTAAAGAAGGAGGATGTGTGATATTTTGTGTGTATCTTTTCACTCTTCTTTCCTCCTTGTTTAGTCTTTGTTCCCTCTCGTGATGTGGTTTTTACCGTTCATCTCTGGGTTATGGACTATTGACTTCATTTGTACATTGTTGTGTATAGGTGTTTACTTTTTAGTATGGTTTTATTCTTTTTCAATTTTAAGGGAAGAAGATAATGTAGTATATTCATGTTGTGTTTGTAATGTTCCCTATTACCTGGTTCCTTGCTGCTCAGCCCAGTGTGAGTGTTCTGTATGGAATGTTGGTGCGATGGACATGAGTGGAATGCTTGGGTGCCTGGTGTGATTGATGACAGTTGGAAGATGGGCTGAGCAGCAGGCAGGCTGCTCCTGGTGGGGCTACCACTGATGTTATGGACTTAATAAATATCTTACTAAGACACTACTCAGCTATGTCTACTTCATCACCTCTACGCATGGAACTTCACCACTACATCATGCCAAAAGACAAGATCAAATACCCTAAGTAATGAATCTCATCACGTCGGGGCGCTAAAGGGTCTCGCTTCCATCCCAGCCTATTTCTCAAAAGTGATTGAGGGTTCTGATATCGCCTCCTCGTCTACTGTTGGCAACAGTTTAATGAAAGTAAATTCGTCAGAAAACGAAGACATTAATGGGTCACCTAGCATTCTCAGTTATGACCCTCCTGTAGTAGCATTATGCACCTCTAATAGGTATGGACAATATGTCAACTAGTATTCCATACAGCAACTGTCCTCCGGCAGCACTACCCACCTTAATACTTATGGACTGTCACTACCAAAAATTGATATTACAGGTATACAGACTCATGATGTTCCAAAACCTGGTTCAAATAACGTGATCTCTAAGAAGTTAATCTGCAATAAATCAGAAAAAAATAATAAATATTTTCTGCAGCCCTCCGAGCACAAAGTCAACCTTTACCTCTGATTTATCAGCAACACTGCTGCTTAACATCCAGTCTTCATGCAATCTTCTGGAGGATTATATTATGTTTACTGTTTTGAACCTCTTCATTGTCCAGAGCAAATTTTATCATCGATTTTAGGTTTATTACAGAAATCAATGAGTAGTTCTGACCATATGTTAGGTATTCTAATGGTGATCCTCAAAGAACTCTCTTCGAAAGCAGAGGAAAAAATTCATAATGGAAGTTGTGAGGATCTCCTCAGTGGAAAAGTAAAGGTCGGCACCCAAGATGGCCGGCTGTGGATGGCGAAAGGGAATATATATTTATTTGAGGAACCAACTATTAATACGGAACACTCAATAAAAAAGGATAAAAAGTGAAAAAAATGAAAAAATGAAGAGAAATCAACGCAGACTAAACAAAAGTCACATGAGGAAAATAAATTCCCCCAGTGGTTGTTCAATCAGAAATATTACAGACTCCTGGAATAGAGACTCAAACTCTTCTATCACTGTTTCCACTCAGCCAAATTTGCCTATTACAGAAGGAGACTCTACCTCTGCAATTTCTAATTCACTTTATGACTTACGGACACAATTCTGTGAGCTTTAATCAGGATGATAATGGGGCTTCATCAAACTTGGATCAAAATCTAAAGACTGCAATTGACAATCAAGTAAAGCCAAGTTCTGCTCTTCGTCCAAGTGCAATGGCCTTTTCCCATCTGGATCTTCTGCTCCTTTTGATTGTAGGAATCATTTGTTTCCAACTTTATGACATAATCTAAATAATCTCCCAACTATATTCGATTTTGTTCCCCTCTTTGAAGAAAAGACAGTACCTAGCAATACAATTTATCTGTTAAAATGTTTATCAGAAATACAGGTATTGTCTTTTGAGTTAGGTACGTAGTACCCTTTACATGGTATACTCTTGCTGTTCTTCTATGTTTGTCTATTACTCTCATCTGTCTCTCTTTATTCTTACTATCCTATCCACCACTTTCTCTTTCCTCCTTCCTGGTAT
Organism: Calotriton arnoldi; assembly: GCA_963921515.1. Classification (NCBI taxonomy): domain Eukaryota; kingdom Metazoa; phylum Chordata; class Amphibia; order Caudata; family Salamandridae; genus Calotriton; species Calotriton arnoldi. The sequence goes on from CAWUFW010005114.1 coordinate 1,101,712, forward strand.
ACTTTTTCCTTTTCTTTTCCTCTGTGGTTGTATATCATTTTTCTCCCTCTGATCTTTTTTTCCGCCTCTTCTCAGTTTCTTGTACCCAGTTCATTTATTTGTTTAACGCTCATTTTTTGTTTTCTTCTTCATAGGATGTATTTTTCTAGTTGGATTGTTATAAACCTTGGTTTTTTTCATGTAAAGGTCCTGTTGGGCCCCTCCTTATTAGCTATGTCATTAATATTTTCATGTCACTGAAAATCGTTTCATGGAATGTCAGAGGTTTGAACTCACCCATCAAAAGACAACGAGTATTAACACATTTATCTAAATTAGGGGCACATATTGTTTGCTTGCAGGAGACTCATTTAACTGATGGTGAATCCTTGAAGTTGAAAAAGGTTGGGTTGGCAATGCTTTTTTCACCTGGAGATGGAAAACGCAATGGAGTGATTACTCTTTGTCATAAGTGCGTTAAAGGTCTCTTTACTCTCCCAACATTCTGATGAGGATGGTAGGTGGTTGTTTATTAAATTGTTAGTAGGTAATGTTCCATTATCAATATTCAATGTTTATACACCCACCAATGGTGACCCTCAATTTTGGTCTCTCCTGTCTCAGCAAATTTCTTCTTTTATCGATGATAATTTTATCCTCGCAGGGGATTGCAACCAAGTAATGGATCCTTTCATTGACCGCAATTCACAGGTCTCTTTCAAACCTCACACAGCTCACAAACTATTTACTCAAATAATTCAACAATACAAGCTTATTGACTCCTGGAGAATCTGTAATCCTACCACTAAAGAATTCACATTTTTCTCACCGGCTCACCAAACACAATCTAGGTTGGACTATCTTTTTGTTTCACATAACATCTCCCAAGCTCTAAGAAGCGCTGAAATTGGTTCTATTTTGATTTCAGATCATGCCCCATCTCTATTCAATTAGATTTAGTCTCACATCCTAGTACACCTAGAAGATGGAGATTTAATAATTCACTTCTCCTTGATCCCAATTTCCATTCCTCTTTTATTTCATTTTTTAATGAATATTTTTTATTGAATCAAACTGACGATCTACATTTTTTATCATCTGGGATGCATTTAAGGCAGCTGCAAGGGACTTTATAATTAGCTATGTATCCAATAAGCGAAAAAAGGCTCGCATAGCCTCCAATGCTCTTTTAGCTGAAATAAAAAACCTAGAACGTTCCTATTACTCCTCAAAATCCAGTGATTGCCTCTCTAAACTTCTTAAGGCCAAATTCCAATTTAACAAAGAATCAACTGATAACGCCTCATTATATCTGTTAAAATCCAGTGCCAAATTCTATGGAGGCCAGAACAAAGCTGGCAAAATTCTGGCAAATTACCTAAAAGTCAAACATAACAAATTCGACATTGATGCAATCTTTGATGAAAATAACATATTACACACCAAGGATTCAGAAATCTTAAATGAATTTCTTCTTTTCTATATGAATTTATATTCTCCGGAGATTTCACCGTCGGACTCAGACATTACGCAGTTCCTCTCTAGCATACATAAATCTTTCCCTACTCAAATAGATTTTTCTCCCCTAGAGGATAATCTATCACAACAAGAACTTCTTCATGCTCTGCAACTCCTCAAAAAAGACAAAGCCCCGGGTCCTGATGGATTTACGGTAGAATTTTTACTCATTTTGCTCCGATCCTTCTTCCCAAGCTGCTTCACCTTCTAAACTTCTTCACAAATTCAGGGAAATCCTCAGGTTCCTTCCTGGATGCGCTCATTTGTTTAATTCCCAAAGATGGGAAGGACCCAAAATATTGTAAGAACTTCAGACCCATCTCTCTTGTAAACATTGACTACAAAATTTTCTCCAAGGCTCTTGCTATCCGTCTAGGCTCATTCCTTCCCCAGTTATTAGGACCTGAGCAATCAGGTTTTGTTAAAGGTCGTCTTCTCTCTGATAATACTCGTTTGTTCTTCGATATTTTATCAAAATCTCCGCATCTCCCATACTCATTAGCCACAATAGCTTTGGATGCAGAGAAAGCATTTGACCGTGTCAATTGGTCATATCTATTTCATACATTGGAATGGTTTGGTTTTGGACCCAAAATTATCTCTTTAATTTCAATCCTATATTCTAGTCCAAGAGCTGCTGTTTCGGTGAATGGTTCTTCCTCTTCCTTCTTTGAGTTAAAAAGAGGTGTACGTCAGGGTTGCCCATTATCTCCGTTCCTTTTTAATTTAGCCTTGGAGCCATTTCTGTCCAGAATTCGGCAAAACAGTGACATAAAAGGATTCACATCCAAAGACATCCAGATTAAACTAGCAGTTTACGCTGATGATGTTTTATTATTTCTTTCCGATCCTCAATCCTCTGTACCAGCTTTTTTACATGAAGTAGACCTCTTTGCATCTGTCTCCGGTTATAAGCTCAATCGGGATAAATGCGAGATATTACCCCTAACAAAATATACGTTTAAAGATGATTTCCGATCTTCTAATTTTACCTGGAACTCACATCACATAAAATATTTGGGTCTTTATTTCACTCCTTTATTATCATCTACACTATCTCTTTGTATGGAGAATTGTTTACAAAAAATCTCTTCTTTGACGTCCAGATGGCACCCATTATATCTTTCCTGGTGGGGTCGTTTAGACACCATCAAAATGATGCTTTCTCCACTGGTATTGTTTACTACCTCTAATATTCCTTTCCCCATCCCTTTAAAAATGTTTTAAAAAATTAACTCTTTGCTAACTTCATTTTTATGGAATAAGAAATCACCCCGTATGTCCCTTTTACGTTTAACGAAAATTAAAACAGATGGTGGGGTTAATTTTTCGGACTTCCTTTCTTACCATAAATCCTTCTTACTTTGTCAGGCCTCTAGATGGCTTTCTGAGACTCCAATGGAATGTCCTATTTGGGTTTCACTTGAAAGGTCGTTTTTCTCTCCTTTCTCTTTTAAGGAATTTATTTATTTTTCTCGCAGACCTTCTTCTATGTCTACTCCTATTCTCAAATATACATGTAAGCTTTTGGGCTTTCTCCCATCTCCATCCCCTACTGATCAGGATTCCTTTCTCAATTCTCCTTTATGGCATAATACTCTCATTTTAATTCGTGGTAAACCTTTTTATTGGAAGTCCTGGAGAAATAAAGGTTTAGTGTGGACGCATCAGTTGTTTTCTCATAATCAACTGCTATCCTTCGCAGAGGCCAGTCATCTTTTCCACTTACCCCCCTCCTTTCTTCCCATGTATAATTTACTTACACAGGCTCTTTCTAGTGCACTTTCCCATTTTCAACTACATTCCGTTTCTCCAGAAGTTAATAACTTATTACCCTTTCTCCTTACGTCTCCTAGAGCTTCTAGCATATATACCTTTCTGCGATCTCCGCAACTCGATAGACTTAAATCTAAGGTTGAGCTGTCCTGGGAGGAGGATTTTGGAGTTGAGTGGTCCCTTTCTCTCTGGAACAGGATATGGCTCAAAATCAGGAAAACTTCTAGGGCTGCTAATGTTACACAGACATTGTTTTTTATTTATAATAGGCTTCTCCTTCATCCAGTCACATTACATAAAAATACATTTCACGACACCAGACACTTGCTGGTCTTGCTCATCTCCACTAGCTGATTTAAAGCACATGCTTTTCACTTGCCCTCACGTACATAAGTTCTGGACATCTGTTTGGGATCAAATCAATTCCATATTTAGTTCCACTTTTCCTTTTCTTCCACGCATTTATTCCTAGGTAGTGTATCCCCTATATGGGAAAATAATGTTTCTGATATCAAAATTGTTGATGTACTACTGGCAGTGGCCTTCCAACAAATAACGAAAAACTGGAAAGACTTTAAGTCTTTATCATTTCAGGCTTGGTGGTATGCGGTGTGTTATCATCACAGGTTGGATACAGCATCTGTTCACCCCATTCAATTATCCATGAAGCGTTCAATCATATGGTCTCCTGTTACATCCTTCATTGATTGTAGTGCTAAACGTTCTTTCTCCTTGTCTCCTGCTCAGCAAGAGGTTGCCCGACCTCCGTGATATTCCATAATTTTTGTTTTTTACATATTATATTAAGATTTTAATTTGTTGAATATACTATGTTATCGATTGGTTGTGATTTACAATGTACGGTTGGCTAGATGTACTAATCTACATATTTGTTATTTCTCTCTATTAAGACCACCATGGAGCTTTACTTCTCCCCCCTTCTCTTCTCTATCTTTCTATCCCCTCTCCTTCTCACTTGTCTCTCCTTCCCCTCCCCCTCACATGAGTTAATATCATCATTTACTGTTTATGTATTATTCTTCCGATAATTGTAACATGTTTTATATATTATCAACAAATAACATTTATTTTAAACTTAGAAATACAGGTATTGAAAATGGTAAGAAGCAGTGACATAAACCGGGTCACTATACTACAATCAAACTTTGATAATAGAAAACGGTTAACCTTCAACTCTAAATTGATTGTTAATTTGGTTTTGGAAAATTGTGACTACATTTTAAGTTGAGGAATAGATTTCATAGCTTTTTGTATTTCTGGAAAAGCTTATTGTGTACTCTCATAGCTATAAAGATGATAGATTCCTTATTTAGAGTTGCAACATCTATCACAATGATTTGATAAAAAATGCAAAATCGACTTTGGTATCTATTCTTTTGGAGCAGGGAGAAGGTCGTTCTCAATTTTTGAAAATATTACCCCACTTATCAACTCTCCAAAAGAAAATGGTCTCGCGCAATGGAATTGGTTAGCTGGCACCCTGAGTAATAGATTTTCTTCAGATACTTTGATCTGGCGGCATGTTTACCAAGGGCTTGAGGGTCTGCTCCTGGAACTTTGCAGCTGTTGCACCAAAGTTAAATAAACTAGAGGCATTAGAAAGTTTGAATGCAGATATCATCTGCAGTCAAGAGACATGGGGGCCGATTCTGATCTCGGCCGGTAGGGCTCCGAATCGGATTCGGCTTAACCGGATCCGATTCGGAGCCCTATTTCCCGACCGAATCGTACGCGCATCCGGGCGAGCGAGTACGATGCGTATTCGCCGACCGACTCGTCCGGGCATCCCGACCGCTCCGACCGACTCGTTCCCGGGTCTAACCGCACCGACCGACTCGCTCGGACTCGACTCGCACCGCGCAATGGAGACGTTCCCCGGCCGGGTAAGTACGATGCGCGCCGCGACGCAGTCCGACCGAGCCGCGCACTCCGGCTCGAAAGAGCTGTCGGAGCCGTACTTTGGGGTCCGTGTCGGACCCCCTGTACGCGTAGCCGCGCGAGTCGCACACAGGGGGGACCCATGGGTCCCCCCTACCTGTGCGTGTACGGCGCGATCGCTTCGCCGCGTACACGCTGTAGGGGGCGCCCTTGTCCGCCTGCACCCATTGAGTCAATGGGAGCCCGCGTACGCGTTGTACGACAGGCTCCCATTGACTTCAGTGAGTCCGACCGACTCGAGTCCGATGGCATACGTGCGCATCGTACTCGTTCGGTCGGACTGCACAGGTCCGATTCGGTCGGAAATCTCTCCGGGTCCGGCTCGGTCGGAGAGATTTCCGGCCCGAATCGGAATCGGCCCCATGGTGTACTGGAGTTTTAGAAGACAATAATTATCAAATGCTAAACTGTCAAGCAAAAAAATCCAGGAGTGGACATGCGAGTGGAGGTATAGATAAGCTACCGAGCACTAAGTACTTCTGGTCCTACTGTACCTTTTTTGCATTCTACCAATATAGCTCAAAGTAAAAATGTATTTGTTGCTTCTGGCAAACTTATGTTTACCTCCAGGCTCTAAAAACAATCATTGTGTGAAGTCCCTGCTATTATTCATGTCACAGATTACTGAGTCGGAAGAAATCAACTTTTTAGTTATTGTTGGCGAACGTAATGCCAAAGTCTCTAATCACACTATGAGGTTATTCTCAGATATAGCAAGGGAAACATCACTAAATGTCCCGGTAAATGACTACTGTTCTCCCACAGTTGCACAGACCGAGGGTTATATTCATGTATCAAGATCATCGGGGGCAAGGGGCCCAGATGAAATCCCCAATATGGTTATAAAGGCCGAAGAAAGTCTTTGGTCCACTTTATTGTAACCAGTATTTAAATTCTGTTATTCAAGTGGTGAAATTCCAAGTTCTTGGAAGGGAAGCATAATTCTTAACTCACATAGAAAAGGGTCTCTTCATCTGCCAACTAATTATAGACAGATAACTCTGCTTGATGCGGTTGGAAACTTTTTGCCAAAGCCATTTTAGAACATCTGCAGAATTGAGTATATAGGAAAGTTCTACTATTCCAATCGATCAAGCAGGATTTAAAGTAAATAGCTCGACCCTTGACAACATCGCCATGCTTCAAGTGGTCACGGAGAAGCGTGGTACCACATGACGAATGCCTTTCCATGGTGCCTCTATATATTTTTCTACTTCGTTTGACCACGTGGACAGGCCTACCCTGTGGACTAAAGTTCAAAGTCTAGGAATTCCAAATAATTTTCTAGGGATTATAATCGCATTTCACTCATCAATGTTACGTCATGTTCTATTGAGAGTGGATAAAGGGCTCTCTGGAACTTCAACAAAAAATGGGTCAAAGCAGGGACGTCTCTTGGTACCTCTTTTGTTCTCCCTCTAAATATATGATTTGCCATCTTCTCTGGCAATAACAGGAGGGGGTGCTCCAAAACTTGGGGGATTTAAATTTGCATCTCTGTTGTACACAGATGATATCGTATATTAGACCTCACCCCGAAAGGCCTTAAAAAGGCTTGGATTGTCTGCAATGTTACGCGGAGGACATTATTTAAAGATCAATGTCACTAAATGTAAAAGTCTTGTTTTTAAGGGTAAAAAACTTCGAAAATATGCAACTTTTATATGGCAGTTGGGGACTGAAACTCTTCAAATTGTAAAAATATATGCATATCTGGACAAGTTTTTTTCATCTAAACTGAATGTAAGGAACATACAGCACATTTGAATAGCAAGGCTGCATCACACGCTAATGCACTTAGACAGTTCTGTAATGCTATGAGCAGAAGGTACTTTAATCATCTTATCACAGTCTATCAGTTGAAAATACCTCTATCTTATATGTAATTGAAATCATTGATGTTCAGAGTTTGCAGTACATGCATAAAATAGAGGGTCAAATATTCTGCAAAATCAGTAATTTAAAGATGTTAGGTGCAATTCAGGAAATACGCTTGGAGTTTGGATTAACCAGTGCCTTTGTATTTGTTTAGCGGACATTCTTCGGTGAGGGTATTGTCGTCACCAAATTGAGGAAAACCTGTTATGAAGTCTTTTGCTCTTAGACATTTTTGTAAAAAAGAGAAAAGGCAATATTTTTCTGACCAACTTTATTTATGCTTTAGAATAGATTATTTCAATATGCAAATATAAGGGTTGGTAGCAAAATCTGTTCCTTAGTGTTAATGTAATCTAAAACAGCTATCGTGGAGAAGAGGAATGGAGCAGGACATTGCGTACTGTGATACTAATTGGAAATATATCTCTGCTGCTTTTCCCTGCATTGAGAAACTTAAACTTCCCTGTTGGACATGGCCTTCACAGGGGAAATTACACAAAAACATTTAGCTTTTTCCTCATAGTCTTTGCCGACTCTCTCCGCATAACCTTAGGAATCTGGGCACATTCCTACTGTACTACAAGGGGAAGGTGTGCGTGCTTGCCTCATCCGTATTGGGCTGGGAGTGCGTACGCAATGCTTTCAGGGTGTTGTACCTTTGTGTGCCCCATAAACAGGTAAACCACATACTGGGGGCTGGGACGGCATGGGCTAGTAATGGGACGTAGCACTATTTGTGCCACCCACCGGATAGCCTATTAACCCTGTATCGGGTCTGCCATTGCAAGCCTGTGGGGCGACATTGCACCCCTGTCTAGGTTGGCATCACTTACGCCACTTAAGCCCAGGCAGGCACTAGGGGGGATGGCAGGCTGAATGCTGGGAAGGTACATATGGGTGTTCCCTGCCCAGGTAGTGAGAAACCCCCCTTCCCCTGCCCTGGAGCTCGGCTCTTCCCATAGGATACTCCTGGGGTGTTGCCGAATCTCTGGTGTGGCCTCCGGGCCCTGAGCACATTCTCGCTGTCAAGGCAGTGTGGAAGTGTGTGATTAGAAAGATTAGGAAGATGTTCCATAACATGGACTGGTCTGCCAATGCAGATTGGGGTTTACGCACCGGCCCCAATGTTGTTTCAAATACGTGTCATGCCTGCCGTTGCAGGCTGGATGATGCACCCTGGCACCTATGGCATTTTGGATAGGTGCACAGCCTGTCATTGCGAGCTGGTGAGCGTACACTTGCATCCCTGGTGTTCTAACCTCTGGGTCAGGCCTGCCGGTGCAGAGCTGTGTCCACGTGCTTGCATTCATAGTGCTAGTGGCAAGGCACCCAGTCTGCCGTTGCTGGCTGGGAGAGCGCAATCACACCCTTAGGGGTCCATCCATGTCCGGTTGGAACAGGCAGGTTGGTGTGTGCACATTTGCACCAAAGGTGCTAGGGCCTGGGTAAATCATGCACCCAGGCTGTCCTTGCTGCGTGAAAGTGCAGGCGCTCTTCCTATCTGTGCTGGGAAGTAGCACTGATTCAATGTTCTGGAACATGGGCCGATCTGTCATTGCAGACCAGTGGGTGTGCACTGGCATCTATCGTGAGTAAACGCATGAGTCGCTTGCCATTGTAGGCTGCTGTAAGTGCGAACCTGCACCTAGGGTGCCTGTTATGGAGTGTGCTGCCTGCCTTCGCAGGTTTCAGCGTGCAAACAGACACACATGCTAGTTAAACCCGTATCTTTGACATCAAAGATCTTCAGAGAGGGACCTACACCATCTACCTGTCATTTCTGGAGAGCGGTGCCGTCTCAAGTGCCCACCTCAGCTACTGAATCCCAAATGGTAGCGTGGTGTGAGGTGAAGCTAAGACTTGTGTCTGGAGACCGGATTGCCTAGTGCTGAGCCCCAGAAATCTTGCCTACATCTAAGGCATATGGTTCCTGTACTGCGGGGACCCTGACACTCATAAGTGTCTAGTTGGTGGGAGTGGATTCACCGGCTGCGGGATCTGGCGTGGCCCATTTCGTTCATCGTGCTGCATCTCTCTCATGTAACATGCCGACTGGATGCTCATTGCTTGCGGGGTCCGATTCACAAGGTACAACTCTCAGAGGTGGGGGTGTACCCGTAGTGGTGTCTCATTCTACCTCATGTGGCTCTGCTGAACTTGCATCTATGTGTGTGTAACCGGACTGGTCTGGTACAACGTATATCATCATGCACCGGACGCTGTGCCTCATTTCTAGGGAGGTATGGAATTGCATCTCTTCACTGTTTGTGACCGGAATTGCTTGGTGCACCCCATCTCAGCACGCACCAATCATTGTGCCTCATTTCCAGGGAGGTGCAGAATTGCAACTCATCGTGGTGGTGTGACTCATACCAAGGCGCATCAGGTCCTGTGCCCAGATTGTCTGGGCATAACCAGCATCATTGTTTACTGATCAGGGTGCCTCATCCTATCGAGAATATTATAATATTAGAGCTACAATGGTTCGAGAAAAATATACATTAAGAGAATAATAAAGTAATGGTGAATTTACAATCATCAATACATACAAATTAATCACATGAAAACATCAGAACAGGAAAATCTAAACAAAAGGAGAGTACCCAACACTAAGAATTATTACAAAAATATGTTCTTTACTAAAATAACAAGATATAGAAAGACAATTACAAAAAGGGGTGCTCACATAATAACACAAAAAACATCATTTATAACATAATATATAGTGTAGGACAAAAAACAATGGCAAAAAAAGGAAACAAAAATTAAGACAAGAATCAGTCCAACAGATAACATGAACAGAAAATAGCAGTCAATGTTTCCTTAAACTGTAAGCCAAGGGTAGGCGTCAAAGGCATTTCGACCTATATTATTAAAAGGTCATCATCAGGACAGATACAAATTCAATGGAGCGTCCAAAGAAAGAAATCTGAAGAAAATAAAAAAAACAATTATAGGAGGGTACCCTAACTGAAAGACGATGCTTCAATGAATGAGAGCATAACACAATGAGAGATATACCATGCATAGAAATCCAGATAGAAACCAACTGAAGAGGTAAATTACAAAATCAGCCACCACAAAATAAATCTAAAGTGTAGAATAAATAAAAACACAAGTTAGAACTAACTAAAAATATATATTTACAAAAACCAAACACCACCCGTGTGAAAAAAGGGGAGAGAAGGCACAAATTGATAGTCACCAAATGCCAACAGATCACAAGTCAACCTACTTGTATATTTCTGGAGAGACAAAAATAGGAACAAATCATGGCAACCTCGTCAAGACTGCGTCCAAGATTCTAAACGACATCAAATCGACAAAGTTACTCAAATGCAGTCACCGAATGCAATGAACGTCAACTTAACTTTTACCCAAAATAATAAAACTTACCAGAAAAGAGAAATCAAAATAAGGCACAGAACTAACGATCGGTGCAGTTTGACAACCCGACTCGATAGGAGTTCAGAACACAATTTATCTGAACGCTATAAAAGTTAAAAAAAAATTTGCAATACATTTATGAAGTGAAAGGGTTTAAAGAAATTAACATTTCATAACAGACAAACTCAATCAACCTTACAGGTGGAATGAATCACAGAGAGACTCCATCTCGTTCCCCGACAATGAGAAAGGAGCGCGGAAGAAAATGGCATCTCAAGAAGCACTACTCGCAAATATAGCTAAACAACAGACGGAATGGAGCTAAACAACAGACTAACAATATAAGACTGGCTACAAGCTCGGCCATTTCAAAAACAAAGGAAAAATAATCAATATTCCAAAATATTTAAGAATTCAAAAATATAATAAGAAATAACGGGGGAATTTATGAAAAGATCAATGACCATGTCGAAATAGCGGCTCCTGACCTACATTCCCAATGACATTAATCTCGAAAGAGTGTTAAACAAAAGACTACGTCTGGCTGCAAGCTCACCGGCATAGGGCACTGTATCAGCAACCATTCCCATGCGAGGCAACAAAATATTTATTTACAAGCTGCCATACTCAAAATAGTGATAATAACTAATAATAAAGGAAAATAAAGGAAAAATTATATACCACTTCAATAATGACGAAGGAATTGGAACACTCCTTATATCTTGACAACGATTAAGCAGAGACTGATGGTTCCAGGGCAAGCCTTAGTGCTCTGCAGATTAATAACTGTGATGCCAGTAACAGTCAAAAATTATAAAAAAATAATCAAAAATTAACCACAAATATAAAAATAGAATTACGTTCAACCCTACACTGTGTCATGCTCCAATGCAGGTGAAGCAGCAAAAAGATCATAACAGGGTACAACCAAGACATAAATTGCACTATAAATAGACAATTCATTGTATCCTAATATTTAGAGAAAATGTACAATCAAGATACATATCAGACAGCAGAATTCAAAGATATTATACAGTACTAATTATGCATTCATGTACATGCATATAAATAGAGATTGTCACACTTCATCAGTTTAGAAATTCATCCAGGATATCATTCAGAGGAAAAAGAATAGACTTCTGTAGGTTCTCAATTTGAAATTAAAGAACTGCATTCCTCAAGCGTATTGAGACCTTTATTGAGGCTGTCGCACCTCAAGCTCCAATGCCATTCTGCCTTATTTAATATATAATATATATATCATCCTATCGAGAGGCTTCCCTGTGTTACTCCCCATTCATTGGTTGTTCCCTTTTTGACCCTCATCGTGGCGGACCAACTGCCCACTCCACACCTGGCCCCTCCTGAAGACATCTTGGCACAAGGTAGTAGCGAGAGAGATTGACTGGGTTGAAGGAACGTTTTCTGGGACAGTTCGGAAATGGGTCAAGAGACTGTGTGACTCCTTTGTGTTTTGAGACCTGTGGGTGAGCTTCCCGAGTGGCTGCTAAACTCTCCCTTGTTTACATCTACCTCCTAATTAAAACGGCTGCATATGCCCACCTTCTTCCCGAGGACCCAGACTAAGTGTGACTTTGGCTGCGTGTGGCCCAGTATCCGGGAGGCGGGCCTGTTATCTTCCATCCGGGGGTATAGGACAATCAGGGTGAACTAGAGAGTGAAGGGAGGCTTGGGCCACGGAGTCTGCAGAGTGTGAACCATTGATCTGCTAGATACTAGTGGCACCACATGCAGGTGCTGAGTGCGTATGTGTGTAAGAGCATTCCGTACAGACTGCCTGCTACCTGTTCCATTGCGTAGCGGTGCAGAATGAGTGTGTGTGTGAGTGTGTGTGTGAGTGTGCGGATCGCCTTTGACTCACGACACTGGTATGTACATAATGTTGATATTGTGCACTGCATAAGGGTGCTCTCTCTCAATAGGGGGGGAGGGGTAGATTAGGAATTGTCTACAGTGTGCATTCTAATGATAACATACCAATACGAGTGCGCCTAGTACTGCAAGTAATATTTCCGAATGTGTTTTATCCCCAAAAGTATATGGTGTTCATGTTATAATGATTGAATATGTGCGTTGAATATAAACATTTTTACATACTTCCGGTGTGAAGTCTCTTTTGTGACGCTCAGTGTATTTATCACGTGTGGATGCTTTGCCTTTGCTTTACACATTGCCTCTGATATAAGCCTGACTGCTCAGTGCCAAGCTACCCATGGGTGAGCACGATTTGTACAGTGAGCATACTTACCTGCCCTTGATGGAAGCGGTAGGTTCTGCCTGGCTGGGGGCATCCCTCCAGCCAACCAGACACTGCCGGTTCCAACATTCTCCAACCCAATTTCATTTGGAATTGGATCACAAAGTTGGATATTTATTTTTAGTGTTCCATGTGCAAATTTGCCTCTAAAAAATATAGCTGGTGCCTAGGAAAGATTGCATGCTAAAGACAGATTATGTGATTTATATTTTAATGTTGTGCAAGCCTTTGATCATGTACTTTTTGTATGTCCAGTATTGCATTCAGTTTGTTGTTCTTTCCTGAAGCCTCTGTTTCTGAGACCGTGCTTCCGATCTTCTAAGAAAGCTTTGACTGTGTTACTGTCCTGAAAATGAAACGTGTTTTCAAATTTGTAATTTTTTTAAAGCGCCTTATACCTGTATTGAATATGAAATTAGTTTTATATGTGGATCTCTTTGTAGAACTAAAACTTAATAAATAAAATTGAAATAATAGTAACTCTACAGAACTGAGCCCTTTACAAAATGCTCAAAGAAATCATCCCAAGGACCAACATGCGTTGCAACTTTTTGTGTGAATTTTATAGTTTTTGGGGAATGAGTTCCATAGATCAGGTCTGTATCAATTTTTATAGTACTGCTCTTGATAAACTTCCATATCTGACACCTGCAAGTTGATCCATAACTACAACACCCACAAGCCATCAGTAGACCTGGAATCACAACACTAGATACATTGCAGCAATGCTAGCTAATTTAATATGAAAAGAGATGTTTTAAGGCATGGGCAAAGTGGGTTCTGGCCCTGGGCCCCAGCCTTTCAGGGGTCCCCTAATAGAGCCAACTCTGTTCTGCAGAGATTCCTGCCCTGATGACCTTGAATAATTCTTTAACATATTGTTTTAAATGCCGTTTTCATTTAATTTATTTTAATGAGAGTGATGTGTGAGGGTCTGTTACAGACATTTTGGAGAGAAATGTGTGTATGTTTCATGCAACATCAATAAAAAAAGTTTATTTCCGATCAAATTGAGCATCACATATGAGAAATGGGAGGATGCCGCAGAGTTTATTTGCAGTAATTACTATCAGTAGCTACACTTAGACTTTGGATGAGTGTGCCTGTGCACTGTCAGTGACCTGGCCAAAGAGGGCATGAAACAGCTGAAATGGATAATAAATTCAAAGCTGTTTCAAACAGGTGCCCCTAAAATACGCTGGCCCAGGGCCCCCCAAATCCTTAAGATCTATGTACATTAATCGCCCTTGCAAAATGATCTGCCATGGCTTCCAGCTGTGTGTATGGCTATACAAGCATGCTGCCTCCTCTCCATTCTCAATGCCTGGGTTCCAGCAGCTATGGTTACTACATTTCAGCTGGATGGATATTAGCTACAGCAAGCAGACTTCTAATTGGGTGATGGGTTTTATCACACAACTTTTGTTCTGGCTCAGTTAATAATGATACCATGTTTTTATAGAGTGCTTCTTACCGCATTTCTGACGTTTCTAAATGCTATAAATTACAGGTGTTACTATTGTCGGAATTAATAGCACTCAAATGTTGTGACCTTTGAAGAGTGCAGAGATGCCTTACTGGGTGAAACTTGCAATTCTCTATAGATGTAAGCAGTGAGTACTAAAGTTCTGTTTTGACTGAATTATATTCCTTTAATGTTTGGCTTTCCGGCCAATATCTATTCTGTGAGCGATTTACAACCATGCCCTTGTAATGGGAGAGCAGCTCAAACAATTCTACATATTTTATTCTTTTGTACATTTTAAGCCCCCAAAGGAAAGCCTTTTTAGTCCCTATGTTGCGTAAATATAAATCTGTCCAATGTAGACCTGTACTGCACTTTATTCAACAGTTGGGAGCGCCTTATGTGTGTTATGCTCTCGCCTCCTTCCTGAGGGCTGTGGCTAGACATAGACGCTTATCCCTTCAGATGTTTTCATGTATTTTTATTATTGTAGTTGTTAGGAATTTGTGAATTTATGAAATAATTCCTTTTTACTATGATGTATGTTTTTTAGGTGAATTTTAATGGATGTAATATATTTTAACTTATATTTGTACTTTTATGCATTGAAATGATGTGAAATAAAGTATTGAGACTGAGTACTAAAATGTACTAATTTCAAACTGTGTTTTGATTCAAAATAAATTTAACTATTCAATCTTTTAATGCTCCCATTACTTTCCCAATTTAAATATGTAATTTAAATAATTTTCATAGCACACTCGTCCGAATATGCGTACCTTCGGTTACAGTTAAATGTCCACATTTAGTCACCCTTTAATAAAAAAAA
The DNA here is from genome assembly GCA_963921515.1 of Calotriton arnoldi. NCBI lineage: Eukaryota > Metazoa > Chordata > Amphibia > Caudata > Salamandridae > Calotriton > Calotriton arnoldi. Next base: position 1,116,781 of record CAWUFW010005114.1, read on the forward strand.
TGATTGCATTATTTCTGTATTAGACGTTTGCTCTCTGCAAATGTATGTTCACACCTCTGTACCAGTCTAAATTATATTTTGTCATTATAAATCATCTTACCTATGCACTGCAATATTTACACACTTACACAAGGTGTATGCCTACATATTGGCTTCTCTGCTTTTTTTGTGAATTGTATGCTGTTGGACTTGGCCCTTTCTGCAGGGTCATCCCCAAACATTTTGCCTTCACCTTCTGTTTTCTGAACCCAATTTTGTTGGCTTTTAGGTCTCTGTGCACTTTAGCACTGCTAACTAGTGTTAAAGTGTTTGAGCTCTCTCCCTAAAACAGGGTAGAATTGGCTTATACCTAATTGTCATATTTAATCTACTTTTACGTCCCCAGTAAAGTGGTACAATATATACCCAGGGCCTGTAAATTAAATGCTACTAATGGGATGTGGCCCCATGCAACTGAGGGAACCACTTTGGTTCTGTGACCAGGGCGCATTACGGATTTGAGCATAGAGGCAAACATGCACACTGACAATGTATCACAAAAAGATGGCATACAGTTAGTGTGCCCTCTGAGGGCAGCTCTCTGGAGAGGGGAAGGTGTGTCCCATGGACCCCCAGTAAGCCACCCTGCAAATAGGTGCAGTCACTCACTGCCCCCACCTGCAGGGGTATTTCTGTCCCCTCTTTAAAGTGCAGGAGGCTTGCCACCTGCACTGAGAAACACAGAGCAACCTGGAAGCAGACGATCTGTATCTCCTTGAAGGCACTGTCCCAAGAGCAGGTGGGAGTTTGTGGCTGCCCTGGTGGCAGTATTTTCATCACAATAGGCTGCACTATTCTGCTTTACAACAGATTTAATTTTTGAAAGGTGCACCATGGCATGGACGGGGATAGTGCACACGAGGTGTAATGAGGCCCCTGTTGTTTTTTCCAGAGTAGTGAGAAGATATGTACAGGACAGAATAATGGGTATTCCTGTGACATGCACAATGATGAAAGAAATTGGTGGTACCTGATTAGTTTCTCTATCCTCAGTGTGTGAGTGTGACTTTGGGCTTGAGTACAAGTCTGGCGGTCCATGGACCGCCAGACTCACAGGGGCACAGCGGTGGCAGTCTTTCGACCGCCCTATTACAATTAGGGCTGCTGTCCACCATTGCTCAGACGCAGCTGCCAGGGAACCACCATTCCCTGGCAGTTGCATGTTTTAAGGCCACAATATGCTTGGTGGGACCACGGCAGTCCCTCCAAGCATATTACGAGTTTCTTCTCCGCAATGGTTTTCATGACGGTTCCTCCTCCATGAAAACCGTGGTGAAGAGGAAACAAAAGGGGCCCTACAGAGCCCCCTTGTGCCTCAGGCCATGGGGTGCATGCAAGGGGGGCACAACATGTGCCCCCCTGTGGGCATGCACCTCAATATTTGCACAGCATGGACTGCACCAGTCCATGCCGTGCAGGTACTGTCTTCGAAGTTCCCATTGTGGTGCCTATTTCACAGGCACCGCCAAAGAACCACCCGCCATTGACTGATAAAGTCATAATATGGCAGGCTGTTTGCACACAGGTTTGGTGGTGCGTTGGTGAGGCGGACCCGGCGCCACACCGCCAAACGCATAATCAGGCCCTTTGTGTGTGTGTGTGTGTGTCTGCCTCTGTCTGCATCATGTTGGTTGTGATGCTTCTTGTACCATGTGCTCTTCTGTGCTGTGGATTTCTTCCATGATGCAACGAAGGGCGTTGCACTCATTTTCTTTATTTAAGTATAGCCGTTTATGGTGTGAACAAATTCTTGTTGTGCGAATGGAACCTTTTCTTGGCTTTCTCTGCTCTTCCATGTATGGAATGAAACTCGCAGGTGACATCTGGCTCTAAGACATTTTGTACAACAGCCTTGTTACTAAATTACTACACTCCGGGGCTTATTTACAAGCCCCTTGCGCCACCCGTACGTCACTTTTCCCATGTTAAAAATGACGCAAAAGTGGCGCAAGGGGCTTGTAAATAAGCCCCTCCATTTTTTTGAGTTCGGTTTTGTGAAGAGCAAATTTGCGATTCTCAGATGGACTTTGACACACTTTTTCTGGCTTGCTTGCTTGATTTCTATTTCTCGTCTCAATTGCACTGTTCTTCAGTCAATCTTTTCAGCTTAAACTATGGAACTAGTTCCTCCAGCGAGAAATGTCTCCGCTTGCGTAATTCACAGAACCTTTACTCGTGCAATGACAGGCTAAAACGGGATTTATAAAGGAACATGAATAATAAGAGCACTTTCCAGCTACTGCACCGCAGCCTGCAGATTTCAAGCACATTTTCTCAGAATTACTCTTCTCTTTCATAATCATGAAAAATTACAGCCTTAGCATTTCTTATTTCCGTCTATCCCACCTCGAGTCTCCACATTCAAAGGCCTGGACAACATGAAACACAAAAAAAGGTCATTAAAATACACTGATACCTGCTATGCCTATAACATTCCATATACAAACCCATCTCTAATTTTGTCACTGCAGGCTAGTACTGACATCCCAGGTTACCTGTAATGAGAAAATGAAGTAGCTGTTCAGCTGTAATAACTTATTACATTTCAACTGTGAGGTCACAATTCATGGCACAGCCAGCAGGCAGAGTGAAAGGCAGGACATGGAGGGAATTAGAAGTGTGCTTTGAACAGTGGAAACTAGAACTGGCTTTTCAGCCTTTCTGAACTGTTTCCATGAATTGAAGAGTAATTACCATGAAATAGACATTTATGGAATCATTTTTGGCAGAGCTTTGGTCAAACCATATCTATTTTTAGCTGACTTGAATTAAGACTGCATTTAATGTATTTTTGCAACAAATTACAAACTGTATATGAGTGTACTTATTTTCATGCTACGGACCCCTGTTATTTTACATAGGCACTTTCTCATACGAAGGAGAAAGACATTAGAGGCCAAATTGACTATCTTTCATTAAATATAGCACAGGAACCCAGGTTGCTGCGCTGCATGAAAGGGAGAGAGCAGGACAGTGCCACATATGCTAAGATATGACACTGCTGCTGCCATCCCCTGTAATGGTGCACTTTCTTGCTGCCTAGAGCCACACACACACAGCTTTGCACCATGGTGCAAAGGTGTGTACATAATGACTTGCATAGGTTTTCTACTTTAAGTGTACCATTTCTGTACGAAATACTATCTTTAGGCATAGTTTTAAACTTTTCCCACTTTGTATGTGTGCTGTACAATACAGCATATGCAAAGTTGGAAAACTTTGGAGAAAAGAAAACTTTTCTCCAACTTTACACCTCCCTCAAAGAGGCATACATTTTTGGCACAAAGCCCTGACGACAAACGTTAGTAGATAGAGCTCTGCACCTATCACCATAGGTGGTTGCATGGGACCGGTCATGCACCACTCAAGGGCTGCTCCCTTCACAGAAAGAGTGCAAAGTATTACTTTAGGGCTTCATTCAGTCTAAAATTACCACTTTTGCCCAGGTTTGAGTCATTTTTGATGATTTTGCACTGGTGCAAAGTGTTGATAAATTTGGCCCTAAATATTTAAGCATATTGGGCGATGGGTAAACTTGTGACCATGTATTATAAAGACCAAAATACCATCTGCCACTCATTAAAAGCCTACTGTTAGTCGACTTGGTGTTCCACGAGCCCGTCCTTCAACCTCAATCCTCTGTATAGCCAGGGAAGCCCTTGATGACTTGTAATATCTTTATAATCTATGGCAGAAGTTACTTTATCCCTCATATATTTGAAGACTATAAGATATTTTTCATTAGGGTGTCTATTTGGCAAGATCTTCTTTGTGGTTTGCAGATCATTAAAAACACTAATATTACAAGGGCTGGGTGGAATTTCAATTACGCTGGAGTAATCAGAGAAATTTCAGTAAATCCACATTACTCTTTGACGTGGAATTACCTATAATAACATAATTATGCCCATTCACCTCTTAAGAGTGTTTTGGGGGAAGAATCCTACTGCAAAAGCACATTTAGCACTGCTTGTCTGCGCTATTCTCGTTCTGTCGCATTTAGCACTATTTCTTAGAGCAAAATGCACCCTCATGTTCATATTGGACATGAGGGTGCATAACAAGCTAAGAAAATAATGCTAAATGCAGAATTGCTCTTCCCAGGTATTTTTGCGTAATCTTGCAGACTTTTTGGTTAATTATGCTACATGGAATTGCATGAGGTGCACTCACCCCTAATTATTACGGGGGACTAAATCATTTAATAACTTACACTGTGTTCAGCAATTCCTTTATTGTCCCCAATTGCAAATGGAATGATACCAGAAAATTGTGGAAAAGTCATATCGTCTGACAAAAATATTGTGCCCTGAATATTATTTAAAAAAATATTGCCCCTTTGGAGTTAATATTCGAAAATCTACAACCAAGGGAGTAGTTCTGTAAACAATATTTAGGCCACCATATGTCAGATGATATTTTTGTTATCGGTATTCTGACATATTACCACTAGAAAATGTTGTCATATTCGAGATATGACCCAGTTTCTTATGCACAATCCTTCAGAAACATTAAACATTTCAACAGAGATATTTAATATCCCACTCATTTCAAACTTGCCCTGAAAATAGTCAGAAACCAGGTCACCTTGCTCCAGAAGTAAAGTAATCGAGATGAGATATTTGTCACTAATCTTAACAAAACATTAAAAGTTATGCGTAAAAGTTAAGAAAAGGTTCTGACATTGCTAATTTAAACATTTTTAAATGTACGGATGGAAAAATTATGTTCACAAGTTGAAAGCAGAATCAGTTGAAATGTGATTTTTACATTCTTGAAATTGTTGCGGGGAAAATTAATGTAAATTAGTCCGTGTTAGGTGGGAAAAACTAACGTCGTCATTTTTTTCACCGAAGTCTAGCAAAAAAGACAGAAAGTCAGAAGATTTCAAAATTCCACATTTCTACTTGTAACATAATTAGTGTTGTGAAATTCTACCTGTTTTGTGCAGATAATAATTGAGTTTCCATGCACATGTGAAAAACATGCCTTACCTGCAAACTCGCATTGAAAGAAAAAGCAAAATACGACCAGGCTTAAAGATCAGAAGATTAGCGGCTGAGCGAACACTCCCTGTCGGCTTTGCAGACTCTCTAACTATATTTATTCTGTGTTTAGAGCGGCAATGGGAGGCCATTTCTTCGTGTTTCAGCCGTCTCCGTTGCTATATAATGGGTCCAGCAATGCTTGCTGCCAGGTGCTCATTATAAACCGTGTTAGGATGGAACACAGCAGGCCAGCGAGCCGTTTATATAACTCTGCTGTGAGATTATCTGCTTTAAAGACACAGACTTAATACTGCTGCCTAGGATTTTTAACAGACAGCTGGAGCCCGACCTGTAGATGCCAAATACCTTGGGTCTCTCCAGGACAGATCACAAAAATGGGGCTGAATTCCGATAACTGCTCCTAAATGTCGAGCATGGCCATCCCTGCTATTTTCGTCTGGTCAAACCTGCTGCACTTAACAGAACAAAATGTGAGGTGAATTCTGTTTTATGAGGAATTTTGTGCGGAACACGTCATTTCTGGAAGGAGGTACCCATCTTTCTGGGGAAATAGAAGATATTTACCGCACCCAGTTAATAGTTACCCTCGTTTAATAGTATTTCCTGGTTGTGGTAAGTACCCCACTTCATTTTGGGGCACTGTTAATTGATGCCTAAGTCCTTGGCTCCAATTCTTTTCACATTTGAGGGTAGCCACCAAGTCAAGTGTCAACCTTTCAATCATTCTGGAATTTTGGCCAACAGTACACTTTATTGTGGGTTTTTTAGACTAATGTGTGTATTAGGAAAGCTTACTCCCCATGTTCCAAGATGCAAAGTGCCATTGGCTTGAAAACTAGGACTGCCCAAAGGTGCTACATATGTCAAGGGGCACTTGGCAACTATGTTTATAGTCTATGTTTTGATATAGGGCCTAGGGCCAGGAGTTTTCTAATACTGGGCGAGAAACACAATAGCTAAGAGGAGAGAGATCAAGAAATTAACATGGAGGTTAGAGTGATGCCTCATTTTCACAAGGTCAGCGACATAGAGCAAAGAACTCCCTGCTACAGGATGGAGAACCTACTCTATGACAATCATTTGAAAGAAAAAAAGACCTTTACACAATCCTAGGCCTCAAAGTCCCACCTAAACCCCGAACATCACTCACTGATAAACAACTAAATAACAAACAGGCAACAAACAGCACATTTTCCAAGACACATCACTGCTCACCCATAGTCCAACAGATCTGGAACTGCAAGCACATTATCCTCAGTCCCTTCATTTGTTACAAATTACTACACAAAAACAATGGAAACAAATGTCCCCCTCCATATTAAAACCAGAGCAGCCTCTCTTAAAACCTCTAACTTAGAGAAAGCTGTTCCTTAACCTCCTCAATCTTGATTCCTGCCCTAGAAACTTATCACCTCTGCTGGACCAGACCCTTTGTGTACGATTATCCCCAAACATTTTGCCTTCTTCCTCCTATTTTTATGACCTGTTTTTGTTGGTTTTAGGACTCTGGGCATTTTACCACTGCTAACCAGTGCTAAAATACATATGCTCTCTGTGTAATTGTATTGGTGATTGATTTATCCATGATTGGCATATTTGATTTACTAGTAAATCCCTAGTAAAGTGCAACAAGTGTGCCCAGGGCTTGTAAATTAAATGCTATTAATGGGCCTGCAGCACTGATTGTGCCATCCACATGAGTAGCCCTGCAAACATCTCAGACCTGCCACTGCAGCGTCTGTGTGTGCAGTTTTAAATTGCCATTTCGACCTGACAAGTGCACCCACTTGCCAGGCCCAAACCCTCCCTTTTACTGCATGTAGATCACCCCTAAGCTAGGCCCAAGGCAGCCCCATGGGCAAGGTGCAGTGTATTTAACAGGTAGTGCATGTACAGGTGTGTTTTACATGTCCCAATAAATACTGCTAATTTTGTTTTGCACTATTGCGAGGGCTATCTCTCCCATAGGGTAACACGGGGATTGCCTCGAAATATCTGTTAAGTGAAATTTCCCATTGGGAGCTGATAGAGATTTGGAGTTTGGGGTCTCTGAACTCACAATTTAAAAATATATCTTTTGGTAAAGTTGGTTTTTAAATTGTGTGTTTGAAAATGCCACTTTTAGAAAGTGGGCATTTTCTTGCTTAACCATTATGTGCCTCTGCCTGTCTGTAGAATCTACTTCTGGGTTGGCTGACAGTTGGGCTCTTGTGCATTCACTCTAGACTGTCACACAAAGGGAGCTGAGGTGTGCCTTGCATATCCTGATGGGCCACCAGGCTGATGGGCCTTTCTGAGCTAGAGTGGTGGGAGGAGTTGTCACTAACAATGGAATAGGGCTGTGCCTGTCCTCACACAAAGCTGTCTCCACCCCCCTGTAGTGTGTCTGGAGCCTGGTCAGGAAAACGCAAGGTCTTATGCACTACAAAGACTTTCCATTGAAGTTTGCCTACTTCAAAGGCAGGAAGGGGTATAAGTATTGGACCTCTGACACCCCCAAATCAGAACACTTCTGGACTGAGGACATTCTGCCAGGAAGAAGAGTTGAATGATGTAGGAGGGACTGCCACTCTGCCTGTTGCTTTGTTGTGCTGGCCTGCTGTTTGCTGCTTCTGTCTTGGAAGTGCAAGAACTGGACTTTGCATTCTATATCCTACTTCCAAGGTTCTCCAAGGGCTTGTGTGTGTTGCCTCTTGTTAAGAAGTCTCAGGACCATCGAAGACTGTACCTACTAGTGCCTGGGCTCTTCTGCTGAGAGTACTGACTTGCCAAGTGATTCCATATCCAGTCCCTGGACCCTTGGAAGTGGAATCTGGTGCACTGAAGGAGAAAATCCATGCATCGACTCCCAGCATCTGTTTTTATTGTCACATTACTACAAACTTCAACAGATTGCAGCTGCCAGCACCGGAGCATGGTTCCCGAGCGGTGCATCGACCACGGCTATCACTGCAGGCCCCAGCTTTCCATCGCAGCATGTCAGAAGAGCCGCCGTAGCGTGAGGTTCGAGCACCGCATCACTAAAGTCCGTGACGCACTGCTCCAACTCCAACGCAGGGCTTGCTTAATCACTTTGGAATCCACGCAGCCTGTCTGGATTTTCTATGCATCGTCCCTGGGCTCCGAATTCTCCATCGATGTTGCCAAGCAGTAAGGAACCAAGGCAGTGTGTTCGGAAATTGATGCATCACCTCCCCCCAGTAAGGAACTGACGCATCACCTCCGCTGACAGTAAGGAACCAACACATCACCTCCGCTGCAAAACATTAAGGAACCAAAGCATCACCTCCCCTGGAAGTGTGGAACCAATGCACTACCTCCCGGGGGAGTAAGGAAATGACGCATCGCTTTGCTTTTCCGGCACCACACCTCACCTCCCCTGCTCCGGTTTCATTTTTGAATTTTGACATATCCAAGGTACTTTGTGCTAAGAGTGACACATCCATAGACTTCTATGGACTGAACTGATTTAACCTTTGAAGCGAGATATCTTTACTTGTGTATGTTGGATTTTTGTCACTTTAGTCTTGAATTATTCAGACAAAAATTGGCTATTTTGCTAAATTGGTGTGGGCTAATTTTGCAGTGTTTTCACTGTGTTACTGTGTGTGTATGTACTAATGCTTTACACATTGACTTTGAGATAAGCCTGACTGCTCGTGCCAAGCTACCAAGGGGGTGAGCAGGGGTTATCTTAGCTGTGTGACTCCCTTACCCTGACTAGAGTAAGGATCCCTACTTGGACAGGGTGCAAACCACTGCTCACTAGATACCCCATTTGTAACAACCTCCTACAGTTTCTCTTATCAGAAGGAGACTGGCAGCATGACAAACAACTTATCTCATTAAAAGAATCAGCAACATCCCCTCAAATCCTGTACTCACCTATTTAATCTAACACCAGACAACACCACTCCACCGAAACCACATTTCACCAGATGTCAACCATAAACCAAGAAGCACGCTCTTCTAGAGAGAAGTTACTGCGATCTCAAACTAGGCTTAAGAGTGTCTGGCAGGTGTAGCAGCTTGTGTCCGTAGTCGAAGGGCAGGTTTTTTGTACCCCATACCATTGTGGCTGGTGCATGTAAAGTCTGTACGGTCTCCCATAACAGGGGTATTTTTTTCAGTATCTTTGAGTAGGGAAGTTAACACAGCAGTCCCCCTTTGAAGTAGTTGTTGTTCCCCTGTGAGGCTGAACCCCACAACCTTTCCTGTCCTAAATCTGCATTACTGTAGAAATGACTTACTCATGTGGATCCATTTCACATTTCTGCAGAGGCAGCAGGAACTAGTCTCAGAAGGGGCAAAAATATTGTGTAACCTGGACATGAGGGACTAACACTCAGGACATGACCCTCCTTTCTTTAATGAACCCTGAGAAACTTGAAATATGCAGATGACCTGATTGGCAGACCTAACAATCATTTAAGTATTGGGCTCTCCAGTCAATGCTTGTTCACTGTTTCATCTTAACATCCAAGGATATTCTGTAAACTCACAGAACACATAAGAGCCAGGAGATGGATTGCTTTACTGCAACTCCCCCTTCAGACTGGGGGGCATATTTTCTAACATTTCTTGCAATGCAGACTAGCAGCAAAGTTGCTGTGCTGAATTGCATGAAAAGCAGATAGCAGAAATGTGCCATTTCGAATAAGCTGTGGCACACTTCTACTTTTTCCCTACGCTGCCACAGTTGAGATTGCCCAGCGCCAATGCAGGCACCCTTGCACATTGCTTCAAGGGTGCCTGTATTCCGAGCGGAATTGTTTTTGTGCAGGAAGATTATTTTCCTGCACAAAAACAATCCTTAAAGGCATTTTCCTTTATGCATTCTGCATCACACATAGCAAAAGGAAGTAGCAGAGAGAAATAAAGATATTTCCTCGTTACACCTGGGTTTGGGAGGCACATTGTTTTGGCACAATCCCAGGTTTACTGACCTTATTAATTTTGGTATTGAATCAAAGTCCATGGGCGGATGCATGGGAACGCCCATGCACCACCCATTAAACGTCTCCCTGATGCAAAGTAATGCAAGACAGCGATATGCACTGTGTTGCATTACTTTGTATTAAGCAAACCACGCAAAGCCATGCAAAGTGGCTTTGTGTTGCATAGTAAATCCCAGATCTGGATTGGGTTGTATTGCGATGACTTGGGTCATGCGTCATGCAAAGACAAAGCAAGTCCTTACTAAATCTGGGCCTTGGTCTATTAAGGATTAGATGGTAGACCAACTCATTTTCTGACCTGTGATTAGAAGAAGACCTATCTAACTTGAGAAATTAGAATGAGACAACTGGGAGGACTGGGAGGACTGAATGATCCACATTGTAGAATGGAATCCAGCTGATGTGACTGATCTGATGCACACACCGATGAACTGAGACTGCCATGTATCTACAAGGTCACCTCTGCAATCTCTCCGGGAGAAGAAACGTGAGAGCAAGACCATCAGTATCCAGGTGAGGCTTCATTTTTTATTGGGTGCTTGCATCTACCTCTTTAACGACTCTAAAAACCTGGAGAAATGCTGACACTGATCCCTTGCCTGGGAATCCAAGATATCAGTGGTTGGAGATAGCCCTGATGATGAAACCATCAGATTTATCTTTCTAGCCCAAGGGGTTCAGGAGGTATTGTGGTCTGAATGAAGATTAAGGCCTCCTAGACAGTCCAGTCAGCAACTAGTCTCTGGCCTCTGCAGTATCTGTTGTGCATGCCCCCACTTTGGTGGGAACATGCTGCTCAAAGGTCCTGACTAGGACCTGTGAGTTTCATGATGCATGGCACTTCACTACTCTCACCATTCAAGAGAGACTCAATGTAAAAAGGAACACTGACAATCCATTTCCCCTCCGAGAGCCCAGGTGCTACATGATTTTGGACTCTGGTATCTGACCCACCAGCACAAGACAGCGGCATCCAGCCACCCTTACTGTACACAAGGTAGAAGCTCAATGGCATTATTGTACCTTCCAAGAAGGGTGGATGCTTCATCCTTTGGAGGAGGATACCTTTAGTATATTTGGGAGATTGTTTTGGACTTAATAGCAAGACACCTAGACTGCATTCCAAAATTCATATCAAACTCACTGAAAAGCAATCACTGCTACTGAGACCCTCAAAACGATTACTTTAGTCTGTGCATGGTGTCTTCGAAATTAGCTACTGTGTCTCTGTGTTTTTAGTACTTCTGAGTAGCTCCGAGGATGCTCAATCCTTCTTCCACAGTCTAACATGCGGCATTAGGCCCAATGTTAAACTGATTTTTTGCATTTAGGATATTTTTTAGGCTAGCTCTCTGGCACAAAAAGTGCTAGGCAATTCTGTTTTTTGTTTGTAATCCTAATTATAAATGTAAATTGTTTTTCCTAACTGTAATAAAATCATTTTCTTTTTTAAAGTTAAGAACTACCTAGGCATTGACACTATTGACTGTTATTACAGGGCAAACTGTTTATCAATGTCTACCTTTAGACCACATCCTTAAGTAAACCTTTGATTGCACAACCTTGCTTCAAACACACAAAGTCTGGTGGGCGGAATGATTCTAACCACTAGCAATCAGTCGGGTAGCATTCCAACCTATGGTTCTTTTCCCCACTATGCTACCTAACATTAGAGCCTGCCATATGCAAATTAGGCGTGGTCCTGCCCCAATAGAAACAGTCCAGTCCGAACTGCCAAGCCAGGTCCTCTGTGAACCAGAACACAAGCAACCCAAGACTGGTTTCAGCCTGATTGGGGCTCTTCAGTGGAGGGCATCTTGGTTCAAGTGTTGTTTCAGTTACGAGTTTGGCATTACTCTACAAAGGGTGCTTTCTCATCTACGGGTGACAAGGGTGAACTTGGTTCAATACACCACAATGAATGTGAAAGACAAGTTATTGTAACCCCTCAAACACTACTCAATGTGTATTTGACACAGAGGTATTGATTTTGGGTTACTAACAATCCCATTAAGGGATCAGGGGCACTGTTAAAACAGCAACAAACCATATTTTGTTATTCACAGTATCACACACACTGTACTAAGAAGAATGAACACTTTTATGTTAAATGTATTAATTACTACAGGAACAATCTGTTTCTCAGTGCATCTAAAACAACTACACAGAATGTTATATAAACAGCAACTACACATGTCATTAATAACGAGATCAAAATGAACGTTCCCAACATGGTTAAAATGTAATTAAAAAAAGGCAAAGCAGCTTGCAGTCTTGAGTTTCTTAGGGGAAAAGGTGCACTGCCTACCTTGATGACAGAAAAGGCTGTTTTTATCAGCGGAGGCGTGAAGACAGTGTTCCCCGCGAAGGGCAAACACCCACTGCGGAAGTGACACAAGGATGAGAGGCAATGCAATAGATACGTTGACGTTACAATATTTTCAATAATAGTTCTTCCACTGGTTTTTCGTGTATGAAGAAGATTCTTTATTTTTGTGACAAGTGGTTACAGCCAACGCGTTTCGCACTAGATAGGGCTTCTTCAGGGCTGCAAATATATACATATTTGTACTGTTTAGAATTAAGTACGTATTGACCACTCAATGACAGAATCACTCTCACAGTTTGTGGAATCATTTCTTCAGCCCCTAGTTGGGAATCTCCCTTCGTACATCCCTTCGTACATCAGGGCCACCATGGACATCCTAAATAAGTTTGAGGACCTAGAATGGGAGGATTCAATGTGGTTTGCCTCACTAGATGTGGAATCTCTTTATACTTGCATCAAAAGAGATTTGGGGAGGTTGGCTGTGGAATTTTTTCTATCCACCAGAAGGGCCAACCTCCTGGATCACAATGAGATGCTACTGCACATGGTTGACATTATCCTTGACAACAACTTTTTTCTCTTTGACAAGACCTGGTACAAACAGCAACAAGGGACCGCGATGGGTTCAAAATTTTCACCATCGTATGCCAACCTCTTCATGGGGTGGGTGGAGCATACCTATGCCTGGTCCAAGGCGGCTGCCGAATGGACTAAACACATCCAATTCTGGGGTTGTATATAGACAACATTATCATCATCTGGACAGGCACTGATACACAACTGAAGGAGAACTTTGACTTCCCCAATAACAACATCCTGAATGTCGCTTTCACTCTGAACATGTCCCAAACCAAAATACAATTCCTTGATTTGGAACTCTATATCAGTAACAACAGAGTACAAAGCACACTATATAGAAAAGAGACTGCGGTAAACAGCATTCTACATTACGATAGTGCGCATCCACCTTCCACTAAAAAAGCTATCCCTTTTGGAGAACTACTACGTATCCGTAGAAATTGCAGCGATGAGGCTAACTTTGAATTCCAAGCAAAACTGGCCACCAACAAACTAGCAAGGAGAGGGTATGACCAACAAGTGTTACGATCTGCTGAACAAAGAGAAAAAAATGTTAGCCGTAAAGACACTCTGGTCGCAAAAATAAAAGTAGAAATGAGGTGGGGAATCAACGATTGTCCTTCATCACCACACATACTACACTTAATCACGACATATTCAGAGTACTAAACAGACATTCGACTCTACTCAGGGGAGTACCGGGAGTTGGCAATTTGATCTCTGCTAAACCATCTATTACCTATAAAAGAAGCAAAACCATTAGGGAAACACTTTGCCCCAGTTACACACTTTAAAGAACCCCTAACACACATAATTGGCTTACGAAACCCATGGGCTTCTACACTTGTGGAAGCTGCAACATCTGCAACCTAGGTTTCAACAGAACACAACTACTGCATTCCAACTTAAGGTACGCATCCAGGAGCATCGTAGGGCATGTCTGAATGGGGACACTACATATGCCCTAGTTTCACATGAATGTGAGGCGGGCACTGACAGATCCAAACTCCGGTTTCATGGTATAGCTATAGCGATGGCAAACACAAGAGGGGGGGACAGGGAGCTGTCCCTAAGACAACTGGAAGCTAGATGCATTTGTAATCTAAGATCTGTGAAAGAAGGTCTAAATATGGACAATGAAATGCTGTACTTCCTGTAAGGTACTGGTACTCACTCTGTAACTACATGAGACGATGTGCTAATATACCACATCATCTGTGACTTTACACACCTATATGTTTGGCCTTGTTTTTGACCTAATGGCCCCTGTGGGGTAGAATGTGTTCTCTATTAACATTCCCTAAGTCACGCTTCTCTATGCTGATCGGATTTTAAAAGTATTCTTCTTTCCCACCCTAACTGTTAAGAGGCTCGGGAGTAATCTCTTGACAAAATGGGCACTGTAACTGCTCAGCCCAAGCCTCATCCATGTATATCCACTTTGTGTATGCCACATGACTAGAGATATTACCCATAGCCCCATCACACTGGTTAAAAGCCACAGCACATCATACAGGTTATCTCCTTCCATCTACCATGGCTATATTACTTGATGATGGATGTTGCTTGAACGTACTAATAATGAGGTTTTAATATTATGCTTGTTGGTTTCCTCTTAGTAACCTATTGTATGCTTGGAACCAATCCCTTTCTCCTAGAAATGCATTAGAAATGGGCATTGTAACTATATAACCCGAATTTATTCTATGTATACCTTCTATGCTGTCACTACTTGATAATGAACACTACTCACTGTTGCTATATGAACTGCTTTATGGATTAGACTGGTATTCTTTATGAAATGCACACAGAATGGGCATTGTAACTATTTAGTCCGAATCTTCCCTCTATATACCCTCTTTGCTGTCAATACTTTTTAACAAACACTATTCACTGTTTCTTCATGAATTGCTTTACGGACAAGCTTATCACTTCTTATGAACTCTATGACTCTGTCAACTCTCTGAGGAAATGTTTTCCTTTTCTCCTTGCACATCGTTACACAGACGGACGATAGATGACTTGCCTCTCACTCCAAGACAGGGAGTGATTATAACTTTATTGACAAACACAATCTCGGACATGCGAGAACATTAGAGTAGGCCGACTGGCTGAGTGCGTCAGGCAGCGGTCTAGTCGTTGTAGCCCAGGACCGGATATGCTTTGAGCTTCTGGCTTGGGGTACGAGACATAATCGGATATCGAGACACGTGAGGTTAGTTGAAGACTTGCCGGACACGGGACTAGACGAACACCACACCCAAAGTAACACTTGCGCGAACTATTGACTTTCTGTTAAAATGGCACTGGAAGAGGTAGAAGCAACGTGCTTTACCTCACTATGGTGGTCACATTCTCTCTCCATCAGAGTACAAATCATGTATAGCACGGGTGGACTCCTATGTTTAAATCACATTTCCCGCCAGACAGAATATTACTGCCACCATTAACTTATTGTGGGATTCTCCAGCACCTTCTAGTGGTATCTTTCGACACATAGTATGCTAAAACCGTTATGTGAAAAGGATTAATGTTCTTGCAAAAATCTTGGGTGATAACTAACATTGTGAACTGACTATGCGCTTCCTGCACGTATTCCTCAAACTAAGAGGAATTTTTCTTTTTCCAGGAGATAATAAATCGAGGTTACCTTGACTCCCAGACACACCGGGACACACCCGGGCCGCTAAACGAGTTACCGTTTTCGTTATTGGAACACAATTTTTAATTTATGTTAAATTGAAATTTCATAGCACGGTTAGTGCTCTTTCACACCAGTACTCGCGGTGCATTAAACACTGCAGTATTTCTGTGACATTACCAGTCACCTTAATATGCTTCACACAGGTGCTGAGTCGAATTTATTTTTATCCATGTTTAGGATATCGTAACATTACAGGACAACCACTATTGATAAGGAGACGGAACTGGTTTAGTTCGATGCTGGCGTTTCTAACCAGAAACTTGTACAATGCTTACTGAGACATTGGTAAGCACACATTTATATTTACACCACCTGACTTCTTAGGGACCACCACATTATGACAGCATGAACAGGTGCTTAGTTAGAGCTACCACCATCACACACTATGGCTACTTACTCTTTGCCAGACTTTCTTCACATCTAGCTCTCACTATCGCTTGTTGCTTTTTCTTCAAAAAACCTTTGTTGATTCACACATGGCTGGTCATCGTTTTTAACTTAACACATGTGCTGGCACTGTCTGTTTTCCCTTCACAATCACGTATGGCTGGTTCACTTTCTCTGCAATATTTAAGTCAACAAAATAATGCTGTAAATACCACTCAAAGTAAACCCAAAGAACGGCCAATACATACTTAATTGTAAACAGTACACATATGTATATATTTGCAGCCCTGAACAAGCCCTATCTAAGGCAAAACGCGTTGGCTGTACCCACTTGTTACAAGAATAAAGAATCTTCTTCATACACGAAAAACCAGTGGAAGAACTATTATTGAAAATATTTTAACATCAACGTATCAATTGTATTGCCTCTCATCCTTGTGTCATAACTGCATTTTATTTGTGGCCAAGTGGCTGCTGGTCGCTTGAGGTGGGCAATACGTGTGCTTAAAGACACAAAGTGACCATTTGGATAGTGCAGTGCTTTGCAACTTTGCTGCCATTCTCTGCTCTGAACCACTGCGGAAGCAGTCAGTCGCTCTTCCTCCGTTATGTGGCTTTATCAGCCTCAGGCTTCAGGCGGGTTCTACCATCCGCGAAGTGTGAAGTGCGCTGGCAGTAGATGAGACTGTCTCTGGCAGAATCTCAGGAGATAATCTGGGAGAAGGACCTCTCCTGACAAGTGGTCAAGTGACAGTCCTTATATCATAAATCGTATTAGAGATGGGAATTTCTGACATAAGTTTAGTAATGTCTGACATAGATTATCTCCATCAAGGTATGCGTTTCAGACGTCTCCTTATGGACATATAAGGCAAACGGATGTCAATTCAGAATACATTCTTTTGTTTATATGTTTGTATGTGTTCTTAGTAAACCTTGACATGATGAGGAGTAGACATTTGACCTAAACGAATGTCACCATAGATCAGGGGTCTTCAAAGTATGGGGTGCGACCCCCAGGGGGGCCGTGGAGTGATGGAAAGGGGGTCGTGCATTCCCGGTCACACTTCTGCCCAGGCCCAGGGATTCAGCCCCCCTCCTCCCCCATAGTGTGTCTCAGCTCGAGCTGCTGTGGCCTCCGCTGGGCTGTGTCTGCAGTCTTATCTCCAGCACAGCACGGGCACGCCTGAGTTTTTCACAGGTCTTTAAAGACCATTTGCATGTTTACATACCTTTTGTAAACTGGTTACTGAGGCTTAGTTTCTTTTTTCTAGTTCCAGTACCCCCTGGGCCCCCACTCTGCCTATTCCTTATATTTGGATTTTATTTTTCCTGTCATAGTTTGAGAATGCATTTCATGAAAAGAACTATAAAGTAGGGTTGCCAAAAGAAAAATACCAGCCATTTGATGTTTAAAGAGCCTGCAAAGGCCTCGTTTTCACACTAAATAGGATTATAAATAAAAAAGCATGTATTCATTCGTAATGTGACTTTTCTGTCTTTGTTCCCTCTAATTATCAGTCATGGATCATTCAGGCAGCCCTAGAACACAATTAAAAGTGCTTTCTATTTATATTTGCTGTTCCAAGTACGCACAGATGAGTGCTGAAATATACAGCTTTAGGTGACTGCTTATTTTTGTACCGTCTGGGACATCAAAATAATGAGCAGGCAACCCTAACGATAGGACAGGAAGTGTGTTGCAGGATTAGCAAATCATTTATTTCCTCCACCCTCGATCCCTGATTAATGCCATAATAGCAATAGTTTAACTTATATCTTAAACCCTACGCCGCCGTCAATAATATGCTGAGTCACTTCAAGTGTCTGGGAATGCACCCTGCATTCAGAGAACTCACTTCTCATTCTCGCACTTCACTTTCACGCTCATCCTGCACTCACAGCGATCACAATGCACTCACACTGATCACCATGCACTCACATCATTCACCCTCTCACCCTGCACTCACAGTGATCACTCAGCACTCACAATGCACTTGCGCTGTTCACCTTGTACCTCACCCTGCAGTCACACTACTCATCTGCACTCATCCTGCACTCATGTGACACCTCATTCGCCTGCCCCCTCACTGCTCAATTTGCAACTCACTCAAACAAGCCCATCATTAACCATGCATTCATTCGTCCCACTCTGCACTTACATCCGCACCCAAATTCATATGGTCACCTCACTCACCCTGCAGTCACTCCTCTTTCCCTACTCTCACACTGTTGCATCGCTCACCGTGCACTCACATGGGCACTCTTGTCACCCAATAACAGTAAAAAAAAACCCCAACCTGTCTTGCAATAATATAGAAATTGTCCGTCAGGATCACAGTAAAGTAATAATCTCGCTAAACCAACGACAACCCAGTTCCCCTGAACAAACTAGAGGAAATGAATTAGTCAAAAAATATATAAATCTTATTTTATTTATATAATAGTCTTTGATATTCACAGTATTTATATCAAGGTTAGAACCAAAATGACATAAGACATAATTTTATAAATGCAGAAATAAAACAAATAAGTCAGGTCCCACATTCACACACTACAGACATTCACAAATGCACACATACTCAAACAAACTCACCACTCAAAAGAAATTTATCACATAAAAAGATAATCCAAAATACAACATATTCAAAACAATATCTATCGTGCGTCCTCTCCTTGAAAGGTAGTAACAAATTCTGGGGCACGAAGTTGTCCAGCGCCAACGCGCGTTTCGGTGTCTTAACCCAATGCGGGTCACACCTTCATCAGGGCGAGCAAATCAAAAGTGGGACCCAACAACAGAACCACCTTGATGTAGAGTGTCTAGGTAAATAGCCTTGGAAAATAGCCTTGAGTAGAAAAGATTAGGTTGAGACCAGCTCAATCCGAAAAATCCGTATGGAAAACGGCATACCATAAACATAAAGACTTCTTAAACTCCGAAATCGGAGTCAGTTTTAGTATTGCGTGGCAAAAATGATCCGAATTCCAAGAGTGGGGGCGTTCATACGCGCATAAATGGTCAGATGTTCCTCATCACATAGTATAAATGGCGAATTTCAGTGCACGGCGTCCTCCAACGTCTGGCAGGGCAGAAAGCTCCCGAAGCCAGTCTTCGGGAGCTTTCTGCCCTGCCAGACGCTGGAGGACGCCGTGCACTGAAATTCGCCATTATACTATGTGATGAGGAACATCTGACTATTTATGCGCGTATGAACGCCCCCACTCTTGGAATTCGGATCATTTTTGCCACGCAATACTAAAACTGACTCCGATTTCGGAGTTTAGAAGTCTTTATGTTTATGGTATGCCGTTTTCCATGCGGATTTTCGGATTGAGCTGGTCTCAACCTAATCTTTCTACTCAAGGCTATTTTCCAAGGCTATTTACCTAGACACTCTACATCAAGGTGGTTCTGTTGTTGGGTCCCACTTTTGATTTGCTCGCCCTGATGAAGGTGTGACCCGCATTGGGTTAAGACACCGAAACGCAGCGTTGGCGCTGGACAACTTCGTGCCCCCAGAATTTGTTACTACCTTTCAAGGAGAGGACGCACGATAGATATTGTTTTGAATATGTTGTATTTTGGATTATCTTTTTATGTGATAAATTTCTTTTGAGTGGTGAGTTTGTTTGAGTATGTGCATTTGTGAATGTCTGTAGTGTGTGAATGTGGGACCTGACTTATTTGTTTTATTTCTGCATTTATAAAATTATGTCTTATGTCATTTTGGTTCTAACCTTGATATAAATACTGTGAATATCAAAGACTATTATATAAATAAAATAAGATTTATATATTTTTTTGACTAATTCATTTCCTCTAGTTTGTTCAGGGAACTGGGTTGTCGTTGGTTTAGCGAGATTATTACTTTACTGTGATCCTGACGGACAATTTCTATATTATTGCAAGACAGGTTGGGGTTTTTTTGACTGTTATTGGTTCTTGTACCCCTGTCCGACCTGTCTGTTATCCTTTTTCAGGGGCCCCCTTGTTTTAGCGGTTACTCTTGTCACCCACACAGTGCAGACGGTTAATGTGCCTGCTACAAAGAACATGTACTATGCAGATCACACACCTGAGTGTGAGTAAACTATGAGTAGCGCTATAAAAAAAAAAAAAAAATGTTTGTCAGAAAGGTGCTACCGAGAGATGAGGTGCATTGTTGGTGAGTGGTAGTGAGGGAATTTATGGAGAAGGAGGAAACTGGGGAGGGGGCACCAAAAAAGACTGTTGCACCGTGTGTGACCAGTGCTAGGGCTAGCCCTGCCTGGGAGTGTAGGCCCCCGCGAAGTTTGGGTCTAGTGGCTCCCCTGCTTCTGCCTATTACTATTATTATTTATATTTGTAGCGCGCTACTGTTACCAAAAGGTGTCCTGGGGCTAATAGCCATCTGCTGCCTGAAGGCAAATGAGAAACACACAGAAGGGGAAGGAGAACCAGCCAAATGGGGTGATCTACAGAGCATAGAGCCAGGTTTTTATATCTTCCTAAAGAATAATAGATTCTTGGTGGAGCGAAGCAAAGAGGGTGCACATTCCATAACTGTGCGGCCTGCACCAAAACAGCTAGACAGACAATTCGTGCCTTCCTGAATTAGGGAACAATAAGCAGAGTGGCACAGGCCAAGAGGAGCATACGGGTCCAACCTGTGTGCTCGGTGAGGAGAGATGAGAGGATGAGAAAGGACAGCAAGGGAGTGAGAGAATTCGATTGAAGAGGTCAGGGATGAGGAGAAATGTGAAGTGCCGAAGGGAAGTGCAGACACGCAAGAAGTGAGTGTGAGGGAAAGTTGAGGGCACAGAGGAGGGCTACTATTAAACTGTGAGAGAAGATAGCTGAGAGATGATCTGTGACCTAAAAAGTAATTTGATGCGACATGTGTGAGGGACAGCAGCGATAGGGGAAGAGAGGGAGTACTGGGGTGGGTGCTGAGCAGTGATTAATTTGTAATAAAACATGTGCCAGGGACCTCACCAGTAGGCCACTGCAACTTTAACCACCCACCCATTGCCTTGCCTGTGCGGCCAATGACAATACCTATGCAACTACCAACCATAACACTTGTACAAGTGTGACTATTTCAAGCCCCCAAAGCTATAAGAATGGCATGGATGTCAGGAGTTTATAGTTTTTAATGTATATTGAATTAATAAACAGCTGTTCTGCTCATCTCTAAATTACACAGACAGAGCCACCATGTGGCAGACGGTCATAGTGCCAGTGTGCACAATTAGGTGCCAGTGCGGAGCACTGGAAACCACCTGCTCAAATTAAGCACTGGTGCTGAGGTAACAGGGTAGAGGGACATTGGTTCAAGAAGGTATGGAAGAACAAAGGGGAGATGTGAAAGATGAATGGGGGGACTGGAGAGGTGTAAGATACAAATAGACAACAATTTGAATGGAGAGACTTGAGGTGAATGAGAAGTGCAGATGGGCACGGGAGGTGACGGGGCCAGAGAGGCCATGAGATAAATGCGAGCGACTGTTAGAGATGAGGGCAGTGAAAAGACAGAATGGCAAGAGGTGATTAAGGGTGAAGTGAGAAGTTGAATGGGGAGAGTTCAGAAGTTGTAAAAAGGGGTGAAAGAAAATGGCCTGCAAAGTGAGAGAGGGATCCGGCATTGGGGGAGGAGAGGAGAGAAGAGGGGGATGGAAGGGAGGGGTGAGAGGAAAGCGGCATGTGTAAATTGCTTAACTCTGCACAAGACCGCCAGGGTTTTAAGGGACCCCTGCTGCTCCCAGCCAGGGCCAGGTGAGCTTCTAATGTGGCAGCACGTATTCCTGCAGAGTGGAAGGCCCATCACAAAGGTTGACTAGACATCTTTCTGATGTTAATTGCTGTATTTTGGTTATAAACTGGAACTGATGGGGTGAAATCTTTCCTCAGTGTTACTGTGTGCAGAAAATGTCAAAATAATGAAGCAATTCTATCCCAAAATAACGCGGCTTCACATAACATTATTTAAATTTTCTTCCCACACAATTTAGTCAAGTCTGTCATGTGATTTGGTCCTCACCTGCCTCATAATTCCAGTAGCCCTGCCTACAGGTTTAGAAATGTTTGTCAGGAGGGGGTCCTTATGACTGAAAATGTTGACAGGGGGGTCTCGGCACCCAAAAGTTTGAAGACCTCTGCCATAGATGTTGTATCTATGTCATTAATCGAAGAATTTGATGCTATCATAGGACTTAGAAAGATAAGGCCTGGCGACATCTGTGTTAAAAGGCAGACATGACAATGATTCTGTGTTAATATGGCGATGTCCATTGTCTAAGTTGAGGAAGATGTCGACTTCCATGGACTAAGATGGAGTCAGGCCTACATAAGATGAAGTCGGACATTAGGGACTTTACATCACCAGTGGCACAATGAGGAAGGGACCCACGTCTGGGCATAACCTTAGCCATGATACCCCAAGAGATTCATGTGCTGAAATGGTGTACTTGGTCATCCAGTGGGAGTGCGGCAGTAGTGTGGCAGCAAGATAACAGCAGAAACACAACACAAATTGTGACAGTGGATGGCTAGTAACTACAGACTTCTCTGGGACACCAAGAGTAGGGATTATGAGGGCAAACACAAACCACACAGATGAACAGACATAAAACTCTTCATGTATCACCAACACACCGCAGCTGCCTGGTCAATACCTCCTCAGACCTATTCGGACTCATCAACTCTCTCCCTCTAGCAACAGGACAACTTTCCCCCAGGCAGTTCTGAGTCTGCTTTCCAACACACACCATTGTATACATGCTTCTTAACAGTCAAAACACAGCACCAACATCTTCGATGTACATTACTCGATAAACATTGATATGTTGTTCTAAAGTGGAATATGTCTTACAGAAGATTGTGCCCTGACTGTTCAGGGTGGTAAGCCTGAGACCTACAGCAAAAAAAGGCATAAGGAACACACAATCATTAAAACCATCTCAAACTGCCTAGTGGTGTGTTAAAACCAAACTCACCTACCTCTCTACTTCCAAACACATTCTTCCAACTAATATGCAGATCACTGTCTGACCAGCCCAAATTGGAGACTACCACTCAGGCTCATTAGCCTGGATTATCCTGAGAACTGACCTTCCAAGGAAAGAAAACTGAGAACTGCCTTTCCAAGCTAGGAAAACACCATTGCTCTTGTCAGTGACCTGGAAAACTTACACCAGAAATAAATTTTAAACAATCCACCTACTCAGGAGGTGATACAATAGCAGCAATCTTTAGCCCAAACAAAAGAAAAAATGCATTGGCTAAGCCAATAAGTCTCACCTATGAAAGAGCTATTGACTTTGGCAATGTGTTTTAGTTTTAGCCATGTTGAACAGCAGTGTGGCTAAACAAACAACTTTCCAAGCAAATCTTTCGACAATAGATCCCCAAACAATCAAAGGCCCTCACATTTTCCTGCGCTTAATGCACTATTTTTCCTTCTATTACATCAGTTCTATGCACTTCAGTGCCACAAACTCCTATCTGGTTATCTAGACATTGCTTAAAGGAGAAATAGCTCAGTACAAAATTAAGTTTTGTTTAAGGGGGTCTTGGCAGTCTCTCAATGTGCTCAAAAATGAAAAACACACCACAAAGAAAACAACGGCACCCTCCCCTATGGGGACATATTTTATGACTGCACCAAAGAAATAGCAAAACCCAAGTACATAGGTAAAACTCCAACCATCATGTACAACATGGCAATGAACCAATGGATGATGTGTGTCAGCTGACCAATGTGTGTATCACGCTTACAACAACCAATGGTGGATGGGGCTGACATTTGGCCCCTTCATTTCTTGATGATATATTTTGGACACTTTGCAACAGGACAGTCCAGAGTACAGGCCAGTCAGGTGAGTATGCTCTTCTACACCAACATACAATTTGTAAAATAGCACCACTATCCAAGGATACTGCCCGCACCCAATAGCCTCTGTCAATTGTGACACAGAGCAGGAGCAACATCACTATCCTTTGGCCTGGGTGTTAGAATAGCTGGTATCTCACAAAGAAGGGTCTTATTGGAGTATTTACCACCAACCAATGTACTACTCCACACATTCTATCTCACATTAATGCACAAGGATGGTAACTACGAAAAGAAAACACGACAAAAAGGAGAAAAGGTGAAACCAAAAGCACTGCTGTGTTAAGACGAGAACCCTCACTCACCCTAGGGTGACTTGCTTCATTATAGGGTCCCCTCTTCACACTGGGACCGCAAGGAAGAACTGCCTTGAGCCTCGCTTCATTTACTCTGAGCTTGATAGGCTGTTACGTAGTCCAGTAATGGGTTGTTACCTGAATCCTTGAACCTCTGAACCCTGTGGTCATGGACTTCGCTGCTAGGTCTACTTGTGTCATTTAATCAAATCGATTCAAGGTAATATTATTTGTTTTGAGTTTAGGGAATCTAAAAATCATATGCAAAGGCAAATGAGTGGCGCGTCGTTAGGGACTGAGGAGTGCTGGACCTATGAGGCTAGCCCCTAAGGCTCCAAAGTTAAGAGCAAACTTATATTTAAGGAGCCGCTTACCTTGATAGAAGGACAGCTAAGTCCTGCTGTAGCCTAATGCCATGTCCAATTAGATAAAAGATGCAGACTTGTTTATTTTTCAGCAAACACAACAAGATGATGGACAGAGTAGGGGAGAGGAGTTGGCCTAACGGCTAGGGCGGTCGACCTCGAAGCTGGGGAACTGGGTTTGAGTCTCAGCAATGACGCTGAGCATCCTGTGATTCTGGGCAAATCACATAGGGGCCGATTCCGATCTCGGTCGGAGGCGCACCCAATACCATTCGGTCGGGAAAAAAGCCATGCGAATGCCTGTTTCCCGACCGATCCGTACATCATTCCGAACGAGTAAGTACGATGCGCGCAACAGCACAGAATCCGGCCGAGTCGTACTCACCCAATCCAGGTCCTGTTCTCCGACCGAGGCGAATCCGGAAACGCAGAATCGAGTCGCACGGAAGGAAAATGCAGCCCCGTCCGGCCGAACAAGTACGATGCGCTTTCCGTACGCGCCGAACCCGTCGCTACGTCCGGCACGTCAAAGCTTCCGGGAGAGGCGCACATAAGCTCCGATTCGCGCCACAACACGATCCACGGCTACGAGGCGAACACGCCAGCGGCGAGGACGATGCGAAGCAACGAGAAAGACGAACGACACGAACCAACCATGAATCCCTTCGTCCCGATCCTACCAATATTCTACATTTACTACCGGAACAGGCACGGACGCGTACGGCGCAGAAGGTAAGTCAGACACCAACCACAAAAACATACAACACGTACACGACACATCACACACACACAGAGGGATGCAGAATTTACTTACACCAGCAACAGCAGCCCCATAGGGGCGGGATGCCCATCACCAATGCCACATATGCACACATGGGCCTGGATGCGCACCACCACTACCACCCCTACCCAGGGGGGCTGGATGCCAACCACTACTACCACCCTTAGCCATGGGGGTGCCAGATTCCCACCACTACTACCACCCTTACCCAGGGGGGGCTGGATGCCTACCACTACTACCACCCTTAGCCATGGGGGTGCCAGATGCCCACCACCACTACCACCCTTACCCAGGGGGCTGGATGTCCACCACTACTACCACCCTTAGCCATGGGGTGCCAGATGCCCACCACCACTACCACCCTTACCCAGGGGGCTGGATGCCTACCACTACTACCACCCTTAGCCATGGGAGTGCCAGATGCCCACCACCACTACCACCCTTACCCAGGGGGGACTGGATGTCCACCACTACTACCACCCTTAGCCATGGGGGTGCCAGATGCCCACCACCACTACCACCCTTACCCAGGGGGGCTGGATGCCTACCACTACTACCACCCTTAGCCAGGGGGTGCCAGATGCCCACCACCACTACCACCCTTACCCAGGGGGCTGGACGCCTACCACTACTACCACCCTTAGCCAGGGGGTGCCAGATGCCCACCACCACTACCACCCTTACCCAGGGGGCTGGATGCCTACCACAACTACCACCCTTACCCAGGGGGCTGGATGCCTACCACTACTACCACCCTTAGCCATGGGGGTGCCAGATGCCCACCACCACTACCACCCTTACCCAGGGGGCCTGGATGCCTACCACTACTACCACCCTTAGCCATGGGGGTGCCAGATGCCCACCACCACTACCACCCTTACCCAGGGGGGCTGGATGCCTACCACTACTATCACCCCTAAGCCAGGGGCTGGATGCCTACCACTACTACCACCCTTAGCCATGGGGGTGCCAGATGCCCACCACTACTACCACCCTTACCCAGGGGGCTGGATGCCTACCACTACTACCACCCTTAGCCATGGGGGTGCCAGATGCCCACCACCACTACCACCCTTACCCAGGGGGGCTGTATGCCTACCACTACTACCACCCTTAGCCAGGGGGCTGGATGCCTACCACAACTACCACCCTTACCCAGGGGGGCTGGATGCCTACCACTACTACCACCCTTAGCCATGGGGGTGCCAGATGCCCACCACCACTACCACCCTTGCCCAGGGGGGCTGGATGTCCACCACTACTACCACCCTTAGCCAGGGGTGCCAGATGCCCACCACCACTACCACCCTTACCCAGGGGGGCTGGATGCCTACCACTACTACCACCCTTAGCCAGGGGGTGCCAGATGCCCACCACCACTACCACCCTTACCCAGGGGGGCTGGATGTCCACCACTACTACCACCCTTAGCCAGGGGGTGCCAGATGCCTACCACTACTACCACCCTTACCCAGGGGGTGCCAGATGCCTACCACCACTACCACCCTTAGCCAGGGGGTGCCAGATGCCTACCACTACTACCACCCTTACCCAGGGGGTGCCAGATGCCTACCACCACTACCACCCTTAGCCAGGGGGGCTGGATGCCTACCACTACTACCACCCTTAGCCATGGGGGTGCCAGATGCCCACCACTACTACCACCCTTACCCAGGGGGGGCTGGATGCCTACCACTACTACCACGCTTAGCCATGGGGGTGCCAGATGCCCACCACCACTACCACCCTTACCCAGGGGGGGCTGGATGCCTACCACTACTATCACCCTAAGCCAGGGGGGGCTGGATGCCTACCACTACTACCACCCTTAGCCATGGGGGTGCCAGATGCCCACCACTACTACCACCCTTACCCAGGGGGGGCTGGATGCCTACCACTACTACCACCCTTAGCCATGGGGGTGCCAGATGCCTACCACCATTACCACCCTTACCCAGGGGGGCTGGATGCCTACCACTACTACCACCTCTACCCAGGGGGCTGGATGCCTACCACCACTACCACCCTTACCCAGGGGGGCTGGATGCCTGTCACTACTACCACCTCTACCCATGGGGGGCTGGATGCCTACCACCAACACCACCCCCACTCATAGGATGGACAATGCATGACACAACCAGCACACCACAACCTAGGGAATGCAAGAAAAAGACATCCCCCCAACACCATGACAAGCGTGTGTAGACTGTGTCAAATGCCTACAACACTGAACATGACTTTGAACATACAATGTGACCCCCTATCATATGTGCCACACATATATGTGTGTGGCCCCCACAATGCAAGCAGGCCATGACCATTGTGGCAATGGGGTCCAAACCCCCATCATCACAGTGACCAAAAGGTAAGTGTGGGGTCCATAGCTGAAGCACATTTTGAACATTGTGGCAATGGGGACAAACCCCCATCATCACAGTGATCAAAATGTAAGTGTGGGGTCCATAGCTGAAGCACATTTTGAACATTGTGGCAATGGGGTCCAAACCCCCATCATCACAGTGACCAAAAGGTAAGTGTGGGGTCCATAGCTGAAGGACATTTTGAACATTGTGGCAATGGGGTCCAAACCCCCATCATCACAGTGACCAAAATGTAAGTGTGGGGTCCATAGCTGAAGCACATTTTGAACATTGTGGCAATGGGGTCCAAACCCCCATCATCACAGTGACCAAAATGTAAGTGTGGGGTCCATAGCTGAAGCACATTTTGAACATTGTGGCAATGGGGTCCAAACCCCCATCATCACAGTGACCAAAATGTAAGTGTTGACAAAGAAAAAGCTGCAACTGCCAAACTGCATGGATGATTCCTGGTCACAGAACATAAAACACATCAGTGGCAAAGTAGTGCATGTGTCCCATTGCAACATAGATTGGGGAGGCAAATACTGCAGTGCAAATAAGACATACCTTTGGCCATGTGCAGACAAACAACACCCATGGGGGCTGACACAGTCAACATTCATCAATGACACAATGACAGAAGTGACCATCAGAATGCAGACCCACATATTTGCACCAATGGGCACACAAATGCAGATACCCTGTGGAGACTGTAGATGTGAGGTGAACAGATACCATACCATGGCAGCAATGGGACACACAAACCATGATCATTGTGCTGACTGATGACCTAGGAGTCCCAGGGACAGCAGGGGAAACCCACCAAACTACATACAGCCAATGGCACACCTAAGATATGCCAATGCAGTGGTGCAGATGCACAAACACAAACAGGCAGACCCACACTGCACATCAAACACAACAGGTGAGGGGGGTGCCAGTGTCCCCAGGCAACCACACAACACATGAGGAGGCCTGAATACCAATTATACAGATGTGCATACAGTGCCACACAAAGGTAACTCATGGATCCAAATCCCCTATGTGGGCAATCAGGCATTGTCAGATGAGAGGAGCACAAATCACACATGTCACACAGGCACGTAGGAACAGCAACTGACACAGCAAGACACAGACACACCACAGCACTACCCCCAGGGCCCCCACAATGTGGTGACCCTGGGCTGCATTACAGTCCCACTGTGATGACAAAGCTAAATGTCGTTCACACTGTGAACCACAGTCATGTGTCCTGAGCAACAAACTACCATCACACCTACACAAGCACAAATCAATCAGCACGGCCAGTAAGCCAAGGCCAACATGGAGGCAGGGGTCTAGCCGGGCAACAACTCTCATCTGCACACACTCAACACCACACACCTCGACCTCCAACAATGTGCAGCAGTGAAGCACACATGCACTGGTGACATTGCACATGCACCCATGACAATTCCAGGGTGGTGGGTGGGAACCAAGGTGCAGAAACACATCACACATGGCCACTCAACAAGACTCCTGAATGTCTGACACACTGCACACTACGCTGTACATGGACATGACGGCAATACCACACCAACCAATGGGATCCCAGCCACAGTCACACACCAATGAAGAAGCCAAGGTCACCCACAAAGAACACACATAGACAACAACCAACATTGCAGCCCGGACCCTGAGGAGTGCCAGCAGTCACACACACAACGTGTCACAATCACTGAAAGATAACACAAACTGGAAATCACATGACAGGTGCAAACAACAAGTGCCAAGGGGAAACCTGACTGTGACCCATCTGCGTCTGCACACAAACTCAGCCCTGACAGCAAACACACCTATGGGTGACACCCTGATGACCAGTAATGTGCCATGCACCCACATCACAGAGAACCCAGGGAGAAGAGTTTGGGGGAACATAGGTCAACTCAGCAAGCATCACAAACAGGTACAACACTAGGGATCACAGCATGCACAGCAAAACGGAAGTGAACACACAGACATGCTCATACAACACACACCTTGGGCGCAGGCAATGTCACAGGAGTACACACTGCCATGAGGGGACTCCACTCCTGTGTGAGGAAAGCTGTGCCATATGTTGCCTCAGTAGGGCCCCATCATGTCAGCTGAGCACTTGGTCACACAATCAACAATTAGCACCAAATGAAGGCTCCCGTCACATCAGCCTGGTCATGGAAGTGCCAACGAAATCATCAGCACAGATCCAACACACTTGTATAGCAATGTTGCACTGACAACACAGATGAGTCCTTCCCCATTGATGCCCAAACCTGCATGTCCAGTGGAGATGGCCACACGGTCAGGGAAGTAGACGAATTGAACAATGGCAGGCACAACAGATGTGCAGGGGTGGAAGCCACAGATGTGAAATTGCTAATGTAAGTAGGAAATCCCATTGCCAAATACTGAACACATGACACCCTCAGATGCTGCTATGGATGACATGGATACACCACAGGATAGGACACATTCCCCCTGGACCACATGTGTTCCTGCACAGAAACACTTCATTATCATGAGACCAAATATCACCATCACTGCAGCAAGGGCATGGTTAGCATCATCAACAACATGTACATCAGAAGCATAAGCACTAGAGAACAGAAAGTTGCTTTATTCAGCATATGTGTGTTTAAAAGTGAAAGTCCAGAAAAAACACAAAGGCCAATGGCCAGTCCATTGTCAAAGTCCAAACAGGGTGACAGTGGCAGATGTCACCCTACGCATGCCTGCACTGCACAAAACCAGGGACAATCCACTAGGAGGGGCAACCGGGGGGCAGGCCAGGCACCGCAGGGACAGGATCAGGGCTCACCAGGAGGAGGCAGGGAAGGGGTGGTGGGTGCTGGAGAGCCACTGACAACTGCAGTGGAGGTGTCTGACATGGTGTGTGCCGGCACAACTGGGGGCATGACTCAGATGTTGTGGGTGCCGGCACAACTGCAGTGGACCCTGCAGATGGAGTGGACAGGTCCGCCACTGCAGTGCCCAAGTCAGACAGGGTGGTAGTGGACTCCACTGCAGTGCCTACCACCAGGGGAGGAGAATGGGGAACAGGCAAGGTGGGCTGGACAGAGGGGGAGGATACCCTCACCACATCAGTGGCACACACAAGCGCAGCGGGGGGTGTGGTGCTGGGAGAGCAAGTGGCAGGGGGAGAAGGCCGGATCCTCTTGGGGATGGTATATCTGTGGGTGGGGGAACCTGGGGCAGGGTGTGGTGGGGGCACCTGTGGAGTGGGGGCCTGAGGGATGGAGGAAGGAGACCTGGTGCCTGAGCTGCAGGACGGCGGCGGGGTCTTGCTCTTATGACTCCGGGGGACTTGCGGGTGGGGGCCTCAGTCTGTCTGTGCCTGGGGGAGGGTGTCCGGGAGCGAGGGGCACTCTGCTCCGTGTGGGTGGGCTTCCTCTTCCCCTGAATGCTGTATCAGCTGGATCGGAGGGGAAGAGGCCGAGGTCACTGAGGAAGAGCCGCTGGGTCTTTGGGGTTGCAGGTGAGGCAAGGGAGGGTGCTTTGGAGGGAGAGGCAACTGAGGACTGCGCAGTGCTCGTGGATGCGTGTGTGTGTTCCAGGGCCCCATCCCCTGTGAGTCTGGTTTCAGTCCCCTGACTGTGCGTGCGTGTGCGTTTTGTTTGTGGCGTGTGTGTCTGTGTGCTGGACGTGTGTGTGCTGGTGTGTGTGTGCTTGGGACGGGTAAGGTGCTGGGGAGTGTGGATGGAGCAGAGGCAGGAGGGGTGAGGGACTGTCTGAGGAGGGACACTGCTGCCGTCAGGGAGGAGTCCATGGACCTATTGCCCCTCTGTAGGTCAGACATGCCCGATGAGATGCCCTCCATGAACGACACCAGCTGAGTCAACAGAGCGGTGTGCGCATGGAGGACACTCAGCATGGCTGTCTGCCCTACATGGAGCTGGCGAAGGAGGTACACAGACTCCTCACTCAGGGCAGCAGGGGACACAGGGGCAGGGTGCGGTGCCTGGCCCAAAGGAGACACGCTCCCGAACATGGGAGCCTCCACGGACCTGGGGAATGGGAGCCGATGGGAGGGCGGTGGTGGTGCTGGTGGTGGCGGGGACAGCAACACTAGCTGGGGTGTGGTGGCTGCTGACACCCGCCTCCATAAGGGAGTCATCCTACGAGCCGCTGTGGTCCTCAGCTGAGGTGGATGCTGCTGAGGACTCCTCGGTGTGGCTCCCCTCGCCCTCCGTGCCACTGGGTCCCTCCGACCACTCCTCGGCTGCTGACCCAGTCTGGCTCTCCGGCTCCTCCTGGTCCGTGGAGCTGTCCCCTTCCGTGGCCGTGGATGTATCTGCAAACAATGGGGAAACAGACAGACATCAGTCACCTGCACCAAACGCACACACCACTGTGAGCACAGCACATTACAGAGCAAGCCCTGGCATCATTAGTTGAACATTGCTAAAAGTGCCCTAACTGAACAGGAGAAGCCAATTGTCAGTCTGATGCCAACCATGGCACTCACATCCCACATGGCCTTGCACCCATCTGTCTGGTGTCTGTTGGATAGCAACACCCCAGTGTGGACACATGCACCACCTACACAGTAGTTGGACAGTGCAGAGGACACGGTGTAGCATGTGGACTTGCACACATCACAACTCTTGCCACTGAGTCAGTACAGGTTTCCGGATGAAAGGGATGCCCAGAGTCAAATAGGAAATGCATGTGATGCATACCAGCGACAGACACCATGATGCACCCATGTCCTGATAGCCATCGCCACAATGGTGTGCATGTAGCACATGTCACTCCCTGCAGGATCACCAATAAGTAGACACATGCCATGGCGGAGGCATGACTGCTAAGTCATACATCACTGTCTCAGTGATGTATGACTTGGCAGCCAGACAACAACACTCTGCACTGTGTCACAATAGTAGGTCATGGGGAATGCAAGTCCTGGAGCTGCACAAGTGCACATGTACATCCCCCACACAACACATCATCTTAACCCTCATCTGTCCAGGTCATACCGATTGGACATATGGGAGACCTGTGACACTACCCTCTGAACCTGAGCCCCTCACAATCTGCTGTGAATGGGAAACAGCTGCCTGAACTTCACATTCGCATACCCCAGTCTGCACGGGCAGCTGATCAAACACCTATGTGACACACAAGTATCGTCTCCTATGGTCACATCTCCAGTGGCATGCTGAGCCCCTACCGTGAAACACCCCAGCAGTCCTGGCAACAAATCCACAGCACACTGACACAGAGGCAGACACCTGAGGGGTCAAATCACTGCGCACAACGTGTCAGCTGATACACGGGAGTGGAAGTACAGGTGTATTGGATGGGCTGGAGTAGGCATGACTGTCCTGCCCCACGTGAATGAGGGATGAGCCCTGGACAGTGGATAGCTGGCTATGTATGTGTGACACACGTAATCTGCACACTCCTGGGGCCCAAACATTGTTCCCACCCGCTGCATGGGTGTGTGCCAGATACCCCAGGCACATGTGGTGGCTCAGCTCAGCAAGTGGACCGCATATCAAAGCAACACGCAGATTACATGTCCGAACACAGGCGTTGTGTGAACAATGGACCCACCCATGATGCCCACAACAGAGTTAGGGAAACAGATGCTGTCCCCCACCTTGAGTGAAGCAAACTGCAAGGACACAGTCCCAAGTGACACAATTCCCTGAATGTAAGGGCCACACCTGGGTATCAGATGAGGAGTGGGCAGTGCACAATAGAGGGACATGGCTCCTGGACAACATGACTGCTGTACTGTGGCAGTTTAACCAGGCCAGAGGAGGGCACATAGCATGTAATACAGAGTTCACAGTGCAGTCTTTGACTCACCCCTCCTTGCTGCTGTCTGGCCTTCAGCTGCCCATCCAGGTCTGGAAACACCACTGCCAGGATCTGGAGCATGTGGGGGTCAGGGTCCGTGTTCCGCCCCTCCTGCGAGGAGCGACAGCTTCAGCTGGACCTGTGCAATCCTCCGGGTCCAGCCCCGAAGGTCCTGCCACCTCTTCTGGCAGTTGCGGATCCGGCGTTGTAGACCCCCACGGACCGGACAGCCCGGACGATGTCCTTCCAGATCTCCTGCTTCCGATGGGCATTAACCTGTCAGGATGACAAAGTGAAAAGGCCATTACTACACATGCAACATATCCGTGCATGACACAGTTGTATATACATGTCTCAATCACAGGGGCACATGATGTACACAGGCAGTGCAACGTTGCCCATGGACAGTTTGCCAGAAGTCACTACATGGTATCATTGCATGGGAAGTAAAACCTTGTTCAAATGCACTGTCACTGCACCATACCTGTCCAGTGCATGTCACTACACACTATGGGGGGTGACAACTACTCAGTGAGCCTGCTAGCCAGTGGCGTGCAGACTTTCAGCCTTGCTAGTCAGACAAAATGCACATTCAGAAAGGCAGTGCACAGAACACTCACCTGCTCCCCTGGTGTCCCATACAGCTTGCTGTACTGTGGAAGTAGAGCTGTCCAGCAGGGCCTGGTTCTCCTCAAGGCTGAAGACTGGGGCTCTCTCCACAGTACGTGCCATTGCAGGGTCCAGAGGGGGCAGAGACAGCAGCAGTGCAGTGGCAGATGTCGTCCTGGAGCATGTAGTGCAGGCAAGTGAGCTCTCAGGGGAACAGCCAGTAATATATATGTGCTGCAGAGGCAGATACTGTCCCATGTGTCCAAAGTGATAGGTCCAAGTCGTTTGCATCTTCTGAATCTGGCCAATCCATGGAATAGCAGCACCAATACACGCTCACAGCATCCTTCAAATCTTCAACTTCATGACATACATGATTTTGCAACATTGTTGTGCACAAACTGTTCACCCTGTTGACGGCAACACAACTCCCACACATGACATGGGGAGTCCAAGTTGGACCAATGTCTCAGACAACTGTGGCCCTGATACTGGGGATTTTGTCTACCAGGACTTTCAATTCACCTAGGAACTTCTGATTGCAATATAAATGTACAGCACTAACCATCCTATGCACTATTCACACAAATGTATCACAATAAACACACTAATACACCATACTTGCCTCTGTTGTGATTCCAACGTGGGTGCTGTCATGGGGATGATGAACTGCAAAATTACACTGTGTATGCGAACTGCAACAGCAAGTACAACACAGGCATGTGAGTAATGGCAACGTGACACATATGAGGGAGACACACCACCAGGGCTACACAACACATACACACCTAGGCCATCTGACTCATTGCCTACACTGATGTTGCCAGGAAAGACGGTGCAATGCACAGACACCACACCTATTCCCAGTTGTAGTCAAGTAGCCCACAGGTGCAATAAGCAAATGGCAGTCAAATGTGTGACCACAGACAACGCACATCACAAAGTGAAGCACAGGTATATTACACAGTTGCAACATGTCGTAACCACTACAGATGCAAGGTAATCCCACCTGGCAGCGGGCACACAGTCAACAACTGTAGAAGGAAGGAAGTCCATGGGTGTGGCGCACATCACCTGTAGGGACACAACAGCTACCACCCTGGAAGTACAATCACGTCGTCGGTGGACACAGTTGACCAAACGAATCTGAAAGTACCCTGTGAAGGTCAGAAATGACACACAGTCAAAAGCAATGGAGAACAGGACAGAACAGCAAAACTCATGCACAATACATGTTACAAGATACCCACCCAGAACCAAGTTAGCATGTCAACACTGTTGGGGAGTACAGACCACCTGTAAGCACACATCGCTACACACATCCAGTCAAGTAGCCCATGGACACACTCCAACAGCACCAGAGCACCACCTACACATATCATGCCAACTCACATCATTGACATGACACCTCAGGATACTCACATTCAGCTAAAGACGTTGGTGATGAGCTGTGTGCGGACATCACCCTCATCATCATCATCATCACTGGCATCGTGGTCCAGGCCAGGATCCTCCACAGGTGGCGGATGTTGGTCATTGTCATCCTGGATGAGAGGCAACTCCTTCCGCACTGCCAGGTTGTGGAGCATGCAGCAGACGATGATAATCTTGCACACCTTCGCTGGGGCATATGGGAGGGACCCTCCTGTCTTGTCGAGGCAGCGGAAGCGGCTCTTCAGGAGACCAAATGTCCGCTCAATCACTCTCCTGGTCCGACCATGTGCCTCATTGTAGCGCATCTGGGCTGGTGTCACAGGGTTCCTGAGGGGTGTCAGCAACCACGGCATGTTGGGGTATCCCGAGTCACCTACGGACAGACAAGTGCACATTAGCTGACTTGGAAAAGTGGGCGGAATACTACAGATCAGATCACACACAATGTCACAAAGTCAGTACACACCGACAAGCCAGGCACGCTGGTTCTGCATCTGTGCCATCATCCTGGGGATGCGACTACTCCTCATCACAAAGGCATCGTGTGCTGAACCAGGGAAACGGGCACACACGTGTGAGATGGTCATATCTGCAAGACACACCACCAGTGCATTGACCGAGTGGTAGTGCTTGCGGTTACGGTAAGCCTGCTCCTGGGCCTGTGGTGGTACCAAAGCCACATGTGTCCCATCAATGGAGCCAATGACAAGTGGCATCCTCCCCAGGGCATAGAAGTCACTCTTCACGTCAGTGAGTCGTTGCAGTCTAGGGAAATAGATGTACCGGTTCAGGTATAGCAACATTGCCTCCAAAACATCGCGGAGCACACGGCTCAACATGGTCTGTGACATCCCACCAGCAGTCGCCACAGTATGTTGGAAGGTACCGGTGGCAAAGAAGTGTAGGGCTGCCATCACCTTCACCTTGGGGGTCAGTGCTGTAGGATATGGCCGGCCAGGCTGCAAATGTGGGGCCAACTGCACTGCCAAATCCTCAATCAGCTGCCTGGTGAAGCGGTACCGTCGGATGCTGTCCCGTTCCACCATCTTTGCCAGGTCTGGGAATGGTCTATGGACAGCAGGAGCCCTGCAGTGCAGAGGAGAAGAAAGCAAGATTGTCAGTCACCCCACATATGCGGCATTGAACACACTCAATATCACATCATACATCATTATGAGGCACAACTACATGAAGTGTGCAGTTCCGTAAGGACATGTATGGTACATACATGGCCAACATCTGTCATCACGGTTCAACAAGTGGCATCAATAAGTCCCAGGTTGGCCCATTGGATATCATGAGGCCATGTCACAGTTCCCATCTCCTGCTGCCATGTCACAATCACCCCCCACAGTGACATGTGAGGACAGATGTGCCCCAGGCATCACAGCTCAACGACAGGTACATTCCCAGGGACCCTGTATTGCCACATGGACACTGGCATTACATGGAGTATCATGTATACACCACAGCAAAACAACCATGACCCTCACAGGTAGTGGTTCCACTTGCCTCTGCAGGACAGACATGGACGTCTGTGACACACACGCACAACATCAAAGTCCATGCACACACAACGTGGATGTGGAGACTGTCTCCCATTGTGCACATGAAATCAGAGACATTATAAACACTACATGCACACAGACTGTGGAGGACCATCACTATTGTGCCACTGCGACACCCTGGCTCAAACATACCGTCCCACATGGGACTCACGGGGTATGTGACATGACATACACATACACCACCGTGAAATGTGACCATGGCACATGCACAGATATGAACAGTTGCACATCACAGTGGTCATGTACACGTAACACCCAGGATCCTGTCCCCATGAACACGTGCACAGCCTGGGGGTGGCTGCCCCCAGGTGACACCCACAGGACAACATGTACACCAACATACACACAATAGGAAATGCAGCCTTACATGCCTT
This sequence comes from Calotriton arnoldi, assembly GCA_963921515.1. Lineage (NCBI taxonomy): Eukaryota > Metazoa > Chordata > Amphibia > Caudata > Salamandridae > Calotriton > Calotriton arnoldi. The sequence goes on from CAWUFW010005114.1 coordinate 1,154,294, forward strand.
ATGATACAGTTTGGACAGGCTGTGGTGTTGTAGGTGTGCCCCTCACTCCCTGGGAGCTATCTGTGGCTGGCATATGTTCATCTGAGACAGGCATGGTGACATATGCCAGTCACTTGTACAGGGATGCGTTGAACAGCAATGGACCGATCGGTGCACCCGGCCGGCCCATTACATTCATTTGTGCGGGTACGTGTTGTACCCCTGTACGCGTTGTACCGCAATCGACCGATCGGTGCACCCGGCCGGCCCATTGCATTCAATGTGTGCGGGTACGCGTTGTACCCCTGTACGCGTTGTACCACAATGGACCGATCGGTGCGCCCGGCCGGCCCATTGCATTCAATGTGTGCGAGTACGCGTTGTACCCCTGTACGCGTTGTACCGCAATGGACCGATCGGTGCGCCCGGCCGGCCCATTGCATTCAATGTGTGCGGGTACGCGTTGTACCCCTGTACGCGTTGAACAGCAATGGACCGATCGGTGCGCACCCATTGTCAATGGCCTAGCCTGGCAACAGACGCGTTTTCGAAATTCGAACGAGTCGGTTGTGGTGACAGTCGTTGGAGGGGTGGGTGCAGGGGGTGCAGCTGGTGGTCCTGCTGGTGCTGCAGCTGGTGGTCCTGCTGGTGCTGCATGTTGACTTGCACCGGAGGTGCCAGGTTGGTCTTCTTCATCCGAGGAGGGCAGAGGCTGTACGACACCAGTGAGCTCCGCATCCTCTTGAGCCTGGGACTGGGACTCCTCAGCGTCTGCTGCTGTGTCCCCATCATCACCTGTTTTTGGGAGACACACACAATGTATGTTATGTTTCTGCAGGCATCAATGGTTGACACACCTGACAGTTGTGACTGTGCCTCTGGGTGCGGGCCTGTACATTGCATTGTCCTAAGTTGTCACAGTCAGGGGTTGATATTGGTGTAGCACATTGTCCTGCATTATTTGGGCATTTCTATGTATTTGTTGGGGTGTGAACATGGTCTGCATTGGTTGTATTTGGTTGACAGCCGGCCCTCCTTCCCACCCAGCCAGTCAGTTATCCCACCATGGACTGTGCTTGCATTGCAGGGAGTGAAAGTTGTCTTTCAGGATGTCAGTCAGTGGTGTCCTGCTGTTGGTTGTTGCACAGTTGCCAGCAGGGCCTTGTGCTCCCCACAGCAGTAGCCAGTGTCAGCCATCTTGTCAGTTGTTTTCCACTCCCTGTGATGTGAGCATGGTTCAGGGTGGTGTTGATGGGACAGTTGTGGGGGTGAGCTATGTCTGTGACTATGACTCCCATCATGCTATTGCCTCCACCCCACTTCCCAGCATTCCCATACTTACTTGCTTTTGTGGGGAGTTCAGTGTGTGTGGGTGTGAGAGTAATGGCAAGATGGCTGACAGTGGTGTCCTGCTGTTGGTTGGTGTGCAGTTCCCAGCATGCCCTTGTGCTCCCCACGACACAGCAACAGTGTCAGACATCTTTGATGGGCCTTTCCACTCTCTGTGGGATGTGCATGCGTGAGTGTGAGCTTGCTGGGCCATGTGGTGGGGGATGTTGAGCTGTGACTACGACTCCCATCATGCTATTGCCTCCACCCCCCTTCCCAGCATGCCCATCCTTCCTTCCTTTTGACTCTGCTTCCCTGTTGGGTGGGCTGCCTGTGCTGACAGGATGGCTGGGAGTGTTGTCCTGGCAGTTGTTTGGCTAAAAGTCCCAAGAGTGTCCCTGTGCTTCACACAACATAACCCAGGGTGGAGGTTCTTTGTGGGATCTTGAGTTAGGATGTGAGGCATTGCATTCTCCCAGGTGGGTTATGTGGAGTTTGTGTTGAGGGGGTGTGTGAGGGGAGGTGCTTGTGACTATGGTCAGTGCTGCAAGTCCTCCTTCCCACCCAGCCAGATATCCCACCATGGAACGTGCTTGCATTGCAGGGAGTGGAAGTTGTCTTTCAGGATGTCAGTCAGTGGTGTCCTGCTGTTTGTTGGTGCACAGTTGCCAGCAGGGCCTTGTGCTCCCCACAGCAGTAGCCAGTGTCAGCCATCTTGTCAGTCCTTATCCACTCCCTGTGATGTGAGCATGGTTCAGGAGTGGTGTTCATGGGCCAGTTGTGAGGCTGAGCAATATCTGTGCCTACTACTCCCATCATGCTATTGCTTCCACCCCCTTCCCAGCATGCCCATCCTTCCTTCCTTTTGACTCTGCTTCCCTGTGGGGTGGGCTGCCTGTGCTGACAGGATGGCTGGGAGTGTTGTCCTGGCAGTTGTTTGGCTAATAGTCCCAAGAGTGTCCCTGTGCTTCACACAACATAACCCAGGGTGGAGGTTCTTTGTAGTATCTTGAGTTAGGATGTGAGGCATTGCATTCTCCCAGGTGGGTTATGTGGAGTTTGTGTTGAGGGGGTGTGTGAGGGGAGGTGCTTGTGACTATGGTCAGTGCTGCAAGTCCTCCTTCCCACCCAGCCAGATATCCCACCATGGAACGTGCTTGCATTGCAGGGAGTGGAAGTTGTCTTTCAGGATGTCAGTCAGTGGTGACCTGCTGTTTGTTGGTGCACAGTTGCCAGCAGGGCCTTGTGCTCCCCACAGCAGTAGCCAGTGTCAGCCATCTTGTCAGTCCTTATCCACTCCCTGTGATGTGAGCATGGTTCAGGGTGGTGTTGATGGGCCAGTTTTGAGGCTGAGCAATATCTGTGCCTACTACTCCCATCATGCTATTGCCTCCACCCCCTTCCCAGCATGCCCATGCTTCCTTCCTTTTGACTCTGCTTCCCTGTGGGGTGGTCTGCCTGTGCTGACAGGATGGCTGGGAGTGTTGTCCTGGCAGTTGTTGGCTAAAAGTCCCAAGAGTGTCCCTGTGCTTCACACAACATAACCCAGGGTGGTGGTTCTTTGTGGGATCTTGAGTTAGGATGTGAGGCATTGCATTCTCCCAGGTGGGTTATGTGGAGTTTGTGTTGAGGGGGTGTGTGAGGGGAGGTGCTTGTGACTATGGTCAGTGCTGCGAGTCCTCCTTCCCACCCAGCCAGATATCCCACCATGGAACGTGCTACCATTGCAGGGAGTGGAAGTTGTCTCTCAGGATGTCAGTCAGTGGTGTCCTGCTGTTGGTTGTTGCACAGTTGCCAGCAGGGCCTTGTGCTCCCCACAGCAGTAGCCAGTGTCAGCCATCTTGTGAGTCCTTTTCCACTCCCTGTGATGTCGCATGGTTCATGGTGGTGTTGATGGGACAGTTGTGGGGGTGAGCAATATCTGTGACTATGACTCCCATGATGCTATTGGCTACACTGACTTGCCCAGCATACACAGAATTCCTTTCTTTCAGTGGTCTTCACTGTGTGTTGTTGTTGTAGTGGTGGCTACATGTCTGGATGTGTTTGTTAGTTATATTTGTGCCACTGCCTAGCTGTAGTTGTAGTTGTGTTTGTACATGTGATGACACAGTTAAATGTAACTTTGAGATGGCATGTGTTGTGTTTATCTGACTGACATACACATTTTGGGATGATTCTGTTCTGGTTGCTGTGTAATTGCTAAGAGTGCATGGTTTGACTCTCCCCTTGACAGTGATGTGTGTGCGTATTGTGGCAGAATATTGTGTACATTTGTTGTGTACTCACCAGGCTCTGGGATGTTTTCTAGTCCATAGACGCTCACTGGCGGAAGGATGGCCCGCACCTTCTCCTCCCAGGGCCTGAGGTATACTGGCTTGGCAGGAGGGCCACTGCCGGTGTATTGGCTCAGGAGGTAGTCCTTCTTCAGCAGCTCCCGTACCCTCCTGCGCACGTCATACCACCTGTTCTGGATGTCAGTCTTTGTGCGCAGACATGGTGATTGTGCGTTCACCCTGTTGATGATCCTCTCCCACATCTTTGTTTTCTGGGAGATGGGTGTCTGTTGGACCAGTGTGCCAAACAGCTGTGGCTCTACCCTGAGGATCTCGTCTACCAGGACTTCCAATTCACAATCTAGGAACTTGTGATTCTTCTTTGGGGGCATGGTGATGGGTGGTGATGGTGAGTGATGTGTGTGTTGGTGTGCAGGTGAGGGTGTGTGAGTGTGTGTTTTGCTGGGTGTATGTGAGGTAGCTATTTGTTGGTGTGCTGATGGTGTGTGGCTTGTGTGGGGGATGAGCTGTGGGTGTGTGGTTGCTGTCTGTTGAGTGCTGGCAGTAGTATAGCATTTGCAAAGGATCATGGTTGGGATTTGTGTCCTTTATATGGGTGGAGTTGTGGGTGTGTCTTTGTTCTCTGTCCCCACCCCCCCCAGTATTTATTGGCTTTGTAATTGCTTGTTTGGCCTTTTTTTTGTGTATTTTTCCTTAGTACTTTCTGTGCATGTTGGAAACGTTCTTGTGACCGAGTCGGACCCTGCAGTTGTCTCGTACGGTCTTCTCCGTTTCGTTCACGCTGTGTTTGTGCAGTTTTCTATGCTGCGTACGCGTCGGTCGCGGTGTTTTGTGTTACTTAGGCTCGCAGTTTTCTATGCGTGTCGGTCGTACGGCTTGTCCTCCGTACGACTCGGTCGTGGTTTTCGCGCCTTGCATCGTACTTTGCGGTTTGGAGTTCGCGTGTACGTTTCGGTTGGATTTGTTCCGGGTGCGTGTCGGTCGGTTCGATTCGTGTGTTTTCCGGCCGGATTGCTGTTTTCCGTGCGGCTCGGTCGTTCGGCTTGGGTTCAGTACGTGTCGGTCGGATTTTGCACGCTTTGCATCGTACTTGGCGTGTCGGGCGCCACAGGTACGTGTCGGTCGGAATTCATTCCGGCTCCGAGTCGGTCGGTGCTTTTCCGGCCCGAATCGGAATCGACCCCTGTATCTCCCCGTGCCTAACAAAAATAAATGTGTCCTCATGTAATGCAACTGGTGCTATGTAAAGCGCTCTGATACCCGATTCGGGTCAAGTTTGCGCTATGTAAAACTCTGTAAAATAAAAAAAAATAAGAGTGCTGAAACTTTTCAACCACTCACCCCAGTCAAGAGATCTGGGTTAAACCCATTGTTCTTTTTGCTCACCATGCCACCCCAGTTTGGAACCAGCCATATGCACATCAGTCTCAACTCTGCTCCTCATGGGAACAGTCCAGCCCGAGTTACTAGGCCAGGTACTCCCTGGCCCGGAAACAAGCATCCTGCATCCTCATCAGCAAGGCTAGCTTGAGTCCAGTGGCACAGCGAACAATGGATTTCACCCAGATCTGTGACTGGGGTGAATCTTTGATAATGTTCAGCATTCCGTCCATCAACTTTCTTTGTAGCTATTGTTTATTTTTTGGGTCACCCATGCCTAATGAAAGACTAGTAAGTACATTACTGCAGGAGCACAGGACGGTGGTGGACTTGTGTGACTATAAACAAAAGACTATGGGAAATTGGTCTCAGTAGCCCGAGGAGCACCCTTGCCCTACTATTGAAGTACCAGGCACCTTTCCACCTTGGAGACAAATACTTTGACCAATTGTAACCAGTTGGGACTTTTAGACTGCTTTAATATCAAATGATTTGACTTTGACTTAGTTCAAGAAAACAATGACTACAAGCTTTGACACGCATGTGGATTGGGAAAAGAACTTTATTTTGCCTTCAGGATCCACTGCCCTGTGCTATTGGACAGCTGTTTCACCTGTGCACGTTTGTGGACTCCCATGATAAAAAAAACTCTAGCACTCTGGACAGCTCCACAGCTATACATGGTGCAGAACTCTTATAGGATAATAAAGGCTATTATCAAATGACAGGTGTTATGCTGAAATGAACTCTGGAACGCACAATAAAAATGTCCTGAAATAAAAGTACAGGCCACTACCGTTTAGGTCTCCATTGAAGACAATGAAGGGACTCAGGGCATATAATGACCTGTATCGGTCTTATGCTACAACATTTTAATGTTTGTCATTGTGCTTCTCCCTTTTCAATTTAGAACATTCTACCCTCCATGGAATGTTCTAATACCCTTATAGCTTTTCTGCCTGGGGCTATACCATCTGTTAAAGGACCTCTCCTTAATTGTAGACCATCACCTGAGGCTCGGTCCTATAACTCATGTTCAGGCACTTTAACAACCGGTGTAGCCCTAAGCAGAGGACAATAAGGGGCCGATTCCGATCTGGGTCGGAAAGCTCTCCGACCGATCCGGATCCGGATTGTTTTCCGACCGAGCCGGACCCCTGCAGTCCGACCGAATGAGTACGATGCGGCCGTATGCTGCCGGACTCGGTTCGGTCGGACTCCCATTGAAGTCAATGGGAGCCGGTCGTACGACGTGTACATGGGCTCCCATTGACTCAATGGGTACGTTGTGCACAAGGGGGCCCCCTGTAGTGGGTACGCGTTGGTGCCATCTGCACCGTACACGCATGTATAGGGGGGACCCATGGGTCCCCCCTGTGTCCGACTCGTACGGCTACGGGTGAAGGGGGGTCCGGCATGGACCCCCGAAGTCCGCATCCGGGTGCTTTTTCGTGTCGGAGGCTCCGACTCGATCCGTTGTCCGGATCGTGCATCGTACTGGTTCGGTCGTAAAACGTCTCCATTGCGCGCCACGAATCGAGTGCGAACGAGTCGGATGGAGTGGTTCGGACCCGGAAACGAGTCGGTCGGCGATTTCGCGTTCACTCGCATCGTACTTGCTCGCTCGGACGACTGTACGAATCGGTCGGAAACACAGCCTCCGACTCGGATCCGGTAAAGCCAAATCCGATTCGGAGCCCTACCGACCGAGATCGGAATCGACCCCTAAGTCTTTATTGGGGTAAATGGCTGAGAGGGGTAGAAGCTCCACTAAGGCAACAACCACAATCTTTGTCAGGGTGAACCAACATAGTCACCAAATTAACCTGTGCTTAAACCTTTGATAGCTTGGCATGGAGCAGTTAGACTTAAATTAGAGGCAATATAAAGTATTTATGCAGCAACCAAACAGCAATAAAGTGAAAACACGACATAAGAATAACTCCATACCAATTTAGAAATATAGAGCACGAATCACTGACAGAATATCGAAGGTCAGAATATCGACCTACAAAAATATCGCAGCAAGAATATTGAAGTCAAGAATATCGACATCCTATCTACATTATGGTAAGTACAAAAATATCGAAAAAAATATCTTTGTCAAAAATATCGTTGTTAAAAATATCGGGTTTTTTTGTTAAAAAAGTATTGTTAAATTAAGTAAATAATACATATAATTAAAATAAACATAGTTAAAATATTTTAAAATGTTTAAAAATTATAAATTAAATATATATAATTTATAAATACATTTAATATATACATATAATATATAATATATACACTTATTAATATGTTTTAATAACTATTTTAATAACTTATAAATTAAGAAAATGTTATAAATTATAAATACATCTATACACATAAAACAATAACATAAATAAAAATTAAATAAATATATGTAACAAATTAAAAAAATTAAAATTATTTTTAAAATTAATTATATACTACATTAGCTAAAATAATACAAAAAATATTAAATAGTGGAGGGAATAAAATTACTATTCCAACTCCAAACAGTGCAACAGTAGGGTAAATGTTGGATAGCGTAGGGGTAAAAATTACTATTCCCACTCCAAAGAGTGCAACAGTAGGGAAAGTGTTGGATAGCGTATGGGAAAAATTACTATTCCCACTCCAAAGAGTGCAACAGTAGGGAAAGTGTTGGATAGCATAGGGGTAAAATTTACTATTCCCACTCCAGAGAGTGCAACAGTAGGGAAAGTGTTGGATAGCGTAGGGGTAAAAATTACTATTCCCACTCCAGTGAGTGCAACAGTAGGGAAAGTATTGGATAGCGGAGGGGTAAAAATTACTATTCCCACTCCAGTGAGTGCAACAGTAGGGAAAGTGTTGGATAGCGCAGGGGTAAAAATTACTATTCCCACTCCAGTGAGTGCAACAGTAGGGAAAGTGTGGGATAGCGCAGGGGTAAAATTTACTATTCCCACTCCAGTGAGTGCAACAGTAGGGAAAGTGTGGGATAGCGTAGGGGTAAAAATTACTATTCCCACTCCAAAGAGTGCAACAGTAGGGAAAGTGTTGGATAGCGTAGGGGTAAAAATTACTATTCCCACTCCAGTGAGTGCAACAGTAGGGAAAGTGTTGGATAGGGTAGGGGTTAAAATTAACATACTTATAATTAAATTAATTTTTATAAATAAATAATGATTTAATTATTAAATAACAATAAATAAATTACCAATACCAATAAATAATGAATACAAAATAATTACCAATTAATAATTAATTAACAATAAATTAATGATACATACCAATAAATAACAATTATTAAAAATAAATTACCAAATTAAAATTAATTAACAATAAAATATTTCCCAATACCCACAAATATTAATTATTAAAAGGTAATTACCAATTAATAATTAACTAACCCAAAATTAATGATAAATACCAATAAATAATAATTAATAAAAAGTAATGACCAATTAATAATTATTAAACAATAAATTAATTTACAATACCCAAAAAGAATATTTATTTAACGTTAATTACCAAATAATAATTTATTAACAATAATTTAATTATCAATACCCAAAAATAAAATTAATAAGTAATTAATTAGAATTAAATTACTTCCCACCCTATTTCCCTATAAACTCACAACCCGCTCCAATAATAAATTAATACACTTAATATAATTATCAATTAATCAATTAATAAAAATTAATTACCAATTAATAATTAATTACCAATTAATAATTAATTAACAATAAATTAATTAACAATACCAATAAATAAAAATAATTAATTACTTAATTACAATTAAAATACTTCCCACCCTATTCCCCTATAAATCCACATCCCACTACAGAACTAAAACGCAAAATTTAATTAAAATTAATTAATAATTCCTAAAAATTATTAATGAATTTACTATAATTAAATTACTTCCCACCCTATTCCCCTATAAACCCACAACCCGCTACAGAACTAAAACGCAAAATGTAATTAAAATTAATTAATAATTCCTAAAAATTATTAATGAATTTACTATAATTAAATTACTTCCCACCCTATTCCCCTATAAACCCACAACCCGCTACAGAACTAAAACGCAAAATTTAATTAAAATTAATTAATAATTCCTAAAAATTATTAATGAATTTACTATAATTAAATTACTTCCCACCCTATTCCCCTATAAACCCACAACCCGCTACAGTACTAAAATGCATAAATTACTTAAAAAAAGATTACTAACTTATAAAAAATTTATACATATATTTAAAAACCAGTACAATACTTGACAAAAAATATACAACACATACATATAAAATACATAATAAAATACATAACACTAATATAAATATCGATATTAGTAACATCGATTTTTTTGCTATTGATATTACTAACTTCGATATTAACAAAAACGATATTACTTACCTTCAGGTCGATATTCTGGTCGTCGATATTCTTGATTTCGATATTCTGTCCCTACGATATTTGGAACTCGATATTACTGTAGGTCGATATTCTAAACTCGATATTTAGACTGTGCACCATAGAGCACATTATTAATAAATAAAATGATACCATAATAACAAAAATCCAATCAGTAGAACCAGAGACATGTAAACTCAAAGTTTTAGATAAAAATAACGCCTAGAAGCACAAAGTGCCACTTGAGGTCATCTTGTCATGCTAGACCAGGGGAAAATCACAAGTTCAGGCCGAACGTGATCGAGCTCGGGTATAGACATGGACCAGATTTCATTCTGAAGTCCAGAGTGAAGAGTTCTGTTTGCGATGAAGGAGGCCGCAAGAAGAAGACTTAGGGGTCAATTCCGATTCAGGCCGGAAAACATACCGACCGACTCAGTACGGGAATGTAGTCCGACCGACACGTACCGGCGCTGCCCGATCCGCGTAGTACGATGCAATGCATGTGAATTACGACCGACTCGTACGGAACACAAGCCGAACGACCGAACCGCACGGAAACCAGCTATCCGGCCGGAAAATCTACGCGAATCGAACCGACCGACACGCACCAGGAATGAACCCGACAGAAACGTACCCGCGAACTCCGACCCGCGCAGTACGATGCAATGCGTGTAAAACCAGACCGAGTCGCACAGAGCTCAAGCCGTACGACCGACACGCATACAAAACAGGGAGCCGAAGCAACCCAATACTCCGCGACCGACGAGTATGCCGCACATGAAACCCAGCAGAAAGACAGCGTGAAAGACTTGGAGAAGCTCGCACAAGACAACTGCAGCGTCCTACTCGGTCAGAAGAATGTCTCCTACATGCCTAAAAAATACAAAGGAAAAAATACAAAAAAAAGGGCCAAATAAGCAATGACAAAGTCAATAAATACATGGGAAAAAAACATGGAACAAAGACACACCCACAACTCCACCCATATAAAGGCCACAAATCCCTACCATGATCCTTTGCAAATTCTACAGACCTGCCAGCACAGAACACCATCAGACAGCAACCACAGACACACTCACAACTCATCCATCACACAAGCCACACACCATTAGCACCTCCCAAATAGCACCCTCACATGCACCCAGCAAAACTGACACTCACCCACCCTCACTTGCACACTCACACACACATCAATCCCCACCACCACCCATCACCATGCCCCCAAAGAAGAATCCAAAGTTCCTAGACAGTGAATTGGAAGTCCTGGTAGATGAAATCCTCAGGGTAGAGCCACAGTTGTTTGGTACATTGGTCCAACAGACCCCCATGTCGCAGAAAACCAAGATGTGGGAGAGGATCGTCGACAGGGTGAACGCACAATCACCATGTTTGCGCACAAAGGAAGACATCCAGAACAGGTGGTATGATGTGCACAGGAGGGTCAAGGACCTACTCAAGAAGGATTACGCCTTGAGTCATCGCACCAGCAGTGGCCCTCCTGCCAAACCAGTATAACCAAACAGTAACCAAAAGATAATCATCCCAAGATGTATATGTTAGTCAGACAAACACAATACCTGCCATCTCATAGTGATATGTAACTGTGTCATGACATGTACAAACCTAACAACAAATAGAGCAAGGCAGTGGCACAAATCTAACCAACAAACACTGTCAGACATTTTGCCACCACTAGAACACCACCTCACAGGGAAGCTCACTGAAAGGAAGGAATTGTGTGTATGCTGGTGAAGTCAGTGTAGCCAATAGCATGATGGGAGTTGTAGTCACAGATATTGGTCACCCTCACAATTGGCCCATCAACACCACTCTGAACCATGCTCACATCACAGGGAGTGGAAAAGAACTGACAAGATGTCTGACACTGGGTACTGCTGTGGGGAGCACAAGACCCTGCTGGGAACTGTGCACCAACCAACAGCAGGACACCACTGCCTGACATCCTGACAACCAACTTGCACTCCCTGCAACGGAAGCACGTTTCATGGTGGGATGTCTGGCCTGGGGGGAGGAGGAGGAGTGCCAGCTCCGACTACAGCTACCAGCAGGCCCTTACACACACACCACTTCCACTAACTCCAAACAACACACCTGGGACCATGCTCTACAAGAGAGTGAGTGAAAAGCCACTTCCAAGATGTCTGACACTGGCCTCAGCTGTGGGGAGCACAAGGCCCTGCTGGGAACTGTGCACCAACAAACAACAGGACCACACTGTCAGCCATCTTGCCATTGCTGTCACACTCACACACAGTGAAGTCGACTCAAAAGGAAGGAAGTATGGGCATGCTGGGAAGGGGGTGTAGGCAATAGCATGATGGGAGTGGTAGTCACAGCTCAACATCCCCCACCCACATGGCCCGGCAAGCTCACACTGAAGCATGCACACCTCACAGGGAGTGAAAAGCCACTTCTAAGATGTCTGACAATGGTGCTCTGTTGTGGGGAGCACCAGGCCCTGCTGGGAACTGGGCACCAACCAACAGCAGGACACCACTGCCTGACATCCTGAAAGCCAACTTTCACTCCCTGCAATGGAAGCACGTTCCATGGTGGGATATCTGGCTGGGTTGGAAGGAGGACTGACAGCTCTGACCATAGTTACCAGCAGCTTTTCTCACACACCCCCTTAACACAAACTCCACACAACTCACCTGGGAGAATGCATTGCCTCACACTCTAATTAAATATCTCACAAAGAACTACCACCCTGGGTATTGCTGTGTAAAGCACAGGGACACTTTTGGGACTTGTAGCCAAACAAACGCCAGGACAACACTGTCAGCCATCCTGTCAGCACAGGCACACTACCCCACAGGGAAGCAGAGTCAAAAGGAAGGAAGTATGGGCATGCTGGGAAGGGGGGTGTAGGCAATAGCATGATGGGAGTGGTAGTCACAGCTCAACATCCCCCACCCACATGGCCCGGCAAGCTTACACTGAAGCATGCACACCTCACAGGGAGTGAAAAGCCACTTCTAAGATGTCTGACAATGGTGCTCTGTTGTGGGGAGCACCAGGCCCTGCTGGGAACTGGGCACCAACCAACAGCAGGACACCACTGCCTGACATCCTGAAAGCCAACTTGCACTCCCTGCAATGGAAGCACGTTCCATGGTGGGATATCTGGCTGGGTGGGAAGGAGGACTGACAGCTCTAACCGTAGTTACCAGCAGCTTTTCTCACACACCCCCTTAACACAAACTCCACACAACTCACCTGGGAGAATGCATTGCCTCACACTCTAATTAAATATCCCACAAAGAACTACCACACTGGGTTATGCTTTGTGAAGCACAGGGACACTTTTGGGACTTGTAGCCAAACTAACGCCAGGACAACACTGTCAGCCATCCTGTCAGCACAGGCACACTACCCCACAGGGAAGCAGAGTCAAAAGGAAGGAAGTATGGGCATGCTGGGAAGGGGGTGTAGGCAATAGCATGATGGGAGTGGTAGTCACAGCTCAACATCCCCCACCCACATGGCCCAGCAAGCTCACACTGAAGCATGCACACCTCACAGGGAGTGAAAAGCCACTTCAAAGATGTCTGACAATGGTGCTCTGTTGTGGGGAGCACAAGGCCCTGCTGGGAACTGTGCACCAACCAACAGCAGGACACCATTGACTGACATCCTGAGAGTTAACCTGCACTCACTGCAAGGGTGGCATGCTTCATGGTAGGATAACTGGGCTGGGGGGAGGAGGAGGTCCGGATGTCAACCAAATACCACCAATGCTGGCCATACACACACCTACTCTGCAAAAACACATTGCACACGTGGGACCAGTCACTCCAAAAGTAAAAGCCCTGGCAAGATGGCTGACACATGGGCATGAGAAATGATGTGCCTGCAATTCACACCCTTGCACTGGCCAACCCAAACACGTACACACTCACAGCCATTGCAACTCTATGTTACCACACACTGTCAGGGGATGCAGTGTCCATGGGTGCCCCCTGCCCTGGCTGTGAAGGTGTGTCTTGCAGATGACAACTGTGGAGAATCAGACATACTACATAGCACAAAACACACAGGAAGTCACAGAGACATCATTGACAGGGGACACCTGACAGTGAATGCAATGGACACACCAATATACCGGACACTGTACCATGGTGTCAGTCACACAAGTTGCGGTTGTGAGCTGCATTCCACTCCCACATCGTTCGGCAACATATGCATCCTTCACACAACACACCACTCACTGTCATAGACACTGTAGACACAAGCACCAACCTGGACTGCATTTGAGGAGACATGCTACTCACAGCAGCAGAACTGCAACACACACCACTGGCCATCACTGTCATGAGAATGGAAAAGCCAGAGAGCTGCCGTGCCCAATCCTCATCACCATGGAGGACATTGACAAGATTAATCACGTTTGCACGTACAAAACTCAGCAACAACATCATTAGCTACGTTAACAACATCACTTGTATGAAATGAGACGTGAACTAGGAACCCAGACAACAACACAGATACTCCCAAGAGATCCCAGGCATACCGGACTGTGACCATGTTGTCCAGACACACCAATGTGACGCACAAAGACTGGCAAAAAGGCAACCACACATGGCCCAATCTTGAAAGATATCCTAAGTGGAATTGCACGTATGTCCCTGTTAAAGGACAAATGTGGACAAGGATGACACACCTGTGTCAGGCACGTGATGGCCCTTGAGTAGCAATGGCCATGTACAGCCAATCAATACATGAGCTGGTCATGCACACACCTCAACATTCACATTGAAATGCTTCAGGTTGGCAGGACAATGTGCTACACCAATATCAACCTCTGACTGTGACAACTTAGGACAATGCAATGTACAGGCCCGCATCCAGATGTACAGTCACAACTGTCAGGTGTTTGAACCATTGATGCCTGTAGAAACATAACATACATTGTGTGTCTCTTACAAACACAGGTGAGGATGGGGACACAGCAGCAGATGATGAGGAGTCCCTGTCCCAGGCTCCGGTGGCCCCTGAGCTCTCTGGTGTGGAACAGCCTCTGCCCTCCTCGGATGGCGAAGACCTACTTGGCCCCTCCGGTGTGAGTCATCATGCAGCACCAGCAGGACCACCATCTGCACCCCCTGCACCCACTCCTCCAACATCTTCCAACACACAGACCACCCCCGCCGACACGGACAGACCAAGGACACTGAATGACAACAGCACAGGGACCCCGGCCCACCGTGAAGCAACGGACAACAACCCCAGAACCAACCCCCAAGGGGGCCTAGGGTCACCTGTGTGTGCCACCGCAGGTCCCGCACGCGTGGCCAGGGGTGGTGGGAGGGGTGGTAGGCAGAGGTCACTGTTTGCAGAGGGGTCTGGACTGCATGATGACCCACAACTGGTACGCATTGCTGATGCGTACCAGAATAGCACCGGAGAGGTCAGCCAGGTAGTGGGGATCCTCACGGACATTCAACAGCAGCAGGCTGCCCATCATGCCCGCTTGGACTCCCACATGTCCCGTGTGGAGACACACATGTCTGGCATGGAGTCCAAGTGGGACACATTGGAAGAACTGACAGCGGTGCAGAGGGACATATTGACATGCCTCCGCCAGATTAGCACCAACATGTCCACTCCTCCCTGTGTGCCCACAACATCTGGTGCCGCAACAACTGCAACTGCCACAGGGAGGGAGGATGACTCTGGTGGAGAGTCCTCTGCACCGCAGCGGCCTGCACGTGAGGGTCCCCCAGAAAGAAGAGGGGTCGTCCGAGGAAGGACAACTGAGAGGCAGATGGCCATGTACATCCCCCAGGAACCCAACACCTGTTCTGGAAATTCTCCTTTGTGTGCAAACTGTTCACCCTGTCGAATGCAACCCAACTCTCCCACATGACATGGGGAGTTTAAGTTGGACTAATGTATCAGATGACTGTGGACTTTACTCAGGACATTTCTGCTACCAACACTTCCAACTAATCTGTGAACTTTGGATTCCAATCCCAATGTACAGCACCCACCATCCTGTGCACTATCCTCACACATGTATGTAAATAAACTCACTAATACACCATACTTGCCTCTGTTGTGATTCCAACGTGGTTTTTGTCATGGAGATGATGATCTGCTAAATGACACTGTGCATGCTAACTGCTACAGCAAGTTCAACACTGTCATGTGAGTCATGGCGACGTGACACATATGAGGGAGACACACCACTAGGGCAACACAACACATACACACCAGGGCCATCTGACTCATCGCCTACACTGATGTTGCCAGGAAATACAGTGGAATGCACAGACACCACACCTATTCAGAGTCTGTGTTAACTAGCCCACAGGTGCAGTAAGCAAATGCCAGTCAGATGTGTGACCACAGACAACGCACATCCCAAAGTGAAGCACAGGTTTATTACACATTTGCAGCATGTTGTTTCTACTACAGATGCAAGGTAATCCCACGTGGCAGTGGCCACACAGTCAACAAGTGTTGAAGAAATAAAGTCCAGGGGTGTGTGGCACATCACCTGTAGGGAAACGACTGCTTCCACCCTGGAAGTTGAATCATGGTGTTGGGGGATCCGAGTTGACCAAACAACTCTGAAAGTACCCTGTGAAGGACAGACATGACACACAGTCAAAAGCACTGAAGAACAGGACAGAACTGCAATACTCATACCCAATACATGTCACAAGATACCTACACAAAACCAAGTTAGCATGTCAACACTGTTGGGGAGTACAGACTACCTGTAAGGACACATTGCTGCACGCATCCAGTCAAGTAGCACATGGCCACACTCAAACAGCAACAGAGCCCCACCAACACATATCATGCAAACTCAAATCATTGACATAACATCTCTGTATACTCACATTCAGCTGAAGAAGTTGTTGATGAGCTGTGTGCGTACATCACCCTCATCATCATCATCATCATCATCATCATCACTGGCATCGTGGCCCAGGCCAGGATCCTCCACAGGTGGCGGATGTTGGTCATCGTCATCCAGGATGAGAGGCAACTCCTTCTGCACTGCCAGGTTGTGTAGCATGCAGCAGACGATGACAATCTTGCACACCTTTGCAGGGGCATATGGGAGGGTCCCTCCTGTCTTGTCCAGGCAGCGAAAGCGGCTCTTCAGGAGACCAAATGTCCGCTCGATCACTCTCCTGGTCCGACCATGTGCCTCATTGTAGCGCATCTGGGCTGGTGTCACAGGGTTCCTGAGGGGTGTCAGCAACCACGGCATGTTGGGGTATCCAGAGTCACCTACATACAGACAATTGCACATTAGCTGAGTTGGAAAAGAGGGTGGAATACAACATTGCAGAACACACACAATGGTACAAAGTCAGTACACACCGACAAGCCAGGCACGCTGGTTCTGCATCTGTGACATCATCCTCGGGATGCGACTACTCCTCATTACGTAGGCATCGTGTGGAGAACCGGGGAAACGTGCACACACATGTGAGACGCTCATATCTGCAAGACATACCACCAGAGCACTGATAGAATGGTAATGTTTCCTGTTCCTGTATGCCTGCTCATGTGCCTGTTGTGGTACCAAAGCCACATGTGTCCCATCAATGGAGCCGATGACATGTGGCATCCTCCCCAGGGCATAGAAGTCACTCTTGATGTCAGTGAGTTGTTGACGTTTAGGGAAATAGATGTACTGGTTCAAGTATCTCAACATCGCCTCCAAAACATCGCGTAGCACACGGCTGAACATGGTCTGTGACATCCCACCAGCAGACGCCACAGTGTGTTGAAAGGTACCGGTGGCAAAGAAGTGTAGGGCTGCCATCACCTTCACCTTGGGGGTCAGCGCTGTAGGGTATGGCCGGCCAGGTTGCAAATGTGGGGCCAACCGCCCGCCAATTCCTCAATCAGCGGCCTGTTGAAGCGGTACCGTCGTATGCAGTCACGTTCAACCATGGTTGCAAGGTCAGGGAATGGTCTATGGACAGCTGGTGCCCTGCAGTGCATAGGTGAACAAAGAAAGATTGTCAGTCACCCCACATATGTGGCATTGACCATACTCAATATCACATGATACATCATTACGAGACACAAGTACTTGATGTGTGTGCCGTTCTGTATGGACATATATGGCACCTACATGGCCATCATCTAACATCTCAGTTCAACATGTGTTGACAACAAGTTCCAGGTTGTGCTATGGGAAATCATTAGGCTGTGTCACAGTACCCATGTACTGCTGTCACGTTCCAAACACACACCACAGTGACAAGTGAGGACAGATGTGCCCCAGGCATCACAGCTCTTTGACAGGTAGATTCCCAGGGACCCTGTATTGCCACATGGACACTGGCATGGCATGGCGTATCATGTACACGTCAGCAAAACAACCATGACTCCCACAGGTAGTGGCCCCTGTTGCCTCTGCAGGACAGACATGGACGTCTGTGACACACACACGCACAACATCAAAGTCGATGCACAAACAACGTGGATGTGGAGACTGTCTCCCATTGTGCACATGAAATCAGAGACATCTGAAACACAACATGCACACAGACTGTGGAGGGCCATCACAATTGTGGCAATGGGTCACCCTGTGACGTACATACCATCCCACATGGGACTCAGGGTGTATGTAACATACACATACACAACCTGGAAATGTGACCATGCCACATGCTCTGAACTGAACAGTTGCACATCACAGTGGTCATGTGCACAACACACAAAGGATCCTGTCCCCATGAACACGTGCACAGCCTGGGATTGGCTGCCCCCAAGTGCCACCCAACAAACCACCTGTTGACCCCCATACACACACAGGTAATGCAGCCTTACATGCCTTAGGATACAGTGTGGACAGTCTGTGGTGTTGTAGGTGTGCCCCTGAGTCCCTGGCAAATAATTGTGGCTGGCATACGTTCACCAGTGACAACCATGGTGACATATGCGAGTGACTTGTACAGGGACGCGTCGTACAGCAATGGACCGATCCGTGCGCACGCATTGGCCATTGCATATGATGTGGACGGATGCGTGTTGTGTTTCGAAATACGCGTCGTACAGCAATGGACCGATCCATGCACATGCATTGGCCATTGCATATGATGTGGACGGATGCATGTTGTGTTTCGAAATACGCGTCGTACAGCAATGGACCGATCCGTGCGCACGCATTGGCCATTGCATATGATGTGGACGGATGCGTGTTGTGTTTCGAAATACGCGTCGTACAGCAATGGACCGATCCGTGCGCACGCATTGGCCATTGCATATGATATGGACGGATGCGTGTTGTGTTTCGAAATACGCGTCGTACAGCGATGGACCGATCCGTGCGCACGCATTGGCCATTGCATCTGACGTTGACGGATGCGTGTTGTGTTACGAAATACGCGTCGTACAGCAAAGGACCGATCCGTGCGCACGCATTGGCTATGGACTGACATGTTAACGGACGCGTATTCGAAGCTTGTACGAGTCGGATGCAGTGAATTCAGTTGGCCACCCACAACAATGTTGCAAATTCATGGATGTCATCAAGTTGAAATTTTGAAGGATGCTGTAGGCGTGTATAAGTGGTGCAATTCCATGGATTGGCCAGATTCAGAAGATGCAAACGACTTGGACCTATCACTTTGGACACATGGGACAGTATCTGCCTCTGCAGCACACATATAATGCTGGCTGTTCCCTTGAGAGCTCACTTGCCTGCACTACATGCTCCAGGACGACATCTGCCACTACCACTGCTGCTGTCTCTGCATCCTCTGGCTACTGCAATGGCACGTACTGTGGAGAGAGCCCCAGCCTTCAGCACTGAGGAGAACCAGGCCCTGCTGGACAGCCTCCTTCCACAGTACCGCAAGCTGTATGGGAAACCAGGGGAGCAGGTGAGTGTGGTGTCCACTGCCTTACTAATTGTGCATGTTGTCTGACTAGCAAGACTTACAGTGTGTACACCAGTGGCTAGCATGCTCACTGAGTACTTGTCACCCCCAAAGTGTGTAGTTACATGCACTGAACAGGTATAGTGCAGTAACAGTGCATTCCAACAAGGTTTGACTTCCCAGGCAATGATACCATTTAGTAACTGCTGGACAACTGTTCATAGCCATAGTTGCACTACCTGTGTACATCATATACCCCTGTGATTGAGACATGTATATCCAACTGTGTGATGCACGGATATGTTGCATGTGTAGTAATGGCCTTTTCACTTTGTCATCCTCACAGGTTGATGCCCACCAGAAGCAGGAGATCTGGCTGACCATCGCCCGGGCAGTACGATCTGTGGGGGTCTACAGGCGCAGGATCCGCAACTGCCAGAAGAGGTGGCAGGACCTTCGTGGCTGGACCCGGAGGATCGCAAGGGTCCAGCTGAAGCTGTCGCCTCCTCGCAGGAGGGGCGGACACCGGACCCTGACCCCCCCACATGCTCCAGATTCTGGCAGTGGTCTTCCCTGACCTGGATGGGCAGCTGAAGGCCAGACAGCAGCAAGGAGGGGGTAAGTGCTAGCCTTTTCTGGGTACTATGACTAACATGCTCTATGCACTCCTTTAGCCTGGTTCCACTTCCACAGTACGACTGTCTTGTCGTCCTGGACTCATGTCCCTCACTTGTGTCATGCCCCCTCCTCATCTGATACACAGGTGTGGCCCTTACAGTCTGTGACTTAGGTCACTTGGGTACTGTGTACTTGCAGTTACCTGTGGTTCAAGTTGGGGACAGCATCAGTTACAGGAACTTTGTTGTGGGCTGCATGGGTGGTACAATTGCTCACACAATGCCTGTGATCTGACATGTACTCTGGGTATGGCTTTAATATGTGTTCCAATTGCTGCTCGGACTCACCACATGTCTGGGGTATGTGCCACACACCCATGCTGCAGCAGAGACCAAGGTAGGAGCATCAGGAGTATGTACATCATGTGTGTGACACATGCATAGCCACCTGCCTAGTGTTCAGGGTAATACCATGTTGAACATGGACCAGGACTGTAATGCCTACTCCGGACATCGAAGGCACTCTGTTCTCCCACTCCCGTGTGTCAGCATACATATTGGGCATTGTGAAGAGTGCACTCAGGTGTCTGCCTCTGTGTCACCGTGGTGTGGCCTTGCTTTTTGGACTCCTGGAGTGTTTAACAATTTGGGGTGGCCAGCCATCTGAGTTGTGACTATAGGATCTGCACATTGGTTAATGCATAGGTCTCTGATCCCTTGACTGTGCACAATGGTGTATGAAACATTGAGGTGCAGGCAGCTTTAGTTCATTCTCATCAGACGGTGAAGTGCTCATGTGTATGGATTTGTGTTTGCAGTCACTCAAATGTCTCATTTGAATGACGTGAGATCATCTTAGTCCTCATGATGTGGGTGGCCAGGGGTGCACATGTGCACCTGTCAGCTACAGGGCTTGCATTCCCAAAACTTCCATGATTGTGACACAGTGCAGACTGGTGTTGTGTGTATGCACTGCCCCTGTGACAGGAGACAGTTATGACTGACTTGCCAGACAGGCCTGTGCCATGACATTCAACTTGCAAAGGGTGATCCAGCAGTAGTGTGATATGTCCTGCATGCACACCATTGTTGCATTGTCTATCAGGACATGAGGACACGGCCACAGGAGGAGACAGCTCCACGGACCAAGAGGAGCGGCAGAGCCAGAGTGGGTCCACTGCAGAGGAGACCGAGGGACCCAGTGGCACGGAGGGTGAGGGGAGCCACACTGACGAGACCTCAGCTACGACCACCTTGGCTGAGGAACACAGCACTTCCAGTGAAGACTCCCTTGTGGACAGGCCTGTGCCATGACATTCAACTTGCAAAGGGTGATCCAGCAGTAGTGTGATATGTCCTGCATGCACACCATTGTTGCATTGTCTATCAGGACATGAGGACCTCATTGTGTCTGGTGATGGAACCAAAACCCGCATAACGACAGAGACTCTGCCCATCACTTTTCCTGACACATGTACTGAGTCAGTGGCAGGAGATGGCATGTGTTTGGAGTGACACATTTCCATATGTTCTCTTGGATGTCCAACAACTGTGTATGTGGTGCATGTGTGCATATATGATTAGTGGCATCCAACAGGCACCAGACAGATGGGTGCATGGACAGGTAGGATATGAGTGGCATGAATGACTGTCAGGCAGACAATGGGCTTCTTTAAATCAGTGTCAACACTTATTGCAATGTCTAGCGAATGATGGCAGGGCTTGCTCTGTGATGTGCTGTACTTACTGTGGTGTGTGTGGTCAGTACAGGTGACTAATGTTGCTCTGTTTATCCTGATTGTTTGCAGATACATCCACGGCCACAGGAGGAGACAGCTCCACGGACCAAGAGGAGCGGCAGAGCCAGGCTGGGTCCACTGCAGAGGAGACCGAGGGACCCAGTGGCACGGAGGGTGAGGGGAGCCACACTGACCAGACCTCAGCTACGACCACCTTGGCTGAGGAACACAGCACTTCCAGTGAGGACTCCCTTGTGGAGGCGGGTGTCAGCAGACCACAGACAAAATCGAGCAAGTCTGTCCCCGCCACCACCACCATCTCCACCCTCCCATCTGCTCCCATCCCACATGTCCGTGGAGGCTCCCGTGTAGGGGAGCGTGTCTCCTTCATGCCAGGCACCGCACCCCCTGCCTCTGTCACCCCTGCTGCCCTGAGTGTGGAGTCTGTGTACTTGCTGAAACAGATCCATGTAGGGCAGACATCAATGCTGAGTGTCCTCCATGCACACACGGGTCTGTTGACACAACTGGTGTCATTCATGGAGGGCATATCATCTGGCATGTCTGCCCTACATCGGACCAATCAGTCCATGGCCTCCTCACTGACGGCAGCAGTGTCCCTCCTGCAACAGTCCCTCACCCCTCCTACCTTTGCCCCATCCACAATCCCCAGCACCCTACCTGTCCCAAGCACACACACACCGGCACAAGCATGCACCAGCACAGACACAAGCAGCACACAGACACACACGCCAAAATCCAGACGCACACGCAGGCACAGTCAGGGGACTGATACCTCACTCACAGGGGATGGGACCCAGACACACATACATGCATCCACGAGCACTGCGCAGCCTCAGATACCTCTCCCTCCAAAACCCCTTCCCTTGCCTCACCTGCAACCCCCCTCCCTGAAGCTCTTCCTCTGTGAGCTTGGCCTCTTCCCCACAGATCAATCTGAGCCAACGTACAGGCGGAAGAGGCGAACACCACACACAGAGGGTAGTGCCCCTCACACCCGGACACCCTCCCCCAGGCACAGGCAGACTGAGGACCCCATTAGGAAGTCCCCCCGGACCAGGAAGGGCAAGACCCCACCACCACCACGCAGCTCCACCACGCAGTCTCTCTCCTCCATCCTCCAGGCCACCACTCCACAGGTTCCCCCACCACACCCTGCCCCAGGTTCCCCCACACACCGATACCGCATCCCCAAACTGCTTAGGCCCTGCCCCTACCACTTGCTCTTCCACCCCAACCCAGACGCTCGGCCTGTTTGTGCCACTGGTGTGGAGACCAGGTCCCCCCCCCCTCTGTCCTGCCCACCTCATCTGCCCCCCCTTCCACTCCCTTGGAGTTATGCACTGCAGTGGAGTCCACAACCACCCCGTCTGACTTGGGCACTGCAGTGGGGACCCAGTCCACTCCATCTGACCGGCCCACTGCAGTGGTGCCATCACCCACACCATCTGACTTGTGCCCTACAGTGGTGCCGGCCCCCACTGAGTCAGACACCTCCACTGCAGTTGCCGGTGACACTCCTGCACCCACCACCCCTTCACTGCCTCCTTCTGGCATCCCCTGATCCTGTCCCTGTGGTGCCTGGCCTGCCCCTTGTATGCCCCTCCGAGGGGGATGTACCCTGTCCGTACCAGTGCAGGCAAGCAATGGGTGACAAGTTGTCACATGTCACCCTGTTCGGACTGTGAATGTGGACTGGCCATTGGCCTTAGTTTCTTTTGGACTTCCAATTTTTCTTTCACATTGGCTGAATGAAGCGTCTTTTTGTTTACTAGTGGTTTTGCTTTTGTTGTACATGATGTAGATGAGTATCATCATGCATTTGCTGTTGTAATAGTGTTCAGATCAGGAAAATGAAGTGTTGCTGTGATGGACTCCATGTGGTCCATGGGATATGTGTCCTAATCTAGTCTGGATCCATAGCATCCTTTGCTGCAGTCTGAGGGTGTAATGTTCAGCATTTGACACAGGGATGTACGTTTTGCATTTGTAATTTAACATCTGTGGCTTACACTCATGCACATCTGGTGGGCTTACCACTGTTCAATGTTTCTATTTCCCTGACTGTGTGCCCATCTCCACTGGACATGCAGTTTAGCACATCAATGTTGAAGGACTCATCTGTGTATACAGTGCAACTTGCTTGACACGTGTTTTGGGTATATGCAGATGACTGAAGTGACACTCCCGTACCCAGGCTGATGTGAGCAGAGCCTTCAGTGTGTTGTAATTGTTGACTCACTGACCGAGTGTTCTGCTGACATGTTTGAGTCGTGCACAGACAAGGTTTGGCACAGCGGACCTTCCACAGGAGTGGAGTGCCCTCATGGCAGTGTGTAATCCCGTGACATTGCCTGGGCCCGTGTTGTGTGTTGTGTAAGCATGTCTGTGTGTTCCCTTCCCTTTTCCTACACAGGCTGTGTCCCTACAGATGTTCCTGTTTGTGATGCTTGCTGAGTTGTCCTGTGTTCATCCAGCATCTTGGACCTGGTTTCTCCGTGATGTGGGTGCATGGCAAGCTAATGTTCATCAGGTTGTCATCCCTAGTTGTCTTTATTGTCAGGGCTGGGGATGTGGGCAAACACAGATGGGACACAGTCAGGATTCCCCTTGGCACTTGTTGGTTACACAAGTCATGTAATTTACAGTTTGTGGTAGCTTTCAGTGATTGTGCCACATTGTGTGTGTGACTGCTGCCACTCCTCAGGGTCAGAGCTGCAATGTTGGAAGTTGTCTACGTGTGTCCTTTGTGGGTCACCTTGGCTTCTTCATTGGTGTGTGAATGTGGCCGGGATCCCATTGATTAGGGTGGATTTCACGTCATGCCCATGTACCGCGTACTGTGCAGTGTGTCAGACATTCACGAGTCTTGTTGACTGGCCAGGTGTGATGGGTTTCTGCACCTTAGTTCCCACAACCACCCCTGGGATTGTCATGGGTGCATGTGCAATGTCACCAGTCCATGTGAGCTTCACTGCTGCACATTGGTGGAGATCAAGGTGTGTGGTGTTGAGTGTGTGCAAATGTGAGTTGTTGCACGGCTAGACCCCTACCTCCATTTTGGCCTTGGCTGACAGGCCGTGCTGATTGATTTGTGCTTGTGTAGGTGTGATGGTAGTTTGTTGCTTAGGACACATGGCTGTGGTTCACAGTGTGAACGACATCTACCTTTGTCATCACAGTGGGATTATCATGCAGGCTAGTGTCACCACAATGTGGGGTCCCTGGGGGTAGTGCTGTGGTGGGTCTGTCTCTTGCTGTGTTAGTTGCTGTTCCTACAAGCTTGTGTGACATGTGTAATTTGGGCTCCCTCTCATCTAACAATGCCTGATTGCCCACATAGGGGAATCCGATCCATGTGTTACTTTTGTATGGCACTGTATACACATCTGTGTAATTGGAATTCAGGCCTCCTCATGTGTTGTGTGGTTGCCTGGGGACACTGGCACACCCCCCATCACCTGTTGTGTTTGATATGCAGTGTGAGGCTGCCTGTTTGTGTTTGTGCATCTGCACCACTGCATTGGCATATCTTTAGTGTGCCATTGCCTGTATGTTGTTTGGAGGATTTCCCCTGCTGTCCCTGGGACTCCTAGGTCATCAGTCAGCACAATAATCATGGTTTGTATGTCCCATTGCTGCCATGGTATGGTATTTGTTCACCTCACATCTACAGTATCCACAGGATATCTACATTTGTGTGTCCGTTAGTGCAGATATGTGGGTCTGCATTATGATGGTCACTTCTGGCATTGTGTAATTGATAAATGGAGACAATGTCAGTTCCCATGGGTGATGTTTGTCTGCACATGGCCAAAGGTATGTTTTATTTGCACTGCACTGTTTGCCTCACCCAATCTATGTTGCTATGGGACACAAGCACTACTTTGCCACTGATGTGTTTGTTGTTCTGTGACCAGGAGTCATCCATGCTGTTTGGCAGTTGCAGCTTTTTCCATGACAACACTTACCTTTTGGTCAAAGTGATGATGGGGGTTTGGACCCCATTGCCACAATGTTCAAAATGTGCTTCAGCTATGGACCCCACACTTACCTTTTGGTCACTGTGATGATGGGGGGTTAGGCCCCATTGCCACATTGTTCAAAATGTGCTTCAGCTATGGACCCCACACTTACCTTTTGGTCACTGTGATGATGGGGGTTTAGACCCCATTACCACAATGGTCATGGTCTGCTTGCATTGTGAAGGGCACACACATTTTTGTGTGACACATGTGATAGGGGGTCACATTGTATGTTCAATGTCATGTTCAGTGTTGTAGGCATTTGACACAGACTACACACTCTTGTCATGATGTTGGGGGGATGTCTTTTGCTGACATTCCTTATGTTGGAGTATGCTGGTTGTGTCATGCATTACCCGTCCTATGAGTGGGGATGGTGGTAGTGGTAGGCATCCAGCACCCCATGAGTAGGGGTGTTGGTAGTGGTAGGCATCCATCCCCCTATGAGTGGGGATGGTAGTAGTGATAGGCATCCAGGCCCCCATGAGTAGGGGTGGTGGTAGTGGTAGGCATCCAGCCCCCCATGAGTAGGGGTGGTGGTAGTGCTAGGCATCCATTCCCTATGAGTGGGGATGGTAGTAGTGACAGGGATCCAGGCCCCCATGAGTAGGGGTAGTGGTAGGCATCCATCCCCCTATGAGTGGGGATGGTAGTAGTGACAGGCATCCAGGCCCCCATGAGTAGGGGTGGTGGTAGTGGTAGGCATCCATCCCCCTATGAGTGGGGATGGTAGTAGTGACAGGCATCCAGCCCCCCATGAGTAGGGGTGGTGGTAGTGCTAGGCATCCAGGCCCCCATGAGTAGGGGTGGTGGTAGTGCTAGGCATCCATCCCCCTATGAGTGGGGATGGTAGTAGTGACAGGCATTCAGCCCCCCATGAGTAGGGGTGGTGGTAGTGGTAGGCATCCATCCCCCTATGAGTGGGGATGGTAGTAGTGACAGGCATCCAGCCCCCCATGAGTAGGGGTGGTGGTAGTGCTAGGCCTCCATCCCCCTATGAGTGGGGATGGTAGTAGTGACAGGCATCTAGGCCCCCATGAGTAGGGGTAGTGGTAGTGGTAGGCATCCATCCCGCTATGAGTGGGGATGGTAGTAGTGACAGGCATCCAGCCTCCCATGAGTAGGGGTGGTGGTAGTGGTAGCCATCATGCCCCTATGGGTGTGTATGGCATTGGTGATAGCCATCCCGCCCCTATGGTTCGGCTGTTGCTAGTGTACGTCATTTCTGCATCCCTATGTGTGTGACATATGTCGGGTACATGTCGTTTGTTTGTGTAGTGGGTGTCTGACTTACCGTCTGCGCCGTACGCGTCCGTACCGGTTCCGGTAATAGATGTACAGTATTGGTAGGACCTGCGCGATGGGATTAATGGTTGGGTCGTCTCGTTCGGGTTTCTCATGGCTTCGACTCGTACTCGTAGCTGGCTTGTTCGTCTCGTAGCAGTGGATCGTCTTGTGGCGCGAATCGGAGCTTATGTGCAGCTCTCCCGGATGCTCTGACGTGCCGGACGTAGCGACCAGTACGGCCCGTACGGAGTGCGCATTGTACTAGTCCGGCCGGAAGGTGCTGTGTATTTACTTCCGTGCGACTCGAATCGGCGTTTACGGATCCGGCTCGGGCGGGGAACTGGAGCTGGAATGGGTACGTACGGCTCGGTCAGAATCTGAGCAGTGATGCGCATCGTACTTGCTCGTTCGGACGACTGTTTGAATCGGTCGGGAAACCCGCGTTCGGCTTGTATTTTTTCCGGACGAATCGTATTCGGTGCGCTTCCGGCCGAGATCGGAATCGACCCCATAGTGCTGCAGCTGTAGCATGAAGAGCAGGTTGAGTGTCACAGATGGACATTGCTGAAGCTTCCCATTGGCGGTCGGTGCAGGCTATCATTGCTGTAGCGCAAAGTGCAGGTCTTGAGTTGCCTGTCATCGTGGACTGTCATTGCAGGCACGAAGAGCAGGTGTCACCAGAACTTCACTTTGGTGGCCATGGCGGGGAGCAGGATTTTGCTGTAAACGTGCCTGTTCCCAGTCGCAAGGAGTTCAAACCTCAGGGTTTTCACTTTTTCTTTGGGAGGAGTACACTCTGATGTCAGTCAAGGGTCTAGGGCCTGCAGAGACACATCTTGGGGATCAGGGATTTCCACTAGCAGAGGCCAGCAGGGCTTAGGCAGGAGCAGTTGAAGGTCCAGTTGCAGAAGGTCAGCAGGGCCTCTGAAGTGTGTTGTGTCCCTGTAGCTCACACAGGTCAGCCAACTGACCTTTGGAGTCACTCTGATTAACCTGCACTGGAGGTAAGCAGGTCCAGTCTCCCTTATCAGACAGCAAGGCAGTCCAAAAAAAGCTGCAGGACAGTCTTCTAGCTGCAGGGCAGTCCTTCTTCTGTAACTTACATAAGTCCAAGAGTGTTCTGAAGAGGTGGTCTGAAGGTATAATATTTATGCGTGGTGCCAGCCTTTGTGTGGGAGGGACTTCCTGTCCTTCCCCCAACAGTGGTTCTTGAAGTTCTTCCCCTTTTTCTGGTCAGCGCTCCAAATTGCCTGGAGTGATTAAAGGCAGGGCAGACCTGGTGTCAGGTTCCTTTGTATGTGCCCTTTGAAGTGTAATCAGGGCTAGGTGCAACTCCCCCACCCAATCATCCTGCCAGGATGGTCCATTCCATCTACACCAAAGCCCCCTTTTTCTCTGTCCAGAAGCAATAGACAAACCCCACCAGCAGAGTAATTCACAGTCATGTGACCCAGGACACAGGCAGAATGGGACAGTTGGTTGGGACAGTAAAATGTCAACTTTCTTAAAGGGGTATTTTCAGAATTGTAACTTAAAATCTGACTTTATCATTAAAGGGGGTTTTAAATTACAATGCATTTGAGCGCACACAACATATCTCTATCTGCTTCCAATATTAAGTTAGCACTTATTAAATGAAATAAGGTAACCCAGTGTTAGTCAATAAGAGAAATATGCCTTACAACAGTGAAAAACGACTTTAAGAGTTTCTCACAGTAAAGACATGTAAAACTTAAGTACACATGTACTAATTTTTAAATACAATGCACCTTGCCATAGGAGCCTTTAGGGCCTATCTTAGGGGTGACTTATAAATATTAACAAGGGAGGTTTGGGCCTGGCAAAAGGTTTATTTTGACACATCGAAGTGTGGTTCAAAACTGCACTACAGGCTGCAGTGAAGGCCTCAGACATGTTTTAAAAGGCTACTTTACTGGGTGGCATAATAGATACTGCTACCCAAGAGTAGCATTTAAGGTACAGAACCTGGGTACATGTAGTACCATGTACTAGGGACTTACATGTAGAACTGTACCAATCAGGTGTATGTCAATTGTACCATGTTTTAAGGAGAGAGAACAAGCACTTTACCAGTGGTTAGCAGGGAAAAAGTAAACACTGTCCTAATGCCAACAACAACAGGCTCAATAACTGATGGTAAAAACTCTGGGGGTGACCCTGAAAAAACGGCCTGATCCAACACTTGGGGCCCGATTCTGATGCGGGTTGGAAAAGCTTCCCGACCGGATCGGTTGGGAAATGGTTTCCGACCCACTCGGATCGGGAAAGTCCAACCAGCGGAGTAGGATGCATCCGGATGCTTCCAGATACGATTTGGTTGAACTCCCATTGACTTCAATGGGAACATTTGTTCCTAACCGCATCAGAATTGGGCCCTCGGTCGGGAAGACACGTTACCGATCCGATTTGGAAGGACCAAATGCCGTTAGGAGGCCTTCCTAACCGCATCAGAATCAGGCCCTCGGTCGGGAAGCTTTTCCAACCCGCATCAGAATCGGCCCCTTGGTCTCTATATTAACTAGAATCTGGGAAAATGTTTGACATTCATTTATGTTACTAAAAAGAGCATACATGAAAATATTGTGAATAATTCAGCACAACTACTCTGAGTACTGCAAACCCTAAGAATAGCCACAAGTGAAGCAGAGTCCATCCTCGAGCTTTGAAGTTAAACAGTGCATAGGTTAAATTCAAGCCAAGGATAAACTGCTGTAGAGACGTGAATGGAAGGACTGAGAGAAAGCTGTCTTGCATGAAGAGGATTGTTTTCTACACATTATTCATCCAGTGGTAGTACCTGCATAATTGGCTGTCTTTTAAGGCATGTGATGATACCTCATTCTAATCTATAGGGTTGATTAGTTGAAACATCCCACAAAGAGTAATGGTAAAGGACCTGATGAATAAATGGCATCTGTGTAATTTTAGAGGGGGACTCTATGGCCATATTACAGGCACTTTATCTTGGGTATCAAAAACAAAGTGAATCCATTTTGCACTATTTTTCCACTTGTGCAAGACAGAACCCAAAAGCAAATTATGTGAATATTGATGCACCCTACTAAATATGTGGGAAAAGGATTGCTGCACTGGTTCTAAGGGCATGTAACACACCTTTTGCCTTTTACATAAATATATTTGGGCAATTTAAATTAAAACATAGAAATTCTAGCACTTGAAAAACCTTTTGTTAAAGAAAAATAACAAACAAACTGATTTTCCACTCTTTTTGACAGGTGTAAACAAAATAACAATTTCAGCCTTGGCCCGTGCAGGTAAGAGCGGTGGGGTCGAGTGGGGGGTGGGGTTAATTATGTATTTAATTTTCTGTCGTCATCGTCCGTCGAACCCCCCCCCCCGCCCCCACCTGGCCCCACCGCTCTTACCTGCACGGGTCGCGGCTGAACAATTCAGTTTGCTATATTCCACCAAATGGTGGCATTTTCATCATGTAATAATTCATTTTGGTATGTTAGTTACTCTCTTCTGTCAACAAGAAAAATAGAGTAATTGTCTGTGCTTCTAGAACTAATCTAGATTCTGTGATGTTTTGTTATCTTAATTTTTAAAGATATTAAGTAAAATTACAGGGAACAATTGTTTTGTTACATTTGTAATACCCAACAATTATGCAAAAAGTAATTATTGGTGGAGAAATTAACACATGGACTCAAGTAAGTGGGTGGCACAATGGGTGCTGCTACCCACTAGTATCATTTAATTTACAGGACCATCGTACATTTAGTGCCATGTAGTAGGGACTTTATGTAAACTAAATGTACAATCAGGTATATGCCAACTGTACCATGTTTTAAGAAGAGAGAACAAGCACTTTACCAGTGCTTAGCAGGGGAAAAGTACACAATGTACAGCGTACTTCTTCTTACAATGTAAGAAGCAGTTATAGAGGTCAGTAAAGATGAGCTGCTGTAACATTATCGGAACCCTGCACATTAAAACCCATTCCATTCAAACAGTGAGATGCGAGGAACAATGGTCGTGTCTCTATATTCTTTGACCACAAAGACAAGAGGCTCTGCTTTTATGGTATGCAGCCGGCAGCAAAGGCATGTAGTGGTAACGTTGCTCACATTAGAACTCTCACAACTAACTAAAAAACTCACCATCAACGGAGGTCCACAGACAACAAGGAACCACACCGCAACCATTCTTGTACAAATACATTTACGAAAGACAAAACAGCCAATCAGACATTTCAGCCTGCAGTGCCAGAACATGAAATAAAATCTCTCCACACCGAGTGCTTAATTTGTAAAAGGATGAGTGCCTGTGCCCAAAGCTCTGCTCCGGGGATGTATTACAAATCGCCACACTGCGTAGTGTTGAGTTCACACCAGGCCTCTTAAATCCACTACCAGACACTGCTG
The DNA here is from genome assembly GCA_963921515.1 of Calotriton arnoldi. Lineage (NCBI taxonomy): Eukaryota > Metazoa > Chordata > Amphibia > Caudata > Salamandridae > Calotriton > Calotriton arnoldi. The sequence continues at coordinate 1,185,665 of CAWUFW010005114.1, forward strand.
CCCTTTTAAGTCACTCCTATTGATCCTTGCTTTCTACCTTTGTGTCCGTTTTTCAATTCCTCCTTCCTTGCCGTTTGTGTGTTTTTCTCTCCCTTGCTTGTGGTCAACCTCTGCTAAGGAAAAAAAGTGGCGGCCCCTAAAAATGAGCCATTCCATCAACCACCGGCTCTAATTAAGCCTGTTCACCCATCCTTTGAAGAAGCATCTCATCACCACTGAAAAGGAACCACACACTTCCGGGCACTTTGGCCCTGCATCGCTCCGCCTTCCTTTTCAAGTCTGGCTCTGGCCTGACTCTTGTCCCATTGGAGCTGGCGCTTTTAAATAGAGCCAAGCCAGGAATCCCAGTCACTGCATTCCATGCTCCCTATTGTTATTTTAAAAGACAAAAACCATGCATGACAGCCAGCACAAAGTCTAAAACGTTGTTTTGGTGCTCTTCTTCTACGTGTCTGCAGCTGAGCTGAGTTGCAAATCTCATGTGCCACACTGACAGCGTCCTCCTTGTTTTGCTCATCAATGCAGTTGTCATCATTGAGGAGGCGACCCTCTGCCTCTTTCTTAAGTCAGGTGAAGGCTGAATTATTAACATAAAAATAGCCTCCTGTCCTCTTCCCCTACTCTTCAATTTGTTTTTTTTAAAAGAAAGATATTTCGACATTTTATATGTTTCACGTTTGATTGAATTACCGAGTGATACCTGTCGTTTTCTTAACATACTGTACTAATGTAGGTCCTAAAAATAACTGAAGACAAAGATTTATCCTTTGGTGGCCAAAGGGTCAAAGAAGGAGATATTCATCCAGTGTTTGCAGAGTCAAACATGTAACCAGGAAACTTGGGTTCAAATCCCAGCTTCCTCACTTGTCCAAAATGTGATCCTATGCAAATTAATTCACAGTGCCTTTTTTAACTGAATGTCTAATCTGAGACAACCTTGAAGAAATTCAGTTCAGGATGTGTGCTCTATAAAACCTTCACTGGCATAGGGATCAATGTACAATGTTTCTCTACATACAGCAACAAAAAGGGCCTTTATACAGAACACATGGCTTAGTGACATTTCTCGGTTCATTCATGGCAGTGTTGTCAAGGCACTGGAGGTGGTGAAAGAAATCATGCTCAAAAACTTTTACTTTTAACAGATATAAATGTAATGATATAATGTATTGAAGTAAAATCCAGCACAAGTGAAACACGAACCCAAGCGTCCATGACCTGTGTTTGATCTGAAAAAGTCTTTATCATATTTTTACATTACTTTAGCTTTATCTTACATGCCAAATCTTTTGATGGCTCAGCTCTTGCTTTGTCTCTTAAAGCCAAGCCAGATCCATTCATATGTCCCATGCAGGCCCATTGTCGTTTTCCCTATGTTAGTATAAGCACGTTGCAGACTGCCCTCTGCTTTGCTCACGTTACATATTTTGCTTTGTGCCACTCTGTACTTTCACACAGAACCTGCTGTTGTTTTCGCATTCTGTCTTTTCCTGGGATTTAGTCTGAACACCGTAGACAAGGCTGAACAACAATTCCCCTTGTTATTTTGATCCGGTCAGGCCATAACACCTGCACAAAACACGCAGATGCAGGTGTTGTTTGGGAACACGTACTTTTATCATATAGGTATGCACGGATTGGTAACACACACTTTGAGAGGGATCTTTCCAGGGAAGAGATCGCGACAGCACCTGAGATGTAGAACTTTCATCTGTGTATGCTAAGGTACTGGGTCTGCTGCCAACACCAAGAGATCTTCTGATATATAATCATTTTGTCTCTGCAGAAGGGGAGGGGGGGTAGGCTAACCTGTCTTATATAATGACAGCCCCTTTTATGATTTATGGGTTACTTACTTTGCTGATCATATTTGTGTTAAGCATTTTCTTACTTATTGTGGCACGTATACTGCATACAAGAGCACAATAGTTAAAATAAACATTTTAATCTTTTCTCGTGTGTCTGTCAGATCTTATTGTGGATTAGTACAAGTGTGAGAACGAAAGGGTGTGTCCTGCAACCGCGATTCCTGAGAGGGTCGGTAGTGCTGTGTTCTGGGGTGTCTAATCACTTGTTCCTCTGTGAGTGAGTAGGAGGGCAAGTGAGACACTATAGTTAGTAGGTCCCGGGCTCATGGGTACTCAGGTGGTAGGATGACTCAGTCCCTGCTTACTAAGGTTCTATGATCCTAAGTATAGTTCTGTGACTCCGCAGAAATCCTGCTACAATCGATCTCCTCGGCTCTCCCTCTGAGCCAAGTTTGCTCTGTATAAAACTGTAAAAAACTAACATTTTTGCTCACTCACCTCTTCAAACTCTACAAATAAACTTGCATGCATTCTTACATGTACCTGTATACATACAGGCATATCCCACTTACTGTGCCAATAAAATGATCTAAAACTTAGGTTTGATAGATTGTGAAGTATCACTTTAACTTTATAGCAATACAATGACGGCTTGGACTCTCCCACAACGTCGGCCCTCCCTTACCTTTTTTGCAGTTTTGTGTAGTAACCAAGAGAACTTTAAATCTCTCTCTTTTTGTTTTGAGCACAGTGAAATTATCTATTTTGCACACAATCACATGGTATTGAGCCAACAGCAGGGATCAAACCTGGTTTCTTAGTTCCTTGGTCAGCAGCCGCCATTTTAGCAAAACACTTTTGTCCCAAATATACAAACAGATCAGAGCCACTACACCTAGTCATGTGACCCAGCAGCAGGCTGCAGGCCCCAAATGGTTAGAACAAGAAAACTCAAACTTTCTAAAAGTGGAATTTTCAGAATTTTGACTTAAAATCTGTTTACCATTAAAAAGGGTTTTAAATTGCAATCATTTAGAAACAAAACTCAACATTCCTGTCTGCTCCCAATTGAAAGTTACCACTTATTAAAAGTGAAAGGGAACTCAATGCTTTCTTATGGGATAGGTTGGCCTTGCGGTAGTGGAAAACAAATTTAAGAGTTTTTCAAATACACGGCACCCTGCCATCTGGGCTGCTTAGTGTGTACACTCTGGGTGACCTATATGGATTAAAAAGAAGGGGTTAGGCTTGGCAAGAGGTTTATCTTCTGAGGTCAAAATGGCATTTTAAAACTGCACACACAATCAATCAATCAATCACAGAATTTGTAGAGCGCACTACTTACCCGCGAGGGTCTCAAGGCGCTGGGGAGAAAAAAGTGGGGGGGGGGGTGCTGCTACTGGTCGAACAGCCAGGTCTTGAGTAGCCTCCTGAAGGTCAGCAGGTCTTAGGTCTGTCGTAGGCTTAGTGGAAGGGTGTTCCAGGTCTTGGCGGCGAGGTGTGAGAAGGATCTGCCGCCGGTGGTTGTTCTTCGAATGCGAGGACGGTGGCGAGGGAGAGGTCGGCGGAGCGGAGCTGGCGGTTGGGGACGTAGAAGAAGAGTCGTCTGTTGAGGTAGGCTGGGCCAGTCTTGTGGAGTGCCTTGTGTGCGTGGATGAGGAGTTTGAAGGAGATTCTCCTGTCGACGGGGAGCCAGTGCAGGTTCCTCAGGTGGGGGGTGATGTGGCTTCAATGGCAGGCTTGTGGCATGTTTTAAAAGGCTACTTGAGTGGCTGGCAAAATAAGTGCTGCAGTTCCAGTAGTAGCTTTTAGTTTACAGACCATGGGTACATGTAGTACCGCTTTACGAGGACTTACAAGTAAGTTAAATGTGCCAATTGGGTGAAAGCCCATTTCACCATGCTTAGAGGAGAGAGCACAACCACTTTAGCACTGGTTAGCAATGGTAAAGTGTGCAGAATCCTAAAGCTTGCAGAAACCAAGCCAACAAAAACAGGAGTATGGTGGGAAAAACGTTGGGGGAAAACTAATGCCAAGGATGCCAGGTCCAAAAATGGGTGTTGTAGCTCATCTTCAAGTTTGGTTAAGATTTACAGGTGCACATCACTTATCATCACTTCATCATTACTTAGACCATACGGAATCACCAGTCGCAATCTTAAGATACATTTTGACTCTAGTTGTCATAGTTTTTATGTTGTCACCTTATCTCTTGTTTATTAAAATTAAATCAATGCAATAATATGTCATAGATTTACACCCTTCTATTGGATGTTTCATACAGTGTTTGGTATTAGATTTATTTTGCACTGCCCTTATATGTTCCAGTGTTCTTTTACACATGGGGCATGTTGTGCTTCCCGCACATTTCAGACCACATTTGCATTTTATATATACAGCATACTGTGCATTACAAGTAATTCTTTTTTCAATTGTTATTTTTTGATTATTCTTCTCTTTACATTCTCCTGTATTTTTTGCAATCTTACTAGCTTTATATGCTCTGCACTTGAAAAAAATCCTCCTTTTTCAAACAGTGTGTTCTTTTTTGTATATTGGAAGTGGCTTCTAGTCAATCTATCCTTCAAAGTGGAAGATTTGCGGAATGAAATTGATGGTGGCTGCCCCAATATTTGTCAAATATCAGGATCTTGACTGATGAGAGTCCAGAGTGTCTGGAATATCCTCCTGATCTGATTACTTACTGTGCTATAAGTTAAGATCAGTCTTATTTTGTTCTCTTTGGATTTTATTACCTTGTTCTTTGCTGGTGTTGAGGGTTTCCTTTCTTGTTTTCTTTCTTGATCTTTCTAATCCATCTTCATTGGTTCGTATTGAATATCCTGTCATTTGAAAATTAAATGGATTACTTTTTGATTTAATAATGGAGTAAAAAAAATAAATGTACTTTTCAAACGTGTTAAACAATCTTGAAAATTTATTTTAAATACATAAAATTTAATCAGTTTACAAAATTGTAAATAAAAATAAAAATGGTATTGAGAGTGGGAAGTTTTAAAAAAAAATATTGTTTATATAAAGTACATTTGATTATACTTTTTATTTTTAAATTACATTAATGCAGCATTGTTTTATTTTATAATGTAATGCACATTTAATTTAACAAGTTAAAGTACTGTAGCATTTTATCTTATTAATTAGTTCCAGGTAGCAATAACTATTTTTACTTAATTACATTTGTGTTATGCATTAAAAAAATCTTCATTTTAAAAAAATCATAAGCTTAAATACATTTTCCTACACTTTTCCCGTAGGAAGATCTCCACTTCAATGGCAGATATCTCTACTAACAGGTGAAACGCTATTAGTAGCATATTTACTTTTATGAATCAGTCTTCAAGATTTTTTGCTAAAATGCTGCCCCTTCATTTTGAGGATTTGTAGGTTTCTGGGGCCTATTCACAAAGGCATTTTGTAGTACATGAAGCAATACTGCTGTAATACTCTTTTACATACTCTTATATCCCTTTGTGAATTTGTTCCAAAACATTAAAATGGTTATATTCAGGGAATATACTTACACAATTAGTACACATAGAAAGGACTGTACTCTCTTTGCGCTTTTAAGAAATAAGGAGTTGAACGTTTCAGGGCAGATTCAAAACGACATGTATATGTAAAGAGTACTCCTATAGACACTAGGGGAGATATTCACAATGACGGGCGATAACTATCGCCAACGCGAGTTATCGGCAATTTTGTCATCGCCGCCTAACCCTGAAATCTATCGCCATATTAGCGCCATATTAACAAGCAGACGCTACATGGCGATAGAACCAGGGTTAGGTGGCGAAAACTCCCGATAACATATTCGCGAAGGCGATAGTGAATCTTGCGTTATACAGCGATACCTGGCGATCTGCACATTAGCGCCAGAAAAATCATCACTCCCGGCGATATTGCCTTGTGAATATGCCCCCGTGGGGCTCTAATGCATGAGGCAAGATCACATCATCAATGCAAAGGTATACAAAGGGACAAAAGCCCGTTTTCGCATGAACGTGTTTGCACCATCCAGGTCATCCAAGTAGCGAACACGGTGCAAATGAGTAAGTGCCCATGCATGTGTGGTCAATGGTTGTGTTCTGTCTCGAGCCTCGAAGCTCCTCTCATCCTATATTTTCACAGGCCGCTCGTTAAGGGAGGGCGCCAAGGTCGTGGCTATCCCGGCTTCATTCACCCAAGCAGCCTTTGCCCTCATACAAATACATGCACACGTGCAGGCAGAGAATGAATGCACAGCCCGTGTCCCTACGGGTGCCGGCGTGTCTGCACTTCCTGCTCACAAACCTCTCTGGCTGAGGAGAACCAGCCTAGCCAGAGCGTGTGTGCAGGGGGGGGAGGGGTGGTCATTGAACAGACGCCTGCCAGGGGGTCGTGTGCCACCGCTCCCCAGTCAGACTGCAGCTCTGCCTTCTGATGGAAGAGGGGACCATGCCTTCTACAGACCGAGGCCCATGACATGCAGTGCAGCTCTGAGGGGAGGGTGGAAGACTCCCCTGCACCAATTTAAGACAGGTAACGCAGCCTCATTTATTCTTCATTTACGTATCTGCGGTCAGAGTTGCCCGACTGCCAGCACCATCCATGACGTAGTTGAAATCAATGGCCTGGGGCCAGTGCTGCCGATTTGAGATTGGGGAACCAGGTTCGAGTCCCGGAGTCAGCTCAGCATCCAGTGATTCGGTGCAAATCCTTTAATCTCCCTGTGCCTACAAAAAATAGCCTAACCTTGTGTACTGTAATCTGTGTTCATGCAAAGCGCCTTATTGTCCCTGGGCAAAGTTCTAGCTATGCAATATAGCAAAATAAAAAAAACATCTAACAGCTTGTATTTACCGGTGTGCTATGAAGTAAAAAAGTTACCATTATCTGTTGCCATACATTCCCATATAAGCATCAGTTTTACGTGTATACAAAGTACAGTTTCTTCCCTGATTCCTGCATCCTGTGTTTGCTGTTGGCTTCTGTGGTGCTTTAGTGGAAGGCTTGAGCGAGATCTTTTGTTGTTGAATGTGCGCACCCTCCTCTCCCTGATAAAACAGTGCCTCTGCAGCCTGGAGTGGTGACATTTCCTTCTGTTTGTAATTACTGCAGCTTGTGCTTTTTGCTGCAACGCAGCCGTGGCACTGGGAGGCAGTCCGTACAACACCCTGATGGCTGGGATCTGTTGCGCAGGAGGGCCGGTGGACGATTCGCTCAGGCCTATCACACGTAGATGACGCACCCCCAGTGGCGGAAGAGCGTTGCCCCACTGCCTCAAGCAGTGCAGAAGAGGAACAATCATCACATGATAATAACTAAATGATGTAATCATGCCATGTATCCTCAGGGGTTGGGAGTGTGGGTGGGACTACTCCAAACACGGAGCAGGGCATGTGCGTATTGGTATGCCCACTCAAGTGCGCAATGACTGTTTGGTCGGCCCACTCAGGACGCCCAAAGCAGTCATGCGCACTTCCCTGTTTGCAATGCAGGCTGCTTTACAGCCTGCATGGAGAATATGCCCACCCCTTCGGCCCCTGCTGCATGACTTGTCCCGTTGCAAATTAGCAATCACACTGCCGCATTGCAGCTTCTGGATTGACTCAGAGGAAGGAGCCTGGCTGCCGAATTCCTGTTCCTGGAAGCAGACGCAGGGGAGCATGAGCTACATAGACACGTGGCCCGGATTCGAGGTAAGACTTCCCTCATTACAATATTTACGACACCCGCTCACACACACATCCCCGCGTCCAGGCACCATCCAGTATTCTTTGTGGCGTTTACCACCTCATAGCTGTCCAGCACCCCCCCAGAACTTCTCAATGGTGGCCGCTGGGCACACATGCACAGCGTGATTAACACTCGTGTGCCAAAGGTACATACGTATTTACAACGCATAACATGACATTGCATTCCATTTCAATGCACACTAAGACTAGGCACATTGCAACAGTAGGTTAGGTGTTGCATTGCGGAGACATGAACATCACTATTCCCACTCCAGCGAGTGCAACCCTAAACTAACGTTTGCACCCCAATCCCAAACGTGAGCCCAGAAATTCCTTTTTGAGCCCCCAATACACACCCAAAACTCAAATTTGACCCAATTGCACACCCCAAAATTCATATTTTACCCCAAATCACACCCCAAAAATCATATTTTACCCCAAATCACACCCCAAAATTCATATTTCACCCCAAATCACAGCCCAAAAATCATATTTTACACCAATTGCACACCCCAAAAATCATATTATACACCAATTGCACACACAAAATTTCAAATCCGACATCCGATACCCATACACACACAAAATAATTTAAATTACCCCATTACTGACCTCACAATGTATTGTTTGAGTTGGGTAGCTAATGAGGTACTGCCTGCATTGTACTGGACGTCTCCCATGCCAAAGGCAAATCATAGCCTGGCCCGTCTGCGTCCGTCTGCCCCTGGACCGCGCTCAGCACCAAGGAGCCTTCCTCTGGGACACTCCACCGCTATGATGCCAGCACCTTCCTAGCCATCAACCCTGGACGCCACATCGCCTGCCAGGACCAACATCTGCTCCGGACCGGACATCGCCATCGCCATCACTGACGGCTGCATTATCACCCGCAAGGAGCAGCCCGACCCTCAAGGGCAAGGCATTGCCATCACCTACAGAGGCACACTCCGACTGACCATGCACTCTAATGACCCTAGAGTGACAATGGACCACCTCAACTCCCAGATCCGGACAAAGCCGAAGCACTTCCACTGCGGCACACTCATGTGCAGGACCCCCGGACATTGGACCCCCATTCTCATATACCATTGTTGACCTCATTGTACCCCAAGATCTCCCATCCACTGACAACATCCTACTATGTGATCTCAAGTTCCACCTGGACAACCCCAGTGACCAGGATACCATCGCCTTCTGGGGAAGGTCACTAGCATCAGACGCAAGCAGCAACTCACATCAACAGGCCACATAGCAGGACACACGGTCGAGCACGTCACCGCCACAAGCGGGAGCTTAAACTTCAGCAACAACACCGGACTCTCCTGGACCAACATTCATTGGATACATCACGTCTTCACCTTGCCCACCGGACACCAACGCCATCATCGCAACCCCTCGCAGCTGGATCAAGGCCACCATTGGACGTCTCGTCAAGTCTCTCAGCACCAACACTCCACCACTGCTTCCAAACGATGACACTGCAGCGCACAACCGCCACCGATGGATCTCCAACAGCGTCGACATTCGGGCACCCCTCATGAACTACACTGTGTCAGTACCTTCTGCCTGCCTGATAGCAGGTGATGCAGCGCGTACAATAAAAACTATCCTCCTCCCAGGTTACTTATAGGTCATCCAGGGGCAAACTATATTTCTCATATCCACATGACGATGGGGCCCATAAACATCGCCTAAACACACACACACTCCTGGATTTCCTTTTACACCTTTATGAAATTCTGTACTCCTAGGAGAAGCATGAGAACTAAATGGAGAACACCATTTTTGTGTACCGCTGGAAGAGCAAGGATATCTATTTACCTTAATTTGTCACTTTCTTTTAGTTATTTCTTAAGATATTCCTGCTCATTGTTTTGTCGATGAATCATTCATTTAAGAAATTAGTTCATAGTGATTAAGACCAGCTGAATCACAATCAACCAATTATTCATGTCACAATCATTTAGGAAAATAACCACTGAGTCATTTTGGGTTTAAAGAATCTTAATTTTTATATAAATTTAAAAGCATGGAAAAAATTTAATACTTTATTCAATTATTCAAATTTAAATTCACAATTTTATTAAGCATAACCAACTTATTGCAGAAAAGGAAATTTTGTCATGAAGCCAAAACCCTAGTTACCTGCCTAGCTTCCTAATTTAGCCTAAAAATTTCTAACCTAACTTTGGGATTTAGAAATAGCCTGATTCTCATACTCAACTGTAAAGTTAAGACAGCAACAGCAACTTCAGCTCGTCAGCATCAGCTACCTGCAACCCGTCTCCTCTACTGCAACCACGACTCTCGAACTGCTTGGAACTCTGACTGGAACTCTCTGGAACTTCCCTGGAACTGACTGCAACTCACCCCTCCCACTAAGAGTAGGCCCTCTTATACCCCAATTCTAACTTTGCTAACTAACTGTTGCAACCTTAATATCACGCTTTTCTCTCATTGGTCCATACATGTCAGCTTATTCATTCTTTAATCAAGTTCTTTTGGATTCAAGGGTCCTTGGATCATTTCCTTTCCCATACGCTTAAACATTTCCATCCGATTCGATCAGTCCATTTGTATCTTCTTTTGACACATTCAAGAACTCCGCAGTCATTGTCCTTTCTCTTGGGCTCCTTTCCCACGGACTCTCTCCTGATCCTCACGGCACACTATCAGTTCAATTAGGTCACACCAGCCTTGACCATTTCTTGCATCCTAGCCTCTCAGAGACATCACGAGGCTCCAGATTTCTTCAATCTCATCCCGTACCACGTGTCCCCTTGTGCCTGCGCACATCTTCCCACTGGCGGCCATTTTATCTCGCCACTCGGTTCTACTTTAGAAGCACTAATTTGAGGCAAACAAAACATAATTAAATAGAGAAAATATCCCTTTCGTTTCCCTCCCGTCTACGTTACCCCAATTAGTTGTTACCTAGCAAAAGCGACATTTTAAGCTGCTCTTACTTACCATCACTATTGTTTTTGCAACGACACATTTTATTTCTATGAAGCACAAACATGCATTTATTTTATTTAGTACGCTTTTTATTCTTACGTTATGATTAGACACACGGACATTCATTAATAGATTATTTAGCACATACATAGGCATATTACCATTCCCACATATACAATGTTGATTAATACATTTAAACGAACATTTTTAATTAATTAATTATATAATTTGTTAGGGGTTAAAAGATTTTATTTTTACTGCTCCATCAATCCCCCCTTTGGTGATTTTTAAATCACCACATAAAACCAAGTCATACTTCTTTTCAGGCAGCATGTCTTTCATCCTTTACTTTCTGTTATTCATATCTCTGTCTCCTCTTCATCTTGCCTTTTAGTCTCTTTATACATGCTTTCTTTCATTTTCTCCAACTCAATTTCACCCATTTCTCTCTCTCTTCTCTCATTATTCTGTTATTTCTTCTTATCTTATTCTGTCTTACTTTTCTCTTTATACATGTTATTACTATTTTCAATGTCATGGCTAACAATATCACTATAGTTGCTACTATTATAACTTTCCCTATTACTAGTTTACTCATCCTAGTTAACCAATTTGCTACTGAGGAAAACCCTCTACCAAGTTTTCCCAAAACACTTTCAACCTCCAGTGGAACTAATTCTTTGTGCAGACTTGTAATATTTGTAATATACTTCTGTATATTTTCACTGTTATCCGGAATGTAAGTACAACAATGTTGGACTTTCAACATTCCACAGACTCCACCCTCTTTGCCAAAAGAATATCAAGGAGCAAGCCGATTTTGCATCACCATAGCTCTCATGGCAACCATTTCGGTATTTACCATTAAGAACCCTCCCGCAGTATCTGTAGACAAACGATCTACTACTGTGGATAACTTCCGAATTTTAAATGCATTCAAAGATATTCCCACTGCTGGTATCAATGCTCCAAAAATATCACCTACAATTTCTGAAAAACTTTCCCTCTTTCTACGTGTAAATCTATTAATCATCTTGTATGTTCCCTTTTCTTCTCTGTCCATGTGAAAGATTTTGGAAAGACCAGGCCTACATAGCAAGTTCCATACCAATGGTCCGGTAACCTGTAATAAGCTCTATTCCCACAAATATAATAGATACCTGGAAATATTGGATCTTTTCCACCTTTGAATCCCCAACCTCCCAGAATTTGATAATTGTCATGGCAGATACTGGAACCTACAAAGTAATTGTCATAGACTGTCTTATTTCTCCTAATGCACAACTTTCCTGTTTGCGGCCAGTCTAATGTCATTGCTGCATTTATCTTTTTCCCTTCATGATTTCCTTCCTCAAACGTCCATAAACGTTTTCCTTCCTCTTTTATTGCTTCTTTTTGAAATTTCATTCTTCTTTCTTCAACCATGTCTAAAAATACCTTTTCTTCTTTCTTTAACTCACAGGTAAGGTTGTTACTAACTATTTCTTCTAACGTTAATTTTCTATGTTCTAAAAAGAATTCTCCTAAAACTTTTGCTGGTTTTACTTTGTTAAGTTCTGGTACTACTGGAATGTTTGCAAATATCTTATCTATATCAGTATAATAAGATTCTAATCTACCTGTTTTATAAAATAAACTTGCTATTACACTACATGTTATTCCATAAGTCAAAGGTAAGTGATGATAAGTCACTCCTTCCGATACTGACGCAGGCAACTGCATACAAACATAACAATCTCTTACGTCCATTGTCTCTACGTACTCATACAATAATTTTGTAAAAACGTTCTTTGAAAAATCTGTTACTGACTTATCCTTATGCAATTCTGCACTACTTCTTAAAATAACTTGTTCTTTAACACTAGCTTCTCTTTCTAGTTTACTATCATTTTTTGCTTCTATCACAGCCACACTAATTGGAATTGTGATTGCTAAAACTATCCATATGGTCATTAATAACCCTGTACAAAAGCAGCACATTTTGCACCATCTCTTTACAAATTCACATTTATTTCTTCTATTCTCATTATTCTCCATTTTTCTTTTTCTATTTGTTAAATTTTCAGAAAATTGTGTCACTACACCTCAAAATGACTTAGACGCCACTCTGCTTTCAAAAAAATCTTTGCTTGGTACTTTCTTTAATTCTCTCCAGAATTCTTTCGTTGTCACATCCGGTGATTTGTCACATCCAGTAAAATTTGTCACGTCCAGCAGAAGCACTTTAAGTCTTTACTTCAGTCCTTTTGTTGCATCTCACCTTTTCCCATCCGACTTCTCAGTCTCTGGTTTCCGTGAGTGTTTTCTTCTTCTTCTTTGTAATCTGTTAGTGCAATATACAGCCACTCAGGTGACTTAAATTTTGAATTTATTTTCCTTGTCCTTTTGGACTTTTGTAATCTTTTTCCACTGGGTTTTCTTGTCCCTTTTGACTTGTTACTTCATTTACTTGTTCAGCATCTTCATCTTCTGCTCTTATTATTCTATATCTCAATTTTCTTACATAACTGTTGGGCCAATTATCTCCTTTTCTTGGCCTTTTTACCTCACCCTCTCTTTCTTCTCTTTCCGATCTCCAATTTCTTTTTCTTGATTCAGTCTTTGCTTTTTCCTCTCCTCCACTTTCTTCTGTTTCTGTTTCAACTGTCTCACTATTGTCTCTTATTTTGAAACTTATAATCTCGTCATCTCCTACTGGTGGATCTGTCTTCTCCTTTTTGTTTTCCCTTATCACTGTCCCTCCTCGGGGTTCTTCCGATTTGGTGTTTTCCTCCTTATCTGCTTCTGAATTTCCCTGTTCTCCTGTTTCTCTATCTATCCCTATTGCTCCTCGGGGTTCTTCTCGATTTTCTAACTTTTGTGTACTTCTTTCCCTACTTCATCTATTAATATTGTTTCTGAAGGATTTCCACCATAACTTGTACTTGGTTGTTCATCTAACTCAATTTCTTGCTCAGTTTCTTCTCTAATTGGTTTATAACCCCAAGTTCTCTTTCGAATTCTTCCCAGTTTGCAGCTGAATCATCAGATCCTGAAGTTGTGTCAGATATTTCCAGATGTCGACTTACAGGTCGATCTTCAAGTTCTGGAACTTCTGAATTTCTTTCTTCTTCTTCTTCTTGTTTCTCTTCTTCTCTAGAGGTGTTTTCCGTTGGGGTCTCCAGATGTCGACTTTCAGGTCGATCTTCAAGTTCTGGCACCCTTTCTTTTATCTTAGTTGTTCCAGCCGTTAAACTTTTATCCCACACTTCCAGACGCTCGACTCACATGTTGATCTGTAGGTTCTGGAATTCTGATTGTGTGGCTGGCATGAACCCAGTTCTTTACTCCTGCACACTTGACAGCAGTCGTTGTTACTAGGATTACCTGTCTTGGCTCATCCCAACGCGGAACTAGACAGTTTCTTCTCCTGTGGACTTTTATGCGGACCCAGTCTCCTGGATTCAAGTCGTGAGCTGGTTTTCTTTCAAGAGTGGTCGCATCCGGTCCAACCTGATGAAACACAGAACGCACCACATCAGCCAGTCCTTTGCAATAATCCAGTATTAGATCATCAGTTATTGTTAATAACTTGTTGACTGGTACGTGGGCTTGTCTCATTGCTCGTCCCATGATCATTTCATGAGGACTGAGTCCCGTTTTCTTTTCAGGGATGCTCCTGATGGTCATCAGAACAGAGGCAGTGCATCTGGCCATTTGAGTCCTGTAGCTTGACACATTTTTCCCAATCTGTTTTTAATTGTTCCATTTATCTGCTCTACTACCCCAGAAGCCTCTGGTCTGTAAGCACAATGTAATTTTTGTTTAATACTCAGTGCTTCACAAATCAATTGGATCAACTCATTTTGAAAATGTGTTCCTCTATCTGTCTCAACTGTGACTGGAAAACCATACCTCGGAATGAACTCTCGTAGCATAAGTTTTGCCACTGTTGTTCCATCATTCCTTCTTGTGGGGTATGCCTCCACCCAACGAGAGAACAAACAGACGACCACCAGAACATATCTTAATCTGTTACTAGGGGCATCTCAATGAAATCCATCTGTATTCTTGTGAATGGACCTCCTTCTCGTCCTATTGTTCCTAGACTCACTACTGTTTTTCTTCCTGGTTTAAATTGTTGACAAATAAGACATCTTTGACAAAGACTTTCAGCAATGGCTCTGAATTTTGGGTTATACCAAGTTTGTCTAAAAAGTCTAATCATTGCATCTCTCCCAATATGAGCTTGTCCATGGTACATCCGTGCCATGTCTGCAATCATGCTATCAGGCATAACTGGTCTTTCATCTCTGTATACCCACACTCCATTATCTTCCTGTCTTCTACATCCTGCTTTAATCCAGTAATCCTTTTCCTCATCTCTTGCTGTTTCTTGTAACTGCCTTACTTCATCCCATGTTTCGACTGCATTAGTGAAAAGCAAAGGACAAGAGACATGCTCCCTTTCTCTATTTCTGTTCAGGGACGCCATGTTTTCCGCACAATATCTAGCGATCTCATCAGCATAATTATTGCCGACCGCTATGTAATCTTCGTTTTTCTTATGCGCCTTGCACTTCACTACAGCTATTTGTTTAGGCAGCTGTATCGCCTCAAGCAGTTTTTAACATAATCTCCATTTCTGATAGGTGTTCCTGCAGATGTCAAAAATCCTCTTTGTGACCAAATCTGGCCAAAATCATGTACGATGCCGAAACCATATTGGCTATCGGTCACAATCGTGATTCATTACATTTTTCCCCAATTTACATGCTTGAATCAAAGCAATTAGTTCCACAACTTGGGCAGACCTAACTCCTTTCAGACAAGACGCTTCCATTACAGTTGCCACTGTGCATACTGCATAAGCTGCGCTTAACACTCCTTCCTTTGTGCGTAAACATGAACCATCTACAAACATGACATAATCGGATTCCTTTAACGGTTCATCTTTTATGTCAGCTCTTGGTTTTGTGCAATATTCCAGCACATTCAGACAATCATGATCTACTTCATCTTGTTCAATTATACTCTCTTCATCTGGCAATGATGTCGAAGGATTTACATTTATGCATCTATCTATGGTCACATTTTCTGCACTTAAGATGACTTTTTCGTACTTAGTCAGCCGACTATGTGTCATGTACTGTGTTTTTGTTCTTGTCAAAAGAATTTCTACTGAATGGGGAACATATACTCTCAGTGGATACCCCATCACTATACCTTCACTTTGTTCCAGACTTACACAAGTAGCAGCAACTGCTTTCAGACATCCGGGCAATGCTTTTGCTATAGGATCTAAAACAGCTGAGAAGTAAGCTATAGGCCTCTTCAAGGTGCCGTGTTTTTGTACCAGTACTGAAAATGCACATCCATCTCTTTCACTGCAGTATAACTCAAAATCCTTTTCATAATCAGGCATGCCTAATGCAGGGGCCTCACACAGTTTCTTTTTCAATTCTTTGAAAGATTTCATTTCTTCTTTGTTTAACTCAAAGGGTCTTTTACATCTTTCTTTGTTAGTTTTTGTAATGGTTTTGCAATCAAAGAAAATCCACTTATCCATTGTCGACAATATCCAACCATTCCCAAAAACATTCTTACCTCTCTTTGAGTCATGGGTGCTCTCATTCCTTGAATCATTCTTACTCTTTCTGTCGCTATTTTCCGCACACCTTTCTCAATTTTATGCCCTAAATACTGGACTTCTTTCTGGCAAAACTGTAATTTTGAAGGGGACACCTTATGTCCTCTTTTCTCCAAATGGTTCAGTAAAGCAATTGTGTCACTTACACATGCCTCTTTGGTTTTCGATGCCACCAATAGGTCATCGATATACTGCACCATCACTGATTTTTCTGGCATTTTTAAATCTTCCAGAGATTTCTTTAGAATCTGATTAAAAATTGAGGGCTCTCTGTATACCCCTGAGGAATTCGGCACCATGCCAAAATACGCTCTCCAAACCGGAACGCAAATAATGGCTGGCTATCTGGGTGCAAAGGAATAGAGAAAAATGCGTGACATAAATCTATCACAGTGTACCACTCGGCTTCATGCGGGATTTGATACAGAATTACTGCAGGGTTTGGCACTATTGGACAACATGGTACCACTATTTTATTGATCTTTCTCAAATCCTGTACTATTCTGTATGTTCCATTTGGCTTTTTCAGTCCCATAATAGGTGAATTACATGGACTGCTCATGATTTCTTTCAGAATTCCCTGTTCAATCATCTTATTTATCACAGGAGTTATTCCTTCAATTATTTCTGGAGTTAATTTGTACTGTGGCGTGTTTGGATAACTTATCCCTTCTTTCACTGTCACTTTTACGGGATCAACTTCTCTCATTAATCCAATGTCTTCTCCTGTAAAATCCCACACACTTTCTTTCACTGCACTTTTTAATTCTTCTGGAAGTTTTTCTGCATCAAATGCAGGAAACAAACCATTCATTTCAGGTTCCTGATTCATCAAAGTTACTTTATACAAAGCATCTTCATCTGAAGTCTGAAAACCAATTCCATCTGGTGTACAATAAATTGTGCAATTCATTTTACACAAGAGGTCACGACCTAAAGATTTACAGGACTACAATCGCACACTACAAATTTATGCATTTTTCTAAAAGAACCAATTTTTACTTCTACCAATTCAGTAAGTGGGGTTTTAATCTGCTGATTTGCTACTCCTACCACTTGGATGTATTCACCTGAGAGAGGAAGGTTCGGAATTTCCACTGACCTAACAGTAGAACGGGTAGCTCCAGTATCGACAAGGAATGTTACGTTTGCTCCATTCACTTCTCCATCCACAAAGGGACCAGACTGATCTACCTCTAGAGTTGCGCCAAGCACGCACTCTTTCCCCTCTCTTGCGCACCGTCAGAAACTTTCATCCGGGTCATCCTCACTCTGATGCAACCAATACTGGGAAATGTTAGCTGCTCTCGGCAACTGTGTTACCTGCTCTCCTCCGTAGAATCCTGTTTCTGTACTGTATCTTTGCTGGTTAACAGTGTTGGGAAGTGGTGGTTGTGGCACCTGACTTTGTTGAACAACTACCTCATTCTGCACCTGTGGAGTTAATGATTGATGTTCCGGATTAGATTTAGGTGGGAACTTACACTCATTTCTCCAATGCCCCAATTTTCCATAATTATGACATGGCCATTTCTTCTTTGCCTCTTCTAGACTCACTTGTCCTTTTCCTTTACCTATATTTGGTCGCATCTTATTCTGTCCTGATTCGTTTCCATTATTATTATCCAATTGAGCTTCTTGTTTTTCTGCCACTTTCACTTGTGCCCACATTGCTTTTTCTTTCAACTTACGCTGTTTACTCTCTATTTCATCACTACAATACTTAGCATACCTCAGCACCTCATCTACACTTGCATTCTGCCAGTTTATCATATGTTGCTTAATCATATCACTTATTTCTTGTTTCAAGCCAAATACAAATCGGTATACAAAATGACTCATATCCTTCTCACTTAATTCCTCATAACCACTATACTGTTTGAAAACTAACAACAATCGCTCATAATATGCATGTACACTCTCCTTACTTTCCTGTGTAGTTCTATCAATCTTAACCCAATCTGTCTCTTTTGGAGGAATCTTATTTTTCAAAAAGGTAATCACTTTGTCGTACTTCTTCATCACATCTGGTCCTGGAGCTCCTGTCTTAGGATCTCTTGGATATTCTGTAGTTGGCCAGTCAACTGTAATCTTACATTCTGACCACAGATCCGTTGGTACCACTATGTCAAACAATCCATCCAAATCTATCCACAACACTTTCGAGACCTTTACAAACCTTTCTACCTGTCGGTACCACTCAACTGGCTTTTCTCTTAACTTTGGAAAGTCATTTGTAAATGACAGGATGTCCTGCCTAGTCCAGGGAACATGCACATAACTACCACCTGGAGTTTCTCTCATAGGGTACTCTTTAACAACATGTTCCTTTTCTGTTATCATAAAAGCCAATGAACCTTTGTCTACACTTTTCTCATTCTTCTTTGTCCATCTAACCTTCCATCTGTCCACATCACCCCATTTTCTCAACAAAACAATCAACTCTTTTATCTGTGTCAGCCTTCCTGCTGTATTCAAATTTTCAATATCTTTTCACAAAAATCTACTCTGTATGGTTTCTGCAACGTTTTTACTTTTGCAAAATCTATTCCAATCTCACCGGCCACTTCTTCTAGTTTGTCATGTAAATTCTTTGCCCTCCATGTTATACTTTTACACATAAACATTATTTCATCATCCTGATAATTTTTTATCTTTTCAGTACCAATCGTTCCTAGAATTAATTCTTCCATATCAATTTTCAATCTGATCACATCTAATGGTTTTTCTTCTGTTTCTTTTATTTTAAAAGCTTTTATCCACTCATTTAACTCATCAGGAGTCGGACCTATAGGAGTACTATTTATTTCTGTCCAATTTCCACTCTTTTCAGGTGTCACTGTTGCAGATTCAGTTACCATAGGCATTTTCCTACTGCTACACTCATTTACTGTCAAATTTTCAGGTGGACTTGGTCTGTAAGCACTAATCAAATTGCTCGTACCTGGACTTGTTTCCATTCTTTCCTTTTCTCTTTGGAATTGCGAACTCAAGGGAATCACCAAAGATCGTTCATCAATTTTTTGATTCTCGAAAACTGGTATTACTGGACCTATTGTTACGGGTGCGGTAACTGCTTCCATATTCTTGGTTAATTCTCTAATTTTCTCAGTTAATTCTTTTGTTGTCCTTGCCAATTCTCTTGCACTATCATTTTCTATTCCCTCATTTTGGGAAATTCTTATTTGTTCTTGTGACCTATTTATTTCTTGTCTTTTTTCTGGACTTTTATTTCGCATAGTTTCTATTGGTGGCGCATTTGGTGTCACCACTGTAGAAATCTGCTGATACGGAGGTGGATTTTTATTTAATATATCTTCCAGCAACTGCGTCATCCGTTTCGCTCTCATGCATATACTTTTCTCTCTCTAAATGTTTCTTTTTCTCAGTCCGTTTTTCTTAGTCCCTTCCTCAACTGTAAAAGCTGGAAACAAACCTCCTGTCATGTTAGCACATCTCCATCGTTTTATTCTGTCCTCATGATTCATTCCCCACATTCTTCCGGGCACGAACTCATAACCTTTCATACCTCTGAATCTTTCTTTTTCGTACATCTCATCTTCCCATTCTGTTAAAGCTTCAAACTGTGTCGGTCTAGGTCTAGGTTCCAATTTAAGCATCTTTTCTTTTAAATTCCGTAAAATCGCTACATTAAAAGAACCATTTTCAGGAAAAGCCAATGCTCCATCATTCTTGGTATATTTTACCCAATTATCCAACCATATGCACGTATGATATCCATATTTCAGCATCATATGTGAAGCTGCTGATTTCGGCGGAGGAATTACTTGTCCCTCTCTAGTCACAACCTTTTTGTCTTTCTTAAAGAAATTCTTTAATTTCGTCGTCCATAACGTTCTCTCCCTTTCATACTCGTAATACGGCATGTCTTCTATTTTGTTTTCTCTTTACTCTAACGCTGTTTCTGTGTACGGAACTTCGTCCAATTACAGCGCGATTCACACTAACGTACCAATCAGAACAATTTCCACCGTCCGCGAACCAACCAATCCTAGCGCGGCACTTTTCTACGTCACTCCTGCTCTGTGTTCACGTGGCTGGCGCACTATCCAATCCTAGCGCGGCACTTTTCCACGTCACTTCTACTCTTTACCCTCCTTTACAAAATTTATCGGCAAGTTTCTTTTAGCTGTTTTCTCCGTTAGTTACAACAAATAAACAATTCCATAGTCTGATTCGCTAAACAAAAGGACAGCTTTTTCCTTTTACACAAGAATCCTGTTTTCCAGTAGGCAGCGCTTACCTCTACCCTACCACAGAATTATTTACTCTCGCCGATAAAGTAGCACTTCCCTCTACCTTACCCTTCTTTCGAACAAACAATTTACTCGTTTCTCTGGGGATAAGACACATGTGGAGACTAGGCTCCTGAGAATTAAGGCCAAAGTTTCACAAGTAAACGTGATTTGCTATTTCATTTACACACTTTTCACACGAAATCCCTAACATAACACAACCTGTGTTATAAAAATGAATTCAGACCATGTACCAAATTCCATGTGACTTCTCTTGCCACACGTGTTCCACTTCCTACATCCCAGAAGCGTGAAAACTTACATATAACATAACGTGACTCAACATATAGTGTTAGTCATCAAAAATAATCAATAATCAATAAACAATAATCACTAAACTAATCTATAGAAAACCATAACTCTGCTACCAAGAAATCTGATGCAGCGCGTACAATAAAAACTATCCTCCTCCCAGGTTACTTATAGGTCATCCAGGGGCAAACTATATTTCTCATATCCACATGACGATGGGGCCCATAAACATCGCCTAAACACACACACACTCCTGGATTTCCTTTTACACCTTTATGAAATTCTGTACTCCTAGGAGAAGCATGAGAACTAAATGGAGAACACCATTTTTGTGTACCGCTGGAAGAGCAAGGATATCTATTTACCTTAATTTGTCACTTTCTTTTAGTTATTTCTTAAGATATTCCTGCTCATTGTTTTGTCGATGAATCATTCATTTAAGAAATTAGTTCATAGTGATTAAGACCAGCTGAATCACAATCAACCAATTATTCATGTCACAATCATTTAGGAAAATAACCACTGAGTCATTTTGGGTTTAAAGAATCTTAATTTTGATATAAATTTAAAAGCATGGAAAAAATTTAATACTTTATTCAATTATTCAAATTTAAATTCACAATTTTATTAAGCATAACCAACTTATTGCAGAAAAGGAAATTTTGTCATGAAGCCAAAACCTAGTTACCTGCCTAGCTTCCTAATTTAGCCTAAAAATTTCTAACCTAACTTTGGGATTTAGAAATAGCCTGATTCTCATACTCAACTGTAAAGTTAAGACAGCAACAGCAACTTCAGCTCGTCAGCATCAGCTACCTGCAACCCGTCTCCTCTACTGCAACCACGACTCTCGAACTGCTTGGAACTCTGACTGGAACTCTCTGGAACTTCCCTGGAACTGACTGCAACTCACCCCTCCCACTAAGAGTAGGCCCTCTTATACCCCAATTCTAACTTTGCTAACTAACTGTTGCAACCTTAATATCACGCTTTTCTCTCATTGGTCCATACATGTCAGCTTATTCATTCTTTAATCAAGTTCTTTTGGATTCAAGGGTCCTTGGATCATTTCCTTTCCCATACGCTTAAACATTTCCATCCGATTCGATCAGTCCATTTGTATCTTCTTTTGACACATTCAAGAACTCCGCAGTCATTGTCCTTTCTCTTGGGCTCCTTTCCCACGGACTCTCTCCTGATCCTCACGGCACACTATCAGTTCAATTAGGTCACACCAGCCTTGACCATTTCTTGCATCCTAGCCTCTCAGAGACATCACGAGGCTCCAGATTTCTTCAATCTCATCCCGTACCACGTGTCCCCTTGCGCCTGCGCACATCTTCCCACTGGCGGCCATTTTATCTCGCCACTCGGTTCTACTTTAGAAGCACTAATTTGAGGCAAACAAAACATAATTAAATAGAGAAAAATATCCCTTTCGTTTCCCTCCCGTCTACGTACCCCAATTAGTTGTTACCTAGCAAGCGACATTTTAAGCTGCTCCTTACTTACCATCACTATTGTTTTTGCAACGACACATTTTATTTCTATGAAGCACAAACATGCATTTATTTTATTTAGTACGCTTTTTATTCTTACGTTATGATTAGACACACGGACATTCATTAATAGATTATTTAGCACATACATAGGCATATTACCATTCCCACATATACAATGTTGATTAATACATTTAAACGAACATTTTTAATTAATTAATTATATAATTTGTTAGGGGTTAAAAAAATTTATTTTTACTGCTCCATCACAGGTGTGAGGGTGACGCAGTGCCACAGGGATAGGCTGGCCCCATGCATTGCTGGAGTTGCGTCATGGTTGTGACACAACTGCAGCAATGCGTGACTTTAGCGCAGACAGATACGTCAGGATTCCTGACGTAACTGTCATTACTTGCGTCATGGAGCGCTGTCCAGTGAGTGCAGCGCATCCATGCTGTCGCAAGAAGGGCATAGTGAGGAGTGTTGCAACGCTGTCTTGTTGCAGCGCTGCAACACTTTTCATGACTGGGGCACAGGAATGCGCACTATCTTATTGATGGTACGCAGTCCTGCCCTGTAATTTTGTGACAGGGCAGCGCAGCAACATTGCTTGCAGCGCGGTCCAGCAACAAAACCTGCAGAAATGAGGCCCCAATGGTTAACTCCATTTTAAGACCAGATATTTTCTGGTCTTAAAAAACTGCCTCTAGTTGCAGTTATAGCCACTTTTTTTGGTCATCTTAAATGAAGGAATCCCCTTGTGAATAGGGAAATCTTGGGTTAGCGTCAGATTTTGCATATCATTAGCGTTAATTATCGCAGACAGAAGTTGAGATGTTGTTAATGGTCCATTTCGCCTAAAAGCTGTCGCTAACGGCTGTTAGCGACAGCTTGTGAATATTGCGTTAATAATATCGCTGCTTTATCGGCAAAAAAGTGCCGCTAACGCGCCGATATTGGCTTGTGAATATGCCCCTAGATATCAACCTACCTTGTTTAACTACATGAACCCTGTAACTAGGTGTGTGAGAAAACCTATACGCTCCCAGACGTCTCAATACTGTGGGGTGCAGTAAGTCCTGGGTGCAGTGCTGCTGCACCATTACAAGTTTCCTACTGGAAATTATGAATTCATAGACTCTGTGTTTATACTAGTTTTTTCTCTCATTCTGTGGACTTTTTCTTCAACTAGGTCATCTGCTTTTAACAGGTGCACTGTCTTTGGGGATAGGCCGGCAGTGCAGTTTTAACAGTGAAGCAACTTGATGAAAGGCTTACGTCTCTGGAGGATGCACTACCTTGTTACCAGACTTTGTGATATTAAAGGTTGTTTTTTATTGTCTTTTTTTGATGAATGTTTAAACTTGAAGCTGAATACAGAGAAGTATTTTAAGGAAGTAAAGTCCAGATTTAATATTTGGTGGATGGAGTAATCACCGTTAGCCTGGTGGAGGAATTAACATCTGCCAGGCTAAGGTTACTCCGCCTGCCAAGCCAGCAGTTATTTCTAAAGAATTGTCAGGAAATACTGTCATAGTGGTTCCTGTCAATGCTTTTTAAAATTTGACTTTAAAATTTACACATGATGGAGCCATCTGTCAAATTCATTCAAAGTGGGATTTTTTTTTTTTTTAAATATAAAAAAAATTCTTTCTTGCCATGGGAGTTATTTCCCATGACGAGGGGGGCATTAGACAGTTTACACTGTCCCTCACCACCAGGGATTTCCTGGCGGTGATGGGCAGTGAAAACTGACCTCTATGTCTGCCCATCTAAATTAGGTGAGTGGACATTAGGGGGTGTAACAATCTTGAACGTGTGGGAAATGAATGGTATTTAGAAAAATAATGATTCACATTGCTTTGGTTCAGTTAGCATAACCAGGCTGCACTAGGCCACATTATGAAAAGTGCATGCTTAAATGTTGGGCACAAGCATTGTTTTAAATTTCTTTTCAGAAAATCATAGAAATTCAGCTGCAGGAATGGTCTGTCTCTGTATGTTTATATTTTTCTCTACGCTTCTTCTGTGAAGGGATTTGTTTTTGAGGTCATATGCTGAAGCTCCATTGCTGTGTTCATAATGCAGAACAGTCCATTGCATTACGTTGCATTGCTCATGTTTATGTCCAATGAAAATTGTTTGCCAGTAGGTGTTTTTGAAATTAATAGTTTGATTGATTTACTGTGCAGGTAACATTTGAGTGCTGCATTTTTATGTAATGTGATGCTATGAAATTGTGTGCTGTCTGCCTGAAACATTATAAAATATGTACTATTTGAGGGGAATTGATTCATAATTAATTTAATTCTTTCACTCTTAGGGCTAGAGGCTCCATGTTCCTTTTATATTAGTCCCTGTTGTTATTCATTTGACTATTTTTAAAGTACTGTGGCTGCTTAATTTCATAAAGGCACATTACATTATTGCATTCATTAATAAATTTGGTTTCCTATTCCAACTAACTTTTTACTTTCTGTAATGATTAATTTAACATTTTGATAAATCTATAAAGTGAGAGCTGGAAGAAGACTAGCTGTCCATACTTTCCAGTAGTGGTCTTGGTTTATTTGAACACAGTATACCTCCTTTCCCCCACATTGACAAATGTATGTCAGACCCATGAAGTGTGTACTCTTAAAAGGTAAGTTAGTTGTATTTGTCTAAAAGAGAATGAGGTGGTGAGAAAACTAAAGTAATATTAATTACATATGCATGATTTATGGTTCTTTTTCACCAACACTTCAAAAGGTCTTATGCACAGATATATTCTGGAGGTATGTTTTTGTTATAGCTGGTGTTACTTGATTCCATACAGATATAACTTATTCAAGATATTAATCTAGTTTTTATAGATCCACTATAGGCACAAGCGCTCAGCAGAGTGATGAGTCAGAATGGTAACATCCAGTGTTGCTGTTTTGTCTCTTATCCCATTCCTCTTTCCCCATTCCTCTTTCCGGGGTCACTACTAATCAACATATTCTGATTGTATTTGATCGGCTGCAAATACGTAGAGGAGTGGAAAAGTTTACCACTTAAGTTGGATCTGATGTTCCGGTTAGTACATTCCGACACAGAGCGAGCGAGAGAAAGGCATAAACGGAAGAAGGAAGAGAAAGATAGGAAAACTGATCAAGGGAGAAGCTGGAATCAAAAGAACCTAGTAGAGTGAAATAGAGTGATTGGAAGTGTAAAGTGGTGGAAGAGATGGAATCAAAACTGGGCAGTCGGAGTATTTAGCAACCCTAGTGTTCGACAGCATAAGCCTATGAAAAACGTTACACTCCGCACATATATATATATATATATATATATATATATCCAATCGCATAGGTGCTCCCCTGTGAAGGCGCCACACACGGCATGCTTTTCCCTTCTTTATTGCAGGACAACAGAACATTCAACATTGCAAGTTCCAGCTTTACAATGCGCCAATATCGCCATACATGTTTCGGGCATTCCTACGCCCTTGATCACCGGCTTGGCAACAGGAGAACAGGCAGCAGTAAGTAACATCACACTTGTTCTGAATTTATAGTCCACGCCCCAGTGGGCGTATGCACGAGTTGCATCCTGGTATTACGAGTTTTCAATTCTCTCCATAGTGAATGCTGTCGTATTTTTCTCCTCAAAGTTTTTTCATACCACAGTTGGTTGCTTCAACAAACAAAGTGTGTGCCCTGCTAGTTTGCGTCCTTGCAACCGGGCATGCCGTTCCTTCAACGTCGACCCTGTCGAAATCACCGGCGCTGAGGAACTGCACTGTCAGCAGTGGGGTGCCTCCGCGGCCGGCCGGCCGCTATACTCGTAATACCAGGATGCAACTCGTGCATACGCCCACTGGGGCGTGGACTATAAATTCAGAACAAGTGTGATGTTACTTACTGCTGCCTGTTCTCCTGTTGCCAAGCCGGTGATCAAGGGCGTAGGAATGCCCGAAACATGTATGGCGATATTGGCGCATTGTAAAGCTGGAACTTGCAATGTTGAATGTTCTGTTGTCCTGCAATAAAGAAGGGAAAAGCATGCCGTGTGTGGCGCCTTCACAGGGGAGCACCTTTGCGATTGGATGTATAGCGGCCGGCTCCGGCCGCGGAGGCACCCCACTGCTGACAGTGCAGTTCCTCAGCGCCGGTGATTTCGACAGGGTCGACGTTGAAGGAACGGCATGCCCGGTTGCAAGGACGCAAACTAGCAGGGCACACACTTTGTTTGTTGAAGCAACCAACTGTGGTATGAAAAAAACTTTGAGGAGAAAAATACGACAGCATTCACTATGGAGAGAATTGAAAACTTCGTAATACCAGGATGCAACTCGTGCATACGCCCACTGGGGCGTGGACTATAAATTCAGAACAAGTGTGATGTTACTTACTGCTGCCTGTTCTCCTGTTGCCAAGCCGGTGATCAAGGCGTAGGAATGCCCGAAACATGTATGGCGATATTGGCGCATTGTAAAGCTGGAACTTGCAATGTTGAATGTTCTGTTGTCCTGCAATAAAGAAGGGAAAAGCATGCCGTGTGTGGCGCCTTCACAGGGGAGCACCTTTGCGATTGGATGTATAGCGGCCGGCTCCGGCGCAGGAGGCACCCCACTGCTGACAGTGCAGTTCCTCAGCGCCGGTGATTTCGACAGGGTTCGACGTTGAAGGAACGGCATGCCCGGTTGCAAGGACGCAAACTAGCAGGGCACACACTTTGTTTGTTGAAGCAACCAACTGTGGTATGAAAAAACTTTGAGGAGAAAAATACGACAGCATTCACTATGGAGAGAATTGAAAACTCGTAATACCAGGATGCAACTCGTGCATACGCCCACTGGGGCGTGGACTATAAATTCAGAACAAGTGTGATGTTACTTACTGCTGCCTGTTCTCCTGTTGCCAAGCCGGTGATCAAGGGCGTAGGAATGCCCGAAACATGTATGGCGATATTGGCGCATTGTAAAGCTGGAACTTGCAATGTTGAATGTTCTGTTGTCCTGCAATAAAGAAGGGAAAAGCATGCCGTGTGTGGCGCCTTCACAGGGAGCACCTTTGCGATTGGATGTATAGCGGCCGGCTCCGGCCGCGAGGCACCCACTGCTGACAGTGCAGTTCCTCAGCGCCGGTGATTTCGACAGGGTCGACGTTGAAGGAACGGCATGCCCGGTTGCAAGGACGCAAACTAGCAGGGCACACACTTTGTTTGTTGAAGCAACCAACTGTGGTATGAAAAAAACTTTGAGGAGAAAAATACGACAGCATTCACTATGGAGAGAATTGAAAACTCGTAATACCAGGATGCAACTCGTGCATACGCCCACTGGGCGTGGACTATAAATTCAGAACAAGTGTGATGTTACTTACTGCTGCCTGTTCTCCTGTTGCCAAGCCGGTGATCAAGGGCGTAGGAATGCCCGAAACATGTATGGCGATATTGGCGCATTGTAAAGCTGGAACTTGCAATGTTGAATGTTCTGTTGTCCTGCAATAAAGAAGGGAAAAGCATGCCGTGTGTGGCGCCTTCACAGGGGAGCACCTTTGCGATTGGATGTATAGCGGCCGGCTCCGGCCGCGGAGGCACCCACTGCTGACAGTGCAGTTCCTCAGCGCCGGTGATTTCGACAGGGTCGACGTTGAAGGAACGGCATGCCCGGTTGCAAGGACGCAAACTAGCAGGGCACACACTTTGTTTGTTGAAGCAACCAACTGTGGTATGAAAAAAACTTTGAGGAGAAAAATACGACAGCATTCACTATGGAGAGAATTGAAAACTCGTAATACCAGGATGCAACTCGTGCATACGCCCACTGGGGCGTGGACTATAAATTCAGAACAAGTGTGATGTTACTTACTGCTGCCTGTTCTCCTGTTGCCAAGCCGGTGATCAAGGGCGTAGGAATGCCCGAAACATGTATGGCGATATTGGCGCATTGTAAAGCTGGAACTTGCAATGTTGAATGTTCTGTTGTCCTGCAATAAAGAAGGGAAAAGCATGCCGTGTGTGGCGCCTTCACAGGGGAGCACCTTTGCGATTGGATGTATAGCGGCCGGCTCCGACCGCGAGGCACCCCACTGCTGACAGTGCAGTTCCTCAGCGCCGGTGATTTCGACAGGGTCGACGTTGAAGGAACGGCATGCCCGGTTGCAAGGACGCAAACTAGCAGGGCACACACTTTGTTTGTTGAAGCAACCAACTGTGGTATGAAAAAAACTTTGAGGAGAAAAATACGACAGCATTCACTATGGAGAGAATTGAAAACTCGTAATACCAGGATGCAACTCGTGCATACGCCCACTGGGGCGTGGACTATAAATTCAGAACAAGTGTGATGTTACTTACTGCTGCCTGTTCTCCTGTTGCCAAGCCGGTGATCAAGGGCGTAGGAATGCCCGAAACATGTATGGCGATATTGGCGCATTGTAAAGCTGGAACTTGCAATGTTGAATGTTCTGTTGTCCTGCAATAAAGAAGGGAAAAGCATGCCGTGTGTGGCGCCTTCACAGGGGAGCACCTTTGCGATTGGATATATATATATATATATATATATATATATATATATATATATATATATATATATATATATATATATATATATATATATATATATATATATATATATATATATATAGGGATCAAATGGCAATATACCAAGGATATTAAAACCTGCAATTGCCTTAAAGAGTAGTGTGTTTGGGCATCCATTTTATTTAATCTCTAACTCTCTGATCTCTGAAAAACCTACATTGCAGTTTAATGTCATTTCTGAAAAGAAGGCCGAACTAGATGCCACTGTTACTAATATATAGTGATGCCACAGGTATCATGATACAAACACTGGTTTGTATCAAGCATGTCATTGATTAGAAATGTGTGCAGCTCCTTCCAGTTTCTTTGAAGGTTTGTCAAACGTTTGCACAGTTTGCAAAGTTTAACAACATAAGAGGAAAATAGTTTGCAACTGTGGGTGTTGCAGAAAAGATATCAACAAAAACCCCACCTTTAGTCAGAGAATGTTCTCACTAAAACCTTCATGCAGGAAAATATTTCATTGCAGTCTATACTGCAAGAATTCCCACCCCATGCAAAGTTTTGTGAAGGTTACAAAACTTCGCCAAGTGTAAAGTATGTAAACTTCAGACACTGTGGCTGAAATTGATATGTTACACTAATACCATTGGTGTCCATGTAACAATTACAGGAGCTTGTGACGAATTACATGATAACTCTAAAGTGATGACGTTTGGGATTGTGTTGTATTTAGTTGCATTTGTATAACACCTCACACTCCTGATGAGGTGCCAAAGTGCTATTGGTGGCTGGGTATCACGCTATTTCGTAGGGAGTGATCGGTTGAGAGGGTGGTGGTTTATAGTGGGGCCTGTCTGGGAACTTCTCTGGTATTGTACGTGTTGACCAAATGGTTGCTCTTCTATTGCTATGTGCCGAAGTGCTTTAAGCATAGAATTTAGAAAAAAGGAGCTAGAAATAGAATCCCTTAAGCTTAAGTAGCACTATTGTGTATCGTTGAAGGCATACCCGTTGGAAGTGTGTATTATGTAGAAGTTGATTTGGTGTCTTATCGTGTCTCTGTGGTTGTGTAGCTGTGCTAAGGTGTGGAATGAAATATGAGGGATGAGGTAGTTTTGCTCATAGTTTTGCTCATGTTGTTGGATAGTAAACAATAAAGGTAATGTGCTGAATATGAAACTTGAGTGAGTGAACTCGCTTACCTATTTAATGTTTCATTTGGTTAACAACTTTTATGAATTTACCAGACTGTGGTGCAAATTAGTACTGCTATCAATCATGAGTATGTTTCTGCAGTAACGTAGCACAATTTTATCTACGTTTAAGCCATGGCCGTCCCAGTTTGAACCTATGGCGAGAAGATAGTGCCTGATGGACATTAAAGAGTTTGTGTGGCGTGAAGGGTAAACCTGAAAGGTCACTGCTTAACCACAGAGAGTGAACCCCAGTTTCTCCTTCGCTCGATATAATTAGGAGTGAGTGAAATTCACATAATTTGCATTTGGGTAATTGCACAAAATTTGGGGAAAATTATATAAAATTATGCATAATTCTGTGAAAAGCAAAATCAGCAATTTTCGTGTGAAATGTATCCTCATTTCCGTATTGGGAATTTTGCATGAAAAGATACTGCAAATGCGCAAGTGCTGAAAACCGCAGCCACTCAAGTTCTGGTTGTTTGCTTTGTTCTCCTGTGCTCACAATGAGGGCCTCATTTATGGCATTTTGGCGTACGGCAGGCAGCAAGGCACCTTGCTGAGCTGCCCTACGCTAAAGTGAAAGGGCAGGAATGTCGTTTCTGCCTGCAATGGTTCCATTTTGGCAGCCTAGCGCCAATGTAGGCACCCTTGCACCATGGTGCAAGAGTGCCTCTGTTGCAGGCAGGATTGTTTTGGTGCAGGAATGGGCACCTTCCTGCACAAAAACAATCCTATGAGGCGGTTTCCTCTTTCTATGTGTGCTACAGAAAGAGGAAACAATGAGGAGAAAATAACCTATTTCTCCTCGTTACAACTCACCTCGGGAGGCGTACGGATTTGACGCTTCCCCAGGTTTACATCACTTTGTAAATCTGGGGCAGCGTCAATTTCCATGGGTGTTGCATAGGAAACCCCAGTGCAATGCCCATGGATCGCCTCTCGGGCACAGAGTACGGTGACGCAACGATTTGCACTGCATCGCCTTACTCATGATTTAGAGGCCATGCAAAGCTAGGCTTCAAAATTCTTTATGATAGCCCTGTGTCACACATTTGCCACTTTACGTGGTGCAAAAGTGATGCGGGGCTCTCATAATTAACCCCCTAAATTTCTACCACAATGCAGCGTCATAGCGCAATTTCAGTAATTTTGAGAACCAAACTAACATAAAATTACCAGATTATGCTAGATTACACCAACATAAGGGAAATGTAATCCCGGCCTAATTATAAAGCTTTGGTGGGTTACATTATCAGTCTAGAAAATGTCTTTGCAGAGTTGTGTTCATGAAGACCATACTTGAAGAAAGTAAATTGGGACACTCATTGAAGCAACAAATTGTTTTAGTATTTCTTAGAATAGGTTTGAACAGTATTTTTTCTCCTTTTGCCTTTGCGAAGTAAACCTTCTAAATATTTTTTGAAAACAGGTTAAAACTAAGGCTTTCAATCCATGACAGTCGCTATCCAGGGAACTGATTACACCTGATGGTAGTGTTTAGTGGTTGCTGAAATTCTAATCCATTTTGATTTTTTTTTATATTCAGAATGTTGGTAAACACATTAACAGTGTGTTATTCCCCATTTCAAGGTTCCCAAACTTGGGATGTGCTCTATTTGCCTAAATGAGTTTCAACATGATAGGAAGACTGTGCTGTTGCTATATACCTCCGGGCAAGCCAAGGCCCTATGTTGCTCTGTCAGGATATACTCAAGCATCAAGGCCCTGTCAGTGTACAGTATGATTTGTATATGACAGTTGCTGAGTGTGTGGGTGAGAAGGCATGGACAACATCACATGATGAGTGCATTAAGTCCCCAATCGCCCAGAACACAACTTGATATGGTCCTGTGGGAAACAAGCCTTGAAAAAAGCCCAAAGGCGACCAGTCCCACAGGGCAAAGCACATGTTGGCTGAACCCTCTCCAGTTTGGGATCAAGTTATCTTCAGGATCACTGAACGAATACAAATATGTACACCACCTAAACAAGCACTTTGTGTGGTGCCCTAAAAATTTATTTTCTTATCTAATATTGTACGTATGACAAAATATTTACTCCTGGGTGTTGGGTGTTACCTGTTCCAAGAGGAGGAAGGCCTCTTACATTTTTACCCCTGATGTAAATCAAGCAACTAACAGGGTATGTCTGGCTCTTCAGGCCATTTTACTTGGACCACAAATTCAATTTGGTTTAGTGTGCAGGTCTGTTTGCTCAGCGGACCAATGTCTCCACTCCAGGGATCTGTGTTTGTAGTAATGGTCATAGATTTGAACCCAGATGGATCTACTCATGAAATTCCACTTGTAAATTTAACACTTTCCCCAGAAACTGGGGGGCATATTTACAAGTCCATATCACCACCGGAGCGTCATTTTGTTTGATGCTCTGGTGGCGTAGCACCATTGTCAATATTTACAAGGTGGCGCTAAGCCACATAGCATGACTTAACGCCACCTTGTAAATAAGCCCCTTTCTATAGCAGTCCTCTGTGGCAAAGGGGCGTGCAATGGGTGTTGCTGAGGGCGTTCCACCACAACACCCATTGCTTTATGACGCTGCCCCAGATTTACAAGGAGGAGTAAATCTTTGGCAGCGTCAAAAACAAAGGAGAAATGCTTTCATTTCTCCTCGTTTTTGCTTTTTTTATGTGTGCTGCAGAGAAAGAGCACAAAGCCTGCACATAAACAATCATTAAATAATGACAATTTGCTACTTCTATGTGTGCTGCAGAATGCTTTTTTGCACCAGTGCTAGGGATAACACAGGGGTGCACTGTATTCTTGTGAATACGGCGCATCCCTGCATTTTAAAAATGTCGGAGCGCAGCGCTGCCAAATTTGACGCAGCTCCGTGCTCCGACAATGTTTTCCAATATGCCCCTGGATTTTCAATTACCACCCGCTCTAAATCAGGCCAGTAGCTGGCTTTGAACATTATAGCGTTTACGTCCCTTCTGATAGCCAGTATGGGAGACCCACTCAGTAGTTCTGATTTTCATTCAGAACATGTCTGAGTGGCGCTGCCTGCGCTCTCTTCAAGAAACAAATACCGTGCTTGTACTCCACCTATCCCTGGAGGATTCCCTGCATGCTCTATTACACCTCCCACTTGCCATTCTTTGAACACCTTGTAAAGCATGCCCCGCACTCCCCTGGCTGTTTTGAGGCAGACCCCAGATCATGCTGGTAGAGCGAGAAGTTAATTTGCCCTGCGAGGTGTGTCTCTTTCCGTCAGCACCTGTCACCCTGTGCCAGTCTCTGCAAGACAAATGTGGAGATTAGTAGAAGAATTATGTCAACACAAACTGGCAAAAAACGTGAATTCTGAGTAATTGCCCACACTAATGATAATGTCTTTTTCATGTTGGTTTCGAATAGGCGACAATTTGTACTACTTGCTTTTCATCATGACAGAGATTGTGGTTGCTGCTCGAGTAGGGTTTCACCCCTTCAACCAGTAACACAATTTCCTACACCGATGCAATTTCAAGGAGAATATGGCTCATGAACGAAATATCAATAGAACTAAACTAAAAGTATTTATCAGAAAAATATCAATAATGGTAAGGTGTTGAAGTAAAATTAAAATCTTTTTCATCTGAAAATGATGTGAAACCTGTGTAGAGTATAAAGACAAGCAATACATTATACATCAGCAAGTATACTATAAAGACCAGAATGCACCAGCATGATAAAAATTCAAATGATAGAAAGCTCATAAAAAGAAACAAACAAGAAATAAACATGAAAGAAATGAAATAACATGACATTCAGCCTGTCTTTTGCAACGCCCTTAAGATCTTTAAGATTCTTAACATCCTTTAGATGACTTGTCGTATGAGAAATGAAACTGCAGCTAGAAATAGTTTCAAATGAAGAAGACCACTGAAATTCACGTTATAGTTATCTCAAGTAACTATAACTCGTACTCTAATGTCCCTCCCCACCATGCACAGTGTTGTCATCAATGATGATATTTGAGATGCTGCAGTGATGTTATCAATAATATCATAAAACATGTCATTAGTGATGTAATTTGGGAAATAATTAGCTGTGCGTGGTGAGGGTGTGAGTTATAGTTACTTTAGGGCATGAGTTATAGTTACTTGCGATAACTATAACTGGTGAATTTCAGTGATGGCCACATTGGCCATGCACATCTGGGCGTTGAGCGTAGGGCCTGGTCTATGGCCATCCCCTGGCCAAAACTCTGTAGGCGCACATGGCTGATTATGTGATGTTGCAATATAAAGGGTGTAATTTTAAGTAAGTAAGACCTACTGACTTTGTCAAGGGGTCAGAGCACACAATTCCGCCGCACACGTCTTTTAGCCATGTGTACCATGAGGTTGGGCGCAGGGCTTTATTAAGGGGTCATAGTATTAACATATATAAAGCAGACCTATTATCCTTGTGAAAAATTCACCAATAATTATAAACAAATGTACATTATATAAATTCAAACATTGCAATGTTTAATAAAATTGATTGTCATAATCTTTTTAATAAAGCCTTATTAAACAAAAATCGACACAGCTTTGAATCTTTCTTTTAACATTTTCCAGGTCATACAGTGCAGCCATAGAACCTACCACAAGGGGGCCCTGCACCCCAGCTGAAGAGCATACTGGTCCACCTTGGAGTGCTTTTAAAAAACATATGTTTAGCTTCCCTTGAGGCATGGATTTAATGACCCAGGAGACTTACTGTGTTTTTTAAATGTTGCTGGGTAGCTGCTGCACTTCTTGCAGCCCCCATAACATCCTAAAAAAGGTTGGTAGTATTGCTGTCCCTCCTGGGACAACATCAGGAATAAATACTGTTATTTAAAAAAAAAAAGCCCTGGGCATTATTGGGCGCTCCTTGCTAGGAGCAGTGAATAATAAATGAGAGTCTCTTGCCACTCATTTATCACTCTTCCCTTTCTGAATTTTTAGAATTATTATTTTTGTGGGTGTCCCGGTCCCACCTGGGACAACCACCGCTTTAATTTTTGTAGTGTGCCACAGGAGGAGCCTCAGGCCCGCTTCTGCCCCATCGGCTCCCTGCAAGCAGCCCCATGGAATGGGACCACACAGGAGCTAACAACACGCTGTGCCTTTTTTTTCTTTTTGGAAATGGAAGTTCCCTCCCGGGGCACCTCACAGCATTTTTTACATAGATGGCTGGGGTGGAAGCCCCAAGGCCACTGCAGCCCCACTGGCTCCCCTGACAGCACTGTATGTAATTGGGTTACTGGTTCTGGGGTTGTCATTCTACTCATTTACCACAATCCTTGTCAGGTTGAAGTTACAAGCAAACCCCAAATTAACGGGTGCTCAACCCTCCGGTAGCTTGGCACAGAGCAGTCAGCCTTAAATTAGAGGCAATGTGTAAAGTATTTATGCAGCATTTTAAACAGAACACACAAATAATCCCACACCAATTTAGAAAAATAGGGTACATTTTTATAAGTTTAAAAGAGTTAAGTTAAAAGAGTGCCCAAATAACACAAAGTGCCAACTGTGGCTATCTGGTCACGCTAGACCGGTACTAAGTCACAAGTTCAGGTTGACAGGTGATGGAGTGCCGGCCAGCTACAGGGACCCAGCTGGGCCCACTCAACAAGAGTTCCTTAAATCCAAGTTGCAGAGCATTGTAGAGTCTCATTTTGAGGCTGCATTGGTCATTGGCAATTCTTAGGAGCTGCGAAGCTGCGATGCAAGGTCCTGCATTGTCATCAAGGATGCCATTGATGAGGGGCTTGCGATGCAAAGTCCTGTGCCAAAATGCATCACATATCAGCTAATTCCGAGAAGCTGCGGGGTTTGCAATGCAGAGCTCTGTGTTGTCGTGGAGGATGCCATCATAGAGGGGTTTGTGATGTGAAGGCCTGCTTCACAGATGCATCATTCAGAGCCGGTTCCTGGGTGTCTGTGGGCAGCAATGCGAAGTCCTTGCTTCAGGGAAATTCACACAAATACACAGGCGATGCATTGGTTCTACTTAGGGTTGCATCGCACAGCAGATGAGATGCGTCGGTTCTGCTGAAACCACCGATGGCTAGCAGAGCATCTTCTGGCCCAATTCCAAGGGTCCAAGACTGGGGTGGAACCACTTGGCAGGGTAGGACTCACAGATGGCAGAGCACAGGTGCTGGGTTCAAGGTTGTTGGAGCCTTTTGTCCCTGAGCCTCTAGTCAGGAGGCCAGCCAACTAGCCTTGGAGTCACTCGGGTGTCCTGGGTTCAACAGATGCACGTCCAGTCCTTGTCACCCAGGCAAGAGGGCAACAGGTCATCACAGCAGGGCAGCGGTCCTTCAGAACAGCAGTCCAGCATAGTGGCAGTCCTTTCAGCACCACAGCAGTCCTTCCTCCTGGCAGAGTCCACAGGTCAAGAAGTGTACTGGATAATTGGGGTCTGGGGTCCAGCATTTATATCTTGCGCCCACTTTTAATTGGAGGAAGTATCTAGAGTTTTCCACCCCCTTGAGGTGTCAGGCATCCCCTTCTGTCCTGGCTCCAGCTTGTCTGAGGTCACAATAGACCAGTGTCAGACCCTTTGTGAGAGTGATCAGGCAGAGTATTTGTGATGTGCAAGTGTGGTAGGTGATAGCTTTTTCCCCTCATTAACTCAGAGAGGCCAATCCTGCCAATACCTTTGTTCCCTTTGTCTCACTCTCTGGGAGCAATACACAAGGACCAACTGCCAGCTACACCTAGTCATGTGACATAAAATCAGGCTCCAGGCACCTAATGGTTAGGACAATAGAATGACAACTTTCTAACAGTAGCATTTTCAGAATTGTGACTAAAATCTGACTTTACCATTAAAGTGGGCTTTTAATTTCAATTTCTTAGACATCAAACTCAACTTGTCCAGCTGCTCCCAGTTAGAAGTTACAGCTTATTAAATGTATTAAGATATTTCCTCTATGGGAGAGGTAGGCCTTGCAGTATTGAAAAAGAAGTGAGGAGTGTTTCACTACCTGGACATGAAAAACTCAAAAGCACATGTTCTACTTTTCAAATACACTCCATCCTGCCCTCTGGGTTGTTTAGGGCCTACCCTAGGGGTGATTTATATGTGTTGAAAAGGAAGGTTTGAGCCTGGCAAAAGCTTTATATTGCCAGGTTGAAATGGCAGTTTCATCATCATCATTTCCTTTATTTCAGTTCATAAAAAACTATGGGGGATATTCACAAGAACGTGTGCTAAATATCACCAGAAAATGTTAACGCAACTTTACACAATGCTGCCTATCACGGGAAAATAACCCCATGTTAACCTGGAATTCACAACACGGCGGTACCATGCGATAGTCTCCCGAAACCGCGGCCAATGTCCGCGATACAACCACCTCAACGGAGATAAAAACACAAATCCCAACACCAAAAAACATGCGGTGAGCCCATTCGCGAGGAGGAAAGCAGCGATAAGCAGCGCAAGGCCCGCGACACATATACGGCATGCGGGAATAAGCACAACAAAAGCAGGAAAAAGAAAGACAAACCAAACAGCGAAGCACAATGGAGGCAGTCGGAGCCAGCACACAACCCCACAAGCACCATTGGCAACAAAACATTAGACATGGCAGGCCATCGTGGACAAGGTGAATGCAGCCCGAGAGCGGAGGAGGACAATGGCAGAAAACCAGAACAGCTGGAATGATGCGAAACGCACAAACAAGCACAAACACAAGGCAGCAATGCACACCGGAGGTGGGAGTAAAGCGCCACACCAGGAGCTGGATGACATGGAGGAAATGGTGTCCACCACATCAGTCTGGAGATGGTGGCAGGACTCGGGGCCCAGAAACTGCTTAAAATCAACAGAGACAACAGCAACAGGGAGAGGAACCACCAGGGACTGGGGGTACAGTGGGAGATGGCCACAATGGCACACATGCACAATTAAGTACACCACAACTGCAGACAAACCATGCCCAAGAGGAACAACACCAACCAAGAGCACAAGTCACACAAGTCGGCAATATCACACCACTGAACAAGCACAGAAGTGAAAACCACACTGCCTGAAAGGGAGAAGGGTGAGCCAAATCAGAGCTGAAGGGACATCTCACACACAATGCAGCACACACACATAGGAAGCAGAGCACCCCAACATCGAACACAATGTGGAACAAACACCAACATCTGCACAACCGAACACAGGAGACAAGTGCACCCGCTTGTGGCCGGTAAATGGCTATACGCATCTGGCAAACTACGAAACAGGGACATGATAATGCACAAGTACCAACCCACAGCCCTGATGGGGCAGCAATGCATGTAAGGCAGGGACCCAGATAGGCCGTGACACACACATTGGCATACAAATAAACATTCAATACAGTTGGAGAAAAGTGAACGTGCAGAAAATTTATCAACAATTGCAAGTCAGTACGGCCAAGGGAAGTGCCACGACATGCAGACCAATGCAGCAGCATGTCTGAATGAAGAACATTGGAAAGCGCCCATGTCCACCCCGGGGGAGTCCATCACCAACACAAGTCATTGCCAACCCGCGTATGTTGTCCGCGCATGGATCAGGAGTCCAGGCCAATGCAGCCAT
Organism: Calotriton arnoldi; assembly: GCA_963921515.1. Lineage (NCBI taxonomy): Eukaryota > Metazoa > Chordata > Amphibia > Caudata > Salamandridae > Calotriton > Calotriton arnoldi. The sequence goes on from CAWUFW010005114.1 coordinate 1,224,132, forward strand.
GTCCACTGTCTCCCAGGGACATGTGACCAGATCCCCAACATGCAACCAGGCGTAGGGACACATGCAGTGGGTCACATGCAGTCCTGGCTGCAGGTACCTGGTCACTCGTCCATGAACGCGAGTGCAGCAGCGTAGGCCAACATTTCCAATGTGAGATCGTTGTCCACCACATCTGACATGTCGGCGACGTAACCCATCAGCTGTCCCGGACAGATGTGCTCACTCCAACTCCTGGCCCCAGAATGCACAGAAGCCCAATCAGGGAGCGGCTCAATGTGGTCACTGCACACGATGACTCCTGCAATCTCCCAGTTCCAGTTCCCAGCATGCATGCCAAACATCCAGGTATGCCATAAACGGGCATCACAGTGACACTCCTGGTCGTGGTCCAACAGGGGGTGCACACACACGTCGAAATCTAGGTCAGCTACCGTTACGTTGCAGAGGCAGACATCTATGGACCACTCGAATATGCACGAGCGACAGTGCAAAACAGGCTGAACGCAGGTGACGTTGGCAATGCGGAAGCTCAGCCTGTAACTGATCCGCAGCACTGCCAATGGCAGTGCCCCAGTACATGCAGCAGACGTGCATGGTACAGGTCCACGTGACTGGAGTAGAGCATGTATCCGGGATGGTCTGCCATTGCGTCAGTGGCTCTGCTTGAAGCGGCACTGTGAGGACCTGCGCCAGTCCTGTGGATGAAACGCCACAGCTCGGAGCAATGAGCAGTGTCTGTGTGCAACGGGTGCAGGCCTGGGGTGTGGTGGGAGTACGAGTGAAGGCCATTTCACGCACGCACACTACGACCAAGGACTTCTGCGTGTGGGATGTGTACACGTTGGCCTCATGTCTGGCAGTGCGTAGTGTGGGAGTCGCCTGGAAATGCTATCCTATCTGTCAGGGGGTGCTGGGCACATGTAAGTCACATCTAGGAGCTGCAGATATGCTACCACCAGATAGTGCGGACTAAGGACCATTCATCCCTACAGTAACTGCACCATCTGCATGCATTCAGGAGACGTACAGAGACCTGCCGTGGGTGTGGTAGGATGTCTGCGACCCTGGGAAACATGGATGATATGCCCAGCACGTGGCACATGTGCGGCCTCACTGTGTGTTACATTGCCTCACAGCTGCTCCACCCTCCCACGAGCCCCCACACTTGTGTGCCCTGCGCGGTTGTATCACGTGCACTCCTACGGCACACCATTGTAATGCCTGTCCGCGCATGTCCAGCGGCATGCCACCAACACTGTGACGCTGGCCTTTGAAGGTGTGCGGCCAAGTGAGTGTAGGCCAATGGTCCGGACAGGGCGGACACAAGTGTACAGTCCATGGCTGGCTGTGATCACGCTGCGAATGAGGCTAGGCAACTGACTCATGCAGCCGCAGGACTGATACACATAACACTTGGCATGCATGTGCCAAAACCCCGAGCGGTCTTGCGCTCCTACATTTCCCCGTACGTGCGGGCCCGCCCTCCTGGTGCATGCTACATTGCAACATCGACTACTGTGGCCCTGGTGGCGACAACACCCCAACACAGAGACACACTTACCGCACTTCCTGCCCAAGGCCAGGTCCGAGCCATGCCCTGCTCCCCCTGCCGAATCAGCACACCCCTGCACTGACCTGACATACGCCGGACCAGCACACACCGCTTGTGCCTGCAGGGGGGGGCGGGCGAAGCTACATGTCCAAGGTCACTGCCAACGCTGAGGTGACATGGTATCGTCCGCTGAAGACAGCACACTGTGATGTTGCAGGGCCCGTGCCCATCATGCTGACACACTGACCACACGGACACACTTGCTCAGATGGTGTGAATGGCTACAGGCACGGGCGCCCGGCCACATTTATTAGCAGGCACACATATCTAGTGACACCTGTGTTGAATGTGTGTGGGGTGTGTGCACACCAGCCGGCAAGGGCTGCCTGGTGCAGTCAGAAATCGACAACAGTGTACATCGTAAAGGACACAACCGTTCAACCATAAAGGACCCTTGACCTGAGCTGCACAGAGTTAGTGGCTTTGGATGTACAGCGTCCTGCACGGGCCTACCGCCACAGGCCGCTGACTTGCGGTGCACTGGGGCAGGGTCACGAGAGCAGAGGAGGTTCCCGCAGATGACTAGGGGGATTGTCGCGGAGTGTCTCGGTGGACAGTGGAAGGTGTACCCCCAGGGCATGATGCCGAGGGCAGAACCACGCAGAAACAGTCACCATGGTGGAGATGAGTGGTGCAAACACATGTCTGACCCCAAATCCGTCCCAGCCAGATGATGATGCAGACAACTCCCAGGCCATGGACTCAGACGACACCAAAGTTCAACCAGAGAGTTCCCATGAGTCATTGCGCACAGAGTTAGTGGCACCAGTGCTGATAGGGGATGCCGCCTGCGATGAGGCATGTCCAATTGCGTGGACTCCACCATATCTTACCCAGGACACAGTTCCACATGTGTGGCCTACTGGACTGCAGTGTAGGCCTGAGGCAGCGGCCAGCAGGGGCCATTCACTGAGTGTCGCCGGCTTAGGTTGGATGGTCCCACCGGCCTGCGTAGTTCAGGTTCAGTGGCACCACGGGACGCAGACTTGCGTTGCACAGGGTTAGTGGCACCAGGTCAGTTGTTGCTAGTGTTCGGTCACCTCCGTAATGAGGATCCGGCTTTCATCCGGACTAAACCGCATCTTCCTTTTACTCCTCTCTGTGCGTTCACTGGTATGGACTCTGCCATCCATGAATCACGACTGGGTGCTGGATGTGGGGCCTACGGGACCGCAGTGTAGGCCGGGGGCAGCGGTCAGCACGGGCCCACAGACATGTGTCGTGTGCTTGTGATGCATTCGTTTGCTCCACTGATAGCAGGGAGTTTAGTGATATCACCCCTGCAGTAGACATCTGGTCACTGCCATTCATGACTCAGGACACAGTTCCACATGTGGGACCCACTGGGACGCTGTGTAGGCCTGTGCCCTCATCCACGTGTCGCCGGCTTGTGTTGAACAGGGTTAGTGGCACCACGTGTCGCCGGCTTGCATTGAACAGGGTTAGTGGCACCACGTATCGCCGGCTTGCGATATGGAATTATGCCTCACTGATCGAAGAGAGTCTGGTGCTGTGGCCGCTGCCACGGACTTGAGGTCACTGCCATTCATGACTCAGGACACAGTTCCACATGTGGGACCCACTGGGCCGAGGAGGACGCAGGTGGAGTATGTGAATGTATAAGGATAATGTGGGCCTGCGCCGTGGAGGCCAGCGATGGTCTGCGGAGGCTGCAAAGGTCGCGGGCCTGGGGCCTGGAGCTTGCACCGGCACGTGGTGGGCCTTCTTTGACACACGCCGGTGTCGGCAGGTGAGCGGAGCCTCGTTGGTGCGCTGGGGCAGGCATGACGGGTCTGGGGCCCAGCGGCCCGGGGTGCAGCAGGCGCACAGGGACGCAGGCCCCGCCGCGCTTGGCGCCGGACTCGTGACGGGCTGAGAGGCGCCGCCCTGGCAGACGCATTGTCCATTCCGAATGAGAACCACGCCCAGTGCGATGGGCTTTTTGTTCACACCCCTACGCAGGCCTGGCGTACGCAGGTCCAACACACTCCGCCCACGCATGCAGGGGGGGACTTAACGTGCGACATTTCCACGTTCTGCCCCACAGCCTGTGGGGACATGGTAGCGTCCACTGGCCACTACACTCCATGCACCAGCAGTTGATCTCCACATGGCCATTTCCGTGATTTGCACGCTGTGGTCTGTCCGGCATCTCCACGCCACATCTGGCATTGGGTAGGTTCACATTCCTTAGTCACTTGCCGCTCTCGCACATGCCTGCTCCATGCCTCTCCTCACATCCTGCTATTGTGTGTCTGTGCTGCCATGCCGTGGCTGGGTTGTGGGCATGGCAAGGCCAAGTTCCTGATGGAGTTGTGTTGTCGTGTCTGGTCGGTTGCCATGTTGTGTGTCATGTTGAATGTAGTTGTGCTGCGTGTCCATTGCCGGTGTCGTGAGTTGCATGACTGTGGGCTGGAGGTGTGTGGTGTGTTCATTTTGGACTTACCAACGGGCACTGCATTTCCATGGGTGCCATCCTGGGAGCGCTGGGTGATGCTGGACTGTCCGGAGAAGTGAGAATCATGCACTCGGCCTGAGGAGTTGGCCACGACATTGTTGAGGAGTCCCGGGCAGTCCACTGTTGCCTGCACATTCATGATATGCGTGTGCTTTCTGTTGTGGTAGTTGTGTGCAGTGTCGGCAGGGGGCACAAGGGGTACATGTGTGCAGTTGATTGGCCCTGGCACGTGAGGGAATCCAGCTATGGTGTAGGGGCCTTGCTTGGTCTCCAGCAGCTGCTGCGCAGTGTGGGTGAAGTGGAGGTGCTGGGGTACCAGGCTGTTGTTGGCATCCAGGACAGGTGTGATGACCTTGTATGGGGCTGGCTGTGTGACTCCTCCGACTCTGGCAGTTGTGGGTTGGATGGTACCAGAGGCCGATATGTGCTGCGCAGCCGGCAGCTTTGTCTGCAGAGTGATGTTGGTAGTCCGCTGGGTTGGGACAGTCAGCAGGTTGGGGATGTGGGTCAGGATGCGGGGGATGGTTGTCCTTTTGGGCCTGTGGTGGGCAATGTCCTCCTCTGGCGTTGGGTCTGGGTGGCAGGAGCGTTTCAGGTGGGTCCGCTGTCTTTGTGTACGCTGCCTCTGTGGTGTTCCCGGGGGGGCGGGACGGGTCCTGGGGGTGGTTGCGGGCCTGGGGTGGGTGGGGGTGAGTGTTGTGTCCCTCATGGGTCTCGGAGCTGCATGATGATTGTCTCCATGGCATCTGTGGGTCTTCGGGTGTGGCTCTTGGCTGGGCTCGCTTTCATGCTGCAGGTAGTTGTCCTGCTTAACACCAGCAAAAGGCTTATCGCCTGTTTTTGGTTCGCATCGCAGATCTGGAAGTTTGTTGTAAAAGTGGTGTTGTGGTTTTTTCGTGTGTTTTTGCACGGGAACACCTACTCTGCTTCTCATTAGGGTTAGTTGGTGGTGTCCACCGTGGTGTTAAGTTTTGGGGCAGTTATCGCGGGAATACTGGCGATGTCGGCAGTTTGCACCCGCTTGTGAATGGGGTGTTAAATCTATCTCCACTTCTGATGAGTTAAGGTGGAGATAAATCGGAGATAAGTCCTTGTGAATATGCCCCTATAACAGGTAATAATATACAAACATATATAGCTAAAAAAATAATACCAAATACATATTTGTACATATAAAAATGCTATAGGCCAAAAAAGTGATAAAAACGGGTTGCAGCAGAAATGTTCTTGGTCCTCAGATACCATATGGCTGTGAGAAATTTGCCAATTGAAAAAACAACTGGTCCACTCGTGTTTGCTCTACATTTTCTCAGGGCTGTGGTGCGGGCGTTGAGGTCCATCATTTTACCAGTGTGTATGTTGCTTTTTGTGTGCCATGCAAAAGAATAACATATGTTCAATGGACTCTATGGATGGTCTCACATCCTATGACGCAAATGTTCGATGTGCCTAACCCCTTCTTCCAAAGGCAGGTAAAGGAAGCTATTGGTAATGTGACCATTCTAAACTTGATAAAAAAGTGCTCGCGTAAACGGATTTATAACCATATATAAATGCAATTCGAACTCGAAGCCCCATTTAAATAAAAGAAAATGGTCTCTGACATTTTTTCTCCCAGAACATTGGCCCTGTGTACCATTTTGAGCTTTTCAACTGCATTGCCTGGTAGGTCTTGGAGATTTAACCAAAAGCCCTCTAAGCCCAGCTTATATAACCAAGACTTTATATAGGCACACCAAGGGATCCTATTGGCACACAAACCTTCTAACAGGCCTTGTAGCCATTCCCTATAGGGCTCTAGTTCTTCAATCACCCACACCCTATACAATATTGAATCGGTCTCATTGCTGCAATATCAGAGATGGACCTCAGATTTAAATCCATGTGAATGGGAAAGGTAGGAGTGCTCAGGGGAATTTTTAACAGTGATTTCAGGAAACTGTTCTCTGCCATTTCCATCATCTCCAAGTTGCAGTGCACCCAGATATCTGCTCCATAAAGTGCCGCCCGCAAGCTTGGCTCCTATAAATTTCCAGAGGAGGAGAAATGGGAAAGGATTGTACACTGATTACAAACCTTATGATGTACCCTGTGGCCTGCCTTAATGACAGGGTGCTCTTCCTCAGTTGAGCTGGCCACCTATACGAGTCTTCCAGACGTACATCCAGTTAATCGAACTCAGAGACCCGCTCAAGGGCTACCCCATCCACTGATATAGTTCTTCTTATTTTGCCCTTGCAATCACAAAACAACCTTATACTTGGGTTTGTTTTTGTTGATTTCTAACCTATAGTCTCTACAGTATAAGGATAATCTCTCAAGCAACATGGAAAGGCCCCAGGGGCTTTTGGATAATAACAGGGTGTCGTCAGCAAATAATATAGATGGTGTCTTTGTGTCTTTAATCTTAGGTGAGTCATTCTCGCAACTGAAGAGATACGCTAGACACTCATTAATGTATAGGAGGAAGAGTGTGGGAGCCAGTACGCACCCTTGGCGCACTCCTCTCCGAATTGGTATCTCGTCTGTCAATTCGCCCGCAGGTCCCCACCTAGTCCTTGTGAAATTATCTGTATATAATGCCTGGATTAGGGTCAATAAGCCTGTTGGAACACCTATCCTGCACAAGGTTCCTCATAGTTTCGGCCTTGGAACCAGGTCAGACGTAGATTGGAGGTCCACAAAGGTCACAAATAACCTCCCATTTTCAAAATCTACAGTCCTCCACTTGATAACTAAAAAACGTATAATTTGGTCTATTGTGCTTATTTTGTGCCTGAAGCCTGCCTGTAAATGGGATCGCACCTTTGCTTGCGCAATTCAATCCCATAATCTGTTGAGTATCTGGGAGCTAAACATTTTCTGGATGTTATCGATTAGACTTATGGGTCTACAGTTGCTTGGGGAAGCCCTATCTCCCTTTTTGTGGATTGTTACTATAATAGCACCTTTCCAGACCCCCAGCCATCAAGGCGTTTGGCACAGAATTTATATTTGGAGCCCAGATCTGCAGTTAGCTTCTATATAGATCAACCAGGATTTTATCAAGTCCTTGAGCTTTCCCAGGCTTCTGCGCCAATAAGGCTAAGGTGCTTTCTTCGAGCGTAAATTTCCCATAATCTTCCCCCCTGTTGTCTACAGCGGATATTGATACGCCCACAACTGAAATATAAAACCCATTCCTTCGAGGGAATGTGGCAATCTGGCATCAGTTTATCCAATCGCCCATTTTGGGATACAAGCTGCCAGAAGCGTTTGCTGTCTTTGCACTTTGCCGCAGCCAATAGATTTTCCCAGACTCCCTCTTCCCAAAGGCTTTTCTTTTCTTTATGGTGCTAGCATACTCCCTCTTAGCTATGACAATATGCAATCTATCCTTGCTTTTCAGGGCCTTAATAAGAACACTGTTGGCAAGTCTACACGTATGGTCGATCATTCTTTAGACCTCACAGGATTTGAGCCCTTTTTCCCCCTACACCTTTTTACAAAATGTAGGCCTAATCTACTGAAAAAGGCTTTATGAGCTGCAACTATCAGACCAGGGGTCAACACATTTTGGCATAGTACAATAAATTCATTTTATATAAGTTGGTATAAATTAGCTAAACGATCCTCAGACTTAAGCAAAACCTCCGATTTAACCACTCGTTTATTACTGATGATCTCCACTGAATTTATGGCTACAGGATCTTCTACAGCCCCCCTCCCCTTACATGCCATCCTGTCCCAGAGTAATAAAATTGGAACATGGTCGCTGTCATGGCGTAAGCAAACTGCAAGGTCTGATACCTCATGCCATATACTTATGTCCAACAAGATGTAATCAATGTAGCTGTTATAATTCCCTCCAGTAACAGTTGACCTTGCAGCTTGATCTACAGGAAATCATCCATCCCCTGGTCTTAGGCCATACTTGACCATAATATCTACAATCTGGGATCCTGCAGCACTTATTTTGGGTAATCAGCGTGTACAATTAAGGTGTTGTATGCCCCACAGATGATCCTCCTCCTCAATGAGTTCTAGATATGGTGCATAGTGCTCAAAGCACACATTAAAGTCTCCTGCAATGATTATATGATGGGCAGGTTTAAAACTGCACACACAGGTTGCAATGGCAGACCTCAGATGTTTAAAGGGCTAATTAAGTGGGTGGCACAATCAGTGCTGCAGGCCCACCAGTAGAATTAAATTTACATGCCCTGGGTACCAGTAGAACCACTTTACTTAGGACTTACAAGTAAATTAATGGTGGTAATTGAGTGTAAGCCAACAGTGTCCCAGGGAATGGGGTCCCCGGGACCCTAGGTTACTGAGCTTACCCAGGGGGATGGTGTCACTGCTTCCATACCATGGGTTAGATAGGGTGTTCACATGCCCCCCTTCATAAATAGTATGCATGGCCCTAGGGGATGGGGTCCCCTGGGCCTCAATGACACTCAAGGGGGGGGGGGGCAGTTTTTGGAAACTTATGTGAAGATTCATCATTTGTGCCAAAGTTATTAGCATTTAGCAAACCCTAAAAATGCCTTTCTTTTGGAACGTAGTTCTAATTATAACTACCCAGTGGCGACCGCCAATGAGCAAATAAATATATATAAATATAAATGTGCCATGCTGAAACACGCTGGGTTGTTTCTTTGACATGATCGCACCAGAATAAAACTAGGGGTGGGCGGCAAACTCCGCTCCACTGGCAGAGTTCACAGATTTTTGCTACTCCGCACTCCGCTTGGAGACCGGAGTTTGGCAAAAGAAACTCCACCTACTGCTGGTGGAGCCGAGTTTACCGGCACGCTTTCCAGTCACCACCATTCACCTCTACCAAGAAGGCCAAGAAGATGCAGGTCACATTGAGTGCATAAAGCGGGATTTTGAGCATGCAGTGAAAATGGACACTTGCGGAGGAATGTGTGACATCACCACATCAGAAATATTAGAACGTCAACCAGCGAGTGAGTGAGGAATCCCACATTGTACAATATGGGCAGGCAGCACAAAAGGAGGACTTTTTTGTTCCCCTACCATTAAAGACACCACCTCGCACAGACCAAGGCACATGGACACAAAAATATTTTTAGAGCAGGTACTTTTACCTGTGTGATGACGTCATGCCGAGGTGGGGTTTGTTTCTGAGTCCGGCGCTGCCTTGTGCCCAATTGTAAGGAGCCCAGTAGTCATCTGTCCCTGTTGCCTGGACTCGGAACAAGGATGACGGCACGGCGACAACCCTTCCTTGTGCTGTTGCCATTGGTGCTGCCAGTGCAGTCCCCATAGCACTGCCTCCCCAGATGTCTCCTGCCGCTCGTCCCTTGTGTCCATTCTAAGCCTGGCCAGGGCACGCGCAAGACGTACAACCTAGGGGTTTCCATGGACGAGGACGGCGAGGACGAGGAAGGCGGAGAGACCATGGCGAGGAGGAGGCAGCCACAGCAGGTAAGTGCCTTTTTTTAATTATAATTACATTAGGGAGGGTGGAGGGGCCGGCTAACTCCGCACCACCACGGAGTCAGAGTTTTACCTGAGCTCCGCATTCTCAACGGAGCGCGGAGTAGGCAAAACTCCATAAACTCTGCTGGCGGTGCGGAGTTACCCACCAGAGCTTAATCTAAATGTAGTGTAAGTGTTCTCCCCCACTATTCTTTAGTAATGCCCGGCGAAGTAAAAAGGGGTGGCAGAACTCCTCGAGCTCCGTCCACCCTTAAATAAAACACTGCTTGTTTAAGCTGAATTAACCATTGGATTTCTTTGCACCGAAGTGCGTTTCTCCTTGGAGGCTGGAGAGTGCGAATCTCCACAAAACTTTCCAGAACTATTCTTCCTTCTACATTGGCTGATGATGGAAAGTCTTGTGATGATTGGTCAGTAAGTAGGGTAAATATTTTTTAAGTTATAAGGCATTTAAACTTAGTGATACCTGTGACATCTGCATTGCAGTATTAACCTTCATAAGGGGCTCTATTGTGATTAGAAAGCGATATGAGTGAAATTTGCATAGGATTGTCAGGGAATGATATTTCAATCTAGTTGTCTTTTTCTTAAAGAGGTAACATGATGTTTTTAATTGTTTTTTGCTGAAGTTTTATGAATTTTTGTTTTTAATTTTTCCCTGATAAAGTTTTATGAATTGGAAATATTTGTTTATATTGTGAAATTTTTATGGTTCTTTGAAGCAAAATAAAGGTATTCTTGATCTTGATACCTGTGACCGCAGTACTTTTGCAGAATTTCGCAAAATTTTGAAAAACTACTGTGGTACATAGCGATAAAAAAGTATTTGTTGATTGGATAATGACTGCCTTTACAAATGTTTATGGCAGCTGTGTTATTTTGAGGCCTCTTTGCCATTGTTCTGACGTATGGACTTAGATATAGGTAAGTATTAGCTTATATAATTTTCCCTACCTATTACAACTTTAGTAAAGTGATACTAGGAAGGCAAACATTATTATAAGTTTATAAATATTTAAAAAACATGTTATGGAGTACCACAGTACTACCTAGGAAGTGCCAAGGTATGTAAGCATTTTTTCTAAAACAAATATCTTGTATACATTGTGCAGTGCAGTGTATTTACAACTTTTAACATATTTAGTTCTGTAACAAAAGTTTATGGAGTACCGCGCAATACCAAAAAAAAAAATACTACGCAACTTTAAAAAAATTTAAAAAAGAAAGGTTTCCTAAAAGATACGGGGGCATATTAGCAAGACCGGCGATAAAATTATCGCCGTTTTAGCGGCAGGAAACTGCCGCTAAAACGGCGATAATGGGCTTGCTAATATGCGTTATGGAATTCCAATAGAAGCCCAGGTTAGATGTCCTGCACATCTAACCTGGGCTTCTATTGGAATTCCGCATAACGCATATTAGCAAGCCCATTACCGCCGTTTTAGCGGCAGTTTCCTGCCGCTAAAACTGCGATAATTTTATCGCCGGTCTTGCTAATATGCCCCACAGTACTTACTAGATACTAGAGATAAATACATTTCCCTACCTATTACCACTTGAATAAAGTGGTAAAAGGTAGGGAACTGCAATAAAACCTACTACTTACCTATATCTAAGGCCCTAACACAGAACACAGCCAAAATGTAATACAAACAATATGGCTTTTTCACTGTATGCCACTCCTCTGTACTCTATTACACTGTACACAACTCCACTGTATACCACTACACTCTACGCTCTTACATTGTATGCACCTCCACTCTACTCCACTCCACTCTACGCCACTCCTCTGGACGCTACCCCATTATATGGTATTCCACTGTACGACATTCCACTGTATGCCACTCCACTCTAAGCTATTCCACTGTATGGCACTACACTCTACAACACTCCATAGTACGCTATTCCACTATATGCCACTGCTCTATATGCTCCTCCACTCTACATCACTCCAATGTATACCATACCATACCAAGACATTTATAAAGCGCACGGCTACCACCAACGGCGGTGTCCCGGCGCTACACAGAGACAAAGGAAGATAAAGAGAGGAAAGGCAGACTAAGGGAGATCAAAAAGCCAGGTTTTCAGAGCACTCCTAAAAGTGGTTTCAGATTCTGCTTTGCGCAAGTAGAGCGGCATCGCATTCCAAAGAGCGGCAGTTCTGACTGCAAGGCGCGCCCTCCCATCCTGGCTTTGCAGTAGGAAGGAGAGCAAAGAAAAACTGAGAGTTCGAGCGCAGAGTCCTATTTTGGTGGTATTTCCGAAGTCTGAGCCTCAGATAGTCAGGTCCACTTTCTCTGGTAGCTCTAAAAGCGAGTAATAAAGCCTTAAATTCGATTCTTCTCTTCACTGGAAGCCAGTGAAGACTGCGCAAGTGGGGGAAATGTGATGCCGAAGAGGCACGTTTCTAAGAAACCTAGCAGCAGCATTTTGAACTGTCTGGAGCTTTTTAATCAGATAGGCAGGGAGGCCAAGATACAAGCTATTGGCATAGTCCAGCTGGGATGTAACCAAGGCATGGACTATGGTGGCCCGACAGTTCATCGGTAATAAATACAGGAATCTACGCAAGCTTTTGAGCTTCCAGAAGCATGCTCTGGAAACTCGGCCAATCTGGGCTTTCACCGACAAGTCCGAGTCAAATCTAAATCCCAAATTTCTAACAGATAGAACTGGGGTGGGAGGGATTCAACTGCAATGGCCACCATAAATCAGCCGGAGGAGGTGATGGTTGGTTAAAAAACATCACCTCAGTTTTCTCGGTATTCAATTTAAGACAGTTATCTGTCATCCATGAAACAATTTTATTTAGACATAGCCTAAAGCTGTCAAATGCGGCCATCTTGGAATCTTTAAATGAAAACACCAGCTGCGTATCATCAGCATATGAAATTGTACGCACGCCACACTGCTCAACTAGTGCAGCCAGAGGGGCCAGATAGATATTAAATAGGGTCGGGCTTAACGCAGAACCCTGAGGTACTCCACAGCCCATGGCGCAAGAGGAAGAGACATAAGGGCGGAGGAAGACCTGCTGAGATCGCCCCTCCAGAAAGGATTGGAACCAATTTAGAATGGTACCCGAGATACCCAGCTGTGTCAGACGGTCTAAAAGAATCGAATGAGAGACCGTATCAAAGGCTGCAGATAAATCTAACAGCACAAGCATGGCACAGCTACCGTGGTCTAATGATTCTCGGATGGTTTCCGCCACTTCCAACAGGGCCGTCTCTGTACTGTAACCCTTCCTAAAACCTGATTGGGAGTCGTGAAGGAGATTGTTAGACTCCAGGTGATTAGAGAGTTGTCTTTGGACCTCCTTCTCCAAAATTTTAGCAGGGGCCGGCAGAAGCGAAATGGGCCTGAAATTCTTAAGTATACTAGGGTCTGCATCTTCCTTTTTAAGAATTGGCAAGACCAGGGCCTCTTTCCATACTGAGGGGAAGCATCCCAACCTTAGAGAGGTGTTCCAAATAGCATTTAACTGAGGGTTAAAAAGAGGGGCCAGTAAGTTAAAAAATCTAGCTGGGCAGGGATCCAGGGGCGAGCCTGATTTAATTCTAACAAGGTCTTTCAAGGATAAAGACGGGCAGAAAGGCTGAAATTCAGTCCAAAGACAGGGAGAAACAAGGGCCGAGAGTGTAATTGGCCTTTCTCCTGGTCCCTTAAATGTGGAATATATAGATTGAATCTTTTCCTTGAAAAAGTGGATAAATCCCTACATAAAACAGCTGAAGGCACAATCTTACTCAAAGTGGCCTCAGGTCTCATAAAATCTTGAACAATCTTAAAAATTTCCTTAGAAGAATTGTCCGAGTCTTAAATTTGTTTGGCCAAATGATTCTTAATTGACAAGCGTTTAAGAGCATGGAATTTTTTGTGCAGCTTTATAGATGCTTTTCGCATCCGAATTATACGACTTCCGCCAAATACGCTCCAGCTTTTTGCATATGCTTTTTCAGCCTGAAGCTCTGACGAGAACCAAGGAGCAGAAGGTTTTTTTCTAGCCGATTTTGACATTTTCATGGGAGCAATGGCGTCCAGAGAAGAAGCAACCCATTCATTAAATGAGGTTGCATCTAAGCTGGAATTGCCTGTGAGCTGAAGAGGGATATCATGCAAGACCGGGCCCATGGTCTCAATAGATACTTTCCTCCAGTTTCTCTTCTTTTCACACTCTGGTCTCGTCCGGTGTGTCCCACCGTGCCTGGACAAACTAAAAGGGACTAACCAGTGGTCTGACCACGTCAAAGGCAGAGGGACCTCTACTCTAATGGTAGGGTCGTTAGAAAAAATAAGGTCTAACATATGACCAGCACAGTGTGTGGCAGACATAACCTGCTGAATCAAGTTTAGTCCACCCAGCATCTCAGTCACTTGGAGCGCCAAAGCACAATCCTGTCTGTCCATATGGACATTGAAATCGCCCAAAACCGTAAAATTGGCATATCTTAGTGAGAGATCCGCCACAATGTCCCCTAATTTTAAAAGGTTGGCAACTACGGAACTCGGGGGTCGGTAAACCAGCATGCCCGCAAAGGTATGTCCTAAAGAGGATTGAATAGAAAAGGACATAGCCTCAATAGTGCCAATATTCTCAATTTTTTTACACCAGATATCCCATTTATCATTACAAATAATCGCAAGACCTCCTCCACGCCTGATATCTGCTCGATTCACGATGTATGGCACTCCACTCTATGCCACTTCATTTCACACTATTCCATTGGACGCCACTCCAATATACGCCACTCCACTGTCTGCTATTACACTCTTTCCCACTCAACTGTACGCCACTCCGCTCTACACTACTCCACTATACACTACTACACAGTACGCCACTTCACTGCACAACGCTCCACTCTACACCACTTCACTCTACGCTATTCCACTATACACAACTCCACTGTACACCAGTCCACTCTATGCTATTACACTGTACATCACTCCAGTCTATGCCACTTCAGTGTACACCACTCCACTGTATCCCACTCCACTATACGCTACTTGTCTATACGCGTTCCATTCTACACCAGTACACTGTGCGCCACTCCATCGTATGCTATTCCACTGTATGCCACTACAGTTGATGCTACCCCACTGTACGCCCCTCCAGTTTATGCCACTCAACTCTATGCCACTCCATTCTACGCCATTCCAGTTGACACCATACTACTGTACCCCATTCCACTGTATGAAATTACACTCTACCCCCTCCACTGTATGTCACTACAGTCTACACAACTCCACTGCACACCATCCCACTGTATGCTACTCCACTATGTGCAATTCCACTCTATGACACTCGATTGTATGTCACTCAACTGTATGTTATTCTACTGTTCCTATCCAATCTAGAACACTGCACTGTATGCTATTTCACTGTATACTACTATACTGTACGCTATCCAATTCAACATCACTACATTCTATGCTATTCCATTGGATGCCACTCCACTGTATGCTATTACACTCTATCCTACTCCAGTGTACGCTACTCCAGTCTATAGCATTCTACTGTACTCCACTGCACTGCAAGCTGCTCCACTATACCCTATTCCACTGTATGCCATTCCATATACGCTGCTCCACTCACGCCACTCCAGAGAACACCACTCCACTCCATGCCACTCCATTCTACGCTAGTCCATTGGGCACCACTCCACTCCATGTCACTTCACTGTCAGCTATTCTACTCTACCCCACCCCACTGTATGCCAGTCCAGTCTATACCACTCCATTGTATGCTACTCCACTCTACCCTATTCCGCTCCACGCTGCTCCACTGTACTCCACTCTGCACTAGTCCAATGAATTCCACTCCCCTCTACGCCACTCCACCATACACTATTGCACTGTATGCATCTTCAATATACGCCACTTGTATGGTATTCCACTCTACCTCACTCCACTGTATGCCACTCCATTCTATGCTATTCCATTTGGACGTCACTATACTGTATGCCTCTCCCCGTTATGCTATTACACTCCACCCCACTCTACTGTATGCCACTCCAGTCTACACTACTCCACTGTTTGCCAGTCCATTCTATGCCTACACCACTATATGCTATTTCAGTCTACGCCACTCCACTCTACGCTATTCCACAGTATGCCACTCCACTCTACGACATTCCAGTGTACGCTAGGCCACTGTATGTCACTCATCTGTACACTAATCCACTCTATGCCATTCCAGTCTATTCTCCTCCACTCTATATAACTCCAGTCTACAAAACTCTACTGCACTCTATGCCGCTCTACTAGACTCTACTTCACTCTATGGGGACATGTCACTGCCCAAATTTGTACTAGACTCTGTAACTGTACATTCTATTGTACAACACTCTACTCCATTCTACAACAGTCTCCAACACTGTCCAACACAGCATTCCACTCTACTATATGAGACTCCACTCCAATTTCTAACAGTTTACTTGACTCTACGCTATGCTACTTCAGCGTACACCACTCCACTCTATGCTAATCTACTGTGCACTACTCCATTCTACACCACTCCACTGTATCCCATTCAACACAATTCCACTCTATGCCACTCCACTCTTTTTCACTCTACTGTACGATATTCCACTGTACTTATTCCACTGTGTGCTTCTTCGCTGTACAATAATCCACTCTACGCAACTAAAGTGTGTGCAACTCCACTCTACACTGCTCCACTGTATGACACATCCCTCCACTCTGTGTAACTCTACTCTACAAAAGTCTACTACACTTTATGATACTCTACTCCACTCTATTCCCGGACACTCCATTGTCCAACTCTGTACTCCACTCTATGCCCGTATACTCCATTGTACAACACTCTGTTCCACTATACTACACTTTTCTATACTCTGTGACACAGCACTCCACTCTACGGTATGAAACACCACTCCAATTTATAAGAGTTCACTACCTACGCTACGCCACTCCACTCCATGCCACTGTACAAGACTTTATCTTACTCTACGCTACTGTACAACAATCAACTCTATGCAGCTCCACTGTTTGACACACCACTGTACTCTATGCTACTCCACTCTACCTCACTCTGCTACACTTTATGCCACTCTCTAACACTTTACTCCAGCCCCTACACTCCACCGTACAACACTATAATATACTGTATGCCACTGTACAACACTCTACTCCAATCTATGCCACTCTACGATACTCTGGTTCACTATACAACACTGTACGCAACTCTTTGTATGCCACTGCACCCCACTTTACTCCACTCTACTCTATGACACAGTACTTAACTCTGCTCCACTACTCAACTCTATGCCACTCCACTCTATGCCACGTTGTGCCATTATACTCTATAACACTGTATGCCAATCCACTCTACCACACTCTACAACACTGTACTGTACACCACTCCACTCTACAAAACTCTACTAGACTGTATGTCACTCTACTCTACTATTGTGTACAACACTTTCCAATACTGTACGACACACCAGTACACTCTATTGTACAACACTGTACTCCAACTTATTACACTTTAATTGACTGTATGCTATGCCACTCCACTGTACTGCACTCCATGCCACTATAGTCTCTGACATGCCACTCCATTCCTTGACAGTTTACTCCACACTACGCTACCCCACTTCACTATACTCTACTCCACTACACTTTATCCCACTCCATGCCTCTGTACCACAGTCTGCTCTACAGCGCTCCATTGTCTGACACTCTACTCCACTGTATGCAACTCCATTCTACAACACTGTACTTCACTCTATGCCACTCGATGATACTGTTCGCAACTCTATCCCATCCACTCTATGCCACTGTACTACAGTGTATGACACCTGACACACACCACTTCACTCCTCTCTACAATATGCCACTACACTAAATGACATGGCACACCACTTTACAACACTCTCCTCCACTGTACTCTATGACACTCCACTCTATGATCCTCCAATGTCCGACACTCTACTTCACCCTACTCCACTCTAAAACACTCTGCTAAACTCTATGACAGTATACCACACTCTACTCTACTGTACGACAGACCAGTCCACTGTACAACTCGCAGCTCCACTCTACGATACTTGACTCCACTATATGAGACACCATGCCACTTCACTATATAACACTTTACTACACTGTACGCTATGCCACTCCACTCTACTCTACTCCACTCTACAATACTCCACTCTATGACAATAGACTTTACCACACTCCTCTCCACTGCACTGTATGACACTCCACATAACAACACTCCACTCGATGACACTGGACTCTAAGATTTGAAACACATTTTTATTTATCAAGTTTTTAAACAACATTGAAATTCAATGAAAAATCCCAATGTAAAGCTTAGCTATAGCTAGGAAAACTTTTTTCCCTATACAAACCAAACTTAAACTACGCAAACTTTAGAAATTGTAGTTATAGTTTTAACTTTAATTTACAATTTATCCACCACCTTCAAATCTTTATAAGTAGCTTACCTCCATTCACACTCTTTTCAGCTAGCTAACCAGACAATCCTAAACATAACTCACAACTCAACCATGCACTGTGTTCTCACAAATAATGACACTCCACTATACAACACTATACTGTACAAGACTCTCCATCGCTCAATTTACAACACTGCACTCAAGAACACTAAACTGTATGAAACTCTACTCCACTGAACTTCTCTTTATACCAATACACTCTACCACACTCTATACAATTCTACAACACTATACTCAATGACACTCCATTCCACCACACTCCTGTTCACAACAATCCAGTCGATGACACTCAATCAATCAATCAATCACGGCATTTATAGAGCGCGCTACTCACCCGGGAGGGTCTCAAGGCGCTGGGGGAGGGGGTACGTTACTGCTCGAACAGCCAGGTCTTGAGCTGCTTCCTGAACACTCCACTGTACAACACTCAACTCTCCTGTTCGACATGTCCCTACGATGTTCCAGTCTACGATACTCCACTATATGACACGCCACACCATTCCACTGCATAACACTTTACTGCATGGTGCACTACGTCATTCCACTCTACTTGACTCCACTCTATTCCACTCTACAACACTAGAATCTACAACACAATCCTTCACTGTACTGTACAGCACTCAACTTAACGACACTCCAATAAATTACACACCACACTACGATTTGAAACACATTTTATTAAAAAATAAAACCATTAACATACAATAAAACAAAACAATGGTTAAGGATAATTCATAGTTAGAAATGCTTTAATTATTCTTTCCATACAAACCCAACTTAAAATAACCAAACATTAAAAATTGTAAAGTTATAATTGTAATTTCAATTTACACACCACCTTCAAATTACTTTAGGTCGCATACTCATAACAAGGTCTTCCAAACTCACTGACCACACTACATTAACTGTAATTCACGCCTTTTCCATGCACTGTTTATACCCTTGCATACTACCTCACTTTTAGCATGTGTAATCATAGCATTCATAACACTTATGACATCTCAAATGCCATAATTTGTCACAACACAGTGCATGATAGAGCGCCGGTGAGTTATATTTAGTGTCGTCTGGATAGATAGCTATAAAGAGTCTGTATGGAGGTGCACTACTTATAAAAATTTGAAGGTGATGGATAAACTGTAAATGAAAATGATAACTATAACTTTAGAATTTCTAAAGTTTCTGTAGTTTAAGTTTGGTTTGTATAGGGAAAAAAAGTTTCCCTAGCTATAACTAAGCTGTAACCGTTGTTTTTTTATTGGACAAATATATAAGACAGCATCTTACATGTCGCTCAACATGTATTATTTATGTGATTCAGTGCCAACGGCAAAGCTGTAAAAAACAATATGTAGGCCAAACAGTGAATGACCTCCGTACATGATTCAGGAACCACAAATCGGCAATAATTAATAAGAAAATTGACCAGCCTGTAGCCAATCATTTTAACCTTGTGGATCATTTACTATCAGATTTGAAGATTGTCCCCGTGGAACATGTCTCAAAGGAAGAACTACTGGACTCCAGAGAAAACTTCTGGATGTACCGTTTAAAATCACTGCATCCAGATGGACTGAACATTACTGATAATACAACCTGATTACTGCATATCTCAAGAGCTCTCAGGACTGCATTGATTCCACATTCCAAATGGAATCTTCACTCATGATGCTTTTTGAAAATTCAGCTGTGTCATCTGTGCAGCCACTGAGCAAACCATCTTGTACTACCTGAGGAAGGCGGAAGCTGAAACGTTGTAGTGGAAATATATTTTTGTTCTTTGGTGAATCTATCTGTTTGAGTCACTTCTTTCTTGTATATATATATATATATATATATATATATATATATATATATATATATATATATATATATAAATATATATATATATATATATATATATATATATTCTGCTCCAAAGGTTGTCCACCAGGTGAGTAGCACTCGATCAGCAGCTTTGTTTATGAAAGGCAGGGACGAGGATCCGCTTGTAGAAGCTGCTCCGTAATGGAAATGCCTGACGCGTTTCGAAGCTCCATATGCTTCTCTTCAGAGGCTTGAACGGAGACAGTGTGTGCAAACGCTGAACCCACTTCGCCATTTTCATATTGCACACCCACCAATGGGAAGCTCGAATGAGACTGTGCATTGTGGGAAATGTGGTCCGGATAGCACACAAATCTTGTCCTGTATGGACCCTGCAAGTGGACTCGTCCTCAATCCTGTTTAAACTTTACAGAAACACACAGTCACTGGATGATGTCATCAGTGATGTCATTTGAGATGTCATCAGTGATGTCATCAGTGATGTCACTGACCATGTCATGAGTGATGTAATATGTGACGTCATCAGCAGTGCATTGCGGGGCGCGAGTTATAGTTACCTGAACTAACTATAACGGGGAATTTCACGGGTTTTGTACGAGTGCAATGTCCAACTAACTATAACTGTCCCTAAAACCTTATGGTTTTTTCAGTGAATTTCTAAGGTTTTTTAAATGCAAATTTCTAACTATAACGTGCCTGAAACCTATGGTTTTTTCAGTGAATTTCAAAGGTTTTTTAAATGCTAATTTCTAACTATAACGTGTCTGAAACCTATGGTTTTTTCAGTGAATTTCAAAGGTTTTTAAATGCTAATTCCTAACTATAACATGTCTGAAACCTACGGTTTTTTCAGTGAATTTCAAAGGTTTTGTAAATGACAATTTTTAAATGTATTAATTGTTATATTTATTTTTTCATACTGATTTACTACATTTTTAGAAACATTTTTTTTTACATATTTTATTTTTAAATTACATTGTAATTACATTATAGATTACAAAAAATACTTTCTCAGAATGAATTACTTTAGTTTAAATACTTTGCACATAGGCAATAGACTTTTAAGTACAGTAGTTACAGTTGTTGCAATGGGCAACACATTTTCAAACACAATGCAACATTCAGCTCAATGTGAATTTCTAGTTAAATGCAATTAGTTACTTTATGGATTACTTTTCTAACCACAGGACTGGATCCTAGATTCAGTCCTGGGACATCTCCTGTAAACAGTTGAGTAAAAGCGTTTTGGTTACAGTAGTGATTTTTAAGGAATATTATTGTATTTTAAAAGTTGACACTTAGAAACTTTTTCTCATAGAATCACCAATGTTATCCTATGGAAGGAAATTCACTTAGCAGGTAAAAACTGTTATTGTTACTTTTTCTTACTCAGTGTTGGATCCTGGATCCAGCACTGGTGCATCTCCTGTAAACAGTTGAAAGAATGCGTTTAAGTCATACAGGCGATTTTTAAGGAATATTTGTAGTTTGTGAAAATCGACACTTTGAAACTTTTCAGCTGAAAACCAGACAATGGATTCCTATGGAAGAAAATATAAGTTACTGGTAAGTACGGTTAAAATTACTTTTCAGGGTCAGTGCTGGGCTAAAGATGCAGCACTGAGGTCTCTCCTGATAACAGGTGAGTAAATCGGAATTCGTATTTCGGCTGATTTTAGAGGAATATTTTAAAGTTCCAAAACTCCACACTTAGAAGAATTTCCAAGTGAAACCAGTCAATGTTAGCCTATGGAAGGAAATTCAAGTTACTGGTAAGTACGGTTAAAATTACTTTTCAGGACCAGTACTGGGCTGAAAGATACAGCACCGAGGTCTCTCCTGATAACAGGTGAGTAAATCGGAATTCGTATTTCGGCTGATTTTAGAGGAATATTTGTATGTTTCAAAAATCAACACTTAGAAACTTTTTCAGCAAAAAGCAGGCAATGATATCCTATGGAAGGAAATTCAAGTTACTGGTAAGTACGGTTAAAATTACTTTTCAGGATTAGTACTGGGCTGAAAGATGCAGCACTGAGGTCTCTCCTGATAACAGGTGAGTAAATCCGAGTTCGTAGTTCGGCAGATTTTAGAGGAATATTTGCACAATGGTGAAGGCAGGGGCGGGGCCTGAGGTGACATCTGTGCAAACGCGCCCCGTGGCGCGTTTTAAGTTGGGGGATTAAGTCCCTTGAATCATGAGGGTCCCTAGGGGCCAACTCAGCCCACCAGGAACCTCCAGTATGCGCCAGGGGCTGCGTTGCAGAGACGTGTAGAGAGGCCACACCCCTTTTACACCTCTCTGCAACGCAGCTCTGTGGCGCTTTCTGGATGTACCTGTTGGGCTAGTTGGCCCCAGGGACCCTCAGGATTGAAGGGGATTTAATTCCCCATCTTAAAACGCGCCACGGGGCCTGTTTGCACACATGTCACCTGAAGCCCCGCCCCTCCCTTCACCACTGTGCAAACGCGCCCCGTGGCGCGTTTTGAGTTGGGGGATTAAGTCCCCTTGAATCCTGAGGGTTCCTGGGGGCCAACTAGCCCACCATGTACCTCCAAAAAGCGCCACAGAGCTGCGTTGCAGAGAGGTGTATAAAGGGGCGTGGCCTCTGTACACCTCTCTGCAATGCAGCCCCTGGTGCATACTGGAGGCTCCTGGTGGGCTAGTTGGCCCCAGGACCCCCAGTATTCAGGGGAATTACTTCCCATCTGCAAACGCGCCAGGGGCGCGTTTGCAGAGTGGTGAAGGAAGGGGGCGAGCCTGCGGCCCGATCGTTTTTTTCCCCTGAAGGGGGCTGTGTGGCCCCCCTTCCTTTTCTTATTTTGGGCCCTGGGGACCCCATCCCCCAGGGCCTTACCCCCTTTTTTTTTTTATTAAAATTAAACTGGAAGGGGGCCGCGTGGCCCCCTCCCCTGGCCGAAAACTGCCCCGGGACCCCATCCCCCGGGGCATGGCCACACTTAACATTCCTTTTAAGGAGGGGGCTGCGTGGCCCCCTCCTCAGGCCTCCTTTTGCCCCGGGACCCCATCCCCTGGGGCAGGCCTTTTTTTTTATTTATTTTTTATAATTTCTGGGGAGGCCCCCCTCCCGGGCCACTTATGGCCCCGGGGACCCCATCTCCCGGGGCCTGGCCTCTGGTTGGGGACTGTGGGGGGGTCCCCAAACCCCCACAGTCCCGCCGGCTCCCGTGTCCTAAGGGAGCCGGCATTGCTTTTCCACACGGGGAGCAGCTAACATGCTGCTCCCATGGTGTGGAAAAGCAATTGTCTTTGGATATTGGAGCGAGAGCAGGTTTCCCTGCTCTCTCTTCCAATATCCAAAGCAGTTTGCAATGACAGGACGGGAGCCGCGAGGCTCCCGTCCTGTCATTGCAAACAGCAGTGTCCCGGGGTAGGCACCCGGAACACTGCAGGAGCCGGCCCTGGGGGTGGCGGTCCCCAGGGCCACCACAGGCTCCAGGAGGGCGCGCGGCCCCCTCCCCACATCAGCAAAGCCCCGGGGAGGTGGTGGTCCCGGGGTTTCGGGGTCCAAAACGGACCCCCATTTTAATTTGTTAGTGCCCCGGGAGGTGGCGGTCCCGGGGCGTGTGGGGGGCTCGAGCCCCCCACACTAGGAAAAAGTAAAAAAAGAAGCCCCGGGAGGTGGTGGTCCCGGGGCTGCGGGAGGCTCAGAGCCCTCCCGCACCATTTTAAAAGAAAGCCCCGGGGGTGGCGGTCCCGGGGCTTGGGGGCCCTTTGAGGCCCCCATACATACATTAACCCCCACCATGCCCCCGGGACTTGGGCCACCCGGGGGCAAAATACAATCGAAGCGCGGAGACCGCCCTTTGATTTTTTTTTATCGGCAGGATCCGCGCACCCTGAGCGCATCCTGCCGATTTTTTTTGCTTTTTCTGCCCAGGGGTCCTTGTGGGACCCCTGAGCAGACCTAGGGGTCAGGGTGTTTCTACCCTGCCCCTTTGTGCGCTTTGCGCACTTGTTTCTGTCCCTCGGTTCTACCGAGGGACAAAATGACTGCCAACACTTCCTGATTTGGAGTGTTGACAGCCAATTAGCATGCAGCTCGTGGTCGGGAGGGTGCGCGGACCCTACTCGGCCATAGATATATATGTGACTTTACTTTTGATTTTCTCAGGGACTACTGAACGGATTTACACCATTTAACAAAAGGGTTCTTTCTGAACCAAGAACTACCTCTTTGCCAAATTTGGTGTAATTCCGTTCAGCAGTTCAGGCTGTAGCCGTGTCTAAAGTTTCCTATGGGAAAATGAATGGGGAAAACACGTTTTGGGACCCCGCTTGACGAATCACCCTGAGACTTTCAGGGTAGGAGCGGACCGGAGCGGGCCATAAAGTTTGAAAATTTCGCAAAGATTCGTCAACCGACGCAAGAGTTATTTCAAATAGAATGTCGCGGATTTCCTATGGAAAATAGGTCCTAACTATAACTATCTACTGGCGACCGCCAGTAGAATAATATATATATATATATATATATATATATATATATATATATATATATATATATATATATATATATATATATATATATATATATATATATATATATGTTAGAAAACAATGTGCCCTGCAGCAGAGATGCACTCAGCATTGGAAGTTCCATTGGGAAATTAAAAGACAGAAACAGGCATTTGCAGTCCAATATTCTTTTAATGCCTGACGCGTTTCAGAGCCTTGTGTGCTCCTTCCTCATAGGCTTTACTGTGAGGTTACAGACATGCAGGCACGCATTTTCTCTCCTCTGCCTCGTGACAATTAATTGCCCTCCGGTGGGCCTCAGGTGAGTTTAAACTTTTGTGCATCCTGGGAGCTCTAGTGCGTGCCTGCGCATTAATTACCTTTGTATGTTCTGTGTCCTCATCAAATTTGTGATATTTTCTAGCCCTTTAGAGGGCCTCAGACCGATCGTCCTGTTCCTCAATCAGTCTTTCCAATGTGCTGCTTCAGGCTCAGCGCAGTTCCAAGCCTTCTGCCCTCTTTGCATTTTCTCGGGTGGTGCTATCTCTCACGGTGGAACCCCCATGAAACTTTTAGAAAACAATGTGCCCTGCAGCAGGGATGCACTCAGCATTGGAAGTTCCATTGGGAAATTAAAAGTCAGAAACAGGCATTTGCAGTCCGATATTCTTTTAATGCCTGACGTGTTTCAGAGCCTTGTGTGCTCCTTCCTCATAGGCTTCACTGTGAGGTTACAGACATGCACGCATGCATTTTCTCTCCTCTGCCTCATGACAATTAATTGCCCTCCGGTGGGCCTCAGGTGAGTTTAAACTTTTGTGCATCCTGGGAGCTGTAGTGCGTGCCTGCGCATTAATTACCTTTGTAGGTTCTGTGTCCTCATCGAATTCGTGATATTTTCTAGCCCTTCAGAGGGCCTCAGACCGATCGTCCTGTTCCTCAATCAGTCTTTCCAATGTGCAGCTTCAGGCTCAGCGCAGTTCCAAGCCTTCTGCCCCCTTTGCATTTTCTCGGGTGGTGCTATCTCTCACGGTGGAACCCCCGTGAAAATTTTAGAAAACAATGTGCCCTGCAGCAGGGATGCACTCAGCATTGGAAGTTCCATTGGGAAATTAAAAGACAGAATCAGGCAATTGCAGTCCGATATTCTTTTAATGCCTGACGCGTTTCAGAGCCTTGTGTGCTCCTTCCTCCTAGGCTTCACTGTGAGGTTACAGACATGCACGCTCGCATTTTCTCTCCTCTGCCTCGTGACAATTAATTGCCCTCCGGTGGGCCTCAGGTGAGTTTAAACTTTTGTGCATCCTGGGAGCTGTAGTGCGTGCCTGCGCATTAATTACCTTTGTAGGTTCTGTGTCCTCATCGAATTCGTGATATTTTCCAGCCCTTCAGTGGGCCTCAGACCGATCGTCCTGTTCCTCAATCTCTGGATGCAGCGCCGGTTTTCCAAAATAAAGAATGCTGCGGAATAATCGTGGTGTTTGCCTGTTCCTGAGTGCAACCTCGAATGATGGGGCATCTTGTTTTGAAAAATATACCAGCCAGTCCTGGTCGGGAGGTTGCACCGCCATGAAATGGTGGACTGAGGCACAAAGACTGTCTGTGTGCCAGCCAGAGGAACAGTAAGGAAAATAAATGAATTAAAAACCGGAGGCTTTTTTCAGAGGCTTACTCAAAGTTTAAAATTGCATTAACTGATTGAGGCGGGACCCACTAATGGTTTTCACTAATGAGGAAATAGACTACGAGTCCCAGAATGCTGGATTAAACAGAGACCCACCAGAGGGCAATAAAGAACGACTCTAGACCTTCTCTCACCTTTGCCTTAATCAATTGCACATGCCCGTGAACAAGGGGAATGAACTCCGAAACGCGTAGGGCTTTTGTACAACACTCTGGATGCAGCGCCGGTTTTCCAAAATAAAGAATGCTGCGGAATAATCGTGGTGTTTGCCTGTTCCTGAGTGTAACCTCGAATGATGGGGCATCTTGTTTTGAAAAATATACCGGCCAGTCCTGGTCGGGAGGTTGCACCGCCACGAAATGGTGGACTGAGGCACAAAGACTGTCTGTGCGCCAGCCTGAGGAACAGTAAGGAAATTAAATGAATTAAAAACCGGAGGCTTTTTTCAGAGGCTTACTCAAAGTTTAAAATTGCATTAACTGATTGAGGCGGGACCCACTAATGGTTTTCACTAATGAGGAAAGAGACTACGAGTCCCAGAATGCTGGATTAAACAGAGACCCACCAGAGGGCGATAAAGAACGACTCTAGACCTTCTCTCACCTTTGCCTTAATCAATTGCACATGCCCGTGAACAAGGGAATGAACTCCGAAACGCGTAGGGCTTTTGTACAACACTCTGGATGCAGCGCCGGTTTTCCAAAATAAAGAATGCTGCGGAATAATCGTGGTGTTTGCCTGTTCCTGAGTGCAACCTCGAATGATGGGGCATTTTGTTTTGAAATATATATATGTGTCTGTATATATATGTGTGTGTGTCTATATATATATATATATATATATATATGTATAAATATATATATATAATATGTATATATTTATACATATAAAGCTTATAATAACTTTAAAAGTATATTTTGTGAATTGTAATGTCCTTATTCTTTTGTGGGTATGTGTTTTACATTAGCATGTCCCTCCCAAATTCTCCTCAAATTTCCCATGATCCCACCCATTTTTTAAGTAGTTATTCCCCATTTTCTCACCACTCCACAGTCTCTCCCACATTTACTACAGATAGTATACTTACATATGCAGAGATCTTTGCACAGAAAGATAGGAGAGATGGAGGTGGAGGTCTTCAGCCATAGGTTTGTTAATTGCATTTGATAGAACGTGAGTAGTACCACTTTACATACTACAAAATGTAGTTTGTGAATTGGGCCTTGGTGTAGTCAGCTGTAATTCAAGATCAAGAGCAGAGCTACTGTTTGTAGCCAGAATGTTTAAGTCTGGTGATCAATACCACCAACTGCACTGCACCCTGAACAAATACCTAACACCCAAATGGAACCAGAATATTTCAGCATAGGGTGGAAGATATGAAGAGAGCAGCAATGATTCTGAATATAATGTTGATAATGAATAAAACATACAGGACACAGGGCGGCTCTGCTCTTGGTACCGTTTTGTGGCCTTACTGTTAATTTTACCTCGTCAGCGTAGGCTTAACATTATACCCCTTATAGGTCTGTTTACTACATTCTCAGGCAATTCAGCACAGCAGCCAAAAATGCTTGCTAGGCTGCGCTAGAAGGAAAGAGCAGGACAGCGACACATCTTCAGAGATATGGCACTCTTCTCCTCTCTCTCTAGCATAACGTGCAAACCTTTGCACCATGGGGCAAAGGTTTCTGTGTGAGTCGAGTATAGGTTTTGTACGGGAAGGGTACCCTTCCAGTATAAAATACTAGGCTTATAGTAATTTTAGAACTTTTCCTACTTTGTATGTGTGCCTATTTCAAAAGGGTGTTATTTTTTTTATATAAAACCCTGTCTACTTTCTTTTAATAGATAGAGTTTTGTGTCAGAAACCATGGGTGGTTGCATGGCGACACCCTTGCACCACCCATGGAAGTCCCTCTTAATGCTAAGTAATCCTAAGCAGGGCTAGGTGCAGATTTGCACTACTTTCAAAAGAATTTCCAGTGCAAAACAAGTTTTACGCTGGAAAGTAATTTAGAAAAAGATCTTGCGTTGATTTGCTTCACTTTTGTGACGCAAACACAGCACAAAAATCTTACTTAACATACTCCTTAGAGTCAGGGTGAAATGAATAGACTGAACAGTGAAGTTATAAATGAGGTGCAGTGCTACGCATGCGCACCACTACACTAAGCAAAGTAGCAATTAGACAGCAACAGTATGCCCTGAGGATGAACCTACGTCATCACTAGTTTGTCTTCTATGGAGAATGGTCGGAATAAAACAAGAAACAGAACTTTAACAAAAGCAAAAGAAAAGCATGGCCCTGTACTCTATTTCTCATATCTGGCATTCAGAGGTCAAGAAGGATTGTCCAGCCCGGAAGAAGTTGCACTGTATTTAAATGTCTCCAACGGGACTCCTGGCTTCTTCTGTCCTAAACGTTTGCTGTGTGAAAAATAAATAATATTTCTGATTAGTCCAAGTGCGTGTTTATTGGGAATTTTCGCCTCAGCGAGCAAAACGCTGCGTACTGCCCAGAGCTGTGCTGAGAAGCAATTATCCCCCTCCTTGTTTTCTTTCTCATTCCCATTTACTCCTGCCTCAGCCCCATCCCCTCTCCATCTCGCCGCCTTTCCGTTCCGTCGACTTGCATCTCACTTTAATTTAACATCTTGTCTCGGAGAAGGTTCCTTTTCATTGCTGCCTCCTGAGTGGCCAATCACTGGGTTTACTCTCTCTCTCCGGCACAGTCAGTCAGGATTTCCACCCCTCTGCACTTATAAAATATCAATTACTCTTTAATTAGCCCTTTCTCCCTCGCTATGTGTTTAACTTCAAAGCATTGTCAATAGGAGTTCACATAGAAAGTGTGAGCTGTGAGGTTCTTAAAGCAACACTCTGATGGATTTGGTGAGAAAGCTCATTTGGCCGTTGCTCCTGCTGCAGAGATGTGTGCATGTATGTGTGTGCGCGTGGCGTGGGTGTATATATCTATCTATCTAGCCCTGGTATGAGTTTAGTGGATTCAAACATTTAAAAAAATGAGCATAGGTTATCTTATAATGGTTTTCCTGCTCTGTCTCCCACAGTGAATTCATCAGAACATACCATTACTGTTGTATTGTGCCCTTCCAGTAGGTTGCACCATGCCACACCCAAGTGGAATTCACAGATATACTATGATGCGGTAAATAACGCCTGCTCCTCTGTCGTTCCACGGTTCTCCCATCGAAGCATATACCATGGCTGGTTGTATACTGTCCATTCCCACACAGGCATAAACCAAGGCAGGCCATGTAATGTGGCTATTTTGTGTAAAAGCTTCTGCTCAGTATCTCAAGCAACTTATCTAGGCAAACACACACTGCCCATTGAACAGTTACTTGATTACTGCAGGAGACTGGTTCAAGTAGAAATGTGAGACATTAAGTGGTTGAGACAGTCTGTCACTAGCAGTCTCTGCTACATCTTAGAGGTCTTCACAGCCATGTCATTGCTGGTTAGATAGTGATTCCTCCTCTATTGATCCAGGGTGGATCTGTCATTGTATGTATTGTGGCTGTTTGTAGGATGGCTAATCCTATGAGTTGGCTCCCTGACGCGCCTGGATGCCCGCACAGTATTTAATATACTTGTTGAAAGATTGCACTTCTCAAGGGTAGCAGCCTTCCACTGTTGGCACCAATACCCATATTAATTGATGGATAGAGACCACTCCAAAGATGGTAAGTATTTGCAGGTGCGATCAAATCTTTCCTTACTTTGTCTCCCCCAAGCATGCATAGGCGCAGAGACACACTTGCTGCAAAATGGTCTGAGCAGGCTACCATGCAGTGACAACACCAACATATTTCCCACGGAGGCCAGCCATACTTCTCTCACTCTGGGGCAGATTTACAAGCCCCCTGCGCCACCAGTACGTCACTTTTCGTGACGTACTGGTGGCGCAGGGGGCTCCTCGATATTTACAAGGAGAGGAAAAGCCACCCTGCGTGACTTTTCCTCTCCTTGTAAATACCGTCCCTTCACACGCAGCACTTTGCGTTGAAGGGGCGTTCCATGGGTGTTGCTGTGGGTGTTCCCACGCAACACCCATGGAACAAGACACATCTCCAGATTTACGAGAAATCGTAACTCTGGAGATGCGTCTGAGCTACGCCACCCTAGAGGTGGCGTAGCGAGCGCACCGAGGAGAAATGTTTTCATTTCTCCTCGTTTTTCCTCTTTCAATGCGTGCTGCATTCTGCAGCACGCATTGAAAGAGGAAAAGCCTGTACTGATTGTTTTTGTGCAGAAAGGTGCCCCTTCCTGCACAAAAACAATCTCCCCATGGCGCAGGCATCCTTGCACCATGGTGCAAGGGTGCCTGCGCCGGCGCTTGGCAGCTGTTTGTGCGCCAGCGCAGGGAGAGACACAGGAATGCGACATATTCTTGTAAATATGTCGCATTCCTGTGCTCTGAAAGTGTTGCAGCGTGGCGCAGCCAAAGGGCTTGCAGCGCCACGCTGCGGCACTTTCTTGTAGATCTGCCCCTCTATGTCTTACCATCCTGTACACTATCATCTAATGCTCAGACATCCAATCAGTCACTTTTCTTTGCTTCAAATACCCACAAAGGGACATTGGGAAGAATGTGTATTACGGGAGACATTTTCTTCACCTCAAACCAGTCCCTTTACTGATATCTTGACAGACATTTGAACAGGAAGCATACCTTCGTGTTCAGTGTTCTCATGAGGTACCACAGGTTAAATTTAAAAAAATCAAATACTTAATATTATCATTATTATTAGTAGTAGTAGTAGTAGTAGTATTGTTGTTGTAATTACTATTATTATTATTATTGTGCCATGGTGAGTCTTCAAGAATTCTAATTTACAAATGCAAATACAAGCTCACACTTCTTCAAAGAAGTGATTATAAAATTATGGGCCTCTGCCAATGCTCTATCCTTCAGTCACAGGCAGTGAGTCCTTGACACTGCAAGATGCACCTTCCTGTTAAGGAAATGTGCCATGCGACCTAAGTGGCTGGAAGTAGTTCACCAATGGAATGACTACTAGAAGCTCCCTGCCTATTGGTCTGTTCATTCTCAGTGCAGCAGTCTCTGGGCAGGACAGGGTCTGTTATTGAGAAGAGCTCCCTGCCTTTGAGGTGTGCAGCCACATGGCATTAAGGTCCTGTGCAGGGAATGATCAATGAGTGAGAGGAACTCCCTACCTTTAATGCATGTACATGATCAAGGAAATAACAGGCATATCTAAGAAGAAGTTACTGGACAGGGAATGCAGGGAAAGAGATACCCCTGGCCCCTCGAACTGAAGCCCAACAGGATAATGCCACAGGGGCAGAAAGGACAGTCTAACCCTGCCTGCCATGCAGTTTTAACTAGAAGTTTTTAACCAAGAAGAACATTTCCGGGCCTACTGAACTTCCTGACCTTTGTGGAATTAGCATGAATGGCCACAAGCTACCTTATGCTCAGTGACTCAAAACAAAACTGATGCCTAATATCAATAAATATGTCACTAGCCATTTCAGCATCTTTACTCTGCTCCCTGACCCTATTCGATACCTCATCTCAAGTTCCAAAGATGAAATCTTAGAGGGAATCTTTAACCTCTATAAGTGCAAACAAACTCCTAGATTTACTTTAAAGACGGATGCGGTATAATCGACCATTAATGACAATTGTATTGAAACATAACTAGTGATAACTGATTAATACAGTACTCTAGGGAAGAATAAAAAGGATGTCTAAACCAATTCATCAAAGATAATTACAGGATCTGTACAAACAAATTCAGCATGAATGAACAATCTTGTGAAAAACAAAACAGGAAGTGCTGATGGTGCAGTAGTCAACGCTTATGAAAGGCTAACAATAAAGCTAAATATAAAGCTACAAATAAACACCCTGTAACAATAATGACTGGGCCAGCAGAAAGTATTATGACTGGTAGACTAAGGAGGCAGCAACTCACTCTTACTAGTAGTGTTACATTTGTTAAAGATGTTTGGGCATATTTATGTAGGATTTGTTTAGCCTTGCTCCACGCAGCGGGGTGCAAGAGCGACGCAACTCTTAATTTTGATTTATCAAGCCACGCAAGGCCAACTCCATTTTAGGGTCAGCTTTTATCAACCTCACAGAGCTCTTAGATCTTCAGACCAGGCCCCGGCAACTCTCCTGCTGAATATATAAAGTCAGAAAGGGTGGCCATTCTTTCTCATACTTTGCCCCATGGCATTGGAATAAACTTCTGTTTTCCATCTAGTCCTGGAAAAAAACTGGAAATATTCAAAAAATTGCTAAAAGCTTCAGTGTGAGATTTGGTTGGCTTATTTCATCTCAATTAGGAGCATGCTGGCTCACACCAGTGCCGGAATACTTCTTTGGGAGTGAAAGTGTGCACTGTACAAGACTCTGTAACATAACATAAGGTGAAAACATGAACATATCCTCTAACAATTATTAGAAAAAATCCCCCAAAATAACTGAATTGGTTAAATAAATTCCTTTTGCTGATTTTTCTGTACATATCACCATGCTTGTATTGTTAAAGGCTATGGCTTCTGACCTTGGCTGAGCCCCTGTTGACAGACCATTTTTTCTGACTGCATCCAGTCTGAAAATATATTCTACGTTAATGAGCCTGGTGTCAGAAATACTGCGGTTACCTAAAAAACTGAGGGGCAGATTTACAAGCCCCTTGTGCCACTTTTGCGTCACTTTTAACATGGGAAAAGTGACGCAAAAGTGGCGCAAGGGGCTTGTAAATCTGCCCCTGAATATCTAGATATTTTTTTGTCAGGATCATCATTCTCTATGACCCAAAGAACTTTCGTCAGAGCATCTGTTCTTCAGCTGCTCTCAATCTAAACTCCCTTGTTCCTGTCATGCACTGCCTAGCCAACTTCTTCCACAACAACAGGCCCTTGCTATTATTAAAAGGGACATTCGCCTGTTCGGGCATTTAAAGCTCGTGCTGGAGAAAAAGATGTACAGGCCAGAGGCTTGAGTTACTGCCAGTTACAAATTACAAAATTGTATTTCTCAGAATGACTGATATGCTCATCATAACACAAACGTCTTGGTCCTTAACTTAACGATTGGAATTTAATAACGTATGTTACAACATTAAAAGGTGAAGGTCATATCATAATTTAACAAAGTTAATTATTAAAAAATTCCGTTGCAGCTATGTAACCTGCAATATAGAGACAGCAGGATATAAATTACCTTGAATTTACAAGCGTACTTTTATGGGTATTTATGGGTGTGAGAGTATATGGTATCCCTAGCTGAATATCAGGTGGCGCTGGGGAACTTTTAAAAGCTAGCCATGACTGTTGGACCTGATCCTTTTTGCAGGGTTATCCCAAACCGGTTGCCTTCTTCCTCCTATTTTTCTGACCTTCTTTTTGTTGGCTTTAGGAATGTGGGTACTTTACCACTGCTAAACAGTGCTAAAGTGCATGTGCTCTCTCCCCAAAAACATGGTATGATTATTTTGCATCTGTTTGGCATATTTGATTTATATGTAAGTCCATTGTACAGTGGTATACCATATACCCATGGCCTGTAAATTAAATGCTACTAGTCGGCCTGCAGCACTGCTTGTGGCACCCACAGAAGTAGCCTTTCATACCTATCTTAGGCCTCACACTGCAGGGCCTGCATGCACAATTTACTGTCACTTTAACTTGCCATTTCAAACTACTTACCAAGCCTTAAACTCCCCTTTTATTACATATAGGTCACCACTAAGGTAGGCCCTAGGTAGCCCTATGGGCAGGGTGCTGTGTAAGTAAAAGGTAGGACATGTGCCTTTATTTTCTGGCATGTCCTGTTAGTGACAAACAGCCTATTTTGTTTCTCACTGCTGTGAGGCCTACTGGTCTCATAGGCTAGCATTGGGTATTCCCTCATATATGTTTAAGTGGTAATTCCTGATCTTAAAGGAGGGGCATTTCCATGTTTGGCATCTTTAGAATGGTAGTTATAAATCCTGCTTACTGGTGTAGTTGGATTTCACATTACTATTTTAAAAATGCCACTTTTAGAAAGTGACAAGAAAATCTAGTCATCACATTTATATTATACATTGTTTAAATAGCAAACCATGAAACAATCCTATGGTCTGGAGTATTTATTTACTCAAATATTCACATTATTTCAAAGAGCATACTTATTTATATCTGTGTTTGGAACAAGGGAAACATGAACATTTAGACAATTAACATAAACTTTACAATTGACAAAAACATTACAATGCACATAACAATACATAAACCTCAAAGCCAGTCATGGTTTCAGAAAAGAAGAAATCGCAACCTGAGCGGTAATTTATTAATCACATTCAAGTCCAAGTTACCAGGTTGCTACCAGAGGAAACACATTTTTAACATATCAAGGGATAACTTTATTTTCACAAGAAATTATTTCCTATGATAGGGTTCAAATCCGATAAAGGTATCCCACTGGTAAAAGGTGCCAGCGCATTTCGAACCCCAGCACAATTTATGGGATTCTCATCAGGGCCGAGACTGGGTGTGATCTAAATGAACGAAAAAAATAATAAGATGAATTGGAGCTACCCACCCCAAAATTTAATTAAATGAGTGTTTTTGACTACAATGTAATTTGTACCTGTGGTCAGTGATTCAAAGGAGCCTGTGTTGAAGTTTCTGTACACGTGCCTAAAAATATCTTCATTCTATGGAGCAAGAAATGAAATGTGTTTCAAATGCTTATGTATAAAGGATACATGACTTTATTGAATCAAAGGTAAATCAGCACTGCCGAAAGCTGCATGACTCACTTTTCATTAGTGGGCGTCACAGTTGAAATTCAAAGTAAACAATGTTCAGGTCACAAAGTATCAATATTTCTGCAAACAGTAAATTAGGAAAGTCAGAACGACTTATAGCGTGTATGCGTGTTACCAAGTCTAGAGGTTAAATGCACCGGTCGTGTGTACTTTTGTTCGCTGCTTGACAAGAGATTCCGACTTGCTTATTCCCATCTCTCTGTTACTCAACGGTGTTCCCCTCGTCTAACCGCAGGCGCGCGGAACGCCGGACTTCCGGTTTTTTAATCATTCGAGACCCGAGCCAGGTCTCTTGCATTCTGGGCAATGGAGTTTCAATGCGGACTTCCCTGCAATTAGTTTTATATTCTTGATACGCTGTTACACGGATTCTTTGAGAGTATAACGTGTGAGTACTATTGTTTATGGTATATAGCAATTCAGACTTAATCAATGCGCGCAGAATATTAATTAAATCCGACCTATTTCTGACAGTTCGTTTAACCCATGGATGGTACTGTTGTATTTTAAAATGAAATACACCTCCTCCTTAAGAGTGTTCATTCAATGTCGCCTCCTCTAGGGTTCGGTTTTATGGCACATAGAACAGTCCACATGAATTCTTTCTCAGTGTGGTTTCTTTCAATGAAGTGGTTGACCATCGGCGCAGAGACCACCTTCATTTTAATTCTAGATCGATGTTGCACAATGCGCTGTCTGACCTCTTGATTTGTTTTGCCGACATACAGCTTTTGGCACGGGCATATAATGGCATATACCACATTCTTAGTTTTGCAGTTCGTAAAGTCTTTCCGTGAACATGTGATATTATTATGTGAAAACTCCGTTCCTTCCACAGTTGTATCGCACGTAGAGCAATTACCACATTTATGGTGGCCTACTAGCAGTTTTAGATTCCATTGGGATCTTAAGTCTTTTTTCCTTCCGGGAGACGCAATCTCTGATCGAACTATTTGCTGTCCTATGCTAGCATTTTTCTTCATTGCGAAGAGTGGTGGTGGTAGTGGATGTACCAGATTTGACATCAGGTGCCAATTTTTTTAAATGATCTGGCGAAATTTATTAGTATCTGGTCCATAGGTGGATACACAGACAAGTTTCTCCAGCTGCTGTTTTGGTTTCTTCATGAGTAAATTCTCTCAAGGTGTGAACCATGCATGTTTCGTTGCATGTCTGAGTAACTTCTTTGGATATCTTCGCAGTTTAAGTTGATCACATAGTGCACCGGCATGAATTTCATAATCTTCCCTTCGTGAACAATTGCTCCTGACTCTCAGCAGTTGCCCGTACGGCAAATTATCTTTTAAACACCTTGGATGGAAGCTCCTGTAATGTAACATGGTGTTTTTGTCTGTTGGTTTCTTATGCAGAGACACTGTCAATTTTTTTGTCAATCGGCTTAACTTCCACGTCAAGAAATGTTAAACAGGAGGTACTTCTAGTGAGAGTAAATTGAATATCAGGGTGCCTGTGATCAGTTTCAGGACCATTCCACAGGCACCAAATATCGTCAATGAAATGATACCGCTGTGTAAGTTGCTGGGAGAAAAGATTGTTATTTAAAATGCATTTATCCTCAAACCGGGCCATGTAGAGTACAGCCATTTCTGGGTCGAAGGGACATCCCATCGCAGTCCCTTTAGTTTGTATAAAGAAATTATCCTCAAACTTGAAGTAATTCTTTTGAAGAGCTAATGCTGCTAGTCGTCCGATGAATTCTGTGGGTACACGATGCGGGCGTGGTCTTGTTTCCAGATAAAACTCAATTGCTTCAAGTGCCTCATCTTGTGGAATTTGAGTATACAAGGATACTACATCAAAGGATACAAGCCAATGCTGAGAAGGATCGAAGCTGGAACCTTCAACCTTCGTGATAAAATCTGTGGTGTCACACAAGTATGGCGGGACCTCTTGGAGGAATGGTTTCAAAAACGTGTCGATATATTTCGAGATTGGTTCCCACAGGGAGTCACAGCCAGACACTATTGGTCTTCCTGGAGGTTCCTTTAAGTGTTTATGGATTTTTGGTAAAAAGTAGATAACAGGAATTCTTGGATGTTTATTCACCAAAAATTTAGATTCCTTTATTCCCAGAATACCTTCGTCAAAGCCATAAGTTATGATACTTAGAACTACCTCTTGCAGCTCACGTGTCGGGTCTTCCTTGATTTGTCTGTACCATGTTGGATTCTGTACATGGTTTCTGCCTTCTTTAGGTACATCTCTTTGGGCCAGACCACTATGGCACCGCCCTTGTCCTCAGGCTTAATGACTATAGAATCGTCATCCTTGAGTCCTTTAATCGCGTTTTGTTGGCTTGTTGTTATGTTGTACTTCACGTATGATTTCTTTTTCTCTAGTTAGAGAATAGATGAGAGCACCACTTGTTCAAAGGTCAAAATCTCTTTTGGCATCATGTGAGTTGGTAGAATAAAACTAGATTTATTGGCAAGACCTGATGGTTCGTTTGACTGACAATTATCTTTAGCAGAAAAAAATTGTTTTAGCCTTATTTTGCGGAAGAATTCCACTGCTTCAATCTTCATTCTGGCAAAGTCAGTTCATTTGCTACGTACGAATTTGAGGCCTAACTGCAGCACTCGTTCTTCTTCTTTTGTGAGTACTTTTTTAGACAGATTCGCAATGGGTGATGGGGTTATGATTTGTAAAACTGGCGCCTTGTGCGCATCTCCCAAGGTTGTGTTTTGAAGCAGACTTTTTTCTGTTGGCCCTTTTCTAAAAAATAACTCGATCTTTGTTGGTTCCTATTCGATGTTCCTTCACCTAGGTCAGAGTCGCTAGTTGATTCAGAAGATGATGTCTCTGAAAATGTCGAGAACCTATTTCTGGATCTTCCTTGATATTCAGACAGGACTCTACATGGGTCTGTTCTCGTGTAGAAGTCCTCCTTAAGGTAAGGATAAACAGTCTCCAAGCTGAATGTTTTAATGTCCTTCTCCAACTTCGATGACTTGAAATTGATGGTGTTATCTTTAAAGGTGAACAATTCTTTCTCGATTTTTTCAAGTAGGGTCTTAGCCTCTGCTACAGAGTGATTATCCTTAATCGCCTGAATAAGTTCTTCTAGTTCCTCAGCTTGTTTTTTTACAGATATGTTGGGCTGTTTCATGGTGTGTACCATCAAATCTCTACTGCACTTAGTGCTGATACAGCTGAATCCTTTTTTGTATTCAGAATCTTCTGTAAAAATGACAGGCATATTTTTAACCTGTAGACCCCATGGTATTGTTCCTGCCTTCAAATGCTCAAGTAAGAAAAAGCAGTGTAGCTCAGTTCTTATGTGTTTTTGCGTAAACACATTAGTTTGTCTGACTCGTTTTGTTGCTTAGCCGAAGTGCTTAATGTAATTGAAGAAAAAGGAGAGGGGGTAGAAATTAAGTACTGGATGTGCTCTTCTGTAAATGAAAGAGTGTCCCTGTCTGTCATATTTAAGTGGGAAATATTAACCAGGGACTATCCCACTGGAGCGTGTATCTGTGTTTTGGTGTTAGAGGTTCTCTCAAAAGATAAACCCTCGCGGGTAACCACCCGGCCAATAGTTTTATTTCAGATTTGAACCCTATCATAGGGAATCATTTCTTGTGTAAATAAGGTTATTCCTTGATATGTTAAAAATGTGTTCCCTCTGGTAGCAACCTGGTAACTTGGACTTGAATGTGATTAACAAATTACCGCTCAGGTTGCGTTTTCTTCTTTTCTGAAACCATGACTGGCTTTGAGGTTTATGTATTGTAATGTGCATTGTAATGTTTTTGTCAATTGTAAAGTTTATGTTAATTGTCTAAATGTTCATGTTTCCCTTTTTCTGAACACAGATATAAATAAGTATGCTCTTTGAAATAATGTGAATATTTGAGTAAATAAATACTCCAGACCATAGGATTGTTTCATGGTTTGCTATGTAAACAATGTATAATATAAATGTGATGACTAGATTTTCTTGTTGCTTCTAATAGTAGGCCCTTTCTAGTTGTCGTATTAGGGCCAAACCCCCTTTGATATAAAACTTTTAGAAAGTGGGCATTTCTCTGTGGTTATGACTCTTTGGGTTTTACAGCCTGAGTCCAATCCACGCCTGGGCCTGGGTAATAGCTAAACTTTCTGCATACTTTCAAAACAGCCATCACACAGAACGAGTTGGGTGGGACAGGGTTAAATCTGCATTCATCTACATACTGATGCTTTTCCTGGGCAGGGAGAGGGAGAGGGTGTTCACACTTTACAGTTTTATAGACTGTGGCCTGTCCTGACACACAGGGCTGATTTATTCCCTACTGATGTCTGGAGCCAGGGCTAGGTCAAATAAGTTTATTGTGCACTTGAAAGGGTTCATTTGAAGTCACCTCTAGATCAAAGACATTTTGGAGTATAAGTACAGGGGCTCTGATCCCACGTTTTTATCACTTTTGGATCTGAAACCGAAACTATGGTGAGACTGGCACCGTCTTCTGAGGGCGTCTGAGGGTTAGCGCACCGTGCCTGTCTTTTGGCCTGATCGCCTGCCATACTGCAAAGACCCCCCTCATAGAGGCCTCGTCAGCCTCACAGGCATGGCCGGATACCTTACCACCCAGTGTGACCTTTATTCTTGAGTGGGTGTGCAGAGAGATACAGGGGGCGTCGACACCTTCTCCCTGCCCCAGCCCGAGGGACCTGAGCACAACACCGCGCACCAAGGCCAGGGAACGTCGCCAATCCCCACAGCCTCCTGGACTGAAGGTACGAGGAGTGAGGGGAGCCGCATAGGCCCCTCTTGCTGCATTCCGCCAGGGCAGGCAGGGTGCTCGGTCCAGCCCTTCATTTGGTGTGGAGTAGGGCCCCTTGTGGCTTTAGGATTCTACTCCCTGCCTCCGTTTGTGGGGTTGGGCCCCTTGTGGCTTTCGGGATTCTACTCCCATCCTCAGTGGAGGGTCCTGGGGAAGTTGTATAACCATGATACACTGTCAATGCGGGCAGCACTGTTCTGCCTCATAACTACAAAAGATGCACCTGTCAATGTTAGAGTGTGTGTGCCCCCCACCTCTTGGCATGGACATATCTTGGGGCACCTTTCCTGTGTCCTATAATTTGGTTCATATGTTTGCCTAAACAAGTTTGCAGCCCTAGCATGGATTATATAATTCAGTTCCTTTTGCCTGATATGAGCTTTTCACACGCACCTTGTGCACTAATTGTGTAATTCCTGTCATTTTTGTAACCTATGAGCCTTCCACTAAGTCTGCATAGCTTGCCAACTACTTTATGATGAATGATGCTTTGCCTTGCATTGTCAAGATAATGACAACTATTTGAACATTTGCATCGTCTGCACAGTGTTTGTGATTCATGTCTTTTTGGTCTGCATTTATGTATAATATACTATATATTTTGACATAATTTAGTGTGGAGTCTCTCTTGTGGTGTATTCATTGTGTTTTTGTATGAGTGTGTGGAGCAAACGTTTTACACATTCCCTCTGATGATAATCCTGCCTGCTCTGCACCAAGCTACCAGAGGGTGAGCACAGCCTATCTTTGGTGTGTAACTTACTTGCCCTGACTAGAGTGGTGGGTTCTGCCTGGCTTAGGTGCATACCCTAGCCAACCAAAAACCCGATTTCTAACATGACCATCAAAAACTAAGAAATAGTGGCTCTCAATGTATTTGATTACGTTTAATTGAACTTTGACATAATTGTGATGTCACTGGATTGAAAATGGGACCCACAGGTGTCAACATACACAATATGCACAATAAAAATCATTAGAAAGAAGTGTGGTATGTTAGTATGTTGTTAAGTCTTATGCTTTTGTTCCTTTAAGATTGAATCAGAACCTGTGTATGTCATTGTAGGTTCTGATTCTTTAGAACATTGACTTTGGTTGCCTGGTGAGGGTCAGTTGGGACAGTGCTTTCCTGCTCAGCTGTTCCCTACCCATGGGTTCCTGCTTTTTGGACTTTAATCAATAAATACATGTGTTTCTACGTGACCGCCTCAGCCTCTGTCATTTTAGCTTCACCCTGATACTACATTTTGGTACCATGAGTGGGGTAAGCTGTTTTGACTGTGACCGCCTCCCAGCCGAAGATGTGAACCCACCAGCAGTTTTATGATTTCCGGCTAAATAACTTGGATTGCGAGCTCATCCATCGATCTTTTAGAGGTGGGTCACCTTTTCAAAGTATGCGGCTGAGCCATTACCCTTCGTTTGCTTGCCGTTCGTAGCTGCCGGCCTCGTGCTTCTAGCCCTCGCTGGTCGTGCGCGTACCTCTCTACAGGCTGCTCCATACCTTCTGTGTATTGTGTGAGCTCGCGACCGCACTGGGCATTGTTGTCCCGCTCCAGCCATTTCAACATTTGCACGGCTGTGGAAGCTTGCAGGGGACAGCTCTGCCAGTGCTCTCAATGGGGGACTCCGACGCGGTCTCCTGTAAAGCGTCCAACAGAATCAGATCCCTTCTGCCTGACCCGTGAAGGATTCTGGGTAAGCGTGCATTCGTCACGCGTACAGCTGCCATCTTTGTTGAGGATTTCTTCTCCAGGATTGTTTCACTTCTCCAAAGCGGCCGGATGTTCACAGAAATTTGGGATTTGGAGGCTTATGCACCGTGTTGACTGCTGGTGATTCGCACACGTTTGCTTCAAGTGCGACACTGGGATCGGTGATTCGCACACCAGCTGTGTTTATTTTCCGTGTTACACATTCTTTCCAGTTGTGCTCTGGCAAGTCCTTATTTGGTGTTTTCATCATTAATGTTATTGTGATTTTGAGGCAGTTTTGTTGGCCTGAAGGGAAAATTGTAGTAGGAAGGTCTGTCGGGGCCGGTATCGATCCCTCAACATTTCGCAGTTGCACTTTGACTTACTTTGCAAAACGTTACTTCGTATTTTTTCCTTAATTCTTCTAAACAATGGCCAGTAGTCAAGGTGTTATTCAACCACCACCCTTCCTACAGAAAGCTGGTAAACTCGACATCAAGTGGTTGGAGTGACTTCACATTTTTGTAAATTATTTGTCTGCAATTGACGCTGATGGGTACTCTCCTTCAAGGAAAATGGCTTTGTTATTCAATCACTTGGGTGTAGCAGGTCAGAGAGTTTTTGATAACCTTCCTCGCTTTCCTGCCCCGGTGTCGGAGGACACTCCCTTGAATGTTTACCTGGAAGTCAAGGTGCGGATGAGGAAACAATTTTCAGATGCATCTAGCATTCTTTTAGAAAGATTTAATTTTGCAATGTGCAAGCAGTCTTGTGATGAATTAGTAGGAGACTATATTGCTACATTAAGGGTGTTAGTGGAAAAGTGTGAGTTTGGTGCAAATGTTGACACATACATTCGGGACCAATTTGTCTTTTATTGCTTTAAAAAAAAAATACAGGAGCGATTGCTGACATGTCGTAATCCCACATTAGAAGAAACTATATATGTTGCCAAAATCATTGAGAGATCGATAGTTACTTCTAGGGTATTGTTGAATCATGCCGCTCATTCCCAATCGTCAGTCAATGCTGTGACAGATGAGAATGTTGTTTGTGCGGTCAGTGGCAAACATGGTTATGGCAAAAGGTATCAGAAGAACCAACCTGTTCAAGGGCAGTTGATTTGTTTCCGCTGTGGTTCAAAGAATCACATAGGAAACAATCCGACTTGTCCTGCGATTGGTAGGAAGTGTAATCGCTGCCACAAGATGGCCATTTTCAAAGAGTATGTAGAGGGGCAGTTAGCGTTGGTAGCAATATAAGTAATGTCAAGATTTCTAATGTGTGCATGGATGATTCTGAGTGTGAGGTGCAGCAGTGTAGTAGAACATTTTCTAATGTTTTGCTTACTGTTGATGTTATTGATAGTTCTGGTGTCAATCCAGTGAAGAAAATCAAAGGGCCCATTGTTGACGCTATTATTGATGGAAAATCAATCTCTGTAATGGCGGATTCAGGAGCGCCCGTTACTATCCTTGCGGATCGTACTTTTTATGAAGTGTGGCCAACAGAAACACTTCTTTCCAATCCTGACATTAATCCCAAAGCATTTGCGGAACAAGATATTGACTTGTTGGGTTTCTTTTGGAAGGATGTAGAATGTCTGGGCAGATCCATCAAAACAAAAGTGTACGTGGCAGTGAACGGGATAGATATTGTGGGTTGGAAAGACCTCGCACTGTTAGGCATCATTTTGCGCCCAGGGCAAGACCCTCCAATTGTTTTAGGACCACCCCCTACTGATTTTTGATCTTTGG
The DNA here is from genome assembly GCA_963921515.1 of Calotriton arnoldi. Lineage (NCBI taxonomy): Eukaryota > Metazoa > Chordata > Amphibia > Caudata > Salamandridae > Calotriton > Calotriton arnoldi. The sequence continues at coordinate 1,267,190 of CAWUFW010005114.1, forward strand.
ATGTGGAGCAGGATGTTGTTGGTAACATGATTGTGTCCTACCGTGGAGTTTTTAAGGATGTAGTGGGGACTGTAATGGGTTTCAAGCATGGCATAAAAATCAAGAAGGATGCTGTGCCTGTTGTACCCAAGGTTAGGCCTGTGCCACGCAGTATAAGGGAGGATCTTAAACTGCTATTAGGGAGACATAAAACTGAGGGGATCTTTGCACCCATTGATGCCTCGGAATGGATTTCTCCAGTCGTTTCGACAAAGAAAAAGACTAGTGATCTCAGGTTATGTGTGGATTTGAGGTCCCTCAATCAAAACATCTTGGTTGATTGACACCCTCTCCTGCATATTCAAGAAATGATTGCCAACATTGGTAACTCTAAGTAATTTTCTACAATTGATTTGCACTATGCGTATCACCAAATCCAACTCTTAGAGGAATCTCAGTCACTTACTGCATTTGTGACTCTATTTGGTGCGTTCAAGTACCTTTGATTGCCATTTGGACTCCCATCTGCGGCAAGTGTTTTTCAAGAGTTAATGGATGAAAAGCATTCCAGCATGATATCCTGATCTTTAATGAAACCAGAGATAAACACATTCAGATTTTACACAAGGTTTTGGAAGTATTGCAAACCAGAGGTATGACAGTGAAACCAAGTAAATGCAAACCTCTAGTAAGAGAGGTTGAGTACTTAGGACGTCTCATTTCTGAGAAAGGAATCATGCCCAAATCATGCCCAAATGTAGAAGCCATAAAAAATGCCCCACCTACCATGGACAAGGATGCTCTACGTTCCTTTCTTGGTCTATGTGAATAATACGCTAGATTTGTTCCAGGATATGCTCTAATGGTCCAACCGTTAAGATGCCTTCCCAAGAAAGGGATCAAATTTGACTGGAGTGACTCGGTTCATGAGGTGTTTGAAAAAGTAAAATTGTTAGTGGTCAATGCTCCCACTTTGTGCCCATTTGTATCCAATGGGAAATCTTTCATAATGGTAGATGCAAGTCTTAAAGGGCATGGAGCTGTTTTTGGACAGAGGGTCGAGGGGCAAGAGAACACCATTGCATTTGCCTTTAGAGCTTTGTCTGGGGCTGAAAGCAATTACAGCACTACTGAAAGGTAGGCATTGGGAATGTAAAACCTATATTTGGGGCAAAGGATGCAAAATCTTTACCGATCATAAACCTTTAGAATTCTTGTTAGCTGGCAATGGTTTGGGAAAGGCATCTGCATGCTTGGTAAGATTACTGTCCAAATTACAGGAGTATGATCTTGTGGTCAAGTACATTCAAGGTGGGAAAAATATCCAGGCAGACTGCTTATCTCATCTTCCTTTGCCTGGTGATGGTGATATTGTTGATGATTTTGACAATGACTGTGTGGTCTAGTTGATGCTGTGTCTGCTTGTGGTGGTAGTGTCACTCAAGAAGAGTGGCTGGCAGCTATGGGTAAAGATGAAATCTTAAGCAATCATTAAGTCAAGTCAAGTCAAATAAACTTTATTCGGCTTAAAAGACCATAAAAGTTTGAACAAACAGACACACAATACAGTCTAAAGATTGCTACATAGCATATTTGAGCAATACCAAGTGTAAAATCCATGCACTCATTTTCAGGAATATAGACAGTTAAAAAGAAATATAAATCTTCTTAATATCAGATTCACAATACAACCTGATACGACATAAATCCTAAAACTTTGTTAGTACATAAATAGAATTTTAAAAGGTTGTATCATTCGCAGTCAACTATTGTAATTCATAACGTTTTCTGATGATCATTGCAACTTTAATAAAATTTGTCACAGCAGTGCAAATATCAAGTGTAGCTAAGGAGTGCCAAACATCAAAACCTTCAATATAGGTACATGGTCGGTTTACCCTCAACAGTGGAGCCAAACATTTTCCTCTCGGATCTGCTTAAAGGGGTCAGAACAACATAAAGTGCAGGGTGCTCTGTACTGTCATATTATCACAAGGGCAAGGTGTAAGTTTATCGACCCATCCTGACTGTTTTGGGAATGCCACTAGAAAGTGCAAGGTGCGTAAGCGAAATCTAGTTAAAAGAAATCGAACCCGGGCATTGGTAGTAGAAGTGAGATAAAATTGCTTTTGAACAGGATTCACATGTGAAGTAACCCTGGGCAAAGCACTACGCTACGCTCGCGTAGTTTGCAAAGTTTGCGCTACTTCGCACTACGCGAATTGCACGTAGCACAGTGCAAACACGCGTAGCGTAGTGCATCGGTAATTTTTTGCTTGCTCGCGGTCCTCAATGTCAAGTTGGCGACTGCGAGCAAGCAAAATGACATCCCGGCGAGACTTTTTCCTCGTTTGCGATCAGCAACATCAAGTTGCCGATCGCGAGCGTGGAAAATAAACCTTCCGGCGAGATTCTCAACGCGGGGAGGTCAGGTTTCTCATTGCGAGTGGTCGCGTATGCTCGCGACCGCTCGCGATGAGAAACTACCAGTCTGCGTTGAGAAAGCTGCCGCTCGAGTAAAAATCTACTCGAGAGGCAGTAAAAGACAGCTCGCACTGTGCAAGATGCCGTTTTCAATGATTGCACAGTGCGGACAAGCATCCGGCACTGTGAAATCATCGCGAACAGCGCACTACGCAGTTCGCGTAGTGCTACGCGTAGCTCGCGTAGTGCGAAGTGCACTTCGCGTAGCTTCACGTAGCGCTACTTCGCGAACTACGCCCAGGGTTAATGTGAAGGTCCTGGCAGCTCCCCATGTGAGCGAAGCTCGCTTGCCCTAGAATAGTATGCCTTTTTTATGATTGTTTTCTCATTTGAATTAATACTACCAGGGTTGTCGTAGTAGTGCCCCAAGTCTATCTCATAGAGTCTATATCTTACAAAACGAAGCCAGGGGATCGACAAAGCACTGTCTAGCTGAGTGCAATCCTTGATAACATCCCTTATAAATGTTATATCCTCTGACAGCCAGATTTTGGCCCATAAAAGAAGAGGGGCAGTGTCTATTCGATCCTGTAAGAATTCCAGTCCCAACTCCTGATGACAAAAGAGTGAGGGGGCACTATTGGGGGTCATCAATAGCCTTTTAGTAAATTTATTTTCCGTAACCTGAAGTTGGCGGCTTTTGTGGTAACCCCAAACTCCTGCACCGTAGGATGCAACGGATACACATTTAGCTTTGTATAAAGTAACCAGCTCTGTCACCGGTTTATGACCTAATTTGCAGGCAAAACGAAAAAGCCCCTCTGCAACCCTGCTGGTATGTTGCACCCTGGCAGTGACCAGGGGACCCCAATTCATAGTATTATTAAAATTATTCCCCAGGTAGGTAAAATTAGACAGCTTATCAATAGTCTTTCCTCTTACAGCAAACTTTCTTGTTTTGGTAGATTTAGGACCTCACGCCATTATATAAGATTTAATAAAATTGACTTTTAAGTCAAGGGCCGACATGAAATCAGTAAAAGCATTGAGTGACTTTTGAAGGCTGTTTGCTGTCAAAGCCATTAGCACAGTATCATCCGCATATGATAATAGCCGAACTAGGTTGCCACCTATTCGGGGGAAGTCAAAATTCTTATCTATTAAAAATGCCTCGAGGCCATTGGTATAAATTAAAAAAAGAAACGGAGCTAAAATGCACCCCTGCCATACACCTTCTGTAGAAACAATGGACCTAGTCTTTTCCCCCTGGGAACCATACCTTATGGCAACAGTAGTGGAGGTGTGAAGCCTGCGTAGAAGAGCCTACTCTACACCTATTGTCCCCATTAGGGCCCACAGCTTCTCCCTGTTAACAGTATCAAAAGCACTGGACAAGTCCATGAAGGCTAGTTGGATAGAACCCCCCTGGCCCTCAGGTACTTCCCCATAATCAGGGACATATTAAGATACTGCTCTGTGGTGCCCAACCCTTCCTGAAGCCATATTGCGTCCTAGACATGATCCCTGTGTCAGTCGCCCAGGTTTCGAGTCATGCAAGAACGACCCTCCCCAAGACCTTGGCCGTAGCATCAATGAGGGAAATTGGCCTATAACAGGCTGGATCGCTCCTATTACCCTTTTTGAATACAGGAACCACGATGGCCTTCTTCCATGACTCTGGGATGGGGCCAGTCACCACTGATTTAAAAACATTGGTCAGCAGGGGTGCCCAGAGGTTGGGATTACTTTTAAACAAATCTAAAAGGACCCCATCGGGGCCTAGGGCTTTCATACAAATTCCTTTTGCTAGAGCCTCCTCAACCTCGGCAACAGTAAGGGATGCGCTTAGTTGGGCGACCAAGGTTAGATCTGGTGGTGGATCCTCCCTGTCCTCCTCTAACTGAGCACAATTTGGATTAAATATAGCGGAAAAGTGGGATTCCCATGAGTCCCCCATAATCAGAGAGTCCATCTGCCCAACCTCATCCGTAAAGAAAGGACGATTAATGATGTTCCAGAACCTTTTAGAATCTTTAAGGGCACTGGCTCTCTCCAAATCTTCCCAGGCTAGTTTCCTCAATTCCTCCTTTCTTCGATGAATGATATTTTTATGTGCTTGTCTTGCAATTTTAATTTGAGTTCTGTCACGGGGATTTTCACGAAGGGCCATTTTAAGTTTCTTATGAGCTCTAGAGCACTCTGAGTTAAACCACCTCTTCTCTCGGGATTCCCTCATCTGTGTGGGTCTAGTAAGTCTTTTAGCCACATCTGCACGGACAAGTTCAAAGTCGCGAATGACCTCATTAGGGGGAGCGTCAAGTTGGAGGCCTCTCATAATAGAGTCCACATTCGATGCCACAATTTTCCCCTCAAATTCTATAGGGTTTATTTTGCCCCAGTTTAATCTTATCCCTTTGTTGCGATCATATTGAATGAGGCGACCATCATCTTTCCCTGCCAGGGCACTTATCCTCAGGGAAGTAGTTAGGGGGTTATGGTCACTAGCAATGTTTGGTTCTACCTCAAAAACGCCAACAAGCGACAAGTATCTCCTTGATATAGCACTTCATTAGAACTAAATGGCCTGCCAGAAAAGTACTTTGTGGGAAATTGAGGAACTTTGCGCAAATCAGCGATGAATTGTCATTTGAGAATGGGATTTGCATATGGAATGGTTTGTTTGTACCTCCAATTCACTTGTGTGAAAAGATTATTGGCATTGCACACGGGGGACACATGGGTATTTCAGCTACAGGTAAGAAGCTCAGCAAATTTATTGGTGGCCGGGTCTGGATAGACAGGTGGCCAGTTTTCTTGGAAGATGTCCCCAGTGTGCTGTATCGGATAAACACTGGAAGTTGAACAGAAAGCCCTTGTCCAGTTCCATTTCCTGAAGTGGCTTGGGAGAAGATTGCCTTAGATTTCTCTGCACCCTTCAACCTACTTCTGTCTGACAAAAGGTACTTGTTGTGGCCATCGATTATTTTTCAAAATGGGTATACTTCTTGTTTGTAGAGGCTGCGAATTCCTCTACAGTGATCACTTTTCTCGAGAATATTTTCAAGATTGAAGGTGCCCCTTGCTGTATAGTTACAGACAATGGTTTATCTTTTGTCTCAAGACAGATGACAGGTTTTATGGAAAGGTTTGAGATCAAGCATTGTCAAGTTGCTTTATACAGTCTGTCCTCTAATGGTCTTGATGAAAGTGCCAATCGTATTTTAAAGGAGGGCATTCAGACTGTCATTGCATCCAATGTTGATATTGCAGATTGTTTGCAGGAAAAAATGTGGGCATACCTCACTTCACCTCATTCAACCACTGGAGTTACTCCTTTCAAAGCACTTAGGGGCCGATTCCGATTCGGGCCGGAAATCTCTCCGACCGAGCTGGACCCGGAGAGATTTCCGACCGAATCGGACCCTAGCAGTCCGACCGAACGAGTACGATGCGCACGTATGCCATCGGACTTGATTCGGTCGGACTCCCATTGAAGTCAATGGGAGCCAGTCGTACGACGCGTACACGGGCTCCCATTGACTCAATGGGCACGACGCGAACAAGGGCGCCCCCTACAGCGTGTTTGCGTCGGTGCGGATCGCGCCGTACATGCACGTGTAGGGGGGACCCAAGTGTCCCCCCTGTGTGCGACTCGCGTCCCTACGCTTCCAGGGGGGTCCGACACGGACCCCCAAAGTGCGGCTCCGACAGCTCCTTGGAGCCGGGCTGCGCGAGTCGGTCGGAGCGGTCGCGATGCGCAATGTACTTACTCGGCCGGGGAACGTCTCCATTGCGCGGTGCGAGTCGTCCCCGTGCGAGTCGGTCGGAGCGGTCGGGTCCTGCGAACGAGTCGGTCGGAGATTTCGCGTGCGCTCGCATCGTACTCGCTCGGCCGGACCCGCGTACGATTCGGTCGGGAAACAGGGCTCCGAATCGGATCCGGTAAATCCGAATCCGATTCGGAGCACTACGGGCCGAGATCGGAATAGGCCCCATAGTGGAAGAGAAGCAAGGTCTAAACTAATGCCTAAGTGGTTTTCAGACTTAGCAGCAGGGTCTGGTCTAGTCAGTAGAAGGCATCAGGGAGAAGAGCAACAACACATTAGAGATAGTGTAGTTGCCAAACAACTTATCCAGAAGAAACAATATGAGAACAAGTCAGGAGTCAGATTTGAGCATTTAACTGTGAATGGGTCCCCATTAAGAAACCATTTAGGCTTTCTAAAGGGGAATCCAAATTTTCTCTACCAGTATGTGTGATAAGGGTTAGAAAGCCCTCGGTTTTGTTAGATGGGAGAGGTTGGTGGAACAAAGATCGTGTTGTCAGGCTCACAGACAGTCAAGTGGACATGTTCAGGCGTATGTAGGCTAACAGAGAGAATGAAAATGACTCAAATCTGGCTTATGATGTCCATCGTGGTATCACATTGGATCCTGCTGTTCTTGAACATGGTTCATCTGGTATTGCAGATTTGAATGCTCCTTCATCTGTTGTTGAACGTGAAAGGGGTGGCTCAGATTTTGAGGCTGGTGTCGTTAAAGACAATGTGGTCGCTAATGTGCCCGGGAGCCATGCATCACTGCTGCAAACCAGGTCATCTGGGGAGGGTTTATCCTCTCGCAGCCAGCGTACCATTAAGCTGCCTACTAGATTGCATGATTGTGTTCTTGATGATATTTGTTTTTGCTGCGGGAGGAAGGGGGGTGATGTGTTATGTTAGTATGTGGGTAAAGTCTTATGATTTTGTTTCTTTAAGATTGAATCAGAACCTGTGTATGTCATTGTAGGTTTTGATTCTTTAGAACCTGGACTTTTGTTGCCTGGTGAGGGTCAGTTGGGACAGTGCTTTCCTGCTCAGCTGGTCCCTAGCCGTGGGTTCCTGCTTATTGGACTTTAATCAATAAATACGTGTGTTTCTACGTGACCGGCTCAGCCTCCATCATTTCAGCTTCACCCCAATACTACAAGAAGGATACATAGAAAACCCCACCAGGGCATGCCTCAAAGCTAATAATTGTGTGCTCTCTGCTAAGCACCCCAGTGACGTCTCCATACACGCCTATGTTAAAATATGTCAACTCCTGTTATGCCTGCTGGTGTTCCGTGCTGCCTTCCGGGTGCGGTGGGTCGGAGCGTGTCTGGAATAACAACATTGATGGGCAGGAAGCTGCTTGTCGTTCTAGCTGTTTGCAGTCAGCTGCTTCCTGCTATCATGCCCTTTACCTTGATTCGTGGTTTTTCCTCGTTGCTGCCTGCACCCTCCGTAGGCCCCTTGCGTCACGTTTTGTCGATGGCCCCTTCATGTGGAATCCTTAACCATTATCGCGTGATACTTCTTCGTGATGCTCCTGCAAAAGAAAATATTCTGATAGAGAATCAAGCTGATGAGAACATTGTCTGCTAACGCGCTAGTGTGCTGGCATCTGAAACGTAAGTCTGTTTTGAAAAGGCTTATACTTACCTGATTTTGAAGTCTTCTGCTTTACCATGGTTATGAAGGAAACGTCTGATATTCTTCTCTGAAAGAAAAACAAGAAATACAAACTGTGTTATTGATTATACCGAAAAGTTACCACTCTGTGATCTCAGCATATTTAATTTCGTTTAGGCTTATTTTTGTTTTATATTTTGACCTAATGAATTGGCTGAACATTATGTGCATGAAGTAATGCACTGAATATATGTATAGATCTACTTGGTTCTCCTTTCATGTTGTTTGCCAGCCATGCCACATGAGCCTAACTTAAGAGGATTTCATTAGCACTTAAGGTATTCTGTGATTATAGTACACACCATAGCTCAGGAACAAGGAAAATGTTTGATTGCTACACACTAGTATTTTTCTTTTCTTTCTTGCCTTTAAGTTTTGGTATTTCCTGTTGACCTTGTTAGCTCCACACTAGACGGAAGACGGGAGTCATGCAGGTATTAGGTCATTCCTTAGTATGCACACTTTTTCAGGAAATATTAGAAGTCTACTGATAGGCACTTATACACCTTTTTGGGGTATTCATGAAGGGACAACCTAGACGTGTCCCAATGGACACACCTCCTGCAGCATAGTCATCAGTGGACATCTTCAATTTTCTCTTCCCTTCCCCTATTCCCTTTTAGTCGGAGTTGACTTTGACCTTTGTTGGGTCATCTCGATTTATAGGGAAGTTGAGACCTAGCATTCCTTCTCTCGCTCCTGTGAAAATCCAGGTGAGATTTCCGACAACTCCAGAGGTAGACATCTTTAGCGATATCCAAGATAACAGAAATCCACAGCATAAGAGCAACATACTATGGAGGTTCTTGAGACCTTGGTGTGTCTTCTTGGAAATACACCATGATATTTTCAATTAAGAATAGTAATTGTGACCATTACAATGGTACCAAACTGCATTCCTCTTATAAATCTCAGATTGGGAGCTATAATTTATAAAAGTTAGTAGAATCTGGGTTTATGTCATTGTTGTACATTTTTCTGACTGACAATTTTCAAGTAATAAAAATTGCTAGCAGGTGGCCAGATATTCCATTCTATTTGTGATTATATTATATATTTTATATTGTATTTGGTTTCAACAATCACACAACTTTACACAAGCCAGGATTTTGCTGCTCGATCAAGATACCATGGGACGTTAAGGAGGCTTTGGAAGCCCACTATTTCATTTCAGTCTCAGCAGCCATTATTGTGGCCAATAGGATACATGTGCAGTATTATTTTAATGCTGCTAGGTGGTCCCAACAGCTTCATGACATTGCCTCTCTAATGAATGGTGTAAATATAGACTACAAGGCAGGATGTGCCCTTGGAATCAACGGATAGAGAGTGATTTCTGATTTATAGTAGCAGACAATCTTGCAAATGTATCCACAGGTTCCTTAGATGTCTACAGTGAGTTTTGAGGTAGCAGAGGCAATTTTGCTACAGTGTCAGTGATCAATGTAAAAACTCAGATCCTCATTTATGGAAATTTGGCGTAGGGCAGCTCAGCATGTCACCTTGCTGTGCTGCGCTACGTCAAAGTGAAAGGACAGGAATGCACATAATTTATCCAATATGTGCACTCCTGTCCTTTCCCCCTGCACTGGTGCCATTTCAGCAGCCTAGCACCAATGCAGGCCCCCTGGCATTATGGTGTAAAGGGCCTGTGTCGTTGGCAGGATTGTTTTGGTGCAGGGAGGGGCCCCTTCCTGTATAAAAACAATCCTGAGAGGCTTTTTCCTCTTACCATGTCTCATGCAGAATGCAGCACACATGGAAAGAGGAAAATACAAGGAGAAATAAAGCTATTTCTCCTCATTGCGCCTCCCCCTGGGGAGGTGTAAGGTTTTGGAGCATCCCCAGGTTGACATGGTTTTGTAAATCTGGGGAAGCATCAAAATCCACGGGTGTTGCATGGGAACACCCACCACAACTCGCATAGAGCGCTTCCCTAGCGCAGAGTGAGGCATTCCAGCGATTTGTGCTTCCTTGCCTACTTATAAGTACGATTTTGTTGTTTGGTCTGTGTAGTGATCACATCACAGCATATATTGTAGATCAATAGTTATTTATTGATAACCTCGTCCAGCTACAGAGAAAGGTGTTAGCACCAACACTGCTACACCGCATCTGACATGTACACATTCTTAAACAGAACAGTAGAGTACAGAAAGTACACAACACTCTACATTCTGCAAACACTAGCATGAACTTACCCATTACTACACATCCCTCCCCTTTAATGAAACAATACCCATATCCCCCCCACTAAAAACATTAAAAACAATAAGTGTACAATGTTATAAGAAGCAAACAAAATCATCTAATTTCTTGGGTTTAACAATGGTTCTCCCAAAACTACTAATTCTTTCTTCATTAGAAGAAAAAGGTCGAATGTCAGGTTGATTAAGAATACCATCATTGGCAACATTAACATGTTCTAGGTACTGTTCTGGATTCTGCACAGGGCTGGTACACTGAACAGGAAATAAAGCTTGATCTAAAGAAGAATTAATTGTCAGCCACCAATATTTGTTCGAATCATTCATAATAGTAGCTTCTTCAGTATTAGTTCTACAGGCATCAGGATTTTTAACAATAGAAAGTTTACTCATGTGATATATAGAGCCATCAGCTAACTGAACCGTGTTTCTATTGACCTTAACAACTTTTTTGGGCTCACTGAATCTGTTTTTACCTTTAACGATCTTCCTGCTAGATTTAACTCGTACCCATTGACCTTCGAGAATGGTAACATTTTTAACACCATGTTTTTTGTTGAAAAACGCTTTGTTCTTTTGTTGAGAGTCCAAAATACAATTTTTTATGTCAGTGGCATCCCATTCAATTTTTTTACTTTTGTTCATCCAGCCAGGATTCACTTTAGAAAAAGGAACTCTGGCTCGCATGATACCAAAGGGACTAAAACCAGTAGAATCATGATTAGTAACCCTGTAACTCCATACCATTTTCATTAGTTCAACGTCCAGGTTCTTTTTACTACGCAAGGCCAATTGAAGTGTACCTTTAATGACTCTATTTATTCTTTCCACAACTGCATTTCCCCTAGGATGGTAAAGTGCAGTGAATTTGTGCTCAATCCCAGCAAAACTTAAAAAATTCTTCATTTCAGAAGATTTAAATTGAACACCATTGTCGGTGAGTAAAGATTTAGGAAACCCTTCTCTGAGAAATATATCCTCTAAAAACGTGATTACAGAGCGTGTATCTATTTTCGTTACTACTTTTATTTCAAGCCATTTTGAGAATAAGTCCATCAAAACAATGATGTGTTTCGAAGAACCATCACTACACAACACTGGACCCATTAAGTCTAAAGCGACATCCTCCCATGGCAAATTGGGACAAGTAAGAGAACTCAAAGGTGGATTTAATGTTTTTTGTGATTTGTCAGCAGTTTCACAGTCTATGCAGGACCTAACAAAACGCTCGGTTTCAACATCGATCTTAGGCCACCAGTATAAAGATTTAACATTACGTTTGGTTCGGGCAATGCCAGGATGTCCCTCATGGCAAAGTGAGATAATCTTGTTTCTTAACTCAGAAGGAGGAATAACTTTTTCTCCTCTTACTAGAAACATTCCCTCAACTCCCAATTCATTCCGAACTTCCCAGAATGCTTTTAATTCACCAAGAAGATCATTTTTAACACACTCTTCCCACCCTTGTTCAATTCTATTCTTCACATTTGTTAAAACTTCATCTTTCAATTGAGCATCAATCCACTCTTTTTCTTGCAGACCTCTACAGTCTTCACTGACAAAAATTCCAGCAACACATACATCATTCCAACAATTGGTATCAATTTCTCTTAATGGTAAAGACATTCTACTTAAGAAATCGGCAGTATAGTTCATCTTTCCAGGCACATATTGTACTTCATAAATAAAGTCTTGTAGTCACATGGATAGTCTAGCTATTCTCGCAGAAGCTCTTGACAAACCTTCTGTAGTGAGAACTTTTGTCAAAGGCTTGTGGTCTGTTCTTACTACAAATTCTCTTCCCCACACAAATTTTCTAAAGTGCTCTAAGGCCCACACACAAGCCAGAGTCTCCCTTTCTATAACCGAATACTTCTCTTCGGTGGGAGATAATGATCGTGAGGCAAACGCAATGACATTTTCACCACCACACTCATTACTTTGGGTAAGAACAGCACCTAAGCCTTTTCCACTGGCGTCAGTGGTGATAAAGGTTTTAGCGGAAGGATTAAATCCTTTTAAAGTAGCAGATTTGGCAATAGCTGATTTGATTTCAAGAAAAGAGTGTTGACATAGATTAGACCACTCAAATTTGCTCTTATTTTTGAAGAGAATACGCATATCATGTGTCTTTTCTGAAAAATGTTCTACAAATTTTGAGTAATACTCAGCTAACCCTAAAAATGAACGAAGTTCATCTTTATTTTGTAGCGAGGGTGCTTTAAGGATAGCTTCAATCAATTTTTCTTTTGGTTTAATACCCTCACGACCAATTTCATGACCCAAATAGGTTACATGAGTTTCAGCAAACTTGCACTTACATATTTCACGAGTAAGACCTTTCTTATCAAGTACATGTAGAACTTTCCTTAAGACATCATCATGATGTTGTTTAGTTTTACCCATAATCAGGATATCATCTTGAAAGAATATCACATCTTGGATGTCCCCAAACAACTGTGTCATGAGCCTCTGAAAGACAGCTGCCGCCGATGCCAATCCAAATGGCATGCGGCGGAATTGGAAACAACCAAAAGGCATACAGAAAGCAGTTAACTGTTTACAATCAGGGTCAAGTGAAATTTGATGATATGCAGAGGATAGGTCTAAAGTGGTGAACCACTTAGCATCTCTTGTTAAGGACAACATTTCATCAATACGAGGCAAAGGGAACTGGTCGACAATGATATTGTTGTTTAAACCTCTTAGATCAACAAACAAACGGACTTTGCCGTTGGCCCGCCTAGCGACAACTAATGGAGAAATCCATTCAGAGGATTCCACATGTTCAATTATGTGAGCATTAAGTAGTTTATCTAATACTGATTTCACCTCATCTCTAGCAATAAGTGGTATATTCTGTGTTTTGTGAATCTTGGGGATTGCGTTGTGCTTTAATCTAATAGAGTGTGAGAAGCCTTTGAGTTTACCAATCTTACCATTAAATAAATTAGGAAATTCTTTTAATACCCACTTCTTAGTGTCTTCTGCTTCACATGCTACTAACACCTATTCAGGACTGTTAGGGTCTAAAATGATGTTTAGTTTGCGTTGATCTTTCCATCCAAGCACTGACGGTCCCTCCTTGGCAACGTACAACTTGCAAAGAGCATGCCTATTTTTGAATCTGAAAACCAGCTGTATAAAACCTACCATATCAATTTTTTCACCAGTATAACTCTCAGGACTGATATCAGAATTTTCCAAATGACTCCCTATAACTGAAATAAAATGTTGCGACCAAACATTTTCTGCTATAATTGTATACGGGGAGCCTGAGTCCGCTGCCACTTGTAGAGTTACACCACCAAAAGAAACCCAGCACAAAGGTTTACTACCTTCCTCTCCTGAAATTTTTAAAACAACTGGTTTTTAGAATCATATTTAGTATTATTGTCTTCATCATTACTATTCTCAGAGGAAGATTCCTCAATTTCGCTCTCTCTTACACAAGCTACATTCTTTTTATACCCCATCTTGTAATTCTTGCGTTTGCACGCACGTGCAAAATGCCCAATTAAACCGCACTCTAAACATTTTGCAGACCTAGCGGGACAACGTTCATGCCAGGGTGAGTGATTGGTGCCGCCACAACGATAGCAAGCATAATTAGGCTGTTTGTTTTTGTTAAAAAGATCCTTTTTCTTTACATTTTTTTTCTCATACTTGGGGTTAGAGCCTTGAGAAGGCTTACCTTTGCTTTCAGAAATTTTGTTAACACTATCAGTGCACTCTTTTTTTCCTGAAGCTAGCGTAACTTTAGCACATCTCTCCGATAATTCAGCTTTTTTGACAATTGCTATAATATCTTTCAAACAGGACTCTCCCTCTACCCATAATCTATCTTGAATGGCCTTATTCTTCGCATACATAACTATTTGGTCCCTAATAAATTCGTCATGTAGGGTTCCAAATCTACAAGTTATTGAAAGTTTCTTTAGGGCAGATACGTAATCTTCAACTGATTCATGCTTCTCTTGCTTTTGTTGGAAGAACGCATGTCGCATTACGCCAACACAAACTGTTGGAGAGAAATGCTCGTCTAAATCAAATAAGGCTGCCTTGAAAACATCAATGTCACCAGGTCTATCTCGTTTTTGTAACTGGCCATATAAACGGAGTCCCTCAGGACCAAGGCAGTACATTAAAACTCTTTTTTTTTCTTTCAGGAGAGTAAGGTCCTCCGCAATCCTCAAGATTCTCAATATAATTTAGGAAGTATGCCTTCCATTCATTCCATTGAATGATGGGTTCTCCTGGAGATGATAAAAACTCCTTGGGGGTGTTAAGATGAAGAACGGAGTCACCTCGAGGAGGTGCTTCTATGGACATAGTCTTATTTTTAAAATGAGGAAAGCGGAATTAACGTTGGGAAGAATGTACTTACTAACGTTATGAATCTCTGGAGAGATGACGAAATGGTGTACTTGTAGTTTGCGACTATTGAAGTCACTCGTTGCGAGGCTCCGGCCGATCGCAAAATTGGAGAATCCAAAATGGCGTCACGTTGGGGTTGTGACCTACGTGAGGGACGGCAGCAGCACTTATGTCTTTGCGCTGCGTGCAAGCGTCAGTAGAAGGAAGTAGAACGTTCGGAGAAGACTCACGGAGAATGCCGCTCGAGCTCCCAGAACGCCGACTTTCAAATGGTCACAACTCCTTGCAGTGACAGTTGACCGCTTCAGCCAGGCAAGTTTTCGGTAACGAAAAAAACCGAGAAAAACAAAGTTTCTCCGGATAGTTGCACTTACTGTCAGATGCGTTTTTGCGGTCAATGGACTGTCGTGGTAGGCTTTCTCCAACGTTGAATAAATTGTAGCTGGTTTCCAACAAAGACGAAATCCCTTGATTTCTCAATGTAGTCGATTGGCGTGGGTTCATACGAGGTTACCATCCGCTCGTCGCCATATTCTGTAGTGATCACATCACAGCATATATTGTAGATCAATAATTATTTATTGATAACCTCGTCCAGCTACAGAGAAAGGTGTTAGCACCAACACTGCTACACCGCATCTGACATGTACACATTCTTAAACAGAACAGTAGAGTACAGAACGTACACAACACTCTACATTCTGCAAACACTAGCATGAACTTACCCATTACTACACACTGCCGGAGCATCACAAAAAGTGACAGCGCAGGGGGCACTCCATTTTCCAAATTCAGAATTGAAGAATTGTGCAATTTACACTGAGCATCCCATCTGTGGTGCTCAGGAACTAGACAATTGTTCTGAAGATTTAAAAGGTAACCTCCAGTGTTATACCCCAATGCATTTTGGACCTAATCTCCTTCTTGAGGGGGACATCCGTGAGGTGTAGGTGGTTTGTTCACCAGCGTCTTGTTACCAAATCATAAGGGTTTACTTTACCTGTAGGCCCGTCCTTTCCCTATAGTCAGTATTCAGGGGCAGAAGGGGGCTTGATTTTCAGCAGGGCCCAGTTAATGTTTTCAATTATTATTACATAGGATTAAATGTTGTTGGTTCTGAACATCACACTTTTGCAGCACACATGTGGACATCTCAGTCTTGGTTCAATGATATGCTGGGTCGCAGGAGTGTCTGACTCACTACGCAGGGCGGGTAATCTGCAATTGTCATTTTTATTACAATATAAATTTAAATGGAGTGCAACACGTACCACAATGTTGTCCCGGTGCTAGGGAAAAAGAATACAATCAATCAATGGCTATTTGATGAAATATCAGCTGCAAAAATGTCGGCCACAAATATTTCGCAAAAAATATTGGGAACATAAATATTGACTTTCTATACTTTTTATGTAAAGTCAAAAACATCTACAACTAAAATATAGAAGACCACAATCTTGTTAAAAAGTGGGTAAGTACGTTGAATTTTAACTATTATATATTATCTTTAAAAATAACATTACAATTTTAAGAACTATAGTTATAATACAAAATATATACAAGAAATGTATAATTTACAAACATAAAATGTAAATATATACTTTAAAATAATTGCAAAAATAAACATGATATTTAAAAAAATAAACATAAATAAAAAATAGCAATAACACTAATTCTAATCTGACACTAGATATTTAAAAAAATGTATACTATAACTTAGAAAATAAATGATTAAAAAAGATAATATATTAATTTGAAAAATAACTTACATTAAAGTAACCTTTGAAATTAAAACAAACAATGTATATTAAAACAGCTTATGAAAATTGAACAAAACAAAATAGACTTGGATAGGAAAAATTCACTAGCCTCGCTCCAACCTGAGCAACATCATGGACCGTGTTGGACTTTGAAGAGGTTAAATGTACTTTTCCAACTCCAACATAAGCAAAAGTAGGGAAATATTTGGACTTTGGAGCGGACAGATTTATTTTTTACACTCCATTCAAACATCTGTCCCTCCAGGGATTCAACCTACCTTATTAAGCTGGTTGTGTTTAGATCTTGTGGGTGCGATATGTGTCTTCCAGAAGCAACTTTTCCCAGATCTCCCCAAACCCTGCAATGGCCAAGAGAATATATGTATTTCTCTCTGTAATCACAACAGGCATGGGGTTGGGGGAAGGGATTGGATAGGGAGATGGACAATGTAGCAGTTTCATCTGCATTGCTCTTCCTAGGATCCCTCTCTCTGGCTCACATCTAAGGTATCTAAAGGGGAATAACAGAGTTAAGTTTGTTAGTACTTTCCCTTATTGGAACTACATCAAATTTCTAGAGGTTCACACCACTAATATTTCTACATATAACTTTGCCCAATGTTCCCTTAATCCCTGCTGGCATAAAACGCTCTCACACTAGATTTGGGTTCCTAAAGAACGAGAGCCTTTCCAATGAGTCTTCTTTACAAGGAATGAGGCTTTCTGACAGACCATAAGTCACCAAATACCCCAAGAGAACTTTACAGAAGTGAGTTCATTCAAAGGTTCATGTTATTTGAATTTAGCGTATCTCCTCCAAAGAGCATCCTTCTTTGACAATCTTTCTCAGGAACCCCTATATATATATAATGTATAGTTAATGTCTTTTATTGTTTCTTTCCTCCTTATAGGTTCATTCGAACAACTGCAAGTAACATCGCTGAGATGATGGTACACCATTTCATGAGGATTCTACAAGTTCATCAAGGATGGTAAGGATGGTTGAGCGTTTTCTCGAAAATCACCTTAATTTCTGACAACCGCATTGGCTCCCGAACGCTTGGTAAATCTGCCTCAGGAGCCATACTGTAAGGCGGGTCAGTACCGTGCGGTCAACGAACACTAGACTGCGTTCCTTGAATCCCACCGGCACACACTGGGAGTCATTCCAGCGGCATGGATCACCAAATGTCATGACTGCCACAGTAACAGTAGGGATAGTGTTATGATATGTTGTGATGTGTTATGTTATGTCATGTTATGTCATATCATGTTATGTTATGTTAATTTATGTTATGTTATGTTAAGCTGTGCTATGCTATGTTTTGTTATGTGATGTCATGTTATGCTACACAGATTGGTAGAGTCCACAATCACTTGGCAGGGTATCCTGACACTGAGCAGGTGCTAATCTAGCCAAACACAGGGCCTGGTGGGACTACTTGAAAAGCCATGTCTTCGGTTTCTAGCGGAATTCAATAAGTGAGGCTGAAGCTCATAGGTGAGGGGCAGATTGTTCCACGCTTTAGGAGTGATGTAGGAGAAGGCTTGACCACCAGATCTGGTTTCTGCATGAGTAGGATGTGTGCAAGTAAGAGTGTGAACAAGTGAAAGTGTCTGGAAGGTTTGTGAAAGCAAACACGATTGCTTAGGCATGCTGGGCGATTGTTATGTAATGCCTTGAAAGTGTGGGTGAGTAGTTTGATATGTGCAAGTTTGAGCAAGGGGAGCCAATGGAGCTCGTTCAGGTATGGTGTAATCTGAGTGCAGTGTGGGAGGTTGAGAGTTATTCTGGCCACTGAGTTCTGAATGGTCTGCAGCCTTCTGTAGATTTTTTATTGATACTGACAAAGAGGGTTTTTTCATAGTCCAACTTGCTTGTGATGAAAGCATGTGTGACGTTTTCCGGGTGCTGATTGGGAACCATTTGAAAATCTTCCTCAGCTTCTATGGAAGCATGAGGTGGTGATGACACTGACTTTGGCTGTTATGTCGAGTTTGCTGTTGATGATGATACTAAGGTTCCTGATGAGGATGATGCTGGTGGGTATTTGTCCTAGTTATGTTGGCCTCCAGGTGGAGTCTTACTGTAAATTAGTCTTCCTGAAGATCAAGATTCCGATCTAATCGTTGTTCAGCTTCAGTTAGTTGGTCTTCATCTAATAGGTTATTTCTGTCATGCAGGCTTTGAAATCGATCCGGGTAGTGGGCGTCAAGATGTCCGTGAGGGACTTTGGAGGCATCAGATTTTCTATTACTACTCCTAATTTCTTTTAATAAAACATTTAAATATACACAAAAAATTTTTTAATTAAATTATGAGAAAAAATAATCTAATACCATCTAAAAGTTAACATCCAATTAATTATTAAATAAAATAATATTTAGGCAATTAATAATAATAATAAAATTAATGAAGACAATTTAATAACTAAAGTAAACAATCAATTAACAAATATATAAAAAGCAACAAATAATTAAAATAACAATTAATCAATTCACATTATCAATGAAAATGTTTTATTGTATAAAATTAATTAAACATTAAAAGCAATAATATTCATGTTAAATCCTTCCCACCCTAACCCCTACAAACCCAACAACCCACTACTAAAGTAACAATTTCTAATTACATTTAAAAAAATCATGTAAAAACTTAAAAACTATGCTAAAACAAATCAAACACGAACGTTATTTAAATACTAATAACTTATTTTACAGAAGTTGGTAATGTTTGTCAAACTAATTAAAACTGTATTACAGCCTGGTAAGCCTCACTCCTTGAATGGAATGGTAGAAGAGGGCAGCTTTTTAAAAATAGTTTCTGTTAATAAAAACAAGCAGAAGTCAACTTGTTAATCAGAGGTTTCAGTGATAGGGAATTGTCACTTATTAGTCCCTGGTTTTTCACAGAGCCATCTGAGTCCGGTGGCGTACTGAACTCCAGAGTCCACGAAGTTGTGTCCGAATCTAAACTGGCATCTGAGCCAGATACATGACCATTCCAATTTGCGAGTCGCAAATTGCGTCACTTTGCGACTCACTCAAACTCTGTTTGCGATTCCTAATGGGGTCGCAAATTGCCTGCCTCATTAATCTTCATAAGGCAGGTGCAATTTGCGACCCCATTGGGAATGGATAGCACTCCCAGGGATGGGGGCCTGCTGGGGTCAGCAGACCACCATGTCTGTGACTGCTTTTTAAAAAATATCAGCATTTTTTTTTAAATGCAGCCCATTTTCCTTGAAAGAAAACGGTATTCATTTAAAAAAGAAAAATGAAACGTTTCTGTTTCATTTTTTAAGAGTAGGCAGTCGTCCGTGGGACCACTGCCTGCTCTTAAAAAATATTTTCACTACCAGTCACATAGGGGATGGGGTCCCCTGGGGACCCCTTCCCGTTTGCGAGTGGCTTACCACCCATTTGAAATGGGTGGTAAACTGTGTGTGTTTTGCGGCTGCAATTGTGACAGCAAAACAATCTTACATTGAAATATGACTCGCTATTAGGAAGGGATTCCCTTGGCACTCCCCTTCCTAATAGAGAGTCGCAAACCCTATTTTGCAAGTCGGTAATAGGCTACTGACTCGCAAAATAGGGTTTGTACACAGGGTAGACCTATTTTGCAGTCGCAAACGGCCCGATTTCCCGTTTGCGACCCGACACAACATTCGTACATATGGCCCCAAGTCTTTTCAGTATTGAGCTGAAGTGCATTTTTGATCATCCATGAGACCACTTCAGTGAAACATGTACTAAACTTGAATTATATTTGTCCGGGGTTAGAGGTACACGTTGGCACACTGATTTAAAACCAGATCAAAAGAATATTATTTTGAGCGCTTGGCTTTTGTTCTTAACATAGGTTGAAATCCAGTCCAAAACTGAATCTCGAATTCCACATTCATATCATCTATTGCTTAAAATATCATAAAAGATGGTATCAAGGACAGCAGAAAGTTTAATAAGATAAATGCTGCTTTGCCACCCTCTCCAGCATTAAAGGGATGTTGTCTACCATGGAGACTAGAGCTGTCTCTGTGCTATGCATAGTTCTAAAACCAGATTTTTCTGCATACAGGGCTATATTATTCATCATAAATGTATCAATATGCCCATTAATATGTATCTCTAGCACTTGAAATTACTCTGTACAATTAATAGTCAGGATGCTATTCGCTCAATTTGTAAGTATTAAAGATGTTTTTTTTAAAAGAGTAACAATGCCTGATTCCAAGGGAGGGAACTGAAGCCTTGGTAATAGAGGCATTTTAAATGGGAGTGACGATATTATTAAATTAATCGGAGCTAGATGTGAAACTTGTGGAGAATAGGCTTACAATTGAGAGCCTAATAATTTCATATGTAGTAAAGTAGTTGTGTGAAGCTCTCTTTTTGCCATCTGGTGTGTCTGAGGCACAGTAGGTCTCATTTCCTAGGGGCAGCTCTATTGTCTCAGGAGCTGGTAGACAAGTTGACGGTGATGCCCTTATCACGTTGGGTGATACTACATATATGTGTATAATCTCTTTAAACAGGCAGGCATGTCTGCCCCAGGAAAAGCTTTTTCCCAGTATTGTCCAATTTGAATGGAAAGGATGACATACAGTGCCAACATCAACAAAGCACCAATTAGGTTCACAGTGATCTTCAGTGTTTAACTATTCAAGTGCTACTTGAAGAAACCCAGGAATTAATCACTGCAAGGGAGTAAAAGGGTGGTCCCGATTTCAATTACCAGATAGCCATATTTGTGAGGCTAAGCAGCCACTTAATCAAAGAAGTATTATTACAGGCCTTTGTAATTGGGTAAACTCAGCAGAATTGACATAGACTGGCAGGTTGTGTATTCCAACTCCAATCCATACTGCAAAAAAAAATTATTTATCATATGAAACTGGCATTTAGGTACAAGAGAGTCATGAATGCACAGTTGGGCGTTTGGAGGACACAATACTGAAATCATCCACCCACATGTAGAGATACCATCAATAGATTAACCAGTGCTTTAAATGGAAAAAATAAATGCAGGTCAGGACACAAAGGAAATGTGGACTGGGAGTGAAGCTTGAGGCGAGGATATGGACTGTGCTAATGGTGGGAAATGAGGCAGGGCAAGGTTTTTGACATCTACGTGCATTGTAAGAATGTTGGATGTATTTGTCCATGAGTTATTATACTAATAACTATTTATATAGCATTTACTAATAAGGGCCTCATTACGATGTCGGTCAGAGTTGCCTCCGACCGATACCGTTGTGGTCTCTGGCCACAACACCACAATTACAATGCGACTGCACATGGTACGGTCGCATACTCCCATTTATCTATGGGAGCTTGTGCTGCAGCCGTAAACCGGCTGTAGCACAGGCCCCCATAGACAAATGGGAGGATCTGTTCATCCCTGCACCGCGTGGCAGGCACCTCGGGGTGCCTGCCACATGATGCAGGGATTAACAGGGGGGCATCATAGGTGCCCCCTCAGCCCCCAACCCGAGGCTGCAGGGTGAAGGGGGCCCTGCCTGGTCCCCAATGTTGCTTTCCGATTGGCTTTCCATGTCGGAAAGCCCTACATGGAAAGCCTTTCAGAAACTGACATCATAATCCCTATGGCAGAAACGCCGCCCATAGGGATTACAGGCCGGTCTCCTTGAGCCTGTTGGAATCCAGCCAGAATGACCAGCTGGTTTGAATTCCGACCTCTGTGTTCATAATACGGCAGTCGGAATTCAAACCGCGAATGTCAGTCGGAAAACCTCCGACCTTCGATCGGAGTCTTTCCAACCAACATCCAAATCGGCCCCTAAGTGTTCATTGCTACTCCAATTACAGTCAATGTATTCCTATGGAGAGAAATGAAGTTATCGGTTAACAGGTAAGTACTTGAGTTTCTGGGGTTAGAACGAGGTTTCCCCCGGGGTCAAGGATGCACTTTCAATGCACCCTCAGCAGCACTAGGTCGGCCGGGTGCAGAGTGCTGAGGCCCAATGTTATCCAATGGGAGATAGGGGGCCTTCGGTTGGTAGCTGCTCACGAGCAGGCCACAGGGTTGAGGGAGCAAAGCTCCTGGTGTTAGGCTCAGGGCAAAGGGTATCCGAGTTAGCACCCAAAGCACACCTGCAGCGACACAGGGGCGGCTGGGTGCAGGGTGCTGTTTTGGCATCGGGTACCCTGTTGATTTGAATAGGGATTCTCCGGTTTCAACAAAGACTTCAGGCTCGGGGACGAAGATCTTCTGGAGGTGACCACCAGTTGGAGAGGTAAGTTGGGGTGCCTGGGGATGCTGGCACACCATTGGTTGGGCCACCCAAGGCCGTCAGACTTCGGGTGCAGGGGTGTCTTTAGGCGTTGGGTTTCTCTTACCAGCTCCGGTCGCGGTCGGGGGGATGCTCCAGAAAGAGACTGCAGTCAGCAAATCCGGTGCTCACTGGAGACAGAGTCTTTTCTGTGGAAGGCAGGGCAGGTCCTCAAAGTTCCTGAGGTTGCTGGCTGCAGGACACACCAGGATTTAGCTTCTGCAGGTTTGAGGTGGGGATAGGCCAGTAGGGCTGGGGCCAAGTCAGTGGGCGTCCTCCTCTTCTTAGCTCCAGCATGGCTCTTTGGTCTGTCTTCTTCTTTTCTTTTTGGTCGGTTCTTGTCTGAGGAGGCAAGGTTCAGGGGTGCCCCTAAATACTAGATTTAGGGGCGTTACAGGTAGATAAAGTTGGGACCAATGGGTCCCTTCCTTGGGGTGGGTATACCCCCTATTATGCCACCCTCCAGTGGGAAGGGGCATATGCCTCACTCTGATTGGCTGGGTCCCCCCAGCTGCAAGATGAAGGGGACTGAGAGGTGTGCTTCACCTCCCCTCCCCCACATGAGGGGTGGAGTTGGCAAAGGTGGGCACTCCTCCCTTCCTCGCTTGGGTTTCCCTCCGATCCTCCCATCCAAAGTGGGGGTCAGAACCGGTGGGGGCCAGTTGCTGGAAGCAGCAAAGGCCTGGGGAAGCTCACAAAGGCAGCAAGCCTTTGAAGCTTTCCCTTCGTGGACCCTGCCCATCCTGGGGGAGGAGGCTTGGCACCTAGTCCCAAGATGTGCATTGTTTCAGACCCCCGCGAGCAGCAGGCTCTCGACCCAGGGGTCCAGAAACATGTCTGGTGGTGGCAGCTGGCGAGCAGCCACTCAGCCTGGACACTAGTGGTAGGTCGTTTTTCAGGGGGCATCTCTAAGATGCCCTCTGTGTGCATTTTTCATTAAATCTCACACTGGCATCAGTGTGGGCTTAATGTGCAGAGAAGTTTGATACCAAACTTCCCAGTTTTCAGTAAAGCCATTATGGTACTGTGGAGTTCGTAATGACAAACGCCCAGCACCATATACTCTTAATGGTATTACTGCACTTACAATGTCTAAGAATTGACTTAGACACTGTAGGGGTACAGGGCTCATGCACCTGTACCCTCACCACTGGTATAGTGCACCCAGCTAGAGGAGTGGCTGACCTATGCCAGGGCTGTGGATTGTAGGCACGGCACATAGGGATGTGTGCCATGTCGACTCTTCACTTTGTTCTGCACCAAAACACGCACCCAGCAAAGGCAGTGTGTGTGTGTGTAAAGGTACAGGGCCTCTAAGGGTGGCACAATAAGTGCTGCAGCCCTTAGAGGCCTTCCCTGGCCACAGTGCCCTTGGTACCTGTGATACCATTTACAAGGGACTGACCTGTGGCCAAAGAGTGCCTATTAGGTTTTGTTTTCAATGCAGTTTTTGGGAAAGAACATAGGCCCTGGGTACCTGTTTGGAAGGAACCCAGGGCACACTCAGTCAAAGCACATCAGCAGTTTAGCAAAAAGTGGGGGCAACCATGCAAAAAGAGGGCACTTTCTTACAGGAAGTCATCCTCATAATTCTAGAAGAGAGAACTAGAAAAACCCTTCTGGGAAACCTCTTCCCCATCCATAATCAGGAGACAGTCCCACCCTAAGCCTCAAGGCCCAAGAAAGGCTGAAAGAACACTGAAAATGAAAACGAATTGTTTGGGTAATACTGACTCAGGTGCAAATGGAATTTTGCACATGAATCAGCATTACAAGTTATACACAACTTTATCACTGTCATGACATTTATCCACACAAATGCCGACTTTTTTTTAGGAGAAAACCTCATGATGTCAGGCTTTGCAGCTCTGAATGTACAATATTACTGACTTAACCCATGTTCCACGGTCTGTAGTGTTACAAAACGAATGAAGTAATTCACTATCACATTACTGAAAAAAACACGGTCGCCACCAGCTGTTAGTGGTGGTCAGTATTCAGATAATGAAAAAAACTCATGTGAATAGTATTTCAAGAAGATATTCCCCATCTCTGGACCGCATTCTGAGTTCCACGAGGTAGTACCCCACCTGGAAAATACAGGCAACTCATGAAACAGTATTTTTCATGTATTACAGCCTCCCATTGCAAGATATGTTCGTCAGAATGGAGGATAAAGTGGTAATAATGAGACCCTACGTGAAAAAAATGCTAATTCAGAGGCAATTCAAGCATTCCAGGTGCAGTAATGTAATTATTGCATGGATAGTATTACCGTGGATTAAGCATGCGCCATGATTGACGGTCACAGAGGGATTAGTGAAAGGGAAAAATAGAAATTGCTTTATTGTATCAATTCCGGACATATGAGCATCTCTTATTAGACCAATTCCTGACATCTCCAGTCCCTGAATCACTTTGGCTGTAATTCCTGTTACAGAACCACCCCTGTGATGGGAACCTCTCTGCACTAACGCAACTCATGCCTCCCTATGGAAGTAATTGCTGTAATAAGAATCTTTACAATAAGCAAATCTTTTGGCAGCCTGTGCTTTGACATTTGCGCAGACAGAATGCTCACCCCGGGAGCTCCACCAGCAGATCTGCTCTTTACCGCTGAGCTAAACAGAGACGTTCGGGGAAGTGACGCAGAAAGGCCTGCACATGGCCTGTATTTCCAGCCAGCTTCATAAACACCAGCAGGGCATTTATTCCTGATATGTATCCGAGCTGTCACTCACAAGGGCATGAAATTAAAGGGAGCGAGGCACGCGGGTCGGAGGTCATCGCATGATGGCTCCCAATAGAAAACAAGCAGCTTTTTATTAACCCGACTTCCCTGCAGACGAAGGAGAAAAAGGGTAGTCAGCAGAGAGGAGTAATTGAGCTCTACTGCTAAGGGAGCCAGGGCCTTCACAAGGTCACACAAGGCATCGGCCTGAGTGGCAGATAGTGGGATTCCAAATTTATCCCACGACTAAATAGATCTTCCCATATGTCGGGGAATAAATGCGAATTCTGAGATTTCGAGATATTGTCAGAGTGAGAGGCTAGTGGGGAAAGGTAGAGTCAGTCACATCACTTCAGGCATATGTTGCTTGAAACCTCCAAGTGTTACGAAAGACTAAAACTCAACTGATCTGGGAAATAAGAAGTAGGGCAGCGAGGTTCAAAGAGCAGAGTAATATAGAACATATTTACTATTGTTATAACGTGCACCACAAAAGAAATTGCCTCTCAATACTTAATAACAGCTGTAACTCTTAACCAGTTGCCTCTAAGGGGCAGATTTACAAGCCCCTTGCGCCACTTTTGCGTCACTTTTCCCATGTTAAAAATGACGCAAAAGGGGCGCAAGGGCCTTGTAAATAAGCCCCTAAGTACTCAATAACAGGTGTAACTGTTAACCAACGCAATCCTACTCATACTATTGAACTTGAGTCAGCAATGGACGGCAGATTTGTGCCAGTGGTTGCTAGTGTTGGGCACCAGCACTCATTTATTGACTGAGACTAATTTTTTATCATTAGACATTGACCCAGAGCTAGGTAGACAAGCATTGGCATAGCCAATAGGTCTCGCCTTTGGGACCTTATAAGTGTTTAGCCATGCAACACTTGATGTTGTTGCACCAAGGATATTGTGCTGGATAACTAAACACTTATAAGGTCCCAAAGGCGAGACCTATTGGCTATGCCAATGCTTGTTGGAGTTCCCATTGCGGTGCCTATTTTCTGAGGCACCGCCGTGGGAAAGCCAAAAATTAGCCTGCAACACAGGAGGCAACTCCTAATCTGAGTGACGGCCCAACCACGACTTTGGTGCAGCAGGAGTGTGGCGGTGGCTTACCACCTGCTTCCGCTGCACCAAAAGTCGTAATCGGGCCCTAAGAGATAAATATGTAAATGCCATTGTTACAAGTGAATATCTCTTCCATGGAAATACGTATTTCATACAGTTGTATCCCTGTCAGCACTGTAATGTCTTTATGTCCCACCAGCTGAACCTCATCTGTAACCAAGACATCTGTATGTTGTCCATCCATGTGTAACACTTATTATATAAGTATATCACTTCTGTTATTATTGCAACTAAATAAACACATCTAACAAATTATTTTTATAATGCTTATTGAGTACTTGAGCATGTTATTAAACAATGACTATCAACAGTCACGAGCAGGTCGCTACTGAAACTAGCAACTGGTTCCTACCCCCATCGTGCAGGGTTTGGTTTTTAGTCTTGAGTCGCCTCGTCAAATGCTGTAGCGCTATGAAGTAATTTCTGTCACAAGTCAGCGCTTTACAAAACAATTCAGGAAGTAAATGAAAGCTAAAACTATAGGTACTTTTAAAAGCCAGTAGCCGGCATGGTTAAATCACAGGTCGCAAACCAATCTGTTTAAGTTCACACAGCAAGGTAGGGGTCGCAATTGCCACTCCCAGCTACCCTCAGTGATGATCCCAAGGTGTGAAACAATACGAAGTTTTGTAGTGCCCTGAATAGCGAGATGCATTATTTTCTTTGGCTGTGTGAGTCTTGTTTCAAATGGCCTGAGTGGTATTTAGTGCCTGTGTTTTAATATTAGTTCCCGAATTTTTTTCTAAGGTTTTAAATACCGTTAGGTATCTTTGTGCCCAATGACAATAAATAATTGAACTATTTTTCAGAGCGGGAGTGAAAACGAGGTTTTCTTTCCTTTATTTAATGACAAATATTGCTTTGTTAGACTGGAATCGTCAATCATTCGCTGGGAGGTTGCCATGGCGACGCTTCCAGATCCCATCTCAATCAAGATTTAATACACAGGAACAGAACGCGTGATACAATCGCCGTGGAGCCTACGTGCATGCATGCGATCGTTATATGAACACATAGGAAGTCCGCTGCTTTTTCTCCAAATAAACAGACCGGAGGCTTTACTTGCACTTAAAGGGAAACTCCGGCCCGCATTCAGCGTTGATTCCCGAGGCAATGATGGTTGCTTATATGTTACATCAGTTGAACCTTTTATATCTTACAGAAGTGCTGTGCAGCATAGCAACAAATTTAAACATCCATATGTGTATGATGATACCCCATAGCCAAACCAACACAGTGTCGCACTTCTTGCTACACTCAATAAAGAACGGCGTGACATTTTCCTAACCAATGCGTCATATGATAGAACCTCATTTCTACATCTCCTAGACAATGATGCTGTACACCAGACACTAAAAGTGGTGTAAGGAAGTACACTGCACACATCAAGAACGACAGTGGACTTATGAAGTTACACCATATAGATCACGGTACCATACTGCACGCACCTGCTTTAATTTGCCTCCAAATTACATCATGCAGTAAAGAATGACAACCAATCAATGTAGTTAATGCAGAATGACACATTATCACCCACTCGTGAATATTGTGCCATATCGCCAGACCCTCTACAGACAAAATGTTCCTGGAGGAATTATTTCAAATATACTTTTCAATTTTGTTGGTCTCTCAATCCAGCAATATCGTTAGTATGCAAAACACATTATTCACAATATAACAACAAGCAGCAATCGCGGCACCTGCGCTTTACTCATGGTTAAAGGTAAAGCGCCGGTGTTACGATTGCTGCAAAAGTAAAGAAATAGAAAAAACATCTATTTCTTTACTTTTGCTAGATCATTGACACCCGCGCTTTACTTTTAATTTTAAAAGTAAAGCGCAAGTGCCGCGATTATGCGAAACTGAAAGAAAAAAAAAAGTGACGCGGCCGCGAAAGTCAAACTAAACAGGCACGCGAGTGGTGCGCGCGCTTGCGAGCAGCAGGCGTGACCACACGCTCGTGCACCATGGCCTTTTGCTTGCGGGTAACCGCATGGAAAAGGCCATGACGCACGAGCGTGTGGTCAGCTTTCTGAAACCCCTAACATAAAGTCTTGCCAGAGCAGCGCTTGCGCGCTACTCAAGGCTCGACCTAAAAAAGGAAGAACACAGGAGTAACAGAAAGATAGGAAGACAGTGACAAATGCAGAATGCAGGTATGAAAGAGAACATGAAAGAGAACTTGTAAGACTGAGTTAGAGAGAAGAAGTGTAGGGTGATGGAAGAAACTGAAAGTGGCATGACGTACAACCAAGAAATCCCTGGTGTTTGATAGCGTCTGTCGCAGGGTCCTAAGAAAACTTTGGGCACTGCACTTTGCAATATTTTTAAGAAATTAAGCAGCAAGTTTTATTTATTTATTTAATTTAGTTTTAGAAATTAACCACTGACAGTTATTGAAACAGATGATTAGACTGATTCCCACTTGTGGTGTAAGAGCAAAAAATAATTTGAGACAACGACAGTGTTTGGAAACCAAAAACAAGGTGAACGATGGAATGCTTGAATTAATCTCAGCCACTGGCCATCGCTCGGGCCCCATTCCAGCAACCCAGGACAAGTTTTGCCCACATTAGGGATCATCAGCCAGTTGTAGCTTGGCTCTTGTGGTACAGTGAGCCCGGGTCCCAAGTCTGTCAGCAGCCAACGTTATCATTCAGGTAGGGCCTGGCCTGGAAGTTCGGGCTGGAATGTTGCCATTGGAACAGGGCCAAGACTGATTTGCAAACGGCTGGGTCCAAACTGAGGAGGCTTTGTGGGCGAAAAACAATGGATTGGATGTGACCCTGTGCGATTGCCAGTGGCTGAGATTAATTCAAGCATTCCATCCATCACCTTGTTTTTGATACATTAACTATTTGGAAGCAACACTAGAAAGGATCATTTGTGCATGGAGTTAGGTAGAAACTGCAAGTATCAGAAACAGTGTCTAGCACCTCATTTACAAGAATATACACAGGGTGCCCTGTGTCATCGGGGACACTGTTTCCATTTGTAGCCCCACTCTAGCGAATAATTGCTATCAGTTGTGGAAGTCTAAATAGCTGAGTGAAAGCAAACCAATATTACAATACCCAGATTGCATTAGGCTATCACATGAAAGCCCACGACTGGAAACTGTCTGTGATGGCCCAGAAAGAGGTGGTCACCGTAGGCTGCCCTAACCTATGCAATTTTCAATCAGAATAGAAATTTAGCTATTGGATATTCATACAGCATACATTACACATTGAACTGTCTGTTGCCATTTTAGTAACTGCTATTGTCCTCTGCTTAGACAAGTGAGTGATTAATGACCCAACTGAAATCATGGGCCTGAGCTGAAGCATCCATCCCTCAAGTGGGGATGCAATCAGTAGATTAACAGAATAATACCACACACTTACGGTGGGGATGAATGTCCACATATGGGATATGCATGGATTTTGCCCATGGAGTCACTAGAACTACTTCCCCAAGTAAAACAAAGTTGTCTTCAAACTATGATAAATGCATTGTAAGAGAAGGCACTCTGTCCACCAGTAGGCAAGGAAATTCCTGTGAAATGGGAGCATGGTACAATCTCTGTCTCCCTCCCCCCCAGCCAACCAGAGCCTAGAGCTACATTGGCACCTGTCTGTTCTTTTTGCTCACCTCATAGAGCCATATAAAAAAATCCGGGGGAGTCCACTAGATATCTTGTTGCTACCTTTTTGAGCTGCTTAGGAGAGACTCTGTAGGGAAGGTGATATCTAGCAGCTGCAATGTCCCATTTGAAAGAGACCAACCAACCACTACTCGCAGCTCTAAGAGATGTGGGGTGCCCATAGCAATACGAAATACAATACCCTGTATTATCTGCAGGACATGGACTGACAACACTGTTTAGTAGTAGGTTCGGTTTATACACCCAACTTTGCAGGGTTAGACTTCAGAGGTGGCTGGCATCTACGGGGGTGGGGGGCGCGAGCACAAATAAAATAAAAAATAAAAATAAAATTAAACACTTACCGAGTCCTCCACGTCAGGCCTCTTCTTTTTTCAACTGCAGCCCGACCACCAGGAAACTCCCTTGACCAACACTGGCGCTGCTCTCATGCAGCATGAGAGCAGCGCCCTGATTGGAGGGAGAAGCCTCACTTGGCAATCAACAGCGCTCTGGGACGGGGATGAAAAATAAAATGGTAATGAATTGCCATTTTATTTTTCGTCTTTGGGGCTAATTTAAGTGGGGTGACGCTCCTCCGCTCCAATGGAGGAGCCGCCCCTCGTAGACTTCATTTCCTGCCTATACAGATGACTTTCTTAATTTGACTTGATACAGGGCAGAGATTGTAACCTGGACCTAGACCTAATCTTGGCTAGGAAAAGACCTACAGGTACTAGAAACAATTTGTGGCAGCCAAAGGACTCAGGGCTCCACCACCTGAAGTTCTCACTGTGTTAACGTAACCAAGTTGCGCACCTCTAATGCCCAGCTGCTCATTGGTCATACATTAGGAACATTTAACAATTACTATACTAACAATTCCTCACCCGGCCAGGGGTATATGCATAAACATTACCAAACGAAGCATGGTGCTACCATTTCAGCGTACCCGTCTTTGGCACAGAGCTCACAAATCCCACTCTACTCAAAGCAAATTGAAAAGACACAAATTTTGATAGTGTCTTAAATCCCAACAGGACTTACCCTCTTTCTTTAACGACTAGACTGTAACAGAACAACACGATGCGCATGTGCAAAAGTAACATGATATCTGCATTTCTGACACCCCGGAGGCGATCTCTCTGATGTGGATTACTCCCAGAAAATGGAGGCCATGCTTCTAACAGCTCCCCCTTAAAAGCAACTCCTCACTACAAGTAAAAAAATCCACAATGAGATCAACATCCCAAATCCCATATCAAGAGCCCTGAAATCATATATAGTTGCTAAAGAAAACCACCCTCATGGTTTAACGTCCTAGCCCATGTCATGCCGAGCAAGGGGAAAACCAGATGCTGGTTTCCATCATGCCAACTAAAGGCATGTTAGAACGGGGGTGGTCTAATGCAAAATGGTGAAGTGCTCCCTTACATCATGCTGCCAAATGTCATATCTGAAGAGATTGCCTCTGGGGTGTCAGGAATTGTTAGACTTGGCTTTTTCAGCAGGTTCACCCGCAGACATTTTGATTTTTGGCCTCCTGTTTTGGACCCTGTTTTTGTTGGTTTTAGGACTCTGGGCACTTTACCACTGCTAATCAGTGCTAAAGTGCATATGCTCTCTATAAATTGTATTTATGATTGGTTCTCCATGATTGGCATATTTGATTTACTTGTAAGTCCCTAGTAAAGTGCACTGAGTGTGCCAGGGCCTGAAAATCAAATGCTACTAGTAGGCCTGCAGCACTGATTGTGCCACCCACATAACAAGCCTGTAAATGTAACTCAGACCTGCCATTGCAGTGTCTGCACGCAATTTTAATCTGCCATGTTGACCCGGCAAGTGCACTCACTTGCCTGGTCCTAACCCTCCCTTTTCTTACATGTAAGACACTCCTCAGGTAGGCCCAAGGAATCACATGGGCAGGGTGCAGTGTATGTGAGAGGCAGGACATGTACTGGTGTGGTTGTGACAAGTCCTGATAGTGAAATACTGCCAATTTCATTTTTCACTATTAAAAGGCTTTCTGCCCCCATAGGATAACTTGGGAGATACTTTGTAACATCTTAGAAGTATAATTTCCCATTGGGACAAGATAGAGAAATAAAGTTTAGGCTCTCTGAACTCAGAATTTAATAACACATCTTTTAGTAAAGATGGTTTTTAAATTATGTTTGAAAATGCCACTTTAAGAAAGTAGGCATTCTCTTGTTTAACCATTCTTTGTGTCTCTGCCTGTTTGTGGATTGACTGGTTTTGGAGTGACAGGGGCTGGGGATGTGTATTCACTGTAGACAGCCACTGGGGGGGGGGCTGAGGTATGTCTGGCCCTTCCTGGATAACTGAGAACTGAGATGAATAGACCTTGACTGCATTTAGAGTAGTGGGAGGAGTTTTCCTTGCAACTGTATAGGTCCTGTATCCATTGCACAATGCTGTCTCCACCCCCGGTGGTCATACTGCACCAGTGAGGACAGAACTGGTTTGAACTGGCCTCAGAGACCCTTGCACAAAGAAGAACAAAGACAACATGGGGTATAAGTAGTGGACCTTAAACCCCAGAACTTTAGATCTCTTCTGTACTCAAGAGGAAGTTTTGCGAAGGAGAAGAGCTGTGAGGAGGAGTACTGCCCCTTTGCCATGTGCTGTGTGGGTTTGGCCTGCAGTTGCTGCTTCTGCCAAGGAAAGGACAAAGATTGGAGCTTTGATGTGAACCTACTTGAAGAAGAATCTCCATGGGCCTGTGTGTACTGGCCTCCTGTCCTGAAGTCTCAGGGACACAAAGACTTCACCCCCAGCTCCCCTGAACTCTATTGTTGAGAGTTCTGACCTGCCAGGAGGTGCCTATTCCAGTTTTGGGCTACTGGAGTTTGTTCCTGCTGTTGGGAGCTGGAAGAAACTTGAAAGAAGCAAGAAAACCTGTCTCCGACGCTGTCAGCGATGCCCCTATGACACCGCAACCTGCACCGAGGCCAGGGGCACTGCACGTGAAGTGCACGGCGCACCGCCCATCCTGCACCACAGCTCCGATGCACTTCGACACCCTTCGACACCTGCAGCTTATTGGCATTACCTGACGCCAGCACTCGCACCAACTCTGTCATCGCCAGCGCCTACATCCTGTTATCACAGCGCTTAAAACCATCGAAGGTGACTCCACGAACCCGCCAACTTCGCATCGCCTCACCGGAACTGACGCCTCAACGCTGATGCAACCGACTTCCCCTGTCCAGGATTCGACACATTGCCTCCTAACGGACACGACGCCTTGCCTCCTCCGTGGCAACCAGGGAGCCGGCCTCGACGCCTCACCTCCATGACGCCCTGCGTCGTCATAGACTTTGTTATCCAATGGTACTGTTTGTTTGGCGGTCCGCGTGACTCCGTGCCCGATGCCGCGCACCTCGCGCTCGGCACCGTACTTTGGAATCATTGCTGTCACAACATCATAATAGCCGCAGGTGGAGCTATTTGTTTTCTACAAGCTTTATTTTGGAAATAACTGTTTTTAAGTGCTATTTTCCTACATGTATGTTGGAGTTTTGTCATTTTGGTCTTGTTGAGTTTAGATAAAGATACTTTATTTTCCTAAACTGGTGTGGTGTCCATTTGTGGTGTTATCACTGTATTACTGTGTGTTTTGAGTACAAATACTTTACACACTGCCTTTGGGATAAGCCTGTGGGCTCGTGCCAAGCTACCAATGGGTGAGCAAGTGTCTTCTAAAGTGTGTATCCCCCTTACCCTGACTAGAAGCAAGGGTCCCTATTTGGACAAAGGTACCTACCTCTGCCAACTAGAGACCCCCATTTCTAATATTGGTGGTCAGCGGTGAGCATTTGAACTTGTGTTTGTACTTGACCCACAGTGATTGGTGTACATCACTAGTTTAGTGCAGACCACTACGCAACCACCTACTGTGTTTTTGGTTCTATTTTTGATCTGACCCTTTAAGTGTCCATGCACTATGTCTCTAATTGGTAAACCAGCAAGTGAGGCTGCAGAATTGGAGTTTGACATTGAAATGCTAAGTAATTACAAAGTAGATCAACTCAAGCAATTCTTCAAGAGCTTTGGGTGTCCCATGAGGAGCAACTCTAGGAAAGAGGAGCTACAGAAGGCCTTAGGGGCCTGGTGGGAAGCCAAAGAAGCTGGGGAGACAGATGATGCAGATGTGGATAGGGGTGTGCCAGAGGGCAGCTTCAGATCCCAAGATTTGCCTGTTGAGAGAGCAGCCGTTGTTGCTGGCAGCAATAATTCTTCCAGGAACTTGGCTCCAGAGGAAATGGAGGAAATGCAAAGGGCCAGGGATCATGAATTGGTGGTCATGAGACTCCAGGCAAAGGCAGAGGAGAGCAAGAACAATTATGCCTTGAAAGAGAAGAAATTGATCTTGGCACATGAGCTGAGAATGAGAGAGCTTGATGAGGAGCTCAAGAGGCTTGAGGCCATGAGTGTCTTAGCCAAGAAACAGGAAAAGTGTGTAGCTCAGTAGGTGAGCTTTGCTGAGTTGGAGGTGACAGCCAGGAGGGCAGAGACCAGCTCAGATGGTGGCAGCAAAAAGGTGTTATTTAGTGCTGAGGGAGAAGTACACTCACCCAGAGATGTGGTGCCTGACTTGAAGAAGGGGTTGACATACACCAGAGGGTTTAAGTTTATGAGGAAGCTCCAGTGGTGTGCAGTGTCCCTGAGGTGGACTGGGTAACTGGCACAGGGGATCTTATTCCTAGTGGTGGGAGAGATGCTCTACTGACTCTAGATGAGAGGTATAGGGAAAGGGGCTCTCCCATGGTAGAAGTCTTGGTATGTGAGTATGGACCCCACCCAGAAGAGTGTGGGTTGAGTGACTGAAACAGTCAGACACTGTTTTGCCAGTCTCAGGAGGGTGATGTGAGGTACTTGTGTGAGGCACTGGATGGTGAGTCAAAGAGTAGCTTGGTTAACACTTGTGAGAGTCTGTGTGATTCAGTTGTTGGAGAGCATATTTTAAGTCCCGGTTTTCCGGAGCTATGCTAACACCCAGTGGAGTGTAAGTTCTCTGACCCCAGGGAACTTGCGCTGGAGGCAGACCTTTTGGTGGATTCCAGAGCATCTGATGAAGCTTTTGGGAGTGCTCCTGAAGGAGGTGGCTCAGGCTTTCCCTAACCAGGTGAGGTAGGGGTGGTTTGGAGTAACCCACATAGGTCCCAGTGTAGTGAGATGGGTGAGGAGCCCCATGTCCTATCTCTGAGTAGAGGGAATGGGGCTGGGCTGAGTCCCAGGGTATCCGAAACCCAGTCCCAGAGCCTGGCTGGTTCCATGAGTGAACACCAGGAGGGGGGCCTAGTCTGTACCGGGAGGCCATCCCCTGATGGGAATCCCAGGGTGTCAGATGAGCTGGTGGAGACTGCTGTAATGAGCTTTCCACCAGTTCTGGTGTCTGGCAGCACCACTCGAGTTGGGAGGGGGCATGAGTCCAGAGAAAGGGGTGAGAGGGGGAGACAGCCCTCAATGAACGGACCAGTGGGTCAGGGGTTGCCAGCTCTGAGGTCAAGGTCCCCCAGGACTGACCTTAGTGAGGCCACTTCTGGTCTGGGGGTCTTCATGCACTGTCAGGTGGACAGGAGGCTGGAGACCTGCACCAGGCAGACTCTCGCACAGCTCATGAGGAGTGTGTTTTCCTTGGGGATGTGAGTATGCTTCCCCGGAAGACCAGCCTTGCCAGGCACATGTCCAGCCTGAGGGTACAGACCCTGGGTTGGGGGCCAGGATCAGGGTGTCCCCCCTGACCTGGAAGATTGGGCAACTGTTAACAGTGCCCCTACCAATTTATCTTCTGGGGGCACCACTCCAGGTGGTAGGGTGCAGAGACCCAGGAGAAGGGGCAGGGAGAGGGCAGCCTCACCCATGAGTACTGTCCAGCCGAAGGGTGCAGACCCTAGGCTGGTATTACAGTTGCAGGATACCATCCCTGAACTGGTGGGAGAATAGTTCAGGACACCTGCCACAGGTGCACTGACAATTCTGGAGTCTGGGGATACCACTCCAGTTGGGAGGGTACAGAGCCCCAGGGAGGAGGACAGGGTGTGGGAGAGCCCCCCCATATCCTGTTCAGTCTCAGGGTATAGGCCCTGGGTTGGTGGGTCAGTGTCAGGATGTCATCCCTGACCTGACAGGAGGGAGAGTGGACAAAGGGTGCCAGGCACCTGTGGCTACCATCCCCCCACCGTCTGACGCCACAGTGGTTAGAGTACCAAGAAAGGCCTGGGCCCTGGCTCCCATCACTGACAGCTGTCAGTGGCCACTGTGGCTTGCTGTCCTGGTATACAGAGTGGCCCCTGGGGAGGGGGACAGGAGTCACACCCCAGGGGTGGACTGGGCCACACCACTGTGTTGGCCATGTGGGTACTGTTTGCCTGTTGTCACACACCTGTGACCAAACTACGGTTAGGTACTTCAACAGATGGGGTCCACAGGTGAGGAGAAGGGTTCCCCATGGGTTAGCTTAGTGGGCCCTGAGAGTATGGACAGGAAGATATAGAACCAGAACGTGCCTCAACTATTGTTGGCCAGGTCTATGTTCTATCGCCCCGAGCAGGGAAGTCCATCAAGGGATTGATTAGTCTACCCTGGCTTTAGGCTGGGAGGGGATTGTGTTAGACTTGGCTTTTTCAGCGAGTTCACCCCCAAACTTTTTGCGTTTTGGCCTCCTATTTTTGACCCTGTTTTCTTGGTTTTAGGACTCTCAGCACTTTACCAGTGCTAATCAGTGCTAAAGTGCATATGCTCTCTGTATAAATTGTAATTATGATTGGTTCTCCATGATTGGCATGTTTGATTTAGTGGTAAGTCAAGGTAAAGTGCACTGAGTGTGCCAGGGCCTGTAAATCAAATGCTGCTAGTAGGCCTGCAGCACTGACTGTGCCACCCTCATAAGTAGCCTGTAAATGTAACTCAGACCTGCCACTGCAGTGTCTGCGCACAGTTTTAAACTGCCATGTCGACCTGGCAAGTGCGCCCACTTGCCTGGTCCCAACCCTCCCTTTTCTTACATGTAAGACACCCCTCAGCTAGGCCCAAGGTACACCCATGGGCAGAGTGCAGTGTATGTGAAAGGTAGGACATGTACTGGTGTGTGTGTGACATGTCCTAATAGTGAAATGCTGCCAATTTCGTGTTTCACTATTCAAAGGCTTTATGCCCCATAGGATAACATGGGAAATACTTTGTAACATCTTAGAAGTATAATTTCCCATTGGGACAAGATAGAGAAATAAAGTTTAGGCTCTCTGAACTCAGAATTTGATAACGCATATTTTAGTAAAGATGGTTTTCAAATTGTGTGTTCGAAAATGCCACTATTAGAAAGTAGACATTTTCTTGTTTAACCATTCTGTGTGCCTCTGCCTTTTTGTGGATTGACTGTCTGGTTTTGGAGTGACAAGGGCTGGGGGTGTGCATTCACTGTAGACAGCCACTGGGGGTCTTGAGGTGTACCTGGCCCATCCTGGATGGCTCAGAGCTGAGCTGAATAGACCTTGGCTGCATTTAGAGTAGTGGAAGGAGTTTTCCTTGCACCTGAATAGTGCCTGTGTCCCTTGCACAATGCTGTCTCCACCCCCTGTGGTCATACTGCAACAGTGAGGACAGAACTGGTTTGGACTGGGCTCAGACATTCTTGCACAAAGAAGAACAAAGATAAAATGGGGTATAAGTAGTGGCCCTAAAACCCCAGAACTTTAGATCACGTCTGAACTCAAGAGGAACCTTTGCCAAGGAAAAGAGCTATAGAGCTGTGAGGAGGAGTACTGTCACTTTGCTGTGTGGGGTTGGCTTGCACTTGCTGCTTCTGCCAAGGAAAGGACAAAGACTGGAACTTTGCTGTGAACCTGCTTGAAGAAGAATCTCCAATGGCCTGTGTGTGCTGGCCTCCTGTTCTGAAGTCTCAGGGACACAAAGACTTCACCCTCAGCTCCCCTGAACGCTATTGCTAAGAGTTCTGACCTGCCAAGTGGTGCCTATTCCAGTTTTGGGCCTCTGGAGATTCTTCCTACTGTTGGGAGCTGGAACCAACTAGAAAGAAGCAAGAAAACCTGTCTCCGACTAGGCTTGGGCGGTGAACTTCACTCCGTTTGCGGAGTTTTCTGCACTCTGCACTCCGCGGAGCTCGCGGAGTGCAAAAAACTCTGCTTCGCGATATGCAGCAAAGTTTTTTCCCCGCTCCAGATCGCGAACGGTAAGTTCGCGATTGTGAACGGTAAGTTCACGAGCGCGAGCTGCCGCTCAGGTAGAATTTCTACCCGAGCGGCAGGAATACCAGCACAAACTGCAGTTCGCACTGCACTCCGCCACTCGCTGAACTTCGCAGAGTTTTTTGTAACCTCGCGGAGTTCCACGTAGCAAAACTCCGCGAACTACACCCAGGCCTATCTCCGACGCAGTCAGCAATGCCACTGTGACACTGCGACCTGCACCAAGGCCAGGGGCACCGCTTGAGAAGTGCACGATGTACCGCCCGGCCTGCAAGTCACGTTCAACGCCCTTCGATGCCTGCCGACACCAGCAGTTATCGGCATTTCCCGACAACAGCGCTCGCACCAACTCCATCATCGCCAGCGCCTGCATACTGTTATCATGATGCCGATAACCGCCGACGGTGACTCCACGAACTCCCCAACTTCAAGTCGCATCGCCTCACCGGAACTGACGCCTCTCTGCCGACACAACCGACTTCCCCTGTCCTGGATTCGACATGTTGCCTCCTTGCGGACATGACAGCTTGCCTCCCCCGTGGCAGCCAGGGAACCAGCCTCAACCTCGTCACCGACGCCTCACCTCCACGACACTGTGCATCGTCATAGACTTCGTTATCCAAAGGTACTGTTTGTTTGGGGGTCCGCGTGACTCAGTGCCTGACTCCGCGCACCTCACGGTCGCCGCCGTACTTTATTTTTCTAAACTGGTGTGGTGTCCGTTTGTGGTGTTATCACCGAAATTACTGTGTGTTTTGAGTACAAATACTTAACAAATTGCCTTTGGGATAGGCATGTCTGCTCGTGCCAAGCAACCAAGAGGGTGAGCAGGGGTTATCTAAAGTGTGTATCCCCTTTACCCTGACTAGAAGCAAGGGTCCCTATTTGGACAAAGGTCTGCCAACTAGAGACCCCTATTTCTGCCAGGAATATGGAACTCATGTTACTTTTGCGTATTTGCTCCATGTTGTTCTGTTATGAGCTATTCATTAAAAATAGGGAGTAGGGCCTTTTGGGATTTAAGACGCTACGAAAATGTGAATTTTTTCATTTGCTTTGAGTGGAGTGGGACTCGTGTGCTTTGTGCCGAACAAGGGTAAGCTGACACGGTAACACGGTGCTATGTTCGATAACATTAATGCGTATACCACTGGCCGGGTGAGGAATTGTAAATATAACTTGGCCAAATGAAGTGCCTGTGTAGTAGAATGATATAGATTACATTTTTAATAAACAGATTGCTTGCCCTGCATGTGCTTGTGTGCCTATTAGCTATATGAGGCTTGGTGTGTGGTAGAGGATATTAAATGCAGTGCCCAATTGTGATGAAATGAATTAGGCATGGAGGTTTTCATTAGGAATTGGGATGAGCAACCTTGAATGGATGTTTTTTTAACGGCTCTTGTCTTCTTTCTTGCATGTTGGACCAACCGGAAGGACTTAGTGGAGAGGTGTGGTGCAGCGGCCAGGGCAGCTGACTTCGGAGCACAGGGTTCACGGTTCGATCCCTGGCTCCGGCGGCAGCTCAGCTCAGCACCATGTGACTCTGGGCAATAGCTCACTTAATTTCCACTCCGGCCCCCAGCGCCTTGAGACCCGTAAGGGTGAGTAGCTGCGCTATATAAAAACGGACTTACTTACTTACCTTGAGGTTTTGGACTTGTATACCTAATGATGTTAAGATGTATTTGTTCTTGAGGTGGATGGATTATAGGATAATTGCATACTTTGTTGCAAGGTAATTACCCTTGGATCCCTGAAAGTTGGGGTCATGGAACACTCGCACTTGGCTTTGGCGTGTACTTGGGAGCACTATTTAAATGTGATATGAATTTCACTCTCTGGAATCGATGTCACTGGGGCGGATTGGTATAATTTCTCTTGAGAGTTTGACATCATGGAGTCTTTTTGATTGAGCTATGATGTGAGTAACGTGTAAGCATGTTACATTTCATGGCATTTACTTTCATTTTAGTGTGTCCCAGAGGTTTGATTGTGCTTTCCGACATTGCGTGTACAGTTGGTTGGCATTAGCTGATGAAGCAACCTGGTAAGTCTCTATAATAACTAGTTATGAGGGAGCCCTTGATCATGCTGCACCAAAGTGAGATGTGAGGCTGTATGCTCGCCTCTACACGGTCTCTCTTGTCCTCTTCTTTATCTTTTCTCCTTTCTTGCCCTTTCTGTTTCTTTCTTTTCTTTTTCACATTTTACACCTTGTGGTTCTTGTACCTTCTCACAATTACAAGGGTTTGGTGGTGGCTTTTCTTGAAAGGCTCTTTTAAATATCTTGAATTGATTGGTGCACTTTGTCTTTACTGTTCTTGTTTTCCATACACTTTGGGTATCTGTGTACTTTATATGATCAATTGTCATGTAAATATTTTTACATGTATGTATTGATATCTCTAGACCAACTTCATTCTGATTTCAACATGTTTGTGTGTGACTTC
Organism: Calotriton arnoldi; assembly: GCA_963921515.1. Lineage (NCBI taxonomy): Eukaryota > Metazoa > Chordata > Amphibia > Caudata > Salamandridae > Calotriton > Calotriton arnoldi. Next base: position 1,307,898 of record CAWUFW010005114.1, read on the forward strand.
TCGTTGTTCGTTTTACCTATGGATTGGTCTATAAATTGTGGGTTTTTAAATCGTTACTCTAATTGTATCTTATTCTTAATAATGTGTTTTTGTTTTACTGTTTATATGTGTCAGTCATTGATTTTGCATTGTGTTACATGTATGTTTTTTGCATGTTTGCAACCCTGCGGAAGCCTTTGTTAAGGTGAAACACATTGGCTGCTCTTGTATTTTCGAATAAAGAACCTGTATAAAGATAAACATATTGAAAATAATCTACTAGTGGTACTTTGGATCTAACTTTGTACATACATGTTTGCTGCCTCTCTTTCCAGTTTAAATACTAAAAACAATGCTGACAGATCGATCTTCCGAGATATGCCAGTGGACTATGGACTCTTAGACACATGACACCTCAAGCATCCCAATGACATGGAATACACATTCCTTTTAAGATTTTTATTGAAAGTGATACAAAACAATATCATGACACACATAAAGAAACAATAAACAGAAATTAAGAAGACCCACAAAACATAATCACAACCCCCGTCAGACGGAAACACAGATTGTAGCCTTGCAAATGATGAAATGTACAGCAAAGCCAGTCGGCATCGAATACAGGGGGGAGTACAAAACAACAATAATATCCAAAAACCTAACAAAATGAAACAAAATTTATAAAAACAGACATACCCAATGAATGATACATACTCTCGCTCAATGTAGGAGACCTGAAGTTCACGCATAATCCCAGGTAGGTACCCAGGAAAGACCAGGAGCGGCGGTTGTGGCCCGGGTAGAAGACCGAACAGGCCACCCAACTAGACCGCCCGAAGGGGGGCAACAGCCCACGGGAGGCACAAGGAGATCAAATCATGCACCAGGTATTACGGAAGAGGGGTGGGGGGGAGGGAACAGTCTGGGATGCGGGAAGTGCGCGTTGGACATAGGTACGGTATATGCACCAAATGTCGCAAGGTCTAGAGGTAGGAGGCTGGAGTGAAGCATATATGTCAGATTGGGTATTGCAATATAGCATGCTTCGCTGCCAGGCCAATTTAGTCGGGCGAGCCTTCGACCCCCAGAGAGTGGCAATCTCCCGCTTGGCGAGAAGAAGGGCAAGCGCAACAAATCGCCTGTAACACAGTTTAATTCGCTTGACCAGGCCTAGCAATCCCAACTCCGGGGTGGGTACCAACGGTGTATCTATGATGCGTGATAGCTCAGCAAAGACGTCCTGCCAATATGGAAGAATGTGGGGGCAGGACCAGGACATGTGAGCAAAGTCGGCATCAGAGCATTACACTTCGGGCAGTTCGCCGACCTAGATGAATCAAATTTGGACAATTGGAGTGGGGTAAGATAAACCCGGTGAATAAATTTAAAGTGAAGCAATTTATGCCTGTGATTGGGAGACACCCTGTGAGTTTGTTCTAAACAGTAGGCCCAATCCTTGTCATGCAGCGGGTGTCCAAGGTCAGCTTGCCAGCGTTGCCGGACCCCGGCATCCCGCCCCCCTCTAAGTGTCATAACTGCCTTATAGAGTTTTGTGACCAAATGTGAGCCTGTGTCGTCCGATATAAGAAGGGTGAGTGGGCGAAAGTCTTCGTAAGGAGCAGGAAAGGTGGAGAAGGTGGTGCGCAGCGTGCCCTGGAGTCGGTTCAAGTTAAGAGAGTCTACCCCGTGAGCCCGGGAAGCTGTGCCAACTCGGTTAGCCCCGCGCCCGACCATCCGGAAAAAGGGACTCAAAAGTGTCAAGCCCTAACTTGCCGAAGGTGACCAGCACCCCTCTATCCGTGGCAAGCGGTAAAAGGGATTATTTGCGATTGGGAGTGCAGGTGAGTAAAGAGGGCCAGACCCATACAATCTGTTCAACTTACGCCAAGCTCAACACGTGGTGGCCAGGGGCTGAATGTCGTGTGGATCCAGGGGGACCCCTTTCGGGAGCAGGGATGCCAGGGGGTTCGGAGCAGCCAGCTCCCGGTCCGTTTTCGTATAAGGTATCCTGGCATCAGGATGAAACCAGTGGTGCGCGTATTGCGCTTGGGCCACCAAAAAGTACAGTTGGAAATCCGGTACTGCGAACCCCCCCCCGCGCATACGGAAGGGTGAGGGTGTCCCAGGCCACTCGGGGCCTACGACCAGCCCAGATCAGTCAAATAAGAAGGCTGCGCAGACGAGTAAAGATCGCGTTGGTGAGTGGAATGGGAATGGTGCGAAAGAAGTACAGGAAACGAGGGAGCACCTTCATCTTTATGAGGGCGATACGGCCGGCCATGGAGCGAGGTAGCTGTATCCATCGCTCAATTTGCAACGAGAGCTGCTCAATGGCAGGCCCATAGTTCAATTGCACGACCTGGGCCTTTTCTCTATGGAGGTGCACCCCAAGGTATTTAGTGGTCTCCCGATCCACGCGCAAGGGGTATTCCGTGTCGTCTGTCGCCGCAGCATCCGTAATGGGAAACAGAACAGATTTCCCCCAATTAATCTTAAGGCCTGAAACCAAGCCAAAACGTTCGATCTCATCAATGAGCGGCTGAAGATTGGATTGGGGATGACGCACAAAGAGCAGGACGTCGTCCGCATAGAGAGACATCAAGAGCGGACCGGAAGGAAATTGCAAGCCACGGAACAGGTGCTGTTCTTGAAGATGACGGACCAAAGGGTCCATTGCGATAATAAACAGGATCGGGGACAGTGGACAGCCCTGACGTGTGCCACGCGTGATGGGGATAGGAGGGGAGAGAGACCCGTTGACCTGCAGCCGGGCTGAAGGGGATGAGTAGAGAAGAGCGATCAAAGCAAGGAAGTTAGGAGGAAGGCCTAGTTTACGGAGCGATGCCATCAGAAAGGGCAACTCGAGAGAGTCGAAGGCCTTCTCTGCGTCCAATAGCGCGACTGCGGCTGGCGTTGTGGGCTCAATGCGATTGATGACTGAGAAGACCGTACGGAGGTTTAGAGCGGTGGAGCGATGTGGCACAAAGCCGGCTTGCACCGGAGATAAAATTTGGTCGAGTAAAAGGGAAAGATGCGAGGAAATCATTTTTGCAAGAATTTTATTATCAAAGTTGATAAGGGAAATGGGTCGATAAGATGAGCAATGCGCAGGGTCCTTACCCGGTTTTAATAACAAAGATATAGCCGCTTCGCGCATGGTAGGAGGGAGGACGCCAGACTCCAGCGCTTCTGCAAATACCTCCAATAGGTGAGGCGCCAGGGTCTCTTTGTAAGCCTTGTAGAACGCTCCATTAAGCCCATCAAGGCCAGGAGCCTTAGAGCCCGAGAGTTCGTCGATAGCCAGGGAGATTTCATCGACCGTAAAAGGATGTGCCAGGAACTCAGCCTGGCCTTTAGTTAGCCAGACCATGGCCACCTCCTCCAAATAGGAAAGGTGTTGCGAAAAATTAGCAGGCAAAGTGGTGGAGTAAAGGGAACGATAGTACGCCACCAGCTCCGCCACAATGTCCCGATCCGAAGTAGCAGTAGTCCTGTCGCCGCGCACGAGGGAAGTGATGTGCCCAGCCCCTCTAGGGGGGCCCACCAGACGCGCCAGCGTCCTGCCGGGGCGCTCACCCTCTCCATAACGTCTCGCCAGATGATATTTACCTAGGAGAGTTGCCTCCCGGTCAGCCTGGGCGTTGAACTCTAACAACAGTGCGTTACGTTGGGCCTGCACTTGCGGATCGGGGGAAGACTCATCCAGGACGGCCAGATAGGCCTCCACCCTAGCCAGGCCGCCGCGCAGAGACCGTAGTACCCCGGCCTGCTTGGAGATGATGACCCCCCGTATGAACGCCTTGAAGGCATCCCACAGGGTAGCATAGTGCGTTACCGACCCAGTGTTCAGGGCAAAGTACTCCGTGATAGCTTCTTGGACCTCCGCTCGGAAAACCTCGTCCAGAAGAGCAGAGGTCGGGAAGGACCATCTGCGCTCCCACCCCACCGAGTGAGGAACCACCAGCCGTGCCAACAGGGGGGAGTGATCGGACAAAGTGCGGGGTAACACAGTTACCCCCTCAACCCAGCGGCACCCGGCCGCGGAGGCGAAAAGATTGTCAATGCAAGTAAGCGTGGCGTGGGGGGCCGAGTAGAAGGTGTAACCGGGGGTTGACGAATGATGTTGGCGCCATATATCACGCAACTCCAAAGAGCAAAGCAAATCGGAGAGCACCCCAAGGGAGCGAGCCTTCGGGTTGGCCCGTGGATTAGAAGAGTCGAGGGTACTGTCCACCCAGAGGTTGAAGTCCCCACCCAAAAGGACATTGTAGTCATGGCGGTTAAGCAGAGTATGGAGGCGGGCGAAAAAGTCTGGGTCATCGGTGTTGGGGGCATAGACGTTTAAAAAAAGTAGCGTTTGACCCAATAGTGTGCCCTTGACCAGCAGGTAGCGCCCCTGGGGGTCCTCTTCCTTGTGGTGCAAAGTAAAGGGAAGAGAGTTGTGTATTAACGTGCACACCCCCCGTGAGTAGTTACTGTAACTTGAGAAAAACCTGTGAGGGCCCCAGGAGGAGGCGAAAGGAGAGGAGCCGTGGGGAGGGAGGGGGGTTTCCTACAAAAAGGCCACCTGAACTGCATGGCGCTTCAAATAGGCTAACACCAGTTTACACTTCCTCGGGTTATTTAGCCCCCGGACGTTCCAGGTGAGCAGGTTAATGGACACTGAAGGGGCGACAGCCATGTTGCAAGGTAAAGGGGGTAAGATACATTTCTCCTAGGTCACAGAGAGTCGGGTATAGCGGAAAACCAGACAAAATAAAACAATAAAATAAAAACAAATAACATCCTGAACAATCATACAAAAACCCCACCAATACCCCCCACCCCCCAACACCCTCCCACCACCCACACCTGAGCCCGAAGGCTCCGAGAATCGGATCCCACCCCCCAAAAACCCACACCCATAAATCAACAACAACCCCCCAATACAATTATGCGGAGTCATCCCGGGGGAGGCAATGCCTCGGACAGCCGGTGCCCACATTAAGAAACAGTAAAGAGAACGATAGATACAGAGCTGCAATAGCAGCCCCGACAGTGAGATAATGAACAGTTGAGGCAACAGTGAGTCCACCAAATAACAAGGCGAAACCAAGGTGCGGTGAACAATAGCAGGCCCACACCCCTCCAAGCTAAACAAGCCCAATAATATCAGCAAAAGGAGGTGGATGGCCACAAAGATCAAAAAACAGACCCCAAACTAGTGCCAACGGGGTACATAGTTTCTAGCCAGAAGCATTGCAGGAAGCAGAGGATCTTCAAATACCCGACAACCCCCCCATCAGAGTTCAGTCAGATGTGAACAGTTCGGCACTGGGGGCCAGGTTATTGTCCGGAGAGGAATGACGCGAGGAACGAGCCGGGCTGCGTCGTGACTCACTCACCCGCTGCTTGCAGAAGGCCAGGACATCAGGGGCATTCTCAAAGAATCGAGGCTTACCGTCCACCAGCACCCTGAGACGTGCGGGATAAAACATCGCGTACTTGAGATCCAGGGCACGGAGCTGTCGTTTTGCTTCGGTGAACTTCCACCGGGCCTCCTGCACAATCTGCGTATGATCCGGGTAGAATGAGAGGACCGACCCCTGATACTTCACCGGGACAGCCTCCCGCGCCAGGCGGAGAATAGTGTCCCTGTCTCTGTAGTTAAGTAACCGCGCCACAATGGGACGCAGCGGGTGCCCAGGCGTCGGGCGAGGCCCCAGGGAGCGATGCGCCCTCTCCACGACAAACGTGGCGGAAAAGTGCTCAGTCCCAAAAAGTTCCCTTAACAGCCCCTCGACAAAGGGTTCCGGCCGGCCCATGTTGGTGGTTTCCGCCAGGCCCGCAATGCGGACATTGTTTCGCCGAGACCGGGCTTCCAGATCCTCGTTTTTTATTGCGACGGCCTTCAACAGGTGTTCTGCGCGCTCCAGTCTACGCGCCACCTCCCGATGGTGGTCCTCCTGATCCGAAATTCTCTGCTCTGCTTCGCCAAGGCGAGTGTGGTGGCCGTCGATGCGTTCTCCCATCCTGTCCAGGCGAGAGGTGAGGGTGTCGAGGCGGTCATCAATGCCCCGGAAGCCGGCCCGGAGTTCTGCCAAAATGGCCGCCGTTCCCTCTCCAGGGGGCTGGCGGACCGCCGTGCCCGAGGCCTCCGAGCGGTCCAGGGAGTGCGAGGTCCGGCCCGAGTTGGCCTGCCGGTCAAATGTGAGCCTCCGCTGCTTGGGGTCCCCACGCCCCATCACGCCAACAGTGCGGACCACACGCACAGGGCCGCCCACAGCCCCACAGGAGGAAGCGGCGGTGGCGGCCGGGAATGTTGGCCGATCGAGAAGGGCCCCGGTCCAGGCTCAGCCCCCACTCTCTCGTCCCCACTCACCAGGTGGCAGGGATGGCTGCGGTCGATGGGCCACAAGCGCCTGAGCAGGCAATGGAGGGCAGGGCCGGGGCGCCTGAGTAAGGTGGAAGCCTCTAGGCAGGGAGATCAGGCCAGCGTCGGTCGTATACACGGGCCGCCCACAGCCCCCCGAAGTGAAACGGCGGTGCGTGGCCGGGAGTGGTGGCCGGCCGAGAAGGGCCTCGATCCGGGCCCGGCCCCCACTCTTACAGCCCCACTCACCGGGTGTCCGGGATAGTTGCTGCCGGCGGGCCACCAGTATCCGAAAGTGCTGTGAAGAGCAGGGCTAGGGCGCCGCAATGCAACTGTAGCCTCCGGGCTCAGGAATCAGCCCTGCGCTGGTCGCACGCACAGGGCCGCCCACAGTCCCTCGGGTTGGTGTCGCGGTGCGCGGCCGGGAGTGTTGGCCGGCCGAGAGATGTGTCAGTCCAGGCCCAGCCCCCACTCCCGCGGCCTCACCCACCGGGTGTCAAGGAGGCTGCCTCCGAGGAGCCGTGGGCGTCCGTCCACGCGGCGGAAAGCTGGATGAGGGCGCCTCCGCTGAACTGGAGATCTCGGTCCCTGAGAGCGGCAGCGGCCGCGGCCCCCCGTCACCCAGGGCACCGCGCAGGGTCGAGAAGGATCGTAGGCCGCACCCCACCGTCAGCCGACGGGCGGAGCGGGAGGCAGCAACGCCGCGCCCGCACCTCACACAGCGCTCAACTCGTTCCCCGCAGGCTCAGACCGCACTCAGATGCATTTGAGGCGGTGAAGGTGGACCCAACACGCGATTACTGGGCGCGTGTGTGCATCGGCGGCCGGAGCTTCAAGTCCGCGCGGCCATGTTGGTCGACGGCTCGGCCACGCCCCCACGGAATACACATTCCTAACCAGTGCACATAACACATAAACAAGAATATATTTCTTTTGCACATCCCATAAACTTACTCAAATGATGTTCAACTGTGACATACTGTGGAGCTGTCTCTCTGTCATGCACCTATACAGTTGACTATGTAAGTTATATTCAATGTGAATACTCATCTCTCGACACAGGGTCTTTCGTCTAAGTATAAAAAGTCGATTGGTTCCCCTTAACAGGCTTCAGAGGTGATCTCAATTTGCCTAGGTCCTTATCTGCCACATGTTCATCAGACATTATAGGTGAGCCATCTTCATCCAGTTGTTTACTGAAGTGACAACTGCCTAGGCATCCACAGCGTTGATCTCATGCTATGGAAAATTATGATCTTTTAGTGTCTTTCTGAAACAACTCATCTATAGTCGTTAGTTCCACAGGTGTTATTTTCAGGCTGTCTAAAACATTTTTTAAGTCTTCTGCATCTTTGTATTCTGAGGATCCTTCAACCATTGTGTCAACACAATGTAGTTGTTGGACTTGGCCCTTTTTGCAGGGTCATCCCTAAACTTTTTGCCTTTCTCCTAGCCTTTTTTCTGACATGGTGTTGGTGGTTTTAGGCCTCTGGGCACTTTAGCACTGCTGTCCAGTGTAAAGTGCGTGCGCTCTCTGTGTTACATATGGTAAGATTGGTCTACACCTGTTTTGCCTATTTAATTTACCTGTCAGTCCCTTGTCAAGTGGTATCTCATATACCCAGGGCTGGTAAATTAAATGCTGCTGGTGGGCTTGCAGCGCTGATTGCGCCACCCACCAAAGTAGCCTTGCAAACCTATCTCAGGCCTCTCCCATTGCAGGGCCTGTGCGCGCAGTGTTACTGCCGCTGTGACGTGGCACCTAAAGTGTGTGCCATGTCTGTGACCCCCTTTACTGCATGTCAGTCACCCCTAAGGTAGGCCCTAGCTAGCCCTATGGGCAGGGTGCATTGTAGGTAAAAGATAGGACATGTACCTTAAGTGCGTGACATGTCCTGGTAGTGAAAAACAGCGAGTTTTGGTCTCTCACTACTGTGGGGCTGCACTCCCATAGGAATGCATTGGGGATTCCCTGATAAGTGTTTCAGTGGTAATTCCTGATATGAGAAGAGCAGCGTGGTCAAGTTTAGTATATTTGGAATGGTAATAATAAATGCTGCACAATGGTGTGCGCAGATTTATTATAACTATTTTAGAAATGCCACTTTTAGAAGTTGGCATTTCTGTGTGCTGTGTGTCTGCCTGCCTGATGTGAATTGCATGTCTGGCTTTTGAGTGACAGGGGCTGGGAGGTGTGTGTGGCTCCAGGAGGGGCAGGGTGAGTCAGCACTAGGCTGAATGGGACATCTGCATTGGGAGTAGTGGGAGGAGTAATCCCCTGACCCTGAATAGGTCTGTGCCTAGCCTGTACAATGCTGGCTCCGCCCCTGTGGTGTGTCTGATCACCGAGCCCCCACCTGACAAAGGGGAAGAGGAGCCTGGTAAACAGAGTGCTTCAATTCCCCCCTGAACCAGTTTTTGCTGGTTCCCCCAAGCCCTGTACTACAGACAAAGGAGAAAATGAGTATAAATGTAGGGGCTGTGACCCCATGAATTTTGTGCTGTTTTTGGACTTGCTGCTGCTGGGGGCCCAGGAGGAGCCGCCACAGGGGCTTGCCTCCCTGCTGGAGGGCCCTGTGTGCTGGCCTCCCTGGGCCCAGCTATGCCCCATGGACCTGAGGACTATAGCGCCTGGAGAGCGCTCACTCTTTATTTTTAGGAGGAGAGGAGCATTTATTTTTGCCTAGCTTTGCAGTGCTGAGCTGCAACTTGTTTGGGGGGAATCCCAACGTGGGGATCCCCCCCCATTGATGCCAAGAGAACGGGTGCCCACCCGCATTATGCCTGCCGAGCGGGAGCCTACCCCGCTTTATGAATATTTTTGGGCGGGTGCCCACCCCGCGTTATGCACCTAATTTGGCGGACGCCCACCCCGCAATTACTTTTTATTCAAAGCGGGAGCCCACCCCGCATTTCACTGCCGAGGAAATCACCGCCGCGGCCCGATCGAGAAAACCCGTTGACCCAGAAGTCAGGCAAAGCTGCCTGACGTTGGGCGGAGCAGGGAGAGGAAGTCACGCCCGCCTTAGGATCCGTCCGGAGCCTCGCAGGCTCCACGTTGAAGTCCCGGTCCCAGGAAGTGGGACCGGGCGAAGTGAAGAGCAGAGTTTTCCCCAGCGTGGAGGGAGTGCAGAGGAGACCAGAGGAGTCCCCAGTAGAGAGCCCGGTGAGTGGGGCAGGCCGGATCCTGGCAAGCTCCTTTTCCGATTCCTACAATCCCCGAGAGGTCCCAGGAGAGGGGCCAGGCTCGAGGCACATTGTTGGTGCCTGAGCGGGCCCGCCAGAGAGCAGGCCGCTCCTACGATTGGGGGCCATTTGATTTACAAAGCCCCGGAGTGGGGCATGGGGGCCATTTGATTTACAAAGTCCCGGAGTGGGGCTTGGGGGCCATTTGTTTTACAAAGTCCCGGAGTGCGACTTGGGGGCAGTTTTGTTTAAAGAGCCCCAGAGAGGGGCTTCATGATTGGCACATTGTCAGTGCCCATTTTCTGAGCGGACCCGCAGGTGAGCGGGCCGCTCCTACGATTGGGGGCATTTTGTTGTAGAGTCCCTGAGTGGGAGCGGAGAGGCACAGTCGTGCCAGGGCCTCTTTATTTGATTCACAGCTGCGCCGCACCAGCGCGGGCAGCTGCAACGTTTGGCAGTATTATGTTAGAGTCCCAGTGGGGACCCACCCAGAGGGCACAGTGAGTGCCCATGCCCATATTTTGTTTCACTGCTGCACAGCAATTAGTGGCAGCTGCAACGTTTAGGCCAGCGCAATTGCGCACTTTTTTGGATTCTGCTGCATTGGCAGCACGCCCTGACATTATGGACATAGGGCATTTGAGCCCTCTGAGAAGGCCAGTTGGCCAGGGGGACAGTGTTAGGTTGATAGGGCGCCAGGCCCTAATGTGATTTATGTGGTGCATAGGAAATGTGATTTATGCGCCCTGATTTATGCCTCTGATGTTTATGTTTAGGAGGTTATTCCCTAATCTGTGATTTATGCTTAGGAGGTTATTGCATACTGTGTTTAGGCTTATGAGGTCATTGCCTAATGTGATTTATGCTTGTGAGGTTATTGCATAATGTATTTATGCTTATGATGTTGGCGCATAATGTGTTTTACGCCTAATGTGATGCTGATTGCATAATGTGATTTATGTTGCAGGATATAATGCTGAGTACAGTGTTTTGCTAGTAGTTACTTGTTGTGTTCTACATTTACTATTTGTGCTTTGTGATGGTTCTGACAGTGGCCCAATTGGCCCTGTCTTGTGTATATAATCCCCTGTAAATATTGCCTAGTGCCAGTTGGCACAGTGTATATTGTGTGATTACTATTCTAATGTGTTTATGATAATACAAAGGCTATTTTTTATATAACCTTGTGTGCAGTTTCTTTTGCGGTGTGCCTAGTGTGTTGCTGCTGTGTGTGTGTTGCGCAAACGCTTTACACATTGCCTCTGGGATAAGCCTGACTGCTCGTGCCAAGCTACCACGGGGGTGAGCAGGGGTTATCTTCAGCGTGTAACTCCCTTGCCCTGACTAGAGTGGTGGTTTCTGCCTGGCTTAGGCGCAAGCCCTAGCCAACCAGAAATCCAATTTCTAACATTGGTTGTCAGCGGTGAGGATAGGACTTGCGTTTGCGCAGTACCACAGCAACGACTGGTTGCACCACAAACTCTGCATTTAGATAATCACAAGTTTGGGGATTATTTGTTTCTGATTTTGTTCTCTCCTTAAAAGTATCATTTCTTTGAAATGTGTTCTCTTGTTGCACTATGAGTTGTGTATCCTGCCAAGGACAGAAACCAGAGAATCTGGAGGAGTTTTGACTGCCCCTGTGCAGACTGCTATTTCTGGGGTTGGCCTACAGAGGTAACTTAATTGGCAAGGAGAAACTAGCTCAGGAGGGTAGATTATCCCCTAAGTGCAGTTTTAGTTTTCTGGATTCCCCAGTAAGGGTGGGATCCAGTGGTGGCAGCAATATGGAGTCCAGTGCAGGGAGTCCCATTCCCAGTTCCCAGAGTGAAACCTGGTTCCCAGTTAGAGGGGTACAGGTTGAGATTCAGGGGCAGTAAGAAACTGTCTCACCAGTCTTGGGGGGAGTTTGTGGATGAATGTTGTGATGCACTGGACGATTGGGTGATGGTTAGCACGGCAAATGATGTTAAAGGGCTGTTCAATCTGTTTGTCAGAGAGCACATGTTCTATAATTGTTTTCCGGGGTTGCGCCAACACCTGTTGAAGTGTGAGTTCTCTGATCTTAGGGAGCTTGCACGGGAAGCAGACCTCTGGGTGTTTTTCCAGAGGTTCTGAAGAGGCATTGGGGAGTGATCCTAAGAGGAGTGGTTCAGGTATCTTCCAACCCAGAGTAGTGGAAGTGGTTCAGAGTAGCCCAGCTAGGAACCCTTATAGTGAGGAGGTTGCAAGGCCTCACATCCTGTCTCGCAGGGGAAGGTGTGAGACTGGGCCGTATTCCGAGCCTCAACCTCAGTTTCCAGTACTGGATAGTTTCTTAAGGGAACACCAGGTAGGGAGCCTAGTCTGTCCTGTTGGACCGTCCGTTAAGGGGGATCTCCCCGTGTTAGGTGAGCTGGGAGTGTCTGTAATCAGGCCTCCATCAGTTCTGGTGTCTGGCAGTGCCACTCCTAAGTGGAGGGTGCAGAAGTCCAGATTGAGGGGTGAGAGGGGGAAAGAGTCCTCAGTGGAAGAACCAGTGGGTCAGGGGCCAGCCAGAAGGGCTGAGTCACCAATGAATGACCATGGTGACACCACTTCTGTCCTGGGAAATCTTCACGCACTGTCAAATGGACAGGAGGTCGGGAGATCTGCACCAGGCAGACTGTCACATGACACATGAGTTATGTGTCACCCTCGGGGAGGGTATATGCACGCCCCAGGAAGTCCTGGTTTGCCAGGCAATTGCTCAGCATCAGGGTTCTGTCCCTGGGTTGGGGAACCAGGTTCAGGGTATGCCTGACCTGGAGGGAGGGACAACTGTAATCAGTGTCCTGACCGATGTAGCTTCTAGGGGTACCACTCCAGTTGGGAGGGTGCAGGGCTCTGGAAGGGGGTGCAGAGGGAAGGAGTCCTCGCCTCTGACCCCGGTGCAACCTGAGGGTTTAGATCCCAGGTTGGTAGACCAGTTGCTGGAGAGAGGTCCTGAACTGGTGGGTGAATTGTGTTCTGAGGTTGCCGCTCATAGGAAGAGAGTGCGGAACCCCAGGTTGGAGGATCAGTGGCAGTTTGGAACTACACTGAGAGGAAGAGTGGAGAATGGTTACTATGTGCCAGGGGTTACTGCCCCCCACTCTGTGGATTGGCAAGGACAAGTGACATCTGGGTGGCCTAGGGCCTGGTCCTGGCCGTGGATAGCTAGGGAGTAACAGTGGGGTAACCTAGTTGGTCCTGAGAGCTTTTACAGAGGGAACCACATGGGTTCAGAGTGGCGTAGAACCGGAAGGTGTCCCTGCAGTTGCGGGCCCGCGTCCGTGTTCTATCGCCCAAAGAAGGGAAGCCCATCAAGGTGGTGATTGGTCTACCCTGCGTTTTGGCTGGAAGGGGGTTGTGTTGGACTTGGCCCTTTTTGCAGGGTCATCCCTAAACTTTTTGCCTTTCTCCTAGCCTTTTTTCTGACATGGTGCTGGTGGTTTTAGGCCTCTGGGCACTTTAGCACTGCTGTTCAGTGTAAAGTGCGTGCGCTCTCTGTGTTACATATGGTAAGATTGGTCTACACCTGTTTGGCCTATTTAATTTACCTGTCAGTCCCTTTTCAAGTGGTATCTCATATACCCAGGGCTGGTAAATTAAATGCTGCTGGTGGGCTTGCAGCGCTGATTGCGCCACCCACCAAAGTAGCCTTGCAAACCTATCTCAGGCCTTGCCATTGCAGGGCCTGTGCGCGCAGTGTTACTGCTGCTGTGACATGGCACCTAAAGTGTGTGCCATGTCTGTGACCCCCTTTTACTGCATGTCAGTCACCCCTAAGGTAGGCCCTAGCTAGCCCTATGGGCAGTGTGCATTGTAGGTAAAAGATAGGACATGTACCTTAAGTACGTGACATGTCCTGGTAGTGACAAACAGCCATTTTGGTTTCTCACTACTGTGTGGCTGCCCTCCCATAGGAATGCATTGGGGATTCCCTGATAAGTGTTTCAGTGGTAATTCCTGATATGAGAAGAGCAGCGTGGTCAAGTTTAGTATATTTGGAATGGTAATAATAAATGCTGCACAATGGTGTGCGCAGATTTATTATAACTATTTTAGAAATGCCACTTTTAGAAGTTGGCATTTCTGTGTGCTGTGTGTCTGCCTGCCTGATGTGAATTGCATGTCTGGCTTTTGAGTGACAGGGGCTGGGAGGTGTTTGTGGCTCCAGGAGGGGCAGGGTGAGTCAGCACTAGGCTGAATGGGACATCTGCATTGGGAGTAGTGGGAGGAGTAATCCCCTGACCCTGAATAGGTCTGTGCCTAGCCTGTACAATGCTGGCTCCGCCCCATGTGGTGTGTCTGATCACCAAGCCCCCACCTGACAAAGGGGAAGAGGAGCCTGGTAAACAGAGTGCTTCAATTCCCCCCTGAACCAGTTTTTGCTGGTTCCCCCAAGCCATGTACTACAGACAAAGGAGAAAATGAGTATAAATGTAGGGGCTGTGACCCCATGAATTTTGTGCTATTTTTGGACTTGCTGGGGGCTTGCAGCTGCTGGGAGCCCAGGAGGAGCCGCCACAGGGGCTTGCCTCCCTGCTGGAGGGCCCTGTGTGCTGGCCTCCCTGGGCCCAGCTATGCCCCATGGACCTGAGGACTATAGTGCCTGGAGAGCGCTCACTCTTTATTTTTAGGAGGAGAGAAGCATTTATTTTTGCCTAGCTTTGCAGCGCTGAGCTGCGACTTGTTTGGGGGGGAATCCCAACGTGGGGATCCCCCCCCCATTTATGCCCAAGAGCGGGTGCCCACCCCGCATTGTGCCTGCCGAGCGGGAGCCTACCCTGCTTTATGAATTTTTTTGGGCGGGTGCCCACCCCACGTTATGCACCTAATTTGGCGGGTGCCCACCCCGCAATTGCTTTTTATTCAAAGCGGGAGCCCACCCCGCATTTCACTGCCGAGGAAATCACCGCCGCAGCCCGATCGAGAAAAGCCGCCGACCCGGAAGTCAGGCAAAGCTGCCTGACGTTGGGTGGAGCAGAGAGAGGAAGTCCCGCCCGCCTTAGGATCCGTCCGGAGCCTCGCAGGCTCCACGTTGAAGTCCCGGTCCCAGGAAGTGGGACCGGGAGAAGTGAAGAGCAGAGTTTTCCCCTGCCGTGGAGGGAGTCCAGAGGAGACCAGAGGAGTCCCCAGCAGAGAGCCCGGTGAGTGGGGCAGGACGGAGCCTCGCAAGCTCCTTTTCCGATTCCCATAGTCCCCGAGAGGTCCCAGGAGAGGGGCCAGGCTCGAGGCACATTGTCGGTGCCTGAGCGGACCCGCCAGAGAGCGGGCCGCTCCTACGATTGGGGGCCATTTGATTTACAAAGTCCCGGAGTGGGGCTTGGGGCCATTTGATTTACAAAGTCCCGGAGTGGGGCTTGGGGGCCATTTGTTTTACAAAGTCCCGGAGTGCGGCTTGGGGGCAGGTTTGTTTAAAGAGCCAGAGAGAGGGCTTCATGATTGGCACATTGTCAGTGCCCATTTTCTGAGCGGACCCGCAGGAGAGCGGGCCGCTCCTACGATTGGGGGCATTTTGTTGTAGAGTCCCTGAGTGGGACAGGAGAGGCACAGTCGTGCCAGGGCCTCTTTATTTGATTCACAGCTGCGCCGCACCAGCGCGGGCAGCTGCAACGTTTGGCAGTATTATTTTAGAGTCCCAGTGGGGACCCACCCAGAGGGCACAGTGAGTGCCCATGCCCACATTTTGTTTCACAGCTGCACAGCAATTAGTGGCAGCTGCAACGTTTAGGCCAGCGCAATTGCGCTCTTTTGGGATTCTACTGCATTGGCAGCACGCCCTGACATTATGGACATAGGGCATTTGAGCCCTCTGAGAAGGCCAGTTGGCCAGGGGGACAGTGTTAGGTTGATAGGGCGCCAGGCCCTAATGTGATTTATGTGGTGCCTAGGAAATGTGATTTATGCGCCCTGATTTATGCCTCTGATGTTTATGTTTAGGAGGTTATTCCCTAATCTGTGGTTTATGCTTAGGAGGTTATTGCATGCTGTGTTTAGGCATATGAGGTCATTGCCTAATGTGATTTATGCTTGTGAGGTTATTGCATAATGTATTTATGCTTATGAGGTTGGCGCATAATGTGTTTTACGCCTAATGTGATGCTGATTGCATAATGTTATTTATGTTGCAGGATATAATGCTGAGTACAGTGTTTTGCCAGTAGTTACTGGTTGTGTTCTACATTTACTATTTGTGCTTTGTGATGGTTCTGACAGTGGCCCAATTGGCCCTGTCTTGTGTATATAATCCCCTGTAAATATTGCCTAGTGCCAGTTGGCACAGTGTATATTGTGTGATTACTATTCTAATGTGTTTATGATAATACAAAGGCTATTTTTTATATAACCTTGTGTGGAGTTTCTTTTGTGGTGTGCCTAGTGTGTTGCTGCTGTGTGTGTGTTGCGCAAACGCTTTACACATTGCCTCTGGGATAAGCCTGACTGCTCGTGCCAAGCTACCAAGGGGTGAGCAGGGGTTATCTTCAGCGTGTAACTCCCTTGCCCTGACTAGAGTGGTGGTTTCTGCCTGGCTTAGGCGCAAGCCCTAGCCAACCAGAAATCCTATTTCTAACAGTAGTGATTTATAGTAGGCCGAATCTAATGTCCATAGTCTGGATCTTGTCCCCACCCCCCCCAACATTAGCGATCCAGCTTTACATGAGGCTTGTAATAGCTGCCTAGCTTGTTTGTAGCTGAAAAGCACATTATAATGGGTCTCCATTGCTTCAGTTCTCTGCTGGAGGAGATACGTGGCCTTATTCTATATGCTCTTGGCGGCTCCAGTGGGGGCACCAAGGTTATGTTCCATAATGATGGCAGCACGTTTGCAGGAAAGGCTTTCATTTCTTCAGTTTCCATTTTTTCTGGAATGCCATAGAAGCAGACATTGAGTCGACATAATCTATCTTCCAATTCATTGATCATCTTTTTTATATAGCATATTTCCATCTCTCAGTCTGGTATTTTGTTAAGTTGGTCCTCGATAGTATCCATTCGCCCCATCACCATCCCCATTTCCAATTTCGCATGAAATGGTTGCATTTCTGTTCTCATTGCCTTTATTTCCTCAGATTTCACTGGCAGTCTAGTTTCTATTATCCCTGTTCTGGCTCCCACTGCTGTGATCTCTTTCAGGATAGCTTCTAAAGTTATAGCCTGTTGGGGGCTTGTTGGTAATGACATCTTTGTACTGCTAAGCCTTAGCGACTTTAATAATTCTGGGAGTGACAATGTTGTGAAATTTTGGGAACGTTACTCTCTAAAAGGAATCTTTTACTACTGTTCTCAGCTATTGATGTTGTATCAGGTGTGCAACGGAGGCCCCTGATATGCAGGGGGGGGGGGAGGGCAACCCTTCAGGGGCCCCCTATTTAGCTAAGGCCAATGAATATCTTTTAAATGCAGGAGACTTTGGGTCCCTTCTGCAGGGGAGCCTCGTCATTTTCCGTCATGCCATTGTTTTGAATGCATAACTGTGTTTTTATATAAGTATTTCTATAGGCCTGAACTAAATAGTGTAAAAAGGGAAGGCTACGGATACCCTAATAGATTGAAAGAAACCTGTGTGTTGTGAACCACAACTAGGTCGCTGCTGCAGCTGCTCTACCCACCATGCTATCTTAGCCGCGCACGCTACTTTCTCTTATAGAAGCTCTAAAACGTCCGCATCGAGGCAGCCGGGTCCCTGGGCAGCACGATGAAAATACAGCCGTGCGTGAATGCCCGAGCTCCTCATATTCAAATTCTGCACATGCAAATGCCGCTAATCCCAGCTAAAACCGAGAAAGCCTGCCATGCTTGTCTCCCAGGCAGCTTTAAAAAATCCAATTCTTCGCCCGAATGTATTGCAGAACTATCTGTCTTCATGTTCATTAAAAAAATTTGCATGAGCCAGTAATCTTGAAGAACCGAGGGCTGCTTGTGTCCAATAATACATTACAAATGACATCTTCGGAACACTATTAAATTTGATATTATAAACCATGATGAGGGGATTATGTGTCTGCACTGGAAGCGTGGCCTTCTGAAATAAAAGAGCTTTCTTTTCCTAACATTTTGATGAACTGACATGATGTATGGGGGGCTAAATTAGAGCCAGACCCAGAGTTGCTTTGATCCTTGCCTTCTGCAAAAAGGTGATGTGCAATTTGCACCTCTGGCTGCTCAAGCACACGACAAGTTCAATCAGTAAAATGTCTCAGCGGGTAAATGATCCTGCTGCTAAGATCTGGTTCTTCAACTGGTCTGTTCCACCCTGACCTGTTGCGACTGCTGATGAAAAATTACATTTCGGGTGAGTACATGTAATACCTGTTATTTACGGCAAGAAGGAGCAGCAGGATTGTGGTTTCTGGTGCTATTTAAAGTCATGTTTTGTCTTATCATCAGGTTGCGGCTATTTACCAGGCAGCCGGGTAAACAGTGAGATTTCTCTTCCATATAATAGCAGAAAAATTAACTGTGTGAACCTGGACCGTGCAAATAGCTAAGAATGTCATATTTGCTTGCAAACTGGCTAAATAGCAAGGATTATGCATTACATGACAGTGACCGAGTAAATAGCAAGAAAATTCACCATGCACAGGTTATTTAATATTCTGATTGCACTGCAGCCAAGTAAATTGCAAGGAAACTTCACTGTTCACCCCGCTGATTCTTAAATCAAAAAATATTCTATTCTTTGGCTGGTGGCTTGGCACAGAGAAAGGAAACTTATCTTTTTTATCCATCCTCAAGCTATATATCACTGCTTATGCTCTATTTAGCCGGTGACGTAGCAAACTGTATGTATTAAGTATGTATGAGGCAGCTTGTTAAACAGCAGACTATGTACTGTTTGCTCACAGATAGGTAAATAGCAAAGAAACGTCACTATTTACTAGGCTGCCAGATGAATAGCAGAAATTATGTGCGCTTATGGTTGGCCATCAGCCACGTATCAAAACAAACACTATTTACCCAGATGGAAGTTAAATGTAAGATAAATGCTATTTGAATGGTGATCAAAGAAGAAGCAAAAAGTCACTATTTGTGTGTCTAATGGCTAAATATCAGTGACACCATCTTGCTTTTCTTTTACAAATCTTTGTGAGTTATTGTTGCCTTCTTGTTTTCCATCTTCAAACTTTGCAGGCTTTGTAAAGTTTGCAAAGTTTGGAAAACTATATTAAAATTACTTCAAGTTATTAGTGGCAGTAAACGTTTGCATCACTGCATGCCTCTCATATTTGCACAGAGTGACAATTATTCCAGGTGCATCTTCCCTTCCGGCCAAGCAGCTCCATGGAAACCAGCATCAGGGGAACTGTCACTCTCAAGTGTTTATTGGAATCCAGAGGTCCTCTGGCCAATCAGGGGCTGCTGATGGGCTTTTGCCTCTCCAGCAGAACAGGACTCACAGTGTAGAGATTGACAGACAGCCGAACGTTTGGTAAAGAGGTGCAGTCTTTGGCCATGTCTGTGAACACTGTATGAACATTCATATGTTGGTTCCTCTCTGGTCACAGGCTGCTCTGCTGGAATAGACTTGAAAAACACAAAAGGTTATGGGAGGCTGCTTCCTATAAGTCTACATTAGCAATAGCTCGGGATAGCACTCTAACCCATCGTTCTTTTGCTCACCATGCCACCTCAGTTTGGATCTAGCCATATGCAAATCAGTCTTGACCTGTTCCTCATGGGAAGAGTCCAGTCCGAACTGCCAATCCAGGTCCTCCCTGAACGGGAATACCAGCAACCCAGGGCTGGTTTCGCCCTGGTTATGGGCTCATCCTCCAGGTGCAGCTTCGTTCCAGTGATACAGTGAACACGGGACCCACATCTGGGCATGCAAGTGCCACTTAGGACAATACATGAAAAACACAAAAGGTGATGGGAGGCTGCTTGCAATAAATCTAACCACTGACAATAGCTTAGGGTAGCATTCTAACCCATTGTTCTTTTGATTTGCTGGGAAAGACTTGGCCCAGGTTTTGTGAGATACAAAGGAACCTTCCTTCTCTACTCAAGTCAAGTGAAGTCAAACTCAGACACTTGCGCTTGGCTTTAGTATGAATTTTACAGAGAGTGGAGACCTAGGATAGGAGCACAGGAGTTTGGCAGACAGAAAAGTAGAGCAGAAAAGTAGAGACCACAGCTCTGTGTACCACTACTTCCTAGAGTGCACCTTACAACTTTGGGGTCTACATACAACCAAAGGGACTAGAAACCCGATCACATCCAGCCAAAGTGCATAGACATGACATACTACATGCATGAGGGGCATAGCTTGGTGCCAATGGAGTAGGACGCGGATTGACAAGCTCCCGCCCGGCGAACCCCCATTACCTGTTATCCTGCCATCTCAGCACTCGTACAGGTTTGTGTGAGACCGAGATCACTAAATTAACCGAGGGGCACGAAACAAGCCCTTGGAGGTGGCTGCGGGAGCGGAGCTGAGTGGAAGATTGTGGTGAGCGGGTTGTCCTAGACAAGATGGCGGACTCCCTCTGAACTCTCCGGGAGTCGAAAAACCCTGCTGGGAGCCGCTCGAGAGAAGGACAGAACAGAGAAGAGAAGTGCTACCTCAATAGCGAGCTGCAGAGTGGAGTTACCGGCCCGGAGTGCGGTCTCGCTGATCCTGTCGGAAGCCCCGGGAAGAGCTGGCTGTGACCGCGGGGTGGCAGCAGAGGCCTGGAGAGGTGCGGAGGTGGAGGGGCAGTGGGGACGCTCTTCTTGCGGCCTGGGCTGAGCAGACAATCTGGGAGGACACCCAGGGAGACCCCAGGCAACGATACCGGAGCAGATGCCCCTCGACGTCTGCCGATGAAGAGTGAAGCGGAGGTGCGGTGCAGAGGGAGGCGGCAATGAGACCCAGTCGGACCGCAGCCGAGTGATAATTCAGGGCCTGAAGAGGTAGGCCGGTTGGCGTGTCTGCGGTGGGAGGGAGGCCAACGGTGCCATAGAACAAACTGGAAGTGGCATAACTGAAACAGTGGCCAGCGGGACCTCTGGAATGGGCGCAGCTGGGTGCCCGATGATGGTGGAAGCGCTGCTGGCGAAGAGTGGAAGTGGTGGCAAGACCTACCCACAGCGCGGCTACCGTTTAATGGGCCCGGCGGCCCTGGCAAAGGAGGAGTCCTCCCGGGCAGACGGTTGGAGCAGCCTCAGGCCGATGAACTGTGCATGAGTGAGGATCGGGACAGCAATACACGGGGGCCGGCTCTGAGGAATCGGCACTGTTGTACCGGTGGAATAGAAAAATGCGCAGACATCTGGGGCCAGTGAAGAAGAGTTCACGGCCCGGCTTTAAGCAAATGAGTGATGTAAAAGTGAGGCACTCAGGACCTGCTTGTGAGACCTCAGTCCTTAAGCACAGACAGTGTTGCGGTTGAAGCTAACTCCCTGGGAGTCAGGGGTTCCAGAGTAACGATCATAGGAAAGCCTCTGACCGGTCCCCCTGAGGAGTTCCATAAAGAGAGCCACGGAGCTGCTCCCTTCCTAGACAACTAGCCACTATAATACAGACAAAGAGTGTTTGATCAGGGCCAGAGACCCAGCCTGTCGTTGGCAGTGGAGCGCACGTAGAGCTTATGTACTGTCGGAGTGGGGGCAAATTGGCGACGAACAGGACCCAGGGGGACCTGGAAGACACCCCAAGCAGTGCTGTAAATACGTACCACATGCTCCCACTGAGTGCGCCTACCTCTAGGGGAGCATCAGACCCTCCCACACGTGACAGAAAACGGGAGGAGTCGGCGGTGGGAGTGGGAAGAGCTCCGATCTGGAAGTTCAACAATAACTGAATTTCAACAACTGAGCCAAGCTTAAGTGCTGCAACCTGTAAATCTTGGGGAAGATAAGCAAGAAACTGGGCCCGGAAGGTCACAGCGGGAACCCCTGACAGGCCAGAGAGAAGATGAAGGGGGGATGGAGGGGTCCCCACAGGAAGAGCCTAGGAACGACCCAACACTCTGCGACATAATGCAGGCAATAAAAGCCTCCCGGGAAGTGCTTGAGTCCAAGATTGATAGCATTGGGACAGAACTTAGTCTGCTGAAGGATGATCATCGAAGGCTGGCCGAGAGAGTCACTTCAAACGAAAGAACCCTGACAGATATAGCCCGGACCTGGCATCATTGCAGAAGACAGTATCCCTTATCGAAAACAAGGTCAAGGTCCCGGAGAAGAGGGCAGAGGACAGCGAAAATAGGTCACGAAGAAACAATATAAGAATTTTGGGGGTTCCTGAATTAGCAGAAGGATCAAATACGATGTCCTATATAGAGGAATGGCTCCGCAAAGAGGTGGCACCAGAAGGCCTATCCCAATTTTACGCACTGGAGAGGGCTCACAGGGTCCCTACACGGCCCCCCAGGCCAGGGGCTCCCCCTACACCCCATAATAGCTAAACACCTTCACTATAGGGGCAAGGACCATATTCTGTCTCAAGCTCGCGCACGGAAGGACCTTCAAATACTTAATAGCAAAGTGATGATCTTACCGGATTTCACCAAAGAAGTGCAGAAGCAACGAGCAACCTTCTTGGAAGTGAAGAGCCGCCTCAGACAGATGAACGTTCCCTATGCAATGATATTTCCAGTGCGACTGCGAGTGATCAAGCCTAATGGGTCACAATTCTTCCTGACACCGCAAGATGCCTGGAACTGGATCAAAACGAGACCGGAGGCTGAGTCAGGGGGGGGAACTAGGCGAGGGGGACCGCAGGCGAATGCCGAGGTCTACAAAAAAGGGAGCCCCCACATTAGCGGAGAACCAGTGAGAGCGAGGGAAAGTGATCAGAGCACTCGCAGAACTTAGTTACCCAGACAGGAGCCCAGATTCCTCAGTCTTTGAACAAGAAGATAGGCGCTCCGAGACGACCAAGGACATTAGCTCAGAAGAGGAAACCGATGTTGAACTGCCTCAATTTACTCCGAGAACGGCAAATGAAATTATCTAGGGCAAGTGGTCTCAAAGCTAGCATGGTAAGTGGCCCAGCGATGGTCTCCTGAGACTTCCGCAAGGGCAATGCCCCAACAGAACTATCTGGAACTACACCCAGAGGGCTGAGCTCATAGCCTGTCCTGGGGTGTGGGAGTTAGTCCTTATGTTGGGCGTTATTGAGGGGAAGGGGAGGGAGCGTGCATGGCGGGACGAGGGAGCTCTGTCAAGATCACAGACGGTGAGAATAATCAGGATCCCAGGAACCCCTAGTGGGAGGGAGAGACACCTCAGAGAATACTATGGCTCCCCCTGTAGAATATAAAGCACTCTCCTGGAATGTCAGGGGGATGAAATCTATGACCAAAAGACATAAGGTTTATGCCCACTTAGCCAGGAGAGGAATACAGATTTCACTCCTCAAGGAGACACACCTCAAGGCGAAGGAAGGGGCAGCGCTACAGCGCAGGTGGCGAGGGCAAGCATTCTACACAGATTACTCAGCGTTCGCCAGTGGAGTGCTGTTGTGGATTAAGGCAGGTGTACCCTTTAAATGCACAGGACACTTAGTTCACCCAGAGGGAAGGGATGTGGCGGTACACAGTACATTAGATGGACGCGACATCACCATAGGGGGCATCTATGGCCCCAACACAGATCATGTCTCGTTCTTTTCAGCCCTCTCTACCACACTGGCCCCGCACCTCATAGGCTCTGTCATAATGGGGGGGATTACAACTGTATGGCGGATATAGACTTAGACTGCTCCCACCTGCCATTAAGAGACACACCAGTAGTTAGATCAGCAAGGGCCCTGAGAGAATGGCAAGCTCAATGGGGAATGGTGGAGGGTGCAAAATCCGGAAGAACAAGATTATTTGTTCTTTTCACACCTGCATGACCTACATGTGCGACTGGATACAATATTATGTACTACAGACATGCACAAGCTAGTGGTAACTAGCGAATATTTAGCCAGGACGATCTCTGACCATAACCCCCTACTCCTGGTCCTGTACTGGGGCGGACCCAACCCTGTATCTCCACATGGAGGCTAAAACCAGAGTCCCTGGAGGACTCCATCTTCCATGCCAAATACTTCAAAGAAAATGACGGAAGGGATACAGATCCCCAAGTAGTTTGGGATGCCTTTAAGGCGGTTATTAAGGGTAGATGCATTTGGGAGACAGTGGGGATCAGAGGGACCCTTCTGAGAGAGGTGCAGGAATCGGAACAATGCCTAGGGGAAACTGAACAGCTCAGGCTAGAGCACAGCAGGGTACAAGACCAGCTAATAGAAGCCAGGGAGAAAGTAGCAGAGCAGGTAGAAAGATTCCGGTGTTTTGATTATAGAAATTAAATGATACGAGCGCACGAGTAAAGGGATCGCACTGGGACACTCCTGGCATGGATTGCTAATCCAGCAAAAAGGGGATCCACAACCCTAGAGCTTAGGGAGGAAAGCCTACCCATTATCAATACCCAACTAGGTACAAATCATGCATTCCTGGCTTACTACACTGGCCTCTATAAGCTCACAGAAATCAGGGCGGTAGTCAAAGTAATGGCCAGGAATAAGACCCCTGGTACAGATGGTCTGCCAATAGAGTTTTATTAAACCTATATGGAAGCGCTGGGCCGCAGGTTGGCAAGCCTTTACAACGGGGCAGGAGATGCGGGCAGACTCCCCGAAACGACACAAGAGGCCCTGATGGTGCCACTCTTGAAACTAGGCAAGCATCCTGATGATAAAACATCCTATAGACCTTTATCTATGCTCAACCTTGACTATAAGGTTTTGAGTAAAATCCTTGCCATGAGCCTCATTCCACATATGAGTACTCTTATACACCAAGATCAGGCGGGGTTTATGCCTGAGCGCAGCACAGCCAATAATGTTAGAAGATTACTTAGAGTTCTAGAGGCAGATACCTACGACAAAGAGGAATCAGCCATCTTAGCAGTGGATATTGAGAAGGCCTTTGATAACCTCGAATGGCCTTACCTTTACCGCGTAATGGAGAGATTCGGCCTCCGAGAATGGTTCGTGTCCTGGACTAGACTGCACTATGAGGAATCTGTGGCCCGGTTGAAGACTGGGAGAACAATCTCAGACAGATATTGAGTGTCCAAGGGTACCAAGCAGGGTTGTGCCTGTCACCACTCCTGTTCGCTCTGGCCATGGAGCCCTTGGCCTGTCACGCCCGGTTGGGGAACTCATACAGAGGCCTGCTGGTAATGGGGGAGCAGCATCACATCACTTTGCATGCTGATGATCTCTTGCTCTTCCTCGAGAACACGGATACAGACCTGACTGGCGAAAGACAGTTGCTTCAGCATCTAGGCAGAGTCTCAGGCCTCCGGGTAAACTGGCATAAATCCTGCCTGTTTCCGACCTCCGCAGGGAAGCACAGACCCAACATAGAGCACGAAGTGGTGTGGGAGCCTCATTGCCTTTCCTACCTAGGAACAAAAATATATCACAAAGCCTCAGACATCCTGGAGGGCAATATGGGTAGGGCCATCAGGGGATTGAGATCCAGCATAGAATTCTGGGCCTCCTAGCCCTTATCTGTGCAGGGCAGAATAGCTCTCCTAAAAATGGTGGTATTACCGCAACTGTTGTACTTCTTCGTCATAATACCGGTGTGGATCCCGGCGAATGTCTTCTGTGACCTCAGATCGTTCATCACTGGATACATCTGGGGATCCGGTAGACGAAGAGTGGCGCTCAATACACTGCAATGACCCATAGCTGTAGAGGGCCTGGCCCTGCCGGACTTTGAGAGCTACTACCTGGCAGCTCAGCTCAAATGGCTCACACAATGGGTGTCTGGTAGGAAAAATTGGGTGGAGCAACTGGGCCACCACATCCCTGATATCCAATTGCTCTCCCGAGTGATACTGAGACTGGCTGGTCCACATATGGACACTAGTTCAGAGTTCAAGGTGCTACGCAAATGCTGGGGTCTTTACCTGCAGAGATCTCGTGTTAAAAGACCCTATGCTCCGGACATCTCACTAGACTGGCTCGCGGAACTCTCACATGGAGGCTCATGGCACAGTTTACAGGAGTGGGAAGTAGCGGGAGCCAACACAATAGGGACCCTCTACGAGGATGGGACACTGCTCCCATTCTAGGCTTTCCGGGAACGCTATGAGCTCCCAAGAGGGCATTTCCTTTTACACAGAGCCTTAATAGTGGCAATTAAGAAACACTGGAGTTTGGGGATAGCGGAACCTCCGATATCAGCTGGATGTTAATACATAGGTCTATCTTCAGGAACATTTAGAGCAGTCCCATGCCTGTACCGTCAAATCCAGGGAGAGGGGCTGATCCCATTAGATAAGTTGGGAGAACGGTGGGAGGGAGACCTAGGGATCCCCATAGAGAAGAAAAAGTGGGGAGAGATTGTCAGTCGCACTCCCAAGGTTTCCAGGAATGCACGCTTCAAACTCATTATTTTTTATGTGCTCCATAGGGCATACCTTACCTCGGAGCAAATCAACCGTTACTTTAGGACAGTGGATGCTAAGTGTCCACGATATGCAGTGGTAGGAGCAGAGTTCCTCCACATGTTCTGGAGCTGCCCGAATCTGGGAGGTTTTTGGAAATTGGTCACGGACATGTTAACTGAGGTATTGGACAGAGAGGCCCACTGCACCCACCACACTGCCTCCTACACTGGTTTCTACACACCCCTAAGACTAAAGTCACTAGCGGATTCCAGGACTTGGCGCTTCTCTTGGCTATAAGGGAGAAATAGCTCGGAACTGGAAACGTCAGAGGCCCCAGTGCAGAAACCTGGAAGAGAGAAGTCATTCGCTGGTCGGATTATGAAGGAGCGATCAGGACCAGAAAGGCTAAGCGGGGCCAGGGCTCACTAGAAGCAGCCAGAGCATGGGTGGCGTTAGTGGAGGAACTAATACACGGGGATGACCCTCAGACAGCTGACCCTGAGGCAACTGGCTGATATAGTATTCCACACTCAGAGAGGGCGGGTAGGCACTTTTAATTAACCACTAACCTGGTGAGGATCACTTCTCCCCTTCCCAAAAAGCATAAATTATACCACGGCACGAACTTAGCTCACCAAAGACAACAGGAGAACTATGTACACTGAGAGATAATAATACCTTGGGGGGGGACAGACCCCCACCTCAAGAGGTCCGACCATGGCACACTGTGGGGGGGGGATGGAGGGATAGGGGAGGGGGGTTATGGTTGAGTGTAACAGCTGTACACATATCTGCTGGGCATAGACTATAGGGTGGGGTCTAGTAGTGCAAATAGTTGTAGCATCGACACTGATTGGGTTACCACTGTTCCTAACATTACCCAGTCTCTGGGCCATGGACACTGAAGGAAGACACTAAGGAAGACGCAGTGGCCGAAGGCTGCTGATACTGTGGATACTGTGTTTATTACATGATTTAATACACCTTGTATGGCTGCCTACTTGTAAAACCAATAAAATTCTGTTTAAAAAAGAAATGACATACTACATGCATAAACACAAAGTCAGTAGGCGATTACCTTACTGGGGAGTAGGTAAATAGACTAGTAGTGCAATGGCCTGCTAGTAGTGCCATAGCCACCCATTTTAAAGGTTCACTGACAGAATATCGACCCCAAAAAATTGATGCAAAAATTATCGAGTCAATTATATAGGATACAAAAACATCAACTGCCTATACTTAAAATGGTAAGAAAAAAAAATATTGAAAAAAATATTGTGTTCAATACACATATAACAATAACATTAATTTATAAAAAATAAAATACATTTAAATGTATATTTTACCAAATATAACAAATAAACTTACTTTTCTAAATGTAAATGCATATATATATATATATATGTAAACATACATATATATTAAAAAATATATAATTTAAAATAATAATATAGTTAAAAAATCATAATTAATATGATATTATCAAAAATATATGTATATATATTTAAATATACCAAAAAATATAAAATATTAAAAAAGGAAACCAAATTAATTCGAAATACAAATTAAACAACACACATTTATATGTAATATACAAACAACATTTTTTTAAAATTATAAAGATGATTCTATAACAAAAAACAGAAGAAATTACACGCAACACCCTTGGTTTTTGCCACTGCCCCAGATTTACAACATACCGTAAATCTGGGGCAGCGCCAAAACTAATGCTTTCCCAAAGCAGATGTAACGAGGAGAAATACTTATATTTCTCCTTGTTTTTTCCTCTTTCCACATGTGCTGCTTTCTGCCCCTACATTACAATTTATTTTCCTTACTATCCTTATCTTCTGCCACTAGTTCCTTTTCTCCTTTTTCTACCCCTTTGTGTCTGTAGCACTTTGTTGCAACCCCTTGGTATTGTCTCCTTTGGCCGTCTATATCACTGATAGAGCATGGATCTATCTCTATGAATTTACCCTAGAAAAAATGATTTGTGACATTTATTTTCAAATATGACAACTGCATGTTAGGTTACCATGTTTAAGAAAAAACACACATGAAACTTGATTTAGGTACTGCATCGTAAAAGCATGCAGAATGTTAGATGTAGGATTTTGATGATAGTTAACCATAAGCAAACTAATGAAAAGATTAACAAATGCATTAATATGTATCTCTCTATGCGTAAATAAATATAATAAACAAACTATAACAGAAAACTCTATGAAAAGAATAAAAACTGTAATGTGTTATGAACATGGTTGTTAACCTTAGAACGTGTAATAATGAACAATGACAAGGAAGAGAAATAGATATTATAATGATTTGCGTTATGAAAAAGTTTATTCTAAATGTGCCTTTTAATCTTGTGTGATGTATTAACCTACAACGTGAAATAGAAAATTGCTAAATAGAATGTAAAATGGAAATGAAGTGTTAAAATTATTATAATTTTTTTAAGGGTACTTTATACTTACATGATGTAGATGTGAATCATTAATTTGTCTAATTGAAGAACTAATGCATATTTTCCAATAAGGTGAAAATCATATTTTAGCATAAATTCATCTGCACAAGCTGTGTATCATGAAGGCCCAAAACTTGCTTTCCTTTCCTAGTATGAATTTATTAACTGAATAGTCTGAAGCCTATGGGAACCTTTCATAAAGTTTCTACTTGTGCTCTAGCAACCAATGATTCATTTCACGTTTGTAGCTCTCTCCACTGGATGTGCAACAAAATTGTTACTTCCTAGAGCACATGCTTGGGAAAGAACTGAGAAAGGATGAGAGCATGGACTCACCTATTTCCTAAATGACACAACCAATAGTGAGATTAGTGTGGTAGCTGAGGTTATTCTGGAATAATTATCTTGATTATTTGAAGTAAAAATTCATGAGGCCCAACACGTTTGCGCTACAACATCACCATTCGCTTACTCTTATGCTCGTCTTTTTTTTTGTTAACTTCCCCATATTATTATGCTCTAGTGTCTCCTTTCATTAATCTCCAAATGCTTTTCCTAAGTGTCACAGCAGACCTTTGAAATTTCCAGGCTTTACGCTCTTCGTTTGTACCATCAACTCTTTACACTGTTCCCTTTGAACTTTTCACCCCCCAATTTACATAAACCTCAGTGTCTCACCAGTTTACATGATAATCACAATATGACTGCCTGTGGTCAGATTTCCCCATGTTAGCGGTGTAGCCCTAAGAGTTCCTGTTAGTGATGAGTTCTATTCGGCAAACCCCATATTGATTTACAAGCACTATTTTTGATGTTTAGGGTGCCCGCAGTGTCGTTGCAGCGGGTATTTAGTGGCTCCTCCTTTTCACGGGCCTTACTTTGGATATCTTCACCACAGGAGCTCACCTAACCCCAATGAGCTCACGTGGGGGAGGGGGGAGCGGTGACAGGGGTGTCCCAGTCCAGTGAGCCAAGTTAGCCATGTTTGTAATACCCATGCCACAAATTTATTGTCGAATCTAAGTCCAGACCGTCGGAGCCATGCTAAAGCGCGGCCATGTCAGCTGCCAGCTCTCGAGCACCGCGAGCATATCACTCTTTGAATTAGGGTGTAATGAACACAGTTTTGAAGAGGTTACATGATGAGTTTAGATGGAGAATGAGAGTAGGGTGGCTAGAGCTCGACACTAGCATGTGATTGCATTGGATGACATCCCCTAGACTAATGCATTATCAAAAGTGGGGGGTCTCCTAAAACCTTCTCAATCTGGTGCTATTCTCTTTATGCACAGTGTCTCTGAATGTCTGAAGTATTCACAGTACAGGTACATTTACTTTAAATATTTGCCTGCGTTTTGGAATCTCTCTCTCGAGCAGCCGTGTTAAAAAGACATTTGAAGCAAGACAAACACATGAGATAATATCAGAGCTTTGCACATTGAGACTGAGTAGCATGATTACATTCACTTTGCAAACACACAGTGGAACATTTCTCTGCAAGGATCATCACCGTGATTAATGAGCTTGTGTATTCAATTAATGAATTGCAAGGCTTCAAGCCTGTTAAAATTACACCTAGAAAATATTTTAAACAACAATGGGGAGTTGCTAATTATTTACTGTAGTAGCACCTCCAGTTGCAAATAGGGACATTGGCAATCTTTTCTTTTAACCCGACGTGTGTTTTTTTCCAATAATTGTGGATTTTGGCCAAATGTGCAGGGACAACTATTCCCAGTTTTGTGCTTTAGGTTGTACACATCATCTGTCTGAAGGAAGTTGTGTGAGTCCATTTTGTGAACTTGCTGCCCCTCTGATTGTGATTTACTCATTTCGATCCTTTTAATTTGCACTTTGTTGGGGTCTTTGTCAGCGCTGGGGCATGGTCATGTGCTTGTCACTTCCGGTATTTTTGTCAGGGAACCCAATGAAAGCCCAGCACAAAGCCACATGTAAAACTGCACCACTGTAGCAACAGTGGAGTATCAAAGGTCATTTACAGAAGACAATGGAAGTAATATGGCACAGCATGCTGATGCAGCAGTGTAATCTATCAGTCATCGCACCTTGAGCACCCAGAGAACAGAATCTTTACCACTCCACTTGAATAGTACAAATTATCGTTTTCAAGAACAGCAAATACAAGATGTAATATTTTTACTCTTGGATGTTATATTGAAGAAGGCAGCAGCTGAGTTTTTTCTTCCCCAACACTTGTCATTGCTCGAGAGGATGTCTAGAAAGTATTACATTTGACTTGGCCAATGCTTGATAAACCACTCTAATTTGGTCAGGGTAAGTGGAATGGTGAGGGAATGTTGTGTCAGACCTGAAAAAGCAACATTTGATAATAAATCTGCTTCTCAGTAGTTGGTGGTTGTACCTGAAAAATGTTAGGTGTTGGTCATGCAGTTGGAAAGAGGAATTTACATTGGTTATGCAACACCAATGAGTTGTGCCATTGTGTGGACTTTTTTTTTTTTAACATATTCTTAGATTGAGGAGTGAAGAGGGTTATGGAGACTGAGCAGATGCTACACTTTCTCAACAATTTCTTGGTTGTGGGTAGAGTGCATAGAAATAATGAATGCAAGAGACTACTGATCAGCTTTGAAATGGCAGACAAGGGGAGGTTAAAAGATCCAAGGTTTTTCATCAATATTGTTAGGGATCAAAATGTAATCTTTCGCAATGGAGCCACCTTGAGAAGCTGAATAGATTATGAGAGTTGATGCATGAAGTGATGGGCAAAAAGACATATCAACATCAACAAGCACAACAAATGTTGAGACACTTGACCTTTATGTACAGAATGTGGTCACCACACAATGCTCTTTGCAAGCAATTGACGGTCAGTGAAAGTGGCAGAAAAACCTCATCATCAAAACAGGGCCACAAATTGGGCCAGCAACAGAGGGTCAGTTTGCCTACATGAAGACCTAATAGCATGAGAAGTAAAGTAAAGACATTTTTGGACACAACAAGTGCAATTGGTTTTGAATTATTTTGGGATGGATGCTTGTAGGTGTCTAGACTAAAGCCTACTAACCTGGAAAGCTAGATATAAAACTTGGTATTGCTTGACATTTTCCTGTTTGTTTAGGCAGTGCATTTGTGAGGCAATGAACTAGCTATCCACAGGGTAGCATTTATGAACAATGAGGTGGTAGTCAATATGGTAAATGAAATCACAGGCCAGGCCCACTGAATATTAATACTGCTAAAAAACCAGGCAACTGTGTGTCTGAGAGAGAGCATCGTATTCAGAGCTAAACATTTCCTTGGTCTGCATTCACAATCGTTGAGATTCGGTGGGTCGGTTCTGGAGGGTACGAGATGTGTAACACGGGCAGCTGCAGGAGGTTGGATAGTAGGAGAGTGATGGCAATACAACCAGCATAGGGATCATTAGCCATGACAACTATGAACACCTACAGATAATCATGGAGAGAGTTCACAATGACCTGGATGGAAAAAGAAAGGCAAATGAGAAGGGACAAGGGCATCGACTTTTTTGGGATCTACACAAAATAGAACCGTCTCTCTCCTCCACAGAAAGAAAGATGTCTGGGATCGAATTTTATGGAAAATGCTTTTTTAGAGGCGAAATATCAAGGGACTGATTGGATGTAGAACATTTAATAGTTGTTTGAGAAATAGGAGTAATATGTGGATGGAAGAAAAGCAGCCTCAATATAAATATTATTAGATGTACTATATCACCGTTGTCCCCTGTTCAAACCCTATCTGGTATACATAATTTGAAGTTGCTATTATCACTGGAAAATGATAATGAAATATTAAGAAATTAAAAAAAATGGCTTAACACATTAGACATCACCGAGAGTATTAGTTATGAAAGTTGTTTGAAATTATGATTAAAATTCATACCTTCTAATCCCCTAAAAATGTATTTAGACATTTTTCCAGAGAGTGACAAAGGATTTGTATGATCATGAGGCGAGAGGCCCAAAAAAGTTACTTAAGACTGGAAATCTAACCTGATAGAAAGAATGACCCATATGAGATTTAAGTCAAGATAAAGGCATCGTTATCATGGAGGCCGATAAGGGAGGCAATGTAGTCATTGTGCATAAGGAGGATTACATCGCTGAAATTGACAACTAGCAATCACAACATGCTATGCAAAAGGCCATTGGAATTATGTGGCAGGGGAGTTACTAAATTATGAAGCAAGAGAATGCAAATAATGCATCACAATGCTGCACTTTTTGTGACAGCATTACTTCATTATTTTGTAATTTTTACACAAGTTAACCCTGTCTGGGCAAATATTTTACCTTATCTGTTAGTATCAGTTGATGGAGCAGGGAAAATAAAAAAATTTAACCCCTAACAAATTTTATAATTAATTAAATAAAATGTTCGTTTAAATGTATTAATCAACACTGTATGTATGGGAATGGTAATATGCCAATGTATGTGCTAAATAATCTATTAATGGATGTCCGTGTGTCTAATTATAACGTAAAATTAAATGCGTACTAATTAAAAAATAAATGCATGTTTGTGCTTCATAGAAATAAAACGTGTCGTTGCAAAAACAATAGTGATGGTAAGTAAGGAACAGCTTAAATGTTGCTTTCTGCTAGGTAACAACTAATTGGGGTACGTAGACGACGGGAGGGAAACAAAAGGGATATTTTCTCTATTTTAATTATGTTTTGTTTGCCTCAAATTAGTGCTTCTAAAAGTATAACCGAGTGGCGATGTAAAATGGCCGCCAGTGGGAAGATGTGCGCAGGCGCAAAGGGGACACGTGATATGGGATGAAAACGGAGAAAAAGCTAAAACCTCGTGAGGTTACTGAGACAGCTTGATGCAAGAAATGGTCAAGGCTGGTGTGACCTAATTGAACTGATAGTGTGCCATGATGATCAGCAGAAGGCCCGTGGGAAACAAGTTTAAGAGAAAGGACAATGTCTGCGGAGTTCTCGAATGTGTCGAAAGAAGTTACAAATGAACTGATCGAATCGGATGAAAAATGTTTAAGCGTATGGGAAAGGAAAGGATCCAAGGACCCTTGAATCCAAAAGAACTTGATTAAAAGAATGAATACGCTGACATACATGGACCAATGAAAGAAAAGCGTGATATTAATGTTGCAACAGTTAGTTAGCAAAGTTAGAATTAGGGTATAAGAGGGCCTACTCTTAGTGGGAGGGGGTCAGTCGCGGTTGCAGTCACAGTCAGGAGAGAAGTTGAAGAGTCGTGTTGGTGGCTTCCAGTGCTGGGTGGTCCTGATTCGATCCCTTACTGAGCGGGAGATGCTGA
The DNA here is from genome assembly GCA_963921515.1 of Calotriton arnoldi. Classification (NCBI taxonomy): domain Eukaryota; kingdom Metazoa; phylum Chordata; class Amphibia; order Caudata; family Salamandridae; genus Calotriton; species Calotriton arnoldi. The sequence goes on from CAWUFW010005114.1 coordinate 1,341,566, forward strand.
AAGACTGTTAGAGGAGACGGGTTGCAGGTAGCTGATGCTGACGAGCTGAAGTTGCTGTTGCTGTCTTAATTTTACAGTTGAGTATGAGAATCAGGCTATTTCTAATTCCTAACTTAGGTTAGAAATCATTAGGCTAAATTAGGAAGCTAGGCAGGTAATTAGGGTTTTGGCTTCATGACAAAAATTTCCTTTCTGCAATAAAATGATTATGCTTAATAAATATTTGAATTTAAGAATGAATAATTGAATAAAGTATTAAATTCTTTTTCATGCTTTTAAAATTATATAAAATTTAAGATTCTTTAAACCCAAAATGACTCAGTGGTTATTTTCCTAAATGATTGTGACATCAGTAATTGGTTATTGTGATTCAGCTGGTCTTAATCACTATGAACTAATTTCTTAAATGAATGATTCATGGACAAAACAATGAGCAGGAATATCTTAAGAAATAACTAAAAGAAAGTGACAAATTAAGGTAATAAGATATCCTGGCTTTTCCAGCGGTACATAAAATGGTGTTCTCCATTTAGTTCTCATGCTTCTCCTAGGAGTACAGAATTTCATAAAGGTGTAAAGGAAATCCAGGAGTGTGTGTGTGTGTGTAGGCGATGTTTATGGGCCCCATCGTCATGTGGATATGAGAAATATAGTTTGCCCCTGGATGACCTATAAGTAACCTGGGAGGAGAATAGTTTTTATTGTACGCGCTGCATCACAGTTTAACACCCAAATATATCATTAAGCAATTGAAAGATCACCAGACAACCTTTGGGAAAGGCCTTCTATTGCGTGGTAACATGTCACCATAGTTTTAGTACCTTTTGATCAGTTTGAGCTACAATTTTTATTTTGTTAAAATCTGCATATTATTCAGCAGGATTATGTGGCAAATGTGACAAATACACCATTATGTGAAAAACGCTGCAGCCTCAGAATTGCAAAATTCCAGTGGACTTGGTTATCACGTTGTGTCTTTTCATGAGATTGTTACTCACTATTTACATATAACAAAGGGGATATTAAAAATTCATATATTCTGAGTTACATTGTGATTAGAACTATAATACATAAAAACATGTTGGACACCCCTCTATCCAGTCCCCTTCTTTGAATTGTCCACCTAAAATGGGGATATATTGCAGAACACTAATTACAGGTGTGGCTTCTAATAAACACGTAGTGATGAGTAATATAGTCGGGACAATTAACCCTTCCTTTCAAAATTATCTTGGATGGTTTAGAGACATTTTCGACACTCAGACTGTGCCTTTACCAATTCCATGATGACGATCCAACACACGGAAAGTTGCATTACATGTACTGACTCAATGTTTATTGTTACCATACTATCATTGGGCTGGTATGAGAAAATAATAAATGAGAAAATACAGATGTAGCTTTGACCATTACTTTGACTAAAACAGAAATTACATCAAAGTATTTCCAAATATACAAAAATGATATTAGAGAATATATCAATCACAAAAATTTTTACTCGAAAAATTAATGGTCGGCTGTCAATAAAGGATATATAATATGTACGGTACAGCTAAAGGTAAGGTAAGAAAAACGAATCGACTGTGAGAAATATGCATTTCACTCACTGAACATCTTCGATGAAATACCACACACACACAAATAGATTTTTTTAATTGGTAATATTTTTGAAGATAGCTACATTGGAATTTGTTGGACATATTGGTTCTACATTTAATAACTAACTTGCTATTAAGTATATAATTTTAATGAAAGAAGTATATAAGATTTATTAAATTTGTCACCATGTTGGAAACGTACAGATTCTCATCTAGCTCAACGTGTAATTATTGATCAACAAACGTTGTTCAAAAAATACACTGAGGGGTATATTCACAAGAACGTGTGCTAAACATCTCCAAAAAATGTTAACGCAACTTTACACATCGCAGCGTATCGCGGGAAAATAACCCCGTGTTAACGTGGAATTCACAACACGGCGGTACCATGCGATAGTCTGCCGAAAACGCGGCCAATGTCCACGATACAACCACCTCGACGGAGATAAAAACACAAACCACAACACAAAAAACGTGCGATGAGCCCATTCGCGATGAGGAAAGCAGCGATAAGCACCGCCAGGCCCGTGACACACACACGGCAGGCGGGAATAAGCACAACAAAAGCCTGAAAAAGAAAGACAAACCAAACAGAAAACAACAGCCAAGCACAATGGAGGCAACCGGAGCCAGTATACAACCCCACAAGCCCCATTGGCAACAAAATATTGTACATGGCAGGCCATCGTGGACAAGGTGAATGCAGCCGGAGAGCGGAGGAGGACAATGGAAGAAAACCAGAACAGCCGGAATGATGCGAAACGCACAAACAAGCAGAAACACGCCAACAACAAGAAGGCAGCAATGCACACCGGAGGTGGGAGTCCAGGCCACACCAGGAGCTGGATGACATGGAGGAAATCGTGTCCACCACATCAGTCTGGAGATGGTGGCAGGACTCGGGGACCGGAAACTGCCCAAAACAACAGACACAACAGCAACAGGGAGAGGAATGACCAGGGACTGGGGGACGGGGGAGATGGGCACAATGGCACACATGCACAATTAAGCACAGCACAACTGCAGACAAACCATGCCCAAGAGTAACAACACCAACCAAGAGCACAAGTCACACAACCCGGCAATATCACACCACTGAACAAGCACAGAAGTGAAAACCACACTGCCTGAAAGGGAGAAGGGTGAGCCAAATCAGAGCTGAAGGGACATCTCACACACAATGCAGCACACACACATAGGAAGCAGAGCACCCCAACATCGAACACAATGTGGTACAAACACCAACATTTGCACAACCGAACACAGGACACAAGTGCACCCGCTTGTGGCTGGTAAACGGCCATACGCATCTGGCAAAGCACGAAACAGGGACATGATAATGCACAAGTACAAACCCACAGCCCTGATGGGGTAGCAATGCACGTATGGCAGGGAGCCAGAGAGTCTGTGACACACACATTGGCATACAAATCAAAACACAACACAGTTGGAGACAAGTGAAAGTGCGGAAACTTTATCAACAAGTGCGTGTCAGTACGGCCAAGAGAAGTGCCACAATATGCAGACCAATGCAGCAGCATGTCTGAATGAGGAACGTAGGAAAGCGCCCATGTCCACCCCGGGGGAGTCCATCACCAACACAAGTCAGTGCCAACCCGCGTTGGTTGTCCGCGCATGGATCAGAAGTCCAGGCCAATGCAGCCATGTCCACTGTCGTCTTGGGACATGTGACCAGATTCCCAACATGCAACCAGGCGTCGGGACACGTGCAATGGGTCACATCCAGTTGTGGCTGCAGATACCTTGTCACTCGTCCATGAACGCGAGTGCAGCAGCGTAGGCCAACATCTCCAATGAGAGATCGTTGTCAACCACATCTGACATGTTGTCAACGTAATCCATCAGCTGACCCGGACAGATGTGCTGACTCCAACCCCTGGCCCCAATGTGCACCAAAGCCCAATCGGGTAGTGGCTCAATGTGCTCACTGCACACGACGACTCGTGCAATCTCCCAGGTCCAGTTGCCAGCATGCATGCCAAACATCCATGCATGCCATAAACGGGCATCACGATGACACTCCTGGTCATGGGCCAACAGGGGGCGCACACACATGTCGAAATCCAGGTCAGCTGCCGTTACGTTGGAGAGGCAGACATCCATGGTCCACTCGAATATGCACGAGCGACAATGCAACACAGGCTGAACGCAGGTGACGTTCGCAAGGCGGAAGCTCAGCCGGTAACTGATCCGCAGCACTGCCAACGGCAGTGCCCCCAGTACATGCAGCAGACGTGCACGGTACAGGTCCACGTGACTGGAGTCGAGCATGTGTCCGGGATGGTCTGCCATTGCGTCAGTGGCTCTGCTTGAAGCGGCACTGGCTTGCCCTGCACCAGTCCTGTGGATGAAATGGCACAGCTCGGAGCAATGAGCAGTGTCTGTGTGCAACGGGTGCAGGCCTGGGGTGGGGTGGGAGTACGTGTGAAGGCCATTTCACGCACGCTAACTATGACCAAGGACTTCTGCGTGTGGGATGTGTACACGTTGGTCTCACGTCAGGCAGTGCGTAGTGTGGGAGTCGCAAGTAAATGCTATCGTATCTGTCAGGGGGTGCTGGCCACATGCAAGTGCCAGCTCGGAGCTGCAGATGTGCCACCGCCTGATAGTACAGACAAAGGACCCTTCATCCCTACAGTAACTTCACCATCTGCATGCATTCAGGAGATGTACAGAGGCCTGTCGTGGGTGTGGTGGGATGTCTGCGACCCTGGGAATCATGGATGATATGCCCAGCACATGGCACATGAGCGGCCTCACTGTGTGTTACTTTGCCTCACAGCTGCTCCTCCCTCCCACGAGCCCCCACACTTGTGTGCACTGCGCGGTTGTATCACGTGCACTCCTACGGCACACCATTGTAATGCCTGTCCGCGCATGTCCAGCGGCATGCCAACAACACCGTGACGCTGGCCTTTGAAGGTGTGCGGCCACGTGAGTGTAGGCCAATGGTCCGGACAGGGCGGACACAGGTGTACAGTCCATGGCTGGCTGTGATCGCGCTGCGAATGAGGCTAGGCAACTGACTCATGCAGCCGCAGGACTGATACACATAACACTTGGCATGCATGTGCCAAGACCCTGAGCGGTCTTGCGCTCCTACATTTCCCCATCCATGCGGGCCCGCCCTCCTGGTGCATGCTACATTGCAACATCGGCTACTGTGGCCCTGGTGGTGAAAACACCCCAACACAGAGTCACACTTACCGCACATCCTGCCCAAGGCCAGGTCCGAGCCACGCCCTGCTCCCCCTGCCGAATCAGCACACCCCTGCGCTGACCTGACGTACGCCGACCAGCACACGCCGCTTGTGCATGCAGGGGGGGGCGGGCGAAGCTACATGTCCAAGGTCACTGCCAATGCTGAGGTGACATGGTATCGTCCGCTGAAGACAGCACACTGTGATGTTGCAGGGCCCGTGCCCATCATGCTGACACAATGACAACACAGACACACTTGCTCAGATGGTGTGAATGGCTACGGGCACGTGCGCCCGGCCACATTTATTAGCAGGCACACATATCGAGTGACACCAGTGTTGGATGTGTGTGGGGTGTGTGCACACCAGCCGGCAAGGGCTGCCTGGTGCAGTCAGAAATCGACAACAGTGTACATCGTAAAGGACACAACCATTCAACCATAAAGGCCCCATGACTTGTGCTGCACAGAGTTAGTGGCCCCGGATGCACAGCGTCCTGCACGGGCCTACCGCCATGGGCCGCTGACTTGCGGGGCACTGGAGCAGGGTCACGAGTGCAGAGCAGGTTTCCGTAGATGACAAAGGGGCTTGTCGCGGAGTGTCTCGGTGGACAGTGGAAGGTCCCACTGTCCAGCGAGGTACCCCCAGGGCATGATGCAGAGGGCAGAACCACGCTGAAACAGTCACTTTGGTGGAGATGAATGGAACAGACACATGTCGGACACCAAGTCCGGTCCAGCCAGATGAAGATGCAGAAAACCCCCAGGCCATCGACTCAGACGCCACCAAGGTCCAACCAGATAGTGCTCATGACTCATTGTGCACAGAGTTAGTGGCACCAGTGCTGTTAGGGGATGTCGCCTGCGATGAGGCGTGGCCAATGGTGTGGACTCCTCCACATCTTACCCAAGACACAGTTCCACATATGTGACCTACTGGACCGCAGTGTAGGCCTGAGCCCTCATCCAAGTGTCGTCGGCTTGCGTTGAACAGGGTTAGGGGCACCACGTGTCGCCGGCTTGCGTTGAACAGGGTTAGTGGCACCACGTGTCGCCTGCTTGCGTTGAACAGGGTTAGTGGCAACACGTGTCGCCGGCTTGCGTTGAACTGGGTTAGTGGCACCACGTGTCGCCGGCTTGCGTTGAACAGGGTTAGTGGCACCACGTGTCGCAGGCCTGCGATACGGAATTATGTTTCACTGATCGAAGGGAGTCTGGTGCTGTGGCCGCTGCCACGGACTTGGGGTCACTGCCATTCAAGACTCAGGACACAGTTCCACATGTGGGACCTACTGGGCCGAAGAGGACGCCGGTGGAGTATGTCAATGAGAAAGGAGTAATGTGGGCCAGCGATGGTCTGCGGAGGCTGCAGAGGTCGCGGGACTGGGGCTTGGAGCTTGCACCGGCATGTGGTGGGCCCTCTTTGACACACACTGGTATAGGCAGGTGAGCGGAGCCTCATTGGTGCGCTGGGGCAGGCATGATGGGTCTGGGGACCAGTGGCCCGGGGTGCAGCAGGCGCACAGGGACGCAAGCCCTGCCGCGCTGGGCGCAGGACTCATGGCGGGCTGAGAGGTGCCGCCCTGGCAGGCGCGTTGTCCATTCCAAATGAGAACCACGCCCAGTGCGACAGGCTTTTTGTTCACACCCCTACGCAGGCCTGGCGTACACAGGTCCAACCCACTCCGCCCGCGCATGCAGGGGGGGACGTAACGTGTGACATTTCCGCGTTCTGCCCCACAGCCTGTGGGGACATGGTAGCGCCCACTGGCCACTACACTCCATGCACCAGCAGTTGATCTCCACATGGCCATTTCCGTTGTTTGCACACTGTGGTCTGTCCGGCACCTCCACGCCACACCTGGCATTGGGTAGGTTCACATTCCTTAGTCACTTGCCGCTCTCGCACATGCCTGCTCCATGCCTCTCCTCACATCCTGCTATTGTGTGTCTGTGGTGCCATGCCGTGGCTGGGTTGTGGGCATGGCAAGGCCAAGTTCCCAATAGAGTCGTGTTGTCGTGTCTGGTTGGTTGGCATGTTGTGTGGCATGTTGAATGTAGTTGTGCTGCATGCCCATTGCCTGTGTCGTGAGTTGCATGACTGTGGGCTGGAGGTGTGTGGTGTGTTCATTTTGGACTTACCAAAGAGCGCTGCATTTCCATGGGTGCCATCCTGGGAGCGCTGGGTGATGATGGACTGTCGGGAGATGTGAGAATCATGCACTCTGCCTGGGGAGTCGGCTACGGCATTGTTGAGGGGTCCCGGGTGGTCCACTATTGCCTGCACATTCATGGGATGCGTGTGCTTTCTGTTGTGGTAGTTGTGTGCAGTGTCGGCAGGGGGCACGAGGGGTACATGTGTGCAGTTGATTGGCCCTGACACGTGAGGGAATCCAGCTATGGCGTAGGGGCCTTGCTTGGTCTCCAGCTGCTCCTGCGCTGTGTGGGTGAAGTGGAGGGGCTGGGGTACCAGGCTGATGTTGGCATCCAGGACAGGTGTGATGACCGTGGATGGGGCTGGCTGTGTGACTCCTCCGACTCTGGCAGTTGTGGGTTGGTTGGTACCAGAGGCTGACATGTGCTGCGCAGCCGGCAGCTTTGTCTTTGGAGGGATGTTGGTTGTCCGCTGGGTTGGTACTGTCAGCAGGTGGGGGATGTGGGTCAGGATGCGGGGGATGGTTATCCTTTTGGGCCTGTAGTGGGCAATGTCCTCCTCTGGCGTTGGGTCTGGGCGGCAGGTGCGTTTCAGGTGGGTCCGCTGTCTTTGTGTACGCTGCCTCTGTGGTGTTCCCGGGGGGGGGGTGGGATGGGTCCTGGGGGTGGTGGCGGGCCTGGGGTGGGTGGCGGTGGGTGTTGTGGCCCTCATGGGTCACGGAGCTGCATGATCATTGTCTCCATGGCATCTGTGGGTCTTCAGATGTGGCTCTTGGCTGGGCTCCCTTTCATGCTGCAGGTAGTCGTCCTGCTTAACACCAGCAAAAGGCAGGTGTTGAATCCCTGCTGCTACACCGGCTTATCGCGTGGTTTTGACTCGCATCGCAGATCTGGCAGTTCGTTGTGAAAGTGGTGTTGTGGTTTTTTCGTGTGTTTTTGCACGGGAACGCCTACTCTGTATCTCATTAGGGTTAGTTGGTGGTGTCCACCGTGGAGATACATTTTTGGGCAGTTATCGCGGGAATACTGGCGATGTCTGCAGTTTGCACCCACTTGTGAATGGGGTGTTAAATCGATCTCCACTTTTGATGGGTTAAGGTGGAGATAAATCGGCGGTAGGTCCTTGTGAATATGCCCCTGAGTTTGTTATTGGTGCTCCAATGTTCTTCGGCCTCCATTTTTTGATGGACTTAAAATTGAGTTTGATGACCCAAATATTTGATTTGTAAATAGATACGTTGCTGTCTTTTTAATAACTTTATAATTACTTTAGGATTCATTATCTTTATGTGTTCACATTGTTTACAGCCCTGAGGAAATTCGCAGAGGGCGAAATGTGTTAGCTGTTTTGGGGGTTTGTCAAAGAAATACAAGAAACAAATAAATAAAGAAGTGTTGTTAAAGATATTAGGGCTATAGAGATCGGATTTAGTACGACATATTGAGTGCTCCCCAGTGTGGAACTATATCCACTCTCTGCACTTGTGGTAGCAATATCTCTAGCAGCTGGGTGCTGTTGTGAGGAGAACAACATAAACTTCAGGACTGATATTGCAATGCGGTCATGTAATCCACTGTTTGGTAAATCAATGACTATGGCTGATGTTTATAACGATACATTTAGTGGAGAGTGTGACCTGCTGACAAATGCGGAGCTAATAAAACATATAAAGTGAGGCCTATTTGAGATACTGAACAAGTGGCAGAAGGCGGAATTGTTCAGCTGCAGCTGCTGCTGTTTTGAGCATGGAGGAAGTCCATAGAGAAGTGTCTGGGTTCGCCAACAGGGAAATGTGTGGGTTCTGCAAATGGAAACATTTAAGATGGGTAAAGCATAAGCACAGAGAGGACAGGCTTCCATATCTGTTTCAGCAGGATAAGTACAGCTAGCAGAGACAGCCTATCCTGGGGTAAGACTCATCAGCACCTTGTATTTCCATATTTGGAACTCATGCTTATAATCGAGTATGCAAGACCACAAGTCCCGAAAGCAAGGAGCTGCTTGTTAAAATGTTCGCTCATATTACAATTGAAATGGACTCTTTTATCCTGTGTGCATGTAGCCTTTAGAGCATGAAGGTGTTGAAAGAATAGTGAGAGGCAGAAAGTCCATAAAGTTCATCCTTTAAAAGCTGTAATGAGGCTTCGCCAAAAACTACATGCAGCTCTAACCTGAAATTTCCTTTGAATTTCTCCATAGCTGACCAACCGTCCCAAAGTCAAAATTTACATCTTTAGCTGGTGCTGTTTTTTGTAGCTAAGAATTCTAGTTCTATAATTATAATTGAACAGCAAATCCACAAGTCCTAGAAACCAATGTGTTTTTGGATGTAAGGCTCAAACCTGCTTGCTTATGGTTATAACCATGACATAAGCCACCTTGCTTGTATGAAATCTGTTAGATTAAATGCTTCTTTGGGAGTTTCACAGCAGAAAACCAGTAATTTTTAATGAGAAAATAGTGTAAAATGACGTTTGAACAATACAAATTAGGGTCAAATAAAAGCTAAGTGTTGGACTTGGCCCCCTCTGCAGGGTCATGCCAAAAACCTTTTACCTTCACCCTTCTGATTTCTTAACCCATTTTCTTTGGCCTTTAGGCTCTGCACACTTTACTCCTGCTCACCAGTACCAAAGTGCTTGAGCGCTCTCCTTTAAACATGGTGAAATTGGCTTTTACCCAATTGGCACATTTAATTTACTGTTAAGCCCCTCGTAAAGTGGTAATACATGTACCCAGGCCCTTTAAATTAAATGCTACTAGTGGGCCTGCAGCACTAATTGTACCACTCACATACGTAGCCCTTCTATCAGCCATTGCAGCCTGTGTGCAGTTTTAAACTTCCATGTTAACCTGGCAAAATAAACATTTTGCCAGGCCTAAACCTTCCTTTTAAATACAGGTAAGTCACCCCAAGGTAGGCTCTAAACCACCCATAGGGCAAGGTGCAGTGTATTAAAATTTTGGACATGTACTTTTACATGTCCTGGTAGAGAAAAACTCTTAAATTGGTTTTTCACTACTGCAAAGCCTACCTCTCTCATACAATAACATTGGGTTACCTTATTACATTTAATACGTGATAACTTTCAATTGGGAGCAAGTAGGAATGTTTTGTGTGGTATCTAAAGAATTGTAATTTAAAACCCTCCTTAATGATAAAGTTGGATTTTTGGTCACAATTCTGAAAATTCCACATTTAGAAAGTTGCCATTTTTTTGCCCTGAACATTTGGTGCCTGTATCCTGGGTCACATGACTAGGTGTAGCTGGCAATTGGTCTTTGGTTATTTCTTCCAGACAGTGAGACAATGGGGGAATAGGTGTTGTCAGGATGGGCCATCACTGACTTGATAGAATGCAGAGCTGTCACCTACCACACTTACACATCACAAGGATTCTTCCTCAGCACACTCACAAAGGGTTCCGTAATAGTTTTCGGTGCCCCCAGACAAGCTGGTCGCAGGCCAGGGAGGCAGAAAATTCCAACCACCTTTGGGTGTGGAAACCTCCAGAACCTTCTCCGACTTCAAAGCTGTCACCAACTATAAATATTGGACGCTCTGACCCAATTCTTCAGTACACCTCTAGACCTGTGGAACACTCACAAGGACTGCTGCAAGAAGGACTGTACGTCTGCTGCCCTGATACTCTGCTCCCTGCTGCCCTGCTGCCTGAGTGAAAAAGACTGGAACTGCATCTTGAACCTAGGACCAACAAAGTGACTCCAAGGGCTAGTTGGCTGACCACCTGATCAGAGCCTCAGGGACAGAAGAGTCTCCAACCACATTGAAATCAGCACATGGACCAAGTGGGCCTCCCCAGTCAGTCCTGGATCCTTGGAAGTGGGCCTAAAGGTGCTCTGCCAGTCCAGCTGCGGTCCTAGGAGTACTGATACAGCACAGTGCATCACAGCCTTACAATGGAACCTCTGCTGCACGATGCATCCCTGATGCAGGACTCCGCGCTCCTTGGAACCACTGCTGCATAGCGCATCCTCAACACAGGACCTCACAGCGCAGCCCTGCAGCTCCTCAGAACTGCCACTGTCAGACGCATCCTCAATGCAGGAACTCGCATTGCTGACCGCAACTCCTCTAAACTGCTCCTGCATGAAACATCCTCAACAAAGGACTTCCCCAAGCTCCGCAACCAGAATTTAAGGTACTTTGTTCAGGGTGCCTAACTTGGTCCCTGTGTCCCTCCCACGGTCCATCGCGGTCAGCCTGAACTTATGACTTTGTTCAGGTCCAGCGCGACCAGACAACTACAATTGGCGCTTTGTGCCTAAATCTTTAAAATTTCATATCTCAGGTTCTACTTAAGTTAAGCCTGACTGCTTTTGTGCTAAGCTACAATTAGTTTAGGCACATGTTAATATGGGGTTGCTTGTGACTTCACCCTGACAGGAATTATGGTTGCTGCTTGAGTAGGGTTTCACTCACCTCAACCAGTAACCCAATTTCCTACACCAAGCACTTTGAAAGAGGATTTCTGGTGCAGATAGGGAGAACATATTTGGGCATTGTTAACGGACCACTATTAAGAGGCAATGTGAAAGAAGGGGAACTATGAAATATCTTTCAGTGCCAGAAAACTACTGTCCCATCTCGCTGCTTCCATTTCTGTCCAAAATCTCAGAATCATATGTCAATTCTCTTCTAACGTCCTACCTGGAAGCTAATTCTATACTTGACATCTCTCAAACTGGATTCCGGCCTCGGCACAGTACCAACTCTGCTTTGCTGGCAGTCACGGAACAACTACGGACCTCCTTGGATGCCGGCCGAACCACAGCATTAATCTTGCTGGATCTGAGTGCAGCCTTTGACACGGTCTCCCATGAGATCCTGCTCCTACGTCTGGAGGAGATCGGTGTCAAGGGCTCGTCCCTCTCTTGGTTCTCTTCTTTCCTGGAGGATCGGACCTTCCAAGTCTCGGCCCCCCCTTCCACTCTCGCACTCATCCACTGAGCTGTGGGGTGCCTCAGGGTTCAGCATTAAGCCCTACTCTATTCAATCTATATGTGAGGCCGCTGGCTCTGCTGGCCAAAACCCGGTGCAGCTCCCTGGTGTCATACGCAGATGACACCCAGCTGGTGTTTGCCTTCTCCAACAACCCCAGCCAGGATTCGGTGAAATTTAGACAGGATCTGACAGCAATATCGGAGTGGATGGCTGATAACTATTTGCAGCTCAACTCGTCCAAATCCAAGATCCTTCTGGTAGGCAGAGATCGCCATCTCTGGGGCAATGAATGATGGCCGCCTGCTCTCGGAGCTCCCCCCACCCCCAAACCAGTGGTGAAAAACCTCGGCATAATGATGGACAGTGATCTCACTTTCGAGACCCATGCCAAATCAGTGGCAGGGAAATGCTTTGGACTACTGCGAGGCCTTAAACCTATACTGGGTCTCTTTGACTCCATGACTCGTCAACTGATCATTCAATCTTCTGTCCTTGCCAGACTAGATTATTGCAATGTGCTTCTCTTGGGAGCCAACAAATTCATTGTTAAAAGGCTGCAGCGTGTTCAGAATGCAGCTGCTCGGGCAATCTTTGCCCTCCCTAAACACTGTCATATCTCCAGCCTCCTCTGTCGACTTCACTGGCTCCCCCTCGAACAGAGAGTGCGCTTCAAAAGGCTGTGCATCACTCACAGAATCCTGGGGGGTATCGGCCCCAGAATCTTGAGTGATCTATGCTCTTACTATGCTCCCAGACGCTCGCTGCGTTCAGCAGACTTGCTCCTGGCCAGAGTTCCCCGGATACAGAGGGCCAGAGCAGGCGGGCGTTCTTTCAGGTGGTTAGCTCCTGCCCTCTGGAACTCCCTCCCCATCCACATCTGCAGCACCCCTGACCACCTTACCTTCAGAAGGCTGGTGAAGACATGGCTATTCACCCAAATCTAATCTCTCCTCTGTTCTGTCGTCTTACTTGGTGCTCATCTTAGCGCTGGGATGCCCCGTTGCTGGGGCAGGCATGCGCTCTACAAATACCTTAACATTAACATCTTAAGGCTGGTTGGCACATTCACCCATAGTTAGACTCTCCACATATAAACACAGACTTCATCCATCCTTCTATATACAATCGCCATCAACACATAAGTTCATCATCCATTCATCCATTTGTCCTATTTTCCATCCGTTAATTCATCTGTCCATCCATCCATCTGTAATCATTTCATCCTTCATCCCATACCCAAACTCTGTCAATTCAATCTTCCAAGTTTCTACCATCTTACAAAATATGTATCCATCTACCCAAACACAGTCTTTGTACATCTGGGAAAGAAACATATTCATTCAAAGTCTCACTCTCTCTACTCCATTCATCCCAGTGCACACAGTGTACATCAATCCCTGCACCCTCTCACTATTTTCTTTTGCCCATTAACACATTACCACTCATCCATCAACTCATGCATCAATCAGCTCACCTTTCCATGCATATGAATCACTAACAGCCTCGTTCACTGTTCCATTCCCTCACACACTCACACACTTCGCTCTTGATAACGACCACATCTCCACATATACACTTGTGGACATGCTACTTGCAACCATATGAATGTTCGTCCATGTTTATTTGCCACTAATCTTTTGAGTTTATTGAATAAGCTCATTTAGTTCAATCTCATCCCAGGCGAATTACATCTTGAAGAATTTATTTTTATGCTGTGTGTTTTTTTTGTTCAGTGAGAAATTGTTATTTCTTTTATTAAAAAAGACATTTCAGGGGCCCTTAACTAGAGAGGCAAACAGCTTTTGTATCAGTGAATGGATGTGTAGCGCAGGAGATGAACTGACACTGTTTGGCAGCAGTTCCCATGTCCCGTTCTGCATCCCGTTTCCTGGGCAAAGTCCTGAGTACCCCTCCCCCCCACCCCCTCCAAATACTGTCACTGCCTGTCCCTCTCAACCTGGTCTCCTCGAATCCCAACTATCTTTTCTGCAACTGTATGGGGGTGTCTTCTATACCCCCATACAGACACCAGTCCCCACACCCATTCGTGCAACTCATGCCTGCAAAGGGAGGCATAGCTGTCAAATACCTCAGTATTTCTTGGCACAGGATGTCGCACCCATGCGCCATCCTGTGCCCGGAAACCCAACCTGCAGGAAGGCTGCGCGAGCTCAACTTCAGGAAGCCAGGCAAAGGCACAAATATTCACCTGCCTTCACCGAGGGAAAGTTTCCAGACTTTGTACGACTATGTGGATGAAGTATAAAGTTACCCCGGGTCATTGCATTACCTCAAAGTCTAGAAATCATGCTAAATGTGCACCATATTCCAGGCTCACCAAAAGAAACAACTCGTCAGTGAGTGCATGGATAGAAAGAACATGGAGCCAGATGTAGTAGTAAGATAGGATATGAAAACAGATATCATCATTTGTGCACCATCTTTTTGTGAATCCTACGGTTTTTGCGAACCGAGCTATGAGCTAATATGTCACTTCACAAAATACTGAATCGTAGTGCATTGCAATTCAGCCTGCTTCATGAATATGAATGTAGTAGGTGGCAAATTGCGACCCACTAGGATTCGCTGTTGTCCGAAGGATGGTGGCCTGCTCGGGATAGCAGAACACCATGCCGATGAATAATTTAAATAAACCAGTTTTTTTAATGCATCCCGCTTTCCTTAAAGGAAAAAGGGATATGTTTAAAAATGGAACGTTTTGAAATGATTTTTAAGAGTAAACATTGGTCCGACGGACCACTGCTTACTTCAAAAAATGATTTTTGACCATTTACAAAGGGAAAGAGGTCTCTTCCAGTAAAATATTATTGTTTTTTGACCAGATTTTGGTTGCAAAACATTGATACATGCCAGAAGAAATCACTAATATGAAGGAATGCCCTAAACATGTCCCTTCCTAATAAACCGCGGTAGCACCAGGGATTTTACACCTGCCTTTTGCTGGTGCTAAGCAGAACGACTACCCACAGCATGAAAGGGAGCCCAGCCAAGAGCCACACCTGAAGACCCACAGATGCCATGGAGGCAATGATCATGCAGCTCCGATACCCATGAGGGTCACAACACTCACCGCCACCAACCCCAGCCCCCCCCGCCATATTTTTTTAATAACCTGCCAACCCCTCAGCATTCACCTGTGAATGCATTTCCATCTATCACTTGTAGGTGCTGCCTGGCAGGGTCTTTCAATACAGCGGGGGTACAGAGGTCGGGGAAAGGGCCTCTGTTGACACAGCAGTCTTTCAGGCTGCATGCCACATGTTAAATGAACCAGACAATGTCTCCTGCATTTGTTATTCACTTGACATCCTAACCCTCACATCCTAATATTTGTAGGGCCATGATCGCAATGCGATATCCCCTGGGTTGAGAAAGGTGAGTTATCTGGCGCTGATGTGCCAATCCACAGCTATCGCCTGCTAACGCAGGAATAACTATCGCCATTGCGATGTTGTTGTCGCCTGTTTTCTCCGGCGTTCACTGTAATTATCGCCATGTAGCGCGGGCTTGTGAATACCACGCTATCACGGCGAAAAAAATCGGGGTTAGGCAGTGCTAACTTTTCTGCCGATAAATTACTTTGGCGATAGTTATCGCACGTTCTTGTGAATATACCCCAAATTTTCTTGTCACGAACCCTGGGTTTGTGACCAGAAAATGTTTGTACATTTAGCCCATGATAACTGGATCCCACTCTTACACCCAAAGGCCAATCATTGCTGAAATGGCTAGAGGCCAATTATGGTACTGGCTTGGAGATTCAACCTCTCTTCATTCACTTAATTATGCCTGATTTATTCCACACTGCGACCGATATTTTCATCATATTTCAAAAAATTGAAAGTAAAATCACCAATAATAACCTATTGTCCCGTTCAGGAAATGTGGCCTTCCCTCTAGAGCTCCTGCCCTTTGGAGCTGAGGAGCGGGTTTGAATGCCTGCTCAACTTCATCTGATTCTAGGCAAATCACCCCGTGCCTACAAAACATTCAACATATTCTGGTGCTCACGCTAATGCTGTGGGCCAGATTCACACTGCATAAAACTGCAAACTAAATAAAATGAACTTTATAGGCGAGCTCAGGAGTATGCTGCGTGACCTGCTGCCCAACAGTATGGCTTCAGAGCAGTGCTTAATTTGTGAAAAAATAAGTGCCAGGGCCTCCGTCAGGAGGTCACCACAGCTTGCACCACCCATTGCTACTGCAAGCACTGCCAATGACAGAATCTACACAACTATTACCCATCACACTGCTACAAGTGTGAAGTTTTAGACTGCTCGAGGCCAGGCGCAGCTGGTACACGTAAGATCGGTGTGGCGGGTCAGTGGCGGGGCGGGGGTGGAGGGAGGTCAACAGACGACGGAATAGGGAAAATAAAATAAATATATAAATAAAACCACTTACCTTGCGCTCACCCCATCGCCGACTCGGCGATGAGGCAAGGGAAGTGGTTTTATTTATTTATTTATTCCGTATCCCGTTGTCTGTCGACTTACCCCCACCCCGCCTCACCGCTCTTACCTGTACCGGCCGTGCTTGTTCAAAGCCTCCAAAGCTGTACGAATGGCTTGGGTGGCTGGTCATAGTTGTTTTTCAAGTATTGAATTAATAAATGACTGTTGTTCTGCTCATTTTTTAATTGCACAAACAGCACCACAATGCGGCAACTAACAGAAGTGGTGGTGTTGACAATTAAGTGCCGGTACTGAGCACCGGAAACCACTGGCTCAAATTAAGCACTGCTTCAGAGAGAACAAGATCTCCTCACGATGCACATACGCAAAAAGAGGCTTCTGAGATTAGACAGGGAAAAGGAAGATTGATGCATCTCCAACATGGCTGGATCAATATAAATAGTGAAGCAGTTGAAGAATAGGAATAATTTAAATAACATCAGAGACATGGTGCGACAACCCTGCTGTGAAAGATTTCTTTGCGATCTCCCTATATGTACTTCGAGACGGATATTATGCTGCGGGAATAACAGGTGATCCATCGATTGTCAAGCGAAAGACCAGTCTGTCTGCCAAATTGTTTTTTTTTGCAAACACAATAAAAACATACTTTGTGGTGATAGTTGAAATTCATACAGACAGAGAGATTCAAGTGTGTGTGATGCTGTAGTTAGGCCAGATAGCTTACAGGTAATGTGTTTTTTAGGCAGCACAAATAACTTTGGTCCTTCCATGCGAATCTGCAAAAAAACCTCCAAAATGACAAAAAAAACACAAACACCCTTAATTAGGTCTGCTGCTTGAACGGGTGGTGGGGGCAAAATGTATGGTTTTATTTACATTTCCATAAGGAAGCTTTGTTGTTTGAAAGCGAGAAAAATGATTAACCTTTCGACACACTAACCCTTTGTGATTTCACAATTTAATTTCATGTAAATCCTTACGTAGTTTCAGAAGAACATAACAAAATAAAGATAAAATAAAAATTAGACCGAACAGAAATCATACAGTTTGGATTGAACTAGTTGGGGCATCACATGGGGAAAGTATAGCCTTACTAAAGTGTTTTAAAAATAAAGAAAAAAGAGGAAATGTAACTCATGATTAGTGATTTCGGACTCAAGGGTTATGAAAACATGCAAAACAACTGTAAACAAAAGGGGAGGAAGCACCAACAGTATACTTGACACAGGGAGTAACCGTAGGAGTGATCCTACATTAGAGCAGAGGAGCGTCGCCCCACTAAAAAATTCCCCCCGAAAAGCAGCAGAGATGAAAAATAAAATGGTAATAAAGTTAATTTATTACCATTTTATTTTTCACCAACCCGTCCTGAACTGGTTGTCAGGAGGGGGTGGGGCCATTGATGCTGAGTAACAGCAGTGAGCTGTGCACTTAAGTTTAAAGTGCGCATTTCACTTTAGCCGGCTGTCTTGCTACGGGCAGCCAGACATGCGCATTTTAAACCTCTCTAACCCAGCTGTCTGCATAGACCTCCAGTGCTCTTAAGAGTGCTGAAAGTGACCACTCCCTCTAGTCCTGGTGCTTCTCTCATGCTGGTTAACAGCATGAGAGCAGTGGCAGGTTTGGTTAGGGGAGTTTATCCAATCACTGGAGTCCCAGAGATGTCTAGAGAACCAACCCACCTTAAAGTTGGAGAGACCTCGGAGGTACTCTGCCTCTACATAAAGAATGTTGCAAAGACAATTCTCCCAGAGGCTCTTGGAGAGACCTGCAGAGACTTAGACTTTGCACTTCCATGCTTATTGATGTATCTTGCCACTGAAACGTTGTCCATACTCAGAAAGTTGCAGCTAATAGGCTTGTGTTTGGTAAAGCTCTTGAGAACAAAGAGCCTGCTAGAAGCTCTAGTGAGTTTATGTGTTGATTCAAAAGTCTCCTGTTGAAAGAGGGCCAGAGGTAGCGCCCCAGACTGATCTGATTGAGCCTAAGTTTATAACGACTTCTGGAGAGGGTCCAAAAATAGCATTGCCATTCCAAGTCTCCATGTTCAGAAGCCAATAACGCAGCTCTGTTCACAATACCTTATTCAGTGAAACCCGGTCCAAGTACTACAAACTTTGATGTAGGAGATGAGTTTTCAAGCACTGCAGAACATGATAACTAAGGAGAGCATGAAAGATGGCTTGAACTGAGGCCTCCCGGATGCCAATGAGGCAGAGAGGGTTCAAAGAGGTAGGAGAGGGGCTGCTAGGGATGACATTAACTCCTCTTTAATAAGAGAAATCTTCGGAGGAGGAAGTTTCGGAGGGCTGGCAATGTCCACTGGAAAGTTGAAGTACATTGAAGTTTGGGTAGAAAAGCAAGAAGATTTCTCAGTTCATAAGAAATCCCAGATGGTGCAGAAGAGATGTCGTCCAGTCTAGATCGGGAGAAGTGGGTCAATGGACAATGATGCATAAGGAGGATACCATCGAGATATAAACCAGAAGAACTCCTCTAGCATGCAGATGAACTACCATTGATAAAACACTAGAGATCAAAGGACAAGCCAAAAGGGAGGCAATAATATTACCACGTTTGGTGTCTCTAATGAAACGGTAGGTACTTGGGGAAAATTGGAATGAAAAATAGGCATTTTTTAGACCAGCCAGTTACCCAGGGACATGGGGCCATGTAAACATTGGATGCATTCCATTTTGAAATGATGCTAAATAACAAAGTGCTTCAGGGCACAGAGATTTATGGCAGGTCTGAGAGCCTTTTGTTTTTACGAATGAAAGAAGAAGCTTGCACAGCCACCTTTGGCTGGCACTAGGGTGATAACATCTTACTGAAGCATGTTTGATACCTCTTGGTCTATAAGATCTGCATCCACTTGCATGAAAAGAATGGGCAAGGGATGATGTGATTGGGTGGGAGTGGCCCTCAAGGCTGTCTGGTCACCTGAAACTGAATCTAATATTCATGTGTCTGAGGTGATTCTTTGCCAGTTTGCAAAGAAGAGAGCAATGCGCCCCAATGTGTGGAAGAGGGGCTGAATGCAAAGGAGGAAACCTTACATTGAGTTAGTGAGGAACGGCTGGCTGCTTGAATGAGTCTCTTACACGTCTCAAGGGTGGGCCTCCACATTGAGAGAAGGCGGGAGACAAAGGTGAGGTAAGCACAGCTGTGGAAGGGACAGAAGCTGAAAGGTTGAACTCTGAGGTGGCTGAATGCGCCAAAAGATCACTGGTTGAGGCAAAAAGGTGGCATCTGTGAAAGACCTTTCTCAGGTTTGCTCTGGCTTTGTCAAGGAAGGAGAAGATGGATACATGTTTGGGGACTAATTTAATAAAGTTAATAAAGTTATTGCCAAAGAGGAGGCCATTTGTAGGATCTTTGATGGGAATGGTAGCCAGTTCTGCCAGTATCTGATGTTAGTGGTGGAGAATGGAAGTTATCCAGTAGCATCAAGGAATGTTGAGGCCACCCTCTGAGGGCCTTTAAGGCCAAGTCTGAGGGATACGTTGTGGCCCGTTCTAGGACTTTTAGGAGGTGGATGAGAGGGCTAGTGGTGTTGAAGATGCAGTGTTGATAAAGCTTCATAGCGCATAACACCTCACCGCTGGTTGCGTACTTGGCACTGGAGGAAGGTGAGAAAGTGAGAGTTGATGTTTGGTTTAAAGCAGGCCTAGCCAGAAAAGTTGGGGTGAATTTATTCTGGATTACATTGGCCACCTGGGGAGCTGAAGACCAGTTCCCGGAATTGAAGGATCTTAATTCAGGTGGCTCAGATATAGGTTTCCCAAAGTGGTCCAAGATAGAAGTATTGGGTAGGGGAGAGGCAGAGTCAATGTAGGATAGCAGAAGGACTGGAACCTCCAGGCTATCAAGTGGAAGAGCAGCAGAGTTCTGCATATCATGGATGCTAAAGAGCAAGGCACATTAAGAGGAGTCATGGCCTTTATTGACCATGCTCACAACCTCAATATCCTCCCTGATAAGGACCTTGGGGTTGGGGCCTTGAGCATCATACAAGATTCTGTGCAGCATTTTCTTCTGTAGCTCGGAGAAAGCATCATGTATATGCTTGCACTTTGGAGCTCTTTGCAGTTCCTAGAGGGTTCAGAGAGGGCAGGGGGTGAACTAGATAGGGGTGTGCTCCAGGTCAAAGACAGCTTTTCAGAAGCCTTGTCAACAGATGTGTGCATGGCCTGCTCGAGTGGCTTTGAGAAACAGAGGTGGGTGGAGGGAAAGTATCTTCATTCGAGGGTCCTCCAGGGATAGCAAGAGTACCCTGTTCGGTGGCACATTGGTGCAAACTGTGCCTCCTTGCTTACTTAGTGCAGAGGGGCTGCCTGTATGTTCCCCAATGGAGATCCTCTCCTCAGGTCGCACGAGGATACCCCCATTCAGTTGCTGTTGTTTTTTTAAAACTAAGATATGCTTCTTCCCAGGAAAAGAAGGCAGGATAGGTAAGAATTAAAAGGGATAGAATTTCGAATCTATGGAATGGAGATTAGTTTAGATAGGTTTGTTGTCATCAAAGCATAAATGCTTTATTATATGCAAGAGCTGCAAGGCGTGCCAGTATGTGACCAATAAAACCTCATACAAAACTCCATTCAGTGAAAGGGAATTTAAAATGACTAAACCCTTACACTGCAAAACTGACCATGCCATATATGTGCTGGAATGTTCCTGCAATTTAAAATATGTAGGAAGCACTAAATTACCAGCCAATAAAAGAATCTTGCAACATTTACGTGCCATCACTAATCAGAATACAACGTATCCAGTGGCACGGCACTTTAAAGAGATACATGACAATAATTTGGATCATCTAACATACTATCTAATAGATGCGGTACCTGCCAATAGGCGGGGAGGGGATAGAGAAGGAACCCTCAGAAAACTGGAGACCAGGTACATCATAAATCTAGATTGTAAATCTCCGGGGGGGCCTAAATACAACGGAGG
Organism: Calotriton arnoldi; assembly: GCA_963921515.1. NCBI lineage: Eukaryota > Metazoa > Chordata > Amphibia > Caudata > Salamandridae > Calotriton > Calotriton arnoldi. The sequence continues at coordinate 1,362,906 of CAWUFW010005114.1, forward strand.
ATTTGTTCACCTGCCTCCATTTGGACAAAGGAGGACTTACACACATCCCACATCCCCAGAAATGCTAGACCTGGTTTGCGTAATGCATATAGCCAGTGATAGTAACAAATTAGAGGTATCTCTCCTGTTGCCAGAGTCCCTGTGTCTAAAACTTAGAGAGTCAAAACATAACAACATTCACACGCTAGGAGCGTATAGGGGAAACATAGAGAACATTCTCAAAAATGACTTTAATTAACGTACAAGTAGCATCGGGTAGGAGATCCACACGGATAGAATAAATGCACAACCTTGATGTTATCTATATAAGAGGTAGCTGCCAAACCAACCTGAACCACGAAAATAGTGTTTTTTTAACTAACTTTAGCACGTTTGCACTTTTGGAATCACACGGGTTACCACCACTTAATAGTATGTGTTGCACTGATTAATATGGCACAAGCACTTTAATCTTGGGCTTATGATAACAGATAAGACAGTAGCTAGTAAAAGCCAGAAAGGTACGACAAACTAGTGATACACACCAATAAAGATCGAATCGTAGTGGCATTAGCCACAAGGGTGCAATAACGCATTAAGCTATAATTTGCAATATATTCACCCTGCACCTTAAAGTAATGGAAACTGTTTTTACAATAGTCATTGTTCTTACAGTATTTGTTATTTGCCTATTTATTTATTTATTGATGTGATACACAGGAATATTTATTTATTTATTTATTTATGTATTCTCATATTTATAAATGATTTTTGGTTGTACCCAATGATATTTGAAATTAATAACCGAAAACAGTTGCCGACCGTCAATCTGAATGTATGGTCAATCAACAGAGTTATTTAACTGTTGGCGAGATAGTCATGATATGTCTTCTATGTCTATGCCCAGTCACTGTTTACTCTATGCACATGTCACTTTAAAAGGGGTGTAAGATTATAGTGGCTTTGTCATGTGATCAAGGTCCGGCTGGAACGAAAAGCGTTATGGCCGACAAATAAAGAAGAAAACTTTTTGCACAAACCTTGTGGTCCGCGCCTGCTTTCAACATAGGATTTGAAGAGAAAGTGAGCGGAGGATTTGGATTTATATAAATATATATATATTCACTGAAAAAACCATAGGTTTCAGGCACGTTATAGTTAGAAATTAGCATTTAAAAAACCTTTGAAATTCACTGAAAAAACCATAGGTTTTAGGGACAGTTATAGTTAGTTGGACATTTCACTCGTACAAAACCCGTGAAATTCCCCGTTATAGTTAGTTCAGCTAACTATAACTCGCGCCCGCAATGCACTGCTGATGACGTCACATATTACATCACCCATGACATGGTCAGTGACATCACTGATGACATCACTGATGACATCTCAAATGACATCACTGATGACATCATCCATGTGATAATTTCATGCATCTTCTCACACCCTAATATAACTTTTGATACACCCACTGTAAAGTACAGACTGCCATTGTCAAAACCATAGACACTCCAACACCAATAACTACATACACACTCACTTATTCTTAGGTCTACACACACATCCACTCACTCACCTGTACAGTCACTCATACTTACGGTCACTCAGTACAGGACTATCATATGCACTCATACACCTACATAGACACTCACACACCGCCACTCATCCATAGAGGTACTCACACACCTAGTCAGTCATGCAAATAATTAATCATACTGCCATTTACTCACCTATACAGTTATACACACACCAGCTCACTTACTCATACAAATACTAGCACATTCTTACGCTCTTATACAATCACTGATACAAGTACACACTCATCCATACAGCCACTCTCACAATCACACACTCTCACTTACAGCCATTTATATACTCCAACACACATATATACTGCCTTTCACATATGTAGTTACTCACACATGTACGACTGAGATATACATTCACTCACTAACACACCCATACACACACTCACCCACCCATACAGTCCATCACAGATGCACTCTTGAAACCATGCACCCAGTGAATCACCCACTCACACATCTATGCACAGTCACACACACCCCACCCACACAAACACTCATTCACCCATACAGATACTCAGACAACCAATCAATAACTCATATAGACACTCATGTAGCTATTCACAAACCCATGCAGCCACTTACACACCAACAGGCAGACTGATACAGACATTCACACAGTTTAGTCACTAACCCATGCATTCAGTAAGATACGTTTAATCACTCACTTATAGAGTCAGTCACGCACCTGCTAAATCATCCATCCAGACACTTATACACCCACTCATTCTTCAATACACCTTGGCATATATATTAAACATATTTAAACTTTATAGAAACACACAGTCACTGGATGATGTCATCAGTGATGTCATTTGAGATGTCATCAGTGATGTCATCAGTGATGTCACTGACCATGTCATGAGTGATGTAATATGTGACGTCATCAGCAGTGCATTGCGGGGTCGCGAGTTATAATTAGCTGAACTAACTATAACGGGGGAATTTCACGGGTTTTGCACGAGTGAAATGTCCAACTAACTATAACTGTCCCTAAAACCTATGGTTTTTTCAGTGAATTTCAAAGGTTTTTTAAATGCTAATTTCTAACTATAACGTGCCTGAAACCTATGGTTTTTTCAGTGAATTTCAAAGGTTTTTTAAATGCTAATTCTAACTATAACGTGCCTGAAACCTCTGGTTTTTTAAGTGAATATATATATATATATATATATATAAACAATTACCCCCAAAAATAAATATATATATAAAAATATATAAATACCCACACACACGAATATAATATATATATAAAGATACACTTATGTATAAATATTTAAAGAGACATATATGTATTGACAAAGGCTTCTGCGAAGCCGAAACACGTCTCTTTGAGCTCGGGGTCGTGGGAGACCCAGGAAAATAAAGGTGCCATATTCCAACAGCTCTGTGTACGTGCCCTCTTCTGTGGAAGCAGGATTGGTTGTTCATATATATATATATATATATATATAATTCACTGAAAAAACCATAGGTTTTAGGGACAGTTATATTTACTTGGACATTGCACTCGTACAAAACCCGTGAAATTCCCCGTTATAGTTAGTTCAGCTAACTATAACTCGCGCCCCGCAATGCACTGCTGATGACGTCACATATTACATCACTCATGACATGGTCAGTGACATCACTGATGACATCACTTATGACATCTCAAATGACATCACTGATGACATCACTGATGACATCATCCAGTGACTGTGTGTTTCTGTAAAGTTTAAATATGTTTAATATATATAGGGAAAGGCGTATTGAAGAGTGAGTGGGTGTATAAGTGTCTGAATGGATGATTTAGTAGGTGCGTGACTAACTGTATAAGTGAGTGATTAAACGTATGTTACTGAATGCATGGGTTAGTGACTAAACTGGGTGAATGTCTGTATCCGTCTGTCTGTTGCTGTGCAAGTGGCTGCATGGGTTTGTGAATAGCTACATGAGTGTCTATATGAGTTATTGATTGGTTGTCTGAGTATCTGTATGGGTACCTGAGTGTTTGTGTGGGTGGGGTGTGTGCAACTCTGTACATAGATGTGTGAGTGGGTGATTCACTGGGTGCATGATTTGAAGAGTGCGTCTGTGATGGACTGCTTGGGTGGGTGAGTGTGTGTATGAGTGTGTTAGTGAGTGAATGTATATCTCAGTGGTACATGTGCGAGTAACTACATATGTAAAAGGAAGTATATATGTGTGTTAGAGTATTTAAAAGGCTATACATGAGAGTGTGTGATTGTGAGAGTGGCTGTATGGATGCGTGTGTGCTTGTATCAGTTATTGTATAAGAGCGTAAGAATGTGCTAGTATTTGTATGAGTTATTGAGCTGGTGTGTGTATAACTCTATAGGTGAGTAAATGGGTGTGTGATTAATTTTTTGCATGACTGACTAGGTGTGTGAGTACCTCTATGGATGAGTGGCGGTGTGTCAGTGTTTATATAGGTGTATGAGTGCATATGATAGTCCTGTACTGAGTGACTGTAAGTATGAGTGACTGTACGGGTGAGTGAGTGGATGTGTGTGTAGACCTAAGAATCAGTGAGTTGGTATGTAGTTATTGGTATTGGAGTGTCTATGGTTTTGAGAATGGCAGTCTGTAATTTAGAGTGGGTGTATCAAAAGTTATATTAGGGTGTGAGAAGATGCATGAAATTATCACATGGATGATGTCATCAGTGATGTCATTTGAGATGTCATCAGTGATGTCATCAGTGATGTCACTGACCATGTCATGAGTGATGTAATATGTGACGTCACCAGCAGTGCATTAGTGGGCGCGAGTTATAGTTAGCTGAACTAACTATAACGGGGGAATTTCACGGGTTTTGTACGAGTGCAATGTCCAAGTAACTATAACTGTCCCTAAAACCTATGGTTTTTTCAGTGAATTTGTAAGGTTTTTTAAATGCTAATTTCTAACTATAACGTGCCTGAAACCTATGTTTTTTTAAGTGAATTTCAAAGGTTTTTTAAATGCTAATTTCTAACTATAACATGTCTGAAACCTATGGTTTTTTCAGTGAATTTCAAAGGTTTTTTAAATGCTAATTCCTAACTATAACATGTCTGAAACCTATGGTTTTTTTCAGTGAATTTCAAAGGTTTTGTAAATGCCAATTTTTAAATGTATTAATTGTTATTTTTATTTTTTTCATACTGATTTACTACATTTTTTTAAACTATATATTTTTAGATATTTTATTTTTAAATTACATTGTAATTACATTATACATTACATTACAAAATATACTTTCTCAGAATGAATTAATTTACTTTAAATACTTTGCAAATAGGCAATAGACTTTTAAGTACAGTAGTTACAGTTGTTGCAATGGGCAACACAATTTCAAACACAATGCAACATTGAGCTCAATGTGAATTTCTAGCTAAATGCAATTAGTTACTTTATGGATTACTTTTCTAACCACAGGACTGGATCCTAGATTCAGTCCTGGGACATCTCCTGTAAACAGTTGAGTAAAAGCGTTTTGGTTACAGTAGTGATTTTTAAGGAATATTATTGTATTTTAAAAGTTGACACTTAGAAACTTTTTCACATAGAATCACCAATGTTATCCTATGGGAGGAAATTCACTTAGCAGATAAGTAGTGTTATCGTGACTTTTTCTCACTCAGTGGTGGATCCTGGATCCAGCACTGGTGCATCTCCTGTAAACAGTTGAAAGAATGCGTTTAAGTCATACAGGCGATTTTTAAGGAATATTTGTAGTTTGTGAAAATCGACACTTTGAAACTTTTCTGCTGAAAACCAGACAATGGATTCCTATGGAAGGAAATACAAGTTACTGGTAAGTACGGTTAGAATTACTTTTCAGGGTCAGTGCTGGGCTAAAAGATGCAGCACTGGGTTCTCTCCTGATAACAGGTGAGTAAATCGGAATTCGTATTTCGGCTGATTTTAGAGGAATATTTGTATGTTCCAAAACTCCACACTTAGAAACTTTTCCAGCAAAAAGCAGGCAATGATATCCTATGGAAGGAAATTCAAGTTACTGGTAAGTACGGTTAAAATTACTTTTCAGGATCAGTACTGGGCTGAAAGATGCAGCACTGAGGTCTCTCCTGATAACAGGTGAGTAAATCGGAATTCGTATTTCGGCTGATTTTAGAGGAATATTTGTATGTTTCAAAAATCGACACTTAGAAACTTTTTCAGCAAAAGCAGGCAATGATATCCTATGGAAGGAAATTCAAGTTACTGGTAAGTACGGTTAAAATTACTTTTCAGGATCAGTACTGGGCTGAAAGATGCAGCACTGAGGTCTCTCCTGATAACAGGTGAGTAAATCGGAATTCGTATTTCGGCTGATGTTAGAGGAATATTTGCACAATGGTGAAGGGAGGGGCGGGGCCTGAGGTGACATCTGTGCAAACGCGCCCCGTGGCGCGTTTTAAGTTGGGGATTAAGTCCCCTTTAATCATGAGGGTCCCTGGGGGCCAACTAGCCCACGAGGAACCTCCAGTATCGCCAGGGGCTGCGTTGCAGAGACGTGTACAGAGGCCACGCCCCTTTTACACCTCTCTGCAACGCAGCTCTGTGGCGCTTTTAGAAGTACATGGTGGGCTAGTTGGCCCCCAGGGACCCTCAGGATTGAAGGGGATTTAATTCCCCATCTTAAAACGCGCCACGGGGCCTGTTTGCACACATGTCACCTGAAGCCCCGGCCCCTCCCTTCACCACTGTGCAAACGCGCCCCGTGGCGCGTTTTAAGTCGGGGGATTAACTGGAGGTTGCTGGTGGGCTAGTTGGCCCCCAGGGACCCCCAGTATTCAAGGGGAATTCGTCCCCCTCTGCAAACGCGCAAACGTTTGCAGAGTGCTGTCAAAGAGGGGGCGTGGCCTCCCTCGCGATGCCGTTTTTTAATTTTTTTTTTTTTTTTTTTTAAAGGGGGCTGTGTGGCCCCCCTTTTTAGTAATTTTTTGAGCCCTGGGGACCCCATCCCCCAGGGCCTGTCCCCCTTTTTTAAAAAAAAAGGACTGGGAAGGGGACCGCGTGTGCCGCCCTCCCGTGGCCAATTTCGACCCGGGGACCCCATCCCCCGGGCCATTGCCACTTTTTTTTTTTTTTTATTTGATGGAGGGGGCTGCCTGGCCCCCTCCTAAGGCCTCCTTAGGCCCCGGGGACCCCATCCCCCGGGGCCGGCCTTTGTTTTTTTCCCCAACAAATTTTTGGGGAAGGGGGACCGCATGGCCCCCTCCCGGGCCACTACTTGCCCCGGGGACCCCATCCCCCGGGCTGGCCCTATCCTTTTGGGGTCCGTGGGGGACCCCAGCTCCCCCACGGACCCTGCCGGCTCCCCGCCTCCTGCGGGAGCCGGCATTGCTACACATGGGGAGCTGCTAATATGCAGCTCCCCATGTGGAAAGCAATTCTGCTTGAATTTTGGAAGCAAGAGCAGCTTTCCCTGCTCTCGCTTCCAAAATTCAAAGCAGTTTGCAATGACAGGACGGGAGCCGTGAGGCTCCCGTCCTGTCATTGCAAACAGCAGTGTCCCGGGGTAGGCACCCCGGGACACTGCAGGAGCCGGCCCTGGGGGTGGCGGTCCCCAGGGCAATCACTGGCTCCAGGAGGGGCCGCGCGGCCCCCTCCCCACATTTTCAAAGCCCCGGGAGGTGGTGGTCCCGGGGCTTGGGGGTCCAAAACGGACCCCCATTTTCAATTTTGTTAGTGCCCCGGGAGGTGGTGGTCCCGGGCGTGTGGGGGGGCTGGAGTCCCCCCACACAGGTTAATTTAAAAAATAAAGAAGCCCCGGGGAGGTGGCTCAGAGCCCTCCCGCAACTTTTTCTAATAAAGCCCCGGGGGGTGGCGGCCCCCCATACATAAAATAAACCCCCCCCAGCATGCCCCCGGGACTTGGCCCACCCGGGCAAGTGCATCAAGCGCGGAGACCGCGCTCGATTTTTCCGGCAGGATCCGCGCACCCTGAGCGCATCCTGCCGATTTTTTTTTTTTAAATGCTTTTTTTGCCCAGGGGTCCTTGTGGGACCCCTGAGCAGGCCTAGGGGTTAGGGTGTTTCTACCCTGCCCCCTTTGTGCATTTTGCGCACTTGTTTCTTTTTTTTCTCAGCGGGATCCGCGCACCCTAAGCGCATCCGCCGATTTAAAAAATAATAAAATGCTTTTTCTGCCCAGGGGGTCCTTGTGGGACTCCCTGAGCAGACCTAGGGGTCAGGGTGTTTCTACCCTGCCCCCTTTTGCGCTTTGCGCACTTGTTTCTGTCCCTTGGTTCTACCGAGGGATAAAATGGCTGCCAACACTTCCTGATTTGGAGTGTTGACAGCCAATTAGCATGCAGCTCGTGATCGGGAGGGTACGTGGATCCGACGCGCCCATAGATATATATGTACTTTTACTTTTGATTTTCTCAGCAACTACTGAACGGATTTACACCATTTAACAAAAGGGTTCTTTCTGAACCAAGAACTACCTCTTTGCCAAATTTGGTGTAATTCCGTTCAGCAGTTCGGGCTGTAGCCGTGTCTAAAGTTTCCTATGGAAAATGAATGGGGAAAACGCGTTTTGGGACCCCCTTTTTCTCTGCCCCCGCTTGACGAATCCCCCCCGAGACTTTCAGGGTAGGAGCGGACCGGAGCGCCCCACAAAGTTTGAAAATTTCGCAAAGATACGTCAACCGGCAAGAGAGTTATTTCAAATAGAATGTCGCGGATTTCCTATGGAAAATAGGTCCTAACTGTAACTATCTACTGGCGACCGCCAGTAGATAATATATATATATATATATATATATATATATATTCCCTCCGTTCTGCTCCTCCAACAGACGTACTCGGACTCCACACGTATGCTTGTGAAATAATGTAATTGCAGGAAACAACGCGTTTCGGCTTCCGCCTTGATCACATGCATGATTGTCAACAGGTGATATTAAAGGGTCTCGGTCCCGCCCCACTGGGCGTGTGTTTGCTGTGAAATCGGACTACATCTCCCACAAAACCTAACGTATTCTCATACAGAGCAGCTGATACACAGCATACGATGTGGATAATTAGGGGGATGTGGCACGCTTATGTTCCTTTGAACCGCGACAGCCTCTGAGGAAGTGAAACACGAAACGCGTCAGGCTGCGGTTTCATGCTTTTATGGACTGTAAAGGAAGGTTGTTCATACCAATAAAGATGCTTTTACGGGGAAAAGCGGTTGTGTGCAGAGTGCTGCTTACTGTTGGATACCCCACGGAGCGTGAATATTGAAGGCGGCTGTCCAGTCGCCGAGCAAGCACCGCCTCCGATTCACAGAGGGCCACGGAGTTCTGATGTACGGGGCTCGCTTATGTGGAGCGCACTTCCATGGATTGAGAACAACCAGCTTTCCAGGGGGCTCATCCAGAGCCTTGGAATGAGCATTCATTCAAGGAGCATCCATCTGTGGGTTGAAATCGGACTACATCTCCCACAAATCCTAACGTATTCTCATACAGAGCAGCTGATACACAGCATACGATGTGGATAATTAGGGGGATGTGGCACGCTTATGTTCCTTTGAACCGCGACAGCCTCTGAGGAAGTGAAACACGAAACGCGTCAGGCTGCGGTTTCATGCTTTTATGGACTGTAAAGGAAGGTTGTTCATACCAATAAAGATGCTTTTACGGGGAAAAGCGGTTGTGTGCAGAGTGCTGCTTACTGTTGGATACCCCACGGAGTATGAATATATATATATATATATATATATATATATATATATATATATATATATATATATATATATATATATATATATATATCTTTCTTCGTCTTTTTTATTGGGAAGAGGAGAAACAATGGGCTTAAGTAGTAGTGTGTGTAAGAAACCGTTGAAACACCTTGCAATGCCAGTGAATATGGGCCATTGAAACACCGCAATATCAAGAAATGTGACATGCAGGTGTGTGGTAAACCAGAGGGACCAAACAGGAGATACGTTTGTTGTCAGACGCAGATGTGTGAATCAGAACAAGTAGAAGGAGGAGCATGGGTCGCCAGGTAAAGATGTGTGGCCCAGAGTAGAGATGTAAGGTATTTCACCTGCTGATAGTGGTTGAAGGGGAAGCTGTCGCCTACAAGCAGGGTAGGATGCAGTGGCCGTAAGAATGGCTGGTAAGAGCGTGCGCATGCTGGTGGCAAAAGGAAACGAGCCTAGAATAATAAAAGTACTCGGAGAGATTGTCAAGTTAAGGAACAGGGGACCTGCGACTTAGGGAATTAAACCTGGGAGCTAAGGATAGGAGTTGGTATAATGATAAAATATTAAAGGATAAGTATATAGAAATAAGGGGAATCGCAAAATAATAATGTATTCACAATAAGTATATGGAAAACAATGGAAAGCATAAGAAGATAAAAATAAGTGCATAGAAAGAACAAGGAAGAAGTCTAGTGAGAGAACACAAGAAAGGCATTTTTATGTTACCAGGAACAGCAACACAAGAGAACATGTGATGCTGCAGGGACTGCTTTATAGCAATGGGGAAATCAGTTATTTTGTGTCTTTCATCGTATTTCTGCTGTCAGGGGTAGCATTAAAGAGATATTGCATATGAAACTCGCTTCGTTGTCTTTATTAAAATCGCAGATTTTCTCTTTCCTGAAGCTATGAAAATCCCGACTGTAGCACAAAATCTCAAAAGACAAGAAATACACTGGTTCACATAGAAGGTTAACTTCCCATAACTTCCCCGCCATGTAAATTTTATAACTTCACATATACAATATCACTTTACATTATCTCTTTACACTTCCATAGAAGCACACTGATAAATGGATAATACGTAATGGAAAAGCATATAAAACAATACCCACATCATACAGCATAATAAGATGAGTAGGGAATAATGTGGGAAGAGAAACTGTCGGCCTTCCAAGCAACCTACACATCATGTCGTCAATATGACACTGCTTTAAGTAATTAACATTGTGTACCAAGAACAAAGCTACAATTGCTCAATTACATGCTTTTATCACTCCACTAAATTAATGACTGGGGGGCATATTATCAAGCACGGCGTTAAAATTATCGCCGGTTTAGCGGCAGAAAACTGCCGCTAAAGCGGCGATAATGGGCTTGATAATATGCCCTGGAGAATTCCAATAGAAGCCAATGTTCACACCAGAACATGGACTTCTATTGGAATTCTCCAGGGCATATTATCAAGCCCATTATCGCCGCTTTAGCGGCAGTTTTCTGCCGCTAAACTGGCGATAATTTTAACGCCGTTTCTTGATAATATGCCCCTGAATCTTTGAGAGTCTCACACACTGAGTGACACAGGGGCATATTAGCAAGACCGGCGATAAAATTATCGCCGTTTTAGCGGCAGGAAACTGTCGCTAAAGCGGCGATAATGGGCTTGCTAATATGCGTTATGGAATTCCAATAGAAGCCCAGGTTAGATGTGCAGGACATCTAACCTGGGCTTCTATTGGAATTCCATAACGCATATTAGCAAGCCCATTATCGCCGCTTTAGCAGCAGTTTCCTGCCGCTAAAACGGCGATAATTTTATCGCCGGTTTTGCTAATATGCCCCACAGTCTTTGAGTCCTCAGTCTCTAAACAGTGTAAGCTTGCAACCTTTCACACTTGATGGAAAGAGTAGGAGTTAAGGTTAACCTACAACCAGAACTGATGTATATCCTGTCTGTGTTGAAGGTACTATTCAACTATTCATCTTGCATCAAATTTAAATAAACTCTGTTGTTTAGGTAATATTTTTCCTGTGATCCTACATATATCTATTACAGAGGCAGTGATATCGCCTTCTGTAGTTATGGTTAGACAAGAGTATCAACTGAAAAGGCTTTTCATTTTCTTAATACGTTGGTACCTTTGACAAAATTGCACAAGACTTGCCAAAAAAGGGCATCCAAGTTGGGTTCCTCAAAGCAAGTTTTTTGTGAATCTGTCATATGGAGGACAACAAAGAGGAGAGGGGTGGTACCCCAAGTGACATTTTATGTTTGGACTCTCAGATGATTGATTGCTCCACGAGACAGAAAAACAGCTGAACCGAATTATACAAAACTTGGTCTGTGAGTGGAACTTTACTCAAGGAAGTACATTTACTTGTTTTGATGTAAATCTGTTCAGTAGATTTGGAGATATAAGTATTTAAAAAGTGTTCTGAACTGAACATGAAGAAGTTATCTTTTAGAGGAATTCAGACAGATGGAAATGTATTTTGGTTTGTCTGTAACTTAAGCATTGCTTAATGAATTTTCATAAAATTTGTCAGATGCTTAGCATGTTCAGCGTACTCTTGGTGCTTTTAAATCTATTCAGATTTGTCATGGAGCAGCACATTTAAAAGGGGTGGGGTCAAAATTGTTCATTTGCTAAAACCTGTAGCATTATTTGGGAAATCCACATGACATTTGGCAAACATTGGCATGTTTAGCCTTTTGAGGGTATGGCAAGTTTTGTTCAGCCCCATCATGGGAGACAAAGTTAAAAAAGGGGACAAAAATGATTTCATGTGCTAATACCGTGTGAGCACTTTTATTAATTTCCATTCAATTTGACAGGCTAAAACCAGTCTAAGGTTAGTTGAGTGACCTTCTGGAGGGGACCTCACCTGGCTGTTCAGGATGGGCTGTTCCTGTGAGGAGCAGAGTCAATATTGATTTGCATAAGGTGGGCCTTTGTCACAGTAGGCAAAAAGCAATGGGATAGAATTCTATCCCAATTGACTGCCAGTGATTAGACTATTTATAAGCATTCTTCATATCACCTTTTATGTCATATAGTTAGTATGTTCAGCCGCGGTCCATGCAGGTAACAGCGGTGGGGCCGTGTAAGGGAGGATTTCGAGGGCTGATGCCGAGGGAAAATTAAATAAAGAATTAACTTTCCCTCGGCATCGTCCCTCGAAATCCTCCCTACACGGCCCCACCGCCCACCGCTGTTACCTGCACGGACCGCGGCTGAGTATGTTAAGACTAGGGATGGGTGGAACTCATGGAGTTGTACTCCATGGAATTCTGTGAAGTTACCTAAAAACTCTGTGAGACTCTGTGCAGTTCTGCGAGTGTCCTGATTCCGGACTGTCGTGCAGATTTTTAGCACCAGGAGCTTGTCCCACACTGTAAAATCAGCTTGAATGGAACCACATGGTGCGCCAGAGGGTGCTGCTTATTTCTTCTGCTTGAGCAGCAGCTTTTGCAAGGTGAGCGGCAACTTCCTCAATGCAAGGTAGCAAACTGCTGCGACTGCCTGCATTGAGAAATCTCACTCGGAGGTAGTCTATTGCTTGTTTCTTCTCACTCATGCTCACCAACTTACACCGGCGGTTAGCGAAGTGGGCAAAACTCCGCTCGCAGAGCAGAGTTTACCAACACCCCTAGTTAAAGACCAGTGGAGGAATCCGAGAAAGGAGGGATAAAGTTAAATGTGGTAAAAAATAATTTATTTGCTAATGCATATGGCATAGTCTTACGCATCTGCACAACATTTAGCAAACCCTTACTATGTGTAGCTTACTTGGGACATCTTGAGCTCCATGCAAACCCATTAAGGGAGGAACACAATGGGGGATATTCTCAAGAACGTGCGATAATCATCGCGAAAATAGGTTAACGCAATTTTTCATATCGCCGTCTATCGCGGGAAAATAACGCCGTGTTAACGTCTTATTCTCAACACGGCGGTAACATTCGATAGTTTCCCGATAACGTGTCAAATGTCCGCGATAAAATTACCGGGACGGCGAAAAAAATCTAAAGTTGAACGTGAAAAAAGTGGCGATGGGCCCAACCGCGATAAAAAAATCAGCGATAAGCTGCGCCAGGCCTGCAATTCACACACGTCAGGCGGGAAAAATCACTATAAAAGCAGAAAAAAAAACCACAAACAAAACCAAAACAACTGCGAAGCACAATGGAGGTAGCCGGAGCAAGTACAGAGGACAACCAGAACCCCACAAGCCCCACGGAGGACCAGCCTGGGACCTCGGGGTCAGGGAAGGGCAAGGAGAAGAAGAAGAGGAAGACGTGGTTCAGTCCGCAGGAAAACAGGATCCTGATAACGCAGGTGATAGAACACCATCAACAACTGTTCGTCACCTCCACTGTGTCATTGGCAACACAAAATGGAATATGGCAGTCCATCGTGGACAAAGTGAATGCAGACGGAGTGCTGAGGAGGACAATGGAAGAGCTCAAGAGGCGGTGGAATGATGTGAAGCGCAAAACCATGCAGAAACTCGGCAACAACCAGAAGGCAGCAATGCAGACTGGAGGTGGGAGTCCAGCGCCACAGGAGGAGCTGGATGAGATGGAGGAAATGGTGTCCACAGTCATCAGTGTGGAGACGGTGGCAGGAGTTGGGGGACCGGACACTGCTCAACATGACCTGACAGAACAGCAACAGGGTGAGTAACGACCAGGGACTGGGGGGACGGGGGAGATGGGCACAATGTCACACATGCACAATTAAGTATAGCACAGTGCACACCCACAATGACTCTGGATCATGTCCCTGATCCCCTTGGCACACTGCAGCACACCTAGAAACAGCAAGTAGGCCCCCGTCGACTATGTGCCCAGAGGGGGCCCTTCCCACACATCACCACTCTCACAACCAACCCATGCACATGTGCCAAACCCAGCAAAGCGGCGTGTCTGTGAGTCACACTGGCAATGCAAGTGACACTGCATGACGAATAGCATGGCTGCAGTCAATATATCATGACATGTTGCACGCCATGACACTGAGGTGGCTGAGTGTGGACCACATCCGTAAAGGAGCAGGTCACACTCTGACACATCCACGTGCACAAACAACCCCTGACGTCAACAACACATCTGCAGACAAACCATGCCCCAGAGTCCCAACTCCCACCAAGAGCCCAATTTACCCAAGTATGCAACATCTCAGCACTGTATAGGCACAGAAGTCAAAGGCACACCGCCTGAAAGGGATAAGGGGCAGCAAAATCAGAGCTGCAGGGGCGACTCTCCCAAAATGCAGCACACACACATAACATTCAGAGCACATCAACATTGACAACAATGTGGTACAAACTGCAACACGTTCACAACAGAACAGAGGACACAACTGGTGCCGCTTGTGTGTAGAAACTGGCCAATCACATTTGGCATAGCAGGGAAATGTGAGATGATAATGTACAAGTACAAACACACATCCGTGATGTTGTCGAAATGTCCACTGTCCCGAATCAAATAGGCAGCTCCTCCCAAACAGTCACAATGTACATTGTCATGCAGTCTGTATGTAAACTTGTACAATGCGTCAACATACATGTGAACACAGTGTTAAACTGCATCTCCCCTTCACATTGCAGAGGGAGAATCAACACCTCCTGCAGAGCAGACCGAACATTTCTTCACTGATGACGAAGAGGACCTCCACACCTTCGACCCGACGCCCTCCAAGAGCTCATGGACAGCTTCGGCACCTCACCTCCAGGAGCAGGGCAGCCCAGCTGCATCAAGGAGACCTCACCCCCTGCACAGACCACACAGCAGGAAGCACCCACCACCACGACTGTCTCCCAGGACCCCCACGAACAACACATGGCCTTCCAACACCGTGTGTTAGGGTGCCAGGAGAAGATGGCTGATCAGGTGCGGGTGGGGTTCGACCTCATTGCAGCCAAACTAGATGCCATACGTGGGTGTCTAAGTCCCATCAGGGACCACTTACAGTCCCTAACGGACACCCACAGTCTGCTCCATGCTCTCCAGCGATCCATGGCTGACATCGCTGGAGTCCTGACTCTGAGACAAGGACAACTGTCTAGTCAGAGTGGTTCCAGCGATGTCAGCCGGGAGTTGGGACACATGCGGAGGATCATGGAGAACATGGAGCGGATGCAGGCGGAAAGAATGGCTGCCATGGCTGCACACCAGCGAGATGTAGCTGGGTACTTCCATGCCCTGCAGACCCTCATCATGGCATTGCTGCCACAAGGCCTGGCGCTGATGAATGCTGCTGCTGCTTCTACATCCACATCTCCGCCCCCTGATGTGTTAGTGACACACAGTGCTGCAGACAATCCACCTCCGGCCACTGATGTGTCACTGCCACACAGTGTTGCAGACAAAACAACACCACCCACATGTGAGGCACATGAAACATCAGAGGATGAAGATGCGGATGATTCTGCCTTAGTGGTAAGAAGGAAGCGGTAGCATTCATCTCCGCCATATGGCCTCTTTCTGCTTGGTTCTGCCCTCTGCATCATCACCTTCCACTGTCCCCCGATACACTCTGCGACACTCACCTTGGACCTCGACATGGACTGCCATATTCTGTTTGGTTACCAATGACACAGCAATCAGACTGCGGACTGAACTCTTTCTCTTCTGATGAACTTGTCATTCCCTAAAGGACTCTGGCTGGCCCTCCACGGGGCAACAATGTAAAGTGGAGTTTGCATGGCCCTGTACTGCTCCAGCTTCAACACTCCACTGATTGTGAATAAAACAATCAAATTCACACAGATGTGTCATGTCTATGATCATTCAAGTATGAAAGTATGGATGAATGTTGGGTCAGTGATTCCCCCTTACGTCCATGTTGCTCATGTTGTGGGACTTGAGTCACAGGGTGCAACATTGCCGATTGCGGTCTGGGTGGTGCCGACACTACAACAGAGACACACGCATTAGTTAGTCTTGTCCAGCCCAGAACTGAACCACGCCCAGAGCCCCGGGCTCATTGTCCACACCCCTACGCTGGACTGGCATACGCCAGCCCAGCCCACTCCGCTTGCGCTTACAGGGGGGAATGACAAAGCTACATGTCCCAGGTCTTCCCTGTGGTGATCTGCTGATCACTGGTCTAGTTGTCAGCATGCCACAGCCACTACGTAAGGGCTGGTTTACACCCACACCACACCCATCCAGCACAGGCGTCACAGGACATATGACCCTGCCAATAAAAGGGTCCTACCACATCACATTCCCCACTGCCGGAGGTGACATGATGGCGTCCGCACCACGACACTCAACCATAAAGGGTCCATGACTTGTGGCGCACTGGGTTAGTGGCACCCGATGCACTGCGGCCGGCACGGGTCTACCGCCACGGGACGATGACTTGCGGTGCACTGAGGTAGGGGCACCTGAAGAGCTGAGCGGGTGTGCAGCCGTCCTGCCAATCAAAATTCGATTTGAATTGAGAGCCCTGCTGGACTGCAGTGTATGCCGAAGGCAGCAGTCAGCACACACATGACTCGACGGTGTGGTGCCGCAGGGTGCGCTGGGGGCCTGTGGCACGGAATCCAGCGATCGGTTGAGGAGGTTGCACTGGCACATGGTGAGCCCTCTTGGAGACACGCCGGTGGCGGCAGGTGAGCATTGAGGCCTGGGTGCGCAGTGGCGGCCAGTCATTGCTGGGCGGCGGACCTGTCTGGGGACCAGGGCTGGGGTGCAGCAGGCGCACAGGATCGCGCAGGCACCACCGGTCACGGCGGCGGCCTTGTGCCTGGATGGGGGGCGCCGCCCTGGCAGACACGACCCTGCATGCGATGATGAGGTGCGCGGGTTGGCTTGGGACGTATCCACCTCGTCTCCAGTGTAAATCTGGCAAAGGTGGTCGGCCACGTGTGTGTAGACCTATGGACAGGATATGGCAGACACAGAGACACAAGCAGTAGTTACTTTGGTGGCCATCCCGGAACTGAACCACGCCCAGAGCCCCAGGTTATTTATTCACGACATATGCCGGCCAAGGCCACTCCGCTCACGCTTACAGGGGGGACGACTAAGCTACATGTCCAAGGTCTTCCACACTGCCTGAGGTAACCTGTTTGCGTCCACTGTCCACAACACTACAAACACCAGCAGTATATGTCCACATGGACATGTCTGTGCTCTGCATACTGAAGTCTGTCCAGCACATCACCGCCACACTTGGCATTGTGTACATTCTTATTGATGGGTCACTTGCCTCCTTCACACATACTTGGTTCCCACCTCTCCCAACATTCTGCAATTGTGTGGCAGAGGTGCCATGCCGTGGATGGTTTGTCTACATGGCTGGCCACGGTTACCACAGTTACTTGTGTTGTCGTGTCTGGTAGTTGGGCATGTTGATTGGCATGTTGTATGTGATTTTGTAACGTGTGCATTCCCACAGTTGTGAGTTGTATGATTGTGGAGTTGAGGTGTGTGGTGTGTTCAGTTGGTACTTACCGACGAGCAGTGCATTTCCATAGGTGCCATCCTCAAAGCGCTGGTTGGTGATGGACTTGCGGAAGATGTAAGAATCATGCACACTGCCTGGGAAGTTTGCGACGACGTTCGTGAACAGGCCCCGGTGGTCCACTTTTGCCTGCACATTGATTGAATGCGTGTGGTTTCTGTTGCGGTTATTGTGTGCAGTGTCGGCAGGGGACACAAGTAGAACATGTGTGCAGTCAATTGCCCCCAACACGTGCGGGAAGCCAGCTATGGCGTAGTTCCCTTGCTTGGTCTCCAGCTGTTCCTGCGCAGTGTGGGGGAAGTGAAGGTGCAGGGGTATCAAGCTGATACAAACCGTGATGCTTACAGGTATGATAAATCCTGCATAATAAGACTGTAACAGAAGTTTGTGTGGTCGTAACCTTCCTTTTCTTTCCTACGAAGGTTACGACCACACTAACTTCTGTTACGGTCTTTTTATGCAGGATTTATCATACCTGTTAGCATTCCGGTTTGTCCGGGTGCAATACACTGTACCAGATTACGTTTGTGACTATACGGACGCTTGACCATTGTCACCATTTATCCAACAGGTTTTCTGAATACTGACTTTCGGAATATGGAATTGTATTGGGGAGTTCCTGCAGCATATGCAGCTAATTGAATCCACACATTGCCCTGATGAAGTTCCCCGTTGGGAATGGAACGCGTTGGCTGAGCTTTTCGTATTGTTGATTTATGTATTTGTAATGAAGAACTGTTTTTACACTACTGTTGACTACTGGACTTCATGACCTGGCGCACCCCCATTTCAGTAACTACAATCTTGGATCTGGAGCACAGAGGCGTCAAGCAACGGCTGTCTTTGGGGTTGGTTGCGCAGGAACACTACGAATTGGAACTAGCGTGTGGTGCGGATACAGGGGCCCGCCGTTGCTTTTGTGGACATGCATCCAAGACATGTGTGAGGAAGTTTGATAGGGCTGGCTGTGAGACTCCTCCGACTCTGGCAGTTGTTGGTTGGAAGGTACCAGAGGCCAACAGGTGCAGCACAGCCATCAGCTTTGTCTGTGAAGGGATGTTGGTTCTCCGCTGTGTTGGTACCGTCAGCCTGTGGGCAATGTGGGTCAGGATGCGGAGGATGGTTGTCCTTTTGAGCCTGTAGTGGGCAATGGCATCCTCTGGCGTTGAGTGTCTGAGGCTGGTGCGTTTTAGGAACGTCCGCTGTCTTCTTCTGCGCTGCCTAGGTGGTAGTCCGGGGGGAGTGGTCCGGGGGGGGGGGTCCTGGGGGTGGTGGCGGTGGGTGTTGTGGCCCTCTTGGGTCTCCAAGCTGCATGATCATTGGCTCCATGGCATCTGTTGGTCTTCAGATGTGGCTCTGGGCTGGGCTCCCTTTCTACTGCAGGTTGTCATCCTGCTTAACACCAGTAATAGGCAGGTGTTAAATCCCTGCTGCTAACGCGCCTTATCGCCTGTTTTTGGATCGCTTCGCCGATCTAGCGTTAGTTGTCGCTCTCATCCGTGGGGATGTTTTTTGCGGCAGCTATCGCTGGAAAACTGGCGATATCGGCAGTTTGCACCAGCTTGAGAATAGGGCGATAAATCTATCACCACTTTTGCTGCTCTAAAGTGCCAATAAATCGGCGATAAGTCCTTGAGAATATGCCCCTTAAAGGGGTAGTCAAAAATCAACATTTCCCATTTTAACCCCAATGGGGATCTTTTCTCTCGCTACAGAAAGACCACCTGACCAGAATTATAGAAAACTTGGCATGAAACAAAAACTTAACTCGGAGCAGTGCTTTTGCTTGTTTTGGTGTAAATGTGACAGGTACAAATATCTGGACTTTTAGTCAGTGGACAATCCTCACATTCAATGTTTGCAGATCCTGTGGACCTAGATTTAAAAATAGATGCTCCAATTGGACAAGGAAACCTGTAGCTCCTGTTGTCTATTTCAAGTCCACAGAGTGAAAGTTTGGTCTGCAAACTAGTTGAAGCAGTGTCCACAAAACCTTAAGAACCATAAACAGAATACCAGTCAGGCTACCACCCAGGCCCTATGGCCAATACATGCTAGGCATATTTTAAGGTCGTGCGTAGCAGGGTTGGCGTTCTGCAGCAGGTAAACAAATTATTAGCAAATGATCACAGTTTCTGACCCGAATGGAACTGTCCCTCCTATTGAATAATTTGCATGTAAATCCATATACTAAGGGTTATGTAAACTTGCTTAGGGTCTGTCGAATTTCATACGAGTCTATGATGTGTCACTAACGACATTAGCAAATGAAATAATTTTTGACACCTCCTTTACTTCTGCTCCCTTTTAGCAGGTCTGCCTTACCGCTGACTGAGAAGAATCCTGCACTGGGAACTGGGCTCACATTGCTAACTGCCTGACAAATATCATGCTGATTCATTATCCAGTGTCAAAGTTATTAGGAAATGGCAATTCATTTACTAGTGCCAACATTATTAGCAAATTAACACTTTTTTGACCCACACTATTTATCTGCTCCTTGTTGATGAATTTTTATGAAACTCAATATATCGAGAGAAAGCTAAACATGAAAATGTTCTGTCAAATTTTGTGCAGATTTGTGATAAGGCATGAGAAAGATTTAGATTTTTTGACCCTCCCGCACTTTCAATATGCTCTCCTTGTTTGATTTGTATAAAATTTGACCTCCATGCAGAAAACTAAACATGCTAAAGGTATGCCAAATGTATGCAAATTTGAGTTGAGAGTTTGGTGATGTGAAATCTAGGGTCTGGTATTGGATAAAAAAAATTCAAACAAAGATATGGTTAGCTTTGTAATAAACCCTCAATGTATTTAAAAAAAACACCTCAGAAATTCACTTAAAAATATAATTAAAGTGTTGTTATGGACCAACTAAATTTGGCAAAAAACACAAAGGTTAAAGTGAGTTATGGTGAGCTTTGATTATAAGCCTCTGAAATTCACTGAAAAATACTAAAGTTGAAGTGCATTTATAGTTACAAAACATAATCTGAAAAACACTGAAATTCACCTGTTATGGTTCTGTAAACAAACCATAACTTGAGCACTGTTGCACACTGCTTAGGACTTCACACATTGCATCCCTCATCACATGTTAAATAACAGCATTCATGGCATCACTGTTGGCATCCCAAATTACATGATTGATGGCATCACTAATAGTATCATACATGACACTGCTGTTGACATTAGGTTTGATTTTTCTAATGATATGGATGTTGAGATTAGTTGTTTACATTATATATAATATGAGTAAAACCTATTCTTGTGAACACATTGTTTTGCAGTCTGACTCCTATGGGAGCTAAATAGCCCAAGGGAAAAAATGCTTCCTGGGCTGATCAGAACACTCTATTTTTCGAAATTGGGTTCAAGGGACTCTTTCGAGAGTGTCTTGGACCCATCCATCCATCTATACAATTACATATTAATCTGACCTTCTCGAAAACTACAGAAGGGATTTATACCAAATTACAAAAAGCACGCTTTCAGGACTAAGATCTAGCTTCTTACCAAATTGGTGTAATTCCGTTCAGCAGTTTTTGCGATAGTGCTGTCTAAAAAACCTATAGAAAATGCATGGACATTTTGCCTTTTGGGACCACACATTTTTCTTGGCCCCTGCTTGATGGATCACCCTGAAACTTTAACTCGTGCCCTAGGGTAACTATAACCCGCACCCTCGCCATGCACAGTTTTCTCATCAATATTTTTACAGCAATGTTGTAGTGATATTATCAATGATGTCATACAAGATGGCATGAGTGATGTAATAAGTAGGGTAATTAGCAGTGCCTGGAGAGGACGTGAGTTATAGTTACCTTAGGGCACGAGTTATAGTTACTTGAGATAACTCTAACTATAACTGCTTAATTTCTATATTTTTGTGTGTGTAAGATCTGAACCTAACTATGACGTCCCTGTAACCTTTTTTTTTGTGTGAATTTCTAGGGTTTTTTAAATTGTATTTCCTAACTATAACATCCCTCTAACCCTTGTTTATTTCAGGGAATTTCTACCATTTTTTAACGTAAAGTCATATTTAATTACCGTACGTTAATCCAATGGTCATAGCGCTTTGCCTTAGGCCCTGCGGCTATCCGCCTGCATGCAGCCAACCCCAAACCACACACAGCCGTTGTCTGCAGGGCCAATCCCCCAAAGGTAGCCAACCAAGGAGAGGTCACGCCGCCCCCTCCCCGGGATGATTGTGGCCCCGGGGACCCCATCCCCCAGAGCCCAGCAATTATTTTTGGGGAGGGGGTCAAATGTACACCTCCATGGGTGGATTTTGGCCCAGGAACCCCATCCCCTGGGGCCCTGTGCATTGTTGTTAGGGGAGGGGCTTACATTTCCCCCCTCCTTGAGCCAACCTTATCCCCCTGGGGCCCACAGCGGGATTTATGGGGAAGGGGGCACACAACCCTCATTCCCGGGGTAATTTCTGCCCTGGTGACCCCATCTCCTGTGGCGCCACCATATTGTAAATGGGGAGGGGCACACAGCCCCCTTCACTGGCTGATTTCAGCCCCGGGGACAACATTTCCCAGGCCTGGCCATATTGTAAAGGGTGAGGGGGCCACTCAGCCCCCTCCACGGTCCGATTTGGCCCTGAAGACCCCATCCCCGGGGTCCTCCACCTTTTTAAAAAGGGAGGGGGCAAGCAGTCTCCTCCCTAGGCTGTTATCGGCCCCAGAGACTTCATCCCCCCGGGGCCTGGACAATTTATAAAAAGGAAGAGGGGCCACACAGCCGATTTCGGCCCTGGGGACCCTATTCCCCAGAACCCGGCCAATAAAGGGTGGGTGCCCTTTAGGCCTGGGCAGACCTCACAGATTTCTGCTATGCAGAATTCTGCAGAGTGCTCCAAAAACTCTGTGAGATTCTGCGGAATTCCGTGGAAGGGCAGATTCGCCTGACATGCCCATTAGCACTACGTTTTTGATGTTCAGTAGCGCAATGCGTGTTCTCACCCTGGAAACGGAGCATGAAAGGCACTACTCTGTTTGCATGGGGACAGCCATTTTGTTTTCTATTCTGTGCTTGATGCTGCTTAATTCACCCTTCATCATTTCAATCTTCTCCTTATCTGACTCATCCACCCCTCATTTTACTTTATTGTATCAGTGTCTTTGTGTATTTTACATTTTTGTCATTTTTTTCTGACTTTTTTGTACTTTTTTTTGGTTTTCCCTTTACTTCTTTAGTTCTTCCTTTCTTCTTTCCTTTTCCTATTACTTCTCTTTTTTTCCCACCCAGCACCATAGCAGAGCAGAGAGAGAGAGAGCAGGAGCAGTGGCGACACCAGTGCGGCTGATAGCTGCACACCTTGCAGTCATTGGCTCCACCAAGGGGTGCAGCCCCATGCCATTTTCTTGGAGGTGGAGGCAGTTGTTTTTAACGTGCGGCACCACCTCCCCTCCATGCTGGAAGCAGGTGACAGGCCTGGCAGCGGGTATGGCCTGCAGGAGAATTGGCTGCAGAGGTTGGGGGTGCGGTGGTATGTGCTGGAGCTCTAGGGTCCAGCACACGCAACAGAAGTAGACGAATCATTGGTCCATATCCTCGACAGGGAGCATGACCTGCTTGATCTGCTGGGAATCAAGGTTGCAGGGCTCGGTGAGTAATTATTTATTTGTTGTGTTCTTTCTATGCAAATATTTTTTTTCCAAATAGCATGCTGCTCACACTCAGAGGTAAGTTAATTTATGTTACAAATATTATGTGATCCAGCCAGGGGCTCGGTGCTACCTGATTTTACTCATTGGCCCTTACTTAGGCTGATAATTTAAAAAGTCAGTCATGCAGACTCCTCTGTCCTGTTACTAAGATAGTGGTAGAAGTAATATCAGTGAGATAGTGTTCTCTGTGCCTTTTTTTATGTTGCTCGTACAGTCACAAGCAATCTCCCAGTGATGTGTAGCATGCATCTATGCATTGAAAAATAGGGAGGCTGAGTTGGTCCATCAAAGGGGGTTGAGAATGAGAATGAGATGAGAAGCAAATATCATGTGTTGCAATGCATTAGTAGTTCCAAAATGTAGTTTAGATTTCTGAAATTTGGGAAAGAGCTTAGGTTTCAGAAATTAGAAATCGGTCAACTCGGTACTAGTACTATAGGCGACCTGATTTAGAAAAGTACAATGTTACTGTGTTTGCCTGTCAAAATATTTTTGGGGAGATTATTAATTATACCACTAATATATTATATTTGATCTTCTTTATTTCTTACATCAGCATCCATGGACAAGAAGAGGGCAGCAGCATGGAAGTGGGTCAAGGAGCCGGGGGTACCACCACCAGTGCCGCAGCGGGTGGAAGTTCCATCACTACCACCAGTGCCGCATCCAAAGCCGACAGATCTGCTGGTCCCAGTAAGTCCTCCTGTTAATATTATTAATATTTCCCTAAATTTTACTGCTCCACATTTAGAATAATTTTTCCTCTTTATTTTTTTACTGTGCCTGTCTCCTACTTTTTTCCAACTCCTCTTCGTTCTCTCTAATGTTTGTTAAATTCTTGTCATTGCTGCATTACCCAGTTATTTTCTATATTTCAAGTTTCTGTAGTTGACTTTCTCCTGTCTGTACTAGTCTGTCTGTAGATTCCTTTCTTCTGCTTTCTCAGTAAGCTGTCCCTCTCCCCTTATACATCTTGTGGACTGGTTCTGTGAGACTAGGATAACAGATTTTAGGACATGTGCTCTACAATGAAGATTGCATTCCCAAGTAAGCAATGCTTTGCATGTTTGTTGAGAAGGCTTTCTTTTTTTTTCTCATGCTCAAACAGTAAAACTAGAGAGTGGCCATGGTCATGGGTGGATCCCCCCAATGTTTTTTATGTATCATCATTCATTTATACAGTAGTATACCACCAGTTTCGATGACAGTGCAGCATGACTGGAAACTAGTATGAGGATGGACCCATTGCATTTGCCAACCAAGACCATATGTCCATCATTGACCAATTATTCCAACCTTTCATTGCGCTTCAATTACTCAGATTCATCACTGCTCTGCCCCTCATTTATGAAAAGTTTTTGGTTGGCTTGGCTACCTGGCTTCTCATACAGTGCTAACCAACAAAATGCCCAATGTGATATTTTTGATAGAAAATACTGCAACCGAACTGTTGTGATGTGTTGTGGTTGTATCTTGGCATATAAAATGTGTAATGTTTCTCTAGCCACACAGACCACCAGTTGCCGGGATCAGCGGCAATGCCAGTGGAGCAGATGCGGCAGCAGTTGAAAGGTGAGTCCCAGCGGTGGCAGAAACAGGCGATGGTCACATTGCTTGTCTATTGACAATTACTTGTTTACTCACTGCAAGGGCTTTGTGAACCCCCGCTTTAGCAGCCACAGTGGGGGTTGAGTTCTTAATGGCCTCTTCTATCTGTAATTCAGCAGACAAAAGCTCATAATGAATGCTAAAATTGTTGGTTTGATGGAAAAGGGAAAAAAGGATGGACTGTGAAAGGATGGATGAAATGGTATATGAGTCAAAGGATGCGTGGTGGGTGAATGAATGCACAGGTGGGTGATATGATGCATGGGTGGGTGATAGGATGCATGCGTGGGTGAAGGATGGATGAAAGGGTATATGGGTGAAAGGATGCCTGTATGGGTGGGTAAAAGGGTTCATGGGTGAAAGGAATGCTCGGTGGGTCAAAGCAGGATTGGTGAAAGGATGAATGGGTGAAAGGATACATGGGTGGGTGAATGGATGGATTGATGAAAGGATGGTTGAGAGCCGTGGATAGGTGAATGAATGGATGGATGGATTTGAATGGTGAAAGAGTGGATGAGAGAATGTAAAGCTTAAATGGTCAGTATCAAAAGAGGTAAACAGCATTTACCATGCATGGGAGACAACGCATGCCATTACAACGCAGTCGTTACAACGACTTGCGTTGCAGGGGGCAAAAGGTGTTGGATTTAAAATCCAACACCTTCCTTACTTTTGCACAGACTGGAGTTGGAATAGTAAATTATACTATTCCAACATCCAGCGTTGTTCCGACTTGCGTTGTAAAGGTATGCAATGTAACAACGCAGTCGTAATGACCGCGTTGTAATGGCATCCGTGGTAAACACATGCGGACTAACGTGCCATATTCATCAAAAGATGAAGAATACTAGAACAATGAAAGGATGAATGGATAATTGCTTGGATGACGAAACAAGGGAGTTCTTCTGGAAAGGGGTGCGCTCACCTACTTCGCTTTCTTGGAATGGTTTCATCAAAGCTTTGACTCAAAGTTGGGGGTATTTCTGTCTACTCCCTTGACTCACTGCATTTGTTAAGCGAGGCAGATATGTATCCCACCTATCATCAATCAACAAATCCCTGCCCATGGCATTTTGCCAGTGGCACCCGTGACCTAACTGCTGCATAGTTCAATTTGGCACTGCAGTGTTGGCTGTGCAGTGTGCATCTGCTTCACTTAATGTGACATTTACAAAGTTTTCAATGCAGGGCAAAGTGAAAACAAGGTGTGTTTCCCTTCCCTCCCAGTGCCCATTCAGTCACCTCCTAGTATTTCATTCTTTTAATCTTTTATAAGTTCTGTCTCAGCCTACCAAAAGAAATAAGAAACTCATTCTTGGCATGTGCCACAGTTTTCTGGCCAGGTAATGTTTATATTTCATGGCGTCCCTAAAGGATTTACACCTGTTCAAATGTTTCCCTTTCAACATTTGCCAACTACTTTTAACTGACTTAGCCAAAGCGTAGGCACGTGATGATGATAAGTGACACCTCACTATTCTATAGTAAAACCTCTACTTACCTGGCTTAATCCCTTCAAAATTCAAGTAAGATAATTGTCCATTACGGCTGGCCCAGCTGCATACTGCAGAGAGTAGCAAAGTACCGATTACTGACGTGCTAGCTAGCATGCCTCCATTAATTTAGCACAATAAGAATACTTGTACTCCATAGTGCAAAATGTGAGGCAATTTATTTTTATTCTTCCACACAAAGTGCATGTTTAGTTTTTTACTAGGAAATCTTTTAAAAGTAAAAAAGCTGTTTAAAAAAAAAAAAAAAACTGGGGTACTGTTTATTCTGCCTTTATTCCTTTCAGCCAGTCAGTGCATTTGCCTTTCATGTGGGGGTAAAAAAAAATGGTTGTGACTCTAATCACATCAAATTCGAATGGCCGTAGGGGACGAGCAATGTACTGCTACTGAGTCTCTATATAATTTTAAACAAGTGGTTTGCACAGTTCATTGTTTGCAATTTGTCTTTTTTCTTTCTTCATATAGCTACTCTTTCTGGTTGACAACCTACACAGGAGGAGGTAGCAGCCTGGCTGTGGCAGCAGAGGCTGGAAGCCATATGATCCAAATTTCAGCCGCTGGTGGTCCTGCAGGAGGAGGAGGCCGCTGCCAGGGCCCCAGCCAGTCGCCAGCACCTACAGCCTCCCAGCAAGAACAATGCCAGTGCCGCCAACAGCTGGGAGCCGTGCATCACAGTCACACCGCCACTGTTGCCCCCCTCCTACTCAGACCGCCTTTTCCAGTACCTCGTCCTGCAGAAAGTGGCGCCGGTAGAAAAGCCATAAAGCATTCATTGAGGGACACCTCAAGAAGCTTCTGACCCATGTGTAGTGCCCTCTTCTTTAGCCCCTTTTTTATTGTTCGTTTTGGTGGGAGGGACTTGTTGTGGGTGGAGAGGGTGGGAATTGGGAAGGGAGTTGGGACCGGATCTGTTTCTTTGGACATTTTGTTGGACATTTATGATTTGGACATTGGTTGGGAATGGGGAGATTTGTTTGGGGGGAGGGGTGGGCCTGTTGTGGGTAGAGAAGGTAGGTTTACTTGTCATTGAAAGGTTAAATGTAAAAATATTATTCTACTTTATGCCTGAAGTAGTTTTTGTGTGTTTTACTTTGCACTGTTGCCTTTTCGTACAGCCTGTTTTTAAAATGTTTTTCTGAAGTGTATGTGTAGGTATACCAGTTAGTTATAGTTAGTTATACCCATGTCCTGCTACCCTACTATATTACTGATTGAACATTAGGAAGATAGGGAATGCTGCCATTGCTTGTATTGCTACAACAACCTAGATGAACAAGGGAAGTCAAAGTAGTACTATCTGCAGTAGAAGTTAGTCACTTAATAACTAAACAAGTTCACTTCACTTCATAGTTCTCTTACCTGAATAGTTTCCCAAGGTGCCTTCTTAATGGTGGTGGTAGTAGTAGCAGGTTAGTCCACTAACAGGAAAGGAATCACAACAAGCGAGGTCCAACTCCCACCTAGTTGAGCTCCAACTATATGGTATAATCAAAAGGATTATCCATCACATGCTACTAAATTGAAAGAAAAGCACAGAGTTAGTGGGTTGTATACATTATCATATATTTACAAGAGTGAGACAAAACTACTACCACCGTGACACAATAAAGAAAAAAATACCTGATATTATAACAAAAACCAACAATAGTAACTACTTCTGAGCAATGGGGAACTAGTATTTAATTTAAAACTACATTTACAAAACCCTCAAGTCAGGAGGAGAGGTGGACTCAAACTCAGGAGTAAATTTGACAAGGTTAAGCATTTACGCAGCACAAGGCCTGAATGATGATGTTGACAAATGATGTTCTCTATATCAAATCTAATCCCTTTTATGTGTGGGTGTGGGCTATTGCTGGGGTAAAAGAAGATCCTGCAGTGAGTGTCACTTTCACCATATCTGCCTCAGCAAGTGTGTGATCCATTTATGTTGTAAATTAAGTCAAACCTCAATAAATCACACAGTCCAGGGAAGAAGCTTGGGGTTTGAAGAATATATGGGAAATGGGATTTGGAAAAAGGTATGTCAAACAGTACACAACAACACAATATCGATCAGGGTGACGAGCAGCACATCATCAACAATCTGTTTCTGAAGGAAATTAAGAAAAATAGTAAGACAGTTCAGTAAATGCTTTGCAAACAGTCCTTCAGCCCCAGAGACCCAAGTTATTATTATGTCTAAATGTTCTGTCATCTATGTTTGAAAAACACAAATTATGGTGTAGGGAAAACTTAAGAAGTGCGTTCTGGGTGTGCTGTGGGGCTGTATGGAGTGGTAAGTGCCTGGATAGTGTATACCTGAGCAATGTGCATCCAACTGACCACTTGAGACTGAACAGTGACAGATCGGGCGGTGCACCTGCATTCCTCTTGGAATGTCCATCTTGGGTGCCTGGCTGAACCGGTCCAGTAAGGTAAGCAGGAGTGTTATGGAGTTTTCACCTTTCATGCAGGAGAAGAAGAGGCCAGCGGATTGTAAATCAGAAATGATACTGTAGAGTCAAGGAGAAGGACAAGAGGTAAGCTTTATGTGAAGCGTACCAACTACCAAGACTCAGAGGCAGAGCAAGAACACAGACTGCTGCAACCATTCATTTTTTTCACTCATAGCAGATTGATTAACTGAGAAGTGAGAGCAATTTACAACCAATAACAGACAAGTAGCTGCATGTACCGGGCTGATCAATCTCACAACTGTCCTCATAACAATTAGTCCAGTGCCTGCATAATGTGATTATGATGATGTGGCATCACAACACAAGTCTTTCTCACAAGCAACAACTCCCCAGTCCACAACCACATAAGAGGAGTTTCATATTTGAGCCAGCAGACACACACTGAGCAGCATTTCCCAAATCACGGCACCTCTCTCCAATCCACAGAGCTGAGTAGGCCTCAGAGTCATCATCATGTTGGTTTCCCTTTGAAGTTGATAGACTCGATCTATACCTTCTTTTTTTCTGGCTGTTGAGGTAGTCCCACCCTGAGTCTTTCCACCCTCCGCCTCCTGACTCTGAGTAACGAATCAGTCCAACTCCATCCCGACTCCTGACTAGGGGAGATAGACCAGTAATGCACTGCTGTTAAAGAACAAGAAGAGAAACAGAATTTGAGTATTTTTGTGTGTAGATTTCTGTTTGTTGACTAAAGTGGCTGGTCTGGTCTCTGTCTCTGAAGAAACAGAAAAAGAGTGGCCCCAGCAAGTAAATCACGCTAAGTTTGAAAGGGCCGATCGCCTTAAGGAAAAATGATCACCCATCAGGCCCCAAGCATTGCAAATCATCGTAATCAAGTTTACAAATTAGCAGAAAACCCTCCCTCACTATCTGCCACCCAAAAAATCATCAATCATCACTCACAATCCCCACTCAATATTACATCACTCATTGTTGCAATAGTTAGTTACCTGTTCCAATCCAAGCACAATGGTAGGTAGGTCAGGTAGGTACACATTTGTAACTCCTCTTTGATGCAAGCAACATATTGGAATTTGGCAGTCTTGTAAATCAAATGATCTTTACTGTGGCAGCCCTGCGAAGGGATGAAAATAGAAGGATAGGCATGGGAGGGAGGCAGACATTCAATGTGTTAGAAGAGAATGGGGAGGCTTCTTCACTGTATTCTGGTCCAACTCCAATCCAGCCGTAAATGTGCCTAAAAGTAAAAATGTTGGGGCTGCATTAGTCAAACACAAAGTATAATGTTCCAATAGCGATATCCTTTTTCATTTTATTTTGTTTGGCAGAGCATTTTGACGAAAAATAATTAAAAAGTTCTATGGTGGCCTGCTCAGTCAAAGAAGTAGAGTTTGTCTTCAAACTCAGGTGGTTCACCCAGAAGTTGGTCACCTAACACACTTGAGTCTGAATCTGAACAATCACCCTCATCCTCCTCTATAATATTTCAGGAACGGGGTAATTGGGTGGTATGAAGTGTTGGTTCATTTTGATCAATGGTCAATCTCTCCACATTTGAGGTGAGAGACTGGTCCTTCTCACTGTGACAACTGCACCAGCTGCTCTGAACACACGCTCAACAGACACACTGTCCACCGGACAGGCCAGATACTTTATTGCCAGCCTGCTAAGCTGTGGCCATTGGCGTATCTTCGCCTACCAATACACCAATGGGTTTCGATCCGCATATACCTTTCTTGGGTCATCCAGATACTCATGGAACACCCTCTCAATGGTCATTGGTGCTGCCACTTGCTCAACCTCTTTTGCCATCCCCTCTGCACTGGACATAAGCCCTGCCCTTTGATACCATGTCAATGGAGAGGTTGTGGCTGGTTCTTGTGTTCATGTTGTTGTTGCTACTGGTGTTCTTGCTGCTGTGAGACAACAGGACTGCCCTTGCTGCAAGTTGAAGGTGGCACCCCAGAACTACTTTCTGTAAGTGGGACTCTATGTTCCAGCTGGTCTTCTTTCAGGACTCTGGATGGCTCAACAATCCATGTCTTGTATTATGAAACATCCACTTCTGAAAAAGGAATGAAAGGGGCCGGTATTTGTTTGTAACCTGGATCCGATGTATTCTTTGGATGACACAATGTCTCTTTACATGCTTGTATTCTCAGTCAAGTGAAGGATTAAGCTCTGAACCAAGGTATACACATCTTTGTTCTCATCGTCCATGGCTGTGAACCTGTCAGACATGCTTTGTAACTGGTCCTTTAGCAATTACAACAACAAAATAGCTTGGCCCACCATACTGTACTCCTTGCTGACTTACCGTATGAAAACCGCAAAAGGAAGAAGCATCACTGTCAGGCAATTGACTAGTTTTCATTTGTCCATCCCTATTGTCATGCTTTTAGTTACATCTCCTCTTCTTTGGATGACATACTCATTGATCGGTTTGTACTGCTCAAATAGATGTTGCAACATGTAATATGTTGAGTTCCAACATGTTGGCACCTCCTGTATGAGGGCTTTAACTGAAGCTCTATTAGCATGCTGAATGATCCTCAACTACTTCCCTGCTTTAAAAGAATGGCTGTTAGTGTGCAGATTCGCAGATGGTCAGTAAGTTGCTGACTAGGTATTCTTTTTTCACAAAGTCCTGCACAATGAGATTGTTGCAATGCGCCAAACACAGGACCCTGAAATACTTTCCATTTGTCATGGCCTTAACTATATTACTGCCATTGTCCATGGCAACAAACCCAATTCTGAGACCTCGTGGTGCAGCCATTCAAACACCTTGCTGTTAAAGTCTTCCAAGATGTTTGCAGCTGTATGGGATTTCTCCATGGCAAACATGGCTACAGTTACATGCTGCCTAATGCCCTTAAATGTATCTTCAGAACTGAGACCAGTAGATATCTGTTGCCTAACCCCCACAAAAGAGATCCAGTGTACTGTGATACACATATAATCAGTGGTTTGACAACTAGTTCACATGTCTGTCATCAGGTGGATAGTCTGAACAGAACTCTGCTGCAAAGCTTGTCTAACGAATTACAGCACATTGTGATGGAGCATTGGAACAGCCAATCTGCCAAAGTAGGTCCTGCTGGGAACCTTCCATTTCGGGTAGATGGCTGCCACAAACTCTAAAAAACCCACTCCTTGCAAAAAAGAAAAAGGGAGGCGGACCAGCCATAACATTTTAGCCGGCTTCCCGTTGTACAAACTTGCCATTGGGTGGCTGCATTTGTAGGACCCCTCATACCCCCTAAACATGCTGTCATAGCAGCCAGGATTTTTTTCTTTTCTGGTGCCACTGATGCAGGCGACTTATAGAGAGAAGATGAACCAGTAGGTAGTAGACTCAATGTGCATTTCATTGTTTCTCCATCTGACTTTCGTGCCATTGCAAGGTTGCGGAGGTGGGTGATGATACTGGCACACTGTTGGGGACAGAGCTGCTTTGCATAAAGATGTCATCCTATTCGTCCTCATCATCTTCACCTCCCACTGTGATTGGAGGCTCCGAAGCCGACTCCCCTCTCATATCACCTTGACTACCACCACGTGCTGAAAGTTGATTAAGGTACACCTCCCAGCAGAGAGTGTGATGTTTTTTCAAATGTGTCGCTTGGCCTCCAGTACCATAGCGTGTACCAAGCTTACCCTGATGAACACTAGCGTTGCAAATGGAGCATATTGCAATGTTATCTGTTAGAAATGGGGGTCTCTAGTTGGCAGAGGTAGGTACCTTTGTCCAAAAAGGGACCCTTGCTTCTAGTCAGGGTAAGGTGGATACACTACTAAAATAACCCCTACTCACCCCCTTGGTAGCTTGGCATGAGCAAACAGGCTTATCTCAGATGCAGTGTGCAAAGCATTTGTGAACACATACAGTAATACAGTGAAAACACTACAATTGGACACTACACCAGTTTCGAAAAATAAGTAATCTTTATCTAAACCAAACAAGACCAAAATGACAAAAATCCACAAAACAGTAATAAAAATATGACTTTCAAATAGTAGAAATAGTTCAGTTCAAAGCAAATTGCAGATGCGACACTTTTCACACAAAGTACCTTGGATGCGTCGTGCACACAAACAAAAAGGGTCACAGGGAAGGTGATGCGTCAGTTCCTTACACTCAGGGAAGGTGATGCATCCGTTCCTTGCTCCGGGGGAGGTGATGCGTTGGTTCCTTACTGCTCCGCAGGGGAGGTGATGCATCCGTTCCTTACCGGAGAGGAGGTGATTCGTCGGTTTCTTACTGCTTGGGGATGTGATGCGTCGGTTTCTTACTGCGTCACCCAACAATGCGACAGACTTGGTGCCTCGATGCGATGCGACGATCCGTGATGATGCGTGGGTTCTTGCAGCCACACAGCAGGCCTTGCGTCAGAATCAGTGCGGTGATCCCGGACTTCGGAGATCGGTGCACTCGATGTGGCATGCAGTGATTTCTCGAGCCGCGGGCAGTCGCTGCGACGGTTTCTTCGGCGATGCATCAGAAACAGGTGCGGATGCATCGCGCTTCTCGAAGTTGTGTTACTTTTCCCAGCTCCCAGCGGCAAACAGCCTCCAGAGGTCCAAAACAACAGCAGGTACCTCTTAGCAGGTCAGAACTCCCAGCGAGGAAGTTCAGGGGAGCTGGTGGGGAAGTCTTTGTGTCCCTGAGACTTTAGAACAGGAGGCAAGCTCAGTTTCAAGCCCTTGGAGATCTTCCTCAAGCAGGGGACACAGCAAACAGAAAAGTCCTTTCTCCTTTCCTTGGCAGCAAGAAGCCACTGCAGGCCAAACCCAGACAGAAAACAGCACAGGGGCAGTATTCCTCCTCAGCTTCTCCGGCTCTCCTCCTTGGCAGAGGTTCCTCTTGATTCCCAGAAGTGATCTAAAAGTCTGGGGTCTGGGCCCCAATATTTATACTACAAAATCCTTTGTTCTCTGGTGGCAGAGAAGCCCTGTGCTCAGTCAAAACCAGTTCTGTCCTCTCTGGTACAGCTTCCTGGCAGGAGGTGGAGACAGCATTGTGGAAGGCAGACCAGGCCCATTCAGGTGAAAGGAAATCTCCTCCCCCTACTCTAAATGCAGCCCAGGCCTATTAAGCCAAGCCCTGACTCATCCAGACTCTCCGGAGCCACTGCGCATCCCCAGCCCCTGTCACTTCAAAGCCAGACAGTCAATATACATCCTAGCAGAAGCACCCTGGATGGCTAAGCAGGAAAATACCTGCTTTCTAAAAGTGGCATTTTCAAACACAGAATGTAAAAATCACCCTCACTAAAAGATGCATTTTAACATTCTGAGTTCAGGCATACTAAACTTTATTTTCCTACCTTGTTCCCTTGTTATGCTTATACGATGTTATAAGCAAACTCCCCATTCTATCCTATGGGAACAGGTAGCCCGCAATAGTGAAAAACAAAATTGGCAGAAGTTCACTATCAGGACATGCCACACACCCCAGGGCATATCCTACCTTTCACATACACTGCACCCTGTCCACAGGGGTACCTGGGGCCTACCTTAGGGGTGACTAATGTTGTATTCCGCTTTAGGTGTCCGTATATAGGTTTTCCTGAAACATGTCCTTATATAGGCACAATTCGCATTGCCCTTATATAGGCATAGAATCCCAGCCCTTATTTAGGCATTAGCCGTGCACTCCAAATACAGGCATGGTCACCGACATCCGTCCACCCTAACGTCACAACGAGTTCTTAGAAACCAGACCCTTAAGCTCTCAGGAGTTCCCCTAGCACAAGATTATTGATTTCTCCAAGAACTCATCTATTATGTATGAAC
The DNA here is from genome assembly GCA_963921515.1 of Calotriton arnoldi. Taxonomy (NCBI): domain Eukaryota; kingdom Metazoa; phylum Chordata; class Amphibia; order Caudata; family Salamandridae; genus Calotriton; species Calotriton arnoldi. Next base: position 1,397,671 of record CAWUFW010005114.1, read on the forward strand.
TGTTATACCTTAAGGGTTCATTCCTGACGTCTTCCTCTGTCCGACTTCACGTCAATGCTAACATTCCAAGGCACCTACCAGGTATAAATATACCTTCCCTTGCCCAAGCAAGTTAGAGGAGACCTCGACTTCAGAGGAGCCCATATCCCGGCCTGACGCACTGAGAAGACGCTGTCATTCCTGCTCGCAGAAGAATCCAGCTTCCAGTGTTCTGACTCCCTTCGCGGGGTGTTAGAGTTCCAGATCCGGCAAGAGATTCCCACCTCTCTCATTCTCAAGGTATGGAGCTGACTAGAACCTAGAGGGACTCTTGGCATACTAGACTTAACATACTCTTAGTATACCATACTAGAGAATACTCCACCTACTTCTTACCTTTCCTTACACCTAGAATAGGTTAGGTACATTGGGGTAGAACTAGCTTAGAGACGCATCGTATGAGTACTCTCATTTTTAGCTCATGTTATTTATGTACGTGAATATATGCTAAAAGATAATGCTAGCGCAGTATTATTTATTTCTACTGCTTACGCTGTACATTATTTATCTTGCATACTGTCTTGTGATCATAACAGCACATAACTCTTACACGAGAAACAAGACTGTTCAATAAAACCTTTTTATTGAAACGCCCATCTTTCCTTTCTGTGTAACTCTGTAGAAACTAAGCATGCACGATTGACTGAGTATAACTGTTATCTATTGTTTCCACGATTCTGAGACATGTTCCGATTCTAAAGGGAAACAAAGTAGTCATGTTTATGCGGTTGCCAGAAACTACTCCCTTCTTGTTCTCAAGGAGTTTCTAGTGGCCTCTGAGCCAGCTGGCACAAAAGTAATTAAGTTTAATATACTCGATAGGGACATACCGACCTCAGTCCTATGTCAAGCCTATAGGTTATATTATTCCAATGCGCAGAGCCTATTAGGGAAATAGGAACTACACTACATGGCGCCCAAACGTTTGGTAAGGCTAGATACTGAGTAACTCAGTCGTGCTTTTCTCAGAGACCCCTGCTCACATACTCCATAAGACGTCTGGAGTGGGTAGGGTTAAATATCCGCCAAAACTAAATAGGACAAAAACCCTATATATTAGTTGCTTGGTTTGTTCAACGTTGAAGGATACAGTGTTCCAAAATATTGTGCACCTTATCTTTTGTTTCCTTGAAACTTGTTCTACATTTTTCAAAAAACAAATGTCCATACACGGGGACAATAGCACCGGGAACGGTGTAGCTGCGGCTGACCCAGTCGTAACAGTTTTTAACTTTACAGGTTTAAATGAAACCGAGGAGTGTGTTATAGACATCCATCCAAACTTAAGAAGAGCCATCACTCTAAAACGTATAAAACACGGCCTACCACCAAGAGGCAGTAGAGCAGTTTTCGTGATAGAGGCACACAAATCTTTTCAGAAAGAGGTATTCTATTCATGGATAGTATTCCCTGAATCAAATCCAGTAACAAAACTGTTTCACTGCTACAAAGAAGATGAACCACCAGAGGAATATATTCCTTTCGAGGATATTGAAATTCCACTAACATACCAGGAGCATCAGCTCTGGTTTAAAGGCGCCCTAAAACATCACAGAAACATTACCAGGCTCGGTCCACTAGGTAGACCAGGAGCAACATGGCCGATTCTAGCCGGCTACACACCTCATCCTGACATCGATATAATGTCAGACGAGGAATTACTTACTCAATTTACAGAGTTAATAAAAATCTACAGACAATTGGTCCAATATGTCATGCGGACTTTCACAGTCCAACCACCATTGACCATTCCAAATCAAACCCCTCAACAGGGGAATACACTAAAAATTACACCACAGATTTTATACGCAGTCATAGGTAAAATGCCCACAAAACAGGAGCAAATTCCATTCTGGATAGCTCAAAAAATTACTCAGATCGAAGCTGTATTTCCTAATACTAGCCCTTATGAGAAACACAGAATCCTAACAATCTGTTTACCAATGGGGATCACACCACAATTGGAAGACTGCACCACTTGGGGCTCAGTCTTTGCTGCCATCTATACTAAAACACATGGTGTTCCATCAATTGCAGTAATACCAGATGTCCTGAAACAAATTCAAAACGAATACGGGGCAGAGCCTGCTCTGAATTTAGGTATGAAATTACTGAAAAATTTCGACCAGGTCTCAACAATAATATTATCTAATATTAGAGGGGAGGCAGCATCAGTGGCGATCCGCCACCGATTAAGGGAATTTGATGTTACAGAACATCAAACAGAACTACCCAGAATAATAGAACAATCTTATGCAGAATTAGGCAGAGATAGTTTAGGTGGAAGACAATTGAAGCCAAAACTATCTGAAAGTCCTGAGAAGGACTCTATTAAACAAACTCCTACATCTTCTAAAAAGAAGTGGGAAACTAATAAACAAAATTCAAACGAGAAACGTTCTCAATCCCGAGGTAGGTCTCCTCAAAAGGAGCCCTCTGAAAGGATCCTATCCCTCAGGAATAGGGATAATTTAAAAAAGCCTGACAGGTATCAACATACTGATACACATTCCTCTCGTACCTTTCAGATATCGTCACAGACATCGGAAAGAAGAGGACGGTCAGAACATAGAGAAGAACGCGTGAAATCGAAAGACGACAAACACGTTCAGAAAAATAAATCAAAACCTCAATTCTCAAAAAAGAAGGTAGCAGGTCTGAAGATCAGACATGCCGAGGATACTGAGAACACAGCTCAAGAATGGAGAATGGGCTCAGACAATGCTGGACAGTGCGGCAGAAGTCACAATAGCTCGCCAGAACCTGAAGGAACTTCTGGAGATAGTGGACTTGAATGAGTACATCACAGTAGAGACTGTAGACACCAGGGTTAGTACTCCACAAAAGTTATATGAAATAACACTCCGAATGGAGGGAGACATACCAAGAAAGGTGAAAACACTCTTTTGGGAGAAACTTTCAAGGGGTTATGATATACTTCTAGCAGAAAAAGACTGGCCACCACAATTTGTCAGGGAGTGCCCACATGGTGAGGACATTATTATGCCTGCCTTCTCCAACCATATTCAAATTCACCAAAAATATACTTATGCCAGGAAATGGGCAGTTGCCCAGGCCCCAGCATTATACAAAAATGATGTAGGATGGGATGAGGACTCACCTCACCATAAAATACATCTAAAAAATGAACCTTGTGCACAAAGGCAGTACCCAATAAAGCAAGAAGCTAAAAAACAGGTCAGGGAGATCTTAGATCAACTTGAATACCAAGGGGTGATTGAAACATGCACCTCCTCAATGAACAATCCTTTGTTTCCTGTCTCCAAACCAGACAATACATATTGTCTAGTTTTGGATTACAGACACTTAAACACTTGTTCAAAAACATTTGCAGTGCAAAATGCACATAGTACAGCATTAATGAATAACATTGTGCGTAAAAAATATAAAACCACATTGGACATCTCAAATGGTTTCTTTTGTCAAAACATGGCACCTGAAAGCAGGTACTTAACAGCTTTCTCAATAATGGGGACCCAGCGTCAATTTTGTCGACTCCCACAAGGGTTCAAGAACAGCCCGGGGTTATTTTCAGCGAGGGTAACAGAGTTACTACAAATTTATGATAATGAGGCATTGTCATATGTCGATGACATCTATCTGACAGATGATGACCTGGATAGGCACTTGAACAGGGTGAGCACCATTATATTGGGCTTCGCCTCTGAGGGCTATAAGTTCAACTTTAAAAAATCCAGAATTGCCCATCTCAATGTCCTTTTTCTAGGATATGAGCTCTCAAGTGAAGGCAAGAGCTTGGCAGTCAACTTTTTAGAAAGGTGTGCGCTGCTCCAACCTCCAAAAACGCTGCAAAATTTACAATTCATCCTGGGTTTCCTAAATTTTGGAAGAACTTAGGTGTCCATTACGATGACGGACGGTAAAAAATCCGCCAACTACCACAGTGGTAAAAATCCGCCCGCCTACACCGTCTGAATACCGACCGAGCAATTACGATGCCGCGAACCGAAAACCGCCGGAGGCGGAAAATAAACAAAGAATACCGCCCGCCCATGTCCGAGTCTAAGTCCATCCGCCCGCCACGGACGGAAAGACGCACGACAACCC